>OW569415.2:83936507-85305441 GCA_937662695.2 Halyzia sedecimguttata | reverse complement strand
ATTTATTTCATGAGAATCCAGCAACCACTTCCGAGTACTAAGTAAACAGAAGTGACACCTGGCGTTCAACCAACCAAGCTCCCCGATTGGAGCCACACCAAACTATAGATCTGCTATGCTGCTTTGGTATGGATCTGCTAGTCCATTCATTTCGAATGATTAGTGGTTAGCTTTCCATTAAAGCGTCTCTTTGTATATTTAATTACCTTGATACCCATATTTTCCCAAGTTTCCCTGAGTCTCACATTCGAAGCCGCAGCTCCTATGGGATCCGTCTTACTGGTGAAAATAAGAGCGGGTGATTTTATCGGATTCGTGTGAAACATTTGACTGGCCCTGACGTAATGTCTCGTCGCCACCTTATCGAATGTCCTCATGTGATATCTGAAAAGAATTGCTATTTAGACAATCAATTTCTGACAGCCAAGAGTTGAAAAGAACAGATTCATTAAATAATAATAATAACGGGTCCGCCAAATAATTTTTTGTTTTGAAAATGCAATAAAAAAAAGCTACTGAATATTTTCTCAAATTTCTTTTTGGCGCTCTAGTTCCTCGGAACTGAGTGCTTATCAATTTGCCCAAATGTCTGTAATTTTCGAATATTTCCTTGAAAATGGTCTTAAACGATTTGGTTCGACTCACTGATCAAGAATCCGTGGTCGAAATTCATTCTGTTCGGCCGGTCCGTCCGGCCGTAGGCACGATAACTCTCGAACGGAATGAGCTAGAGAGTTGAAATTTTCAGAGTAGGTTTGGGGGATAAATATCTCGGCTAAGTTCGTTATTGGGCAAATGGCAAATCGGACAGATGGTTTCGGAGTAACAAAAAAAATTTTTTTTTACAGAACAAATTCCAAATTAAATTTTTTTTAATGAGCAGTTTTATTATAAGAATCCATTCATATCATTTTTAACTGTAACAAGCTAATACTTTCGGAGATATAATTTTTCAAAATTTCTTTGTAAATCGTATTTCACAGATTGATATAATTATTCTATGTATATTCTATGTATGAATTGTCATAAAGTCAACTTGACAGAAGGGAATATTGTAACTTCAAGAATATTGGGGTTGAAATACTCGTATTTTAGCGATGCAACGGGGACCTCATCCAAAAATGTTTGAAAATATTACGTAAATATTGAAAGCATAATTCTGTAGTTCGAGAGAGGAGAAAATTTGGTGAACGTAGATCAGGAAATTTTTGATCGATTACAAGGTAATTTATTATTACTTATCTTCTTTTATACATGTTATATGGAATACCTACTATTTGTAGGTACTTTAAACCTGTTTTGGGCAATTGTCATACGAAACTTGTTTTTTTGGCGCTCTAGTTCCTCGGAACAGAGTGCTTATCAATTTGCCCAAGTGTCTGTAATTTTGGAATTTTTGGCTGAAAATGGTCTCAAATGATTTGGTTCGACTCACTGATCAAGAATCCGAGTGCGAAATCGATTCTGTCCGGCCGGCCGACCGGATGTAGGCACGATAACTCTCGAACGAAAGAGCGCCAAAGCGCTACAAGGCTATAAGGACACGTGTCAAGAATGAGTGCGAGAAATGACATAATTTTATATAAACATCCTTTTGATAATAAAAGACCCCTTTTTCATGCTAGCGACTCCTTTCATCTTTTGAAAAATATAAGAAATAACGGGTAGACCTACGATATCCTTATATCCAACATAAATTGAAAAGCAGAATGTGAAACTCGTGCTGAAAATGTTTAACCAAACCACAGAGATAGCACTTATGGAAATTGGTCTTAAGCATCACTCGAGTATCATGAAGATACTATGCTGTTGTTGTTAAGATTCAAAATGATCCAATAGAAGACCGGGGAAAATATAGGTGCGTTATTGAATAAAATCATAGCATAATTGCATGGCACGTATAATTCAGCAATTTGTCTGAATATGAGAAAAATCCGACAATTCAACTTTTGACTTTATCGCCTTTTCTCCATCCACATTGGCGGTTATATCGGTTTTGATGATTGGCCTTCAGTGTAGGAGGTGTTGATTGATCCCTTCCGACATTCCAACATGTATGAGACAAGTCAAGAAAGCAGAAAAAATACAATTTAATTTATACAATAGAAAACAACAATAATGACATACATTTCACCTGACCAACTCAGAAAAGCACTAATGGAAACATGATGTTTAACAGAATCAGGTATATTGACAAGTTTCAAACCTTTGTAAGTAGGTGAACTTTCAAACTAGGCAGAGTTAGTTAGTATACCTGTAATCCTGGTGACAAGAATGATTCCAATGATCAGTATTATTCCCTCACAAGTTGAAGGTTTACCTACGAAGTCATAGCAAGTAAGTAGTTTTAAATAAGCAGTAAGAAGAAGAAGAAGGAAGACTCTATCTCCAGATGATCGATTGTGAAGTAGGATTAGGGAAATCATTACTTGTTAAGAATAGTTACTTCATTGGTGAAAGAAAATACGTTAATATGAGGTAGAGCTACTCTAGACGAGTCCAAAAAACATATATACTCCATTCACTTTTATAAAGTCTCCCGGTTGGCCATGATTTAGGTCTATCACGTTTTTGTAACTAAAACAAAGGCAGGTTGGCAGTTCTGAAATATCGTCAATGTCAAAACAATTCTCTGAGACGTTGCCAATTTCTACTCTCAACAATCAACATAATGTTCCATCTCAGACAAGATATTATCACAGATCATTATCTTCGGATCATAAAGAACTCTTCTCTTTGAAATTGAAAATGCCGAAAGGAGATTTGAAGAAGCAGAGACAACTGAAATCTGCAATAGGAAAACTTCATTCTGTCTTAGGACATGTTGAACTATCGAATTAAATTACTTAGTTTCCTATCCTATCACTATATTTTATGAAGGTTTGAAGGAACAGCGACTACTACATTTTTAAAGTGGTGTATTTCAAGTTGTGCAACAAGGTATTTAAATGTCGTCTATAGGCTTATTTCTTGAGAATTTCGAAAAGTGGGGAATTCTATAGGTTCGCCTGCCGGATTATTCAGGTACTTTTATTCTTTTTTCAAATGAACTATCTCAAAGTAATGGACTACTGTATCCATTATTTTTCATTAAAATTTCAACACTTGATTCTTGATTTCCGCACAAGAAAATAGCATAACTGAATCTTCCAACCAGTTATCATACGTGAAATATGTTCCATAGTAACAACAGATGAAAAATTTTCTTGAACAGTCGCCAGGTCTTTGGAATTGTTGAATTTACATAATATTTTCTCAATCTTATAATTTTTCCCAAGAAAATTCACATTGTGAAAAATACGTAATTACTACGACTTTTATGTAGAGAGGACAACGTTGCGTAGTTATCTGACAGGAAATTGAGCATAACCTAACATTTTCAAAATATACACGGTGAAATGTGTCAAAATTTCATGGCCAACCGGGAGACTTTATAAAAGTGAATGGAGTATATATGTCTAATCCGCTCCATAGCCAAGATACAGGGTGATTTATGTATTCGCCAATATTTCAATTGCTTATAACCTTTGAACCACCCAGTAGAATCAGTTGATATTTGGAACGTAAAATACTCTTCCATGGGTCGATCGATTAATCTTTAAATTGATTAAAAAATCCGGGTCCATTTTAGAAAATTTTTAACTTTGCGCAAGCTGAGATACAACACTCTTTACGAAGAAATATTGGAATTCGATTAGAATTTTAGGGAAAACAAATTGGTTCAAGCCCTGTGGACAGGAGCTTTGGCGCTCTTGTTCAAACTTCTAAAAAAACATCATAACTCCGAAAGTATTGGTTTCTCCGAGTTGGGAATGATATCAATGGATTCTTATGATAGAACTGCATCATGAAAGAAATTAAATTCAAACAGACCGATTTTCCCCAATAACGAACTTATCCGAGATATTCATTCCTTAAATCTACTCTGAAAATTATATTATATGAATTATAACTTAGACAATATTGCAGTTTTGTTTTTACTGGAGATATTCTGAACCCAATTTGATGATGTATTTTACCAAAGAATATTTTTCCATCATCATAATATGATGATGGAATAATCCATTTTATGGATTATCCACGGGCATTATATTATCACCTTAAAATTATAATATCATATCATCCTCATAATTCTACGATACCTGAGGTTATTTCATTAGTCATTTTGCATTCAATCATACTTTGTTTTCTAGAACAAGAGGGGTATTTTATATCAAGAATAACGAACCAGAAATAATTTCGACATTTATCTCTCATAGGAAAATAAGATGACATGTAAGAACACAGATCATATAATAATTCATAGATACAATAATTAAGTACAGCATTCTGTGAAAACATAGAATTACGATTCATTATTGAAATTTCGAAAAATCATATCTCCGAAATTATTAGCTTGATGGAGTTGAAAATGATATCAATGGACTTTTATGGTGAAACTGCATGTTAAAAAAAAATGAATTTGAAATTTGTGATGTAAAAAAATTTTTTTTTTCGTTTCTCCGAACCATCAGGCCAATTTTGCCCAGTAACGAACTTAACCGAGATATTTATCTCTCAAACCTACTCTGAAAATTTCAACTGCCTAGCTCATTCGGTTCGAGAGTTATTGTAGAATCAAAATTTAAAAATAAAAAAAAAGTTATGATACGGCAACCCGATCAATACAAAACTTCGCATGCGTATAGAGGTCATTATTCTACAATTTGACGCTAAATTTCAGATAGATCGAGTGATCGGTTTTCGGAAATATTCATAAAAAAATGTTTTCACTAAAAAGGACCATAACTCCGAAACCGCTTGGTGGATTTCGCCCTTTAACGAACTCGTCCGAGATATTTACGCTACAAACCTACCCTCCAAATTTCAATCCTCTAACTCCTTCCGTTCGAAAGTTATCGTGCCTACGGCCGGACTGAATTGATTTCGACCACGGATTCTTGATCGGTGAGTCGAACCAAATCGTTTAAGACCATTTTCAGCCGAAAATTCGAAAATAACAGACATTTGGGCAAATTGATAAGCACTCTGTTCCGAGGAACAAGAGCGCCAAAAAAGAACATTTTCGGTGGGAATCAGTGGAATTCAGTGTCCCGCACAATATTTGACTCATCAAAATTATTGTGGAAAGATTTTATTCGTTAGTGAAATTCCACCTAATTCTCACAAATGTTGTACATTAAGATTTAATTCAAAAAATTGTTTGTTCTCGATATTCTTGCGAATAATTTTTAAGAAAATATGGAATTTGAATTTTTTTTTTCAAAATGATCAATAGACGAAAAATAAATAACCAAATGATTACGCAGTACTGTATGTGGATTTTATTCTGCATATCCATGCTAATTCCTCAAATTAAAGACTCCATCCTTCGTAAACATTGCTGATTGTCACAGAAAAAATACATGAACAACATATCAGCATATTAATTTGTGTTGTATCCCACTAGTGTTCATTTGAGCGAATGATGAAAAGCTATTTTGATTGAAAATCACAATTAAATAATTAAGATTGAAACAAATAGATTTATAAAAATATGCTCACTGTATATATTGCGCTAGAGCCTTCTGCATCACAATATTATTAGGGAAGACGGCAACCGGCAATCCAATGGAAATCTCAGTTACGTCAGCCGCACTGTCCCACACTTGCCCTACGAATTTGTCCATCACGGGTTTGTACCTGTCTTGTTGCGACGCCATCTGTACCATGACTTCGGCCCAAATGTAAGCGCCAACCGAGAACCCATGAAGCATCAACTGACTGTTCAAATAATTGTTATCTATGAACTTAAGGATATCAGCTGCCACGATCTGGAAAATAGAAAGAAAACTCTTTGAAGTGACCTCAAAGTCTTCACTTGGTGTTTGCAGTATCGTACATATAGTCACAGCCCACTATAGAGATAGCCTGGAACACAGTCTGACAACGCCGCAATTTATCGTCTCTTAGAGGCATACTTCTTCAATGCGGTAGCGCTGGATATTTCCAATTTAAAACTCTAGTTTACTCATTGAATAGGTTTTCTTGCTTGGAATCCCTGGATGAATAAACAATAACATGAGACCCTACTTTTTCAATAAATTGAATAACTACATTTCATTCTGCAAAATATTATTGAGATCAAGTTGAAATAGAAACCTAGGTAGTTGTTATTCAATTCATTCTTCAGCAAGAACCACGAAAAGGTGTAGGGTAAACTATTGGCACAAAAATTATAAACTTGAATGAAATTCTCAAAATAAAAATATATTCCCAAACAACTATTATATAACACTAATAATGTAGGCTAATGAAAATTGTGATAGTCATCTTAGAGTTTGTCTTGTTTTGGTTCTTACTATAATGGTGAGTTTCTGCTATCTACAAATGTTTCTGTTTATTTTCCATTCGGTGGACAATAACATTGTAATTCGTATTTTCTATAAAATTTTTCAAAATTAAATTTGCGAAAACAGAACAAAGTGAATTTAGAATGATTTTCGAATGTAAACCTCAACTACAAGTCTCTGTGAATTATTGTGATTACACTCACACGAGAATTTGGAGAGTGTTCGTACGAAAAATATAGGTTTTCATTTCTTGATTACATCCAATTTATTAATTCAGTTATGAAAAAAATGCTAGAAGCTGCTAAAATAGGGTGAGAAAATGATGCTGAAATTGAAAAAACGGAATAATCATAGAATTTGCCATTTGCAAACAATCCGTTAAGTTTGCGAATATCAACGATGATACACGAAAGCCAAATAAGGTAGAAATAAAGGATCCCTCACTTCGGAATAAATAAAGTCGGCCAGTATTTTATTAAAAGATCTTTTATTTTCAGTGGCAAGTGCGCTTGCGTACACGTCAAAATAAAGGAAACTTTATTACTGCCGACCCTCCAATATCTTTCTATTGACGAATTACGTTACTTTTTTGGCACGCTGTATAATAGATCTTTAGTCCTCTATATCAGTCCGCGTGCCTTTATTAAAGATCAGATATACCTTAAGGCCTAGTTTCGCTAGTGCGTCGGCTGCATGCAGTGACTGCAGAAAGTGGCTGCACCGTCTTTCGAATAGACTGCTACTTCGGAACTACGAAGATGTGGTTTCGCTTCTGCGTCCGACGCAACAGCACTGCAACAGCCAAACGGCTGACTGCTTGGGGTACCAGTCTGTGCGACGTCGCTGCAGCGAAACAAGAGAAAATGAGTGTCGATAAATTCAAAAGGGACGAAGAGATTAATCTCATTGAATTAGTTTCGCAAAATAGATGCATATATGATGCATCTCATGATAATTATAATACTAATAATGTTAAAGATCTTCTTTGTTTAGTGCCGTGCAGATTCCTGCGTAGGCGTTCATCCTCATCTATTCCCATCATATGTTTCTATTGAATGCAGCATTCTGCAATGTTTGGAAGTCCTTTATCCCCGTCCATTGACGGATATTTCTAAGCCATGATAACTTTCTTCTGCCCATTTCTTTTCTTCCTCCCTCAATTTTACCCTAGAGGATGAGGCTTTGAAAGTGGTAGCGTTC
Organism: Halyzia sedecimguttata; assembly: GCA_937662695.2. NCBI lineage: Eukaryota > Metazoa > Arthropoda > Insecta > Coleoptera > Coccinellidae > Halyzia > Halyzia sedecimguttata. Next base: position 85,297,909 of record OW569415.2, on the reverse strand, counting down.
TCCACGCAGTATGTGTCCGAGGTAACCGAGGTATGTTAAAGATAACATATGGAAAATGATCGCGACAGAAATTGAGAGAAAACAGGTAAAATGAAGTTATATTTTTAAAGATTTTTATTTCCTATGCTAATAATGAACAGTTTTGTACAATTTTATATTCATAATTTCGTTCTTATTGGAATTTTTCTTCATTATCTAGAAGATGTCTCGTTATGAGGTTGTTGAAGATACGTTCCTCATCCCTGTTTTTATACATTAAATGCACAGGTCACCATTTTCAATTTTTTTGCTTCAGATATTTCAAAATCAATTCATCCTCTGCTCTTCTTCCAAAATATGAAGCGCAAGTACATACTCCATTGCTAACCAATTTTCACTGACGACTCACAGAACACAAATAATAATGCCGGCTGCAGTAGTTTCGCTGCACCTAACGAAACCACTTCGCTGCGCGCAGTCACTGCATGAATTCGACGCACTAGCGAAACCAGACCTTTATACGGGTCCACACTAAGCGAATATTGTTAACATAGAAGAAGATGACTAGCCGTTAGGTAACAATGTTCGAGAACTTAATATGTAGCGAACAGTGTCAAGGCCTGGTTTCGCTAGTGCGTCGGCTGCATGCAGTGACTGCAGAAAGTTGCTGCACCGTCTTTCGAATAGACTGCTACTTCGGAAATACGAAGAAGTGGTTTCGCTTCGGCGTCCGACGCAACAGCACTGCAACAGCCAAACGGCTGACTGCTTGGGGTACCAGTCTGTGCGACGTCGCTGCAGCGAAAACAAGAGAAAATATTTTCTCTAAGTGTCGATAAATTCAAAAGGGACGAAGATATTAATCTCATTGAATTAGTTTCGCAAAATAGATGCATATATGATGCATCTCATGATAATTATAAAACTAATAATGTTAAAGATCTTCTTTTTTTAGTGCCGTGCAGATTCTTGCGTAGGCGTTCATCCTCATCTATTCCCATCATATGTTTCTATTGAATGCAGCATTCTGCAATGTTTGGAAGTCCTTTATCCCCGTGCATTGAAGGATATTTCTAAGACATGATAACTTTCTTCTGTCCATTCCTCTTCTTCCTCCCTCAATTTTACTCTGGAGAATGAGACGTTGAAAGTGGTAGCGTTCTCCACGCAGTATGTGTCCGAGGTATGTTAAAGATAACATATGGAAAATGATCGCGACAGAAATGAAGAGAAAACAGTTGAAATGAAGTTATATTCTAAAAAATTTTTATTTCCTATGCTAATATGAACAGTTTTGTACAATTTTATATTCATAATTTCAAGCTCTACGTTCTTGTTGGAGTTTTTCTTAATTATCTAGAAGATGTCTCGTTATGAGGTTATTGAAGATACCTTCCTCATCCCTGTTTTTATACATTAAATGCACAGGTCACCATTTTCAATTTTTTTGCTTCAGATATTTCAAAATCAATTCATCCTCTGCTCTTCTTCCAAAATATGAAGCGCAAGTACATACTCCATTGCTAACCAATTTTCACTGACGACTCACAGAACACAAATAATAATGCCGGCTGCAGTAGTTTCGCTGCACCTAATGAAACCACTCCGACGACGCAGCGGACGCAAGCATTCGCTGCACGCAGTCACTGCATGAATTCGACGCACTAGCGAAACCAGACCTTTATACGGGTCCACACTAAGCGAATATTGTTAACATAGAAGAAGATGACTAGCCGTTAGGTAACAATGTTCGAGAACTAAATATGTAGCGAACAGTGTTAGGTAACATTGTTCACGATAGGATCTCCTACCCTAACCGTTTTCTACAGACATTTCCATTTCCAATTATCAGTAGGAATTTTTCAAACAAAGGAGATTCTATCATAGTACTGCTTTGTCAGTCTCCTTTTCTTTTCGACCTTTGATTTGTTTTCCTTACCCACAAAAGAGATTCTGGCGACAGATGAGTTGACCCATCCATTTCCAATCTAGCAAATTTTCTTCTGTTCCCTAATTCCTGGTCAAGACGACTCGACCAATTTTCTTGCTCAGTATATTGCAAATCCCGTACCATTTTCGAACTGATGGCTGATTGACTTTCACAGTAGATCTATATAGCCCCTTCCTTCTAAACAATAAAAGGAGAGAAAGCATCCTTACCTGCGATCCCTTCGTGGGCCAAAGGAGCTGCCATGGAGTGACGTTTATACACAGGACGTCACACTCCTGCTTCAGGTAATAATCGACGAACTTCTGGATGTGTTTCCTCTTGGCCATCAGCCATGCCAGAATCAAGACACAAGGTCTCCCAGTTTGGTCATGTAGTTTTAGATTCGTCACTTTATTGTTGATTTTATCCTTGCTGATCAGCGCTAAATTCTTCGTGACTTCCACTCGTGAAAATGACCTTTTGCTAACGGCCATGAATGTCTGGAAGAGATTCAGTTACTAGGTAAAAAATTGGTTCAAGCCCTGAGGACAGGAGTTTTCTGGCGCTCTGGTTCAAACAGACAAATTATATCTCCGAAAGTATTGGTTTCTCAGAGTTGGGAATTATATCAATGTATTCTTATGATAGAACTTCAGAAATTGAATTCAAACATCATAGAAGAATTTAAATTCAACAAGAGTGCCAAAAATTATCAATCCAAAACCAATAGACGAATTCTACCCAACAACGAACTCATCCGAGATATTCATTCCTCAACTCTATGATGAACGATAATATATATTCTTTCCTCAAATACACTCCAATACACCAATATTCCAGTTTTGTTTTTAGTGGAGATATTCTGAACTCAATATTATTAACTTACCATTACCATTCCCATCATCATATGGATTGACCATTGGCATGAAAATATCAACCAACAAAAAGTATGATATTATATTATAATTCTCATAATTCTACGACTGCTGGAATGAATTAGACAACGTCATGTCTCAGGAAAATAAGTTGACATTATAACAATTCATTAATACACACAGAATAATTATATCATTCTGTGTAAACATAGAAATACGATTTATATTGAAATTTTGAAAAATCATATCTCCGAAAGTATTAGCTTGTTATAGTTAGTAATGACATCAAGAATGAATTTCGAAGTTTGAAGTCTGAATACGCCTGTCGAGCTGGTGAATGGACAAAGATCACCAAATGGTTTCAGAGATATACCCATTTGAATTTTTGGCGCTCTAGTTCCTCGGAGCTGAGTGCTTATCAATTTGACCAAATGTCTGTAATTTTCGAATTTTTGGCTGAAAATGGTCTCAAACGATTTGGTTCGACTCACTGATCAAGAATCCGAGGTCGAAATCGATTCTGTCCGGCCGGCCGTAGGCAAGATAACTCTCGAACAAAAGGAGTTAGAGGATTGAAATTTGCAAGGTGGGTTTGGAGCGTAAATATCTCGGACAAGTTCGTTAATGGGCGAAATCCATCAAGCGGTTTGTAGTATGGTTGTAGTAAAACACATTTTTTATGAACATTTCCGAAACCGATCACTCGATCTATCTGAAATTTAGCATCAAATTGTAGAATCATGACCTTTATACGCATGTGAAGTTTGGTATTGACTAGATTACCGCAAAGTGTCAAAAAAAAATTTCAAAATTAAAAAAAAAATTTCTACAATAACTCTCGAACGGAATGAGCTAGGCAGTTGAAATTTTCAGAGTAGGTTAGGGAGATGAATATCTCGGTTAAGTTCGTTATTGGGCTAAATAAGCCAGATGGTTTCGGAGTAACGAAAAAATATTTTTTTTTTTTTTAGTAACAAATTACAAATTCAATTTTTATTTAAGATGCAGTTTCACCATAAAAATCCATCGATATCATTTTCAACTCCAACAAGCTAATACTTTCGGAGATATGATTTTTCTAAATTTCAATAATGAATCGTACTTCTATGTTTTCACAGAATGCTATAATTATTCTATTAATTTTGTTTTCAACCAATATAGATCCGATCGAATTGAAACTTGGTGAATAGTTGTAGAATATAAACCTAAGCACGTTTGTGAAGTTTTATGCGAATCGTATTGCTAGAAAATTATTAAAAAATTATTATTAAATATTTTTGTTGTCACGATAACCTGAGAACGGAAAGAGATAGCGGCTTGAAGATTTCAGTTTAGGTTGTGCATCTGAATGCGACATTCGAGTTTCTTTATAAGTATAATTGGCCAAACGTTTTTAGAGTTATAGCCATCTGAAATTTGGTTGTTTTTTGTTCCTCATTAACTCGAAATATACTGAACCGATTGAATTCAAACATGGTTATTAGTTGTAGAATGCCAACGCGAAAATTCTTGCAAAATTTCGTGAGGATAGTATTTGTAGAAAATTTTTAAAAAAATCATTGAAAATTGAAAAAAAATTCTATATATCAGTAACTATTTGTCTGAAATTGCTGAAATTTTGCAAGAGCCTTTAGAACCTAACTCTACTGCCAAGTTTCAAGTTTTAACACGATCAGTTAAATATTGTTGGAGATTCGAGCAGCCTTGTTCAGTAGATGGGTGACCGTTGCCTCGATAACCTTCGAACAAAAGGAGATAGGGACTTGCAATTTTCAGGGTAGGTTGCGTATCCGAATGGGAGAGTTAAGTTCGTTTTTGGGCATAATCGGTCTAACGGTTTCCGAGTTATACCCGGACCTGGAATATTATTTCCTTGATAACTCAAAAAACAAATATTCGATCGAATTGAAGCTTGGTAACTAGTAGTAGAAAATCAACATAAAGACATGTTTAAAATTTTGTGAGAACCGTACCCCTAGAAAATTTGGAAAAAAATGACGAAAAAAAAAATTTTAAGAACCGTACCCCTAGAAAATTTCTAAAAAATCACGAAAAAAAAAATTGGTTCAAGCATTGACGTGACCTCCTGTATTGGACACTTAATTCGAATTTACCATGGTAAATTCGAATTAAGAGTGTCCAATAAAGGAGAATGGACAACATAATTTACCATGGTAAATTCGATTAAGGGTGTCCAATACAGAAGAATGGACAATAGAACATACGCGCAAAAGCTTCTGACTTCACGTCAGTGCTTGTTCCAATATTTATATAAGCGGCAACACCACAGCGCAGAAAATATTCTACATCGATGGAGCAGTGGTGCCTAGCCAAGGAAGCATATTTTCAACAAAATCATACGCCCCGTTCTCCGTAAAATTCCAGGGTATCATCGATCGTGGCCCACCTTGTATATTTGGATACCTTCAAGTGTTCCTAAGTACAATTCATTGGAATTTTTCAACAATTAGATTTTCTGAAATTGAGTGGCCGGTTATTAAAACATGATTGTACGGCAGATTTATCGATGTTGTTGTGTCCCGTATGCTCTTTATACCTTGTGAGAATGTTTCTGGTTGTTTGCCCGACGTAGCACTTGTTGCAGTCCGAACATTTAATTTCATATATCCGATTTTAAGATGTCCGGAGTTTTATCGATTGTATACTGACAAAGAAACTGCAACACCCAGAAGGAGCTGTTTAAATTTTAATTTTTTTGGTAAAACATAGATACAAGATACAAGGAGTAAATGATTGAAATTTGGAGAAACAAATCGTGAAGGTTTTTTCATGAAAACATTTTTTGTTACTTACATATTGTAGTCGTTTTCTGAAATTTTTTAAATTTTACAACAAACCAGCTGTTGAGCCGAAGCCCTAAGGGCATGCAAATGCAAGGAATCTGAGGTACAAGGAATTTTCGATAAATTAATATTACTGCCAAAACTAAGTGTAAAAATTATTTGTCTGGCTACATCCGCGGTATTACCTTTTTTACCCAAAATATTTAGATATACAGTTTCTAGATTTTTTAACTGCTTAGTACTTAATTTGAAGCCATTGCCAAGAGGGACGAGAGCATCACGATTTTCTTTTATTTGTATTAATTCTGAAGCTTATTTTGTGCCAATTTTACTAGTCGTATCACAACCCATACAATTGAGGATATTGTTAACTATTGTATAAAGAAATAAAACAAAATATCATTTATATTTAATTTTTTTCTTAATATATTTTTCATGGATCAAAAGTATCCAAATTTAAGATTTCCTCAACCTTCAAAAATTCATATCTCGAAAAATAATTACTTCATCGTAATAAGCCATAAGACTTTCTTTAATTGTATTTCAACAAAGAATTAAAAAAAAATTGTCCTGTTGAAAAATAACAATTCCTCGTAATTTTTGAAACAATTTCGGATTAAACAATATGGCACGGGGTTGCCCCATGGCAACATGCATTTATATCATTAGTAGGGTAATTCGAAGAGAATCGCATAAAAAAATTGAGGTGGAATAGTTTTCGGTACTCATGCGCCGATTCCTCCTGGACTAATTCACAATTGCAAAGATGTCCTCGACTTATCTAGCCCAGAATAAGGTCTGAATGAAGTAATTCAGAACATAATATGTACCCACCTTTTTTATATGGACAGTCAGCTGTCCACTAGCAGAAGACCACAAGGGGCGGAACATAACCCTACTCACAGCCATCTGCAACAAAATTTTCCACTACAAAATCAAACATACAATCCCGTGTGTAAAATCGACTCACAATGACTAACGCTAATCATAATTACCAAGGTAATTCACAACCGATATGATTACAGAAACGTAATATCGCTCAAAAAAATATTAAAGACATGGCGTTAATAACAACGTGTTCGGCTGAACACAGAAAGAATCAATTGTGAAATGGATGTTGATTTCCGTCATGATGGTTAATTTTTTGGGGTACAGAGATCAAACGATAAATTAGCTTGCGATTGGGAATAGATGCCAGTCTACCATCATTGCGTTAAATGTAGGTACTTTGATATAATTCACAACGCGATTGAATAATTGAAGAATCCATGTGAACGAACCTAACTATTATCGTATTGAGAAATGATGTACTACATGACATTTCTACCTGTCAGCCATTGGTTTCAACTCAATGAAAAATTATACCGGATGTCCCAGTATACATGTTCTAATGGATTATCTCAGCCATTTCAAAAGAAAAAAATTTCAAAATTTTATGACTTTCAATTCGTTCAAGGAACCTTCAACTGAGGAAAACATAAATTGAAATTAACTTTGGGTTTAACCGGAAGTGACTCTGACTTTTTGGCACTCTTGTTCCTCGGAACAGAGTGCTTATCAATTTGCCCAAATGTCTGTAATTTTCGATTTTTTGGCTGAAAATGGTCTCAAACGATTTGGTTCGACTCACTGATCAAGAATCCGAGGTCGAAATCGATTCTGTCCGGCCGGTCCGGCCGGCCGTAGGCACGATAACTCTCGAACGGAAGAAGTTAGAGGATTCAAATTTGCAAGGTGGGTTTGGAGCGTAAATATCTCGGACGAGTTCGTTAATGGGCGAAATTCATCAAGCGGTTTCGGAGTTATGGCCAATTTTAATTTAAATTTTTTTTATGAATATTTCCGAAAGCGATCACTCGATCTATCTGAAATTTAGCATCAAATTGAAGAATCATGATCTTTATACGCATGTGAAGTTTTGTATGACCAGGTTACCGCAAAGTTTCAAAAACATATTTTCAAAATTTTAAAAAAAAATTCATACAATAACTCTCGAACGGAATGAGCTAGGCAGTTGAAATTTTCAGAGTAGGTTAGGGAGATGAATATCTCGGTTAAGTTCGTTATTGGGCAAAATAGGCCAGATGGTTTCGGAGTAACGAAAAAAATTTTTTTAAGCAACTAATTTCAAATTCAATTTTTATTTAAGATGCAGTTTCACCATTAAAATCCATCGATATCATTTTCAACTCCAACAAGCTAATACTTTCGGAGATTGAATGCTATAATTATTCTATCTAAGCTTTATTATACAGGGTGTCCCAAAAATACCACGCGAAAGTGACACTGGAGATAGATTGGCATTAGGTCTATCAGATAGCATCAACATGACGTCAGTAAAAGTCCGCTGGTTTTCGAGATATCACCACTTTTGTGTATTTTTTAAAAATCTCCAGTTTTCGGTCTTTTATCGCCTAGCATTGCTAGAAATTACTTCAAACTCATGTTTTTTTTTTACCTAGGCTATCCTGAATAGTTGCTTTAAACAATGAAGTAATAACTTCACCGACAACTAGAACAAAATCCTTCAAAAAATGTCTAACTTGTTGTATTTTATGCCGAAGTTAAAACGTTAACTTAAGTTCGACTTGACTGCTGTGAAAAAAAATTATATCAGACTGAATTGACAAATAATCGCAAAAACTGGTCCATTTCATGCCCTTTTCAAAATGATACAACACTACCAATTTTTTTTAATCAGAACCAGAATTGCTACTTATTAAAAAAAACCAAAACCCTTATCGGCTATCTCGCTCCCACATTCATTGTTTTGTAACATGGAAACCGGTCCGACTTTCACAGACTAGGGGTCTTCGAATAGTCTAGACCAGGGGTCACCAAATGGCGGACCGCGGTCCGGATGCGGATCGCGAACCTTTTTTTTGCGGACCATTTTTCCAGAAAACATGTATTCTTGATTAAAAAAATTCAGATAACTTTTCGTTTTATTTACTAATTATAGATATTGGATTTAGATTAACTGCTAGTCAAATTCTTATGCCATCATAATGCTATCAACGACCCGCGACAGATATACAGATTTTGTGAACGGACCTCCAATGAAACTAATTGGTGACCCCTAGGTTAGATACTAGAGAAAACTTTTTGGCGTTTGACGGATTTACTCATTTCCTAATATTTTCCGAACGGATAGAGATACAGAGGAAATAGATTCATAAATCTAAACGTCCACTGACCAATCATCGGGGAAAATTTGGATATCGAGATGTGAAAATCATAGATTTCGGACGGGAAAGAAGAATTTTCCTTCGATTCCGGGTCAAAAATATTTCTAAGTGCCGACCCAAAAAATTTTTTTCATGCTATAATGATACGGAGCTCGTGTCTAGTTAAATCGAGGTCGCTGATCACGAATATGCAATTAGTATTTCACTAAGTGGCGTACTTTGGGAAAATTTTCACTTAGAGTGAAAAAATGGACGAAAATAGGTCAATTTTGGAAGTTCACACCGCCCAAAAAAATCGGAGTAAGGTGTTGTTGATTTTTGCCCTCATATATGGATCCTTTATCTACTGAATAATCCAAACAGAAAATGTCCAGGCCGTACTATTCGGAAATTATGATTTTTTTCCCAAGGGTCTGTTTTTCGGAAAATTCATTTCGCGGTATTTCCGCGGAAAATTCTCTAATGAAAAATCCGATCATATATTCGTAATCTACGGTCCCGAATTAGTAAATGACGTAATTTGCATCGAAATCGGAGACCGGTCGAATTTTGGCAATTTTTTAATACATTAGCCTTAAAAAAATCCCATTTTTCGAGAAAAATTTTTTGGCGCAAAACTATGAAACGGGTACTTATTCTTATAGATTCGGGGCCGTAGATTCCGAATCTACCATCAGATATTTATTACAAAAATTTTCCAAGGAAATATCGCGGAAAGAATTTTCCGAAAAATAGACCCTCGGGAAAAAAAATCATAATTTCCGAAGCGTACGACCTGGACATTTATTGTTCGGATGATTCGATAGATAAAGGATCCAAATACGACGTAAAAAATCAGCAACACCCTACTCCGATTTTTTTGGGCGGTGGAAAGTTCCAAAATTGACCTATTTTCGTCAATTTTTTCACTTTAAGTGAAAATTTTCCCAAAGTACGCCACTTAGGGAAAAACTAATTACATATTCGTGATCAGCGACCTCGATTTAATTAGACACGAGCTCCGTATCGATATACCATGAAAAAATTTTTTTGGGTCGGCAATATTTTTGACCCGGAATCGAAGGAAAATTCTTCTTTCCCGTCCGAAATCTATGATTTTCACATCTCGATATCCAAATTTTCCCCGATGATTGGTCGGTGGACGACGTTTAGATTTATGTATCTATTTTTTCTGTATCTCTATCCGTTCGGAAAATATTAGGTAATGAGCGAATCCGTCAAACGCCAAAAAGTTTTCTCTAGTATCCAACACATACAAAAATCTACAATTTTCCGATTAGGTCGACGCGGCTCTACCTCCGGAAAATGGACTAATCAGTCGGATTTTTCGCCATATTACCAAAATTAATCGAGATATGGAAAAACTAATTACAGATTCGGAATCTACGCCCTCGATTTAGAGAATAGCCAAAGCCGTGGCGATCTAATCGGAAAATACTAGATTTTTGTATGGGTTAGAATCTAGACAAAGGACTCAGCTCTGGCAATGTGTTAGATGTTGTATGCATTTTATCAATATTTCACAGGAAATAGTTCATAAATACTTCTACAAGGGTTGAAGTATTACAAGATATTTTACTTGCAATTATCTTTCCGTGGAAAATATTAATTTCAAGGGTGAGACCACCCATGCAAAAATAAACCAGTTAACCCAAAACATTTAAGTTTTACAAGCGAGCTGCTTTGTTTAGAAATACAAATGAGCGCTTCCCAACATGTGAAATCATGGGACGCAACAGTGGTGATATCTCGAAAACCAGCGGACTTTTACTGAGGTCATGTTGATGCTATCTGATAGACCTAATGCCAATCTATCTCCAGTGTCACTTTCGCGTGGTATTTTTGGGACACCCTGTATGATCTGTGACTCGTACATTTCATCCTGTTCTATAAGAGAGAGTCAAATTCAGTTCAGCTATTTTAATTTGATTTCTTCCATGGTGCAGTTCTCATTCTCATATTGCTCATTTAATCTTGATAAATAAACTATTATTTGAATTGAATTTCCTTTATGATGCAGTTCTATCATAAGAATACATTGATATAATTCCCAACTCTGAGAAACCAATACTTTCGGAGATATAATTTGTCTGTTTGAACTAGAGCGCCAAAAAGCTCCTGTCCACAGGGCTTGAACCCATTTTTTTTTTCCTCAAATCCACTCTGAAAATTATATTATATCAATTGAAACCTTAGCCAATATTTCAGTTTTGTTTTCACTGGAGATATTCTGAACTCAATATTATTAACTTACCATTACCATTCCCATCATCATATGGATTAACCATGGGCATTAAATATCAAAATTTGACAAATCATGTCTCAGGAAAATAAGTTGACATGTATCAACACAGATCATATTATAATAATTCATAGATAGAATAATTATCAAATTCTGTGAGTAACACAGAAGTACGATTCATTATTGAAATTTTGAAAAATCATATCTCCGAAAGTATTAGCTTGTTAGAGTTAAAAATGACATCAATGGATTCCTATGGTGAAACTGCATCTTGAGAAAAACTTATTTTGAAATTTGTAATGTAAAAAAAAATTTTTTTTTTGTTACTCCGAAACCATCTGACCGATTTTTCCCAATAACGAACTTAGCCGAGTTATTTATCCCCAAACCTATTCTGAAAATGTCAACTGTCCAGCGCTAGCTCATTCCGTTCAACAGTTATCGTGTTAACGGCCGGCCGGACAGAATCGATTTCGATCAAATATTCTTGATCAGTGAGTCGAACCAAATCGTTAAATACCATTTTCATCAAAAAATTCGAAAATTACAGACATTTGGGCAAATTGATAAGGACTCTGTTCCGAGGAACAAGAGCGCCAAAAACCAAGTCAATATAGTGATTCAGTCGGAAATACTCCAGTTTTTAGAAACGTGTTTGACTCAAAATCACTTCAGTTTCAACGATAAAATTTTTACTAGCGATGAAGAACTTGGGGAATCCCCCTATTGGGAGAAATATTCACTGACAACCTAGAAGCCATCGCTAAGACACATCCTATTTTTTCCAAATTCGTATATTGGTTTAGATACGTAGATGATGTGCTCGCGTGTTTTAAGGGAACAGACCGGCAACTGAAAATATTTGTAGATTGTATTAATAGCATTCATCCAAATGTTAAATTCACAACTGAAATGGAAAATAATGGTGCAATTAATTTTTTGGATTTAACAATAACGCGGAAAAACAATAAACATGATATTCTTGAAACCATCCCATACGGATACAATAATTCATAGATCCTCGTGTTATCCATTCGAACATAAAATCGCTGCATTTCATAGAATGTTACACCGGCTAATTCATATACCTTTATCCGAAGCAAATTATTGTACAGAATTAGAAACAAATAGCGGCGAACAATGGATATGATACAGAGTTAATCAGAATAAAGTAGAAGAAAAAACAATTTAGAAAAACAATGAGTTTAGTATTTCCACAAATTAATAAGGATAAAAATAAAATATTCAATAGCTTAACATATTTCGGTACACCGAGTCAACAACTTGAAAGGTTTCTTCAAAACCAACAGGTGAATATCTCATTCCGGACAAACAATAACCTCGTAAAACTCATAAAGAACAATAAATCAAAAAGGAATAAAGAAGATAAATCCAGTGTTTATCAATTAAATTGCGGGAGTTGTGATAAATCATATATAGGAAGAACTAGTAGAAATTTCGACATAAGAATAAAGGACATCATCACAGCTACAAAAACAACAAAATTAATTCGAATTATTCGAATCATTTATTAGCAAGAGATAAGTTTAACCCGTATTTCAAAATTGTACACAATTTTAATAAAGGTGCGCAACCCAATTATTGGGAAATGGTGGAAATAAATAGAGAAAAACATACGGGTGATTTAGTTCATGAACAATTAGATCTAAATTTTTATCCGTTACTCAATATATTCAAATAGAGAATCAATTTATAAAAGCGTTAGGAATGAATTATCGTAAATGGGTACAAATAACAGTGTAAGATTATGTAATTAGTTTTAAATAATAATCTGTGTCCATGTCATCTAGGTAAAGCGAGATCATCACTTGTTAAGAATTTAGTATGATGTAGTCTGATGAAGGCGCTGTTTCGACGAAACCCGTCACAACATTCATTGAGTTAATATGGATTTGCATCAAGTAAAAGCCGCAAGCATTAAATCATTGTTTTCAAGTTTAACATAAGCGTTCGAAGTATGTCCGATTATGGAATACAAAGTTGTCAAGGTTGTTAAATATTTGATGAGTAGGTACTGAAAAAGTATGCACTGTTTTATTTCACGTAACAAACCAGACCGTAACATAACATTTTTAAAAATTACCACACAATAATAATAAAGGTCATGGTTTTGATAGTTCCCTGAATGTTTACCAATAAAACATTCATTCATTGCATCATTGTACGTTGCACTTTCAATACTCCAAAAAAAAGTGCCTCATTATTAGTCCATTACCACCAAGGTTTCGAATATATTTTTTTGTTCGAACTGATTAATGTATTTCTATCAAATTCAAATATTAGATTGGAACAGTGTTGCCGAAGGTCAGAGAGCAATATCGGTAGAAACTACTGCACAGATCGATAAATTTGAGAGAAAAACGGCCGATTTAAAAAATTTTGGTTCAAGCCCTTTGGACAGGAGATTTCTGGCGCTCTAGTTCAAACAGAAAAATTATATCTCCGAAAGTACTGGTTTCTCAGAGTTGAGAATTATATCAATGTATTCTTATGATAGAACTGCATCATAAAGGAAATTCAATTCAAATAATAGTTTATTTATCAAGATTAAATGAGCAATCTGAGAATGAGAACTGCACCATGGAAGAAATCAAATTTGATCTGAAATGAATTTGACTCTCTCTTATAGAACAGAATGACATGTACTAGTAGGAACACAGATCATATAATAAAGCTTAGATAGAATAATTAAAACATTCTGTGAAAACATAGAAGTACGATTCATTATTGAAATTTCGAAAAATCATATCGCCGAAAGTATTAGCTTGTTGGAGTTGAAAATGATATCAATGGATTTTTATGGTGAAACTGCATCTTGAATAAAAATTGAATTTGAAATTTGTTACTTAAAATCAATTTTTTTTTTCGCTACTCCGAAACCATCTGGCCTATTCTGCCCAATAACGAACTTAACCGAGATATTCATCTCCCAAACCTACTCTGAAAATTTCAACTGCCTAGCTCATTCCGTTCGAGAGTTATTGTAGAAAAAATTTTTAAACTTTTCAAATTTTTTTTTATACTTGCGGTAACCTGGTCAATACAAAACTTCACATGTGTATAAAGCTCATGATTCTACAATTTGATGCTAAATTTCAGATAGATCGAGTGATCGGTTTCGGATATATTCACAAAAATTTGTTTTTCTAAAACCGCTTTATGGATTTCGCCCATTAACGAACTTGTCCGAGATATTTACGCTCCAAACCCACCTTGCAAATTTCAATCCTCTAGCTCCTTTCGTTCGAGAGTTATCGTGCCTTCGGCCGGCCGGACAGAATCGGTTTCGACCTCGGATTCTTGATCAGTGAGTCGAACCAAATCGTTCGAGACCATTTTCAGCCAAAAATTCGTTAATTACAGACATTTGGGCAAATTGATAAGCACTCTGTTCCGAGGAACTAGAGCGCCAAAAACTGATTTATAATTTCATTGTGTATATTTTTACAAAAAAAATTGGTTCAAGCCCTGTGGACAGGAGCTTTGGCACTCTTGTTCAAACTTTGACAAATTATATCTCCGAAATTATTTTATCTCTGGGAATGATTTGAATGGATTCTTACGATAGAACTGCATCATGAAAGAAATTAAATTCAAACGGACCGATTGCCCCCAATAACGAACATATCCGAGATATTCATTCCTCAAATCTACTCTGAAAATTATATTATATCAATTGAAACTTAGACAATATTGCAGTTTTGTTTTTACTGGAGATATTCTGAACCCAATTTGATTATGTATCTTACCAAAGAATATGTTTCCAACATGATACGGATTATCCACGGACATTATATTATCACGTTAAAAGTATAATATCATATCATATCATCCTGATAATTCTACAATAGCTGAAGTTATTTCATTGGTCATTTTGTATTCCATCATACTTTGACCTAGAACAGGAGGTGTATTTTATATCAAGAATAACAAATCAGAAATAATTTTGACATTTATCTCCCATAGGAAAATAAAATGACATGTAAGAACACAGATCATATAATAATTCATAGATAGAATAATTAAGTACAGCATTCTGTTGAGCTATTGAACTGTCATTTATTTCTTGACAATCTTGATATAACGAAAATCGAACAATTTGGGATATTTTCTACAGGTACATTTATATTTAATCGTACTGAGTTTGAGTATTTCCGCAGCCTTGTGCTATTAAAAATGTCTGGAATTGATTACGATATCCCTCGTAGTAAAATTGTCATTTCGATTTTTTTTTTGTGGAAAAATAAACACTTGAACTATTATCATTGCTTAAAGATAATAATCTTTATACAATGCTATTACTTTCCAAGTTAAATTAAGACAGAAATAACAAGTCCACTTTTGATGAATTAACTCTCCTTCCAAAATACTGTTCCATTATTCAACCCACCTATCAGTAATTTATACTGCCCATAACATAAATTATTTTTATATTTATTAATGAAATTATTCAATATCCAATATGGATTCAATAAATGAAAAGTGAGTTTCTTATGGGATTTTACACCTTGATTGATTCACCAATGGCTTTGGCTAAGTTATGCGATATACTGAGATGCAAAATATTGTTGGGGGGAAAGCCCTGTGGCAGGAGTTTTGGTGCTCTTGTCCAATCTTTGACAAATCATATCTCCGAAAGTATTGGTTTCTCAAGTTGGGAATTATATCAATGGATCATTATGATAAAACTACATCATAAAAGAAATTTAAAATCCTTCTGCATCTTATCTTTATATGACGGTCCAGTTTTGGCTACAAGTGTTTCAAAACTATCAGTCATTCTGAAAAATTGAATAAATGAAACAGCCAGTTTTATTTATGAAACAAATCTAATGTAATCAGTCCAGAGAGAACTCAAACCAGAATACTTATGTAGGAAATCTTAATAGTGTTTCTAAGGAATAACTACCTGTACATTAGTTGGAAATCCCGTTCTAAATCTCCCATAACTAGAGAATGACTCGTAAATTATGCTCGACTTCCTTGCATCATTCATTTTCGACTCACTTAAACTCACTTAAAAACAATTAAATTCGAAATTTGTTATGTAAAAAAAAATATTTTTTGTTGCCCAATAACGAACCTAACCAAGGTCCCAAACCTACTCTGAAAATTTCAACTGCCTAGCTCATTCCGTTCGAGAATCATTGTCTTAACGGACGGCCGGACAGAATCGATTTCAACCACGGATTCTTGATCAGTGAGTCGAACCAAATCGTTTAAGACCATTTTCAGCCAAAAATTCGAAAATTACAGACATTTGGGCAAATTGATAAACACTCTGTTCCGAGGAACAAGATCGCCAAAAAATTGATGCACAACTGAATTAATCTATGAGGATCATCACTGGAACTATGTATAAGATCTACACCTATTCATTGTTTGCCAGTACATACTTTCAAACATTGTCCCGCCCCACATTCGCAGGCAGACTGCTTTTTCAAATTCTGGGAATAAATTTAATCATTTTCCTAATTCATTTCCGATTCTCTCCTATATTCCAGGCAATAAGATTCCCAGATTGAAGTCACGTAACCCTTTATAGTGTGTTTTCTGTTTTCTCAATTTGAATGAAAGTGACAAGGAAGTTTAGCGGTCTGAACGGATTTCTTGCGATTTATTCAAAGATTTAATTTCTTATTCTGAGTTCCGGGGTTTAATCTTCCAAGGAAAATATAGTATATTCTGAATCGTTTAAGAACCGGTCATGGTCGACGCAACAGCATGCTTTTCAGATGGAACTCAGTGTAGAGCCCTAGTTGTTAATGCGGGAAAGCAGAGGAAACCATAGATCATTCAGTTAATAATTGTCCCATTCCAGAATGGTTTTAGGGCTATTCATAATGTTTCTGAATCCTTTTCTAGAATGAGTATCGAATTTCACATCTATTTAATAAAACATAGATAATTGCATTTTCAATTTTTTCGTTCTCTCCTTTTGTATTTTCCTTTTCCAGATTTCGGGTACCTCTCTGCTTGTTGAAGGAAGAAGCGATAGTAAAGAAAAAGATGCCCTTCAATATTTAATATTTCAGCATATTTTGTTAACAATTTCCATTTTCAGAAATCACAACACTAACGGACAGATAGGGCTTTTTTGATGAGGTTTTTTCCCTAAGCTCTAGTATCATATATCGAATTCTATGGTACCTTGTTACACTAACCTCTGCTAACACTTTTTTCATACACATGGTTTGTTGTTATAGATAAAAAGTTCGAAAGATTATATATTATGTATATAACTTTCTACCCTATATACATTTATATACAGGGTGGTCCAGATCTTAACCAAGAAATTTTAAACACGTATTCTATGTCAAAAATAAGCCCTAATTTGTCATATAAAGATAATATGTCGGGAAATGCTTCCGCTTTGAGATACAGGGTGTTAAAATTATTAGAAAAAAAAATGTTTTTCTTTCTTTTACTTCGAACACGTTCTTAAAATTCATAATTGAGTGTGGCAATTAACGCTAATTTTTTTGTAATTATACGTTTCGTTTACAAAGATAGTATTATTATTATTATGTACCATATCAAATTTTAGCGATTTCCTCATGCATGAGAATGTGTTTAATTTTTTTACTGGGAAACGGTTATCATTTTGTCCAAATATCTCTAATTTTCGAATTTTTTGCCGAAAATGGTCTCAAACGATCGGATTCGACTCCCTAATGAAGAATTCGAGGTCAAATTTGATTCTGTACTGCCAGCCGGCCATTGCCACGATAACTTGAGAACGGAAAGAGATAACGACTTGAAATATTCAGGGTAGGTGGTGCATCCCAATACGAAGGACAAGTTCGTTAATGGGCATAATGGGCCCAATGGTTTCCGAGTAATAATTTTGTTTTCAATCAAGACAAATCCGATCTTTGAATTGAAACTTGGTGAGTAGTTGTAGAATACAAACCTAAAGACGTTTGTGAATTTTGTGAGAATCGTATCACTAGAAAATTTTAAAAAAATATGAATTATTTATATCATGATAACCTGAGAACGGGAAGAGATAGCGACTTGAAATTTTCAGGTTAGGTTGTGCATTTGAATTTGTTTATAAGCATAGTCGGCCAAACGGTTTTGAAGTTACACCAATCTGAAATTTGGTTGCTATTTCCCCAATAACTCGAAAAATACAAAACCGATCCAATTCAAATATGGTTAATAGTTATAGAATGCCAACGCGAAAATTCTTGCCAAATTTCGTGAGGATCGTATCACTAGAATTTTCAAAAAAATCATGGAAAAAAATTCTTTATATGAGAAACTATTCGTCCGACATCGTTGAAATTTTGCGGGAGCCTTCAAAACCTTACTCTCTACTCTACTCTACTCTACTAGTTCCAAGTTTGAACACGATCGGATCTATATTGTTGGAGATCCGAGTTCAGCAGCTGGATGGTGACCGTTTCCTCAATAACTTCCGGACGAAGAGATAGGGACATGCAATTTTCAGGGTAGGTTGCGCATCCGAATGGAGGGAGTTAAGTTCGTTTGTTGGGCCTAACCGTCCAACGGTTTCGGAGTTATACCCATCTGTAGGAATATTATTTTCTCGATAACTCTAAAAGTACAGACCCGATCGAATTGAAACGCAGTAACTATTTGTAGAATATCGACATTAAGACGTGTGTAAAATTTTATGAGTACCCTTAGAAAATTTTTTAAAAATTACGAAGAAATATTATGAATCTCACGATAACTTGAGAACGGAAAGAGATAGCGGCTTGCAATTTTCAGGGTAGGTTGCGTATCCGAATGCGACATTCAGGTTCGTTAATTGGCATAATCGGCCAAATGGTTTTGGAGTTACACTCATCTGAAATGTTGTTGTTTTTTGACATGACTTCTGTGATTTTTGCAATGTTCTGTGAATTTGAAGTTTTGAACATGGGCTTTATCATCTTCCAAACAAAATAAAATAATGAATAAAGATGAAAGTTGGCCATCTATAGTTCGTATTCGTATTTCTAATTTAATTTTATTTCGTGTATAAGCGTATGTATTCTTATTTTATTTTAATTTGTTTACGTTAGTCCTCTGATATTTTCAGTCTAATCGCTTCATTTTACAGGAAGAAAAATTGGAGAAAATAGTTATGCAGAACCAATCAATGTCTCTACAAAAAAATTCTTCAATTTCGTCAAGTTTCTCAAGACCAAAATATTTTTTTATGAGGAATAATTATGAACATTTGTGTAAAATTTGTCTCGTTTTTGATTTATTACCTTTGTTTAATTTCCAAACATTTCTGAGTTGCACCCATAGATAATGGATTTGCAGCATATTAGTCTTATATAGATATATATTCTTTTGAACTTTGAGCATTACATTCCTTCATCTAACAATAAAACATGATAACTGACTTCGGTCGATAAAGCCATTTGATTTTGAATCAATAAACTTCTTTTCTCTCTCAATAAAACATGTTTATAAAAAATAAAGTGTTAGCAGAGGTTAGTGTAACGGGATGAATTAACATCAACTAGGTTCAACAAAATATGAGATATTTGTTTTATTCATTATCCGTGAATACTACAACTGACAATGGTGTTACTATAAACTGCATGGCAAAAAGTACTCAATTTTACCATTTCAACTGTTTTTTAAGTAGACATCCTTAACGACGTTTAATACGCAAAAACCCATACATAGGGTAACTGTTCTTTATTAATAATATCGAGAAGCGTCAAGCGTCACTCCATCACTAACCATATCGAGGAAGTATCTTTTGGAAAGAAGCACAAACCAGATCGATGTATTTGATTACAATAATTCAAGAATTCAACAAATAAATTTGAATTTCTCTTGCAAATTGTTGTATGTATGGCCGGTTTGCTGAATGACAATTCCCAATCAAAACTAAACACAGTTCCAAACTTACAGTTATATCACATGGCACATGTCAAATAAACAACAAAACACTATTAATTTCATTTAGCAAATGATAAATTATAGATAATTCTTATAAATGCGATAAGAGAATGGGGAGATTAATATTTGACAATATTGACAGATAATGACATGTGCACACACGTCATAAACCAAGGCTGCGTTCCGTTATTCCTGCACAGTAGTAGCAGCATTGTATATATACAATGGTAGCAGTAAATTTAGTTGTTTGGATTCTTCCGATATTACTGTAATTCCTCAGTAATTCACTGGCGATACTTATTTCTTATTTCCTAGATACATATCGTATAGCGTATAGCACCAGTATTCGTCACCCAATAGAGGATAGAGGATTCCGGTACTCCAATTGCCTATACTAGTTTCGGGTCCAAAATATCTGACATTTTATGGCTCTTATTGATATGATTCAAAGTCAAAAATGACATAATTATCATTATTAAGGATTTCTGAGTTTTTCCAAACATATAAAACAGAATATTAACAAAAAGACAATATAATTTTGAGGATTTATGCAAGATATAATATTCGTTGATTTGTCATCTCTGATAATCCAACACAACGTGTTTTCTGCATAAAACATGCCAAAATATATGACATTTATGATAATAAAATGACAGGTTGACGAACATACAATAGTCAAATCCCCTAGAATATTGAATTTTTGGAAAGAGCTAACAACTTGAAATTTTCAGGGTAGGTGGCGCATCCCAATACGACGGACAAGTTCGTTAATGGGCATAATCGGCCCGATGGTTTCCGCGCGAGTAATAATTTTGTTTTCAACCAATATCAATCCGATCGAATTGAAACTTGGTGAATAGTTGTAGAATATAAACCTAAACCCGTTCGTGGAATTTTGTGGAAATCGTATCGCTA
Source organism: Halyzia sedecimguttata (assembly GCA_937662695.2). Classification (NCBI taxonomy): domain Eukaryota; kingdom Metazoa; phylum Arthropoda; class Insecta; order Coleoptera; family Coccinellidae; genus Halyzia; species Halyzia sedecimguttata. The sequence goes on along the minus strand of OW569415.2, from coordinate 85,277,081 downwards.
GAAAATTTTAAAAAAATGATTTAAAAAAATTTTTCAATTCGCGATAACCTGAGAACGGAAAGAGAAATCGATTTGAAATTTTCAGGTTAGATTGTATATCTGAATGCGACATCAGAAAGAAATCATTGGAAATTATTGAAAAAAATTCTATATATCAAAAACTATTCATCCAATATCGCTCAAATTTTGCGAGAGCCTTCAGAATTTAACTCACAAACCAAGTTCTAAGTTTGAACACGATTAGATATACATTGTTGGAGATTCGAGCAGCCTTGTGTGAGTTCAGTAGATGGATGGTTGACCGTTGCCTCGATAACTTTCGAATGAAAGGAGGTAGGGACTTGGAATTTTCAGGGTATGTTGCGTATCCGAATGGGAGAGTTAAGTTCGTTTATGGGCATAATCTGTCCAACGGTTCCGGAGTTATAACAACCTGGAATATTATTTACTCGATAACTCAAAAAATATAAACTCGATCGAATTGAAGCTTGGTAACTAGTTGTAGAATATCGATATAAAGACGTGTTTGAAATTTTGAAAGAACCCTACCCCTAGAAAATTTCACAAAAATTAGGAAAAAAAATTTTTTGTAAGAACCGTAATCCAAGAAAATTTCAAAAAAATTATGAAAAAATAATTGGTTCAAGCACTGACGTGACGTCAGGAGCTTTTGCGCGTATGTTCTATTGTCCATTCTCCTGTATTGGACACTCTTAATCGAATTTACCATGGTGAATTCTATTGTCCGTTCTGCTGTAGTGGACACTCTTAATCGAATTTACCATTGTAAATTCTATTAAAATTGTCCAATACAGGAGAATGGACAATAGAACATACGCGCAAAAGTTCCTGACTTCACGTCAGGGCTTGAACCAATTTTTTCATATCAACATTAATATTCTGTTTTCTATGTCCGGGAACACTCAAAAATCCTTGAAATTGATAATTATGTACAAAATGTCAGACATTTTGGACCCAAAATTAGTGGTGGCAACATTGAATTGAAGTTTTGTTGAGCGCTATATTGGCAATCCTGTACCTGGTGACATTTTTTACCGGAATTTTAACATTTTTAACCTCTACAACACAGAACACAAATAATACAATTTTTTGATAAACCTGTAAAATTCAAATGTGGTATACATTTTTATTAATTACTAGTGTTCTGTGATATAAAACCCAGTATAAACCGATTACTTGAATAACTAACTATCAAATATAAGAAAATGAAACCTCCAGCACCACTGTCGGCCTTTGCCGTATATAATAAAATCTTGAAACCGAAATCTTCTGACAACACCAATAAAAAGTTGAAAGCAAAATCTAAACATGATAAAAAATCTGCTTTCAAAGTAAATAAAGTAGCGACTAAAGGATTGAAAAAGAAAAAAATCCTGATGGGAATTGAAGAAAACCATGTTTCATTAAAAACCATTAAATCAGACTTCTCGAATTCTAAAGATGGTTCAACAAAATGTAAACATAAATCTGATAAAAAGGATAAAGATAGTCCTGAATATATCATGAATGGATTACAACTTGAACGTTTCGTCGATCTGGATGAGTCATTCAATGATCTTGATCAGTCCGTATCAGAGAAAAATTTGAAACATGAGGATCATCAGATCATCGAAGAAGATGCAGGAGGACAAAAAGATATGGGCGATCCTCTGAAAAGTGGTCTTGAATTATTTGAATGGATGATTTCACCTGTCAATAAGAAAGAATTCTTCAAAACGTACTGGGAAACTGAACCACTATATATCAGTAGAACTAACAAAAAGTTTCATTCCCACTTGTTTTCATCGACAGCTTTAGATACTATGATTAGAGAAAATGACTTGTTTTATACTAGGAATGTAGACGTTGTTTCTTATGATAATAAAGTAAAAGAAATATTGAATCCAGAAGGTAAGCACATTAGGACTGGAAATATTCTGATATATTTGAAAAACAATGCCGTAATGTTAGGGAAGAAGCAGGCAAGTGCATTTTCGCACTTTTTGAGATATGTACGAAGTATAGCAAATATTTGTATGAATATTATATACCCCAAAAAGTGCAAAAATGTAGAATGATCAATTTACCAGATCTAAAAAAAAAATATTTTTTTTAAGGTAAAGCAACAGCTTCTGCTTTATGGGATTTTTATAGTAATGGCTGTAGCATCAGGATTCTTAATCCTCAGACTAACAATAAAAAAGTACACATCTTATTGTCAACTCTGCAAGAGTATTTTGGTTCAATGGTTGGCGCAAATGTTTACCTTACCCCTCCTGGTTCTCAAGGATTTGCCCCTCATTACGATGACATAGAAGCTTTTGTCTTACAAATTGAGGGTAGGAAGCATTGGAAGTTATATTACCCCAAGTAAGGAACACTTTTTGGTGATACTAACTTTGTTGCTATATTTTTCTGAGCTTCATTATGAAACGATCATCTAATTGTGTCATTTTCACTGCATTAATTGTTGAAAACAAATATTAATAATTTCGGAATTTTATTGTATAGATTTGTTTTTCGGAACTTCAATCACAATTTAACCGTCGTTTTCCATAGACCTAATATCCTATGGACGGAGTATTAGAAAGAGAAGATTGAAATATACATGTGAGAGAGGTGGAGCTAATGTAAGCACTAGATTCCAATCCTACATTAGCTCCATCCCTTTTTTTCACCCTATTTGGTGCCTTCCATCTCTCTCAGATGTAGATTTCAATCGATTCCGTCTAAAATCCAGCTGATGCTCCGTCCATAGGATATTAGGTCTATGTCGTATTCACATGTGCAACCTATACTGAAAATTTCAAGTCGTTATCTCTTTTTGTTCGAAAGTTATTATGGCCAGACTGAATCAACATTTGACTTGAATTATCCATCAGTGAGTCCAACCTAATCGTTTGAGACCATTTTCGGCAACGCTGTTTCCTAAAACATGAGCGCAAAAACATACTGATATCATTTCAAATCGTCACGAAATTACTCTCTGCTATACGACAAAAAACAGAATGCTAATGACCAAATTCCAAAAACACTATACAGGGTGTCCCAAGTTCGAGTGCATATTAGGCGTTTCTGGAGAACTGGACATATTTGAAATCTGAAAATTAGGATTATGATATTGTTTCAAATTCTCTACAGAGCTTAAATATTTTCGAAGCCCAATCACTTCCGGTTATACAGGGAGTGAAAATAAATTTGATGAAGAAAAATTTTTTTCAAGTTTTGCATTCCTGGTATGATCAAGTATTCAATGCTGAATACATTTCTGTTAGAACCATTGTATTCATTAGAATAGTTTTCCAAATATCGAAAAAAAACTAGAAAAAAAAATCAAATATGTTTAGTCAGTATAAGGTTCATTATTCTTGTTTTAAACATCCTAAGCATGAATCGTTTTTAGAACATCGAAGAGGAAGAATGTGGAAAGGTCATCCATCTTTTGAATTTCAGAAATATCATCACAGGGTGTTTCAAATTTTGTGTCGAAAATTGTGATCAAAAATTGGCCATAACTTCTGTTTTTCAAATTAGAACCCTATTTTTTTATGATTGCGTTGGGTTCTGCAGTGAAAAATAATGATAGTTTTCTCTCGAGTTTTCTAGCATGATTATGCTCCTAAATGAAAAAAAAAACTCACAAATTATTTAATTTAGGAGCATAATCATGTAAGAAAACTATTATTATTTTTCACCGCAGAATCCAACGCAATCATAAAAAAATAGGGTTCTAATTCGAAAAACAGAAGTTATGGCCAATTTTTGATCACAATTTTCGACACAAAATTTGAAACATCCTGTGATGACATTTCTGAAATTCAAAAGATGCATGACCTTTCCACATTCTTCCTCTTCGATGTTCTAGAAACGGTTCACGCTCAGGATGTTTGAAACAAGAATAATGAACATAATACTGACTAAACATATTTGACTTTTTTTCCGGTTTTTTTTCGATATTTTGAAAACTATTCGAATAAATACAATGGTTTTAACAGAAATGTATTTGGCATTGAATACTTGATCATATGATCATTGAAAATATTTTAGCCCAGTATAGAATTTCAAGCAATATCATAATCCCAATTTTCATATTTAAAATATGTCCAGTTCTCCAGAAACGTCTAATGGGCACTCGAGCTTGGGACACCCTGTATATTATTTCCTTCCATTTCAGGGATGAAGATATGTTGACCAGACATTCGAGTAAAGACTTTAGTGAGTATGATATTGGAGAACCGTTCATGGAAGTAGTTCTAGAAGCGGGATCCATGCTATATTTTCCACGGGGTATAATTCACCAGGGAAGTACAGATTCTGAATCCCATTCACTTCACATCACTGTTTCTGTCTATCAGAATAATGCTTACATAGATCTATTGGAAAAATCACTTCCTCAGGCCCTTCTGAAAGCGGCGTCATCAGATATAGAATTCAGGTAATAAACATTCGAGAAAAGTATATTTTGCGTTTTCATGATATGAATACTATACAGTGCGTCCAAGCTAGTGATGGGAAATCATTAGTATCTTTTTAGTAATAGCTAAAGAAAAGTTGTATTTTTTCTGGCTTCACATGCGTTCAAAAAATAATGGTTGCATAGTTGGTGCTCTATTGGTTTTTATACCGTTATGAGATCCTCCAATAAATATTTTGAAAGTGCTCATGAACCTCAGAAACTTTGGTAAAAATGATGAAGCCATTGGATAGAGCGGAAAAGAAAGCATGTTCAATTTATTTTAAAACTTGTTAACAAGTAAAGTCAGGAAAAACATAAAACAATTTTTCAAAATTCCTGGGGGTTCCGGAGATATCCAATTCTAAATGACAAATTGTTAGTTAGTTTTGGCGCTCTTGTTCAAACTTTGACAAATCATATCTCCGAAAGTATTGGTTTCTCAGAGTTGGGAATGATATCAATGGATTCTTATGATAGAACTTCATGATAAAAGAAATTAAATTCAATGCAAGAGTTCCAAAAATTATTAATTCGAAATCACCAATAATGATTGGAAGGTTTTTTTCTGGGTTTTCTCTCCAAAACTCTTAAAAATATCTATAAAATAAAAATTAATTATTTTGTGATTTGCTTCTGCGTAAGAAACACAAGATATTTGTCAGAAGCAATCAATTGAACAATGTTGCCTAACAAACAACAACGAAACAACATCAACGAAGAAACAACTATATCGTAACGTTTCGGAGTCTATATCAGACTCCTTCGTCAGACGCTTAATGAAAATCTTTAGAATTATTTTGTTGATAGTTATTTTGTGAAATTCAAGAATTGTCACTAATTTCTTGTATAATTCTTCCAATTTTCTGAAAAGGATGATTGAAAAAGGCCCATACCTTTGTTTTAAGTAATCATTAAAGGATACTGTGGGAGGTATACTCATTATTGAAAGGTTTTTTTTTTGGGGTTTTCTCTCCCAAACTCTGAAAAATATAAAAATACTAACTATCAACAAAATAATTCTAAAGATTTTCATTCAGCGTCTGACGAAGGAGTCTGATATAGACTCCGAAACGTTACGATGTAGTTGTTTCTTCGTTGATGTTGTTTCTTTGTTGTTTTTTAGGCAACATTGTTCAATTGATTGCTTCTGACAAATATCTTGTGTTTCTTACGCAGAAGCAAATCACAAAATAATTAATTTTTATTTTATAGATATTTTTCAGAGTTTGGAAGAGAAAACCCAGAAAAAAACCTTTCAATAATGAGTATACATCCCACAGTATACTTTAATGATCACCAATAATGAACCAGGTATATTCATCCCTCAAATCTACTATGAAAATTTTATTATATCAATTGAAACTTAGCCAATATTTCAGTTTTGTTTTTAATGGAGATATTCTGAACCCAATTTGATTAACTTACTAAAGTATATATTTCCATCATCATCATCATCAAATATGGAATATCCAAGAGCTATCGACGATACCTGAGGTTATTTGATTGGTCATTTTGCATTCATTCATACTTTGTTTGACATGTCTCTTATCTGTAGATGATATGACAATAATTATGATATGACGTTAATTTTCGATACAGCATTGTGTGAAATCATAGAGTTACGATTTAATATTGAAATTTTGAAAAATCGTATCTTCGAATGTATTAATTTGTTAGAGTTGAAAATGTTATGAATGGATTCTTATGATGAAACTGCATCTTTAAAAAAATGAATTCGAGATTTATAAAGTAAAAAAAAATTTTTTTTCGTTACTCCGAAACCATCCGGCCGATTTTGCCAAAAAACGAACCGAGATATTTATCTCCCAAACCTACTCTGAAAATTTTAACTGTCTAGCTCATTCCGTTCGAGAGTAAGAGAGTTATCGTGTCTACGGCTGGCCGGCCGGACAGAATCGATTTTGACTACGGATTCTTGATCAGTGAGTCGAACCAAATCGTTTAAGACCATTTTCATCAAAAAATTCGAAAATTGTAGGCGTTTGGGCAAATTGATAAGCACTCTGTTCCGAGGAACAAGAGCGCTAAAAATATAACTTTCCTTTCATTTAACCGACGCCTAAATCCTTACTGCTCCATCCATATATTGGACACACTCAAATAATTTTTCTTCATTTACCTTTTTTTCGATCTGATTTCCAGGAGAGGCTTACCATTACACTTTATGAGGAGCGATAAATCAAAAAAGATCATGAGAAAAAAAATATCAACACTCATCGATAAGTTGAAGGAATATTTAGATGTTGAAGATGGACTTGCAGAGTTAGGAAGAAAATTAGTGTATGATTCCATGCCTCCTACGCTATCCTCAAAAGAACTTGCTGGTTCTTCGAAACAGGGTGGAGATTTATTAGATAACGGCATCGTATATAACAAGTAAGTACCCTAAATTAGTTGCAATACTGAGACTGGAATCTGTTGGTCGATGGTTCAAAGTTCTGAGTCTATATACGTAGTATTGTTTTTGTAGGTTTCCAGATAATCCTAAAATATTTTGAGTGAAATTTTTTTATAGGGTGGAGTTTGAGCTGTCTTGTAAAGTTCGTCTTACTAGATATCATTGCATTCAACTTGGAAATGGCGAAGAAAAAATCAAGCTGTACTATTCAACGGAAAACGCCAAAGTATATCATGGCGAAGAAGAACAATGGCTTGAATTAGAGCCATCAATGATACCTGTGGTCAGATTCCTTCAAAAGTCCTATCCAAGTTTTGTGGAAATTAAGGATTTACCCCTTGAAGATTCTGAGGTGAAAGTACAATTAGTTTATGATTTGTGGGAGAAAGGCATTCTTCTTGTTGCACCAAAATAGTTTTTAACATTATGAACTTATGTTGATTGTTTGTTAATGTTGATTTTTCAAAATGTATTACCTATTTCGAAAATTTCAAATAAAAGTGTTAATTTTTTATCAATTTTGTTCTTTGTAATGATCGATTTGATTTTTGGTTAATTTCGCAATATAGAAGTTTTGGAATCCTGCAGAAGAAAGTGTTTTAGGTTTATACTCAGGCACGGGCCTTATGGGGGGGATAAATTTCGAAGGAGTGGACAAAATTTCGAAGGAGTTGGCAAAATTTCGAAGGAGTTGGACAAAATTTCGAAGCAGTTGGAAAAATTTCGAAGCAGTTGGAAAAAATTTCGAAGCAGTTGGAAAAATTTCAATGGAGTTGGACAAGCAAATGTTTTCAGAGTTCATCTTAAAACGTCAAACATTCCTCATTTGTTTGTTCAGTTCAGGGGGGAGGGAGGGTGTGATCTCTTTGTTTAGCGGAGTAACGGAGTTGGCAAATTTTCAAAAAACAATTGGGAGAATTTTGAAGCAGTCTTGGTTACGTCGATTCCGTTCCGGTAATTTCGATGTCAAAGATGCACCACGCACTGGAAGGCCAATTGTCGAAAATGTCGATAAAATCATGGACATTGTCGAGTCCGACTGTCATGTAAGCACTGTTTCGATTGCCCAAGAGTTACAGATTGCACAAAAAACCGTTTGGAACCATTTCAATAAGGCTGAACTCAAGAAGAAGCTCGATGTATGGGTGCCACACGAGTTATCGCAAAAAACCTCATTTTCTGAATATCCATCTGCAAAACGCTGCTGAATCGCAACAAAATTGACTCATTTCTGAAGCGGATGGTGACTGTTGATGACAAGTGGACCACTTACGACAACGTTAAGCAAAAACTGTATCCAAGCTAGGATTAACTGCCTGGAAGGTTATGCTGTGTGTTTGGTGGGATTGGCAGGGAATTATCTACTATGAGCTGCTCCCCTACGGCGAAACTGTTAACTCGGAACTGAACTGTCAACAATTGGACCGTCTGAAAGAAGCAATCGCCCAGAAGCGGTCCGCCAGACCACATACATCGATAATGACTCGCCATAAACTCTGGGAGCTTGGTTGGCAGGTTCTTATACATCCACCTTATAGTCCAGACCTGGAACCAAGTGATTACCATCTGTTTCTTTCCATGGTGAACAATTTTGCTAGTGAAAAATTCGCTTCAACAGAGGCTTGTAAAAATCGAAGGTCTTAATAGGGACGAGGGCGTCTATGAGAGAGGCACAATGATATTACCTCCTAAATGGCAACAAGTTATAGAACAAAACGGCGAATATTTGATCTAAATCGGATCATTCTAACTGTGTTAATTAAGGCCTTCAATTTAATGCAAAAATAATGGATTTCTTTTTACTACACCTTATATATGAGCTCTAAAGGGTTGAAAAATGTTCCTCTTTGAACCCACTTTTTCTTCCATCAATAAAAGAATTACTGAAACTTACACCGTTCTGGAAAATAATCCTGGAAACATAAGATTTACAATAATGCATAAAAAAAAACGTATATCAGCCAGTTATCAGCAATTAGTTATAGCCCGGACGAACATACTTGAATTTGACCTTGAATTCTTCAGGAAGTCGAAACCAATCGTTTTTGAGACCCTTTTTGGCAAAAAATTCAAAAATTACAGTGTTGAAGTTCGTATTGGTCGATTTTATATCCTAATTCAACAAAATGTATTTGACCTATATTCAGCTTTCATCAGCTAATCAATGACACAGAATTGAAAGTTATTCCAGATCATCTCAGATTTTATTGTTACATGTTAATTTGATACATCGCCGAATATATCCCTTCGTAACCCCATCTATATTTCATCTTCTCTTGAGCGCAACTTCAACGCTTTCCTATGAGGTGTTAAAATGTCTGTCATATACTTGATGAACAACTTAACAAACAGATAGCACATGAAGCATTGGGACATTCTGAAAACATTATTGATGAATAAATCTGCATAGTACATTTCTTGAAGTTTTCTTTCAATAGTTTTCATGACCACATTCTTGATGTATGACAGATGATGTCAGGCAAAAAATTACGTTTTCGAAAATATACAATACGTCACCGTTCAATTTATGCGCGCACTTGCATCTTGCATGTTTGCGCGTATGTTCTGGGGAACATCGCGTTATCATTTTGCCCAAATGTCTGTCTGTAAATTCAGTATTTATCCAGATTCATATAATTGTCATACAATACGAGAGTAATTCTTTCACAATCATTTGATCTTACTTAAATGTTCTCACGATTAAAAATAGTCGACATTTTTATGTAAAACTTTATTGAAATAATCATAACAGTACAAGCATGATCCAATCGAAGATTCTTCAAATCTGAACTCAATTCCTCTTCTATTCTAGCATCGATGCATCTAGTCCCATCTGAAAAAAAAAATATTTCTGCATTTTAGAATGTGACGATTTATTTCCATGAGTGTAATTTCAGTTGAATAGAATAATAAAATCATTTGTGAAACGTGAGTCGAGTGGTAGGGTCAGCAATATTTTCAATGAATAATTACTTGTATACATTGAAAATATCCTATTAATTTAAAAATTATCTACATTTGATTCTAAATTTTTATCCTACCTAAACAAGGCAGCTGAAACCCCACGCTACGCCCCTGTGTGTAAAATATAAAATTTCAATCTTTAACAACTCTAAAAATAGTTCCATATAAAAAGGCAGGACCAAAAAAAAACTTCCAGAACAAACATTTTTCAGTGTTTATATTTATAAATAAACTCTGAAAAATGTTTGTTCTGAATTTTATTTATTCACTGAAAGTTTTTTTTGTCTTGCCTATTAGTTTATTTACCCCGTATCTTGAGAAATGCTTGAAAAAAAATATTATTTTTATTCAAGCATCGAACAACATTACTATACAGGGTGTCGCAACAAAAATTGTACCCCCTCCAGAACTCAGAAACGAAGAATTTTCGTAGATTTTGAAACAATAGGTCAACTTCTGATTTGAGGGGGACGAACTTCTAGCATTTTCGTCATTCCCCTAGTATAATTTGAAATTTTCAATTCTTATTTCTTCTCTAGAATAGACCATTTTCTCCCACGTAAGTAAGTCTCAAACCGAATTATTATGCAGAAACGACAGACTGAAACACATTTGAGAAAGATTCTTCAAAAAAATAGTATAATTTAATGATTTATCTCACACATTTTCCGAACATGAACGATAAGAAAGAAAATCGAATGTTTTTAAAGTAGAAACTTTCAAAAATTTAAATTTTTCCACCATTAAATAAAAAATTTGAAAATTCATGTTTAGGGAACAGAAAAAAAATCTTAACTAAACCACATCCAATATCACCTCCCTATTCAAAAAATGTTGGGGGTTGTTGCCACCCTCTGGCGTTTTTTCCGAACAATGTTGTCATAGGAATTCTTTATCTCTAATATAGAACTTGAAAATTATTTTTGGTTTCTTCAAAACTCTTATATAGGTTCTTGAGTTGGGCGGTTCAACTGTCTGTTCAACATCACTTTTTGACGGTAAGTTCACTTATTACATTATTTCGTGAATAATGAACCGATTTTGAAAATTTTAACTGGGTTGTGTACAGAACATAAATAACTTTCAAACTAACCAACACTCAACATCTCTTCCCTATTCAAAAAAGTTTGGGGGTTGATGCCACCTTCATGGGGGTGTTTTTTTCGGAACAAACTCATGATGGAAATTCGTCCCCCTCAAAACAGAAGTTAACCTGTTTTTTTAAATCCTTCGTTTCTGAGTTCTGGGGGGGTTAAATTTTCGTTGGGACGCCCTGTATATGGTATTACGTTAATTTTTTTAAAGATTTTTCATACCTCTTTTGCTTTTATGGCACCACATTGGGCCAGCTCCGCTGCGTATTTGCATTTATCATCCCCTGGTTTAACTGAAATTGAAGTAAATGTTAGAAGGGAACAACAATATAATCAAAATTAATCTTATATCTATATATAGCTTATATCTCAAAAACTATTCGTCAGATATCCCTTTGTAAGAGCCTTTAAAGCCTGATTTTACAGCCAAGTTCTAAATTTAATCTCGATCTGATATATTTTTGACGCTAAGTCGCATGAATTTCATGATGCACTTTGAATTTATAGAAATTTTATGTCTGTATGGTCATGTCATTTTTATAAGGGAAGATAAATTTGTATGAAAGGTGATTTTTGAATCGATATTTAGTATCTATCGCGGGTCGAGAAGATTTAAATGTGTTACTAATGAACTTTTATATGGGCTCATTTCAAAGAATTAGGACCCATATATTTATGTCTATGAATTTGACCAAGCGCGCCAAAGCAGATTAACATCAAGTCAGTGCCTTTTTGGATCTCTTGCTCCTCGGAACAGAGTGCTTATCAATTTGCCCAAATGTCTGTAATTTCCGAATTTTTGGCTGAAAATGGTCTTAAACGATTTGGTTCGACTCACTGATCAAGAATCCGTGGTCAAAATCGATTCTGTCCGGCCGTCCGGTTGGCCTTAAGCATGAGAACTCACGAGCAGAATGAGCTAGACAGTTGAAATTTTCAGAGTAGGTGTTACGTCTCATGATGTCACATTTTGGTAAACGTAGATTTCTTTTTCTCAACAAAGGAACCCGCTTGTAAAACGTGAATATTTGTCTATTGAGTTAACTGGGTTTTAGTTTACCATGTGTGGTCTCACCCTTGAAAATAATACTTTTACGAAAAGATAACTGCGAGTAAAATTTTGTGTTAAGCTTCGACGTTTGTAGAGCGATTTATTGCCTATTTCCTGTAAAAGAATGCTGAAATGCATTCAACAACTGAAGTGGTAGGAAACTTATCAGGTTTCTAACACATTGCCCAGTGCTGGTATTCTTTTTGTCTAGACGCTATGGAAACTCCTAATCTGTGAAAGTTATTTATCAGCTTTTGCTGATAAGATTATATGCAGAAAGCAAGTAAAGTTAGTCCAGATGGTGGGATAAATTCGGGATTTCGAATTCCTGAGGTTAAACACCCTAGAAGTTCACTCATTGGTGCAGGCATCGGAAATTTAGTATGCATTCACACTCTTTTTCGAAACGATAAAAATTAGAGTATTGTTGTAACATATCAGGGGCGGTTTTAAGATCGAAACCCCAATATCATTGTTAATATTTCCCCCGATTTTCCCAGATGAAGGAACATCCTATTTTTCTTCTATCTGGTGTTTTATATACATTTTACACTGAAAATAATTCACTACTACTACTACATCTCTTAGTGCAAGCGACATTACATAAATACTTTGTTCGGTCGCGAAACAAATTCTCCTTTAGTTATCCTTCCAAATATGTATTCACTTCGTCACTTCTTCCTTGCTATACATTTTCATATAGAAGGAAGATTTTAGATTGTATTAATATTGCATTGTACAATTACTTCGTGCTTGTTATCTCATTATCGGTAAAAAGAAAATACAGTTTGTTGTCTTGTTAAAAGTGCGTTCGAATCTTTCACCACTTCCTATCCTCTTAATTTTTATCTTATTGCAAGTAACAACTTACGCCGTAATCAACGAGATTACTACCGGGTGCTTAAATTTAAGTATACCCCTCTACTCATCCCCCTGATGAAACAATCAGGGTGTATAATTCTGGTCCTTCGAAATAACATTATATTCTGATAAAAAAATCAGGACTCAACATATGATCCTTCGAACCATATCATCCTGATAAATCAATCAGGATCCAAAGAGTAGGTTTGGGAGATAGATATCTCAGTTAAGTTCGTTATTGGGCAAAATATTCTTAGAAGTTAGTAAAGGGTTTTCCAATAAGAGGTGTTATTTTGATATTCAAAGAAAAATGCCATTATTCAATATAAATGATCGGATGTTTATTTCATTATAAAGAAGCTATGCCATTAATAGTCGAAAATAACATCAGGCAAATGACCACCACGACCACGCTTACAAGACCATATCCTTTTAATGAAATTTCCCATAACCAAATCGCAAAGTGGCTGCCCTATGTCCTCGATAGCCTCACGAATTCCATCTTTGAGATCTCGAATCGACGCTGGGCTATTGGCGTAGACCTTCTCTTTCACGTGGCCCCAAAGGAAGAAGTCGAAAGGTGTTAAATCACAAGATCTCGGTGGACAATTGTGATCACCTCTTCGAGAGATAACACGGTCCGGAAACTTTTCCCGCAAAAGAACAATGGTTTCGTTGCTTGTGTGGCACGTAGCGCCGTCCTGTTGAAAGTAAACGTTGTCCAGATCAATACCATCCAATTCCGGCCATAAAAATCATTAATCATCTCTCGATAGCGCAATCCATTCACCGTAACTGTTGCTTCAGCCTCATTCTCGAAAAAGTAAGGTCCAATGACTCCACCGGACCATAAACCGCACCAAACAGTCACACGTTGAAGATAGAGAGGCTTTTCAACAATAACTCTTGGGTTTTCCGAGCCCCAGATGCGACAATTTTGCTTGTTGACGATCGGCCGGCTTGAGTTCTTGTGTTAACTCAACTTTATAAGCCTCAAGATCCAAATCTTTATGCAAAATACGGTGTAATGACGTTTGTGGAATGCCTAATTCCAAAGAACGACGAGGAATGGACAAACCTGGGTTTTCTTCAACACTTTCGGCTACAGCAGCAATATTCTCGGCTGTTCTTGAGCGACGTGCACGGGTTTTATTAGTGAATTTTAATAATTTCAATGCGTTCTTGAAGCGTGTATCGTTCCATTTTTATTAATGGCGTAGTTTCTACTTGTCAAATGTCAAAAAATGACAGCTTCAAAAGTGACATCTACCGAAATAGCGGGCTATTCAAAATAACACCTCTTATTGGAAAACCCTTTACTAGCGCCTACTTAATACTCACTGCGTCGCTACGAATTTCCTTACGGAAGTGTTACGTGGCATCAGTTATCGAACCTAGTTCTAACGTCATCACATCATTACGTCACTCCACCGCCTTCAAATTACTGTTAGATACTCAACAAGTGCATCCCCAGTGGAAATCCTGTCCTGTAATAATCCACCACGTCTGCTACTAGGCTAGGTGCGTCTAGCCAGTATTTATTGAACGATTGCGTGAATCTTGACCCCACTTTGATTTAGTAAAACTCATTGCTCATTAAGACATATTGTTATTGTAAATCCGCTCTACTTCATTTAATGAAAGACTTTGGAGTATAGATAATTTCAACCTTCGAGTTTGTTATTTGTTATCCCCTTAAACAACAATTAACTCTTTAATCGTAATTTAATGATTTCATATAATGCTCTAATTATAATTTGCTGATGTATGTAAATCCAACATACAAGGTGAGTCAATAGATCTACGTTTTGAATTTAATTCTGTATGATCCAGTTCTAACATAAGAATCCATTGATATCATTCCCAATTCTGAGAAACCAATACTTTCGGAGACATGATTTCTCAAAGCTTATTTTCATGAACCTATATATATTTACTTTCTTCAGCACAATGCTTTCCGATGTTCATCAACTTTTCGTACAGTTCTGGATCATCAGCCTTCAGAGGTTCCATGCTCTTTATAGCACCTTCAGCGTGAAGGGATCCATCTGGATGCATCTGCAATAGAAATCTGCCGTAAGACGCAGAAAAAGAAAATTGACCGAGCAAGACTTTGAAAATACCAGATCTGATGAGAAAACAGACAATTTGATTGTCATTATTCTCCATCATTCAGTTTCTTCATTTATATAGAAGGTGACTGCTGTGCTAATTTCAAATAACTAAAAGACGCAGGGCGAAATAATCGACGTTTGTAGTCTTCTCTAACTAAACCGAGCGTTTTCACGTCGCAATGTTGTCATATAGGTGGCGCTGCTAAGATTTTCTTTTCAGTACTTCATCACCATCGGGTTTAAGTTCCCTAGAGCTCCTTCGTTTGTCATTCAGTGGCTGAAAGTTACGCTGATGATAGGTAACAACCATGAAATCGGTACGTATCTGCCCCGAATGACACTTTCTTCTTTAGGGGAACGTTGAGTGATGATGGGGCTATCCCGTATCACGAGGGAATATTTTTTATGTTTAATCGACGATTATTTCACCGTATGTCTTTTAGTTCTTCATTTATAACAAACCGGAAGAAGTTATTCAACATTTGTAATTGATTTACCAACTCTTGCATAATAAATTTACTGACTTGAATGTTTATTTCTATTTTTAATTATTTCAGTACAATTTCCTGGTTTACTTCTTACATTAGGTATGTAAATACTTAATACGTAGGTACATATTGTATACCGGGTGTCCCACCACAGACGTGGAGCTCGTTTTGAGGGAGTGAATGAAGATATTTTGAGAATAATTTTTTGTGATATATGTAGGGTGTTCAAAAGCACAATTTGAAATTATTTTCATATATACAGGATGATCGAAAACAAAGATATAGACCAAAGTTACATTTTATTAATCGCAACACCCTGTATTTGACCTCAAAAATTGAATGGCAATCTCAAATTATGATGAGTTTCTTCACATCACTCTATACCTTAGAAGTACCATTTACGAGAAAATGGCGAAAAATTTAAAATATGGAGTTGTTTTAAATAGCAATTAATGAAGAAACCAGTTACGCCAGCGATAAAGACAGTATTTTTTCGTGTTGACATATTGGCTACTCCTATACAGAAAAAAATGAACTCTGGAATATGCAGAGTGATCATAATTAATTTTCAAACATCAACTACAAATAATGGTCAAAAACTTTCTTATTTCAAATGGCACACACGGTATTTCTATCTCTCGTTGAACGTAAAAATTAATTTCGAAACTATCTCCACAAGGTTTTCCTACACCTAAACCTGATAGTTTTCTCAGCAATTATCGACCATTATTTGTAGTTGATGTTTGAAAATTAATTATGATCACTCTTTATACTCCAGAGTTAATTTTTTTCTGTATAGGAGTAGCTATTATGTCTACTGGAAAAAATACTGTCTGCATCGCTGGCGTAACTGGTTTCTTCATTAATTGCTATTTAACAAAACTCCATGTTTTCAAATTTTTGCCATTTATTGTAAATGGTAGTTCTAAGGTATAAAGTGATCTGAAGAAACTCATCATAATTTGAGCTTGCCATTCCATTTTTGAGGTCAAAAACAGGGTGTATTGGTGTAACTATTAAAAAAATGTAACTTTTATCTATATCTTTGTTTTCGAACACCCTGTATATTTGAAAATAATTTTAAATTGTGCTTTAGAACACCGTACACACATCACAAAAAAATATTCTCAAAATATCTTCATTTACTCCCTCAAAACGAGCTCCGCGTCTTGGTTGGCCACCCGGTACATGATCTAAAGTTAGCTAATTGAAATATGATATTGTATACAATATTAAAAAGGTGTCTTACCATATCGAAATGCTTATAGAAACAGAAGATCATACATTCGCCCTCGTGTCTTGAAGGATATTTATGAGCGATAAGTTCGGCAATATCATCTGAAACAAAGTTTTAGATTTTTGAGAAACAATGATAGCACATTGGATATTTTCGCTTAATAATTTTCAATAATGTCTGTACCAAAATGAATATTTTTTCCTTTAGAATTTTCACATGAATTCACATTTCGAAGTAGGGGCAGAGTCCCCAAGGGCGTAGATAACTTTCAGTTTCAGAGGAGGTTGGAAAACAGTTATTTGAATGCGTTTATATAGAAATATACTAGCTGACAAAGAAACTGCAACACCCAGAAGGAGCTGTTTAAATTTGATTTTTTTTTGTGAAACATTGAAAGTATAGCAAGGAGTAAATCATTGAAATTTGGAGAAAAAATCGTGAAGGTTTTTTCATGTAAACATTTTTTGTTACTTATATATTGTAGTCGTTTTTTGCAAATTTTTAAAATTTTACAAGAAACCAGCTGTTCGAGGAGATCCAAAGTCGATGTTTAGTTGTTGTTAAAATACCTAGAGCACGTGTACGCGGAATTTATCGCCAGCTAAGTGAATTTGAAAGAGTTCAAATTGTTGGTCTACGGGATGCGGGGTAGTCATTTCAAGAAATCGCTAACCGTACGAACAGAAATCCAACTACTGTTATGAGATGTTGTCAAGCGTGGTTTGATGATGCCCAAAATCGAAGAAGAGTAAGCACCGGACGTAGAAGGGGCACAAATGAAGTTCAAGATCGACGTCTAAGACTTATGGCTATTAGAGACTGATTTGCGACAACTCGATCTTTGACTGATGACTGATTAGGAGAACAAGGCCACCTGTAACTGTCCGAACGGTTTACCTCCGGATAAGGTCTTTTGGACTGCAGCATTATCGACCCCATCTTGTGTTACCCCTGACGGTTGAGCATCGCGGGCAACGATTACAGTGGCGCAGATAACGTCAACATTGGAATGTGGAATGGCATCAGGTCGACTTTGATGATGAATCTCGATTCTCCTTGGGTGCGCATGATGGCCGAAGAAGGGTTAGACGACGTCGGGGAGAAAGACGTGAACCTCAGTTTGATATGGAGCGTCATGTACAGTAGGCGTTATGGTATGGGGTGCTATTGCACATGCAAGTAGGTCACCTTTAGTCTTTATTCGAGGTAACATGACAGCACTGCGTTACCTTCAAGAAATAGTGGAGCCATATGTTCTCCCTTACCTTAACCGGCTCAAGAATCCAATATTTCGGCAAGATAATGCTCGACCACATGTTGCCAGAGATAGTTTAAACTTTTTTGAAGCGACCCATGTGAATATTTTGCCATGGCCGCCCAGATCCCCCGATCTTTCGCCCATAGAGCATGTTTGGAACATCATGAAATTTACCCCAGCCCCCACGGATTTTGGCGGCTCTGAGACATGAACTACAGGTAGCTTGGTGGAATCCCTCAAGAAGAAATAGACCATCTTATTGCATCAATGCCAAGACGTGTTGAGGAGTGTATAGATAATCGCGGTGGACAAACACATTATTAACAAATTTATTTATAAAAATTGTAAACCATTCACTTCTTTTCTTCGAATTTCAATAATTTACTCCTTGCCATACTATCTATGTTTTACAAAAAAAAAAAAAAAATGTAACTGCTCCTCCCTGGGTGTTGCAGTTTCTTTGTCAGTCAGTATATTTAAAACCATTCGTTGGTCAAAAGAGAATCAAATATAGCATATTGAACGTACTTCGATGAATTGAAACAGATATCTTCAGATCAGAGATGCTGAAGTAGATATTTTCATTCTCTGCTATTCAGCAGCCTTCATTCGAAGGCTTTATTTTCAAAATTGGTTTGAAATCGATATCTAAACGCAATCCTGGCTTGAAATGCGTAAAATATGGTATTCTAATGAATCGGAAAGCATATTTTTGGAATTCAGTGTGATAATATGATAACTGATGAGTTAAATTCATAGAACAGTTCTATGTTCTAAGTAATCATTAAAGGATACTGTGGGAGGTATATTCATCATTGAATGGTTTCTTTCCCAGAAAGAAACCATTCAATCTATGTTCTAAGGTTGAAATAATATCTTGCACCATTCACAGAAGATGCACGGTTTCAATGATTTCATAGAATTTTAGTGTTATTTGTCGATAGATCAGTTCAGATATGGCTGAAATTTTGCAAGGGGCTTTGATCCCTTCTTTACAACAGAGTTCTATAATTAAACTCAATGAGATATATTATATTCTTGGAAGTATTGTGATAATATATATAGCCGAGCTGCCTTGGGGTAGTCCACTACCTGGATGGTTGACCGCTCTGGATATGCATTTGAACAACTTATATTTTCGTAAAAAAAATCGCCTCTCGCTATTTCACTATACTTCTTTTTCACTTTCCTGTTATAGGTTATAAATAGTACGCTAATAATTTGTGAATTAAAATAGTACCTTCATTTGCTCCTACTTCTGTTGCACATTGTCCACCAACTGTTTCTAAACGTTCCATAAATTTTTCCTTCAGTTCTTGACTCAGCTGTAAAAAAATTGTTTGCGTATTGCTTCTTTCATTTTCATGATGTAAATTATTGAATATTTTTCTAAATTGTTTTTACGCGCTTGCACCAGGGCGCCAACATACTATAGTATTGCCCAAATGTCTGTAATTTTCCAACTCGCCCCGAAAATAGTCTAAAAAGATTCAATTTCACTTACTGTTGAAGAATCCGTAGTAGAATTCGAAAGTTTCGAAAAAAGGAACTTGGACATATAGAATAAGCTATACTCATCATGAATAGACAAAATGCATTCAATGGTTTCGATAGAGCTAATCCAATATGTTCTACCCTTGAAATGCCAAATAATGATATTGATTTCATTAAAAAAAATTGGTACAAGCCCTGTGGACAGGAGCTTTCTGGCGCTCTAGTTCAAACAGAAAAATTATATCTCCTAAAGTATTGGTTTCTCAGAGTTGAGAATTATATCAATGTATTCTTATGATAGAACTGCATCATAAAGGAAATTCAATTCAAATAATAGTTTATTTATCAAGATTAAATGAGCAATCTGAGAGTGAGAACTACACCATGGAATAAATCAAATTAAAATAGCTGAAATGAATTTGACTCACTCTTATAGAACAGGATGACATCTACGAGAATGAGCTCAGAGCATATAATAAAGCTTAGATAGAATAATTATAGCATTCTGTGAAAACATAGAAGTACGATTCATTATTGACATTTCGAAAAATCATATCTCCGAAAGTATTAGCTTGTTGGAGTTAAAAATGACATCAATGGATTTTTATGGTGAAAACGCATCTTAAATGAAAATTGAATTTGAAATTTGTTACTAAAAAATTTCTTTTTTTCGTTACTCCGAAACCATCTGGCCTATTTTGCCCAATAACGAATCTCCCTACCCTACTCTGAAAATTTCAACGGCCTAGCTCATTCCGTTCGAGAGTTATTGTAGAAATTTTTTTTTTAATTTTCAAAATTTTTTTTGAGACTTTGCGGTAACCTGTTCAATACAAAACTTCACATGCGTATAAAGGTCATGATTCTACAATTTGACGCTAAATTTCAGATAGATCGAGTGGTCGGTTTCGGAAATATTCATAAAAAATGTTTTTACTAAATTCGGCGATAACTCCGAATCCGCTTGATGGATTTCGCCCATTAACGAATTGTCCGAGATATTTACGCTCCAAACCCACCTTGCAAATTTCAATCCTCTAACTCCTTTCGTTCGAGAGTTATCGTGCCTACGGCCAGCCGGCCGGCCGGACCGGCCGGACAGAATCGATTTCGACCTCGGATTCTTGATCAGTGAGTCGAACCAAATTGTTTGAGACCATTTTCAGCCAAAAATTCGAAAATTACAGACATTTGGGCAAATTGATACGCACTCAGTTCCGAGGAACTAGAGCGCTAAAAAGGTTGAAGATAATGGATATCCGACACAAATCCAGTGCAATATAAGAACCGTATTCAAGACTCGAAATAACCTTAGGTCTAAATTAACTAAAACAAAACAGGTTTATGAAAAAAAAAATTAAAAAACTATGTATACAGAATATAAATAATTTTCATAGTAGATTTGAGGAATTAATATCTCGGATAAGTTCGTTATTGGGTAAAATTGGTCTGTTGGTTTTGGATTAATGATTGTTGGCACTCTTGTTGAATTGAATTTCTTTTATGTTTGAATTTATTTTTTTTTATGATGAAGTTCTATCATGAGAATCCATTGATATCATTCCCAACTCTGAGAAACCAATACTTTCGGAGATATTTGTCAAAGTTTGTTCTTTTATTTTTCAGTTCAATACAAAGCTTAATTATATTCTATTTTGAGTAAACTGTGGACTTATTATGAACACTACAAAAGTAACTACACTCTTATCCACTACTTTGTCGTCTGTGATATGTTTTGGTTTCGCTCAATTATATCAAAATTATTTCAATTTTTCTTTCGGAAAAATTAAATCAAATGCGACCGATAATTAATCAATATTCGATAATTCAAACTTACCCCATTTACAGCTACCACAGCGACGCATGCTACCAAAATAAATCGCAACATTTCCTTGCTTTTCAGAACGTATATATATCCACATACAAAAAAAAAACGAGAAAGAACTCGGAACGTACTAAATCAGTACCTAGCCTCTACATTTATATAATTACTTGATCTCAGATTTTTTCCACTACTCGGAAATAGTCAAATTTAGATAATTGCAACATTGTTTATTGCCTATATGATTTTTCAAACAATCATTGCAACTACTAATTATAAACGCATTATCAGGGGATGATTGTGACTGACTATTAATTAAAAGGGGATTAGATGATTTGATCATGGTTCAATTGGAAAAAGTACAACGGGTTTAACTATTTTTTATTTCTATGCTAAACAATTACCTGCATATGATATATGCTTGTTGCTATTAAATTCATTTCCTTTTCACGAACGTTGTTATCGAGTTTTTGGGAGAACGCTCAGATTGGATTCAGTCGATCAATGAGCAACAATGTAATTTTTTTGCGTGTATGTTCTGGGGAACATCGCGTTATCATTTTGCCCAAATGTCTGTAACTTTAGAATTTTTTTACGAAAATGGTCTCAATCGATTTTGTTCGACTCCCCAATGAAGAATTCGAGGTCAAATTTGATTCTGTTAGGCCGGTCGTCCAGCCGTTGCCACGATAACTTGGGAACCAAAAGAGCTAGCGACTTGAAATTTTCACGGTAGGTGGCGCATCCCAATACGACGCGCAAGTTCGTTAATGGGCATAATCGGCACAGTGGTTTCCGAGTAATAATTTTGTTTTCAACCAATATAAATCCGATCGAATTGAAACTTGGTGAGTAGTTGTAGAATATGAACCTAAGCACGTTTGTGAAATTTTGTGCGTATCGTATGGCTAGAAAATTATTAAAAATTATTTTTCTTGTCACGATAACTTGAGAACGGAAAGAGATAGCGGCTTGAAGTTTTCAGGTTAGGATGTGCTTCAGAACGCGACATTTCAGTTTGTGTTTGAGCATAATCGGCCGAACGGTTTTAGAGTTATAGCCATCATTAACTCATTAACTCGAAAAATACTAAACCGATTGAATTAAAACATGGTTATTAATTGTAGAATACCAACGCGAAAATTCTTGCAAAATTTCGTGAGGATAATATTTGTAGAAAATTTTTAAAAAATCATTGAATATTGATATATCAGTATCTATACGTTTGAAGCTGCTGAAATTTTGCAAGAGCCTTTATAACCTAACTCGATTAACCTAACGATTAAATATTGTCGGAGATTCGAGCAGCTTTGTGTGAGTTCAGTAGATGGGTGACCGTTGCCTCGATAACTTTCGAACGAAAGGAGATAGGGACTTGCAATTTTCAGGGTAGGTTGCGTATCCGAATGGGAGAGTTGAGTTCGTTTCTGGGCATAATCGGTCTAACGGTTTCCGAGTTATACCCACTTGGAATATTATTTCCCTGATAACTCAAAAAATAAATATTCGGTCGAATTGAAGCTTGGTAACTAGTAGTAGAAAATCAACATAAAGACGTGTTTGAAATTTTGTAAGAACCTTACCCCAAAAATTTGAAAAAAAATACGAAAAAAAAAATTTCAAGAACCGTAGGTACCCTTAGAAAATTTCAAAAAAATCACGAAAAAAAATATTGGTTCAAGCACTGACGAGAAGTCAGAAGCCTTTGCGCGTATGTTCTATTGTCCATTCTTCTGTATTGGAAACCCTTAATCGAATTTACCATGGTAAATTATGTTGTCCATTCTCCTGTATTGGACACTTAATTCGAATTTACCATGGTAAATTCTAATTAAGAGTGTCCAATATAGGAGAATGGACAACATAATTCTCCTGTATTGGACACTTAATTCGAATTCACCATGGTAAATTCGAATTAAGAGTGTCCAATACAGGAGAATGGACAATAGAACATACGCGCAAAAGCTTCTGACACGTCAGTGCTTGAACCAATTTTTAATATGAATTTTTTTAAGAAATAGTGTAAATTATAACGAATTTCTTGTGATAGCATCTACGTATAATATGTTTTTCAATTCATTGAATGTTTCTTATCGAATCGTGGAAATGAAGAAGGTGCAGGTGAATTTGAAAATATTTTTTTGATCTATTGAATAATGAGCATCATAACTTGCAGTAACTTTATTTAAAAATATAATAAATCTTTCTGAATAAACATTGGTATAACTTTTAGGGAAATTGGTGTAAACAAAGTTTTACTAATTGGTAGAACAATATGGTATCACTTATGATGGTTACTTTTTTATTCCAATTCAGGTTCAATCAAGCATGAAAGAGTCCAATCCCATCTGAAAAATGAGTAAATGTTTATCATTATTATTTTAATTGATTGACAATTTATACCACCTAAATCCATTCAATTACAATTTTAATTATCATCAATATTTCTGGCGTCAGATCCAATCCACAATAATTGTTTCTGTATCAGAAAATACATTTTTTCATATATTTTGAATTTTTTTTCATTTAATTTTTTAGATATTTGTGTATAAAAATCAGGCGATGAATATCCGAAAGCTTCATAATCAACTTACTTTGCCGTTAACATTTATATCAATTATACAGGGTGTCCTGGCACTACGTGACTCTTTCTCAGGAGTAAATGAAGTATATGAAGACGAGTCAGGAATGTTAAAAAAATGTTTTCCTACGACGCGACGGCGACGTCCCGCTGCGGGGATATGTGCCTCCCAAAAATGGTACTCCCAAAATTACATTTTTTGTGATAACTTCCGAACGACTCAACCGATTCTGATAATTTTTCGAATTTGAATCGATAAAAAAAATCAGTAATCATTAAAGGATACTATGGACGGTATATTTATCATTAAATGGTTTCTTTCTGGGTTTTCTCTCCCAAACTCTGAGAAATATCTATTAAATAAAAATTTATTATTTTGTGAATTTCTTCTGCGTAAGAAACACAAATATTTGTCAGAAGCAATAAATCGAACAATGTTACCTAACAAACAATAACGAAACAATATCAACGATGAAACAATAACTATTTCGTTACGTTTCGGAGTCTAAATCAGACTCCTTCGTCAGACACTTATCGAAAATCTTCAGAATTATTTTTTGTTGATATATCTGGAATTCTGGTGGTCTTGAAGATATATGGGGAAGGCATTGGAAAAAAATCAATACTGATATTTTTATTGATTGAAATTCGTAAAATTACCAGAATCGGTTGAGTCGTTCGGAAGTTATCACAAAAAAATGGGTTCAAGCCCTGTGGACAGGAGCTTTCTGGCGCTCTAGTTCAAACAGACAAATTATATCTCCGAAAGTATTGGTTTCTCAGTGTTGGGAATTATATCAATGTATTCTTATGATAAAACTGCATCATAAAGGAAATTCAATTCAAATAATAGTTTATTTATCAAGATTAAATGAGCAATCTGAGAATGAGAACTGCACCATGAAAGAAATCAAATTAAAATAGCTGAAATGGATTTGACTCTCTCTTATAGAACAGGATGACATGTACGAGTATGAACACAGATCATCTAATAAAGCTTAGATAGAATAATTATAACATTCTGTGAAAACATGTGACGACAAAGTACGTACGATTCATTATTGAAATTTAGAAATATCATATCTCCGAAAGTATTGGCTTGTTGGAGTTGAAAATGATTTTATGGTGAAACTGCATCTTAAATAAAAATTGAATTTGAAATTTGTTACTTAAAAAAAAAATGTTTTCGTTACTCCGACACCATCTGGCCTATTATTCCCAATAAAGAACTTAACCGGGATATTCATATTCCTAACCTACTCTGAAAATTTCAACTGCCTAGCTCTTTCCGTTCGAGAGTTATTGTAGAAAAAATTTTCAAAATTTTCAAAATTTTTTTTTGACACTTTGCGGTAACCTGGTCAATACAAAACTTCACATGCGTATAAAGGTCATGATTCTATAATTTGATGCTAAATTTCAGATAGATCGACTGATCGGTTTCGGAAATATTTATAAGAAATGTTTTTACTAAAATTGGCCATAACTTCGAAACCGCTCTATGGATTCCGCCCATTAACGAACTTGTCTGAGATATTTACGCTCCAAACCCACCTTGCAAATTTCAATCCTCTAACTCCTTTCGTTCGAGAGTTACCGTGCCTACGGCCGGCCGGACAGAATCGATTTCGAACTCGGATTCTTGATCAGTGAGTCGAACCAAATCGTTTGAGACCATTTTCAGGCAAAAATTCGAAAATTACAGACATTTAGGCAAAGTGATAAGCACTCAGTTCCGAGGAACTAGAGCGTCAAAAAACGGAATTATGGGAGTACCATTTGGAGGCACATATCTTCGCAGGGGGGCTTCGTAGAAAAAAAATTAAAGCATTCCTGACTCGTCATACTTTATTCATACAATGGGGCGAACTGTGGCTAATTGCCAATCATTAAAGAAGACACACGGGGAAATATTCATTGATTTCAACCATCAACAAATATTTCGCGTGAGCCTAGCTAGGTTACCTCATCACTCAGTTGTACTCCAAAGAGGAAAGCGTCATTCGAGGGCAGACACGAACAGTGGTTTCATGGTTGTTACCAACCATAAGACTTAGCACCCTGAATGAACAACCGAAGGAGTTCTAGGAAACTCAATTCCATCCGTTGCGAACTGGTAGGGAGAGATTCCCACCAGCGGCATCTATGAAAATCCTTACGAACTCCGACCTTCTGCGATGAAGAAACCTTGAGCGATGTTCAGCGACGTTCATTCTTTTGCCGTAAGAGGGTCAGGGACTGCAATATAGGTTGACGGCCTTGCCGTCCCTTGCCCTCTAACGGCAAAAGAATGTGTCACGTGTTCCGGGGCACCTTGTTTTGGTCTAACCTCAATGATTTCAATGTATATGTTATGACTAATTGGGGAAACATTTCATCATTCCATCAGAATTTCACATTGCCTTGTTAAAAATATACTTCCATCATGACCTCGTTGCCGAATTCGTCAAAAAATTCGTAAATTGGCTCAAAGATAAAAACATCCGCAAATCACATTTTTTTCCTGGCACTGGAGCTTCGTCCCTCTTGCGGGATATTATATTGAAGATACTAATGAATGACTTACCTCTTTCTGTTTCTTCACCGCACACGCAGCTAGCATTGTAGCATATTTGCACTTGTCATCTTCTACTGCAACTGTAAATATTTGAGCAATTAAAACACGAATTATTTATTTTTTTATGTAATTGAATATACCTTCTGCAGCACATGTTTTTCCAATGCTAGCCACTTTTTCGTACAGCTCAGGATCGTCAGCTTTTAGGGGCTCAGCAGTTTTTATTGCACCCTCTTTATCCAAGCTTCCATCTTCCTTCATCTGTAAAAATAATTGATTTTAAATCTGCAAGATTCTTGAATTTCATTGACTTCTCATTTTTCTATTATGTTCAATATTTCCTAATCCTTCGATGTTTTCTTTCTATCTAACTACTATTCTTTTCTTAGATTTTGTTCTTCCGCATTTTCTCATATTGAATTTGATCTAACTAAAAATAGACACACTGTCAAATATTCATTGATTTTAACCATCAACAAATATTCCGCGTGGCTGGGCTAGATCACCTCATCGCTCAGTGTTCCCCAAAGAGGAAAGCGTAATTCAAAGCCAGACACAAACTCGGGTTTCATGGTTATTACCACTCATCGGTGTGACTTCGCCAACACTGAATGATAACCGAAGGAGTTCCAGGAAACTTAATTCCATCAGTTGCGAACTGGTAGGGAAAGAATTCCACTTGGTGGAAATGATGGAAATCCTTACGAACTCCTACCCTCTGCGATGAAGATTAAATGCGTCTTCAGACCGTAAAGGTCCTATATAAGTATAAGGCTTTACCATGCCTGACCTTCTTACGACAAAAGAATGAACGTCGCTGAACATCGCTCAAGGTTTCTTCATCGCAGAGGGTCGGAGTTCGTAAGGATTTCCATAGGTGCCGCTGGTGGTATTCTTTCCCTATCAGTTCCCAACTGATGGAATAGCCTAGAACTCCTTCGGTTGTCATTCAGTGTTGGCTAAGTCACACTGATTATTGGTAATAACCATGAAACCCTGAGTTTGTGTCTCCCCTTGAATGACACTTTCCTCTTTGGTGAACACTGAGTGATGAGTTGATCTAGCTTGGCCACGCGGAATATTTGCTGATGGTTAAAGTCAATAAATATTTCACCGTGCGTCTATTTTTAGTTATTGTCAATTTGCACAGATCACCTCATTGAATGTTGATCTAACTCCTATTATTCCACCTTCTATTCCAATCACTCTATCTTCCATCCAGTGTAATCTTCACATCTCATTGTCACATTTTG
This sequence comes from Halyzia sedecimguttata, assembly GCA_937662695.2. Classification (NCBI taxonomy): domain Eukaryota; kingdom Metazoa; phylum Arthropoda; class Insecta; order Coleoptera; family Coccinellidae; genus Halyzia; species Halyzia sedecimguttata. The sequence continues at coordinate 85,249,432 of OW569415.2, read as the reverse complement.
CTTCCACCTGCACTTTTTGAATTTCTGCACACTCGAAGCTATGCTTCAGATTTTCTATGCAACACCTAGTTGCCTCAGGCGTATTTGATTTCACTTATGTGTGTCTGAGCTCTCTGAAGTACCGACAAGATTACCAGAGGTGTTACGTCTGGCGAATGAATCCCAACCCGCCTCTGCGACCAGTTGGTCTATTGTAGCACACCTTAATCTATACTTCACCCTCAAGCTCAAGCCTTTTGATAAAGGAGATGAGTCTGGTGGCTGAGAACTTGTCCAGTTTCCTCATTCCCAGTTTGTGGACTCCTAGCTCTACAAATCTAATCCTGTCCTGCAGTCGGAGTCCTCAACCAACACCAACTTACTTAGGCATTTTCTGAGGGTACTCTTGTATACAGCTGTTAGAACTCTCAGGTCTAACCTGGAGAATTTTAGCGTCTGGCTATTTCAGCTGACAGGTCAAAGTACTTGCATTAGAAAGATGCGTGGAAATGAACCTAGAAAGAATCTATCAGAGATGTGATATAGCAATCTGAAAGTCAAACTGCAATCAAAGCTCTGAGCACCCATGTTATCAATGAAGTAGGAAAGAACAACGGGGTCCTTTGTCTGGGTTCCTGGTCAGGCGGTAATCACAGGAAATGAGGAGGCCAACACACTTGCCAATAAAGGAGCACAAACCCCTTTTATTGGCCCGGAACCGTACTGTGGGGTTGGTAGACATACCTAAAAAGTGAATTCCGGACGAAAGAAGAAACTGAGAGAGGCACTTTCTGGAGATCTCTCCCCGGAATGGATCACTCCAAGAAATTCCTCCGGAACTTTGATACTGTCAAATCCAAGAAATATTTGGACTTCAGTAAGAACACGCTGCACCTCCTCACTGGTTTCCTCACAGGGCACTGCAGCCTTAGGAAGCATATGATGAGATTAGGGCTAGCAGAAACTGACGAGTGCTGATTCTGTTGACAGGAGGATGAAACTCCCGATCACCTGATAACGGAATGCCCCGCCATCTCAAATCAACGCAAGGAATACTTTGGGCAAGAAGTCTGCAGGAGCGAAGACGTAGCCTCCTTGAAGCCATCCCAGATACTGGAGAACATCAGAACTCTGGAACTGGAAGGCGAGTTGTAGAAGGTGATGACACCGGCAGCTCTGACTGGGGGGGGGGCACAATAGACCTTAAGGTCGTAGTGCAACGTTACCCCCTACAACAATATACAATATAGAAAACATTGAAGGACTTCTAGATATCAATCAATTTGGTTTGGTTAAGAATGAAAACTTTCGTAACTTATTGTGACCATACTTTCGATCAATTGACAACTTACCAAACCTAGATGCTTATGTACGCAAAAAATCATGCATTCACCTTCGTGTCTGGATGGAAACTTTTTACCCAGCAATTCAGCGATGTCATCTGAAACAAATTCAAATATGTGGTCAGGACTTCTAATATCCGAATAAGATATAATAATAATAATATAATAATAATTTTCGTTCCACTGGATGCTTTGATTCGCTAGAAACCCTGGGTTTTTCCAAAAGACTATGATAGTAACGAAATGCGATCTTGGATTGTGTTCACCCTATGGTTTATATAACCCGTGGAATCATTTGCTTGAAACCATATCTCTTCCGGGCCAATATCAACCATATTTTCGAAAGAAATCATATTCTTCTTGGTTAGATCTCCATTTGCCATATTATAACGAGAGAAACTCTGAAACTTCTTCCACATATGGAATGGAAAGCTACATTATCCCACAGTGAAATATGATATATTTTATTTAGACAAATATTTGTTTTCTGTTTAGAATTTCAATATTTCTAGATCCAGTCGTAAGAAAATGTGCTATACTTTGCAATCATATGGATAGCAAAGTGGAGTCTCATTGTAGCATAAAAAATTGTAGCTTATCTCTAACAAGATGATATGAGATATAAAGAATTACGGGAAATCAGTGCTTTTGCCTACCTTCATTAGCTCCAGTTTCCTTGGCGCATTCTGCTCCTATTTTCGTAATATTTTCTATGAATCTGTCTTTTAGTTCCTGGCTCACCTAAATACAGTGGAATTGGATTAGTATAATCTGTTCTCGATAATTTGACAATCAAGGGACAACCGAAAAAGTTCAAATTAACGAGAGTTGAAATAATCAAGAGGTAGTTGCATAAGTAACTACATTCTTGATCAATAAGTATTGTACTGTCACTGTGACAAATTTCGAATTTCAGAATAACTGTTAACAAGAAATAATTCCGAAGATTTTCGCTTGGTGTCTGATGAAGGAGTCTAATTTAGTCTCCAAAACTTTACAAAATACTTGTTGGCGCTCTTGTTCCTCGGAACAGAGTGCTTATTTATTTGCCCAAATGTCTGTAATTTTCGAATTTTTTTATCCTTCATGTTGTTTCGTTGCTGTTTATTAGGCAACATATTCTATATATTACTTCTGGAAAATGGAGATAAATAAGGAGAGAAAAATCAGAAATAAACCATTTGGTGAAAATAGAATTTCATGAAATTCAGCAAATACATTCAAATGGACAGTGGAAATTGTCATTTTTGGGCGCATGTTCCTGTGAACATCGCGTTATCATTTCGCCCAAATGTCTGTAATTTTCGATTTTTTTGCCGAAAATGGTCTCAAAAGATTGGGTTCGACTCCGATGAAGAATTTTGAGGTTAAATTTCATTCTGTCCGGCCATTGCCACGATAAATTTTGAACGAAAAGAGATAGCGAATTGAAATTTTCAGGGTAGATGGCGTATTCCAATATGGCAAACAATTTCGTTAATGGCAAAATCTGCACAATGGTTTCCGAGTAATAATTTTGTTTTCAACCAATACAGATCCGATCGGAGAAACTTGTAGAATACAGACTTAAAAACTTGTGTGCAATTGTGTAAGAATCGTATCACTAGAAAATAAAAGAAATTATTAAAAAATATTATTCATTTCACGATAACTTAAGAACGGAAAGAGATAACGACTTGAAAATTTCAGGGTAGGTTGAGCATCCGAATGTAACATTTGGGTTCGTTAATAGGCATAATCGGTCAAACAGTTCTGCAGTTATACCTATCTGAAATTTTGTCTTTATTTCTTCCTCAACTCAAAAATTATGAAACCAATACAACTCAAACATTGTAATTAGTTGTAGAATGCTGACGCCAAGGTGAGTATTAGGTACTAGTTTGAATTGAAAATCTTTGAAAAAAAATTCATCTCAGATACGTAACTTTACAGCCAAGTTCCAAATTTGAACATGATCGGATCTATATTGTTGGAGATCTGAGCAGCATTAAGTGAGTTCAGTGGCTGGATGGGTGTCCGTTGCCTCGATAACTATCGAACGGATCCGAATGGGACAGTTATATTCATTGCTCATTGTTGGGTATCATCGACCAAAGGGTTTCAGAGTTATACCCATCTGGAATATTGTTATCTCGATAACTCAAAATTGGTTCAAGCACTGACCGACTGAAGTCAGCAGCTTAATTAAGAGTGCCCAATACAGGAGAATGGACAATAGAACATGCGCGGAAAAGCTCCAGAGTTCACGTCTGTGCTTAAAACATTTTTTTTTTCGTCATTTTTTTTTTATTTTTATGGGTACGATTCTCACAAAATTTTACACACGAGTCTATATTTTTTGAGTTATCGAGGAAATAATATTCCAGGTGGATATAACTCCGAAACCGTTGGACCGATTATGCCCTCCTATTCGGATGCGCAACCTACCCTAAAAATTGCAAGTCCCTATCTCCTTTCGTTCGAAAGTTATCGAGGCAACGATCACCAATCCAGCTACTGAACTCACACAAGGCTGCTCGGATCTCCTGCAATATAGATCCGATCGTGTTCAAACTTGGAACTTAGCAGTAGAGTTAGGTTCTGAAGGCTCTCGCAAAATGTCGGACGAATAGTTTCTGATTCATAGAATTTGTTTCAATATTTTTAAAAAGTTTTCTAGTGATACGATCCTCACAAAATTTCGCAAGAGTTCTCGCGTTGGCATTCTACAACCAATAACCATGTTTGAATTGGATCGATTTCGTATTTTTCGAGTTATTGATAAATAACAACCAAATTTCAGATATGAGATATAACTCCAAAACCGTTCGGCCGATTATGCCTATTAACAAACTCAAATGTCACACTCAGATTCTCAACCTAACCTAAAAATTGCTATCTATATTTGTTCTCAGGTTATCATGACATGAATAGTATTTTTTAATAATTTTTTTTTAATTTTCTAGTCATACGATTCCCACAAAATTTCACAAATGTCTTTAGGTGTGTATTCTACAACTACTCACCAAGTTTCAATTCGATCGGATCTGTATTGGTGTAGAACAAATTTATTACTCGGAACCGTGGACCATGGAGCCGATTATGCCCATTAATGAACTTGTCCGTCGTATTGGGACGCGCCACCTGCCCTGAAAATCAGTCGCTATATCTTTTCGTTCTCAAGTTAATTTGTCCTCGAATTCTTCATCGGGTAGTCGAACTCAATCGTTTGAGACCATTGTCGGCAAAAAATCGCAAATTACAGACATTTGGGCAAAATGATAACGCGATGTCCAATTTTCATGAAAACTTCAGATTTTTCTGTTTTCTTACCGCGTTTACAACAACGGTGACACAGGCTACCATAATTAAAAATTTGAACATTTTTCAAAACTGATACCAAGGAACGAGTACCTAAGCTGAACTGATCAGATTAACCACAGACAATCGTTTTATAGATGTAAGAATAATTACTAGTTGTATATTCATTCATGCAATAAATATTTCAAATTAAATGTAACTTACCTCGATTACATATATCCTCCTTTGATTGTCGCGCCTATTAAACAGTAATTAAATAATCTAAAATTAAAAGCCAATATTCAGGGTTAGTCGATTTTGGACTTTGCCATTTACATCTTTTGTCAACTGACAAATTTGTGCAACTGTAAAAAATGGTATCATTATTTTCTGTCAATTTCGATAGACTTCAAATCACTATAATTGAAAAATATGAATAATGAAGAGATATCCGATTTTCAGTTTCGTGTATCCACTTAACTGTTATTATCTAAGCAACACTATAATGTCGATCAAAATTCAAGGGAATTAATAACATATTTTCTCCCGAATAGGAATAAAAAATTCTCAAAAAAATAAAAAAAATTGATTCAAGCCCTGTGGATAGGAGCTTTGTGATATATTTTCATTCATTTGATATTAAGATAAGGAATCCAGCAATAACACACATGTGCAACATGAATGAGAATAAGATCAGTCTTAAATAAATACGAATGAGTAACGTTGTTCTGAGTGAAATAATTCAACTACCTAAATCCAACTGATAAATTTATTAACAACTTCAAGTGAAGTTAATCTATAATTAAATATCCTTAAATAAGTGTATGGATATATGACAATTTGGCGACGAGTTTTGAAAAAGTGATTGAGAAAATGGCGCAGCAAGGACAAATACGTGAATTTGATATAAATTCCAATGACTGGATAATTTTTTTGAGGCGATTGGAAAATTACTTCATCGCTAATGACATCGAAGTTGTAAAGAAGAAAGCAATACTTCTAAATTCTCTAACGTATAAATTGATGTTCAATTTATGTTTGCCGGAACTGCCAGAAAATCTGAGATATGAACAATTAATTCAAATATTTAGTGATCATTTCAAAGAAACGGAATCCATGTTCGATCGAGTCTATCCGCCGTATTCACAAAGCATTCTTAAGGCTGGTTTTCCTGTCACGCTGACTGTCGGCGCTGACGGTCAGCGCTGATCGGTCAGCTCGGATAGTTTTAGTATCGCGCTGATCAAATAGAGAAATAGAAGGATGCTATTGTCTCTGGCTCACTGAATGTGGAGGCTTGTCGGCGCCAGCTAGTCTGCGGCGCCGACGCGCCGGCGCGTACGTGCACGTATATAGCTCAGCGCTGACGGCCGTCAGCGCTGCGTGACTCGAAAACGCTACCTATAGCTGCATACATATTGACCCATCAGCGCCGACCGTCAGCGTGACAGGAAAACCAGCCTAAGTGTTTCAATCTCCGTTAAGTCCTAACTGAGGTCCTCAGTTAAGGATAAATCTGAATCGCAACCTCAATTAAAGTATTTAACGGTGGTGAAACAGGCTTGTTTCACGTTAATTTTCACGTTAACTGAGGTTGCGAATCTTATTTATGCTTAACTGAGGACCTCAGTTAGGACTTAACGGAGATTGAAAGCTTTGTGAATACGGCGGTATATTTTATGAGTTATCGAGGAAATAATATTCCAGATGGGTATAACTCCGAAACCGTTGGGCCGATTATGGCCAACAGCGAACTTAAGTCTCCCATTCAGATGTGCAACCTATCCTGAAAATTGCCAATCCCTATCTCCTTTTTCGAGAGTTGTCGAGGCAACGATCACCCATCCAGCTACTGAACTCACATAAGGCTGCTCGAATCTCCTACAATATAGATCCGATCATGTCCAAACTTGGAACTTGGAAGCAGAGTTAAGTTCTGAAGGCTCTCGCAAAATTTCAATGATATCGGACGAATAATTTCTGATATATAGAATTTTTTCCAATGATTTTCTCTGATTTTTTAAAATTTTCTAGCTATACGATCCTCACAAAATTTCGCCAGAATTTTCGCGTTGCCGTTCTACAACTAATAACCATGTTTGAATTGGATCGGTTTTGTATTTTTCGAGTTATCGTGGCAACGGCCGGCCGGACAGAATCAAATTTGACCTCGAATTCTTGATCAAGGAGTCGAATCCTATCGTTTGAGACCATTTTCGGCGAAAAATTCGAAAATTTCAGACGTTTGGGCAAAATGATAACGCGATGTTCCCCAGAACATACTTGCAAAAAGAAAGGAGCAAACCGAGTAGGTACTTACATATTTACGTTTTTAAATTCATTAAAAATAAAAGCTTTTTAAAATGCCGCTCGACAGTGAGAAACAGGTCAAATTGGTACCAGATGGTTTGTTTTATGACATACTCGAGTCGGCGAAACTGAAACATCTAGAGAGCTACCCGCATTGGGATACCGCAAAAGTTTATGAATAATTTATGTCTTCAAATACTACTAATGCAATATTATGATAAATATTATTTTTTGCCGGCTACACACATTGTGCAGAATTTACGGCAACAGGAATATGTACATGGGTACATGGTGCTATTTCATGTTATCCCGTCCCCATTATCTGCGTTCATTGAATTTATCCGGTCAGGCGGTCAAATTCCTTCACATTTTATGACAATTCTTTCGGAAATATTCCAACTGCTTCGAAATTTTTTCCAACACCTTCGAAATTTTTCCTACTGTGCTGAAAACTCCGTTCAACATTGGGGGGGGGGGGGGGAGGAGATCATTATTTCTTATTCATTGGTTCTTAATCAGGAAATATCCTTATCCTTACATAGTATAAAACAAAGTCGCTTCCTGTCTGTTCCTATGTATGCTTAGATCTTTAAAACTACGTGAAGGATTTTGATGCGTTTTTTATTAATAGAGAGAGTGATTCAATAGGAAGGTTCATAATATGTATAATACATGCGTAATATATTAGAGAAACACTGATAATTCTAGAGGTTTCTATTGTGATATCGTAAATAAACACATTTGTTTGCGCTTACATTGCAAACGCTGGCTGAACCCTACGAGATAGATCAAAATAATGTAGTACAGTATGGTACACCTTACAAAGGTCCACAAAAAAGTCCGCGATGGGATATGTCTATCTCTTAAGGATAACCCACAATAACCATTTTTTATCCTTTACATTCTACGAGAAATAATGGCTTGAATACGAAGTGATTTTAAGCAGTACAGCATTGATCCTTATCCAATTGAGTACTTTAAATGCGTTGTGCATTTAATATTGATCAATATGGCCCTTTACAGCATGTAATTTAAATGAATATTTTCGAAGATATTGCAGATTTAAAATGCAGGAACATATGGGTTGCGGTAGTACCGACCGGGGGACCGGCACAGCCAGGATAGGGATAGAAATCGAATACAGAGAGCCAGAGAATCATCTGTAGAGATTGAGGCTCGCCTCAGCCAGGATAGATGTATTGATTATCCCAATTCCTCTGATACCATTGGATTTACTGATCCAATTTAAACGCCTATAATTTCCGGTGAAGATATATTTTGCAATAACCATTAATACATCGCAGGGTCCAACTTTCAACGCTACAGGCTTATATTTGAGCGTTGAGTGTTTTTCACATGGCCAATTATATGTCGCTCTTTCAAGAGTAACCTCTTAAGAAAACATGTTTGTATTGTACAGAAGAAATTCTGTAGTATATTTAGTATCAGCATTTCAACCGTGCGAAGCCGGGGCGGGCAGCTAGTTATATATACATTGAACAGTATGCATGTTCTTGCTACAATTTGATCGCATTGACCATGAAGAATAAACAATTCCATCAACACTTCATTTGTATCATTACTGCCTTCCATTGGAATTGTTTTGCAATAAAATTTCCGCTAATAAATTCAACAATACTTGGCATGACATGCTAGGAACATGTTATATCGTTTGAAAGGAAATTTTTATTCTCTTTCAATACATCTTATGATATACAGGTCATTCCATTCGAAAAACGCACTTTTTGGCGCTCTAATTCCTCGGAACTGAGTGCTTATCAATTTGCCCAAATGTCTGTAATTTTCGAATTTTCGATGAAAATGGTCTTAAACGATTTGGTTCGACTCACTGATCAATAATCCGTGGTCGAAATTCATTCTGTCCGGCCGACCGGCCGGCCGTAGGCACGATAACTCTCGAACGGAATGAGCTAGACAGTTGAAATTAGACAGTTGAAGTTTGAACTAGAGCGCCAGAAAGCTCTTGTCCACAGGGCTTGAACCCATTTTTTATCGTTTTAGTTTGTATCGGGAAATTATCCAATTTTGAACAACCCTGTATGATTAGGGACGTTTCCAATTATAGGTAAATTATATACGGGATGGCGGTAATCCATACCTGAAATTTCAGCATTCTAGGATTCCAAGTACTGAACTAATGAATGTTTAATTGAAGCTTTGTTTTGCTAAAAAAATGGTTCAAGCCCTGTGGACAGGAGCTTTATGGCGCTCTAGTTCAAACAGACAAATTATATCTCCGAAAGTATTGGTTTCTCACAGTTGGGAATTATATCAATGGATTCCTATGATATAAATGCATCATGAAAGAAATTAAATTTAAAAAAAGTGTCGTTTAAGAAAAAAATGCTTCAAAAATTATCTTTACAAATTTTAAAACAAGCACTGACGTGAAATCAGAAGCTTTTGCGCATATGTTCTATTGTCCATTCTTCTGTATTGGACACCCTTAATCGAATTTACCATGGTAAATTCGAATTAAGAGTGTCCAATACAGGAGAATGGCCAACATAATTTACCATGGTAAATTCGATTAATGGTGTCCAATACAGAAGAATGGACAATAGAACATACGCGCAAAGGCTTCTGACTTCACGTCAGTGCTTGAACCAATTGTTTTTTCGTGATTTTTTTTAAATATCCTAGGGTACGGTTTTTAAATTTTGTTTTTTCGTCATTTTTTTAAATTTTCTGGGGGTACGGTTCTTACAAAATTTGAAACACGTCTTTATGTTGATTATCTACTACTAGTTACCATTACCAAGCTTCAATTCGATCGAGTATTTATTTTTTTGAGTTATCAAGGAAATAATATTCCAGGTGGGTATAACTCGGAAACCGTTAGACCGATTATTCCCAAAAACGAAGTCAACTCTCCCATTCGGATACGCAACCTACCCTGAAAATTGCAAGTCCCTATCTCCTTTCGTTCGAAAGTTATCTAGGCAACGGTCACCCATCTACTGAACTCACACAAGGCTGCTCGAATCTCCAACAATATTCAACCGATCGTGTTAAAACTTGAAACTTGTAGTAGAGTTAGGTTATAAAGGCTCTTGCAAAATTTCAGCAATTTCAAACGAATAGTTACTGATATATAGAATTTTTTTAGCGAGTTTTCGAACGCATGAGTGTTGGAATTGCCTTCTGCAACGAGTATTAGACGATATTTTCTCTATTTCAGGCAAGTTTTGCAAAATACTGATGAAATTTAATGAAAAATTCGGAGTATACATCCTAGTGACATTTGTATTGTATCTTGGTAGTTGGTGTGACTGCTACGAAAGTTGACATATTACGGAATTTGAATTTGAAACGTACGTAGGGCATGGAGATCAGATTTAAAACAGTTTCCTAATAGCAGGAATGATTGAAAATTAGAAAGCAGGAAATCTCTAGTACCATATTTCTTAATGAAAATAAAGCTTTTCCTCAACAATTATTTCACTATAACCAGATTATATTGTATTGTCAAATGACGTGTGTTGAAATTTGATAGGATCGAATGTCAGTGATGACTACCACAAAACGAAAATTATAACTAGAAACAATGCGGGAATGAGTTCATTCCAGCACTGTTTTCAGTGCTGGAATGGACTCGTTACGATACTGAAATAGAGAAAATTATTTTCTCGATGACTCAACAAATACAGACCCAATCGAATTGAAACTTGTTACTAGTTGTAGAATATCGACATAAAGACGTGTGTAAAATTTTGTGAGGACCGTATCACTAGAGAATTTTAAAAAAATTACGAAAATGTATTATGTATCTCACGATATCTTGAGAACGGAAAGAAATAGCTACTTCTTAGGGTAAGTTGAGCATTCGAAAGCGACATTTGAGTTCTTTAATTGGCATAATCGACCGATTGATTTTGGAGTTATATTAAAATCATCTGAATTTTTGTGGTTAATTACTCTATAACTCAAAATATACAAATCTCATCCAATTTATACTCGATGATTACTTGTAGAATGTCGACTCACTAATTTTCGAGGAATTTTGTGAATATCGTATCCTGAAGTTCCTTCAGGCGTAAGACTTTTCGTATTTCAATTCCAATAAAATACATAATATGTCAGAATTAAAAATTCTGTGATCATATACTGAAGTATGTCATTAAAATGGTATGAAATGTATTAATTATAAAAGCTGAGAAAAAGGTCTATATCGATGCTAGATTCGACTAAGAGTGTCCAATAAAGGTGAGTAGACAATAGAACATGCGCGCAAAATCTCCTGACTTCACGTCAGTGCTTGAACCAATTTTTATTTAACACATTTCTAGCCTTAATAAAGAATTATAATCTCCTATTCAGAAAAGAGTCAGATTTAAAAATACTCTGTAAAGTATACGGATCCTGTAAATCTGGTTTGGGATCTGTAGATATTTGCAGTATTTCCTTCGTAGATTTCACCTTGGGGTATAAACCTATTTCGGCGCTGAGTGTTCATTCCACTGATTCATCTACGTAGGTACTTCTTTCAACAATGTTATTATCCATTTGATTCGGTGTATGTTGTACTCATTACATAACACTGTAATTGTTTAAATTCGTATGTATCAGGATATTAATTGGCCTATTCGGAAAATACGTATCAATCCACAGGAAATGCTAGACAAAGGAAGATATTTGATTTCATTTTGCTCCCATGGACTGATTACGATTACGTGTGAAGTTGTCAATTGACTTAAACCTGTCGTATGAAGATAATACAATGCTTGAACTAAAGGTGGGTTTATACAGCAAATAAAAAAAATTATTATAAAATCAGAACGTTGAACTTGCACATTTCTATGAGAAAGTTTATACACGAAAAAGTTTCTTAGAATTGATCGAATTTACCATGGTAAATTCGATTTAGACTGTCTCGAGAACTAGAGCAGCTAGAAGAAAATGGAGAACACATTCTCCTTTCCTGAATTTCCTCTTTTTTCCTGAATAATCCAAATCTGAAAACAGATCCGACCTATCATTCATAGATTTTGAGTTATGAGCGAAATTTCAGAAATTGTCATTTTCAATAATGCTGAATAACTCGCTCGCTTGAACTCCTATTGGAAATCTGTTGTTACATTCTACAGGCACTTTTTTAAGAGTAATTCAAATATAATATAATTGATTTTTATAATCCAGCTGTTTTCAAGAAATGAGACGGATTTTTGATTTCTCAAATGTAAACTATGGTCGAAAGTTATTTTATCTTGCTGCGAATGTTCTCCAGAACATACGCGCAAAATACTCTCCTAATACCTTTCCTGCTCAAAATGCAATTATCCCTAATTAGAATAATTCATTTAATGACTACATCATTTGTCAAATATAATGCAGATATTAGATAGATGATTAACTCTTATTTGAGACATAATTGAGCTAAAAAACCGTACTATGACTGGGATTTTTTCAAACTCCGATTTATTTGAATTATCACACAAGTACATAATTATTTACAGTCTCTGAACAGCGTCTTCAACACTGGTATTGAGATCAATATTGCAGCAAAATATACCATTGTGTAGACCCAACAACAATCAAGTAGGTATCTCAAATTAATCACGAAGAACAAAACAAAAAATAACAACAATCCTAGATACAATATTATGAGGAAAATTTCAACCAATCAACCTTTCAAAATCCATAATAAGTAGGTATGTGTAAAATCAAATATTACAGCAAACTTGAATACGATTTTATCTTCTTCCCAGAGTTGGCACTTGGAAATTTCTATGCAAAGTAAAACTATGTTACTATGATTTTCAAATACCGCCAATGTCACAATTCTCGAATTTCAGAATAGCTATCAACAAAAAATAATTCTAAAGATTTTCGCTAGGTGTCTGACGAAGGAGTCTGATGTAGACTCCGAAACGTTACGAAATAGTTGTTTCGTCGTTGATGTTCTTTCGTTATTGTTTGTTAGGCAACATTGTTCGATTTATTGCTTCTGACAAATATCTTGTGTTTCTTACGCAGAAGCAATTCTCAAAATAATTCATTTTTTATTTTATAGATATTTTTCAGAGTTTGGTAGAGAAAACTCAGAAAGAAACCTTTCAATAAGATAAAACAGCGCCGATAAAAATAAACCAAATAAAAATATCTCCTACGCATGGAATTATTTGTCAAGATAATTCAAATTATTCGCTAATTTTTTCCGCAGTAAATATGAAAAGAATATTTTCAAACATATTTCGTTATAACCTATTTCAATTTAATAAGATTTGCACAGTACCTTACTTAAATTCGTTAGGTTTGATACTGATTTCAAGGTGAGGTGAGTACCTATAACCAATTCGTTCATCTGCTCAAGACATACTTCAACTTTTATTGAAACGTATACTATATAATATTTATAAGGTTGTAATTAAATATACATGGTAACAGAATAATTTATTCAAAAATAGTAAGTGAGTTTTTATCTTTTATAAATATAAAACTATACAGCACACATATCTCCAGTCGAATTCACAAAAATTGAATAGTTCTGATCAAACAAAACAAAATATCACAAGGGTATAAACATGAAAATAGAGGAACAAACACACCAGTTCAAATAAAAGCGGCCACAAATACGATAAAAATCATTGTGCTTCGGTAAAATGCAGTTTAGAATTTTTATACTGTGAAATGAGAAAGATCCATGACGGCTAAACTTGTAGTTCCCAAAAGTCAATAAAAAATTGCATAGAAATAATCGTGGCATTCACAACGAAAAGAAGTGACGGTGTATCAGCAAGACTATTTTCCATAGAATAATATAAACTCTTTTTCAAAACAATATCCTGAGAATGTGAATTCGTTCAAAGATTTCCAGTAATAAATCATTATTATGAATTATTGAGAGTGAAGTGAGTATTTCCTTGAAATTGTTGTTGAAAGGAATTTCAACTCGATTTAAATTTTGGCATTATAGGAATCTGATATTTTTCTATGACTCATTCGAGAAAATTCGATAAAAAACTGGCAGTTGGATCAGTACGAATTTGGAATATATCATACCACTACCAAATGCTTCCTTTTGATGTTTAAATGCAACATCACGCAACAGCGTCGAAGAAAACGCTGCTACTCCTATTACTTTGCGTTTTCTTGGATTCATTGCCAGAGGACTCCTGGGAATTACTTGGTCCATCCCTGTATCCTGGAAAAATAAGGAGTTTTTAACTGAAATATTGGAATGAAGCTAATACTTTCGGAGATATGATTTTTCAAAATTTTAATAATACATCGTACTTCTATGTTTTCACAGAATGCGAATTATATCTGTCTGTGTTCTATATGTTTGCGATAGCTGTCGTTTGGTCCAGTTAGATAAACGCATATACTTAGTTATCTGTGGATAAACGTCATTAATGTCAAACGAAACTGAAAGTGTATTTCTGGAGTTTGGTTGACGTAAGCATGTACACAATTTGAAATTTGGATTCGCTAAGTTCATAGCCAGAGCTTTTTGGTTAGTGAGTCGAAAAATGAATGATGCAAGGAGGTCGAGCATAATTTTCGAATCATTCTCTAATTATGGAAGATTTAGAACGGGATTTCCAACTAATGTACAGGTAGTTATTCCTTAGTAACACTATTTAAGATTTCCTACATAAGTATTCTGGATTGAGTTCTCTCTGGACTGATTACATTAGAGTTGTTTCATAAATAAAACTGGCTATTTTATTTACATTGATTGAACACATGATTGAACAAGAGCGCCAAACTCCGGTCCACAGGGCTTTCTCACTTTTTGAAATGAGTATGCGACGTTAGGAAACCCTAATATTTGCTTGATTTACGTTTTTTCAACAAAATAAAACAATGTAAAAAATGATCAAAGTAAAGTATAGTTTTGAAAAACCCAAAACATATTACAGTGAGCGCAAGAGTATGGATTAATGGATTTATTTCCTCCCCTTTCAGGAATATCGACTAATGGTTTGATAGGGGCATATTTTGTTTTCACAATAACTAGAGAAATATTGAGGTGATTGAATTGAAACTTGATAGTTAGATGCAAAATACCGACGCAAACACAAAAAATGTTCAACTATTTGCAGAATATTTTGCTTGAAATTCCGAAACCAAATATAGGATTGAGTTTAATTGAGGGTGTGCAAAATTTCTCTGAGAACAGACCACTAGGAGCCTCAAAAAAAATGTAATAATTTATAACTGCCAAACTGGGCATATTATTTCATATCTTTTCCTGTAGAATATCACATCTGGTATACATACGACTTCGCTTTCTACACGGTTTTATCTGATTATTGCGATCGCTAGCCAATGTACAATGGCAACTATTTTCAATATACAGTGTGAGTCTTTGACCACAGCATTAATTTTAATCAAAGATTCCTCTCATCAAATGAAACACTTTTTTCATTTAACAATTTTCCAAATTCAGCTCAGGTAAAAAGATACAGGCTGTTGAAATTTTGAAAAAAAATCAGTTTTTATTTTGTAGCTTTCACATCCTTTTTTCGAATAAAATGAATGTTTGCGTAAAGTTCCCTATAACTATGATACATATTTTCCAAATATTAGTTATTTTCTACTTCTACTGGTTTTCTAGTTATGGACTCGTGGATTCATAAAACTAAACGGAATTAACATAAAGAAAGCATATAAAGTTTTTCTCGAGTAATTTCAAGAATATTCCATCGTTTTAGAACATATATTATTCTTCATCATTTCTCCCTAAACGAACCGTTTTCGAGATATTCTTCATTGAATTTTTTAAAATGGAAAACTCCAGAAATTTCACTACTTTTATGGATCCGTCCCTGATCGTTGGAATCCCGAATCAAGCTGTAAACCACGTTACCATGCCTTATTCTCGTCCGCCAACAATGTCATAGATAATTTATATTCGGGAGTGTATTAGCACATTGTGAAATCTTTAAACGCTTGTAACTTTTTACCTGAGCCGAATCTGGAAAAATGGTAAATGAAAAAAGTGTTTCATTTGATGAGAGGAATCTTTGGATAAAATTAATGCAGTGGTCAAAGACTCACCCTGTATACAGGGTGGTCCAGATCTTAACCAAGAAATTTTAACCACGTATTCTACGTCAAAAATAAGCTCTGTTTTGTCGTATAAACATATATCGGGAAATACTTTCTCTTTGAGATACAGGGTGTTAAAATTTTTTGGAAAAAAAATGTTTTTCTTTCTTTTACTTCGAACACCTTCTTAAAATTCATAATTGAGTGGGGCTATTAACGCTTATTTTTTTGTAATTATACGTTTCGTTTACAAAGATAGTCTTATTATTATTATGTCTGAAAATATTCAGTCTCGATGCAGTGCGGACGCCACTGGTAGAATAAACAAAAAATTATTCCATTCAAAAAGTGCTCCTTGATCCTTAAAACCTATTTATTAGAAATATTTCAAAAAGTGTAAAAGTTATTAATAAAAAACATTTTTTTTTCTGTAATTTTTACACCCTGTATCTCGGGAGGAAGCATCTCTCGACATATGTTTGTATGACAAACTAGGGCTTATTTTTGACGTAGAATACGTGGTTAAAATTTATTGGTTAAGATCTGGACCACCCTATATATTTTTTAACTTGTTTTTCAGTAATTTGTCTGAAAGTTGAGAGACTGGGGAGCAACTGCAGTGTCATATTACTACCACCTCATGTCCATTTTGTGAGTGTGCAAGCGGTTTCGAGGAAATAGTATAGTGGCCGAGGGTGGAGTGTCTATAACGTGGTTCTTGGGCCAACTTTTGAAATTCATGATACCCCTTATTCGTTCTGCGCATGAGCAGACGGAAAGTGATTGAATTGCTGGAGTTTTCGTCTGAGAGGATTGTGGTTTTGAAGTGCAGGATGCTGGTTGCTCCGTAAAATCCCCTTGGGAGGGTCCGCGCATACGTGGATTGAAGCTGCGATATCTCCTGCACCACTTGGTGTTGAAGAATCAGAGTTTTGTCCAAGGTGTTTGATTTTGAGAGGACTTTCTACAAGCGCAGAGGAGAAGTGGCTCTTTTTGCGTTGTATGGCTTATGTTGGGAGTGGTTTACGTCTAGCAGTAATGGATTTGGCGCTGACCCAATATTGTGAGGTTTCGAAAGAAAATTCATGGCAATTCTGTGCACGGACAACTCAGTTTCGAGGAAATAGCGTTGGTTCTGAGTTGAAATGTCTGTACTGTGGCCCTGGGGCTATAATTTATAAATAACTATATTTGGAAGATCTATAGTAAATTGCATTCGGATTTGAAGAATAAGCGTAAGCAATTGAGGTCCCTAATTAACCGCATTTTTTTCTTTCGACCCTACGGTAGGACTAATAGCCAGACTATTAATAGACAGAATTGTCAAAGAAACTTGAAAAAATATAAAAAAGCACTGGCGTGTAGTAAGTACTCTTTGGCACGCATGTTCACGTTGGTTAATTCGAATTGAATAATGAGTGCTTCAAGCTCCTTGGGGAAGACCTAGGAGGGTTATTATAATCATAATCATGTCTATAGCAAGCGCGCCAATGCAGATTGACTTCACTTTAAGGAAGTAAAACCACTAAAAAAGCATTGACGTGTGGGGTCAATCTACTTTGGCACGCGTGCTATAGACATAGTACTTCGAATCAATGAGAATTAAATTATCTATACGACGAGGTAATATTTTGTAATTAACAATTAAAAAAAAAATAAATAAAAATTAGTATGAGTTTTGAAGTTCTTACTTTAGTAGTTCCGGATGGCATTAAATAAGTAAGGTATAGGGTTTATTTGAATTTTCTATATTCCGTTCAGTTTTTATGTTGACTTTATTATTTTTGATAGGAGTTTTTATATTTTAAAGTTGTCACGTAATAAAATATCCATCCTTTTCGTTGGGACAACCTGTATAAAAGACGACAAACAGACGATGTTGACAATTATGAAAACTCCTCACTCAAGAGAACATGATGGGAACCATTACAATTGTAATGAATATTAACATAATATACACCATTCACTTTTATAAAGTCTCCCGGTTGGCCATGCAATTTTGACACATTTCACCGTTTATATTTTGAAAATGTTAGGTTATGCTCATTTTCCTGTCAGATAACTACGCAACGTTGTCCTCTCTATACAGAAGTCGTATTTTTCACAATCTGAACTTTCTTGGGAAAAATAATGAATTTGAGAAGATATTATGTGAATTCAACAATTCCAAAGACCTGAACATTTTTCATCTGTTGTTACTATGGAAATATTTCACGTAAATAAACTTTCTTGGGAAAAATAATGAATTTGAGAGGATATTATGTGAATTTAACAATTCCAAAGACCTGAATATTTTTCATCTGTTGTTACTATGGAAATATTTCACGTATATAAACTGGTTGGAAGATTCAGTTATGCTATTTTCTCCAACGGAAATCAAGAGTTGAAATTTTAATGGAAAAAATGGATACAGCAGTCCGTTACTTTGTGATAGTTCATTTGGAAAAAGAATATTAAGTACCTGAATAACCCGACAGGAAAACTTCTAAACTAACGGAAGTACCTATGGAATTGACCACTTTTCGAAATTCTATAGAAATAAGCCTACAGAAGACATTTAAATACCTTGTTGCACAACTTGAAATACACCAGTTTCAAAATGTACTAGTACTACGAAACCCGAGTCACTGTTAAACCTTAATAAAATTTAGTGATAGGATAGGAAATTCAGTTATTTCATTCGAGAGTTCAACATGTCCTGAGACAGAATCTAGTTTTCCTATTGCAGATTTCAGTTCTCTATATCACTCCCTAATAGTTTGTATTTGCTTCTTCAAAACTACTTTCGACATTTTCAATTTCAAAGCGAAGAATTCTTTATTATTCGAACATAATGATCTGTGATAATATCTTGTTTAAGATGTTTAATTATGTTGATTGTTGAGAGTATAAATTGGCAACGACTCAGAGAATTGTTTTGACACTGACGATATTTCAGAAGTGCCAACCTGCCTTCGTTTTAGTTACAAAAACGTGATGGACCTGAATCATGGCCAACCGGGAGACTTTATAAAAGTGAATGCAGTATAATATTCAACTTACTTCGTCGGACCCTTTCCTTCGCTTGTTGATTCTCATACTGCAGAATCATGTCGTTGGTCCTATACGCTTCTTTCTTTATTTGGTCGTTTAATTTTCTAGGCACATCTGGTATGGCCCATTCCACAGCCATGATGACGAAACTAACTAAATTCTGGTAAGCCACTATAAATGCCAATCTGGCAACCATCACATGCCAATAAACTAGTGGTCTCTTGTATTTAGGATCCTCTTGGGGGCCTGTTCTGTACTCAGCGTATCTACAAGTCGTGATATTTGGAAAGGCGGTCCTCTCTGGCGAAGTACCATTCTCGAAATCATTGATGTCGAACACGGCCAAGCTGTGGTTCAAGAAACCATCTTCGGAGTGGTCTTCGCTCAGTTTCAACACATAGACTAGTTTTGGAATAAAATTGGACGAGAAGGCTAGGATGAAGGCGTTTGAAATCACAGATATGCGTCCGATGGTGGTCATTATTTGGTACCATACTCCGATGTTCTTCACCCTGCTCGGTACTGGTCTGCGGTAGTACTTTATGAACTTCTTGGCGTCCAGTCTCATCTCGAAGACGTTGTTAAGTAGAGCGAATAGTGGAGCTAAGGGGAAGGCTGTGACGAAGATTGTGACGAATCCATACTGCAGCACTGGAAATGAAAATAAGGATATAGACCACATTAGTTAGGTTAGAATCATTCTCTTGGCGGGAGATCCATATTCAAATTTTTTAACATGGAATTACAACTTTGAGATGAAACCACCCTATTTAAAAGAGAATGTTAGTACATAGACATCAAGTATTGGGTACCTTCATCATTAGTGCATGTTTTCATGTTCTTTCCACATTAAAATCTACTTCTATTTATCCTTAAATTAAAATTGAAACCAGAGTAGTTCGAAAGATTTCCGTATGTCGTAGATGACTTCTGTTGTGCGTCATTACAAGGCCGATTTAGGGTTATGTTATTATTTTTGACTGATTTCGAGTGAGCTAAGACATACGTCAATCGAATTTGGTGAACACTTTTATATTTATTGATTATTTTGGAAATATACAATTTTGTTATGAAAACTTGATTCTAGACTGTTGAGAAAGGTCCACTGAATCTATTTCAACCAAAATAAACCTTAAGAAATTAGTCAAAGTATCTTAAAACAGGCGAGAAATTCGCGTAAATTTAAGGTCCATAAGAAATGCATTTTGAGATCAATATAAAAGATCGGTCAAAAGGTAGGAAGTCACAAGGAAGAGGGCGAAACAACATCCCACATGTTCAACGAGAAAAACAGCGTGCACAAACCAGAAATACATACCCATTTCGAGGTATTCTTGGAACAAACATGATTCGTTGAACTCGTTCAGTTTATAATCTTCGGTCCATTGATTACAGCAAATTATCACCTGTTGTTTCTCCTTTTCCGCTCTTTCTATACCAGTGCTAACTTTGAAGGTTTTATACATTTTGATGGCAAGAGGTATAGTCATCTCTAGGAAACTGTTCAGAGCTTGATTACCGATCATGATAATTCCCAGCTGGATGCTGAGTTCCATCAAACATCCTCCAGGGTTACACTGGAAAGACCAACATCAAAATTAGGATAATAGGCAGGAGGATTACGTAAACCCTCATATACAGGAGGATTACGAAAAATTCGGTGATTCACGAAGACCGTTCGTTAGAATATTTCATCAACAAGGCCAGAGCGTTCCTGCCAATAGGGTCTTCATAACGGCTTCGTATAATTAATATACTTATGCATATATTTCACAAGTCAAATAAACCCCAGGTGATTCATTGACTTGTCGAGAAGCAAGAGCAGACGCGTTTTTAGCTTCTTGGCCTTCATATCAGTACCCTGTAGCTTCTCAACAAATTCAACTAAACCGAACCGGGTTAAGCCCCCCAGAGACGGTTTAGTCGATCATCACCATTTTTCATTATTATTTTTGAAAACGCTAAACAGCGTTCATGGCTATTGAAAGATACTCCGCCGTATTCACAAAGCCTTCAATCTCCGTTAAGTCTTAACTGAGGTCCTCAGTTAAGGATAACGAAGAATCGCAACCTCAGTTAACGTGAAAATTAACGTGAAACAGGCCTGTTTCTCCACCGTTACATACGTTAATTGATGATGCGATTCTTATTTATCCTTAACTGAGGACCTCAGTTAGGACTTAACGGAGATTGAATGCTTTGTGAATACGGCGGATAGTCTGAGCTCTGCGGGACTCGGTTATCGATTAAAATCGAGCGAATGGTGGCATATGGAATACGTTCCGTAAATCACCTTGGTTGTTGCGGTGACTACCATAGAGAAGAAATACTACTATTTCTCCGTTCCGTAAATATGAAATGTTCGGTTGGTTACTCAAATATAGGTTATTTACGGAACTTGGTTCCTGAGAAAGCGGTAGATTTTCAGGCACCAGAACAACCGTCGAATTTCTTTGGTAACACCGGTTTGTTATTGTTTGGATGTCAAAAGTGATCTGTGGTCTTATGTTTGAACTGGTTTTAGATAATATATTAATTATTATGTATAATGGATTCTTTAATTAAAGGAGATTAGATATTATTTGTTCCTCTTCAAGTTAACTGATGTCGCAAATATTCAACAAAAATTAACTTTTAAACTTAAACAACTAACAGATGACAGTCTCACCAGTTTAGTTACCGGACCTGAAAATATTGGTTACTTTGGTTGATTTACGGAACGTATACATGATTTCACGCTTCAAATTTTCACTGGAGGGGAAAGGCTGAATTCCGTGTTTTGTCTCATAGGTGGCGTGGGCGATTGAGTATAATCGACCAAGCAGGCTCTGAGAGGCTTAACCCGGTTCAGTTTAGTTGAATTTGTTGAGAAGCTACAGAGTACTGATGAAGGCCAAGAAGCCAGAAATCCGTCTGCTCTTGCTTCTCGACAAGTCAATGAATCCCCTGGGGTTTATTTAACTTGTGAAATATATACTTAAGTATATTAATTATACGAAGCCATTATGAAGACCCAATTGGCAGGAACGCTCTGGACTTGTTGATTTATTAACAACGGTATCGCCATTTTTCATTATTATTAGAATATTTCAGTTCAAATATCATTGTAAAAAAATTCATATATCAGAAAGCACTTGTCCGCCATCGCTGAAATTTTGCGAGAACCTTCAAAACCAGGAATGTCATGATACATATTAAATTATAACATAAATTTTCGGGCCGATTTTTTTCATAACACTATAGAGATTGAAGCATGTATCTATGGGAGATGATATCCCTACTTAGGGTCCTGTAGCGGTCTTCCAACAACTGAATAATCATCGTATGGATTGGCCAGACATGGTTTTGAAAGAGACCCTCCTGGCCTTAGGAGCTACAACATTTTCCTTTTTGAAATCAAATATTGAAGGGAACAAGAGTGAATATATTTGAAAAACTAGCGGAGGCGATTCTTCTTCAAGAGATCCATGAGGCTACAGGAGTATATTTGTGAGAGGGGACTTTTGAAAGGTTTTATTATTTTTAATTTGTTCGTTTTTCTCCTCTGTCTTTCCGGAGTTATACCCACCTGGAATATTATTTCCTTGATAACTCAAAAAAAAATAGACTCGATAGAATTGAAGCTTGGTAACTAGTTGTAGAATATCGACTAAAGACTTGTGTAAAATTTTGTGAAAACCGTACCCTTAGAAAATTATAAAAAATTTACGAAAAAAAAATTGGTTTAAGCACTGACGTGAAGTCAGGAGCTTCTGCGCGTATGTTCTATTGTCCATTCTCCTGTATTGGACATTCTTAATCGATTTTTACCATGGTATATTCGATTATTAAGAGAATGGACAAAACAACATACGCGCAAAAGCTCCTGACATCACGTCAGTGCTTGTTTATTTAAATGTAATACCCAGTTTTTTCATTGATAATCAGATTACACATTGAATTCTACATTAGCCTCACTTTCGTTCGACTAACTGTAAGTAAGTGTTTGCTGTCGTTTCCTATAGTTTGACAGATAAACCATGTTGTTGGTGTCAAACAGACGCAAACAGTTAGCAAGTGTTTGCAATCGAAAGTTTGCCTATGGTTTCAATGTGTCACCTATACATATTATTCTCAGAAAATTCGTGTGAAATCTGAAAAAATCCTCTAAATTTTCTCAAATAGGGCTTCATTCCAATGTTAAAAACTTGTAGATTTTTGCATGAAAATTCCTAATGTTCTAGCTCCTATCAGAAAACATATCAATGCTTCTCCGTCGTTACTTAAAAATTCAATTGAACATACAGGGTGTTTCTATTTCAATGTCAAAGTCAGTCATGACAAAAACCTCAAAAATCATATTTTTTTCAAATGAGAACCCTTGTTTTTATTGGTCCGCTGGAATCTAGATTAAAAAATAGTGTATTTTTTATAATACATATATACTACCGGTAAGTATAGCAGTAGTATGTATCTCAAAAAATACACTATTTTTTAACGTAGATTTCAGCTGACCAATAAAAAAATGGGTTCTCATTTGAAAAAAAAATAGTTTTGAGGTATTTGTCATAATAATAATATAACTTTATTTACCCAACAGGAATAATCCCAATTATAGGGTAACATATATAGGTACATGACCGGCTTTGACATTGAAATAGAAACACCCTGTATATTCAATTGAATTAACGAAGTAGAATCATTGATATGTCTTCTGATAGAAGCCATAAAATTAGGAATTTTCATGCAAAAATCTAGTTATTAACATTGGAATGAAGCCCAATGTAGAATTCAATGGGTAATCTAATTATCAATGACAAAACTGGGTTACATTTAAAAACGAAAGTTGGTATCATTTCCGGTGAAACTGGAAGTCGAATGAATCTGAAATTTTTTCCAAGAATTCATCTCTCCTAACAAAGCTTAACTATGAAGTTTCAATTGTTTATCTCCAGTCTTTCTTTGAAATATTCTAACGAACGGTCTTCTTGAATCACCCGGTAGACTCTCTGGATGTATTCAGCGAAAAAGATATTTATAATATTCAAATTCCGAGCTACAATTCAATAATTTCCATAGTTTTCACGATCGATGACTTTTCGTATCATTATATTGATAAGTTAAATTTTATAAACTTATTCATGTATAGATATTTTAATTTTCATATATTCAGTTTCATATGAGCTCTAACATATGCAGTTCATTGACCTCCAGAATGAATTTTCGACGGAAATTTTTTTTATCACCTACCTCTTCTTGCCTGTATCCAAATATCCTGTTGTACTTCGCTGGATATCCAATGAACTTCCCCTTCAAGAACGCGATGTAAAAAATTGACGAATAATAATTCACAAACTGGAACAAATAACTCTTCAAAGTATGACTATCATCATATTCAGTCTGTGTTCTGTGGATCTCCATCTCAGTCAACTTGTGTGCTAGTTTGTCATATAAAAAACTAAGGACTTGAATGCATATCAAGTTCAGAACAGCAGCGATCACAGGCACAGTATAAATAGTGTATTTGATACTATAAGAATAAATGACTTCGGAGGTCATCAGGGACATCCTGTAGACAATGATACCGAAAACTACACTGAGAGTTAACATAATCCATAAAAGAACAATGGAAAAACTGAAAATCATGGATGGCAATTTGACTTTCCAATACGACACAGCGGGTTCTTCAACTAACGTAACTACATTCAATTTCCTCTTCTTTACGTTGGCAAGTCTCATCAGGTATTCGGGTCTCGGTGGTTCAGCTAACAGATCAAATCCTGTTAAACCCCACCGATGCGTTATGCCCGCACTGTACCTCTTCCATAGTTCCATATACAGCGTGGCCCAAAAAGACATAAAAATCGCGAAAAATATCGTTGCTGGATTGTCGATAAAATGTTGTATTTTGGCGTAGGTACAACTCTCACTCAATTTCCAATAATCACAGTATTTGTCACATCTGGGACACATGACGATGTCCATGTTGCATATGTCGTCCACCACGGCATCTTTATGTAGGGAGAATATGCCGAATAGGAAGCATAGAAGGCCCACTATAGCTGCTGGAATCAACATATGGGTGTAGAAGCCGAGCCACGTGAAGTAAAGAGCAAATTTTACGCCGAAATATTCTTTTATTTCGTCTATTGGTTGATATTTGATCCACTGGGACACTGAGGCCCAATAATCTAGAAGCAGTTTTCTTTTGGAATTCTCCCTGTTCAGATCACCCTGAAAAAATATATTCTATGAGGTTTTTCGTTGCGTTATTTATTAAATTAAAAGACAGCTGAGATGAGAAGTTCCTGGGAGTAGCTCAAAAGCTATTTCGACAGAATGTCCTTGTTATTTCATCAGTAATTACAGAGAAGATAAGGAAATGTTTGGTACCGACATTAGGCCAACTATATTTGATTTTGAAACACCCTTGACGACGCTAATTCGTAATCGCCAAAGTGCTATGGTCTACGCCAAAATTGTTAAAATTAAAATCTGCAGGGGATACAGCCCAGGTAACACAGACCTCTATGCGAGGTCTGAGAAGTTACAATGTGGAAGAAATGCGAGCTCTCATTGCGAGATCCTCAAGGTATCCCACATATAACCAGAATAAGACATTCCTATTGCGAGCTCCTCAAGATATCACACAGATAACCAGAATAAGATATTCCTATTGCGGGCTTCTCAAGATATCAAACAAATAACCAGAATAAGACATTCCTATTGCAAGCTCCCGGAGTCATCGCAAGTGCAACGAGAATAAGAAATTCCTATTGCGGAGTTCCTCAAGATATTGCATACGTAACCAGTATAACACATCTACTCCATACCTACTCTGCACTTCTCGTTTCCACCGGTAGATGGCGCAATCGTCTACTCTGTACCCGGAAGAACAACCCCATCGCTAATAACCCGAGTGGAATATCGATCTATGCATCGAAGTAATGTATTCGGCGCCACACATGTACTATGTACTGCACATTTGGAGGATATATAGATTATAGATCCATATCGCAGCCATCTTCTCCCAGTACTGCCTCGGTTGAGCAATCTGAGAACTTCCCCGTGTGATATCTCTGAGATGTTACTGGGATCATCCCCTGTGGAGGACATTTGGAGGTGATAGAGAGGTCGGGCGACCTCCCTGCGATATCGCAGCGATCCTCTGAAAAAATATCCCCAGGTTGAGCAGTTTTAAAACTTCCCCATCTGATATATCTAAGATGTTTTGGGCACATCCCCTGTGGCGGACATTTGCATGTGATAGAAAGGCCTGGCGTCCTTCCAGCAAACCTCTCAAACAATTCCACAAAGTGAGCCGTTTGAGAACTTCCCCAGTAGATATATCTGAGATGTTACTGGGCTCATCCTCTGTGGCGGACAATTGGAGGTGATAGGGAGCTCTTGGTGACCTCCCAGCGATATCGCGAAAGGCGTCACAATATACTGGAAAGAGTTCGCCGAGATAACTCTGGGAGGTCCCTGTGTTACCTGGGAGATTTAGGAGTATATTGGCTAAAGTTAAGGCTCTTCATGCCACTTGGATATGAACTCTCAGGTATAAAAACAGAAACTCTTGCTTTCTACGTATGAGTTCAAGAGTGCCTGAAAAGGAACCTCATATGGGCTGTCCGTTGCAATATAAATGAAGAAATTGAAGTATCTTGCAAAACATGGCTTGCTTGTTCACGTTGGCTCAGTGGATAGAGCGAGTCGGAGATTTAGTCAGAGGATAGTGGACACCATTCACTGTCAGGTCAAAAATTAACAGTACCGTGTCTAAGTTGACAAAGAACACAACTGACCCTCCTTAGTCGCACGAGCTCCTAGGAGCTTCTGAGGGATCCTTGGGGAAGACTTAGGATGGTCAGTATATTGTATATTGTTGTAGGGGGTAACGTTGCACTGCGACCTTAAGGCCTATTGTGCCCCTCTTCAGAGCTGGCAATGCCATTACCATCTACAGCTTGCCTTCCAGTTCCAGAGTTCGGATGAGCTCCAGTATCTGGGATGGCTTCAAGGAGGCTACGTCTTCGCTACTGCAGATTTCTTGCCCAAAGCATTCCTCGGGTTGGTTTGAGATGGTGAGGCATTCCGTTATCAGGTGATCAGGAGTTTCATCCTCTTCCCAACAGAATCTGCACTCGTCAGTTTCTGTTAGCCTAATCTCATCATATGCTTCCTGAGGCCACAGTGCCCTGTGAGGAAGCCAGTGAGGAGGTGCAGCGTGTTCTTACTGAGGTCCAAGTATCACTTGGATCTGACAGTATCGAAGTTCTTGGAGTGATACTTTCCGGGGAGAGATCTCCAGAAAATACCTCTCTCAGTTTCTTCTTTCGTCCGGAATTCACTTTTGTAGGTATGTCTACCAACCCCACAATATGGTTCCGGGCCAATAAAGGGAGTTTGTGCTCCTTTCTTGGCAAGTGTGTTGGCCTCCTCATTTCCTATGATTCCCGCGTTGTTCTTGCCTACTTCATTGAGTTTTCTTCGGCACTCCCATATTAGCTTGGATTCGATAACATGGGAGCTTAGAGCTTTAATAGCAGCATCACTGTCAGAGTAGATTGCTATATCACATCTCTGATAGTTTCTTTCTAGGTTCATTTCCACGCATCTTTCTATTTCAAGTACTTCTGCCTGAAAAATGCTCGGATAGGAGACTAGCGATAGTGAGCATTTGATGCCTGGCCCATATACTACAGCGCCAGCTCTTGTAGTGGTTTTTGAACCGTATGTGTACCATTTAATGGCATTCCTTTTAAGAACTTGGGTGGTGGTTTCCCTGTTCCAGTCTTTTTTCCTACCAAGCATCGTAGTGAAGTTCTTTTCGATGTGTCAGTATAATCATAATCATGTTTATAGCAAGTGCGCCAAAGCAGATTGACTCCACGTCAATTCTTTTTTAGCCTTTTTCTTTCATTGTGAAGTCAATCTACATTTGCACCAATTGAGAGACATTTCCACCGACTGCGACAAGGGTCAAGATAGAATTGACATTTAATTGCAGGGTAACTTGTGAATAGCAAACATACTCATTATTTTAGTTCATTCCGTAAATCCAATACTTATTAAAAAATTTAATTTCCAAATGACGAAACTCGGAAGTAAAATTTCACAAAATATAACCCCACTTTCAAGATGCACTAATCCTCAATTAGTCAAGCTAACTAGATGAGATTTACATATGATGTAGATACATCCTTCATCTACACATAACCGAAGGTTGGGATGCGCAGATGTTCCGGTTTGGGAAAACCGCTAATCGGCCCGCGGGTGCATTTTCACGGATTTTCCGCGGGCCTTAACTGGCGATATGTGGAGGATAGAGAAAAATTGTTAGGACTATTGAATTCTACGACCCCGAATTAATAAAGAACAGTCATGATTTAATAAAAGTTGAGTGATCGAAATTTTCACAATTTTGCTTACATATGCATGGAAATTTTTTTGGCCAAAAAAATTATTTTTTTCAAATTATATGAAAATTATATTATTCATAGAATAAAACCTGTAGAATAAGAAAATGTAAACAGATATTTTCTATGACAATTAGTTTCCAAATAACACAAGACAGAAGTTGACATTTTTCGTCTAAATACGAAGCTTTTGTTCCGGAAGTCTTGATTCCGAAAATATCATTAGTACAGACTGATTATTTTCATTCAGGACAGATAAACTTATGAAGAATACGTCCTGAAAATTTTAAAATGATACACTGACTAGTTTCTACATGACGCTCCTTCAACTAAATTAACTTTTCCATGACCGATTTAAGAAGATCAACTTCCGAGCTTCATAACTGCCAAAAAAATTATAGTACGACAAAAAGAGTTACCTATTCTTAGAGGTGGATCTTTTACCTACAAACTACCCAAAGATGTTTGATCTAGGACGAAAAAATTTTATCGATGATTTTTTCAGGAAGTCCGGTTAAGACGGGAGGTAAAACGGCTATAAAAACCAAACTACTGGACCGATTTTAATAAACGATAGCTTTTTCTGGATTGGCATGAGACGAAGAATTCAGAAATGATATAAATAAGACGATACAACAACTGATTTTCGTATACATACGACGCTTATGTTGAAAACGTTTGTAATTCCTAAAATATCCATCGCACAGACTAATTATTCTTGCTCACAATAGATCAATGGCATGGGAGAGACACTACAGTGACTTCTAGTCTAGAAGCCTTTTTTTTTCATTTTGAAGAAATTATGCAAAACTCTCAGCAACAATAATTAATCCGGAACAAATTCGACATATTCCAAATAAAGAAAGAAATGTTGTTTTTCAGGCTTCAACCAAATAACATTGAAACCGATGCCTACTGCCAGATGTTTGATTAGAAATATTTGGACGAAGATAGAAACGGAAAAGTGTACTCCTGTCGTACGTAAAGAATTCGTCAGTGACTCATTTTCCTGTCTAGCCGGAAACTCCTCATACCAGCAAGGTGAATGAATATTGTGGTGCTAATGAATATTGATAAAATTCAATTTACCTACATCATGAAGTGGATAGGCGGCCTTGTAGACACCTTCTGACAATAATTTTTTTATTCCGTTGTTATTTAGTTCATCTCCGTATTTTTCCCTTTCCAAGATGTAATCGATGATCATGATCCTTGTTGAAGTTTTGAAGAAATTAGGAGCAGATGAATCAAATCTGAAACACATAGGATTTTATCACCATTACCCTTACTTGAAAAAAAATGTGGGAAAGCCCTGTGGACAGGGACTTTGGCGCTCTTGTCAAACTACTAGCGAGTAATTATTCAAACTTTGACAAATCATTTGTCCGAAAGTATTGGTTTCTCAGAGTTGGGAATGATATAAATCGATTCTTATGATAGAATTGCATCATAAAAATTTAAATTCAAAACGTAGTTCTATTGATCACCTCATATGTTGGATTTACATACATCAGCAAATTATAATTAGGTGAAGATAACACGGCCAATCTGGTATCAATCTGGCATCAATGTCACATCAATCCATGATTGATGTCAAACTGAACCAGATTGACCGTGTAACCTTCGTCATAGAGCATTCTATGAAATCATAAAATTACGATTAATTATTGAAATTTTGAAAAATCATATCTCTGATAGTATTAGTTTGTTAGAGTTGAGAATGATATCAATAGATTGTTATGATGAAACTGCATTTTTAATAAAAATTAATTTGAAATTTGTAATGTGAAAAAATTTTTTTTTTCGTTACTCCGAAACCACCGATTTTGACCAATAACGAACTCAGCGGTTTTGACCATGGATTTTTGATCAGTGAGTCGAACCAAAACGTCTAAGACTTTTTTGGCGCTCTAGTTCCTCGGAACTGAGTGCTTATCAATTTGCCCAAATGTCTGTAATTTTCAAATTTTTGGCTGAAAATGGTCTCAAACAATTTGGTTCGACTCACTGATCATGAATCTGAGGTCGAGATCGATGCTGTCCAGCCGGTCCGGCCGGAGGCACGATAACTCTCAAACTAAAGGAGTTAGAGGATTGAAATTATCAAGGTGGGTTTGGAGCGTAAATATCTCGGTTAAGTTCGTTAATGGGCAAAATCCATCGAGCGGTTTCGGAGTTATGGCCGATTTCAGTGAAAACATTTTTTTATGAATATTTCCGAAACCGATCAATCGGTCTATCTGAAATTTAGCATCAAATTGTAGAATCATGACCTTTATACGCATGTGAAGTTTTGTATTGACCAGGTTACCGCAAAAATTTTTGAAAATTAAAAAAAAATTTCTACAATAACTTTCGAACGGAATGAGCTAGGCAGTTGAAATTCTCATAGTAGGTTAGGGGGATGAATATCTCGGTTAAGTTCATTATTGGGCAAAATAGGCCGAATGGTTTCGGAGTAACGAAAAAAAATTTTTTTTTTAAGTAACAAATTTCAAATTCAATTTTTATTCAAGATGCAGTTTCACCATAAAAATCCATTGATATCATTTTCAACTCCAACAAGCTAATACTTTCGGAGATATGATTTTTCTAAATTTCAATAATGAATCGTACTTCTATGTTTTCACAGAATGCTATAATTATTCTATCTAAGTTTTATTATATGATCTGTGTTCATACTCGTACATGTCATCCTGTTCTATAAGAGAGAGTCAAATTCATTTCAGCTATTTTAATTTGATTTCTTCCATGGTGCAGTTCTCATTCTAAGATTGCTCATTTAATCTTGATAAATACCTATTATTTGAATTGAATTTCCTTTATGATGCAGTTCTAAACTCTGAGAAACCAATACTTTCGGAGATATAATTTGTCTGTTTGAACTAGAGCGCCAGAAAGCTCCTATGCACAGGGCTTGAACCCATTTTCAGCGAAAAATTTGAAAATTACAGGCATTTGAGCAAATTCATAAGCACTCTGTTCCGAGGAATAGACCATGCTCGTAAAAACGAAAGATTTGGTACAGTGTTGCCAAGATAGCTGTCTGAACATAGAGATCCGATATTGTATATTTGTCAAACTCATCGAGAACTAATATTAATGAGATCTTAATGATTTAATTATGCATATCTTATCTTATAGTGATATGAAACTTTTTTGTGAAATGTTACATTTTGATTAGTTTACATGCTGTTCACCATTGAAAATACTGAAGGTGGGTTTCACAAACTTTTGATAGCACGTAATTGCCAAGTCGGTGTGATTCTATGTCGCTCCCTAGTTCATTTTGATGCAACCATCAAATTGAATGCACAATTAAGCCAAACGAAGCTTCGTGAAACCCACTTCATTGTTATTATTGTTAACATGGTGCAATTACTTACAAGTAATCTTTATCTCTGCTGTATTCGAACGTAAGTCTGTATTGCTCTGCAGGAAATATATTTTTATCCACTTTTATCGAACAATAATCCAGAATTTTGTTCAGGGTTTTTGCTAATACATTTGTTACTCGTTCTTGATCATTCTGAAATATAAAACAGATGAATTTCTCACAAAGCTGCCGAAATATCCTATCATATACAGGGTTATTTACGAAGACCGCTCGTTAGAATATTTCAAAGAAAGACCCGAGATGAACACTTTCAATTTTATAGTTAAGCTTTGTTAGGAGAGATGAATTCTAGGAAAAAATTTCAGATTCGTTCGACCGCAGGTTTTACTGGAAATGATACCAACTTTCGTTTTTAAAAAATTTAATACCCAGTATTTTTATTGTTAATGTTTAAATGTGTCACTTACATATTATTCTCAGAAAATTCGTATGAAATCTGAAAAAAACTTTTAAATTTTCTCAAATAGGGCTTCATTCCAATCTTAATAACTTGTAGATTTTTGAATGAAAATTCCTAAGTTCCTAAATGAAGAATTATATGTCAAATTTGTTTCTGTCCGGCCGGCCGTCCGGCCATTGCCACGATAACTTTAGAACGGAAAGAGCTAGCGACTTGAAATTTTCAAGGTAGGTGGTGCATCCCAATACGACGGACAAGTTCGTTAATGGGCATAATCAGCCCAATGGTTTCCGAGTAATAACTTTGTTTTCATCCAATATAAATCCGATCGAATTGAAACTTGGGGAGTAGTTGAGGAATATGAACCTAAGCACGTTTGTGAAATTTTGTGCGAATCGTATGGCTAGAAAATTATTAAAAAATATTTTTGTTGTCACGATAACTTGAGAACGGAAAGAGATAGCGGCTTGAAGTTTTCAGGTTAGGATGTGCATCAGAACGCGACATTTGAGTTTGTTTATAAGCATAATCGGCCAGACGGTTTCAGAGTTATAGCCATCTGAAATTTGGTTGTTTTTTTCTCCTCATCAACTCGAAAGATACTAAACCGATTGAATTGAAACATGGTTATTAGTTGTAGAATACCAACGCGAAAATTCTTGTAAAATTTCGCGAACGGTCTTCGTGAATCACCCTGAATTTTATTACCAAAAGTATTCAATTTGAAATCAAGTTTGATATTTTCTTCATACAAATGAACATTGAAGGAAAATTGAACTCTTACCAGTCTGATGGGTAATCTCAATTTCAAAAGTTCAGCGTACTGACAAAGCACGGCTTTTGGAGCATGGATCTTGACGAAATGGATTGTTTGAGTTTCATCTTTTTCTAAGAGAAGGCCAGCTTGTTGAAGATTGAATTCGAACATTTTTCTTTTGTCCTCGTAATGTGCATGCGCGTGTTTTGCGATTTCCTCGTATGCCAGTACATAATCCACAGATTCTCCAGTGGAAAATGAGTTCCATTTCTGAAAAAAAAAAAACAGATTGATGTCGGGTAGTTCCAAAATTATCTTTGAAGTTTTATTTTCAATATCACGTGTTTCACAAATTATCGCTATTACTGTACACAGTCAAAATTTTTAGTTTAATGAATTCATCCCAACTATTTTCAAAAGAAATTGTAATTTTACATGATGAAAACCATATTTAAATTATCCAGAGTGTGGATAAAGTAAAGAACAAAATTCATAACTGCGTCATTGAATGTTTTCAAGCAAACCGCTCGGACAGGTCAATTAACCACCTTATGGCATAAAAACGAATTAAACGAAGATGATCCAGCCGCCGTTTGCAGTTTTGCGAAGAATTAATGTTACGCTATGATGAAGACACCACTTTTTCAAATAATATAGTACTTTCTGACGGAGCCACTTTCTGCCTGAATGGTACATTACATCGTCGCTATTGAAGGCATTGGTCAAGAGAAAATCCTCACTGGTCTCAAGACTGTCACTGTCACAGGGGCTAACTTCTTGACAAAAACCTTACAGCACGTTATTTGAACTTTTTGCGGTTTCAGTTAGTGCCTGCTCTGGCGGCAATGTTTCTTTCCAAATGATGACGAAGCAGCTTCCTGGAAGGTGGAATGGGACATCGAGGACCTATGGAAGGCCACCGCGTTCTCCAGACATGACCTCCTTAAATTTTTTTTGTTGAGTCATTTAAAATTAGAGGTTTATTTTTATAGGCCAAATAATTTAGAAGATTTACGACAAAGAAGTTGCGCTGAAGCTGAAGATTACTCCTGAAGTCCTTACAACGATATAACTTTTAAAACAAAATTGTAATTGGATTTTCGAACAAAGTGAAGATCTTTTGGCTTCACACTTGCGCAGCAATACATATTTGTATTTTTATTTTGTAACTCTGAAGTATAAATTGGATCACCCTATATAAATAATATTGATGAATGGATGTGTCTCAATACGTTTTATTGAACTCATTTAAGTGCTGAAATGGAGCACTGACATTAAAAATTGTTATACAGATTATATAATTGAATCGTACAAACTTCACTACTATATTCTAGTACTTTGGATTTTCTCTTGATGACCACAGAATTAATAGATGATAAAACATAATAAAACATCACAACATCATTATTTCCAGGTAGGTATTTGGATTTATGTCCAAGCTATCTCTCATAAATGCCCATAATTGAAATAGGTAATGGTTGTTGTAGATCATTCATATTTTATGATATACTAAACTCAGTATACAGGTTTCAATTATTCATTGAGAATCATTCCAAGTTGGAGAGTATTGATATGCATAATTTGGAAAAATAAGGTTTCAAAATTTCACACATTGCTGCTACAAACAATTGAATTTCACATCTATATATATTGATATTATCATAAGATTGCGAAGTCAACAAACTACCTCAAGATAAACTTGTTGATTATTGAAATGTTTGAATAATTCTTTTGGACATCAAGGTCAAGTGATATATCTCATTATGTAAGGAAATTTATGTACCTGTATATAGGGCGTTTGATTTTATTGAAAAAGAGAGGAGAAACTCATCAAGATGAGCATTTCTGACAAACATGGACAAAATAGTTATTTTTCTAACAAGTGCGCAAATTGTTGCTTTTCCGCACTCATTTACAGTTCGAAAAAGTCACTTTGTGCGCGTAGGAACAATGTTTTTTCTTCGGGCGCCTTATAATAACAAGAAGAAACCAAATTATAATATAATAATTCATTCTGAAACTTGCAATTAATCCGGAATTTAACATCTCAACTATTCAAAGATAAACAATATCTGAAAAAAAAGAAGAAATATATAATTAAATGGTTTCGTTCTAGGTTTTCTCTCCCAAATCCTGAAAAATACCTATAAAATAAAAAAAAATATTCTGTGATTTGATTCTGCGTAAAAAACACAGATTTGTCAGAAGCAATCAATCGTAACGTTTCGGCGTCTACATCAGACTCCTTCGTCAGACACACATTATTTTTTGTTGATTGCTATTCTGAAAGTGTCTGACGAACTGATTCTTCATCAGCTGAAATTTGAAAATTACAGACATTTGGCTCAAAAACAGTTAAACATTTTTTTTTAGGGAACAGCATTTTGCCAAAAAGTCTGCAATTTTCGAATTTTTTGCACAAAATGGTCTGAAACGACGTGGTTGCCACAATAACTTTCGAATGGAAAGAGATTGCGACTTCAAATTTTTACAGTAGGTTGGGCATCCAAATGTGACAGTTAAGTTCGATATTGGGCATAATCGACCAAACGGTTTCCGATTTATACCCATCTAAAATTTTGTTGTTATTTCTTCAATAACTCAAAAAATACACATCCGATCCAATTCAAACTCTTCACATAATTGTAGAATTCCAACGCACTAATTATTGCGAAATTTTGTAAGGATCATATCACTAGACAAAAAAATTAAAATATTTCTTAAAAAAAAATGTTTTTCTTCAAAAGTTTTTTATTATTTTATTTTCCTAATATTTTCAAAAATCTAAATCGATCGAATTGAAGTCTAGTATTCGGTTGAAAAAAGTCTTCAGTACTTTTTAAAAAATTGTTTCTGTTGCCCTAGTTGAGGTTGTATTGTTTGAGCCATTGTAACCTACAGTATTCTTCATGCAGGTCAATATTTATCACGCTCAGTATATGCACAGATCAGACTTTATCTTTGATAAGACTATTGAAAGATATTCTTACCTCCAAAAGATTTTTCGTAAGTCCCAATTCATTCAACACAACGTCCCACATATTCAAATCCAAAGATTCTCACTGGGACCTTCCTTAAATTTTAACAGCACAATATACACCATAACCTATAACATCTTCACCGATCACTGAAATTTGTCGGCGATAGTAGACACAGTAAGGGGCAAAGATAACACCCGGATATTATAAATTGATGGGTCTAAGTTATCTTAACATTATGACATTAAAATGTTCTTTTCAGGAACGGATGAAACGGTAAGGTTTTTCTGGTTGAAATGGTAGCAATCAAGTTGCTGATGGTTCATTTTTTGGTGAAATACGGCCGTACCCTTCTGTGATGTAAGTTTAACTATGTAAATTTAATTAGTGGAATGATATGATCTTTTAGATGTCGACTCATTATCTCCGAGGCACGCACGTACAATATGAGTTCATGAGATCAAATTTATTTATGGTTTCAGTAATTGTTTGAACTAAACGAAATGACTAATATATGACTTTCGAATTACAACCTACCAATTCTGAGTATATCGACTTCTGATAGCCTTCATCATGGAAGACTGCATCATTGCAGAATATTTATATTTAGATATTCAATTCAATTCAATATTCAAATCTTCAATTCAGTGACTCCAAGGTTCGCGAAACAGATGTGAGTAGATAAAAAAAATTAAGACCTCGCAAATTTCACGATTTTCCTGATTTATATCTTTAACTTCTCGCATTTATATTTGGCGAGCTTGTTCCTCGCAACAGAGTGCTTATCAATTTGCAAAATGTCTGTAATTTTCGAATTTTTTGATGAAAATGGTCTTGACCGATTTGGTTCGACTCACTGATCAATCTCACCGATTCTGTCCGGCCGTCCGTTAACACGATAACTCGCAAACGGAATGAAAATTTCAGTGTAGGTTCAGGAGATAAATATCTCGGTTGAGTTCGTTATTGGTCAAAATTGGCCAGATGGTTTCGAAGTAAAGAAAACAATTTTTTTTTACATTACAAATTTCAAATTCAAGAGAATCTATTGTAATAATTTTCAACTCTAATAAGCTAATACTTTCGGAGTATGATTTTTCAAAATTTCAATAATAAATCGTACTTCTATGTTTTCACAGAATGCTGTACTTAATTATTCAATCTATGAATTATTATATGATCTGTGTTCTTAAATGTCATCTTATTTTCCTATAAGAGATAAATGTCAAAATTATTTCTGGTTTGTTATTCTTGATATAAAATACACCTCCTGTTCCAGAAAACAAAGTATGATTGAATGCAAAATGACCAATGAAATAACCTCAGCTATCGCAGAATTATGAGGATAATAGGTATTATACTTTTAAGGTGATACCTAATATATTGACCAAGGATAATCCATATGATGATGGAAATATATTCTTTCGAAAGATACATAATAAAATTGGTTTCAGAATATCTCCAGTAAAAACAAAACTGCAATATTGTCCGAGTTTTAATTGATATAATATAATTTTGAGAGTAGATTTGAAGACTGAATATCTCGGATAAGTTCGATATTGGGGAGAATCGGTCTGTTTGAATTTAATTTCTTTCATGATGCAGATCTATCGTAAGAATCCATTTACAGCAGTCCCAGAGACCAATAATTTCGGAGATATGATTTGTCAAAGTTTGAACAAGAGCGCCAAAGCTCCTGGCCTCAGGGCTTGAACCAATTATTTTCTAGTCATAACATCCCCATTTTCCATAAGTCTTCGTATCGGCATTCTTCAACTAACTACCGAGATGAAATTCGATTCAGTATTTTTAGAGTTATTGAGAAATCAAAATTTTCTGATTTCGAAGATTTGTTTCTTCTATTTCTAGTCATCCTATCAATACACCCATTGTTGAATCCTGATTGGTTTATCAGGATGTTATGGTTCGAAGGCTCATATGTTGAGTCCTGATTCTTTTATCAGGATATAATATTATTTCGAAGGACCATAATTATACACCCTGATTGTTTTATCAGGGGGATGAGAAAAGGGTTACACTTAACTTTAAGCACCCAATAGTAATCTCGTTGATTACGGCGTAAGTTGTTACTTGCAATAAGATAACAATTACGAGGTTAGGAAGTGCTGAAAGATTCGAACGCAATTTTAACAAGATTACAAACTGTATTTTCTTGTTACCGATAATGAGATAATAAGCACGAAGTTATTGTACAATGCAATATTAATACAATATAAAATCTTCCGTCTATATGAAAATGTATAGCAAGGAAGAAGTGACTACATATTTGGAAGGAGAACTAAATGAGTATTAGTTTCGCGACCGAACAAAATATATGTGATGTCTATTGCACTAAGAGATGTAGTAGTAGTAGTAGTAGTAGTTGCAGTAGTTGTAACTGTAGTAGTTACAGCGGTATTTGTAGTAGTGAATTATTTCAGTCTAAAATGTATATAAAAGCCCAGATCGAAGAAAAAAAGGAGGTACCTTCGTCTGGGTAAAAAGGGGGAATATTAACAACGATTGGGGTTTCGATCTTGAAACCGCCCTAATTTGTTACAAACAATACTCTCGTTTGTCGTTTGCGAAAAAGGGTAGGAATGCATACTAAATGCACCAATGAGTGAACTTTTCTAGGTTGTTTTATCTAAGGAATTCGAAATCTCGAATTTCTCCCACTATTTGGACTAATTTTACTCGCTTTCTGCATATACTCTATCAGCGAAAGATGATAGATGAGTTTTCACAGATTAGGAGTTTCGAAGCGTCTAGATAAGAAGAATACCAGCACTGAGCAATGTGCAGCACTTCAGTTGTCAAATGCATTTTATAATTTTTTTACAGGAAATAGGCCATAAATCTCTGTAGAAAAGATCGAAGCTTAACAAGAAATTCTACTCGCAGTTATCTTTTCGTAAATGATTATTTTCAAGGGTGAGACCACACATGGTAAACTAAAACCCAGTTAACCCAATAGACAAATATTCAAGCGAGCTCCTCTGTTTAGAAAAACAAGTCTGCGTTTTCCAAAATGTGAAGTAATGGGACGTAACACACATATAAAGGTCATAATTCAACAACTTGAAGCTAAACATCAACTAATGTTTGGATTATGGGTCACCAGTCACCCTGTATTTTAGAAGGGAAATAATTTCTTGCATTGGTCCGAATTTTACAGTGATTTTATACTCAATTAATTTTTTAATTCTATACATATTTATCGAAATAAAACTGGAAATTGGACAGTCGTATTTATTTTATTGACAGGTCTATTTCTAATCAATAATTTTATTAAGAAAGTAAATTACCCTTATTATAGCTCTCACGTGTTTTCTCCATATATCTAACTTGGACATTTCACAGTTTATGTGATACTATAGCCAACAAACTTCCATAACAAACGGCGATTAAATGTAACATTAGTTTTGAGCTTTCCGGAAAGGAAGTTTATATTTTCCCGTAGTAAAACGTGATATAAACCGCTGAGTTCAGTTCCTGCATATTTATCGGTATTTTTGAAGTTCAGATAGTTTATATCCATTTCACAATCAAGAAATTTTACTATTAATTGATAATTGTTATTTCGACGTATTTTTCAAGTAAATTGAAGGATATTAAATTTATTCATAGGCGAAAACGATTGGAATGGTTTTGAAAATATCGTATAAAAATTGGTTCAAGCACTGACGTGAAATCAGGAGCTTTTACGCGTATGTTCTATGGTCCATTCTCCTGTATTGGACACTCTTAATCGAATTTACCATGGTAAATTCGAATGGACCATAGAACATACGCGCAAAAGCTCCTGACTTCACGTCAGTGCTTGAACCAATATCTTTTTCGTAATTTTTTACAAATTTACTAGGAATACGGTTCTGAAAGAAAGTTACACACGTCTTTATGTCGATATTCTACAGCTAGTTACCAAGCTCCAATTCGATCGAGTCTATATTTTTTGAGATATTGAGGAAATAATATTCCAGATGGGTATAACTACGAAACCGTTTGACCGATTATGCCCAAAAACGGACTTATCTCTTACATTCGGATGCGCAACCTACCCTGAAATTGCAAGTCTCTATCTCCTTTCGTTCGAAAGTTATCGAGGCAACGATCACCCGTCCAGCTACTGAACTCACACAAGGCTGCTAGGATATCCAACAATATAGATCCGATCCTGTTCAAACTTGGAACTTGGCAGTAGAATAAGGCTCTCAAAAAATTTCAGCGAGGTCAGACGAATATTTTCTGATATTCTATGATTTTTCTGAAACTTTCTAGTGATACGATCCTCACAAAATTTCGCAAGAATTTTCGCGTTGGCATTCTACAACTAATACCCATGTTTGAA
The DNA here is from genome assembly GCA_937662695.2 of Halyzia sedecimguttata. Classification (NCBI taxonomy): domain Eukaryota; kingdom Metazoa; phylum Arthropoda; class Insecta; order Coleoptera; family Coccinellidae; genus Halyzia; species Halyzia sedecimguttata. The sequence goes on along the minus strand of OW569415.2, from coordinate 85,209,186 downwards.
TTGGACCGGTTTTGTATTTTTCGGGATATTGAGGAAATAACAACGGAAGTTCGGATGGGTATAACTCCAAAACCGTTCGGCCGATTATGCCTACAGACAAACTCAAATGTCGCATTCAGATGCACAACCTAACTTGAAAATTCCAAGACACTATATGTTTCCGTTCTCAGGTTATCTTGACATAAATAATATTTTTTAATATTTTTTTAAAAATTTTCTAGTGCTAAGATTCTCACAAAATTTCACAAACGTCCTTAGGTTAGTATTCTACAACTACTCACAAAGTTTCAATTCGATTAGATTTGTATCGGTTGAAAACAAAATTATTACTCTGAGACCATTGGGCCGATTATGCCCATTAACGAACTTGTCCGTCGTATTGGGATGCGCCGCCTACCCTGAAAATTTCAAGTCGCTATCTCTTTCCATTCACAAGTTATAGTGACAACGGACGGCCGAACAGAATCAAATTTGACCTCGAATTCTTCATCAGGGTGTCGAACCCAATCGTTTGAGACCATATTTGGCAAAAATTCGGAAATTACGGACATTTGGGAGAAATGATAAAGCGATGTTCCCCAGAACATCAAGCAAAAATTAAAAATTGTACTGTTTTAATATGGTTTCATGTGTCAAAACAAAAGAATCGAGTACCTGTTGATATTAACGTTAGAAATTTCAGTAATAACCTTATAGAAAGATATTGGAACATAGAATAGATTCAGATTAATCTTACATGTCTTTGTGATACATCCCATTGACTAACAGAACCACAATTATCTGTTCCATTCATTTTGAAAACACGGAAACTCTTATCATATAAAAAACACTTGCACATGCACTAGCTCAAACAGAGCACATCACAATTTGGAAATTCCATAGTACGTACTGTTGACTAAAATGATAATACCTAAATATTGATATCAAGAGATTAACGGAAAATTATCAGTAACATTGAATTAGATTCACATTTCACATTACAAATCGCGAAAGTTTCCCAGCAGGCTCGCATGAGCAGTGACCCCTCCCAGAAATCAATCGACTTCAGCAAGAAGCATCGTAGTCATCTGTTTCCGGAACGAATACACTCCTCAACCTTATCAAAATATTGCACTCTCGATTCCGTAGGTTTTCATTCCGAAAAAATTGTACTACTTAAGTGACACCCAGTTATATTGAATTTATTACAACAGTTTTTGCGCGTATGTTCTGAGGAACATCGCGTTATCATTTTGCCCAAATGTGAAATTTAATTCTGTGGTGCCGTCCGGCCGTTGCCACGATAACTCGAGAACGGAAAGAGCTAGCGATTTGAAATTTTCAGGGTAGGTGACGCATCCCAATACGACGGACAAGTTCGTTAATGGGTATAATCGGCCCAATGGTTTCCGAGTAATAATTTTGTTTTCAACCAAAATAAATCCGATCAAATTTAAACTTGGTGAATAGTTGTAGAATATAAACCTAAGCACGTTTGTGAAATTTTGTGAGAATCGTGTCACTAGAAAATAAAAAAAAAATTATTAAAAAATATTATTTATGACACGATAACCTGAGAACGGAAGGAGATAGCGGCATTAAATTTTCAGGTTAGGTTGTGCATCTGAATGCGACATTTGAGTTCGTTTATAAGCATAATCGGCCAAACGGTTTTAGGGTTATAGCCATCTGAAATTTGGTTATATTTTGTTCCTCATTAACTCGAAAAATGCAAAACCGATTGAATTCAAACATGGTTATTAGTTGTAGAATGCCACGTGAAAATTCTTGCAGAATTTCGTGAGGATGGTAATGATGGTATAACTAGAAAATTTCAAAAAAATTATTGAGAATAATTGAAAAAAAAATTCTATATATCATAAACTATTCGTCCGGCATGGCTGAAATTTTGGAAGAGCCTTCAGAACCTAACTCTACTGCAGAGTTCGAAGTTTGAACACGATCGGATCCATATTGTTGGAGAACCGAGCAGCCTTTTGTGAGTTCGGTAGCTGGATGCGAATCTTGGTATGATATGTTGTCTATGGTCGTATTTTTGCGAGAACCTTCAAAAACATGAATGTCATGATGACATATTTTTGCGCGTATGTTCTTGGGAAAATCGTGTTATTTTATCACAAATTTATGGGAGATGATAGCCCTACATTAGCGGTCAGACCTGGTTTTGAAAGAGATCCTCCTTAGGAGGAGGCAACTAAATATTGAAGGGATTTCTATGAACAAGAGTGAATATCTTTGAGAAATAGAGAAGGCGATTCTTCTTCAAGAGATCCATGTGCCTTCAGAGGGGTATATTTGTGAGAGGGGACTTTTGAAAGGTTATGTATTATTTTTAATATGATATCGCTGAAATTTTGCTGAAGGCTTCAAAACTTAACTTTAAATTAACCACACTTTCTGATCTTGTAAGGTGAGAGGCTCTTTGCCGATATTGAAGCTCGTGATGGGTAGAGAGGAATTTTAGTCCAGTTTTTCTATCACTAAAGAGAATATATCTTTATGATTCACCTCAACACCTTTAAATCTATCAATGGGCATTGATTGGTTAAGAATAAGTAATTGAATATTACTGGAATTCAATTGAATTTCATTCAATATGTTAGTAACTAAACTTATAATTTTCTTTACATTGATTATTTAAATATGACATTAATTCCAGTAATATTTTTCTAGAATAATTATGTATTCTTCTCCTAAAGAAGAATTGAAGGTAGACAATAATGTGTTAATTTTTTCATCATTGCTTTCTATCCTGACTTCACGAAAAAAAAATTGGTTCAAGCACTGACGTGAAGTCTAGTGTCTGTTCTCCTGTATTGGACACTCTTAATCGAAGTTACCATGGTGAATTCTATTGTCTATTCTCCTGTATTGGACACTCTTAATCGAATTCACCATGGCAAATTCGATTAAGAGTGTCCAATACAGGAGAACAGACACTAGAATTCACCATAGTAAATTCGATTAAGAGTGTTCAATACAGGAGGATGGACAATAGAACATACGTGCAAAAGCTCCTGACTTCACGAAAAAAAAATTGGTTCGAGTAGTGACGTGAAGTCAGGAGCTTTTGGGCGTATGTTCTATTGTCTATTCTCCTGTATTGAACACTCTTAATCGAATTTACTATGGTGAATTCTATTGTCTGTTCTACTGTATTGGACACTCTTAATCGAATTTACCATTGTGAATTCGATTAAGAGTGTCCAATACAGGAGAAGAGACATTAGAATTCACCATGGTAAAGACGATTAAAAGTGTCCAATACCGGAGAATGGACAATAGAACATACGCGCAAAAGCTCCTGACTTCTCGTCAGTGCTTGTTTCCATAAAAAATTGAGGATCTCGTCTTTGACGTCTTAATCTCATCATAACAAATTCATTATTACTGGGTGTTTGTTTTCTATATCACTTAGTATATTTATAGGAAAATAGCGGTCTGCTAAACTTTATCTGTTATAAGAATATTTCTAGGTGATTAAGCACACATTATGTGAGGTTATGGAGATAAGATGGCTCGATGTTCTTATTCATTTCGTTATCTGGGATGACAGCATAATTATATTTTTAGTTTTCACAAATTCATATTTGCACCTTGTCATTATAATTACATACCTAGGTGGAACATGTACAGATTACAATGGTTGAAATGAGAAGAGCAACATACAGTGTGGAAAACCCAAACGGAAAATTCATTATCTTGGTTATTGTACAAATTTACGGAAAATCCCGAAACATGTCTAATTTAAATGGTTATTCTTCTTCGTACAAATGCGAACCCTACCTTCAAACCCCTTCGAAAGACAACTACAACCCCCTATTTTTCAAATAGTAAGTATGGGCTTGTGACACATCGTTTGAAAGGTCTCGTCATTCTCTATTCAGAAATGTTATGACTCTCATGTTGCAAATATCCTCACCTCCTCCAAGGTTCACGTGTTATTTGGAATCAGCCTGTGTAAATAAATCTCTATGATATGCTTATTTCGCATATCTCAGTTTCGATCTCCATTCATCGAATTAATATTGATTAAATTCGATACAAAGTCATTGATAAAGTAACGTTTTAGTAATAATGTAATGGAATCCTTTTCAATATCATATAACAAACTCAAATTCGATCAAGAAATTCATTTTCAGGAGATACTACAATACTTCATGCTTTTCATGATCGATCGAATCCAATATTTCTCGAAATGGTTCTTCAAATGACGACACCACATATTTTTGGCGCTCCTGTTCTTCGGAACAGAGTGCTCATCAATTTGCCCAAATGTCTGTAATTTTCGAATTTTTCGATGAAAATAGACAGTTGAAATTTTCAGAGTAGGTTTGAGGGATAAATATCTCGGTTGAGTTCCTTATTGGGCAAAATCGGACTGATGGTTTCGGAGTAACGAAAAAAAATTGTTTTTTACATTACAACTTTTGAATTTAATTTTTTTAAGATGCAGTTTCATCATAATAATTCATTGATATCATATCAATACTTCGGAGATATGATTTTTCGAAATTTCAATAATGCATCGTAGTTCTATGTATTCACAGAATGCGAATTCTATCTGTCTGTGTTCACTGTTCATAAATATCAATTCGTAGTTTGAAAATATTTTCTGTTAGAAAACAACTATCCGATTCTTGAATTTGTGAATATGTACAAGACTGTTTTAAACCGAAAATAATATTGACTGGTTGCATATTGAATAATCTATGTGCAAATATTGGGGATGATGTTTCAGAAGATTTAGAATGGGATCATTTTAATGATGTAGTTTATGAAGGCTATAGGAAAGAACAACATAATGGAATCGTCAAAAGAAATTACTGTTCGTTGACCACTGAGGTTAATATTACCTTTTACTTCCTTAAGTAGTGAGACATGTTCCTATATACAGTATTTTCATAATAATAATACAGCAGGTTTTTACACCTTTCATAGTCATTTTCCGCATCCCAACATCCACCTTCTCCGATCCTTCCAATCTCCCACACTCAGATCTCTGTTTGTCATATTCTTTCTAATATCATCCATCCATGTTCTTCTTGGCCTTCCCCTTTTGCTCCTTTGTTTTGGTTGCCATTCCAGGACCTTTTAGGGCCACCTTTCAGAGTCCATACGTTGCACATGTCCATACCACCTAAGATCTTTTGCGTCTATTATATCGATGATATTGAAATACCAATCCTTTCTCTGACAGCCTCGTTCCTTACTCCATCTATGATTGTAAGCCCCATGCTCGTCTCCAGTATCCCATGTCCGATGCCAAAAGTTTATTTTTCAGCTGTTTACTGTGGTCCATGTTTCCGCTCCATAAGTTGCTATACTTTCCACAATGTCCTTGTAAATTCTTATTTTTGTAGATTTTGATATTTGATTACTTCATAATACCGAATTAATTTGTCTAGTAGCTGTCCTTCCCTGAGCAGTCCTGTTCTTTATGTCCGTGTCACATGTTCCATCTTCCGTGATAGTTACACTGAGATATTTATACTTCCAAGTGTTTTTTACACAATATCCTCCTCTTCATCACAGCTTCCTCCAATAACCATGTATTCTGTTTTGGAAGCATTTATTGTTAGACCCCACTCTTCATATTCACTCTGCAGCTTCATTAACATATACTTGATGTCATCATAGTCTTCTGCCATTATTACCTGATCGTCAGCGAAATGGAGTATATAGAGAATATCATATTTCATATATTCATATATACAGGGTGTCCCAAAAATACCACGCGAAAGTGACAACGGAGATAGATTGGCATTAGGTCTATCAGATAGCATCAACATGACCTCAGTAAAAGTCCGCTGGTTTTCGAGGTATCACCACTTTTGTGTATTTTTTGAAAATCTCCAGTTTTCGGTCTTTTATCGCCTAGCATTGCTAGAAATTAGTTCAAACTCATGTTTTTTTTTACCTAGGCTATCCTGAATAGTTGCTTTAAACAATGAAGTAATAACTTCACCGACAACTAGAACAACATCCTTCAAAACATGTCTAACTTGTTGTATGTTATGCCGAAGTTAAAACGTTAACTTAAGTTTGACTGACTGCTGTGAAAAAAAATTATATCAGACTGAATTGACAAATAATCGCAAGAACTGGTCCATTTCATGCCCTTTTCAAAATGATACAACACTACCAATTTTTTTTAATCAGAACCAGAATTGCTACTTATTAAAAAAAACCAAAACCCTTATCGGCTTCCGAACGGATAGAGATACAGAGGAAATAGATACATAAATCTAAACGTCGTCCACCGACCAATCATCGGGGAAAATTTGGATATCGAGATGTGAAAATCATAAATTTCGGACGGGAAAGAAGAATTTTCCTTCGATTCCGGGTCAAAAATATTTCAAAGTGCCGACCCAAAAATTTTTTTTATGGTATATCGATACGGAGCTCGTGTCTAGTTAAATCGAGGTCGCTGATCACGAATATGCAATTAGTTTTTCCCTAAGTGGCGTACTTTGGGAAAATTTTCACTTAGAGTGAAAAAATGGACGAAAATAGGTCAATTTTGGAAGTTCACACTGCCCAAAAAAATCGGAGTAAGGTGTTGTTGATTTTTGCCCTCATATATGGATCCTTTATCTCCTGAATAATCCAAACAGAAAATGTCCAGGCCGTACTATTCGGAAATTATGATTTTTTTCCCAAGGGTCTGTTTTTCGGAAAATTCATTTCGCGGTATTTCCGCGGAAAATTCTCTAATGAAAAATCCGATCATATATTCGTAATCTACGGTCCCGAATTAGTAAATGACGTAATTTGCATCGAAATCGGAGACCGGTCGAATTTTGGCAATTTTTTAATACATTAGCCTTAAAAAAATCCCATTTTTCGAGAAAAATTTTTTGACGCAAAACTATGAAACGGGTATTTATTCGTATAGATTCGGGGCCGTAGATTCCGAATCTACCATCAGATATTTATTACAAAAATTTTCCGAGGAAATATCGCGGAAAGAATTTTCCGAAAAATAGACCCTCGGGAAAAAAAATCATAATTTCCGAAGAGTACGACCTGGACATTTATTGTTCGGATGATTCGATAGATAAAGGATCCAAATATGACGTTAAAAATCAGCAACACCCTACTTCGATTTTTGTGGGCGGTGGAAAGTTCCAAAATTGACCTATTTTCGTCAATTTTTTCACTTTAAGTGAAAATTTTCCCAAAGTACGACACTTAGGGAAAAACTAATTACATATTCGTGATCAGCGACCTCGATTTAATTTGACACGAGCTCCGTATCGATATACCATGAACAAAATTTTTTGGGTCGGCACTTAGAAATATTTTTGACCCGGAATCGAAGGAAAATTCTTCTTTCCCGTCCGAAATCTATGATTTTCACATCTCGATATCCAAAATTTCCCCGATGATTGGTCGGTGGACGACGTTTAGATTTATGTATCTATTTTTTCTGTATCTCTATCCGTTCGGAAAATATTAGCTAATGAGCGAATCCGTCAAACGCCAAAAAGTTTTCTCTAGTATCCAACACATACAAAAATCTACAATTTTCCGATTAGGTCGACGCGGCTTTGGTTATTCACTAAATCGGGTACGCAGATCACGAATCTGTAATTAGATTTTCCGTATCTCAATTAGTTTCGGAGCAATGACGAAGAAAGTCGCAATTTCTGGCTCTACCTCCGGAAAATGGACTAATCAGTCGGATTTTTCGCCATATTACCAAAATTAATCGAGATACGGAAAAACTAATTGCAGATTCGGAATCTACGCCCTCGGTTTAGAGAATAGCCAAAGCCGTGGCGATCTAATCGGAAAATTCTAGATTTTTGTATGGGTTAGAATCTAGACAAAGGACTCACAGCTCTGGCAATGTGTTAGTTGTTGTATGCATTTTATCAATATTTCACAGGAAATAGGTCATAAATACTTCTACAAGGGTTGAAGTATTACAAGATATTTTACTTGCAATTATCTTTCCGTGGAAAATATTAATTTCAAGGGTGAGACCACCCATGCAAAAATAAACCAGTTAACCCAAAACATTTAAGTTTTACAAGCGAGCTGCTTTGTTTAGAAATACAAATGAGCGCTTTCCAACATGTGAAGTCATGGGACGCAACAGTGGTGATATCTCGAAAACCAGCGGACTTTTACTGAGGTCATGTTGATGCTATCTGCTAGACCTAATGTCAATCTATCTCCAGTGTCACTTTCGCGTGGTATTTTTGGGACACCCTGTATATGAGCCAAAAATTCGAAAATTAAAGTGATTAGCCCTCTGTTGCGAGGAACAAGAGTGCCAAAAATCATGTCACTAAAGTAGTGTGTTTGTATATTACCTAGAATAGTATATTCTAAAACAAGTTGCCGAATGGGCTCGTATTCAAACACGAATGCGAAATTTGAAAACGAGCTACGAAGGAGCGAGTTTTCGAACGAATGAGTGTTGGAATTGCCTTCTGCAACGAGTATTAGACGATATTTTGTCTATTTCAAGAAAGGTTTGTTCAATACTGTTTGAAATTCAATGAAAGATTCGGACTATACATCCTAGTGACTTTTGTATTGAATCTTGGCAGTTGGTGTGACTGTTACGAAAGTTGACAGATTACGGAATTTGAATCGTATACGTAGGGCGTGGAGATAAGATTTAAAACAGTTTCCTAATAACAGGAATGATTAAAAATTAGCAAGAAGGAAATATCTAGTACCTTATTTTTTAATGAAAATAAATTTTTTCCTCTCAACAATTATTTCACTACATCCAGATTATATTAAATTGACAATTGATGTTTGTTGAAATTTGATAGGATCGAATGTCAGTGCTGACTACCACAAAACGAAAAATATAACTAGAAACATTGCGGGAATGAGTTCATTCCAGCACTGTTTTTAGTGCTGGAATGAACTGATTACGATACAGAAATAGAGAATAGTATATTCTAAAACAAGTTGCAGAATGGGCTCCTATTCAAACATGAATGCGAAATTTGAAAACGAGCTACGAAAGAGCGAGTTTTCGAACCCATGAGTGATATATATTATATTCTCTCTATTTCAGGCAAGTTTCATAATATACTGTTGAAATTTAATGAAAAATTATACATCCTAGTGACTTTTGTATTGTATCTTGGTAGTTGGTGTGACTGTTACGAAATTTGACAGATTACGGAATTTGAATTTGAATCGTACGTAGGGCATGGAGATCAGAATTAAAACAGTTTCCTAATAGCATGAATGATTCAAAATTAGCAAGAAGGAAATCTCTAGTACCATATTTTTTAATGAAAATGAAGCTTCTCCTCAACAATTATTTCACTATATCCAGATTATATTGTATTGACAATTGACGTGTGTTGAAATTTGATAGGATCGAGTGTCAGTGCTGACTACCACAAAACGAAAAATATAACTAGAAACAATGCGGGAATGAGTATATTACAGCACTGTTTTCAGTGCTGTAATGAACTCATTACGATACTGAAATAGAGAAAATATTTTATATCATATTGGATATGTTAATATCCAGCATGACTCACATCTGCCTACGCCACTGTTCCTACACAAGCTGCTTTATTTTAACGAAATGAATATTCATAAAATATTTTCATTTAAGTGTTGAATGGATGAAATCATCGACATAGCAATTTTAAATGATATAAGTATGATGTTGAAATGAATCTTTTGAAGCGGAACAAAGCATAGAGTTATTATCTTTTTTGTCTTCTTTGGACAGGGTTGCCACGAAATGGTAAGTTGAGTTTTGAGAAGAGAAAAAAATCGGCTGGTGCCATATCAGGGGAATATGGTGCTGGTTCGATGTGACTTGTTGAGTATAGGTCAAAAATTCGTTGACAATGATAGCATCCTGAGATAATACCTTATCGTGGCACTCTGAACCAACTAAATGAAAGATAACGCTCAAACTCCGACTGAGTTAGAGGAAAGAGATATCCCAACTAAGGATTTCGACAATTCCTTTTAAATGGTCAATTCCCGGTACTCTCTTCACAGGATTTAAATCCCAAATACCCCACAACGAAGATGGAAGATACAAATTATCATGATAAATAAATTAGAAGACAAGTAATGAAAGTGAAATAAGAATATATACAATCTAATACAGAATATCAAGAATATTCAAACAATACCAAATTCCTCCACTTCTCGTACGTAGTCGCCTCCTGCCCTCCATCCTTGTTCTTCCCCTCCCACTTCCCGTTCATCTCGATAGTCTCCCCCGGGTCCAGATTCATCAGGGAATAATACACGGTATTTTGGCTCTGAGAACGACTGAAGGCGTTTCGTCCATAAGAAACACTTCTTCTGTTCGGCACCGAAGAGTTGACTGAAATGGTATCGTAGAAGTCGTCAGCGTATTCATCGTCCATGGCCGGCTTCTACCTGGAATTATTCAACTTTTATAAATAAAGTTACAGTCATCGCGTTGCCGGTATGGCGAATGAAATGAAATAATGCTAAAAGCGACAAGGCACACTCTAACACCGTCTCAAGAGTCAAGGTGGTTTACTGTGAAGTTGAGTGAGGTTAGATATTGGTTAGATGGTGGGAATTGATTCGTCAAATTATGTTGTAGATCGTATATTTTTAATAGTTTCGTTACGATCTGGAAAATCAGCAGTTCTCAAAAGTACTAAGCTGCAAGTAATAAAAAAATCGATTAAGAGTGTCCAATACAGGAGAATGGACAATGGAACATGCGCACAAAAGGTCCTGACGTCACGTCAGAGCTTGAACCAATTTTTTTTTCGTAATTTTTTTCAAATTTTCCGTACGGTTTTACACTGTCGATAAATTTAAAACTATGTAGTTACCAATAGGGAATCCAATGCCGCAAATGCTGGATCCCGCAAATGCGTGATCCCGCTGAAATTCTGCGGGATCAACATTGCGGGATTTTCCGTGCGGGATCTGCGAGACTCAATATTAAAATTCCTTATTCGACAATGAAAGCGCAAAACGTCCCAGAAAAAGAAAAAGGACCTTTTCGTCCGCTGTGGTCACTATGAATATGGCATGATACTGTTCAATACAAACATAAGTGTATATGAGAAAAGTGTCATTTACTATTTTGAAATTATTTAAGAGCCCACTTGCTATCCTCGGCTCCTCCTCGGATAGCAATTTCCAGGCCCGACAATAATGGACAGTTTTTGATCGTTGGTACATAAAAAAAACCCATGTGCTACTACTAAAGTATGGTTTTTAATTGCATAAGACCTGTCTGGGGAACATCGCGTTATCATTTTGCCCAAATATCTGTAATTTTCGATTTTGTGCCGAAAATGGTCTCAAACGATTGGGTTCAACTCCCCGATGAAGAATTCGAGGTCAAATTTGATAATTCCGGCCGACCGTTGCCACGATAACTTGAGAACGGAAAGAGCTAGCGAATTGTAATTTTCAGGGTAGGTGGCGCATCCCAATGAGACGGACAAATTCGTTAAAGGGTATAATCGGCCCAATGGTTTCAGAGTAATAATTTTGTTTCCAACCAATACAACTCCGATCGAATTGAAACTTGGTGAATAGTTGTAGAATATAAACCTAAGAACGTTTGTGAAATTTCATGAGAATCGAATTACTAGAAGATTCAAAACAAATTATTAAGATGTATTTTTTATGTCACGTTAACCTAAGAATGGAAAGAGATCGGCCAAACGGTTTTGGAGTTGTACCCATCTGAAATTTGGTTGTTATTTCCTCAATAACTCGAAAAATACGAAACCGATTGAATTCAAACATGGTTATTACTTGTACAATGCCAACGCAAAAATTCTTGCAAAATTTCGTGAGGATCACTAGAAAATTTTTAAGAAATCATTGAAAATTATTGAAAAAAAATATATATATATATCAGTAACTATATTCACCCGACATCGCTGGAATTTTGCGAAAGCCTTCAGAACCTAACTCAACTATTGCCAAGTTCCAAGTTTGAACACGATCGGATATAATATATATTGTTGGAGATTCGAGCAGCCTTGTGCGAGTTCAGTAGATAGATGGGTAACCGTTGCCTCGATATCTTTCGAACGAAAGGAGATAGAGACTTGCAATTTTCAGGGTATGTTGCGTATCTGAATGGGAGAGTTATGTTCGTGTACGGGCATAATCACTCCATCTGGATCCATCTGGAATATTATTTCCTCGATAACTCAAAAAATATAGACTCGATCGAATTGAAGCTTGGTAACTATTTGTAAAATACCTGTATTATACAGTTATTATACAATAAAGGAGAATGGACAATAGAACATACGCGCAAATGCTCCTGACTTCACGTCAGTGCTTGAACCACTTTTATTAGCATGTTGAAAAGTTTGAGTACAAAGAGTACCTATATTATATTGTTATTGTTAACAATCCCGCTTTTTTGCGGATCCGCGGGATTGATAACTTCAATCCCGCGCGTTTTGCGGGATTGAGGTTTTGGTGCGGGATTGGATTCCCTAGTTACCGAGCTTCAATTCGATCGAGTCTATATTTTTGAGTTATCGAGGAAATAATATCCAGGTGGGAATAACTCCAAAACCGTTTGACCGATTACAACTATACACAAACTCAAATGTCGCATTCGGATGCACAATCTAACCTGAAAATTTCAAGTCGCTATCTTTTTCCATCCTCAGGTTATCGTGACATAAATAATATTTTTTTAAAATTAGCAGAACATGGGCGTAAAAATGTATAGAACATAGAAATAGGGTCGGTAATTTTGAAAAAAAAAATAATAATAGGATGAAACCCATTGGAAAAGGAAGATAATATAATAAAAATTGAAGGAAAAATAATATACTGTCGATCTTAGGTCGGGAAGTGCAAGGGGGTGAGTTTTTAAGGGTAAAAAACGGTTTATCCCGATTTCCGGCAAAACTAAAACCGTTGAACGGCAAAGATGTAGGCAATAAAAAGATCTACAACTTTTATATAAAACTTTTTAAACAAAACTTCAAACTTTATGTGAAAAGTTCAAATAAGCTAGTGTTTGTTTTTATTTTTTTTATTTCTATCTTTTACAACAAATTTTTTTATTTCATGAAATTTGGTCAAAACTTATTCTTTTATGCCACACATATACTGTAATTTTTTTGATCTATATTGTTGGAAGTATATATTGTGAAAATATTATTTTTTTCCCTGGAAGCCAAAGTGAGTTCAGAATTCAGCCTTTCTCCCACCAGTGAACATTTGAAGCGTGAAATCATATGCCACCTTTCGCTCGATATTAATTGAGAAACGAGTCCCACAGAGCTTAGACAATATCTTCCTATGGCCATAGGAAGAAAGGCTGACTTCTCATAGGTGGCGTGGATGTTTATGTATAACCTCTCAAACCAGCACGGTTAACATGGTTCAGTTTAGTTGAATTTGTTGAGAAGCTACAGAGTACTGATGAAGGCCAATGGGCCAGAAACGCGTCTGCTCTTGCTTTCTCGGCAAATCAATGAACCCCTCAAGTCTATTTGACTTGTGTGAAATATATGCATAAGTATATTAATTATACGAAGCCATTATTAAGGACCCTATTGGCAGGAACGCTCTAGACTTGTTGAAATGAATAATTCCCTCGGGTTTAGTTGAATTGTGAAATATATGTATATAAGTATATTAATCGACTCGGGTCGATGGCCTTCGACTTGTGTCTATAAAGACCGACTTTTATTATTATTATTATTACTTCAAATTGATGGTTGCTCAAGCTCAAAATTGCATTTGTTGATTATTATCATAAGAGATCTACGTTCTTCAAATTCGTTTTGTTCCGCTCTGCGGAAGCAGATATTCTCAATAATACCGTTCGAAACAGAACAGTGGTCCCAATATTCTAGTTTGCGTTCACTGTGGTTCCCAAAATTGTTCCGAGGCCTTTCAGAATGAAGCGAAATTGCCGAAATTGGTCCATTTACCAGTACTATACTGAGAAGAGCATGCTTATAACAATGCTGTGCGGAAATATTAATTAATACAGGATCTTTATAAATGGTTGTAACAACGCAGTTGGCTTTGGATTTTTATTTTCCACTTCTCACTTCTTGTGTTCTATTTATATCATAGAATTTCTAAACTGTCAGCCAATATTGAATTGATCAATAAAGGATAGGTACTGTGGGAGGTATATTCATTATTAAATGGTTTCTTTCTGGGTTTTCTCTCCCAAACTCTGAAAAATATCTATAAAATGAAATGTTTCTACTGTGTACGATTTACCACATATACAAGGAATATTATTATTATTATATATATTTTTTTTTCTTTTTTGTTTTTTTTTCATGGCAATGTTTCTTTTTCTGCATGTTTCTGAAGTGTCAATCAATTTTTATTTCTGTTTGAGATTTATAGGCAATAGCCTCTTCTCTTAATCATTTATAATAATAATAATAATAATAATAATAATTTATAATAATAATAATAATAATTATATACACAGTTTTTTGATTCTTATGTTTCATTAATGGGTTTTATCTTTGTTAATATAAGAACCTTCTTCAAAACACAAAATGATCTTAGGTCTTTATTAACAAAGACAAACCATTAGTGAAATACAAAATTCAAAAAACTGTGTATATAATATTCCTTGTATTTGTGGTAAATCGTACATAGGAGAAACATCAAGACCACTAGAAGTAAGAAAGTCGGAGCATAAAAACAACTTGAGAAATAGAGACATACAGAAATCAAAAATAGCAGAACATGTATGTACAATCCAAGGAGATCACATAATGGATTGGAGTAATACAAACATTCTGATGACAGAACCTGATTATATTAAAAGGAAACTTAAGGAATCAACTTGTATTTTGTTGAACAGAAAATGCAATTTTGCAAATTGCTCAATTGGTATTGACCATATTTGGCTGAATTTATTAAAAAAGGAGTTGGAACTTGGAAATTTCTATGGAAAGTAAAACTATGATTTTCAAATACTGTCATTACTGTCAATGTGACAATTCTCGAATTTCAGAATAACTATCAACAAAATAATTCAGAAAATTTTCGTTAAATGTCTGACGGAGGAGTCTGATATAGATTCCGAAACGTTACGATGTAGTTGTTTCTTCGTTGATGTTGTTTCGTTGTTGTTTCTTAGGCAACATTGTTCGATTTATTGCTACTGACAAATATCTTGTGTTTCTTACGCAGAAGCAAATCACAAAATAATAAATTTTTTATTTTATAGATATTTTTCAGAGTTTGGGAGAGAAAACCCAGAAAGAAAACATTTAGCAATATTGGATTGTTGTCAATTCTGAAGATTCTTTTTTAAATTCGTGAAAATTCAGTTTCCAAATGATTTAAATCTGCAATGACTTATGATTTAGAACAAAAAACATTTATTGTGATGTCCTTTTACCGTAATGGTACATTAATCAATGGTGAATAGATTTCAGTAATGAGGCTTAGTATCACTTGTCGGGTCATGATACCATTAATGGTGAAAGGTACAAAAGAATAATACTGGAGCCATTCATGCACCAACTATATGACGAAGAAATACAGTTGGGATGTTTTCAACAAGATGGGGCAACTGCCTACACTACTTCTGCAAATCTAAGCTATTTGCAGCATTGCGTCTATTTTCTATGATAACCGTATAATGAGGGGAGGACTCCAGCCTTCTTTTCCAACACGCTCTCCAGACTTTAATCCCCTGGACCGAGATTTTAAAAGACAATACGATAATATTGAGGACCTCCAATTATTATTATCAATATGCTGTCAAAATATTCGCCCACATAGGTTAAAAAATATATTTGACAGCAAACGAAAAAGAAATTATAAATACCTTGAGAATAATGGAGAACATTTTGAACATTTGATGAGAATTTATTGTTAGAATTCTCACAAATGGCAAAACTCCCAAACTGGAGGTTATCTTACAGTTATTCAATGTATTCTGTCCATTTGTATTGATTTATTACCTGCATTCGAACATTCATATTAGTTCAACTGTATTCATTCAGTCATCAGTACTTCTCAAAGATTTTAAATGGTATTTCAAAAATTCTTCCACTCAAACATAAGGAAACAGATTATTCATATCTGTTCAATAATAATAATAATAATAATAATAATTTTATTAAATCCTTTAAGACAACATATTTTGTATAGGACAAGTCATTGAGTATGATAAAGAAAAAAAAAAACAATTAAATTGACAAGGAGTCAACAAAGTATTCATCTACTGAATAGAAACCCTTCCTCAATAGAAGTTTCTTGACGTCTCTCTTAAACCTTCTTAAATTCAAGGACTTCAGAGATGAAGGCAAATGGTTGAAAAACTTTATACCTCGATATAAGGGAGAACGTTCAAATTTGGAAGTTTTATGTTTAGGGAACATCATTATTTGTAGATTTCTAGTGTTATATTCATGCTGACTTGATAGTTTCAACCACCTGCCCTCATTTTCCTTGGCGTATATTAAACATTTTAAAATGTAGATACAGGGTAACGTTAAAATATGTTTTTCCACAAATATTCCCCTACATGACTCTAACGGTTTCAGATTGAATATAGCGCGTATAATACGCTTCTGTGCTACAAATACTCTTTGAAAATCAGGGCTACTTCCCCACAGCAAGATATTATAGGATATATGGCTATAAACTAAACTATAGTAAACATTGAGCACGCAGTCTATGGGCAAATTTTTCCTGACATTGACAATTGCAAAATATGACCGGTTCAATTTCCTACATAGAGCATCGGCATGGGTTGTCCACCTTAAATACCTATCTACATAAATTCCTAGAAATTTATTGGCCTCAGACGATGTAATGTTATCAATCCCACCTCCAAACGTAAATGAGCGTAATTCTTTATTTTTAAGAACAAAATGAACACATACGGTCTTTTCAACATTCACCATTAAGTTGTTAGCTCGACACCAACTCACAAACGCACGCATAACACACTCACAGTTCTCCTGGAGCCCCTCAAGGCTCCTGCCAGAAACCACCACTGAAGTGTCGTCAGCAAAAAGTGTTAAGAGGAAGCGACTCAAATGTGAAGGAAGATCATTTATGAACAAAATAAATAAAAGTGGTCCCAGCACGGACCCCTGAGGAACTCCAAGGCCGATACCTTGAGCTTCAGAATAACTCTCTCCAATCCTAACTGACATAGTTCTTACAGTAAGGTAACTACGCAACCATTCGAGAAAAATGCCTCTGAAACCTAAATTATAGCACTTATCTAGTATAAATTCAAAGGACAGTGTATCAAAAGCCGAAGATAAATCAAAAAACAGACCTGCCACAAGTAAGTTTTCATCTAAACATTTATAAACAGATTCGAAAAATTCAACTGCTGCTGACTGGGTTGAATGACCACTTCTAAAGCCATGTTGTGCGGGATTAATTATCTGAAATCTGTCGAGATAACTCATCATTCTAGAGAAAACTATCCTTTCAAACACTTTGGAAAAAACACTTAAAATGGATATTGGCCTATAATTAGTTATTTCATGCATGTTGCCATTTTTAAATACCGGAATTACTATTGACTCTTTCAAAATACTAGGAAACCTAGCAGTTGTTACAGATATATTAATAAGATGTGCTAAATGACCACTAATAATTTCACTTGTTATCTTCAGTAAGTTAGCGGATATGGAGTCGACACCAACACTTTTTTTATTTTTCAAAGTCCTAATTACATTCTCAACTTCCGCTTTAGAGACAGGATTGAAAAAAAAATTACTGTTCAACATGGGTGGCAATGTACATGAAAGAGAGAGTTCGTCCCCATATCGATTTTTTAATTTGGAACCAGCCATTGTGGAAAAATATTCAGCAAAAATATTCGCTACTCTATGTGGATCGGTATGCACAACATTATTCAAATTTATTGTGAATTCATTTGAATTAGTTTCATTTTTACCTGTTAGATTTTTAACAATATGCCAAACCGTTTTATTTTTATATTTTCATATTAGCTAATATGATAGCTAATACGATCAAATCAAATTAAATAATGTTTATTACATGAATAAACAGTTCAAATCACATCATGAATATCTCTTGAAAATGACTTAGGAGAGTAAAATCCCAATAAATGAACAATTCACTATCGATTCCATCAGCTTGATATTTTTGACAGAAAACTCCTTAAAACGGAGCAAAATTCCAGTATCATTTATCATTCATCATTCTTTCAATCAAATTACCCCACTCTGATTAGTTGGTTAGCTGAGTTAGGTTCAGCAAAGTAGGCTATGTACCCATAATCACGTGAATTTAAACTTAAATCCAAAAATTCATTATTTAAAAATTTCACTTCCTACAAACTTAATGCGAACGGTATCAACTATTGAATCAGGGTAATTATCTAGAACAGGACATAACTCGAATATACAGTTAATATGCAGTTTAACGCCCCCTCGTAATTATCGACTTTTTCAAGTTTTTCGAAGAAAATATGCATTGTACAGTGATTTTTGATGATTTTCAATAGTGGCAAACTAGTATTTTTCGAGATATCTAACGGAATGGGGAGTGAATAGGGGTGCTGGGTGGGGTAATAAATTTTTTTTCGTTATTTTTTTTTTTAATTTCCAGGGGTACTGTACTAACCTAACCTAACCTAACCTAACCTAACCTACCATATTCACCTGAGATGTCGTAAAGATTAAGACTGTACCTTTATGAATTTTCGCCATAGGTACAGTCTTAATCTTTACGACATCTCAGGTGAATATGGTAGGTTAGGTTAGGTTAGGTTAGGTTAGGTTAGTACAGTACCCCTGAAAATTAAAAAAAAAATTACGAAAAAAATTTATTACCCCACCCAGCACCCCTATTCACTCCCGATTCCGTTAGATATCTCCAAAAAAACTAGTTTGCCACTATTGAAAATCATAAAAAATCACTGTACAATGCATATTTTCTTCGAAAAACTTGAAAAAGTCGATAATTACGAGGGGGCGTTAAACTGCATATTAACCGAAATGGTTTTTGATGACTCGGCCTTTAAACGTAGTCTCATGGCCGATTGAATCCATCACAAAAATTAATTGAAATAAAAACACTACCTAATACTTCTGAATATAGTTACAATATGGCAACGTCGCCCATTGCCGGTATGATCAGCTGTTATGTCAAATTCAGGATTCAAAATGGATGAAAATATGTTACACATAAACAAGAAAATTTCATTGCAATAAGGGAATCATGAGGAAAATCATTCTTCAGAAATGATTAAGGAGTCAATAAGATATCATTCAGGATGAATATTCAGCTATAAAACGGTTTATAACGATGTTATTATGGTGACAAAGTGAGGTTAAATTGGAAACTTTCGGAATTTTTTTGGAGAAAACTAGAAGCGACCAGACTTTTTTGACTTCAGATTCGCAATCTACGACCCAAAATTAGTAGGTGAGTGATTTTTAAACATCAATTTTCGAGTTATGTCCTGTTCTAGATAATTACCTTGAATCAGTTTATTAAGTATAATAAAAATTTTTGGTCCAAACTGGGATGGGAGGAAAAGTAATCTACCAGTGACAATAATTAGGAACTCATACTTTATCATTGCCAATGTAAACAAAGGAGAAAATGAGGTTATGCGTATATTATGAATTCTGTGGCTGGAATTGCAAATTTTAACAGCATTCATATGAAGCGGTAAAATGAGAAGGATTCAGAACCAATTACAATGTTACAATCATTCATAAAGACCCTGCATCTAGAAAAGCAATTGTACAATATTTTATCATATTATATTCCTCGTAAATTTCGTACTAAATTATGTCACACAGTTCGAATAGATGAGAATCTCTAACGGCCGGTTTCATAATAAATTTTAAAGTTCCTTTAAATTTAAAGCATCCTTTAGTTGGATATTTTGAACCAAAATGTCACTTTGAAGGATACTTTAAATTTAAAGGAACTTTAAAACCGGCCGTTAGCCTTATTCGATAATCAGAATAGAAGAACAATTCAAGTAAAGTGATTAACCGATTATCTTCAATAATTTAATTAACTATAAATGTGTAGAATTACCTAGGTAAGAATATATCGACTCAGTTTATAAATTTTACACTTTGAATTATAAAATCACTGCCTAACACTGAATTCAACTATCGATATGCTTCTATTAGGAACTTGTCTCAGACAAAGTTCAACAAATACTCAAGGAGTTGTCAATTCGATTATATAATTATAGACATTATTCTACCAACACTAGATAAACTCAGAAATTCAATTCAGGAACTAAGTATTCTCTTCTGAATTCGTTATAACAAAGCATATCCCCTAGACCAGAAAACTATGATCTGGAAAATCCTGAAACATGTCAAATTCAAATTTCAAATTTTATTGTTATTTTTCTTCGTAAAATTGCGAACCCTAACTTCAACCCCCCTCGGAAGACAGGTAACACCCCCAATTTTTCAAATAGGTAGTATGGTCTGGTGATACATCGTTTGAAAGATCGTGTCTTTCTCTATTCAGAAATGTTATCACTTTCATGTTTATTGCAAAAATCAATGTAAAAAAATAAAATCAAGTGATTAGCGAATGCGATGCTCTATGGGAATGGTTCGTTATTTTGAACTTTTTTGTCCTCATTCTAATATGCAGATGTTGTTATCCATTTGAAATTGAATTTATTCCTACAGGCATGTTTTTGTACCAAATTCCTCTTTCTCAATTTGGATGTGTAGCCCAATTATTGGAGATATTCTGAACCCAATTTGATTAACTTACAAAAGTATGTATTTCCATCATCATAAGGATTATCCAAGCGGAATATATTACCACCAAAATACGAGAGCTGAGGTTATTTCATTGGCCATTTTGCATTCAATCATACTTTGTTTTCTAGAACGGGAGGTCTCTTTTATATCAAGAGTAACGAACCAGAAATAAATTTGGCATGTCCCTTACAGGAAAATAAGATGACATGTATGAACACAGATCCTATAATAATTCATATATCGAATAATTACAGCATTCTACGATTTATTATTGAAATTTTGAAAAATCATTTCTCTGAAAGCATCAGCTTGTTAGAGTTGAAAATTATATCAGTGAAATCTTATGGAGAACTGCATCTTGAAAAAAAATTTATTTGACATTTGTAATGTAAAAAAAAATTTTTTTTGTTACTCCGAAACCATCAGGCCCATTTTCACCATAAGAATCCATTGATATCCATGTGGTATTAAACACACAAATTTTAAATTGAGTAATCATATCTGACAGAATAAATATTAAACTGGAGGTCGAATTATTGGTCTACGGGAAGCGGGGTTGTCATTTCGAGAAATCGCTAACCGTACGAACAGAAATCCAACTACTGTTGAGATGTTGTCAAGCGTGGTTTGATAATGCCCAAAATCGAAGAAGAGTAGGCACCGGACGTCGAAGGGGCACAAATGAAGTTCAAAATCGACGTCTAAGACTTATGGCTATTAGAGACCGATTTGCGACAACTCGATCTTTGGCTGATGAGTGTTTAGGATAACAAGGCTATCCTGTAAGTGTCCGAACGGTTTAACGCCGGATAAGGTCTTTTGGACTGCAGCATTATCGACCCCATCTGACGGTGACGATTACAGTGGTGCAGAGAACATCAACGTTAGAATGTGGAATGGTATCAGGTCGTCTTTTCTGATAATCTCGATTCTCCTTGGGTACACATGATGGCCTGAGAAGGGTTAGACGACGTCGAGGAGAAAGACTTGGACCTCAATTTGATATTGAGCGTCATGTACACCGGACAGTAGGCCTTACGGTATGGGGTGCTATTGCACATGCAAGTAGGTCATCTTTAGTCTTTATTCGAGGTAACATGACAGCGCTGCGTTACCTTCAAGAAATAGTGGAACCATATGTTCTCCCTTACCTTAACCGGCTCGAGAAACCAATATTTCAGCAAGATAATGCTCGACCTCATGTTGCCAGAGTTAGTTTAAACTTTTTTGAAGCGACCCATGTGAATCTTTTGCCATGGCTGCCCAGATCCCCCGATCTTTCGCCCATAGAGCATGTTTGGGACATCATGTCATGGGTAGAAGGCTTGGAAATTTACCTCAGCCCCACGGACTTTGGCGGCTCTGATACATGAACGACAGGTAGCTTGGGATAGTATCCCTCAAGAAGAAATAGACCATCTTATTGCATCAATGCCAAGACCTTTTGGGGAGTGTATAGATCGCGGTGGACAAACACATTATTAACAAATTTATTAAAAAAAATTGTAAACCTTTCGTTTTTTTTCTTCAAATTTCAATCATTTACTCCTTGCTATACTATCTATGTTTAAAAAAAAAAATGTTTTAATTTAAACACTTCCTTCTGGGTGTTGCACTTTCTTTGTCAGTCAGTATATTTCGTTATTTACTCCTAAGTAACTTCTTTTTTCCAAATATTCATTTATTCTGTGCATGCGAATCCCATCAGAACGTTTACGCGTTGGCGTTGGCTTTCTCTGTGTGTGGCTTGTACTTAAAGAGGCTGTTATTAAAGTTACGTGAATTGTACTAATTTATATTACAACTAGTTAATACACTCATGTTGAATTAGAAAAAGATAAAACCAAAGTCACTCATTTAAGGTTTATTATAATTTATCAAGGAACAAGCAGTAAAATCAACCAAACAAATATAGCACCAAGTAATCATTAAAGGATACTGTGGGAGGTATACTCATTATTGAGCGGTTTTTTTTTGGGTTTTCTCTCCCAAACTCTGAAAAATATCTATAAAATAAAAATTAATTATTTTGTGATTTGCTTCTGCGTAAGAAACACAGGATATTTGTCAGACGCAATCAATTGAACAATGTTGCCTAACAAACAACAACGAAACAACATCAACGAAGAAACAACTATATCGTAACGTTTCGGAGTCTATATCAAACTCCTTCGTCAGACCCTCAATGAAAATCGTTAGAATTATTTTGTTGATAGTTATTTTGAAAAATTCAAGAATTGTCCAAAATAACTATCAACAAAATAATTCTAACGATTTTCATTGAGCGTCTGACGAAGGAGTCTGATATAGACTCCGAAGCGTTACGATATAGTTGTTTCTTCGTTGATGTTGTTTCGTTGTTGTTTGTTAGGCAACATTGTTCAATTGATTGCTTCTGACAAATATCCTGTGTTTCTTACGCAAAAGCAAATCACAAAATAATTAATTTTGATTTTATAGATATTTTTCAGAGTTTGGGAGAGAAAACCCCAAAAAAAAAACGTTCAATAAATATAGCACCACACTATTAACTACACTCTTGTCCACTACAAATTTTGTCGTCTGACATATGTTTCGGAAACGATATTTTCATCTTCTGAGAAGAAGCATTACTAAAGCATACTATCAATTTCTACACTCAAGTATTGGTTGATATTATGCCCTTAGTCATAAACTGATAAGTGAGAACAATGAGTTGTTAATAGGGGTTAGATCATTATTGAGTAAAATAGCTTTTCTCTTATACATTTCGATATCTTAAAGTGTTCCTAGTTACAATTTAGTGGAATTTTTCAACAATTTGACAGTCCAGTTTTTAAAAACGTAATTCGCAACAGCATATTTATCAATGCTGTTGTTCTGCATGTGTCCCGAATGCTCTTTATACCGTGTGAGAATGTTTCCGGTTGTTTCCGGATTTTAACATGTCTGAGTTTCATCGAATTTCGTAGAAGTTGTTTAATTTTTATGGAAGTTTTGAAAGCCAGTCTTATATTAACCTTTTCAAAAATATTCTGGAGTGTGTTGTTTGTATTCGGATAGAACGTGAAAGCTTGAGAACATTTTTCAGTTTCTATTTCTTTCGTCACGTTCATGTTACAGAAGAGATTTTTTTATGATAGTTGATAATTTTCTGAACTAGTTGATGACTACAACCTTTACTTTCGGCAATTCGGAAAATCATTTTTCTTTCTTTCTTGAAGTTTATATTGCTTAGCGGAATATTATACAGCGCGTCAAAATTATGGAAAAAATTCATATTCTCAGAAGAAGAATATTTGGCAGCAAAATCCTGAAACAGGTCAATTTTCACTTTTACTAAATTTTTATGCATTTTTGAAGGATTTTTGTGGCACCTTGTTCATCCCCATCAACCCTCTAAATTTTTGGAATAGGGTAAGTGGGTCATGTGATACTTTTTTGGCAAGGTCTTTGTATCTTCTTTACAGACGTGCAGAAATTTTCGAGAACAAATTTTTCTTTTTTGAAAAATAGTTAGTTCAAAGAGGTTTTCAGTATGTGCACTTTGTCATGGCTCATTTACTTTGAGACGATGGTACCTGATGAAATTTGTCACCGAATGGAAGTCGACCATTACAGTTTTGTTCATGCACAACTTTCAACTCCTACGAACCCTTTAATGGAGAAAAACAATGTGGGGGGGGGCGTGAGAGGGTGGAAAGTTGTACATGAACAAAACTGTAATGGTCGACTTTCATTCGGTGACAAATTTCATCAGGTACCATCGTCTCAAAGTAAATGAGCCATGGCAAAGTGCACATACTGAAAACCTCTTTGAACTAACTATTTTTCAAAAAAGAAAAATGTTTTCTTGAAAATTTCTGCAAGCCTGTGAAGAAGATACAAAGACCTTGCCAAAAAAGTACCACATGACCCACTTTCCCTATTCAAAAATTCAGAGGGTTGATGGGGATGGCACAGGGTGCAACAAAATCCTTCAAAAATGCATATAAACTTGGTAAAAGTGAAACAAAAATTGACCTGTTTCAGGATTTTGTTGCCAAATATTTTTCTTCTGAGAAAATTAATTTGTTCCATAATTTTGGCGCACACTGTATAACGGGTTGATGGTATGAAGAGCATACATTACAAGACATTAGGAACATCAACATCGATAAATCTGCTGTTTCAAATTACGTTTTAACACAGGTATCGAAATGTATAAGACAAAAGATGTTTCACTCAATAATGATCTAACATTAATCGGTTTATGATTAAGGGTATAATGTCAACACATACTTCAGTGTAGTGATAACATGCTTTGGTAACGCTTCCTCACAGAAGAAACTTAAGTCAAACTACAAAATTTGTAGTGGACAAAAGTGTAGTTACTAATGGAGTATAGATAATCAGTCCATTGTGAAACAAGAAAAAACAAATATAGAACTGCTCAGTGATTGCAATCCAATCGTATACTGAAGCAAATTACACAAAGATACTCGACTTACCTAAGGAAAATCCGAAGAAAAATGAATTATTCAGAATAGTCGCGTTCGAGTAAATCAGACACATATTATTTATGAACACTGCGTATTCCAATCCATTGCGAGTTGGAATAAAACTCGAAAAACACTGTGAATCGAATATCCGTGGCCAATTATGCGTAACCAGGCGTACCAACGGGACTATAGTAATTAATTGCTCTTTGATTAAGTAATTTGGCTTTTAATTACCCTTCAAAAATGTTCATTCTCTGTTTTAGATTGAAAGAATATATGCAACCAGTCGAAATTCTTACCTTACCTCCATAAAGTTAGCAGAGCCACTTGCGAAAATTTCAATGAAACCTATTGCATTAATTGTCGAATAATTGTCGAGAATTTGTTGTGAAAGAAAAAAGTTTGTCGCGCGCTTGGTTTTTTTTATGGGCTAAATTAATAATAGGTTAAAGGGGCCACACACAAATCACGTACCTTGGGTTATTGTCTTTTTTTTCAACCAGAAATGAGCTAAATAATTGTAGAACGACCAAAACATATTCGTCGTGACAGAAAAAAGTTTTTCGCACTCTCAGTTTTTTTTTATATGGAGTGGCTCTGCTATCTTAATATTAAGTTAGCAGACCCACCCCTTATAAAAAAAACTAAGCGCGCAACAAACTTTTTTCTGTCACGACGAATATGTTTTGGTCGTTCGACAATTATTCAGCTCATTTCTGGTTGAAAAAAAATACAATTACCCAAGTTTCGTGATTTGTGTGTGGCCCCTTTAACCAAATATTAATTTAGCCCATACAAAAAAAAAACGAAGCGCACGACAAACTTTTTTCTTGCACGACAAATTCTCGACAATTATTCGACAATTAATGCAATAGGTTTCATTGAAATTCTTGCAAGTGGCTCTGCTAACTTAATATTAAGTTAGCAGAGCCACCCCATATAAAAAAAACTAAGCGTGCGACAAACTTTTTTCTGTCACGACGAATATGTTTTGGTCGTTCGACAATTAATTAGCTCATTTCTGGTTGAAATAAAATACAATTACACAAGTTACGTGATTTGTGTGGCCCCTTTAACCTAATATTAATTTAGACCATACAAAAAAAAACGAAGCGCGCGACAAACTTTTTTCTTTCACGACAAATTCTCGACATTTACTCGACAATTAATGCAATAGGTTTCATTGAAATTGTTGCAAGTGGCTCTGCTAACTTAATATTAAGTTAGCAGAGCCACCCCATATAAAAAAAAACTAAGCAAGCGACAGACTTGGCTCTTTTAACTTTATGGAGGTTCTTACCTTGGTGAATAGCGATGTATTAAAGGATGATGCCACTTACACTATTTCGATCAAAACAGTTGACCTATAACGAGATAGTACTCGTAAAACTTTCAATTTTAATGACGAAAGCAAATATAATGAATAGATCTAGTGAGAAGTTATCTGTACTTAGAAAAAAAAATAATCGGAACAAACAAATACACCATTAATATTGAACATTTTGAGCATTACTCAGGAGAAAAAAACTCTTAAAAGCACTCACGTGACTTCAGGAGCGCGCTCGTTTAGTTAATGATCAATACAGGGTGTTCCTTAAAGTCATGATAATATTTAAGGAGGTGATTTTTTGACTTATTCAAAAAAAAATTTCCTATGAACGTATGTCCTGAAAGTCTTAATTTTTGAGATACGGGGTTATAAAATTTTGAAAAGAAATCAGTTTTTTGGCGCTCTTGTTCCTCGGAACAGATTGCTTATCAATTTGCCCAAATGTCTGTAATTTTCGAATTTTTGGTTGAAAATGGTCTCAAACGATTTGGTTTGACTCACTGATCAAGAATCCGTGGTCGAAATCGATTCTGTCCGGCCAGCCGGCCGTTAACACGATAACTCTCGAACGGAATGAGCTAGGCAGTTGAAATTTTCAGAGTAGGTTTGAGGAATACATATCTCGGTTAAGTTCGTTATTGGGCAAAATCGGTGTAATGGTTTCGGAGTAACGAAAAAAACTTTTTTTTTTACAATACAACATTTGAATTCAAGATGCAATTTCATCATAAGAATCCATTGTTATTATTTTCAGCTCTAACAAGCTAACACTTTCGGAGATATGATGTTTCAAAGTTTCAATAATATATCGGAAGTACTATGTATTCACAGAATGTGAACACAGAATCTGTCTGTGTGACTATTCATATATGTCATCTTTTCTAGCTATTAGAGATTGTCAATTCGTTTTTTTTTCTTGGAAAGCAAGTATTCGATTCTTGAATTTGTGAATATATACAAGACAGTTTTGATGTAGTTTATGGAGGCAATAGGAAAGAAGAACATAATGGGATCATCAAAAGAAATTACTGTTCGTTGACCACTGAGGTTAATATTACCATTTACTTCGTTAAGTAGTGGTAGTGAGAGATGTTCCTATATACAGTATTTTCATAATGTTGCTAGCAAAAAAATACTGAAATATGGATCTACATTTGTGTATCAATCATTTTTTCTTGAGTTAAGGTTCATAATACAGAAAAGAATGTGTTACCAGTATGGACTATTAAATTTTAAATTATGATAGGATAGTATTTTATTAATATATTTTGAACTATTAAAATAATTTGTTCGTAATCCACTACCTACTCAAATATCAGGAATAAATGGACAATCTGCTATGATTGTCTCCAGCCTTGCTCTAGACAACCCATTCCACGAAGTTGAATCATTGCAAATTGCTCCTTTAATCTTGATAAATAAATTTAATGACAATTTTTGACGCATTAAAGCATTGAATCATTGTAGATTGCTCTTTTTTTTAAAGATAATTTTTGAAACATTTTTTTAAACGACACTTTTTTAAAATTTAATTTCTTTCATGATTGATGATGATGATGATGATGATGACAATTAGTAGGTGGTGAATTTTTGAGCTAAATTAGAACGGTATGCCTTAAACAGCATAATTGCCGTATACTGAATTTAATTTTTTGGGGGTCATTGCTCCCTAGGGGTGTATTTCAGGACGAAGGTTAATATACGCGTACTTTTTATTGTCATTGAAACACTAGGTTGGAAATTGGAATAAATTTGAATGAAAATTCTTTCGTTCTTACCTCCCAAAACCTATAAATTAACTTGTTATCATCGATTTAAATTTAATCTGAATCGATTCGAATATTTCCAGCATATAAATTGTACTTATAGCACCCGGCAATTCATAATTAATTATGAATAATGCATGGTCCATTCTATAACAAGAAGGGGAGTCTCGACATACATCGGAAGTCATGTGATCATCATTAATTCAATGAAGATGGCAATCGAAAAAATTCAATCAAGGCATTAAAGGTGGACTCCATAAAACAATGTACACCAAATACTCACTCTATCTAACCAAAGATCTGGTTCTTGTAGAGCCTCTAAAACGCCGGCTAAGATCCACATTGGTCGTATGGGGCTAACACACCGCGCATTTCATTTGTTTTAGCCGTTTTAACCGTCGAATTTAACAGCGGAATCCGCACATTACAACAGACACCCGTTATATTATTGGAATACAATACGATGCACACGATGATGAATTCAGAACGACCACGATGTTCTGTGCTTGTTTTATGACCAGAAGGTTCAAACTATTCGTTAAGGGGCCCGCTATTGTGGCTATTTTTAAACGGGAAGTAGGCTCGGTTCTGTTAAAGCAATTATTCAGTGCAACATATTTAGGACATCGCGTTTTGTCACTTTGTCTGGCTTCTATGGACCTTAAGTGGACTACACTGATTTCTTCGTTGGGGAACGGAGATACAAATTACCTTCGATACTACGTGGGATTGTTACGTCATTGTTCAGAGCGCCGAGTTGGGTTATGTTAGCGTCGTTCATCAGCAGCAGTAGGTGTCTCATTACAGAGGTCAGACAGACGCAGGCGGCAGGTGGGAGTCGGTTCGAAATCAGGCGGGAGATCGATTTCTGTTGACATCCAAAGGGCATCAAATGGGGTCACCTGTAGAATGATAACAGAGATCACTCGATCAAATTTCTGAACATTTGGCGGATGCGAGGTATTTTGGCGTGCTGTTCAGATGAACAGAATGCCTTGCAATTCGTCCAAATGTCTGTAAATCAAGAGGTCAGAATTGTTTCTGTCTCGCCGGCCGTCAGCACGAGTAGCTTTGAAGTCCAAATGCGCCGGCCAAGTTCGTTAATGGGCAAAATCCTCCGAGTGGTTACAGAGTTATAGCCATCTGAAATTTTGTTTTTCAAATTACTCGAAAAATACTTATCTGATCGAATTAAATCGCGGTAATTATATGAAAAATTAGTTCAAGCACTGAGGTGAAGTCAGGAGCTTTTGCGCGCATGTTCTATTGTCCATTCTCCTGTATTGGACACTCTTAATCGAATTTACCTTGGTAAAACGAATTTGGAACTATAGAATATTTTTCAATGATTTCAATGATTTTTTTTTTAAATTTTCTAGTGATACGATCCTCACAAAATTTTGCAAGATTTTTTGCGTAGGCGTTCTATAACTAATAACTATTTTTCAATCGATTTAGTATTTTTCGAGTTATTGAAGCAATAACAACCAAATTTCGGATGGGTATAACTCCAAAACCGTTTTGCCGATTACGCCTATAAACAAACTGAAATGTCGCATTTAGATGCGCAACCTAACCTGAAAATTTCAAGTTGCTGTCTCTTTCCGTTCTCAGGTTATCGTGACATAAAAAATATTTTTTAATAATTTTTAAAAACATTTCTAGTGATATGATTCTCACTAAAGTGCTTAAGTTTAAATTCTATAACTATTCAACAAGTTTCAATTCGATCAGATTTGTATTGCTTGAAGACAAAATTATTACTCGGAAACCATTGGGGCGATTAACGAACTTGCCGGTCGTGTTGGGATGCGCCACCTACCCTGAAAATTTCAAGTCACTATATCCAGAGACTTGTCTCTGCTATCTCTTTCCGTTCTCAGGATATCGTGGCAATGGCCGGACAGAGTCAAATTTGACCTTGAATTCTTCATCGGGGAGTCGAACACAATTGTTTGAGACTCTCTATGCAAATTTCATTTCTCTCTATGTTCATATAGTCTGAGATGAAAGACAGTCAAATCAGACAAACCGATATCGATTCTGTCCGGCCGTCCATTAACACGATAACTCTCGAACGAAAGGAGTTAGAGGGTAGGTTTCGAGCGTAAATATCTCGGACGAGTTCGTTAACGGGCGTAATCCACCAAGCGGTTTCGGAGTTATGGCCGTTTATAGTAAAAACATTTTTTATGAATATTTCCGAAACCGTTCACACGATCTATCTGAAATTTAGCATCAAATTGTAGGTCACGACCTTTATACGCATGTGAAGTTTTGTATTGATCAAGTAGCCGTAAATTGTAAAAAAAAAATTTCATTTTTTAATTTTGTTTCTACAATAACTCTTGAACAGAATGAGCTAGGCAATTGAAATTTTCAGAGTAGATTCGAGAGATAAATATCTCAGCTGAGTTCATTAGTGGGTAAAATAGGCCGGATGGTTTCGGAGTAACGAAAAAAAGATTTTTTTTTAACTCACATATTTCAAATTCAATTTTTTTTAAGATGCAGTTTCACCATAACAATCCATTCATTACATATTCAACTCTAACATGCTAATACTTTCGGAGATATGATTTTTCGAAATTTCAATCATGAATCGAACTTCTATGTTTTCACAGAATGCTATAATTATTCTATCTACGAATTATTGATCTATGATCTATGTTCATACTCGTACATGTCATCCTGTTCTATAAGAGAGAGTCAAATTCATTTCAGCTATTTCAATTTGAATTCTTATATTTTGCAGTACTCATTCTTAGATTGCTCATGTAATTTTGATGAATAAACTATTATTTGAATTGAATTTCCTTTATGATGCAGTTCTATCATAAGAATACATTGATATAATTCCCAACTCTGAGAAACCAATACTTTCGGATATATAATTTGTCTGCTTGAACTAGAGCGCCAGAGGGCTCCTGTCCACAGGGCTTGAACCAATTTTTTTTACTGAAATGATATTTTTTATATTCCAGGGTTTGGGAAAGAAAACCCAGAAAGGAACAAACTAATTGAATAAATGGTTTGATGATTCACAGATTTTAAGGAAGTGAGTTAAGTAAAAAGAACTGACGTGAATTCAGGATTTTTTGCGCGCATGTTCCATTGTCTATTCACACCTCATACAAAGTCGACCGAACTGAAATTAGGTACTCGATTGTAAAATTGTGGTCCAAAGGTATGTGCGGAATTTCAGCGGATTCTGACAGATAGTTTCTGAAATACCTATAGAATTTTTGAAGAAAACATTTTTTATTTTTTTTTTCTAGCGGCACGATATTCACGAAATAGCACGTCGGCATTCTAAAAGTAATTACCAAGTTTTAATTGTATCGAATTTGTATATTTTGAGTTATTGAAGAAATTACAACGAAATTTAAGATGAACCGTTTGACCGATTATTCCCAACAAGAAACTTGTCCCATTTCGATGCGCAACCTACCCTGAAAATGTCAAGTCACTTTCTCTTTCCGTTCGAAAGTTATCGTAGAAACGGCAGGCCGGATAGATTCAAATTTGACCTGAAATTTTTCGTCAGTGAGTCGAACCCTATCGATTGAGTCCATTTTCGGCAAAAAATTCGAGAATTAAAGATACAGATATTTGTGTGAAATAATTGCATGCAATTCCTCAGAACTTGGGCACAAAAATTCTAAGAAATTTTCGAAACTATATGAAATTGTTCCCTTGGAGTGTATGAATTCATCTGAGTTGAACCAGAATTGCATTATGGCGGATGCGCCCAATTGATTTTTTGATAAGATGCAAATATTGTCACTCATTTATTTCCATAAAGGTTGAGGACTAGAAGAAATAAGCTTATCTTATTTTATTCCAGAATGAAAAATATCATATTGCTTTTTCTCGTAGGTACCTAAAATGCCACGTGTCATTCTTGTACAGGAATTCCATATTTGAAAACATAAGAATTTGAAGAACAATAAATCAAACTCATTTTAGTATCTTCCCCATGCCATGAGTCTATTTATATTACGTGCGAACTCACTTATTTTGTCCTCTCAAAATCGTCTTGTTTTCACTGGCAAGGAAACTTCGGCTATTGGATACCAGAGAAGCTGAAAACATCTAATCGAGATACGTAGTCTCAACCATCGCCACCTAGGAAGGTCCGTGCGAACTTCTACCCTCTGTGATGTAGGAATCTTGGGCAATGCTCATGACGTTCATCTTTTTGTGGTAAGAGGGAGTCTGATATAGACTCCTTCGTCAGACGCTTAACGAAAATCTTTAGAATTATTTTGTTGATAGTTATTCTAAAATTCGAGAATTAAATTAAATTAAATTGTTACATTGATTTTCGTTAAGCGTCTGACGAAGGAGTCTGATATAAACTCCGAAACGTTACGATATAGTTGTTTCTTCGTGGATGTTGTTTCGTTGTTGTTTGTTAGGCAACATATTGTTCAAGTGATTGCTTCTGACAAATATCTGCTGTTTCTAACGCAGAAGCAAATCACAAAATAATAAATTGTTATTTTATAGATATTTTTCAGAGTTGAGGTGAGAAAACCCAGAAAGGCTTTTATTAATATGCATGAAGGATAACATAAAAAAATTGGTCCAAGCCCTGTGGACATGAGCTTTCTGGCGCTCTTGTTCAAACAGACAAATTATATCTCCGAAAGTATTGGTTTCTCAGAGTTGAGAATTATATCAATGTATTCTTATGATAGAACTGCATCATAAAGGAAATTCAATTCAAATAATAGTTTATTTATCAAGATTAAATGAGCAATCTGAGAATGAGAATTCAATTGTTTCCTGTCATCAGGCAGACTTCGAATGCACACTTCTAAGTGAAACGGAACAGTATGTCTCCTAGTTTTCTCCTGAACAAATTATCCCATTTCTTCAATTAAATCAAAAGAAGTCATCTTTGTAAGGCTGAATTAATAGTTGCTATTTTTTTCCTCCAGTCAATCAGTCTTCGAATGCATAACTTAAAAAAGCAGTATCTCTCCTAGTTTCCTCATGAACAAATAAATAAATGAATAAAATTCCCTCAGCTCTTCAATTAAATCAAAAGCATCAATTTTATGATTAAGGCTGAATAGTTTGTGAACTTTTCTGTTTACAAAATGAAGGGATTGTGAGAACTAAGTCTCAGAACTTTCATTAAAATTGAGGTTTTGCGCGTATGTTCTGGGGAACATCGCGTTATAGTTTTGCCCAAATGTCTGTAACTTTCGAATTTTTAGACGAAATTGCTCTCAAACGATTCAGTTCGACTCCCCAATGAAGAATTCGAGGTCAAATTTGATTCTGTCCGGCCAGCCGTCCGGCCGTCCGTTGCCACGATAATTTGAGAACGAAAAGAGCTAGCGACTTGAAATTTTCAGGGTGGATGGCGCATCGCAATACGACGGACAAGTTCGTTAATGGGCATAATCGACCCAGTGGTTTCCGAGTAATAATTTTGTTTTCAACCAATATAAATCCGATCGAATTGAAACTTGGTGAGTAGTTGTAGAATATGAACCTAAGCACGTTTGTGAAATTTTGGGCGAATCGTGAGGCTAGAAAATTTTAAAAAAATTATTAAAAAATATTTTTGTTGTCACGATAACCTGAGAACGGAAAGAGATAGCGGCTTGAAAATTTCAGGTTAGGTTGTGCATCTGAATGCGACATTTGAGTTTGTTTATGAGCATAATTGGCCAAACGGTTTTAGAGTTATAGCCAACTGAAATTTTCTGAAATTTGGTGGTTTCTTTTCCTCATTAACTCAAAAAATACTAAACCGATTGAATTCAAACTTGGTTATTAGTTGTAGAATGCCAACGCGAAAATTTTTGCAAAATTTGGTGAGGATAGCATTTGTAGAAAATTTTTAATAAATCATTGAAAATAAAAAAAAATTCTATATTTCAGTAACTATCCGTTCGAAATTGCTGAAATTTTGCAAGAGCGTTCATAACCTAACTCTGCTGCCAAGTTTCAAGTTTTAACACAATCGGTTGAATATTGTTGGAGATTCGAGCATTCTTGTGTGAGTTCAGTAAATGGGTGACCGTTGCCTCGATAACTTTCGAACGAAAGAAGATAGGGACATGTAATTTTCAGGGTAGGTTGCGTATCCGAAAAGGAGAGTTGAGTTTGTTTTTGGGCATAATCGGTTTAACGGTTTCCGAGTTATATCCACCTGGAATATTATTTCCTTGATAACTAAAAAAATAAAGATTCGATTGAATTGAAGCTTGGTAACTAGTATAAAGACGTGTTTAAAATTTTGTAAGAACCGTACCCCTAGAAAATTTGAAAAAAATTACGAAAAAAAAAATTTAAGAACCGCACCCCTAGAAAATTAAAAAAAAATCACGAAAAAAAAATTGGTTCAAGCACTGACGTGAAGTCAGAAGCTTTTGCGCGTATGTTCTATTGTCCATTATTCTGTATTGGACACCCTTAATCGAATTTACCATGGTTAATTATGTTGTCCATTCTCCTATATTGGACACTCTTATTTCGAATTTACCATGGTAAATTCGAATTAAGTGTCCAATAAGGTAATTAAACAAGCTAATACTATCGGAGATATAATTTTTCGATATTTCAATAATGAATCGTAATTCTATGTTTTCACAGAATGTTATCATTATTCTATCTAAGCTTTATTATATGATCTGTGTTCATACTCGTACATGTCATCCTGTTCTATAAGAGAGAGTCAAATTCATTTCAGCAATTTTAATTTGATTTCTTCCATGGTGAAGTTCTCATTCTCAGATTGCTCATTAAATCTTGATAAATAAACTATTATTTGAATTGAATTTCCTTTATGATGCAGTTCTATCATAAGAATACATTGATGTAATTCCCAACTCTGAGAAACCAATACTTTCGGAGATATAATTTGTCTGTTTGAACTAGAGCGCCAGAAAGCTCCTGTCCACAGGGCTTGAACCCATTTTTCTTTTAACGTCGTATTTGCCGAAATTTTCATACAGGGTGTTTTTCTTTTAAAGTCAATTGCAACTTGCTGTTTTCCCGCCAATCGTACAATTTCATTCAATTGAGTTAAAAATTATACTTTCGAGGCATACATCAATGGAAATAAACCATTACTATACAGGCTGTTCTCTATATCACGGCACAATTGTACACAATTGAAGTGATTTGTGCCGCAGACGAAGCATTAACTAAATAGGTACCTTGGATGGATTCTCATAATGCATTGGCCCGAAATTTTCATACAGGGTGTTTTTCTTTTAACGTCAGTTGCAACTTGCTGTAGTTCACGCCAATCGTACAATTTCATTCAATTGAGTTAAAAAATATACTTTCGAAGCATACATCATGTAAAATAAACCATTACTATGCAGGTTGTTCTTTATATCACGGCACAATTGTACACAATTGAAGTGATTTGTGCCACAAACAAAGCATTAACTAAATAGGTACCTTGGATGGATTCTCATAATGTAACCATTTTGTTTTTCCTTTGATGTGTGTACATGGCGCATGGACAATTATACGACGCGTGTTCGCGCGTCGGAAAACCGTCATCTTTGTTTATTTACGCACCACAAAACAATACGAAAATTATAGTTTATCAGAAAGTTTTAAATTGATTAAGAGACTCTATCATAATTGTGCGTGTCTGTCAATATCAAATTGAAACCTTATAAATAGCCAGTATTTCAGGAAAACTCTGTTTTGTAAGTAAGCAGCATCATGTGAAATTAATAGAAAATAATAATAAAACTTCATTCATACCGAGCATTTTTTTTTTATTAAGTTAGGCGGTACGAAGTACGCCGGGCCAGCAAGTTTGATATAAAATCATGAAAAATGCTGCATCCTTGAAACCAAGCAAAAGACTTTACATTCATTACGGATAATGATATGGTAGGAGAGTAAATAACTGCTATTAAAAATTTGACATCAATTTAATTTCCTCGTTAGCTCGACAGATGAATTGAAAATTTCAATTACGAAGGGATATCATAGCAATTTTCCACAATTGCGGAAGTAATCTGTTTTCCATACTTTCAACTAGAGATAATTGGTTTTTTACTGGTTGTACATTTTCTTGAGTGATGTCTACATGCTATATCACATGTTAAATATCTAATAATTTACGAAAAAACTTACGTCTCAAGTAATTTCAGGATACGAAATTCCGCGAAAATTCGCGCGTGGCATTCTACAACTAATTACCGTGTTTTAATTGGATCGGATTTTTATAATTTGAGTTATATAGGAAAAACAACAAATCTTCAGATGTGTATAACTCCAAAACCGTTTGGTCGCTTATGCCTCTTAACGAACTTAAATGTTGCATTCGGATGCGCAAGCTACCGTGAAAATTGAAAATTGAACAGAGTGCTTATCAATTTGCCCAAATGTCTGTAATTTTCGAATTTTGGGCTGAAAATGGTCTTAAACGATTTGGTTCGACTCATTGATCGAGAATCCGTGGTCGGAATCGATTCTGTCCGGCCGTCCGGCTGGCCGTTAACACGATAACTCTCGAACGGAATGAGCTTGGAAGATAAATATCTCGGCTATGTTCGTTATTGAGCAAAATCAGTAAGATGGTTCCGGAGTAACAAAAAATAATTTTTTTTTACATTACAAATTTCAAAATAAGTTTTTCTCATGATGCAGTTTCACCATAGGAATCCATTGATGCCATTTTTAACTCTATCAAGCTAATACTTTCGGACATATGATTTTTCAAAATTTCAATAATAAATCGTACTTATGTGTTCTCACAGAAGCGATAATTATTCTATCTATGAATTATTATAATGTGATCTAAGTTGATACATGTCAACTTATTTTCCTGAGACTTGATTTGTAAAATTTTGATATTTATTGCCCATGGTTAATCCATATGATGATGGGAATGGTAATGATAAGTTAATAATATTGAGTTCAGAATATCTCCAGTAAAAACAAAACTGAAATATTGGCTAAAGTATCAATTGATATAATATAATTCTGGTTTTGGTTTGGTTTTGGACTAATAATGTTTGGCACTCTTGTTGAATTTAAATTCTTTTATGATGTTTGAATTTAATTTCTGCTATTATGAAGTTCTATCACAAGAATCCATTGATATAATTCCCAACTCTTACCAATTCTTTCGAAGATATGACTTGTCAAAATTTGAACAAGAGTGCCAAAGCTCCTATCCTCAAGGCTTGAACCAATTTTTTTTTTAAATTTCTAGTGGTATAGTGCTCACACACGTCTTCATGTTAATATTCTACAACCTGCTTCGATTCGATCGGGTCTGTATTTTTTGAGTTATCGAGAATAGTATATTCTAAATCAAGTTGCAGAAGGGGCTGACATTCAAACACGAATGCGAAATTCGAAAACGAGTGACGAAGGAGCGAGTTTTCGTACGCATGAGTGTTGGAATTGCCTTCTGCAACGAGTATTAGACGATATTTTCCCTATTTCAGGCAAGTTTTGTAAAATACTGTTGAAATTTAATGAAAAATTAGGATTATACATCCTAGTGACTTTTGTATTGTATCTTGGCAGTTGGTGTAACTGTTACCAAAGTTGACAGATTACGGAATTTGAATCATACGTATAGGGCGTGGAGATCAGATTTAAAACTGTTTCCTAATAACAGGAATGATTCCAAATTATCAAGAAGGAAATATCTAGTACCTTATTCTTTAATTAAAATAAAACTTTTCCTCTCAACAATTATTTCACTACATCCAGATTATATTATATTGACAATTGACGTGTGTTGAAATTTGATAGGATCGAATGTCAGTGCTGACTACCACAAAATGATAAATATAACTAGAAACAATGCGGGAATGAGTTCATTCCAGCACTGTTTTTAGTGCTGGAATGAACTCATTACGATACTGAAATAGAGAAACAAGTTTTCTGTCACTATAAAATAGTATATCCCTCTTGCTCACGACGATAGCCCTACAAATTTTCAAGAATTTTTTTTGCGGTGCTCCTATGTAGTAATTGTTATTAATTTTCCACGGATCATATCTGATTTGGACCACTCTGCGGTAATTCATAATATTATGTTTGCAGCTTATCACTTTTCTTATCAGAAATTTATCGAACAATACTCAATTTTCGTATTGTTTATACAACCTGAAAGATAATTTGACATATTAATAAAATTCTAAGTAATAGGATTTATCCTAATTTGACGGTGATTGTATACAATAATTGTAAATCAACCCGTAGTTATGTGGCGAAGCTAGATCAATAATCAAATGTTACTAATTTGTGGATATCACCCGCACATTAATATTATATTATAGGTCTTTGGTAGAAAACGAAATGTCGAGTTTT
The DNA here is from genome assembly GCA_937662695.2 of Halyzia sedecimguttata. Classification (NCBI taxonomy): domain Eukaryota; kingdom Metazoa; phylum Arthropoda; class Insecta; order Coleoptera; family Coccinellidae; genus Halyzia; species Halyzia sedecimguttata. The sequence continues at coordinate 85,170,599 of OW569415.2, read as the reverse complement.
TAAAATTCATCGTAAATCTGCTTTGAGATCTTTTTGAAGATCTAAAGACAACATTCGAATACATATATTAGTATGCTTACTTTGAAAAAATTAAAAAAATCAATTGATAACGTCTCACAAAATTAGATTAAAATGAATTCTTAATTATATGTCCGAAAGTATTGGTTTCTCAGAGTTGGGAATTGTATCAATGTAATCTTATGATAGAACTGCATCATAAAGGGAATTCAATTCAAATAATAGTTATGGAAGAAATAAAATTAAAAAAGCTGAAATGAATTTTACTCTCTCTTATAGAACAGGATGACATGTACGAGTATGAACACAGATCATATAATAAAGCTTAGATAGAATAATGATAAGATTCTGTGAAATCATAGAAGTACGATTCATTATTGAAATTTCGAAAAATCATATCTCCGAAAGTATTAGCTTGTTGGAGTTGAAAATTATATCAATGGATTTTTATGATGAAACTGCATCTTAAATAAAAATTGAATTTGAAATTTGTTACATAAAATTTTTTCTTTTTCGTTACTCCGAAACCATCTGGCCTATTTTGCCCAATAACGAACTTAACCGAGATATTCATCTCCCTAACTTACTCTGAAAATTTCAACTGCCTAGCTCATTCCGTTCGAAGTGGGAAATCCCAATAAAATCCAAAATGTTTTCAAAAGTAAATAAGCTGTTCTATTACGATTTCAGGCAATGCTGCAACTGCATATGGAATAAAATATCAGTGTTGGGTCTACAAACCCTATGAAAAATACATGATTAAATACACGATTAAAAAGTGGGAAAGCCCTGTGGACAGGAGCTTTGGCGCTCTCGTTCAAACATTGACAAATAAGGGTAATTAAATTAAATAAGAATCCATTGATAACATTCCCAACTCTGAGTAACCAATACTTTCGGAGATATGATTTGACAAAGTTCGAACGAGAACGCCAAAGGTCCAGTCCACAGGGCTCTCCCACTTTTCTTAGCAATATTGCTATGCGCAAACAGAATAGACCACATTAGTTAGGTTAGAATCATACTCTTGGCGGGAGATCCATATTCAAATTTTTTAACATGAAATTTCAACTTTGAGATGAAACTACTCTATTTGAAAGATAATGTTAGTACAAAGACATCAAGTATTGGCTACCTTCATCATTAGTGCATGTTTCCATGTTCTTTCCACATTAAAATCTACTTCTATTTATCCTTAAATCAAAATTGAAACCAGTGTAGTGCGAAAGATTTCCGTACGTCGTAGATGACTTCTGCTGTGCGTCATTACAAGGCCGATTTAGGGTTATGTTATTATTTTTGATTGATTTCGAGTGAGCTAAGACATACGTTAATGGAATTTGGTGAACACTTTTATATTTATTATATATTTTGGGAATATACAATTTTGTTACGAAAACTTGATTATATATTGTTGAGAAAAGTTCACTGAATCTATTTCAATCGAAATAAACCTTAAGAAATTAGCCAAAGTATCTAAAAACAGGCGAGAAATTCGCGTAAATTTTAGGTCCATAAGAAACGCATGGGGAATTCAGTGCTCGGATCCACGGATGGATCGTAATTCAAATTTCCCGCCTAACCAAACTAATGTGGTCTATAGGTCTGATGGTACCTTAGGTGGGTATCCCATCTAATGCATGTACCATAACTATAAAAATATCAGCTACAGTCCTACAGATATCCCAATATAGGCGAGCTGATAGCATATAGATTAAAGATAGTGCTGAACTTGCCCCAACTGAACTTTGTCTAGCATCGTAACATCATTCCAACAACATGTATAATTCAAACTTATTTATGCGTTATCAGAATAATTAAGAAAGGATTAAACATTCCCACTAAAATCCAATTCCTGCACGAATGCACGAAAACACTGATTTCGTATTTGTTGATCATCCACGCAACCTACCACTCCAGTTTTAGTAGCAGCGCTAGGAATCTTTGCTGGACTTGGCGGACACTATCCGCCTTCAACAGTGCGCTTTAAAAGTTCTCAGAGCTTTTGACTCGCAGATCGCGAGCGCGAAATCAGTCGTTTTTTTTTAGTTGCTCTTACGTGAAAGTGTTTCGCATTTCGAGATGACAGAAAAATGGCATGTGCCGTTACAGAAGAAGAATTCGTGTTTACAAATGGGTAGTGTGGCGTCTATCGATATAGAATTCGAGGATATAAAGTATACTGTAGCGCAGAAAAATGGTAAGTTCGATATTTTCTAATGGGTACAATTTTTCTCCAAGATTTTTTCAAATATTTAAGGGTGATTCCAAATTAGACGAGAACCTTGGAGGGGTAGTCTAGTCAACAAGTGCTTTTTAGGTCAAAATTTTTGCGTATTCTCCGAAAATTATGATTGAGGTGTCATTCGATTCAGAATGGGATGTAGATAGAGTTTTTGAGATAGAGTTTTTGAGAAAATGCTAAGGCCGTTGGCAAAAATTGTAATAGTTATGAACAATTGATTGAAAAAAAGAAGGAGATTTAGGTTTTCGCCAAAAGCTCAAAAACTATTGTAGATTATTCAAATTTGGCTTGAAGATTCAATTAGAGGAGGAAATTTCCTAAAAAAAAATACCGGCTCCGGCTTGCGCAAGCCTCGTCCTCTTCGTACTTCTGATGCATAAATATTATTTAAACTTATTAAATATAAAAATAAAAAATTGAAAAAATTCAGGCGCATGAAGGATTGATCAATGAACAATAATCCGTGGTCGAAAAATGTTTATCGCGATTTATCAATTAGTTATCCATTAGTTAATAAAATATTTTTTAAAGCACGAACATTAACATTGCAAGTACGATAAGTGTTAAACTATTATCTGAATTTTTTTTCCTTTCGTGGAGCTATTTTTCAAAGGGCTTAGAATAGGTTCCTATTATAAAATTCCAAAAATTGTTAATTTTCGTTTTGTTATGAACAATTTACTCAAGTGAAAAATTATAAAGCTTCAATTTATAATATTACTATTGATCCGTTTTCTTATGATCAGAAACAACTTAAAAATGATTTTTAATAATTATTATCTCCTATTGTTTGACAAATTGTTATAAACCAATTCGTTGTTTATGAGAAAATTCAAAATTTTCTTTTGAAAACATAATTGGAGCTTTATAATTTTTCACTTGAGTAAATTGTTAATAACAAAACGAAAATTACCAACATTTCAAATTTTCTAACGGGAATCTATTCCAAGACCTTCGAAAAATAGTTCCACGAAAGGAAAAAAAATTCAGATTGATAGTTTAACAATTATCGCACTGCAATGTTAATGTTCCTGCTACAAAAAATTGTTAATTAACTAATGGATATCTAATTGAAAAGTTCGGATAAACATTTTTGGACCACGGATTATTGTTCATTGTTCAATTTTTTATTTTCAATTTAATAAGTTCAAATAATATTTATTCATGAAAGCTCTATAGGGGGCGATGCTTACGCAAGCCGAAGTACCCGTTTTCGGGAGTATTTTCAACCCTCTGGGAAAATTACTAATTATTGAAATTTTTTTTTTCTGGGTTTACTCTCCCAAACTCTGAAAAATATCTGTAAAATAAAAATGAATTATTTTGTGATTTGCTTCTGCGTAAGAAACACAAGATATTTGTCAGAAGCAATCAATTGAACAATGTTACATTGTTACATTGTTATACAGCGAGAATAGATTTCAGGTGGAAAGTAACAACTGAAGAAATTAGAAACAGGGCACATGCTTGTATTAAGGAATGGTGATGGACATTTCGAATATAATTTATGAATACATTTTCTAATGAAATTTCGAGTCCAGTTGTAATAAAAAAATATTTAAATCGTTATTTTTCTTTATTTGCTTCTTATATCCCCTTTCAAATCATACTAATTCTTTTTCAAAATCTAGTGCAGCATAGTTTTGCTTTTTTCACAAATATCATATGCTTTTCTGAAAAAATAAAGCAAAATTATAATGAAATCTGGTCAACGTAGAAAAAATTGACCAAAAACTAACTAATGTGAAAAATCTATTAAAAATCGTAATAACTCAAATATCTCAGAAAATATCGATTTTCGATGAATATGGCACAAACGACAGCAAATTATCCATGTTAACACCTCGTCCAAGGTTCACTGTATAATTATTGTTTAGTATTTGGACATTATAAACCATAAAATTCCCGTGGGAATCTTCCCAGTTAGCATGGTCTTTTCAAAAGATGTTCCGTCTGAAACAATGCTTTATAATTAATAAATTCAAGAGCAGGTATAGGTACAATGAAATTCCATAGTTTGACATTATTCAGATATTCCGCCGCACGGTGCATCGGATTATGAATTTTGTAAAATATGTACAGGGTGGACCGATTTGGACACTTTTGAAGGAGAAGTCCTATTGCTGTACTAGATAGACGAAAATTGATGTTGGTGTCTGGACTGGGGGGCCAATTTTCATGTGAAACTCATAGTTGAAAACCGCATGTTGCTTTAACTTTTCTTCTCTCGAAAATTTTCCATTTCAGTACAAACATTATTGTAGCTACTTTTTACGTACAATTCCATGAGGTTAATTCAATTTTCTGCAAACTGATATTTTATCTGATATCGGCATGAAAACATTGTTTTCAAATGGGACACCCCATATAAATTTGCATATTTCGATAGAGCTTGAAACATCCATTTCAAAAATATATAACACTTGATATTTTTCTGAAGAAATTCCAACCTTCAGATAAGTAGGCTTTGCAGGATGCCATGATGAATTAAATAATGCAAATTATGTATAGTCAAACGTTTTTTCAAACATTAACCGCCGTATTCACAAAGCATTCAATCTCCGTTAAGTCCTAACTGAGGTCCTCAGTTAAGGATAAATTAGAATCGCAACCTCAGTTGAAGAGAAAATTAACGTGAAACAGGCCTGTTTCACCACCTTTAAATACTTTAACTGAGGTTGCGATTCATATTTATCCTTAACTGAGGACCTCAGTTAGGACTTAACGGAGATTGAATGCTTTGAGAATACGGCGGATAGAGTTCCATTTACTTCGTAACTTTTGCTAAACTTTCGAATCTGCAATGAAATACGAAAATGTTGGAAAATATCAAGCATGCTATATTTTCGAAATTTAAATTTCGAGCCCTATCTAAATATGCAAAAATATTTTCATGCCGAGATCAGATAAAATATCAGCTTCCAGAGAACTTTATAAACCACATTGAAATCGACGTAAAAAGTTGATACAATAATGTTTTACAGAAATGGAAAATTTGCAATGGAAGAAAAGTTACAGCAATATTTAGAAAATGCACATTTTCGAAAAACATCCTGTAACTATGTAACGGTGTTGGATAACAACATTCGGTTTCCACCTATGAGTTTCTCATGAAAATTGGCCCTCAGACGGTGACTTCAATTTTCGTTTATCTAGACAGAAAAAGGACTTTCTCTTCAAAAGTATCCAATTTGGCTCACCCTGTACATACTTGAGGTTTGTTTCAATCCTTTATATTGATTAACAATTATGCATATACTTTAGTTAACTTCGTGTATATTACGATTAATTTAAATTTATTTTCGTCAATTTTCATATGCTGTTTACCGTCGGTTAATTTATCAGAAAACAAATACTGAAATTATACGAAAAAATAATTTTCTTTGAATATCATATTTATTATTATTCAATTTTACCAACTTGTTTTGAACGTAAATAAATACTATTTACCATAAACAGGTGTATACTTTCTCGTGTATGTGACATATCAAATCAAAATTAATATGTATAGGAATCTTCTTAGAAATTGGCGGGATAAACCAATTTCGAAACAAACTTCTGACATTTTTCTCACTTCACTCACATTTCGGAATACACATTTAAATTCAAGCAACTGTCTACACATGATTTAGTGTCTTGAAAGCTTGGAACTGAAGAAACAAAAACCGGTCATGCAGTGTTCGAAAGAATTGCATTTGTATATTAATGAATTTAACGTGGCCAGTAGTTGTAGAATGACGACCTGCAAATTATTACGAATTTTCATGAGGAACGTATCGCTAGAGAATTAAAAATAAATCACTGAAAGAAATTCTGTATCTTGAAAACTATTCGTCCAATATCGCTGAAATTTTGCGAGAACCTTTAAAACCTAACATTGCAGCCTAGTTTCATATTTCAACTCGATCAGAGATTGGACGATCGGAGATATTAAAAAATGTGGGAAAGCCATGTGGACAGAAGCTTTGGATAACAATGGATTTTTATGAAAGAACTGCATCATAAATGGAATTCAATTAAAAAACGTGCCAAAAATTATTATTCCGAAACCACCAGACCGATTCTACCCAATAAAGATCTTTAGAAATCTACTCTGAAAATTATATTATATCAATTGAAACTTAGCCAATATTCCAAATTTGTTTTTACTAGAGATATTCTGAACTCAATTTGATTAACTTATCAAAGTATATATTTCCGTCATCACATGGGATATCGATATTAAATTATTACCCAAAAATTATAATATCCTAATATCCTCATAATTGTACGATAGCTGAGGCTATTTCATTGGTCATTTTGTATTCAATCATACTTGTCTGTTTTCTAGAACATGAGGTATTTTTTATCATGAGTAGAATAAATTTGACAGATTTCTTATCGGTAGATGAGATGACATGTACCTATAGACATAGATCATGAAGTTCATAGATACAAATACGGACGTTAATTTTCGATTTCAGCATTCTGTGAGTTCATATAGAATTACGATTTATCATTAAAATTTTGAAAAATCATATCTCCGAAAATATTAGCTTGCTACAATTGAAAATGATATCAATGGATTCTTATGAAGAAGCTACCTCTTAAAAAAAATTGAATTTGAAATATTTTAATGTAAAAAAATCTTTTACTCGTTACTCCGAAAACATTAGGCTGATTTTTCCCAATAACAAACTTAACCGAGATATTTATTTCCCAAACATACTCTGAAAATTTCAACTATCTAGCTTATTCCGTTTGAGAGTTATCCTGTAAACGAACATAATCGATGTTGACCACGGATTCTTCATCAGTGAATTGAACCAAATTGTTTAAGACCATTTTAAACCAAAAATTCGAAAATTACAGACCTTTGGGCAAATTGAAAAGCACTCTGTTCCAAGGAACAAGAGCGCCGAAAACGTATTGGAGGCTGAGCAGCCTAGGTTCATCTCTATAGCTACATGGGTGACTGTTGCCACGATAACTTTTGAACGGAAAGCGACTTGCAGTTCTCAGGGTAGGTTTACGCGTCCAAATGTGGCAGTAAAGTTCTACATAAAATGGGCATAATCGGCCAAACGGTTTCGGAGTTATACCTATCTTAAATTTTGTTGTTATTTCCTCAATAACTCAAACTGTACAAATCCGATCCAATTGAAACTTGATAATAACTTGTATGTACATTGCCAACGCACTAGAAATTAAATAAAAGAATTTCAGAAACTATTCCTCAAAATCCTATGAAATTTGGCACGTACCTTCGAACCACCATTTTACAATCGAGTACCGAATTTCAGCTAGATCGAATTTGTATGAGGCGTGAATAGAAAATGAAACATCAGAAAAAATAATTTTCCTTAAATATAATTTTTATTATTATTAAATTTTATCAACCTGTTCTGAACGTAAATAAATACTATATGCCATAAATAGGTATATACTTCCTCATTGTGAGATATCTAAACAAGATTTAAATTCAAGCAACTGTCAACGTATGATTCAGGGTCTTGAAAGTATGAAACTACTATTTTGTAAATATGTCCTATCAGAGGAGAAACAAGAACCGGTCATACGGTCTTCGAAGAAATAGCATTTGTACAGTACCGAACTTAACAATTACGGAATGCAATAATGCATGGATTTTAGTTTTGCGCTGTTCGTGATATACAGGTTGATTCACGAAGACCGTTCGTTAGAATATTTCAAAGAAAGACTCGAGATAAACACTTGAAATTTTACAGTTAAGCTTTGTTAGGAGATATGAATTCTTGGATAAAACCTCAGATTCGTTCGACTTCCGGTTTCAACGGAAATTATACCAACTTACGTTTTTTAAATGTAATACTCAGTTTTTCCATTGATAATTAGATTACCCATTGAATTCTACATTGTTTTAATGTGTGACTTACTTATTATCCTCAGAAAATTAGAGTGATATCTGAAAACACCCTTCGAATTATCTCAAATAGGGCTTCATTCTAATGTTAATGACTTTGTAGATTTTTGCATGAAAATTCCTAATTGTCTTGCTTCTATCAGAAGACATACCATATGCTTCTCCTTCGTTAATTAAAAAATCATTTGAACTTACAGGGTGTTTCTATTTCAATGCCAAAGTCAGTCATGACAAAAACCTCAAAACTCATCTTTTTCAAATGAGAACCCATTTTTTTATTGGTCAGTTGGAAAAATATTGTATTTTTCATAATATATACTACTGCTTTACTTACCGAATATCTTGGAAAATTAGCATTTTAGAGCAAATAATAAAAAATAAAAATAAAAATAAAAATAAAAATAAAAATAAAAATAAAAATAAAAATAAAAATAAAAATAAAAATAAAAATAAAAATAAAAATAAAAATAAAAATAAAAATAAAAATAAAAATAAAAATAAAAATAAAAATAAAAATAAAAATAAAAATAAAAATAAAAATAAAAATAAAAATAAAAATAAAAATAAAAATAAAAATAAAAATAAAAATAAAAATAAAAATAAAAATAAAAATAAAAATAAAAATAAAAATAAAAAATAAAAAATAAAGTATTTTTCAACGTAAATTCCAACTGATCAATAAAAAAATGTTTTCTCATTTGAAAAAAATTAGTTGTCAGGTTTTTGTCATAACTGACTTTGACATTGAAATAGAAACGCCCGGTATGTTCAATTGAATTTGTAATTAAGACAGGAGGAAAATTGGTATGTCTTCTGATAGAAGCTAGAAAATTAGGACTTTTCTTGCAAAAATCTGCAAGTTATTAACATTGGAATGAAGCCCTATTCGAGAAAATTTAAAAGGTTTTTTTCAGATTTCACTCGAATTTTCTGAGAATAATATGTGAGTGACACATTAAAACAATGTAGAATTCAATAGGTAATCTGATTATCAATGAAAAAACTGGGTTTGCATTTTAAAAACGAAAGTTGGTATCATTTCCGGTGAAACCGGAATGCGAACGAATCTGAAATTTTTTCCAAGAATTCATCTCTCCTAACAAAGCTTAACTATAAAATTTCAAGTGTTTATCTCATGTCTTTCTTTGAAATATTCTAATGAACGGTCTTCGTGAATCACCCTGTATACCGTTTTCTCAGCATTTAGAATATATATATATATATTACATTTCATGCCATTTTAATGACAGACTTGATGTATTCTATTGGAATTGAATTATAGAGGAAATACCAACAAAATTTCAGATTAGTATAACTCCAAAACCTTTCGGCCGATTATACCAATTAACAAACTTGAATGTCGCATTCGGATGCGCAACCTACCCTGAAAATTGCAAGTCGCTATCTTTTTCCGTTCTCAAGTTATCGTGAGATGAATAATATTTTTTAATAATTTTTTTTAAAATTTTTGTAGCGATACGAATCTCACAAAATTTCACAAACTTTGTGTCCGAATTCTTCAACTAGCTACTAAGTTTAAATTCGATCGGATCTGAATTAGACGATGACAAAATTATTACTCGGAAACCATTGGGCTGATTATGCCCATTAACGAACTATCGCAATCTCTTTCCGTTCTCAAGTTATCGAGGTAACGGCTGACCGGCCGGCCGGACAGAATCGAATTTGACCTCGAATTCTTCATCAGTGAGTCGAACCTAATGGTTTGAGACCATTTTCGGCAAAAAATTCGAAAGTTACAGACATTTGGCCAAAATGTTCCTCAGAACATGCGCGCGCAAAATGAATTAATTTGAATCCTGTATATCAAATTATATCAATTATTTAGGTATATATGATATGATATTTAATTTAAATCGTTTAACAAAGTGATTTCCAGAAATTTGATCATGTTCAATCGTTAGATTCTTATACTAACTATTCTAATAGCATCTATCAACATGTTTTGTTAATACACGACCACAAAAGCATTCAAAAATTAAATCAGTTTGTAATAAACATTCCTTCATATAAACTGTTGATTTAATAGGATTGAAAATAGACATTTCTAAAGATTATTGACGAGTTTTGTCAATATTTCTTCATTATGAAGGATTCAGTCAATATTTCTTTGTTATGAAGTATTCATTCAATATTATCGATGTCAGTTCATGCAACTATCTACTGTATTTTCAGCATATCTATTTGCAAATTCTGATTAATTAGGTCGCCCCATTGATAAGGAAGAAAGTTTTTTTCCATATCCGGTAATCGAGTAAACCTGAACAAAATTCAAAGAATTTATGATTATATTCATTAGATAAGTAGACTAACACCAAATTTTATTTTGACTAATTATTCGAAATACTAAACATTTGAATTGGTCCAGGGAAACGAAATGCTCTGAATTCCATAGTTCGCATTCTGTAGATAATTCAGACAGAATGTTCGTCACACTTCTCTCTGTTTTTGACTCTCTTGTTCCTCGGAACAGAGTGCTTATCAGTTTTCAAAGTAGGTTTGGGAGATAAATACCTCGGTTAAGTTCGTTATTGGGCAAATCGGCCTGATGGTTTCGAACTAACGAAAACCATTTTTTTTTACATTACAAATTTCAAATTCAATTTTTTTTAAGATGCAGTTTCATCATAAGAATCCATTGATATTATTATCAACTCTATCAAGCTAATACCTTCGGAGATATGATTTTTCAAAATTTCACAGAATGCTGTAATCGAAAATTAACGTCCTTATTTGTAATAATGCAAAATGGCGATACCGTTGTTAATAAATGAACAAGTCCAGGGCGTTTCTGCCAATAGAGTCTTCATAAAGGCTTCGTATAATTAATATACTTATGCATATATTTCACAAGTCAAATAAACCTCAGAGGATTTCATTGATTTGTCGAGAAGCAAGAGCAGACTCGTTTCTGGCTTCTTGGCCTTCATCAGTACTCTGTAGCTTCCCAAAAAAAATTCAACTAAACTGAATCCTGTTAAGCCTCTCACAGCCGGCCTGGTCGGTTATACATAATCGTCCACGTCACCTATGAGACAAAACAAGGAATTCAGCCTTTCCCTACCAGTGAAAATTTGAAGCGTGAAATCATATGTCACCATTCACTCAATTCGTACGTACTTCTCTGTTTTCAAAGAATGCTATAATTATTATTTCTAAGCTTTATTATATGATCTGTGTTCATACTCGTACATTTCATCCTGTTTTATAAGAAAGAGTCAAATTCATTTCAGCTATTTTAATTTGATTTCTTCCATGGTGCAGTTCTCATTCTCAGATTGCTCATTTAATCTTGATAAATAAACTATTATTTGAATTGAATTTCCTTTATGATGTAGTTCTATCATAAGAATGCATTGATATAATTCTCAACTCTGAGAAACCAATACTTTCGGAGATATAATTTGTCTGTTTGAACTAGAGCGCCAGAAAGCTCCTGTCCACAGGGCTTGAACCCATTTTTTTTATCTCTACTGAATGGTCAGAGTTTACATTGTTTTCATTTCTACTGAAAAATTCCGAAGAAACAGTTATGGAACGAATTTGGGTTGATTTTTTCTTGAAATTAAACGTAAAACGTGAGTATTTCCGTATATTATTAGATGTGAAAATTTATGTTACCTATACAGAATGTGAATAGTCAACGCACTGTTTCTCATTTGAAAAATGGGTTCAAGCCCTGTGGACAGGAGCATTCTGGTGCTCTAGTTCAAACAGACAAATTATATCTCCGAAAGTATTGGTTTCTCAGAGTTGAGAATTATATCAATGTATTCTTATGAACTGCATCATAAAGGAAATTCAATTCAAATAATAGTTTATTTATCAAGATTAAATGAGCAATCTGAGAATGAGAACTGCACCATGGAAGAAATCAAATTAAAATAGCTGAAATGAATTAGACTCTTTCTTATAGAACAGGATGAAATGTACGAGTATGAAAACAGATCATATAATAAAGCTTAGATAGAATAATTATAGCATTCTGTGAAAACATAGAAGTACGATTCATTATTGAAATTTAGAACTTCATCTTAGCAGAAATTGAATTCAAACATCAAAGAAGAATTTAAATTCAACAAGAGTGCCAAAAATTATCAATCCAAAACCAATAGACGAATTCTACCCAACAACGAACTCATCCGAGATATTCATTCCTCAATTCTATGATGAACGATAGTATATATCTTTCCTCAAATCTACTCCAATACACCAATATTCTAGTTTTGTTTTTAGTGGAGATATTCTGAACTCAATATTATTAACTTACCATCGGCATGGAAATATCAACCAACAAAAAGTATGATATTATATTATAATTCTCATATTTATACGATTGCTGGAATGAATGACAGTGAGACAACGTCATGTCTCAGGAAAATAAGTTGACATTATAACAATTCATAGAACACCCACAGAATAATAACGCAGAAATACGATTTATATTGAAATTTTGAAAAATCATTTCTCCGAAAGTATTAGCTTGTTAGAGTTAAATATGATATGAATGGATTCTTATGGTAAAACTGCTTATTGAAATAAATTTAATTTGGAATTTGTTTTGTAAAAAAAATAATTTTTTTTTGTTACTCCGAAACCATCTGTCCGATTTTGGCCAATAACGAACTTAGCCGAGATATTTATCCCTCAAACCTACTCTGAAAATTTCAACTGTCTAGCTCATTCCGTTCGAGAGTTATCGTGCCTACGGCCGGACAGAATGAATTTCGACCACGGATTCTTGATCAGTGAGTCGAACCAAATCGTTTAAGATCATTTTCATCGAAAAATTCTAAAATTACAGACATTTGGGCAAATTGATAAGCACTCAGTTCCGAGGAACTAGAGCGCCAAAAAAATAATCGATATTGAAGATAGAAATGCCCTTCAATATTTCAGCAGCTTATTTTAGTCAAGTTCTAGATCCAAACTCTATCGAATCTATATTACTGGAAGTATTTGGAAGATATTTAATTTTTTCTGGACCTGAGCAGCTTTAGGAAAGCTCAGTACCTGGATGGGTGCTATACCTGAATATGTGCCAAGTTTTAATTGGATTGGAATTGTATAATATTCTGTTTTTGAGGAAATAACCTTCCACGGTATCCTTTAATGATTATGATATAAAATCTTGAGTTCTTCTTCTTCTTCATCCTTTAGTTTAGGCGATTCGCCTGTTTATTCTTCAACACCTTGTCTATCGTACAGTTAGATTGTCGCTCCATCTTTTTCGGGGGCGTCCTACGCTTCTTCGGCCCAGTGGTGATTTGTCACGAGCAGCCTTCACAACCCTCCGTTCATCCATTCTGGTAATATGTTCATTCCATTCCTTCTTCCTTCCTAGCACCCACTCATTTATATTCTGTACTTTGCAGCTTTCCCTTATACTTTCACTCCTTTCTCTGTCCATCAGTGTTTTTCCTGTTATTCTTCGGAGTATCCGCATTTCGGTTGTTTCTAGAAGTTGCTTGGTTTTTGTTGTATCGGGTCGGGTCTCAGCGGTATACGTCATGATTGGTCTTATAACTGCCTTATATATCCTTGACTTGGTTTCCAATCCCATATTTCTGTTTCGCCAAATTGTATCGTTAAGGCACCCTGCTATTCTGGTGGCTTTTAAAGTTTGCTCCCTCACCTCGTCTTCGACATCACCGTATCCCGAGATGGTTATGCCGATATATTTGAAATTCATTTCCTGTTGAACGATCTTTCCATCAATTTCCAGCTTACATCTAAGTGGTGTTTTGGATGTTGTCATGCATCTCGTTTTTGAGGCTGATATAATCATGTTGAATGATTTTGCTTTACAGTTGAAGCGGTGTAGCAATCGTTGCAAATCGTCTTCGCTCTCCGCTAACAGCACGGCGTCATCAGCATAGCACAAAATTTTTATATCCTGATCTCCCATTTTGTATCCTCTCAATACACGTACTGCTTTTATTATCTCGTCCATAAGGATATTAAATAGGAGGGGGCTCAAGGAGTCCCCTTGACGAATTCCACATCTCACCGGTATTGGCCCAGTAAGATTTCCATTTACTTTGGCCCGGATTTCATTATCGGTGTATATATTCTCTATAGTTTTGATTATATTGAGAGGAATTTGCCTGTTATAGAGGAGATGCACAACGTCTCTCAATTGTATGCGGTCGAAGGCCTTTTCTAGGTCGATGAAGCACATGTATGCTGGCCTATTGTATTCGATCGACTTTTCTGTTACTTGCCTTATTACAAAAACTGCATCCGTGCATGACCGCCCCGATCTGAAACCTTGTTGTTCGTCTGCCAATGATGTTAGGTTCTCGATTTTATTCGTTATCACTTTCGTTGTGAGTTTCAGTGTAGTGTTCAGGAGATTAATTGCTCTGTAATTTGACGGTAATTTTTTATCTCCCTTTTTGAACATCAGAATGGTCGTACTAGTGCGCCATTCGTCTGGTATTTTCTGTTGATGGAAAATCTTTTGAATCAGCGTAGTTAACTCTTGAGTGAGGCGCTGGCCACCATATTTAAGTAGTTCGTTCGGGATTTCGTCGGGCCCTGCGCTCTTCCTGTTCTTAAGCTTCCGAAGTGCTGTCATTATGTCAGTGGCTTCAATCTGTATGTCTTCACTTGTCACTATTTCGGGTATGTTCAGTTCAATCTCAGTACTCTCTGCTCTGAATAGTTCAGTCAGGTACTTCATCCATTCTTCGTCCTTTATGTGGTTAGCATCCACCAGCTCATTGACTTCTTTTCTTTGTGTCCGAATCATTCGCCAGATTTGTTTCTGAAGTCCATAGAAGTCACTTTCCATTCGCTTAGAAAAGATTTCCCAATGTTGATCTTTAATCTGCCTCACACGTGTCTTAGTTTCGTTTCTAATTCTCCGATATATTTCATATGATCTTGGCGTTCGTAGATTTCTATAATTCAGATAAGCTTGCATTTTTCCCCACATTTGTCTTTGATTTCTTGGCAGAACCAGGGAGTTTTTACAACTTTTCTATCCCCATGTGAAATTCGCTTTCCCAAGGCTTCACTGGCAGCTTCTATAATATTTTTCTTTATTCTCTTCCAGCTGGTATTAATGCTCTCATGTTCTTGCATAGGGGACATTTCAATCTTTTCTTCAAGCCTTTTTTCATATAGTTCTCTTATAGATGTGTCCCACAGTGATTCTATGTTTATTTTTTCTTCCTGAGCTTTCGGTTCTGAGTTGTTTCGAAATTTGATCTTGAAGTTGATTTTTCCAAGCAACAAGCTGTGATCACTTCCCACGTTAGCTGAGTTCAGTGTTCTTATATCAAGAATTTGACTTGGGTGAAAGTGCCTGTTAGTTATAATGTAATCAATTGTTGATTTGCATCCTCTAGTATTGGTGAATGTGAACTTATATTGCTCTTTATGGTCAAAGAACGTGTTATTGATTCGCATCTCATTGAAAGTGCAAAGCTGAATCATGAGCTCTCCATTATCGTTCAAGACATTCTCATTAAATCTTTGTTTGATGCCAGGAATTGCGCTGTTTCCAATCCGTGCATTGAAGTCCCCCAGAAGTATCATTGGCTGGTCGTATGGTAGTGAGTCAATAGTATCCTGAAGCTGGTTATAGAAGGATTCTCTTTCTACCTTAGGTTTATTTTCTTCTGGTGCATAGACAGCTATTATATTCAGTTTCTGGCTTTCTGTTTCAAGTCCAACAGTCAATATTCTTGAGGAGATGTAGCCACATTCGCGTATAATTTTTTGATACTTCTTATGGATTGCTAGAGCTACTCCTTCTTTTGCTCTTTCGGCTTTGTCTACTCCGCTATATATAACTAAGTAGTCGGTGTATTGTTTCTGACCCTTCCCTTTCTTCTTAGTTTCCTGCAACGCACATATATCAATTTTATGGTGTTGTAGTTCATTGAGGGTCTCTTGGTCCCTGTTGTTAAGTGACCTTATATTCCATGTAGCGATACGCATCATGCATTTCTTATTCCAAGTCATAATCCTTTCCTTTATCCTTTTCCTTGCATGGTTCGTCATTGTTAAATCCGTCCTGTTCCGAGGCAAAATGTTGGTTCTGTGAGCTTGAGTTCTATCTCCAATCAAGGAAAAGATGCTGTATATCCACTTTCACGTCTTTGTTCGCCGCTACTATCTCACCTATTCAGCTCAGAAAGTGATCGAATTGAGGTCCTCGAACTGTAATAAATCCTGTTTGAGATGAACACACGACAAAAAGTTGAATAATCTCAAATCAGGCTATCGATTAGGCTGTTCAGCCGATAGAATGAAAATTCTTAGAAAACACACTGACGTGAACTCAGAAGCTTTTGCACGAAATTTCTCTTGTCTATTCACGCCTTCTGAAATATCATTTTTTTTTTAAGAAAAATTCTACAATTTATTACCAAGTTTGAATTCGATTGAATTCCGATGGTATAATAAATTCGGCATGATTTTGTGAACACCTTGTAGAATTTTTTCGTCCAAGTATTAGTGACGAACGTACACTATGGCTTCAATATTATTTCCGGAAAAATTCAATCTAACGTTAAAAGGCAAGCAGCTATGACTACACAGGGTCAAATTCATTTCAGCTATCGTAGAATTATGAGGATTATAATAAATGATATTATACTCTCGGTGATATTTTAATGCCCGTGAATATGATTAAAATATATACTTTGGTAAGTTAATCAAATTGGGTTCTGGATATCTCCAGTAAAAACAAAACAGGAATATTGGCTAAGTTTCAATTGATATAATAAAATTTTCAGAGTAGATTTGAGCAATGAATATCTCGGATAAGTTCGGTATTGGGTAAAATCGGTCTGGTGGTTTCGGATTAATAATGTTTGGCACTCATTTATTTATTTTAAATGACACTTTTTTTAATTTAATTTCTTTTATGATGCAGTTCTATCATAATATTCCATTGTATCATTCCCAACTCTGAGAATACCAATAGAAAAATGTTGACACCTAATAGTGATACTTTGACGCCTTGTATCTCAGTGACGTACAACAATAGAACTTTGGGAATACCTATAAAAAATGCTGTTTATTCAAGTAATCATAATCATTTGACTACAATCCACAGGTTCTTCACATAGGTTTTTCCAAATTGAATGCCTCTTTTTTATTTCAGATATCTCAGTAATTACTCAGATAGTAATACACATAATTTCCTCTCGATTAACATGAAATTGACCCATGATAAAATTGATAGTTTTCGAGTTATTCACATTTTTAACATAATACAATGACATATCAACCGAAAGGATCATTTTTCTAGAAGGGTTCAAGCCCTGTGGACAGGAGCTTTCTGGCGCTCTTGTTCAAACAGACAAATTATATCTCCGAAAGTATTGGTTTCTCAGAGTTGGGAATTATATCAATGTATTTTCATGATAGAACTGCATCATAAAGGAAATTCAATTCAAATAATAGTTTATTTATCAAGATTAAATGAGCAATCTGAGACTGAGAACTGCACCATGGAAGAAATCAAATTAAAATAGCTGAAATGAATTTGACTCTTTCTTATAGAACAGGATGACATGTACGAGTATGAACACAGATCATATAATAAATCATAGATAGAATAATGCACTTATGTTTGTATAGAACCGTATCATGCCGTATTCATAGTGACCACAGCGGACGAGAAAGTAATTTTGCGGTCGATTTTACGGCTGCATGCAAATTAGTACGTAAAATGTCACTTTTCATAGAGGTCGACGAAAAAGTATATTATGGTCCAGAACCTCTGTGTATGAATTTTTATGAGCGTGTCCTTTTTGGCGCTCTTGTTCCTCGGAACAGAGTGCTTATCAATTTGCCCAAATGTCTGTAATTTTCGAATTTTTCGATGAAAATGGTCTTAAACGATTTGGTTCGACTCACGGATCAAGAATCCGTGGTCGAAATTCATTCGGTTTTTTCCATGACAAATTCCAAATTGAATTTTTTTCAATAAGCAGTTTTACCATAAGAATCCATTGATATCATTTTTAACTCTAACAAGCTAATACTTTCGGAGATATGATTTTTCAAAATTTCAATAATAATTCGTATTTCTATACGTTTTCACAGAATGATATAATTATTTTATGTATGATTGTCATAATGTCAACTTATTTTCCTGAGATATGACAATGTCTAATTCATTTCAGCAATCGTAGAATTATGAGAATTATAATATAATATCATACTTTTTGTTGGTTGATATTTTCATGCCGATGGTCAATCCATATGACGATGGGAATGGTAATGGTAAGTTAATAATATTATGTTCGGAATATATCCAGTAAAAACAAAACTGGAATATTGGTGTATTGGAGTATTGGAGTGGATTCGAAGAAAGAATATATATTGTCGTTCATCATAGAATTAAGGAATTAATATCTCGGATGAGTTCGTTGTTGGGTAGAATTCGTCTATTGGTTTTGGATTTATGATTTTTGGCACTCTTGTTGAATTTAAATTCTTCTATGATGTTTGAATTCAATTTCTGCTAAGATTAAGTTCTTTCATAAGAATCCATTGTTATGATTCCATACTCTGAGGAACCAATACTTTCGGAGATATAATTTGTCTGTTTGAACAAGAGCGCCAGAAAGCTGCTGTCCACAGGGCTTGAACCAAATTTTACTTTCCCATCTAAGGCTCCCTTCAAAAGAATGACCCTGTATGTCTGATCATCCCGAATAGGGAAATTTTTTCCTAAAAGCTCAAACTTTGGTAAGCTTCTGAATATATGTGAATAAAAAAAATATATATCTGAAGTCACATCATCAAAGTCACATTAAATTTAAATGGGAAATCCAAAAATGTTTTAATTAATTGAGCCTGCAATTTGAAAAATCGAATAGCTACTTCCGGAAGTGACAAAAACTTGAAAAATGAATTTCAAGCGGAAAATATTTCGGTTAGGAAAACTTAAATGTCTCGTCTACTAACTCATCTCTTGCATTCACGCAACAAAATGATGAGCTATCTAAATTGCCAGCCTTATCGCTATCTTAGGTGTAAAGAAATGGAAGATTTCCTGATTCTATGCGTCCATCAAAATTGACATGTTACTGTCATTATTTATAAATACAATCTCAGAGATTTTGATCGTAAGCACCGATAACTTATCTGCAGTGTAAGTGAGATAGTTTTATGTGATAGTGTGTTATTATTAACCTCAAAATGGGAATAAAAGTGGTATATCAAGAAGCGTTTATGGATATATCTTCCTTCTAGATATGGTAGAAATTAAACGTGTCGTCGTTTGAATTTTCTGTGAACCATTTAAAATTTCAATTTCTGGGTATAAATAAATTTCAGTTGTATACTACTGAAATTTAAAGATATTGAAGATCCGTTATACCAAGAAATTAAAATTACAACAATCACTACACGTACCAGCTCGCTAAATCGCTGATCCGAAGTCAGTACTTATACCGGGTGTACCAGTATACATGTTCCAATGGATTATCTCAGCCATTCCATAAGATAAAAATTCGAAAATTT
Source organism: Halyzia sedecimguttata (assembly GCA_937662695.2). Classification (NCBI taxonomy): domain Eukaryota; kingdom Metazoa; phylum Arthropoda; class Insecta; order Coleoptera; family Coccinellidae; genus Halyzia; species Halyzia sedecimguttata. The sequence goes on along the minus strand of OW569415.2, from coordinate 85,150,941 downwards.
TATGATTTTCAATTCGTTCAAGGAACAAAAAACAAAAATTGAAAGTCAGTTTCTGTTTGACCGGAAGTGACTCTGAAAATCTCTCAAATAGCTCCCTGTATATTTTCGGCAATTTTTTAATTCTACTCAAAATTACCTTTCCAACGATGTATCACACTTTGCATTTTACATTTGATTTGAGGGAGAAAACGTCAATTGAAATTCCAAATTGGAATAATTGCAGTAGGCTACGATATTTTGTGTAATCGTGATTGTGATCCGTGGTCAAAATTCTGTCCGGCCGGTTCAGTCCGGCCGGCCCTCCGTTAACACGATAACTCTCGAACGGAATGGGCTAGGCAGTTGAAATTTTCAGAGTAGGTTTAGGAGATAAATATCTCGGTTAAGTTCGTTATTGGGCAGATTCGGCCTTATGGTTTCGGAGTAACGAAAACAAAATTTCAAATCAAATTTTTTTTAAGATACAGTTTTATCATAAAAATTAATCGATATCATTTTGAACTCTAACAAGCTAATACTTTCGGAGATTTTTCAAAATTTCAAACATAAAACGTACTTCTATGTTTTTACAGAATGCTGTACTTAATTATTTTATCTATGAACTGTGTTCATTCATGTCATCTTATTTTGCTTTAAGCACATTTAAAATGTTATTTCTGGTTCGTTATTCTTGATATAAAATACTCCTACTGTTCTAGAAAACAAAGTATGATTGAATGCAAAATGACCTATGAAATAACCTCAGCTATCGTAGAATTAGGATGATATGATATTATACTTTTATGATGATAATATAATGCCCGTGGATAATCCATAGGATGATGGAAATATATGCTTTGGTAGGTTAATTGGGTTCAGAATATCTCCAGTATGTTCAAAACTGGAATATTGACCAAGTTTCAATTGATGTAATATAATTTTCATTGTAGATTTGAAGAATGAATATCTCGGATAAGTTCGTTATTGGGTAAAATTGGTCTGTTGATTTTGGATTAATGATTTTTGGCACTCTTGTTGAATTTAAATTCTTTTATGATGAAGTTCTATCATAAGAATCCATTGATATCATTCCCAACTCTGAGAAGCCAATATGTTCGGAAATACAATTTGTCAAAGTTTCAACAAGAGCGCCAAAGCTCCTGTCCACAGGGCTTTCCACTTATTTTCTTCTATTTTCTGAAAAAAATTGTTATATACGGTAAAAATTTTTTACACCATCATGTAGGTAAGGCTTATGAGGCAGCTAAAAAAATAATTATTATTGACATGAGATGGTTAATTAAAAACTATAATTGACCTGTCCAGCTTTTTACTTGAAAACATTCAATAACGCAGTCATGAATTTTGTTCCTTACTTTATCCTCACACTCTAAGTAAATTAAATTACATTACATGACATTTTATGAACGAGCGCGATAAAACGCTAAAAATAATTAATATTACGATGAAAAAAAACGGAATACCGAGGACTGAATAGTTAGCAGATCTAAATAAACAACGTGACATGAATTACAAAATCCATAAAATGTAACCATTAACGTATTCTTCAAGTTATTTTCACCTTGACATACTGAACATAGACATAAATTCAACCAGATTCTTCTCGATAGGAATGGTCAACTTCCAATCTCTTACTCGGATCATCTTCCACTTGAGTTGAATAAATGCAATAATCACCTATTTGTATTCGTTTCATCACATGTCAAATTTGTTTTCGCGAAGGATAACGATCTTAGCAGTAAATAAGCTGGGTACTCATTCTTGTTTTCATGTTTGAGTGAATTATTTATCTTATTTCATTTGATTATAGAGAACCTCCGAGATCTTCCGAGAAGGCTCCTCTTAAGCTTGTGCGAGTTAGGATAAGTTGTTTTCTGTGTAACCTTTGATATTGGGTCCTTACGCCACCTATGGCACAGCATTGTTAATTTTTGACCCTGCAATTAATAATTTTAAGATATAGTTGGAAGAACTGGAAAGCGAATCATCATTTAAAGTGACGGATATACAGGGTGTCTCACCGACATAAGGCAAAGGGCCTTCTTTTTTAAATTATTTGCAACGATTGATAACTTGCGGTTATACCGGAAATGGATACCAACTCACTTATTTCAAATGGAACATCCTGTATATTATTAAATTTTCGAGTGTATTTTCAAATCTACGTTTATCTTGTGTGGCACAGATGAAGGCTTTTAAGAGTGTGCATTTTATTTAATGAGCACTGATATCTTCAGTAGTACCCCTAAAAAGGTACATGAAATAAATTTATATTGAGAATTTAATGCTTGTGGCTTTTACTTGATGCAAATCCATATTAACTCAATGAAAAATTATATACGGTTTACACTAATTTATTTAATATTGTGACGCGTTTCGTCGACTCAGCGACTTCATCAGACTACATCATACTACAGTATGATGCAGTCTGAAAGAATTTACCATAGTAATGTATATTTTTTTTGGACCATAAGAAAGTAGAGATTTCAACGAACAAAAAGCCCACCTTCATTTTTAAAAAAGCAGATATTTTGTCGTGAGAATTTCTGATTGAAAATTAGGATGCTTTTTCGATATTGAGTCAAATTAAGCTGAAAAAGAAATATTTCAAATAAAAACAAATTACAGTGTATTTGGGACATAAAAAGGTAAGTTTTTACCAAATTTGGTGAAAAAAAATATTTTTTTTTGTAAAAGATAAAAATTAAAAACCAAAAATGTGGTTATTTGAATATTTCATTTCATATAAATTTTGAGGTTATGTGAAAAAAGTGTAAAAACAAAAGTTGTAGATCTTTTTATTACCTACAACTTTGCCGTTCAAATTTCTTCCATAGGACTTGTAGTTTTGCCGGAAATCGAGATAAACCGTTTTTACTCTTAAAAACTCACCCCCTTCCCCTTCCCGACCTCAGATCGGACGTAAATTATTTTTCCTTTCATTTTTGTTATATTCTCTTCCTTTTACAACGGGTTTCATTCTACTATAATTTTTTTCGGTATCAAAAATTATCGACCCTGGTATATTAGCCAATATTGCAGTTTTGTTTTTACTGGAGATATTCTGATCCCAATTTGATTATGTATCTTACCAAAGAATATATTTGCATCATCATATGGATTAACCAAGGGTATTATATTATCACCCAAAAATTATAATATCCTATAATCCTCATTATTCTACGATAACTGAGGTTATTTCATTGGCCATTTTGCATTCAATAATACTTTGTTTTCTAGAACAGGAGGTATTTTATATCATGAGTAAAGAACTTTGAATAGAACCAGAAATAAATATGACATGTCTCTTATCGGTAGATGAGATGACATGTATGAACACAGATTATGAAATTCGCATACAAATACGGAGGTTAATTCACAGAATTCTGCAAAATCATAGAATTCGATTTATTACTGAAATTTTGAAAAATCTTATCTCCAAAAGTGTTAGCTTGATATCCATTAACAATGGATTCTTATAATGAAACTGCATTTAAAAAAGTTAAGTTGAAATTTGTAATTTAAAAAAAATTGTTTTTTCGTTACTCCGAAATCATCAAGCCGATTTTGCCAGTAACGAAATTAACCGAGATATTCATCTCCCAAACCTCCTCTGAAAATATCTATAGCTCATTCCGTTCGAGAGTTATCGTGTTAACGAAGGGACCGGACGGCCGGTCGTACAGATTCGATGTTGACCACGGATTCTTGATCAGTGAGTTGAACCACATCGTTTAAGACCATTTTCATCCAGAAATTCCGGACGTTTGGGCAAATTGATAAGTACTCTGTTCCGAGGAACAAGAGCATCAAAAAGGACTGACCTGAAGTTAGGAGCTTTTGCGCACATTATTTATTATTATTATTTTGTCTTTTTTCAACCGAGTACTAGATTTCAACTCGATCTGTATTTTTGGAAATATTGGAAACAGCTTGAAGGTTTGTGCGGAAAATTGTTTATATTTAAAAAAAAAAAATCTTTTCTTATTTTTTCTACTGATTCTACAATTCTAACAAAAATTTGCGCACCGGCATACTAAGTACATCTAACTACCAAGTTTCAATTCGATCGGATATGTATTTTTTGAGAAAATAACAACAGTTTCAGATGGCTTATTACGCCCATTAACGAATTTAACCGTCGTATTTGGATACGCAACCTACCCTGAAATTTGCAAGTCGCTATCTCTTTCAAAAGTTATCGTGGCAACAGTCACCCTTCTAGCTATTGAAATGACCCTAGGCTGCTTAGCCTCCAATACGTTTTTGGCGCTCTTGTTCCTCGGAACAGAATACTTTTCGAATACCAGCGATTATGTTCGTTAACACGATAACTCTCGAACGGAATAAGCTAGACAGTTGAAATTTTCAGAGTAGGTTTGGGAAATGAATATCTCGGTCGAGTTTGTTATTGGGCAAAATCAGCTTAATGGTTTCGGAGTAACTATTAGAAAAAAAAATTACATATAAAATTTCAAATTCAATTTTTCCTCGGAACTGAGTGCTTATCAATTTGCCCAAATGTCTGCAATTTTCGAATTTTTGGCTGAAAATGGTCTCAAACGATTTGGTTCGACTCACTGATCAAGAATCCGAGGCCGAAATCGATTCTGTCCGGCTGGTCCGGCCGGCCGTAGGCACGATAACTCTCGAACGAAAGGAGTTAGAGGATTGAAATTCGCAAGGTGGATTTGGAGCGTAAATATCTCCGACAAGTTCGTTAATGGGTGAAATCCATCAAGCAGTTTCGGAGTTATGGCCGATTTTGTTAAAAATATCTTTTATGAATATTTCCGAAACAGATCACTCGATCTATCTTAAATTTAGCATCAAATCTTAGTTTCATGACCTTTATACGCATGTGAAGTTTTATATTGACCAGGTTACCGCAAAGTGTCAAAAAAAAATTTTTTAAAATTAAAAAAAAAAAATTTCTAGAATAACTTTCGAACCGAATGAGCTAGGTAGTTGAAATTTTCAGAGTAGGTTAAGGAGATGAATATCTCAGTTAAGTTCGTTATTGGGCAAAATAGGCCAAATGGTTTCGGAGTAACGAAAAAAAAAATTTTTCTTAAGTAACAAATTTCAAATTTAATTTTTATTCAAGATGCAGTATCACCATAAAAATCCATTGATATAATTTTCAACTCCAACAAGCTAATACTTTCGGAGATATGATTTTTCTAAATTTCAATAATGAATCGTACTTCTATGTTTTCACAGAATGCTATAATTATTCTATCTAAGCTTTATTATATGATCTGTGTTCATACTCGTACATTTCATCCTGTTCTATAAGAGAGAGTCAAATTCATTTCAGCTATTTTAATTCGATTTCTTCCATGGTGCAGTTCTCATTCTCAGATTGCTCATTTAATCTTGATAAATAAACTATTATTTGAATTGAATTTCCTTTATGATGCAGTTCTATCATAAGAATTCAATGACTTAATTCCCAATCCTGAGAAACCAATACTTTCGGATATATAATCTGTCTGTTTGAACCAGAGCGCCAGAAAGCTCCTGTCCACAGGGCTTGAACCCATTTTTTAAGATGTAGCTCCTTCATAAGAATCCATTGATATCAATTTCAACGATAACGATAACTTTCTGAAAGTTATCGTGGCAACGGCCATTCTGACAGAATTAAATTTGACCTGAAATTCTCCATCAGTCGAACTAAAAAAATCGTAAATTACAGACATGTGCACGCTGTTCCACAAAACATGCGGATGCCTAATACTGATATCGTTATATCTTGATCCGCAAAAAAAATCGAATTATCGGAATGTATTTACCTATTATGTCCATTCAAATAATAGTAATTTGATAATAGGACTAGTGCTTAAATATAGTTCCCTGATGATGTTTACTATATATAATTGAGTCTATCGGAAATCCAGTTCAATGATGGATGATTATATAAAATTATTCAAATTTCCATTTTATTTTGAATATAACGACAGTCATTCAACATTCGACGTATCTGGTATCAGAACAATTGGTTCATTAGGAATAAATACGTAGGATTCGAATAATATATTATAATCATATGCCATTACTCGTTAAATCGAAAATAATTGTTGTTTATAGGCATAATTGGCAAAGCGGTTTGGAGTTATATCCATCTGAAATTTGTTTGTTATTTTCTCAATAACTCGAAAAATACAAAACCGATCCAATTCAAACATGGTTATTAGTTATAGAATGGCCACGCGAAAATTATTGCAGAATTTCGTTAATGGGCATAATCGGCCGAACGGTTTCCGAGTAGGTACTAATTTTGTCTTGAACCAATACAGGCAATTTTCAGGATAGGTTGCGCATCCGAAAGGGACCTTTAAGGTTGGGCACAATCAACCCATATGTTTCGGAGTTATACCCATCTGAAATATTATTTTCCCGATAACTCAAAAAACGACTTGCAATTTTTAGGATAGACTGCGCATCCAAATGCGACATTTGAGTTCGTTAAAAATCATAATCGGCCAAACAATTTTTGAGTTATAATAAATAATAACTTTGGAACGGAAAGAGATAGAGAATTTTCAGTAAGGTTTGCACATCCGAATGGGACAATTAAATTATTAGATATTTAACGAATTTCAATTCCGATAGAATATATATATTATGTAAGAATTAATAACTCTTGGATCTTAGACGGTTCTCTCATTAATGAAGTATGTCATTAAAATGTTAAGAAATGTATTCATATCTTATAAAACTGGAGAAAATAGTTTCTAACGATGGTAAATTCGATTATTATCTGATTTACACAAGTTTGAATAAATGCATAAAACTTCTAAGCATATCCCATTGTTCATGTTGGTCGAAGTGGAAGAGAAGTGGGAAAGGGCTAGGAAGGTCTGGGCCATACTACCTGTTATTTCGTAGCATTTTCTGAGAAAATGTAGCATAGTAATATATATATATATTTTTTTCACACCATCAGAAAGCAGAGATTTCAACGAACAAATAGCTCGCCGACTTTTTTAAAAGTACAGATATTTTGAGAGGATTGGGCAAAGCTAAGGGGAAATTCTTAAAAAGTCAAGAGCTGGTACTAGATTGCAAAATGGCTCGAATTTCAAATAACAAAAAAAAAATTTTTTTTGAATAACAAATTCCAAATTTTTTTTCAATAAGCAGTTTTACTGCAGTTTTTTTTTCAATAAGCAGTTTTACCATAAGAATCCAATGATATCATTTTTAACTCTAACAAGCTAATACTTTCGGAGATATGATTTTTCAAAATTTCAATAATAAGTCGTATTTCTACGTTTTCACAGAATTATACAGGGAACCTCACCCATATTTATACGGGAAACTACTGAACGTTTTTTCATGAAATTCAGCACTTATAAGTACTTCACGATGCTGATGAAATCTAAAATATTTTCAAGGCATGAGCACCTCCGGTTTTTCTGGAAATGACGTCAACTTCCATTTTTCAAATTAGAACACCATTTTTTCATTGCAGAAATAGATTCCTTAGAAAATTTCAAGTTATTTTGATGTAACATTTTTCAGTTTTGGTTGGAAAATTCTCTCTGAGCGGGAAAATTCGAAAAAAAAATCGAAAATAGAGCTCCGCTGAAACAAGAATAACTTCGAGGTTTTTAGATGGAAAATTTTCATTTTTGGGATTTTTCAAGATGTAAGATTGATGTATCCACTTTAGAAATCGAAATCGCGATTCATGATACAGGGGGTGAAAAAATCGCTTTCAAAGTTAGGGATGACAAAATCGTGAAAAATCAATTTTTTCAAATTAGAACTCCATTTTTTATGGCAGATATTGAATCTACGTTAAAAAATAATGTGAGTGTATGCATCACACCCTTGCCCTAAAGTGGATATTTTCTGAGTTATTCACAAAAAACTGTTTTTCGTCTTGAATTTTCAGCTATTTCTTTTCCCTTCACGCCAAAAAGATGAAATTTTCAGGAACTGTTACTTAAACCATGTTTTAGAGATTACTACCCTAATATGCAAGAGAAAAAAGTTACAGGTTGTTCCTAAATAGATGGCGAATTTTGATTCGAATTTGTATCGGCAACCTCTTTATTTCAACTAATCGGCCATCGGTTTTCTCTCCAGTGATAAATAAATAATTCCTTATGAACCATATGCAAAAACTTACCATGTTTTACATTCTTTTTTTTTAATGATAGATATCATTAATTACATCTGCCAAATTCCTCTTTATTCAGTAGCATTTTGTGTTCACTATTAATTTGGTGATAATTCGTATTAAGTTATAAAATCTCATTCTACTTCATGGAGAATGTAATAAAGTTGTAGATAGAACGATTCGACTGTTCATTGAGAGGTTTCCTGACCGACCCAGACCAACGAGAGATACCATTAACAGAACCATGACAAACTTGAGAAATGTCGGATCTTTCGTTACGAAAACTATACACAGAGAAAAAAGTGTAGTAGAAGATGAGAACAACGAAATTACAGTTCTTGCATATTTTCGTGTGAATCCTCAAAATTCTCTCAAAGATGCCGAGTTTGATCTGGGATTATCTCAATCGAGTGTTTGGAGAATATTAAAAAAACATAAAATGCACCCATATAAATTCAATAGGGTACAGCATTTGAAGGAAACTGATTTCGTCAGGAGAACAGAGTTTTGCGAAGCTATGATGATTCGATTTCAAGAGAATGAAAACTTTTTGGACTGTATAATTTGGACAGATGAATCTAAATTCACAAAGAATGGTTCTTTCAATAGGCATAACAGTCATTATTGGGATGAAGAGAACAACCACCACTTCAGACAGTGGAACTTTCAAGAGACCTGGAGTTTCAATGTTTTTTGCGCCATCAAAAATAATGCAATTCTCGATGTTCACATTTATGATGGGACTTTAACTGGTAAGATAGAACACTACACATGTTTGCATTATTTAAAGAATGTTCTCCCTTAGGAGATAGATATTCTGACATATTGACTCAAATAATTGAGCCGCTAGTACAGAACCATAATGACTTATGGTATCAACAAGATGGCGCGCCTCCACACAATTCACTCAATGTGTCAAATATCCTCTACAGGCTATTTGAAGATCGATGGTTGGCGAACAATGGTCCACAACTTTGGCCACCACGTTCTCCCGATTTAACTCCTTTAGACTATTATGTTTGGGGTAGGATAAAAAATATTGTCTACTCAACTCCCCTGACTGATAAAGAGGACTGCATAGAACGAGTCAGAAATGCGTTCAGGTTTGTTTAGATTTTTAGATTCATAGTTTTGAAACTCAATTTGGTTTTTAAACACTTTTGCAGATCTCTTCCTCCCGATGAAATAAGAAGAGCAACGCACGAAGCATTCCTGAGACGTATAAATAAATGTCTAGAAATTAACGGTCAAAACTTTGAGCATCTTCTCTAGTTATAACTGCGAGAGTTTGCCATGGTTCTCCTAATAGTAACTTGAAGTCGGTTTCAAGAAGGGGTAAGAAATCTACAGCATGGTTCAAATAACAGTTCCTGAAAATTTCATCTTTTTGGCGTGAAGGGAAAAGAAATAGCTGAAAATTCAAGACGAAAAACAGTTTTTTGTGAATAACTCAGAAAATATCCATTTTAGGGCAAGGGTGTGATGCATACACTCACATTATTTTTTAACGTAGATTCAATATCTGCCATAAAAAATGGGGTTCTAATTTGAAAAAATTGATTTTTCACGATTTTGTCATCCCTAACTTTGAAAGCGATTTTTTCACCCCCTGTATCATGAATCGCGATTTCGATTTTTAAAGTGGATACATCAATCCTACATCTTGAAAAATCCCAAAAATGAAAATTTTCCATCCGAAAACCTCGAAGTTATTCTTGTTTCAGCGGAGCTCTATTTTCGATTTTTTTTTCGAATTTACCCGCTCAGAGAGAATTTTCCAACCAAAACTGAAAAATGTTACATCAAAATAACTTGAAATTTTCTAAGGAATCTATTTCTGCAATAAAAAAATGGTGTTCTGATTTGAAAAACGGAAGTTGACGTCATTTCCGGAAAAACCGGAGGTGCTCATGCCTTGAAAATATTTTAGATTTCATCAGCATCGTGAAATACTTATAAGTGCTGAATTTCATGAAAATACGTTCAGTAGTTTCCCGTATAAATATGGGTGAGGTTCCTCGTGAAAGACCCTGTATAATTATTCCATGTATGAATTGTCATAATGTCAACTTATTTTCCTGAGACATGACATTGTCTAATTCCTTGCTAATAGTTGGTTCGAGAAACGTCAAAATCGACTTAGCGAGACAAGGGTAAAAAACCGTCAAATAAACCCCCATGTGGCGATTTTATGTCGAAAAGTGAAAATTAAGAATATATATCCCAGGTAAGTACCGACGTTTTATTCTAATACCAGAGATAGACAAGTTCGTACGAGGAGCCCGATAGCCCGTTGGTCTAGTCCGTAGGGTTTTCGGTTTCGGAACGAGAGAAGGCGGGCAAAATCCCGGAAAGGGAATTACACTTTTTGGCGCTCTAGTTCCTCGAAACTGAGTGCTTATCAATTTGCCCAAATGTCTGTAATTTTTATTTAAGATGCAGTTTCACCATTAAAATCCATCGATATAATTTTCAACTCCAACAAGCTAATACTTTCGGAGATATGATTTTTCTAAATTTCAATAATAAATCGTACGTACTTCTATGTTTTCACAGAATGCTATAATTATTCTATATAAGCTTTATTATATGATCTGTGTTCATACTCGTACATTTCTACATGTTCTATAAGAAAGAGTCAAATTCATTTGAGCTATTTTAATTTGATTTCTTCCATGGTGCAGTTGTCATTCTCAGATTGCTCATTTAATCTTTAGAAATAAACTATTATTTGAATTGAATTTCCTTTATGATGCAGTTCTATCATGAGAAAACATTGATATAATTCCCAACTCTGAGAAACCAATACTTTCGAAGATATAATTTGCCTGTTTGAACTAGAGCGCCAGAAAGCTCCTGTCCACAGGGCTTGAACCTTTTTTTTTTAATCCATTTTCTAGTGATACGGTATTCAAAATTTCGTAAAAAATTTGCGCGTTGGCATTTCGCAACTGATTACAATGTTTTAAATGGATCGGATTCGTAGTTTTTGAGCTATATAGGAAATAACAACAAAATTTCAAATGGATATAACTCCAAAATCGTTTGGCCGATTATCTCCATTAACGAACTTAAATGTTTCATTCGCATGGGTAATGTACACTGACAATTTCAAGTCGCTATCTTTTTCCGTTCGAAAGTTATCATGGCAACGGTCGGACGGACAGAATCAAATTTGACCTCGAATTCTTCTCATCAGTGAGTCGAACCTAATGGTTTGTGGCCATTTTCGGCAGAAAATTCGAAAACTACAGACATTTGGCAAAAATTAGAGCACGCTGTTTTCCACAAAATGCGCGCATAATTTTTCATACCTTCTAAAAGACCAATAATTGTACTTTAAGCACTTTCAATTTCCAGAAATATATTTCGTTTCTTCAGCAAAGGACCCGAAATTCTGACAATTTCAAAAAGAAGATAAAAATTTTTCGATAATAAATACTGATTTCAAATTACAGTTACATAAGTTACATAACGGAACAACGGTTTTCGACAAGATACAGGTTCAGTAAAGTTCATGCACTTTCATGTTCGAAGAAACGAATTCGAGAGTGAAAGTGACTAGGTTTCTTCCATTCCAAATATGGCCATAGAATCCGGAACAATGAAATAAAAAACGTTGGCATTACGCCTGTAAGTTACTAGGAAGCTGAAGAAAACTAGTTTTCGGTTCCTGCAGATAACGAGTTGCGAGATCATTTCCTAGTTGAATATCTGAACCAATATTTTAGCGAACATTCGTTTTATGGCGAACCCAAGTTCATGGGAGAGGCTGTACACGTTCTCATACGCTAATTGATTTTTATACTTTTGGACAATATTTATCTACAGGCAGGCATCCGTAGAGTATTAATAAATATTTACAAAAAGACCAGGAATTCTTGAGGGTCGCTTTACATCGGTGTCCGTTGATTCATCAGTTTGCGTAACTGCAAGTTCAGAAGAATATATATGTATATATATATATATTTATATTTTTTCCAATACAGGAGAACAGACAATAGAATTCACCATGGTAAATTCGATTAAGAGTGTTCAACATAGGCGAATGGACAATATAACATACGCGCAAAAGCTCCTGACTTCACGAAGAAAAAAAAATGGTTCAAGCACTGACGTGAAGTCAGGAGCTTTTGCGCGTATGTTCTATTGTCCATTCTCCTGTATTGAACACTCTTAATCGAATTTACCATGGTGAATTCGATATTACTCTCAACTAATTACTAACTAATACTTTGGGAGATATGATTTTTCAAAATTTCAATAATTAATCGTAATTTTATGATTTTTTGAATTGAATTTCTTTTGTGATGCAGTTCTACCATAAGAATCCATTGATATGATTCCCAACTCAGAGAAACCAATACTTTCGGAGATATGATTTGTCAAAGTTTGAACAAGAGCGCCAAAGCTCCTGTCCACAGGGCTTTCCCACATGTTTGCATGTATGTTCTGGGGAACATCTCGTTATAATTTTACCCAAATATCTGTAATTTTGGAATTTTTTGCCGAAAATGGTCTCAAACGATTGAGCTCTACTCCCTGATGAAGAATTCGAGGTCAAATTTGATTCTGTTCGGCTGTTGCCACGATAACCTGAGAACGAAAAGAGATAGAAAATTGAAATTTTCAGTGTAGGTGGCGCATCCCAATACGACGGACATGTTCGTTATGGGTATAATCGGCCCAATGGTTTCCGAGTAATAATTTTGTTTTCAACCCATACAGATCCGATCGAATTGAATCTTGGTGACTAGTTGTAGAATACAAAAAATTTACAGTATTTACAGTAAAATTTTGTGAAAATCGTATCACTAGAAAATTAAAAAAAGATTATTAGAATATAATTTTTTTTATGTCACGATAACCTGAGAACCGAGAATTGATATTTGGTTGTTATTTCTCCATTAACCCGAAAAATACAAAACCGATACCACTCAAACAAGGTTATTAGTTATGGAATGCCAACGCAAAAATTTTTGCGAAATTCGTGAGGATCGTATTAATATTAAATTTTTAAAAAATCATTGAAAAAAAATTCTATATCAGAAACTATTCGTCCAACATCGCCGAAATTTTGCGAGAACCTTCAGAACCTAACTCTACAACCGAGTTCCAAGTTTGAACACGATCGGATGTATATTGTTGGAGATCCGTCTAGCCCGTGTGAGTTCATTAGCTGGATGGGTGACCATTGCCTCGATATCTTTCGAGCTAAAGGAAATAGAGACTTGCAATTTTCAGGGTAGGTTGCGCATCCAAATGGGAGTGTTAAGTTCGTTTTTTGGTATAATCGGCCCAACGGTTTCGGTGTTATACCCACCTGGAATATTATTTTCTCGATAACTCGAAAAAAAATAGACTCGATCGAATTGAAGCTTGGTAACTAATTGTAGAATATCGATATAAAGACGTGTGTAAAATTTTTTCGAATTTTTTTACACCCTCACTCACTGCATTCCTGTTTCCAAATATAAAGAGAATAGGATTGAATACAAGAAATTATTGTATTTGCAGTTCAGACCCACAATTTTGAATAAAACACTTGCCCGGTGGAGCAAGGACTTGACATGCTGTCATATTGCATCAATATTGTTTGTACACATCAGGCATGAACCTCGTTCATCTACATGGGCCATTACCCACCGTACTTACATTCTTAATGTATCAGAAAAGAATTAATTTCCTATTCATATCATAATCAAAACAGGCAAAAAGTTCTCCTGGATACGAATAAATAAATACCGGAATGAAAAAATTGTAAATATTGGAATAATTTGAAATTTTTCCAGTTGCTTTAGCTTACCATAACAACTTATATGTGTCACAGCTTAGGTAAAAAATAAAATACGGAGTTCGAAAAGGAAATGATAAACAATTATGTAAATTTTATGGAATTCATTTCACAGGTCGTAGAATCAGATACTGTTCAACATAATCAAATTCTCATGTTCCACGTTTCTTTCTATTTCATTCAAAGTTAATGGAATCGAGGACCCTCAAATTAATGATATCTATTTCACGTCCCTGAGAAAGATTCGCCATAAAAAAAAATGGGTTCAAGCCCTGTGGACAGGAGCTTTCTGGCGCTCTAGTTCAAACAGACAAATTATATCTCCGAAAGTATTGGTTTCTCAGAGTTGGGAAATATATCAATGTATTCATATAATAGAACTGCATCCTAAAGGAAATTCAATTCAAATAATAGTTTATTTATCAAGATTAAATGAGCAATCATGAGAATGAGAAAAGCACCATGGAAGAAATCAAATTAAATCTGGCCAATTTTGCCCAATAACGAACTTAACCGAGATATTCATCTCCCTAAACTACTCTGAAAATTTCAACTACCTACCTCATTCCGTTCGAGAGCTATATCTATGTCTATGGATGAAAAGCAGTCTCACTACTCTCAGATCTCTTACTTCATGTTCAGTTCCGAAATGTAAGAATTTTCTGAGAAAAACTAATATCGGAGCAAACAACTGAGATTTAACTCACTTCGCTCACAATTCTTCGATTGATTAGTCTCAGGAACATCATTTGACATTATGACAATTCATATTCATACATAGAATAATATCATTCTGTGACAACGTTGAAATACGATTTATTATTGAAATTTTGAAAAATCATATCTGAGATTTTTCTCACTTCGCTCACAATTCTTCGATTGATTAGTCTCAGGAACATCATTTGACATTATGACAATTCATATTCATACATAGAATAATATTATTCTGTGACAACGTTGAAATACGATTTATTATTGAAATTTTGAAAAATCATATCTCCGAAAGTATTAGCTTGTTAGAGTAAAAAATGATATGAATGGATTCTTATGATAAAACTGCTTATTAAAAAAAAATTAATTTTGAATTTGTTTTGTAAAAAAAAAATTTTTTTTTATTACTCCGAAACCTTCTGTCCGATTTTACCCAGTAACGAACTTAGCCGAGATATTCATCCCCCAAACCTACTCTGAAAATTTCAACTCTCTAGCCCATTCCGTTCGAGAGTTATCGTGCCTACGGCCGGACGGCCGGCCGGACAGAATGAATTTCGACCACGGATTCTTGATCAGTGAGTCGAACCAAATCGTTTAAGACCATTTTCATCGAAATATTCGAAAATTACAGACATTTGGGCAAATTGATAAGCACTCAGTTCCGAGGAACTAGAGCGCCAAAAAGGTATCAAGCAATTCAATTTCGCATTGCTTAAAACTTTTTTCATCGGTCGGATTTTATAACCCCCAAGTGAAATATATAGATTTCAACAGTCAGTTAAAAACATTCTTGAAAAGCACTGAGCTGAAGTCAGGAGCTTTTGCGCGCATATTCAATTTTCTATTCACGCCTCACCAACTTTCATGAAATACTCCATGGAGTTGGGGAAGAATAACAGAAGCGTTACCACGTGAAAAACTGAATTGGATATCAACTGAATTCGAATTTGAGTTGGTTAACGGGCGAAATCAACCAAGCGGTTTCGGAGTTTTTATTAAAAATATTTTGTATGAATATTTCCGAAACCGATGACTTGATCTGTCTGAAATTTAGCATAAAGTTGTAGAATAATGATCCCTATATGCATGCGAAGTTTTGAATTGATCGGGTTGCCGTAAAGTTAAAAAAAAAATTTAATTATTTAAATTTTGTTTCTACAATAACTCTCGAACAGAATGAGCTAAGCAGTTGATATATTCAGAGTAGGTTTGGGAGATAAATACCTCAGCTAAGTTATTGGGAAAAATCGTCAAAATGGTTTCGGAGTAACGAAAAAAAATTTTTTTTTTACGTTACAAATTTCAAATTCAATTTTTCTTAAGATGCAGGGTCACCATAAAATCCATCGATATCATTTTCAACTCTAACAAGCTAATATTTTCGGAGATATGATTTTTCGAAATTTCAATAATGAATTGTACTTTATGTTTTCAGTTTTCACATAATGCTGTACTTAATTATTCTATCTATGAATTATTATATGATCTGTGTTCTTACATGTCATGTTATTTTCCTATGAGAGATAAATATCAAAATTATTTCTGGTTCATTATTCTTGATATAAAATACACCTCCTGTTCTAGAAAACAAAGTATGATTGAATGCAAAATGATCAATGAAATAACCTAAGCTATCGTAGAATTATGAGTATGATACTATGATATTGTACTTTTAAGGAGAATATAGAATGCCCGTAGATAATCCATATGATGATGGAAATATATTCTTTGGTAAGATACATAATCAAATTGGGTTCAGAATATCTTCAGTAAAACAAAACTGCAATATTGTCTAAGTTTTAATTGATATAATATAATTTTCAGAGTAAATTTGAGGAATGAAAATCTCGGATAAGTTCGTTATTAGGGAGAATCGGTCTGTTTGAATTTAATTTCTTTCAGGATGCTGTTCTATCGTAAGAATCCATTTATATAATTCCCAGAGACCAATAATATCGCAGATATGATTTGTCAAAGTTTGAACAAGAGCGCCAAAGCTCCTGTCCACAGAGCTTGAACTAATTTTTGGCACTCTTGTTCCTCGGAACAGAGTGCTTATTAATTTGCCCAAATGTCTGTTATTTTCGAATTTTTGGCTGAAAATGGTCTCAAACGATTTGGTTCGACTCACTGATCAATAATCCGTGGTCGAAATCGATTCTGTCCGGCCGTCCGTTAACACGATAACTCTCGAACGAAAGGAGTTAGAGGATTGGAATTTGCAGGGTAGGTTTGGAGCGTAAATATCTCGGACGAGTTCGTTAATGGGCGAAATCCATCAAGGGGTTTCGGAGTTATGGCGATTTTTAGTAAAAACATTTTTTATGGATATTTCCGAAACTGATCACTCGATCTATCTGAAATTTAGCATCAGCTTGTAGAATAATGACCTTTATACGCATGCGAAGTTTTGTATTGATCGGGTTGCCGTAAAGTGTGACTAAAAATTTTTGATTTTTGAATTTTGTTTCTACAATAACTCTCGAACAGAATAAGCAGGGCAGTTGAAATTTCCAGAGGAGGTTTGGGAGATAAATATCTCGGTTAAGTTCGTTATTGGGCAAAATAGGCCGGATGGTTTCAGAGTAACGGAAACATTTTTTGTAACTTACAAATTTCAAATCCAGTTTCACCATAAAAATCTATTGATATAATTTTCAACTCTAACAAGCTAATACTTTCAGAGATATGATTTTTTGAAATTACAGTAATGAATCGTACTTCTATGTTTTTATTATTGATAATTTTTGAAGCTATTTTTAAACGACACTTTGTTTAAATTTATTTTTTTTTTTCATTATGCAGTTCTATCATAAGAATCCATTGATATAATTCCCAATTCTGAGAAATCAATACTTTCGGAGATATAATTTGTCTGTTATTTGAATACGAGCGCCAAAAAGCTCCTGTCCACAGGGCTTGAACCAATTTTTAACCAAACGATGTATCACAAGCATATACTTTATTTGAAAAATTGAGGGTTGTACCTGTCTTTCGAAAGGGGTTGAAGACAGGGTTCACATTTTTAAAAAGAAGAATGACAATTTAAAATTCGAATTTGACATATTCCGGGATTTTGCATAAATATGTACAGTAACCAAGATAATGAATGTTTTCAATTTGGCTACTCCACAATGTATCTTAGTGTTTTTATGCAGAATAAACAGTATGTTGAACAAATATTAAGAATTATATAATGGGTTTACACTCCTACAACAAATACAGAACAAGAAACATTGCTTTTATACGAGATTGCAATAGTTATTTGTGTTCATGACAGCTACTCGTAAATTTCGATACGTTGCATGCTGCTCTACTTACACTATCGAATCAGACGGGTTCAACTTTGATCTCTAGTATATCGTATATTCGAATTAATTTACGTCAGAATTTTTTTTTCTATTTTAAATTGAAGTAAAATGATTATAAATTTCTTATCGATATAAATTCACTATCGCGTATTTACCCTGTCATATTCGAGAAAAGCTATACATTAATGATATATTCTGAAGTGGATTCCCTGAAGCTAACAAAAACAGTGCAACCTACAGACATACTGTCAAAAAAAGTGGGAAAGCCCTGTGGACAGAGGCTTTGGTGCGCTGTCCAAATCTATAG
Organism: Halyzia sedecimguttata; assembly: GCA_937662695.2. Classification (NCBI taxonomy): domain Eukaryota; kingdom Metazoa; phylum Arthropoda; class Insecta; order Coleoptera; family Coccinellidae; genus Halyzia; species Halyzia sedecimguttata. The sequence continues at coordinate 85,132,681 of OW569415.2, read as the reverse complement.
GCAGAGCTGTCACCCATCCAGGTACTGAACTCGCCCTAAGCTGCTTAGCTCCAGGAAAAATAATTTCCAAGAATTTAAATCCGACAGAAAAAACAAGCGTCCAAAAAAAAATTGGTACACTTTTTGGCCGAGTGCTGTGCTGTGTTTGCAGTGGCATCAGGTTCTATTCAAATACATTCATCCACTATTGGTTCGAGAATGAACAGTGTTGTGTGGCATGTGGTGTATATTCAAATATATAATTTAACTGTTGGGTCAAAAACCAACAGTGCTGCGTTTGTGGTAGCATAAGGACCCACTCGAGTACATGCATTACCTGACACAGTTAATATTGACGTTATTAAATGGTTTCTTTCTAGGTTTTCTCTCCCAAACTCTGAAAAATATCTATAAAATAAAAAATTAATTATTTTGTGATTTGCTTCTGCGTAAGAAACACAAGATATTTGTCAGAAGCAATCAATCGAACAATGTTGCCTAACAAACAACAACGAAACAACATCAACGAAGAAACAACTATACCGTAACATTTCAGAGTCTATATCAGACTCCTTTGTCAGACGCTTTATGAAAATCTTCACAATTATTTTGTTGATAGTTATTGAATGTGACAATTCTCTCGAATTTCAGAATAACTATCAACAAAATCATTCTGAAGATCTTCGTAAAGCGTCTTACGAAGGAGTCTGATATAGACTCCGAAACGTTACGATATAGTTGTTTCTTCGTTGATGTTGTTTCGTTGTTATTTGTTAGGTAACATTGTTCGATTGATTGCCTCTGACAAAAATCTTGTATTTTTTACGCAGAAGCAAATCACAAAATAATTAATTTTTTTATTTTATAGATATTTTTCAGAGTTTGCGAGAGAAAGCCCAGAAAGAAACCTTTTAATGATACCTCTCACAGTATCCTTTAATGATTAATATTGACTTTGACTGTGACACAGAATGATGCCATGTATATGTGCATGAAGCTAAGGAATGCATTGCATTGATTACTACATAGGAGAATTAATTCTTTCATAGTAAAATGTGAGCCTTATAACGTACAAGAATATTCTGAATTTTATAAAGCTTGCCTACTTCATTAAGTTTTTTCGGAACTCCCATATTTGCTTACACTGGATAACAAGGGAGCCCAGAGCTTTAATAGCAGCTTGACTGTCAGAGTGGATTGCTATATCACATCTCTGATAGTTTCATTCTAGGTTCATTTCCACATTTCTTTCAATTGCTACTATTTATGCCTGAAATGAGATCGGATAGGAGCCTAATGAAATGTACCCGGTAAGAGAGGATCAGGCTTTCTGGTTTTTGGCGCTCTTGTTCCTCGGAACAGAGTGCCTATCAATTTGCCCAAATGTCTGTAATTTTCGAATTTTTCGATGAAAATGGTCTTAAACGATTTGGTTCGACTCACTGATCAAGAATCCGTGGTCGAAATTCATTCTGTTCGGCCGGTATGGCAGGCCGGCTGTAGGCACGATAACTCTCGAACGGAATGAGCTAGACAGTTGAAATTTTCAGAGTAGGTTTGGGAGATAAATATCTCGGCTAAGTTCGTTATTGGGCAAAATCGCACAGATGGTTTCGGAGTAACAAAAACAAATTTTTTTTACTTGACAAATTCCAAATTAAATTTTTTTCAATAAGCAGTTTCACCATAAGAATCCATTGATATCATTTTTAACTCCTACAAGCTAATACTTTCGCAGGTATTATTTTTCAAAATTTCAATAATAAATCGTATTTCTACGTTTTCACAGAATGATATAATTATTCTATATATGAATTGTTATGATGTCAACTTATTTTCCTGAGATATGACATTGTATAATATATTTCAGCAATCGTAGAATTATGAGAATTATAATATGATATCATAATTTTTGTTGGTTGATATGTTCAGGCCGATGGTCAATCCATATGATGATGGGAATGGTAATGGTTAGTTAATAATATTGTGTTCAGAATATCTCCAGTATAAACAAAACTGGAATATTGGTGTTTTGGAGTGGATTTGAGGAAAGAATATATATTATCGTTCATCATAGAATTGTTTTACGGAGAAATAAATTTTATTTTCGAAAGTTTGTATACAGACGGATGTCGCCAATTAGGCAAATCCAGCTACCAGCGGACTTCCTGAAATTAGACACAATGAGTCAAAAAAAGGGAAATCAGAATATTATTGTACCAATTACTATATTGCTCATTTACTTGCCGCTATACATCTACATAATTTTTTCAAATTTTTGCAGACGATTGAATAATTCAAGTTTTCTTCTCATGCACTGGACTTACCTTGAAAACAAGTTTTTAATCGAATGCTCTCCTTCAATCTACACAATTTCATAATTATTGCCTCAAACGTATTTTTAGCAGATAAAAATCGATTAAGTTCATTATTCATTATACGCGAAAATTATAAATTCAAATTAAACGTGGAAAAGAGAGTTTGTAGTATGATATTTTCTGATTTCACTGTAACGTTCAAAATTATCAGACAACCGTGTATCGGAATGCCGATGGATAGATCCAAACCTTCGCCTGTTCTACCTGTTTTTGCGGAAATTGTTCATATAATTACATAGATCCTACAGGTCGTTTGGCGGAAGGCTAAAAGTATACAGGGTGATTCACGAAGGTCGTTTGTTAGAATATTTCAATAAAAGACTCGTGATAAACACTTGAAATTTTATAGTTAAGCTTTGTTAGGACATATGAATTCTTGGAAAAATTTCAGATTCGTTCGACTTCCGGTTCCGCCGGTAATGATTTCATTCTTTGATTGTAATACCCAGTTTTTTCATTGATAATCAGATTACCCATTGAATTCTCCATTGTTTTAATGTGTCACCTACATATTATTCTCATAAAATTCGTGTGAAATCTGAAAAAACCCTTTGAATTTTCTCAAATAGGGCTTCATTCCAATGTTAATAATAGGAAGATTTTTGCATGAAAATTCCTAATTTTAGTGAAGACATACCTATGCTTCTCCTTCGTTAATTCAAAATCCAATTCATCATACAGGGTGTTTCTATTTAAATGTCAAAGTTAGTCATGACAAAAACCTCAAAACTCATTTTTTTCAAATGAGAACCCAGTATTTTATTGGTGGGCTGGAAACTACGTTAAAAAATAGTGCATTTTTTATAATACACTACTGCTTTACTCACCTTTACTTTCCGGGAATGAGCATTTTTGAGCAGTAGTATGTATTATAAAAAACACACTATTTTTAAAGTAGATTCCAGCTGACCAATAAAAAAATGGGTTCTCATTTGAAAAAAATAAGGTTTAAGGTTTTTATCATGACTGACTCTGACATTGAAGTAGAAGCACCCTGTATGTTCAATTGAATTTTTATGTATTTAACGAAGGAGAAGCATAAGTATGTCTTCTGATAGAAGCTACAAAATTAGGAATTTTTATGCAAAAATCTACAAGTTATTAACATTGGAATGAAGCCCTATTTGAGGAAATTTTAAGGGTTTTTTCAGATTTTACACGAATTTTCTGAGAATAAAAGTAAGTGACACATTAAAACAATGTAGAGTTCAATGGGTAATCTGATTATCAATGAAAAAACTGGATATCACATTAAAAAATGAAAGTATTCGAACGAAGCTGAAATTTTTTCCATGAATTTATCTCTGTAACAAAGCTTAACTATACAATTTCAAGTGTTCTTCTCGTGTTTTTCTTTGAAATATTCTAACGAACGGTCTTCGCGGATAAACCTGTATACTTGAGAATAACAGCCTGAAATCGATAACGCACTTCGCTAAGGCATTTGTTAAAGGTTAACAGGCTCCTTTTTGCAGGATATTTAATGACAGAAGTCCATTTGCCAATAATTTCAGTGTAAAGAGGGCATGTATTGCAAAAGCTGAGAAAACGGAATAGATCGATGCTAAATAGTCCGGTCAAATTAGACCAGATATAAGGGTAAAGTAACATAAATTCCCACCAAGCTGAAAATCAGTAAGATTGTTTAAAATATCATTAAAAATAAAATTTTAAAGTTCCCCATCTTTCCCCTGTAAGGGAAAAATTTTTTTCAAGGTCAAAGGTCAAAAAAATGAGTTTTTCGCTATTTTCAGCAAAACGGTAAGTTTTATCATAAAAATACCTCAGACAAAACCTTTAGATCATAAAATTATCTGCAAAAAATTTATTCATACTTTTTTCTCTACGAGCCACCCTTTTTGAGATATAATGATTCAAGAAGTTGTAATCGTCATAATATGCAAGAGTACGCCATATACAGGGTGAGTCTTTAACCACTGTATGAATTTTAACCAAAGATTCCTCTCATCAAATGAAACACTTTTTTCATTTAACATTTTTCCAAATTCAGCTCAGGTAAAAAGATACAGGCTGTTGAAATTTTGAAAAAAAATCAGTTTTTATTTTGTAGCTTTGACATCCTTTTTTCGAATAAAATGAATGTTGGCGTAAAGTTTCCTATAACTATGATACATATTTTCCAAATATTAGTTATTTTCTACTTCTACTGGTTTTCTAGTTATGAACCCGTGGATTCATAAAACTAAACGAAATTAGCATAAAGAAAGCATATAAAGTTTTTCTTGAGTCATTTCAAGAATATTCCATCGTTTTAGAACATTATATTATTCTTCATAATTCTTCATAATTACTCCTTAAACGCACCGTTTTCGAGATATTCTTCATTGAATGTTTTAAAATGAAAAACTCCAGAAATTTCACTACTTTTATGGATCTGTCCCTGAGCGTTGGAATCCCGAATCAAGCTGTAAACCACGTTACCATGCCTTATTCTCGTCCGCCAACAATGTCATAGATAATTTATATGCGGGAGTGTATTAGCACATTGTGAAATCTTTAAACGCTTGTAGCTTTTTACCTGAGCCAAATCTGGAAAAATGGTAAATGAAAAAAGTGTTTCATTTGATGAGAGGAATCTTTGGTTAATATTAATGCAGTGGTCAAAGACTCACCCTGTATACATCTCTATAGTTGTAATATATGTTAAAATATTTTTCTATCGGTCATTGTAACTTACACTACTAATATAATGTAATATAATGTAATCATGTACTATGTTTACACGCAATAACTGGCTGTGATACGACATCTGCATTTTACAGGAGGGGTAAAATAAAGTTTTCAAACTTAATAATGAAAAATGGCGATACCGTTGTTAATAAATCAACAAGTCCAGAGCGTTATGCCAATAGGGTCCTTCATAAATGGCTTCATATTTGGACATATTTTTTCAAATTTAAATGTTTCAATAATACATAGTAATTCAATGTTTTCGCAGAATGCGAGTTCTATTTGTCTGTGTTCTATGTGTGTTCACTATTTATTCATGTCATCTTATTTTTTTATATACTTCGAACTTTAAAAATAATTCGTGTTGGAAATCAAGGTTCCGCATCTTGAATTTGTAAATATATACAAATATATGACTGTTTCGATACCAAAAATAATATTGACTTGTTGCATACTTAACAATCAATGTGCAAATATTGGGGATGATGTTTCAGAAGATTTAGCATTAGATCATTTTAATGATGTACTTTATGAAGGCAATAGGAAAGAACAACATAATGGAATCATCAAAAGATATTACTGTTCGTTGACCACCGAGGTTAATATTACCTTTTACTTCCTTAAGTAGTCAAACATGTTCCTATAACCAGAATCATAATGTTGCTAGCAAAAAATGCTGAAATATGGATCTACATTTGTGTATAAAATATTCTTGCCTAAGTTAATGTTCATAATACAGAATGAATGTGTTAGTGGTATGAACTATTAAATTATTACAACAGTATTGTATTTTATTGATATATTTTGATCTAGCAAAATAATTTGTTCGTCAGCCTATACGTATTCAAATATCAAGAATAAATGGACAATCTACCATGATTGTCTCCAACCTTGCTGTAGACATTTCGATGATACTTTCCTTAGGTATTTCGTGTTGTGAAAACTATGCACCGATTGTAAGTTGCAACAACCCATTCCACGAGGTGAAATCATTGCAGATTTTTGGGGAGTTTTGGGGGTTCAAACCCCCCCCGAAATGTTATTTTTTCTTTAAAAAAAAAAAATTTTTGCTGCAGAAACTGACCGTTACACCCCCAAAACCCCCCCGAAATTAATTCCTATTTCAAACCCTCACACCCCCCCCCCCCATTCTATTTCATCTCAATTGATTATAATTATATTTATAATTTTCAACCAATCCTGATCACAAACAGGAATAATAAGCGCAGTGTTCGTGGTCAGAATGATACAATCTGTGCGTAAATACAATAACTTGACTCTTCCAATTAGGATGTACAGATAGATAGTGGCTCAACCTTGCAAATAATAATTATGAATAATTTCCAGATTGAATGTAGATCTATAAATCGTAATTATCAAATGTTTCGAATAATGTTGAATCCAAAAAAATATTGATAATTAAATATGTAGGTCAATTTTATGTAGATCAAGTGCACCACGAGCATAGTCAATTCAAGGTTCGTTTTTGCCATGACTAAATTTTAGTCATCCGTTTATCGGAAGTACAAGAACGAATTAGATACGGGATGTTGCATTCCGAAATAATCTGTTATCTGTTTTTCGCTTCGATGGAAAATAATTCCGTGAGAATCTGCCGATACATCGAGTCCAAATAATAACAATAATCATCTTTATTAGCAAATTTGCTACAGAAATTCAAAACACAAAGTAAATTAAAGAGTACATTCGGGACAATAATTTAACAGAGCCAAACCTAAAATAAAATAAAATTCTTTGCATGCGTTCTGCAGGGTTTCTTAAATTTAAGAAGTCTGCTACATGATTTGACTTCCTCAGGCAGTTCATTGTTATACCTCAATCCATCTAGGAACGAACTGTTTTGGTCAAAATTTGAATCTACCTTTCTGATATGAAAAAAATTTGGTTCAAGCCCTGTGGACAGGAGCTTTTTGGCGCTCTAGTTCAAACAGACAAATTATATCTCCGAAAGTATTGGCTTCTCAGAGTTGGGAATCATATCAATGTATTCTTATGATAGAACTGCATCATAAAGGAAATTCAATTCAAATAATAGTTTATTTATCAAGATTAAATGAGCAATCTGAGAATGAGAACTACACCATGGAAGAAATCAAATTAAATTAGCTGAAATGAATTTGACTCTCTCTTATAGAACAGGATGACATGTACGAGTATGAACACAGAGCATATAATGAAGCTTAGATATAATAATTATAGCATTCTGTGAAAACATAGAAGTACGATTCATTATTGAAGTTTAGAAAAGTCATATCTCGGAAAGTATCAGCTTGTTGGAGTTGAAAATAGTACCAGTGGATTTTTATGGTGAAACTGCATCTGGAATAAAAACTGAATTTGAAAGTTGTTGCTTAAAAAAAATTTTTATTTCGTTACTACGAAACCATCTGGCCTATTTTGCCCAATAACGAACTTAACCGAGATATTCATCTCCCTAACCTACTCTGAAAATTTCAACTGCCTAGCTCATTCCGTTTGGGAGTTATTTTAGAAATTTTTTTCAAATTTTTTTTTTACACTTGGTAACTTGGTCACTACAACACTTCACACGCGTATAAAGGTCATGATTCTAAAATTTGATGCTAAATTTCAAATAGATAGAGTGATCGGTTTCGGAAATATTCATAAAAAATATTTTTACTAAAATCAGCCATAACTCCGAAATCGCTTTATGGATTTCACCCATTAACGAACTTGTCCGAGATATTCACGCTCCAAACCCACCTCGCTAATTTCAATCCTCTAACTCATTTCGTTCGAGAGTTATTGTACCTACGGCCGGCCGGATTGGCCGAACAGAATCGATTTTGACCTCGAATTCTTGATCAGTGAGTCGAACCAAATCGTTTGAGACAATTTTCAGCCAAAAATTCGAAAATTACAGACATTTGGGCAAATTGATAAGCACTCAGTTCCGAGGAACTAGAGCGTCAAAAAGAGCAATCTACAATGCTTCAAAAATTATCAGTAAATTTATTTATCAAGATTAAATGAGCAATCTGCAATGATTCAACCTCGTGGAATGGGAGTTGCAACTTATACTCGGTGCATAGTTTTCACAACTCGAAATACCTAAGGAAAGTATCATCGAAATGTCTAGAGCAAGGCTGGAGGCACTCATAGCAGATTGTCCATTTATTCCTGATATTTGAGTAGGTAGTGGATTACGAACAAATTATTTTAATAGTTCAAAATATATTAATAAAATTAAATCATCTTTTCATAATTTAAAATTTGATAGTTCATACCACTAACGAATTATTTTGTGTATTATGAACTTTAACTCAAGAAAAAATGATTGATACACAAATGTAGATCCATATTTCAGTATTTTTTTGCTAGCAACATTATGAAAATATTGTATATAGGAACATGTCTCACTACTTAAGGAAGTAAAAGGTAATATTAACCTCAGTGTTCAACGAACAGTATTTTCTTTTGATGATTCCATTATGTTCTTCTTGCCTATTGCCTCCATAAACTATATCAGAACAGTCTTGTAAATATTCACAAATTCAAGAATCGAATACTTGCTTTCCAAGAAAAAATAACTATGAATTGACAATCTCTAATAACTAGTATACATGACATTTGTGAATAGTGATCACAGACAGATTCTGTGTTCACATGATGTATTATTGAAACTTTGAAACATCATATCTCCGAAAGTATTAGCTTGTTAGAGTTGAAAATAATAAAAATGGATTCTTATGATGAAACTTCTTAACTCTAATTTATGGTGCAGTTCTATCAGTAGGATCCGTTAATGTCATTTCCAACTCTTACGGTGGGTTTCACAAAGCTTTGACAGCTCTTGATTGCCAAATCAGTGTGATTCTATATATATTTCCAGTTCATTTTTGATGCAACCACCGAATTAAATCCACAATTAGGCTAATCGAAACCCACCATGAGAAACCAACACTTTCGGAGATTTGATTTGTCAAAGTTTGAATAATTACTCGCTAGTAGCTTGACAAGAGCACCAAAGACCCTGTCCACAGAGCTTTCCCACTTTTTTAAGGAACATTTACCCGTAATTCTTATTATTGTACCATTTCCGTTACCAAGCAGTGACGTCATCGATATTTTTTCAAATTGCAATCCCATATTTTTTTCTTGACATAGATAGATCATAAAATTCTGAATTCTGTAATGGACATGTAGCGCCAATGGGTCAATAATCCTTGAGATATTGATTTTTCAAATTTTTCACAATTTTTGATATTATGTAATCATCAAATAAACACTTTTTTATTACAAAAACGATACCTCAGTATTGATACTGAAACTTATAAAAAAAATAAATTCAAACCTAGGTCTATGACTCACCTCATGTTGGATTTACATACATCAGAAAATTATAATTGGAGCATTCTATGAAATCATAAAATTATGATTAATTATTATTTCGATAATTGATCGTAATTCTATGATTTCATAGAAAGCATTAGAAAATTATAATTAGAGTATTCTATGAAATCATAAAATTACAATTTATTATTGAAAAATCATATCTTCGAAAGTATTAGTTTGTTAGAGTTGAGAATGGTATCAATGGATTTTTATGATGAAATTACATCTTAAAAAAAAATTGAATTGGAAATCTGTACTGTAAAAAAAATTAAAATGGCATAAATGACACCCATCAAGATTAATTTAGAGCACGAACTGATTTTTCCCAGAGTGTTGAAAATACGACCGAAAACTCCGGCTTGCGCGCAAGCCTCGCCCCCTTTGGATCTTTAATGAATACATTTTATTTAAACTTAATAAACATGAAAATGCAAGTGCTATAATTGTTAAACTCTTAATCTGAGAATTTTTTCCTCTCGTGGAGCTATTTTTCGAAGGTCTTAGAATAGATTTTTAAGTAGCTTCTATTCATAAGAAAACGGATCAATAGTAATATATATAAAAGAAGTTTTTTCAATGTTTAAGGAAGCTTTTTAATTTTTCACTGTTGATAACGAAACGGAAATGAACAATTTTTTAATCTTTCTAACGCAAATCTATTCTAAGACCTTCGAAAAATAGCTCCACGGAAGGAAAAAAAAATCGGATTAATAGTTTAACAATTATCACACTTGCAATGTTAATGTTCGTGCTAAAAAAAATTATTTATTATCTAATGGATAACTAATTGAAAATTTGCGATAAAAATTTTTTGGACTACAGATTATTGTTCATTGATCTATCCTACAGGCACTTAAATTTTTACAGTTCTTAATATCCTTATTTAATAAGTTAAAATATTATTTATTGCAATCCATAAAAATTGGTTCCAGTCCTGTGGACAGGAGCTTTCTGGCGCTCTTGTTCAAACAGACAAATTATATCTCTGAAAGTATTGGTTTCTCAGAGTTGGGAATTATATAAATGGATTCTTATGATAGAACTGCATCATAAAGGAAATTAAATTCAATTAATAGTTTATTTATCAAAATTAAATGAGCAATCTAAGAATGAGGACTGCACCATGGAAGAAATCAAATTAAAATAGCTGAAATGAATTTGACTCTCTCTTATAGAACAGGATGACATTCACGAGTATGAACATATATCACATAATAATTCATAGATAGAATAATTATAGCATTCTGTGAAAACATAGAAGTACGATTTATGTTTGAAATTTCGAAAAATCATATCTCCGAAAGTATTAGCATGTTGGAGTTGAAAATGATATCGATGGATTTTAATGGTGAAACTGCATCTTAAATAAAAATTGAAATTGAAATTTGTTGCTTAAAAAAAATTTTTTTTTCGTTACTCCGAAACCATCCGGCCTATTTTACCTACTAACGAACTCAACCGAGATATTTATCTCTCAAATCTACTCTGAAAATTTCAACTGCCTAGCTCATTCAGTTCGAGAGTTATTGTAGAAACAAAATTTAAAAATATTTTTTTTTTGACACTTTACGTCTACCCGATCAATAAAAAACTTCGCATGCGTATAAAGATCATTATTCTACAATCTGATGATAAATTTCAGATAGATCGAGTGATCGGTTTCGGAAATGTTCATAAAAAATGTTTTAACTAAAAACGGCCATAACTCCGAAACTGCTAGGTGGATTTCGTCCGTTAACAAACTCGTCCGAGATATTTACCCTCCAAACCTACACTGAAAATTTCAATCCTGTAACTCCTTTCTTTCGAGAGTTATTATGTTTCTAAAATCACTCGTGCAGGAAAATCTAGATGAATTTTACAATACCCTGTAAATATATTTCGGCATCGCAAAAACTTAATCATGTAATCAAACTGAGAGTATGCCAAGCCAACTAGAGAAGGATGTGTCAAGGTTACTGGCTTCAGGTCAACCAATTTCACTGAAACAGTTATCGTCCATCCTGAATGCGAAGATGTCGGATGAAGAAATACATCAAGATTTGATTTACTAGACGTGTTAGATCCCAAAGACCACATTTCATTCGAGATATTTTTGTATTGCATCAATTCCAAATGCTAGGTTACTATATTCATTGTGTAATTCTTCGTCTTGTGTTGATCGAAATTAATGTCATTTGTTATGTTGAATCCTTTCCGGGTGAATGGTCTCTGGATTTAATTGAGACAGTTATGGATTTATAGCTCTTTGGTAACCACTTGCTATCATATATTCTTGATATGATCATACTGAAGGTCTTAGGTCCAGCGAGGATACCTCTAATAAGCTCTTATACAGGGTGAGTCTTTGACCACTGCATTAATTTTAACCAAAGATTCCTCTCATCAAATGAAACACTTTTTTCATTTAACATTTTTCCAAATTCAGCTCAGGTATAAAGATACAGGCTGTTGAAATTTTGAAACAAATTCAGTTTTTATTATGTAGCTTTGACATCCTTTTTTCGAATAAAATGAATGTTGGCGTAAAGTTTCCTATAAATATGGTACATAATTTTCCAAATATTAGTTATTTTCTACTTCTACTGGTTTTCTAGTTATGGACTCGTGGATTCATAAAACTGAACGAAATTAGCATAAAGAAAGTATATAAAGTTTTTCTTGAGTCATTTCAAGAATATTCCATCGTTTTAGAACATTATATTATTCTTCATCATTTCTCCTTAAACGCACCGTTTTCGAGATATTCTTCATTGAATGTTTTAAAATGGAAAACTCCAGAAATTTCACAGTGGTCAAAGACTCACCCTGTATATACTGACCTACCAAGAAAGTGCAACACCCAAAAGAAGCTGTTTAAATTTTAATTTTTTGTTGGTAAAACATAGATAGTATAACAAGGAGTAAATGATTGAAATTTGAGGAAAAAAAATGAAGGGCTTACAATTTTTTTTAATAAATTTGTTAATAATGTGTTGGTTCACCGCGATTATCTATACACTCCTCAACACGTCTTGGCATTGATGCAATAAGATGGTCTATTTCTTCTTGAGGGATACTATCCCAAGCTACCTGTAGTTCATGTATCAGAGCCGCCAAAGTCCGTGGGGGCTGGGGTAAATTTCCAAGCCTTCTACCCATGATGTCCCAAACATGCTCTATGGGCGAAAGATCGGGAGATCTGGGCGGCCGTGGCAAAAGATTCACATGGGTCGTTTCAAAAAAGTTTAAACTAACTCTGGCAACATGATTTCGAGCATTATCTTGCTGAAATATTGGATTCTCGAGCCGGTTAAGGTAAGGGAGAACATATGGCTTCACTATTTCTTGAAGGTAACGCAGCGCTATTATGTTACCTCAAATAAAGACTAAAGGTGACCTACTTGCATGTGCAATAGCACCTCATACCATAACGCCTACTTTCCGTTGTACATGACGCTCAATGGTTCACGTCTTTCTCCGCGACGTCATCTCACACTTCTTCGGCCATCATGTGTACCCAAGAAGAATCGAGATTCATCAGATAAGACGACCTGATACCATTCCACATTCCAATATTGACGTTCTCTGCACCACTGTAATCGTTGCCGGCGATGCTCAACCGTCAGAGGTAACACAAGATGGGGTCGATAATGCTGCAGTCCAAAAGACCTTATCCGACGGTAAACCGTTCGGACAGTTACAGGATGGTCTTGTTCTCCTAACCACTCATCAGCCAAATATCGAGTTTTCGCAAATCGGTCTCTAATAGCCATAAGTCTCAGACGTCGATCTTGAACTTCATTTGTGCCTCTTCGACGTCCGGTGCTTACTCTTCTTCGATTTTGGACATTATCAAACCACGCTTGACAACATCTCATAACAGTAGTTGGATTTCTGTTCGATTTCTCGAAATGACAACCCCGCCTCCCGTAGACCACTAATTGGACCTCTTTCAAATTCACTTAGCTGTCGATAAATTCCGCGTACACGTGCTCTAGGCATTTTAACAACAACTAAACATCGACTTTGGATCTCCTCGAAGAGCTGGTTTGTTGTAAAATTTAAAAAAATTGCAAAAAAAATCACTACAATATGTAAGTAACAAAAAGTGTTTACATTAAAAAACCTTCACGATTTTTTTTCCAAATTTTAATCATCTACTCCTTGGTATACTATCTATGTTTTACAAAAAAAAAAAATTAATTTAAACAGCTCTTTCTAGGTGTTGTAGTTTCTTTGTCAGTTAGTATATTATTATTATTAGTCAGACGACAAAATTTGTATTGGACAAGAGTGTCGTTACTAGTAGTGTTCATAATAAGTCCACAGTGAACTCAAACAAGAATAAAGCCTAAGTAGTTGAACACAATAGTAGTATTCTTTTTACCTTGTTGCATTCTCACTACTGAGATCAACTGAGTCAGAATTAGGTGAGACTAAACTGAGTTGTTGTTTAACATAAAAGAACACGTTTTTATCAGGACCATAGACAAGGAATCTTAGGAGAGATAGCTGAAGTATATTATATGTTCTGTGAAGTAAACATGACCTAAATTATTTGAACAAAAGTTGCAAAACTGAAATAAATATATTTATATTCAAAAATAAGACAGATAACTTCAAAATAAACAAGTCTCACGCTATGCGCAGTAAAGTACCTCATGAATAGCATGGTCAGTTTGGGTAAAGGCCTGGTTTCACTAGTGCGTCGGCTGCATGCAGTAACTGCAGAAAGTGGCTGCACCGTCTTTCGAATAGACTGCTACTTCGGAACTATGAAGATATGGTTTCGCTTCTGCGTCCGACGCAACAGCACTGCAACAGCCAAACGGCTGACTGCTTGGGGTACCAGTCTGTGCGACGTCGCTGCAGCGAAACAAGAGAAAATGAGTGTCGATAAATTCAAAAGGGACGAAGAAATTAATCTCATTGAATTAGTTTCGCAAAATAGATGCATATATGATGCATCTCATGATAATTATAAAACTAATAATGTTAAAGATCTTCTTTTTTTAGTGCCGTGCAGATTCCTGTGTAGGCGTTCATTCTCATCTATTCCCATCAAATGTTTCTATTGAATGCAGCATTCTGCAATGTTTGGAAGTCCTTTATCCCCGTCCATTGACGGATATTTCTAAGCCATGATAACTTTCTTCTGCCCATTCCTCTTCTTCCTCCCTCAATTTTACCCTGCGAAACCAGGCCTAAGAGGGAAAGAAATTGTCTTAGTAAATTATTAGTTAAATCTCATCAAACTGAGATAAATGAAACAAGTACTACGACTGAGCAATTGAGCTGTACTGAGAATCTCAGTTAATCTCAGCTGAAGTTGGTAAAAAGAATATCACTAATGTCGAATTGAGAATTCTGGATCCTCTCGAGCACTTTCTCTCACAGCAGTAATACTTTCTTCGTTACGCACATTTCTTTGTCGTGTTTGAAGTCTTATATCATGCAATAAATTGGTGCTACGACTTGTATCCATTACAGTACGAATGTACTGTTGGGAAGGACGACTACCTATGTCGACCGTAAATTGGAAGAAGTTTCGCGAGCTGAACTCTGATTTTGAAAATATACTAACTGACAAAGAAACTGCAACACCCAGAAGGAGCTGTTTAAATTTCAAATTTGTTTTGGTTAAACATAGATAGTATAGCAAGGAGTAAACGATTAAAATTTCAATGTAAATCGTATTTCTACGTTTTCACAGAATGATAGAATTATTATGTGGGTATTCTATGAATTGTTATAATGTCAACTTATTCTCTTGAGACATGACGTTGTTTCATTCGAGTAATCGTATAAATATGAGAATGATAATATAATAATATCATACTTTTTGTTGGTTGATATTTTCATGCCGATGGTCAATCCATATGATGATGGGAATGGTAATGGTAAGTTAATAATATTGAGTTCAGAATATCTCCACTAAAAACAAAACTGGAATTTTGTAGATTTGAGGAAAGATATATATTATCGTTCATCATATAATTGAGGAATGAATATCTCGGATGAGTTCGTTGTTGGGTAGAATTCGTCTATTGGTTTTGGATTGATAATTTTTGGCACTCTTGTTGAATTTAAATTATTCTATGATGTTTGAATTCAATTTCTGCTAAGATGAAGTTCTAAATTTCAATAATGAATCGTACTTCTATGTTTTCACTGAATGCTATAATTATTCTATCTAAGCTTTATTATATGATCTGTGTACTCGTACATTTCATCCTGATTTATATGAGAGAGTCAAATTCATTTCAGCTATTTTAATTTGGTTTCTTCCATGGTGCAGTTCTCATTCTCAGATTGCTCATTTAATCTAGATAAATGAACTATTATTTGAA
This sequence comes from Halyzia sedecimguttata, assembly GCA_937662695.2. NCBI lineage: Eukaryota > Metazoa > Arthropoda > Insecta > Coleoptera > Coccinellidae > Halyzia > Halyzia sedecimguttata. The sequence continues at coordinate 85,116,924 of OW569415.2, read as the reverse complement.
TTGAATTTCCTTTATGATGCAGTTCTATCATATGAATAAATTGATATAATTCTCAACTCTGAGAAACCAATACTTTCGGAGATATAATTTGTCTGTTTGAACTAGAGCGCCAGAAATTCCTGTCCACAGGGCTTGAACCAATTTTTTTGGCGCTCTAGTTCCTCGGAACTGAGTGCTTATCAATTTGCCCAAATGTCTGTAATTTTGGAATATTTCCATGAAAATGGTCTTAAACGATTTGGTTCGACTCACTGATCAAGAATCCGTGGTCGGAATTCATTCTGTCCGGCCGGTCCGGCCGGCCGGACGTGAGCACGATAACTCTCGAACGGAATGAGCTAGAGAGTTGAAATTTTCAGAGTAGGTTTGGGGGATGAATATCTCGGCTAAGTTCGTTATTGGGCAAAATCGGACAGATGGTTTCGGAGTAACAAAAAAAAAATTTTTTTTTACGAAACAAATTCCAAATCAAATTTTTTTTAATAAGCAGTTTTATCATAAGAATCCATTCATATCATTTTCAACTCTAACAAGCTGATACTTTCGGAGATATGATTTTTTAAAATTTCAATGTAAATCGTATTTCACAGATTGATATAATTATTATTCTATGTATGAATTCTCATAATGTCAACTTGACAGAAGGGAATATTGTAACTTCAAAAATATTGGGGTTGAAATACTCGTATTTTAGCGATGCAACGGGGACCTCACCCGAAAATGTTTGAAAATATTACGTAAATATTGAAAGCATAATTCTGTAGTTTGGTGAACGTAGATCAGGAAATTTTTGATCGATTACAAGTTAATTTATTATTACTTATCTAATAAACTATTATTTGAATTAAATTTCCTTTATGATGCAGTGATATCATATGAATACATTGATATAATTCCCAACTCTTAGAAACCAATACCAGATATAATTTGTCTGTTTGAACTAGAGCGCCAGAAAGCTCCTGTCCACAGGGCTTGAACCCATTTTTTTAAATTTTACAACAAACCAGCTGTTCGTGGAGATCCAAAGTCGATGTTTAGTTGTTGTTAAAATGCCTAGAGCACTTGTACGCGGAATTTATCGCCAGCTAAGTGAATTTGAAAGAGGTCGAATTATTGGTCTACGGGAGGCGGGGTTGTCATTTCGAGAAATAGCTAACCGTACGAACAGAAATCCAACTACTGTTATGAGATGTTGTAAAGCGTGGTTTGCCCAAAATCGAAGAAGAGTAGGCACCGGACGTCGAAGGGGCACAAATGAAGTTCAAGATCGACGTCTAAGACTTATGGCTATTAGAGACCGATTTGCGACAACTCGATCTTTGGCTGTTGAGTGGTTAGGAGAACAAGGCCATCCTGTAACTGTCCGAACGGTTTACCGCCGGATAAGGTCTTTTGGACTGCAGCATTATCGACCCCATCTTGTTTTACCTCTGACAGTTGAGCATCGCCGGCAACGATTACAGTGGTACAGAGAACGTCAACATTGGAATGTGGAATGGCATCAGGTCGTTTTCTGATGAATCTCGATTCTTCTTGGGTACACATGATGACCGAAGAAGGGTTAGACGACGTCGGAGAGAAAGACGTGAACTTTAGTTTGATATTGAGCATCATGTACACCGGACAGTAGGCATTATGGTATGGGGTGCTATTGCACTGAACCGATTAGGCCCAACAACGATCTTCATTGACACTTTCAGTTGGAAAGTTGGAACTGGGCTGTATATTTCACTGTAAAATTAGGTGCTGAGATACAAAATTTTTTCAATGATTGTTTTGAAATTTTCTATTTATACGATCCTCGCGAATCCTCGCAAAAATTCTATGTAAAAGTACGTATGATTATGTCCGTCAATTTTTTGTTATTTTGCGATAGATCGCGCTGTACACGCAACGAAGGGAATAAGAGGAAAAGCAGAGACATCACTAAACAAACATGTGTTTAGTCATAATTGCCATCATTAACTGACTACCTGTTAATAATCGATAAATACATGTTTGTTTGGTGTTTTTTCTTCTTTTCCTCTAATTCCTTTCGTTTACTGTAATTATAGAGGGTGAGCCTTTAAATTGTACAATAATTTCAACGAAAGAATCCTCTCATCAAATGAACCACTTTTTCCAAGTACCATTTTACCAAATTGTTCTCAGGTGAAAAGCTACAGGCTGTTGAAATTTCGAAAACAAATCAGTTTTCATTTTGTAGTTTTGACATGGTTTTTCAGTATAGGATGAATGTTAGTATGAAGTTTCCTGTAACTATGACAAATATTCTCCAAATTTTCTATTTCTCCTACTTCCGCTGGGCTCCTAGTCATTCGTGGTTTCATAAAATTAAATGAAATTAGCATAAATAAAGCAGAAAAAGTTCATCTTGTGTAATTTCAAGAATATTTAATCATTTTATAAAATTAAATTATTCTTCAGCATTTTCCCTTGAACGAGTTTGTCAGACGCTTAATGAAAATCTTTAGAATTAAGCGTCTGACGAAGGAGTCTGATATAGACTCCGAAACGTTACGATATAGTTGTTTCTTCGTTGATGTTGTTTCGTTGTTGTTTTTTAGGCAACATTGTTCAATTGACTGCTTCTGACAAATATCTTGTATTTCTTACGCAGAAGCAAATCACAAAAAAATTAATTTTTATTTTATAGATATTTTTCAGAGTTTGGGAGAGAAAACCCAGAAAAAAACATTTCAATAATGTCTAATAGAATTGTTTTGACATCGATGATATTTCAGCATGCCAACCTGCCTTAGTTTCAGTTACAAAAACATGATAAAACTAAATCATGGCCAACCGGGAGACTTTATAGAAGTGAATGGAGTATACGGTTTTATACTGCTTATAGTAGGGGAGCCCACGTAGCTAATTCGGGATTTACTCGAGCGTCATAGAGAGCTATTGGGTTGTCAAGCTTAGATGATAAGAAGAAAAAAATGTTATATAATATATACCTGTTCATCGGTGGGGTGAGCGGTAATAAATTTTCAAAAATGTAAAAAAAAAACGTTACGTGGACATACTCGAGCGCGTCAGATATTGATAGCATCTGTGTCCTACGTATTTTAAAACATGTACATATGTTAATCTGACCGTTTCCATGATGGAGGTGATCATACGTAAGGGTTGAAAATGAAAAAAAAAAATTTTTTTTCGAGCTCGTCTGATTTTCTGAGGGGGCGTTTAGTGAACCTTAAAAGATGCTCTTGTATAATAATCTGACGATTGGGATGTAACGCAAACTCGTGGTCATTATTAGAATATGCAAAAAAAATTACCATTTAGAAATACTCAAGCGCGTCAGATTAAGATATATGTGGTTCATCAATATGGCCTAGACCTGCTGTCTCCTAATCTGACGATTGTCTGGAGGGATTCGCTAAATCTGACAATAAAAATTTTTTTTTTTAGTTTTTTTAAATTATTGAACTTAATTAATCGAAAAGCTCAGGAAATAGCGTGCAAATGAAAAAGCTTATGTTGTTTTGAGGAGAATATTTATACAAATATTAATTATACAAAATTTAATTTTTAATTTTTTCGTGATTTTCGAGGAATCGGTTAGCTCCGACGATATTCCAAAGTAATGATACATTTTTGTAAAGTTTCTAATGAAAATTTGATTGTTTTTTGTAAAGTACTTTCACCACAAAATACACAATTCACATTAATATCACTCAATCACTCATAGTAATTATTTATTAACTATAATTCACATACCTAACTTTTATTAAAATCGCAAAATAACCTAATACGTTGGATCCGTTGTAAACAAGATCATTCCGCGAACGAGTCTGCGTGACCAGCTGTCATGGCAACAGAAACCGGAGTGGGACGGAGTATGAAAGCAATAGATAGAGAAAGAGTGAGAGGAGAATAGAAACACGGGGAGGGGAATATAGGCATGGCATAGCTGCACGCATTAAACTTTATCAATTAATTTTTATTACTTCGGCTTGTGAAAATCGTCAGATTATATATTTTTCGTAATTCTTGCATTATTCCCTTCAAAATAAAAAAAAAATTTACCACGCTCGAGAATGTCAAGATGTCGTTTTTTTTTTACAACTTTGTAACCCTCCCCCTTCTTTACGTCACTCTCAAATTGTCAGATTAATGGAACATACACTTTTTAGCATGTAACTAACTCACCCTACCTTAATCTGACGCGCTCGAGAATTTCCGATGATCAACTTTTTTTTACTAATCTGATGCTTTATCCTTGACGGGCGGCCATATATATATGGCTCATGTTTGGTGGAAAAACTTAACCAGGTACAAGGTATCCCCCTATATATTAATCTGCCGCGCTTTAGTAAATCCCAAAATCCCCGCTTGGGCTCCCCTACTATTAGTTTATTTTCACGGAGCGATGAAACTATGCTGTCACTCGCGAATCACCATATTATGTGGGTAGTAAGTGGTAGAAGTAAATATTCCTTCTGAGAGTACCAATACTGTCACTGAGTATATATCTCAGAAAATCATTCTCAATAAAGTCTTATCACCTAGTTTACCTTCAATTTGATAGGAGCCAACAATACCTTCCCACGTTTCCTCGTAGGTAGATGTTACTATCTTTAATGTTTTCATGTGAAAAGAATATGGATATTGATTATATGAACGAGGCTCTTAAGGTGTTCGTGACAATACAAAAGGCTGAATTAAGCATTGAATAGGTTCGGACGTCACCAACCGCCATAACATCGATACTCGTTGAATTTATTTATCAGAAAGGAACAAAGGTTCAAAAATGGTATCTTTGTTTTTATTTAATGTCATTCAACTTATTTTGAAATTTCCATGTTTTGGTACGGTATGAAATACATAAAAAAAATGATGGTCCATTTTTGGCGCGCTTGTTCCCCCGAACGGAGGCACCAACTTAAAAACTCACCCTGTATACTGGGTGACTCTTTTATTTGTACATTTACCTCAACCATATGTTTCTCCCATCAAATACAACACATATTTGCTTTTCCATTTTTGCGCGTATGTTCTGGGGAACATCGCGTTATCATTTTGCCCAAATGTCTGTAATTTTCGAATTTTTCGCCGTAAATGGTCTCAAACGATTGGGTTCGACCCCCTGATCAAGAATTCGAGGTCAAATTTCATTCTGTCCGGCCGGCCGTCCGTTGCCACGATAACTTTAGTACGGAAAGAGATAGCGACTTGAAATTTTCTGGGTAGGTGGTGCATCCCAATACGACGGACAAGTTCGTTCATGGGCATAATCGGCCCTACGGTTTCCGAGTAATAATTTTGTTTTCAACCATTACAAGTCTGATTGAATTGAAACTTGGTGAGTAGTTGCAGAATGCAAAACTAAGCACGCTTGTGAAATTTTGTGAGGATCGTATTACTAGAAAATTTGAAGAAAATGATCAAAAAATGTTATTTATGTCACCATAACCTGAGAACGGAAAGAGTTAGCGACTTACAATTATCGGGTAACGTTGTGCATCTGAATGGGACATTTGAGTTTGTTTATAGGTATAATCGGCCTAACGGTTTTGGAGTTATACCCATCTGAAATTTCCTCAATAACTCGAAAAATATAAAACCGATCCAATTCAAACATGGTTGTCAGTTGTATAATGCCAACGCGACATTCTTGCAAAATTTCACGAGGATCATATAACTCGAAAATTAAAAAAAAATAATTTGAAATCATTGAAAAAACTCTATTAATCAGAAACTATTCGTCCGACATCGCTGAAATTCAAAAACTTCAAAACCTAACCCTACTGCCAAGTTCCAAGTTTGAACACGATCAGATCTATATTGTTGGAGATCCGAGCAGCCTTGTGTGAATTTAGTAGCTGGATGGGTGACCGTTGCCTCGATAACTTTCGAACGAAAGGAGATAGGGACTTGCAACTTTCAGGCTGGACTGCACATCCCAATGGGAGAGATAAGTTCGACAAATGTCTGTAATTTTCGAATTTTTGGCAGAAAATGGTCTTAAACGATTTGGTTCGACTCACTGATGAAGAATCCGTGGTCGAAATCGATTCTGTTCGGCCGACCGTTAACACGATAACTCTCGAACGGAATGAGCTAGACAGTTGACATTTTCAGGATAGGTTTGGGATATAAATATCTCGGTTAAGTTCGTTACTGGGCAAAATAGGCTGGATGGCTTAGGAGTAACGGAGTTGCATTACAAATTTCGAATCAAATTTTTTGCAGTTTCATCATAAGAATCCATTGATATCATTTTCAACTCTATAACAAGCTTATACTTTCGGAGATATGATTTTCCAAAATTTCTATAATACATCGTACTTCTGTGTTTTCACAGAATGCGAATTCTATCTGTCTGTGTTCAATCTGTGTTCACTGTTCATACATGTAATCTTATCTACCTATGACAGATATGTCGAATGTAGTTTCTGTTCTAACAAATAAAGTATGATTTAGTGCAGTATGGCCAATTATAGGATAATTAATACCCTATTTGCCTTTGGATAATCCATATGATGTTGGAAATATATAATTTGGTAAGTTTATCAAATTAGGTCAGAATATCTTCAGTCAAAACAGAACTGGAATATTGCCTAAGTTTCAATTGATATAATTTAATTTTCTAGGAGTTTTGAGGAATGAATATCTCGGAGAAGTTCGTTATTTAATTTTAATTTAGTTTATTTTATGATGCAGTTCTATTATAAGAATCCATTGATATCATTCCCAACTGTGAGATACCAATAATTTCGGAGATTCTGCATTCTGCATGTTCTTGCTACAAATTGAATAATCAACAATTTTATCAAAACTTCAATTGTAAAATTATTGAAATCGTTGTTCAATAAAATCTTGGTTAATGAATTCTACGATACTTTACAATCGTACGGATTGTCAAATTATTATATTTTACATGTTCTATGACATTTCATGGATACCTAATAACAAATTTTCCTCGATATTCCCATTAGCATGAAAACATGCTTTTAATTAGAAAACCTTACAATTTATGTGTCGGAACATTTTATATCGTTTGAAAGGAAATTTAATTATCTTTCAATTCTTGTGATGTACATCAGGTCATATAAGATATACCTTATATCGTTTTGGTATGTCTCGGATAACATCGGATTTTGAACAACCCTGTATGATTCGAGATGTATTTAATTATACGTAAATGATACTTAAGTAATCCATACACTAAATCACAGATTTCTTGGATTCCAAGTATCAAGAGTTGGAAATCATATCGATGGATTCTTATGATGGCACTGTATCATAAAAAATTTAATTCAAAACGTAGGTCTATGACTCCCCTCATATGTTGGATTTACATACATCAAAAAATTATAATTAGAGCAATCATAAAATTACGCTTAATTATTGAAATTTTGAAAAATCAGATCTCCGAAACTATTAGTTTGTTAAAGTTGAAATGATATCGATGGATTTCCATGATGAAACTACATCTTAAAAAAAAATTTATTTCAAATTTGTAAATCAAAGAAACAAATTTTTTTTCGTTACTCCGAAACCATCAGGCTGATTTTGACCGATAACGAACTTAATCGAGATATTTATCTCCCAAACCTACTCTGAAAATTTCAACTGTCTAGCTCATTCCGTTCGAGAGTTATCGTGTTAACGGCCGGACAGGCTGGCCAGACAGAATCGATTTTGACCACGGATTATTGATTAGTGAGTCGAATCAAAAAATTTGAGACCATTTTCAGCTTAAAATTCGAAAATTACAGACATTTGTTCAAATTGATAAGCACTCTGTTCCGAGGAACAAGAGCGCCAAAAAAAAATAAAGAAATAATTCGAAATCCGCTAAAGATAGGAAGGTGGATGTTGATACATAAATAATGAAGAAGCTACGGCGAATCGTAAACAGCAATAATATAGTTCACTTTGAAATATCAATGTTGTTAGTAGTTTTTGATATAAGTGGCAACACCGCAGTACTGAAAATACTCTAGAACGATAGAGCAGTGGTTCCTACCCAAGAAACCAAATTTTCAATAAAATAGTAATTGCCCTCCCTGTATATACTGGGTGAGTCTTTGACCACTACATTAATTTTAACCAAAGATTCCTCTCATCAAATGAAACACTTTTTTCATTTAACATTTTTCCAAATTCAGCTCAGGTAAAAAGATACAGGCTGTTGAAATTTTGAAAAAAAATTAATTTTTATTTTGTAGCTTTGACATCCGTTTTTCGAATAAAATGAATGTTGGCGTAAAGTTTTCTATAACTATGATACATATTTTCCAAATATTAGTTATTTTCTACTTCTACTGGTTTTCTAGTTATGGACTCGTGCATTCATAAAACTAAACGAAATTAGCATAAAGAAAGCATATAAAGTTTTTCTTGAGTCATTTCAAGAATATTCCATCGTTTTGAAACATTATATTATTCTTCATCATTTCTCCTTAAACGCACCGTTTTCGAGATATTCTTCATTGAATGTTTTAAAATGGAAAACTCCAGAAATTTCACTACTTTTATGGATCCGTCCCTGAGCGTTGGAATCCCGAATCAAGCTGTAAACCACGTTACCATGCCTTATTCTCGTCCGCCAACAATGTCATAGATAATTTATATGCGGGAGTGTATTAGCATATTGTGAAATCTTTAAACGCTTGTAACTTTTTACCTGAGCCGAATCTGGTAAAATGGTAAATGAAAAAAGTGTTTGATTTGATGAGAGGAATCTTTGTTTAAAATTAATGCAGTGGTCAAAGACTCACCCTGTATATATAACATAGGTTTTCTTAAACTTCGAGCATCAGATGATCCAGATAGACATTTACTCATCAGCACAGGTAAACAATGTGCAGGAGTGTATTAACACATTATGAAAACTTTAAACACTTGTTACTTTTTACTTGCGCCTAATCTGAAATAAACGTAAATTATATATAACTGTTTTATTTGATGAGAGGAATATTTATTCAAAACTAATATACAACATCCATCGAAGTAAAAAATAAACAGGGTGTCCCATAAGTCGACAACATGCCGAACACGGGTGATAGGCCAAGTCATAATAGTTAATATTAAAAAAATCCATGCTACGTATTTTCAATGTTATAGTAATTTCAAAAAAATGAAGAAAATCTTCACCCTGTCATTGTTTTTCAACTCCCGCTACTATGCAAACTTTATTTTAATTCAAATTTGATTTTTATTATTAATCCCGAATATTGTTTCTCTAAATTGCTGCCTAATATTTTACGTCAATTGTCCAGCTTGGAAGAAAGTATTAGTTTTCGCCCAACTAAGTATTCAAAATTAATACTTCGCCTAATTTCAACCGTATGTACTGAAAACAAAGTGGGAATTATACATACTAATTTTTCTTCGATCGTTGATTTACATTTAAAAAATTATTTAAAAAATATTTCATTCAAGATGTAATCAAGTAAGTTTAAATAGGTTTCTCTATGTTCATATTGAAATATAGAAGTAACCATGGAAATTACTTAAAAATTAAAACCATACTTTGTTTCATTTTATTGTAATAATCCATTTGTAACATTACCGCACACTACAGCAGCGCGATAAGAATATTACCGCACTGTTATTTTCTAATTGCTCAGCAACTGCCCACTATTCTGGAAAGTTGAGCTTTGCGCATAGAAAACAGGTCAAAATTGCGTCACTTTTCCCACGATCGGAGAAAAATTATATTATATCAATTGAAGCTCAGTTTTGTTTTCACTGAAGATATTGTGAACCCAATTTGATAAACTTACCAAATTATATATTTCCATCATCATATGGATTATCCAAGGGCATATAAGGTAGGGGTAATTATAATATCCTATAATTGGTCATTTTGCATTCAATCATACTTTGTTTGTTAGAACAGAAATACATTTGACATGCCTGTTATAGGTAGATAAGATTACATGTATGAGCAGTGAATACAGATAGAAAACAGACAGATAGAATTCGCATTTTGTGAAAACATAGAAGTACGATGTATTATTGAAATTTTGAAGAATCATATCTCCGAAAGTATTAGCTTGTTTGAGTTGAAAATGATATCAACGAATTCTCATGATGAAACTTCATCTTAAAAAAATCGAAATTGAAATTTGTAATGTAAAAAAAAAATCACGTTACTCTGAAACCATCTGGCCGATTTTGCCCTATAACGAACTCAACCGAGATATTTATCTCCCAAATCTACTCCAAAAATTTCAACCAAATCGTTCAAGACCATTTTCAGAAAAAAATTCAAAAATTACCGACTTTAGGGCAAATTGATAAGCACTCTGTTCCGAGGAACAAGAGCGCCAAAATTGGGACACCATGAATAGTTCAATATCAACTTACGGATGAAAAATATTATTCTTTAGAACAATTGTAGAGATAATTCAAGTTTATCTCGATCCCGTTCTGGAAAATTCAAAATGTTACTGAACTGATGCAAAAAAGATCGATCAGAATAGTTCAACCTTGAATATATAGTTTAATGATATCAAATTAATTACCTACTTATTATGGTTATCCAATCAGAGCAAGCTACCTTTTTTCATGTAGGTACTAAAAATTGTATATTTGGAGTAGAATGATCTATAACGAACGATATTAAAGTTTTTCAGGTACCTGAGATCGTCTATAACCGGTAGGGTTAGTATACCATCGGTCCAAAACATGTCTGACGTTCTGTTACCCCATTATACCATTGGCATCTCTGATGTCAAGAACTATGATGAATTGGTCAGGATCTACCCCAGTTAGGGGTATCGACGGTTTAACTGCTCAGCTGCTGCATCACTGTGCAGAATCTCTATCTTTGCCTCTGACTTCTATATTCTCATGCTCTCTTGAACCTCCAAACCGCCAAACTAGTGGTTAACAGCTTCAAGAAGGGTGATGAGTTGTCACTACCGTCCTATTAGCCATCTCTCAACAGTGAGAGAATTGCATGTCGCAAAGGTTTGCTCGATTCATGAAATGATCCATAAAGAACAGCATGGCTTCGTTCCTGGTCACTCGAAATTAACCAACCTAATATATTGTACAGAAGATTGGATGCGAGCATGGAACATTGGTTGTCTGTTTGTTTGTGTAAAGATGGGGTTAAACCAAACGAACAAAGAGCAAGAGCTAGAACAAGAACATTCTTTCTTGATCTTTTAGTGTAAACGAAAGCTCGTTTTCAGCGTTTACACAAATATTTCAACGAGCAAGAACGAGAACAAAGAACTAGAATTCTTCCTCAGGATAGGTAGATGTTTAGATCAGCCGAACGAATGCTCATTCATCTCAATTTTGTGACTGGCGGTGCTTCGGTATGTCCGACTCTGAGAGCAATATTATAATTTGCAAGTGCTGCATTTGTTATTTTGTATCGAACACGCAAAAAGAAAAGAAGGAAGAGGTGTTCGTGGGTAACAAATTTAATGCCGCGGACGATACTGAATAATGTAGAATGTAGGTGAAATGATGACGGATATGCAAGAACAAGAAGAAAGTGGTCGATTCCGAAATTTCTGTAGAATGGCGTTAGAGGATTTTGACCATTTTTGGGTGAAAATGGTCTCAAACGATTTGGTTCGGATCAAGAATCCGTGGTCGAAATCGATTATGTCCGTCCGTTAACACGATAACCCTCGACTGGAATGAGCTAGACAGTTGAAATTTTGAGTATAGGTTTGGTAGATAAATATCTCGGCTAAGTTCGTTATTGGGCAAAAAGGTTTCGGAGTAACGAAAAAAAAATTTTTTACACTACAAATTTCTAATTCAATTTTTTTTTAAGATGCAGTTTCATCATAAGAATCCTCTGATACAATTTTCAACTCTAAGAAGCTAATACTTTCGGAGACATGATTTTTCAAAATTTCAATAATACATCGTAGTTCTATGTATTCACTGTCTTTGTTCACTGTTCATAAATGTAATCTTATCTAGCTACTAGCTGACCCAGCGAACTCTGTTCCGCCTTAGAGGCAATAAATAAGCAGATTTTAGATTTTATTATACACGTTTGTCATAAATTATAGATAGTTTATATATATAATCATATATTTCTGCTTAACTGCGTCCAATTAATCATATATCAATTTGCAACATTCGAAGATAATCGACGCCGCTTCTGCGGTCGCATAAGGTCCCTATTCAAATACATTATGAGAATCTATCTGAGGTACCTATTAAGTTAATGTTTTGTTTGTGGTACAAATCACTTCAATCGCGTACAATTGTGCAATTAGAAAAAAAACACCCTGTACAGTAATGATTTATTTTCAATGATGTATCCCTCTAAAGTTTATTTTTTAACACAAATGAATGAAATTGTACGATTGTGGCATGGAAAACAGCAAGTTGCAATTGACGTTAAAAGCAGAACACCCTGTGTGGAGATTTCGGACGAATACATTATGAGAATCCATCCAAGGTACCTATTTAGTTAATGCTTTGTTTGTGACACAAATCACTTCAATCACGTACAATTGTGCCATGAGAAAAAGGACACCCTGTATAGTAATGCCTTATTTTCAATGGTGTATGCCTCGAAAGTTTATTTTTAAACACACATGACTAAAATTGTACGATTATGGCAGGACAAACAGCAAGTTTTAATTGACGTTAAAAGAAAAACACCCTGTATAACACAAAAAAGTATCCTATGTCCGTCTCCTGGTTCTAAGCTACCTCCCCACCAATTTTGAGCCAAATCGGTATAGCCGTTCTTGAGTTATAAGTGGAGTAACTGACACGACTTTCTTTTATATATATAGATTAGAGTCATGTCAATTCGTAGTTTGAAATAAGTATTCGATTCTTGAATTTGTTAATACATAAAAGACTGTTTTGAAACCGAAAATAATATTGACTGCATATTGAATAATCTACGTATAAATTCGGGATGATGTTTCAGAAGATTTAGAATTGGATCATTTTAATGATGTAGTTTATGAAGGCAATAGGAAAGAAGAACATAACATAACATAGTGAGACATATTCCTATATACAGTATTTTCATAATGTTGCTAGTTAATATATTACTATTACTATTACTATTAAAATAATTAGTTCGTAAGCCTGTACTTACTCAATTATCAGGAATAAACGGACAATCTGCTATGGCTCCATCCTTGTTCTGGACATTTCGATGATACTTTCCTTAGGTATTTCGAGTTGTGAAAACTATGTACCGGGTCTAAGTTGCAACAACCCATTCCACGAGGATGAATCATTGCAGATTGCACTTTTAATCTTGATAAATAAATTTAATGACAATTTTTGAAGCATTGTAGCTCTTTTTTTGCGCTCTTGTTTAAAAGATAATTTTTGAAACAATTTTTTTGAACAACACTTTTTTTAAATTGAATTTCTTTTATGATGCAGTTCTATCATAAGAATCCATTCATATAATTCCCAACTCTGAGAAACCAATACTTTCGGTGATATAATTTGTCTGTTTGAACAAGCTCCTCTCCACAGAGCTTGAACCAATTTTTTTTATTCTGCTACAGTACATTCAAGTAAATTTGAAATTTCGTGGCAAGCATCGTGTTTGCAGGTTGTATTTTTATATTGTTCATACGTCGGATCCCACAGACATCTGGAATTTTGGTAGGCTCCAATCATTAGAAGACATTTTTCTGAAGACTAATTCATACTTGATCGGATAAAAACAAATTGCTAGAGCACCAGAACGCTTTGAAGAGATCGCTCTGGGGAGCGAGCGCTTCTGAACACACAAGAATGCTCTATGCAATTGTTCACACGCTCTAGTTCAGTTTATATCAAGCGATCGAGCAAACTTAGAATATTCCACAGAATCTTTTCGAACGCAGAAAGGGCAACGAAAGAATGCTCTGCATCTGTTTACACTAAAAGAATTTGATATATTGGGGTCATTGGGGATAGAATGAGCATTCGCTCGTCGCATTAAAAGCCTAAGCAACTGTTCACACGCTCTATTGCCGTTTATATCAAGCGATCGACCAATCTTATAATATTCCTTAGAATCTTTGCGAACGCAGAAAGAACAACGAAAGAACGCTCTACATCTGTGTACACTAAAAGAATTTGATAGAGAGGGAATAGAATGAGCATTCGCTCGTCTGATGTAAATCGGCCTTTATACCGATACCGATGGAGCGAGTAGTCCGTGCTGCAGCCTAGAGAGGCTTATTGCACCTCGGTCAGACTCCTATTAGCTGATAGGGTCTCATGGTTGATTCCCTTGAACGCGGGTTGCTAGCTGTCATAGGGTCTCTTAGTCGATCCCCTGCACCTCAGGTTTACTTAACCAAGCTTAGTCCTGCACCGTTGACATTATATGGGTCTCATGTAACATCCCCACTGCCTTGTCGGTCCATTTTCCAATTAAGATTAGGCCCTTGACTTGGTTCATCGCACGGTTTCTGGCACTCAGGGTCGTATTGTGTGTGGACTGGACAGTCAAATATGACATGTGAGGCAGTTTACTCTGGCACCCCACATTTCCTACAAACAAGGTCTTTTCGGAGAATCCTCATGTTGCCCAGGTGCTTTCTCAGGCTACAGTGTCCGGTTAGAAGGCCAGTTACAATTACTTCTGGTGTGCCTCAGGGCTCTGTACTCGGACCAATCCTATTTTACTGAATACATACCTCCGCTTTTCCTCGTTTTCTTCACTCGAAATACCTTATGTTTGCTGACCGCACGAAGATGACTTTTCTCTGCGCGATCTATGAGTTATTGATTCCTGGTGTAACAATTAGATCATTCCTCTGGACGTGGACAAATGTTATTTCCTTCATAACGGAAGGAGCAATCCTCGTATCGATTACTTTATCGACGAAAATCCCTCGGTAGAGAATTATTCTTCTAATTTTATATTTTGAAAACTATTAGTTAAATTCTGCACAAACCCTCAAGTTGAATTTTATCCTCCGAGTATTTTGGAAATTGAAGATCCGATCGAATAGAAATCTTGTTCTCTGCCGAAAAAAGACGCCTCGAATAGACAGAAGCACATCCTGACTGCTTTTTAAGAATGTGTATTCAGGTAATTCCACATTTTTCGTTTCAACATGTGAACAATTTTGATAATTTTTTTGGTTGAGTTTATAGGATACTAGTTACCCGCCCCGGCTTCGCACGGTTGAAATGCTGATACTAAATATACTACAGAAATTCTTTATATACAACGTTCACAGCATTTTTGTCGTTAGACAATACAAACATGTTTTCTTTAGAGGTTACTCTTGAAAGAGCGACATATAATTGGCCATGTGAAAAACACTCAACGCTCAAATATAAGTCTATCTTTACCGAAAATTGTAGGCGTTTAAATTGGATCAGTAAATCCGATGGTATCAGAAGAATTCGGGAAATCAATACATCTTTCCTGGCTGAAGTGAGCCTCACGCTCTACAGATGATTCTCTGTCTCTCTGTATTCGATTTCTATCCCTATCCTGGCTGTGCCAGCCCCACGGTCGCTACCAGCGCAACCGCTATGTCCCTGCATTTTAAATCTGCAATATCTTCGAAAAGATTCATTTAAATTACATGCTGTGAAGGGCTTAAAATCGCTTCGTAATCAAGCCACTATTTCTCGTAGAATGTAGAGGATACAAAATGGTTATTGTGGGTTATCCTTAAGAGATAGACATATACCATCGCGGACTTTTTTGTAGACCTTTTCAAGGTGTACCATATTTTAAGACATTATTTTGATCTATCTCGTAGGATTCAGCCAGCGTTTGCAATGTAAGCGCAAAAAAAATGTGTTTATTTATGACATCACATTAGAAACCTGTAAAATTTTCAGTGTTTCTCTAATATCCAATACTTTCGGAGGTATGATCTTTCAAAGTTTGAATAATTTTTCGCTAGTAATTTGACAAGAGCTCCAAAGCTGTCCACATAGCTTTCCCAGTTTTTGGCGCTCTTGGTTTTTACTCGAATAGTCGTATATTCCAATATTCGATTACCATAATTCATTAGTCGAATTTTTAATAGTCGCATATTCGAATAGTTTAAAATCATCGAATAATCGAACAGTCAAATATTTTAATCGTCCAATGTCGATTTTTTCAACAACACAAATTTAGACTTTATAATAATCAAATTCCGAGCCTTACTATCAAAATAATTATGGAATTTCACCGTATCTTTTATTTGTTGAGCCCATCCACAAATTTGAACTTAAAATTTTCCATTAAATATGAAGATAAGTATTCACAAAGTAATTACAATTTCACAGGATCGAGAAATATACTCCATGGAGTTTCTGGGTGTTTCAAATCTGGAGAACTCACCGCCATCATGGGTCCCAGTGGCGCAGGAAAGTCATCCATTTTGAATATTCTGACAGGCTTTAGGTACGTGATAGATAACACATTTATAGTTTTCAAGGGTTCTGTTAGATTTTAGTGAATTTAAATAAAAACACAAGATGAGTTGCACATTATTTTTAACCATAAATTACTCTCGTCAACTAAAACACTTTTTGGCGTCATTGTCCCTCAGAACAGAGTGCTTATCAATTAGCTCAAATGTCTTTAATTTTTGGCGCTCTAGTTCCTCGGAACTGAGTGCTTATCAATTTGCCCAAATGTCTGTAATTTTCGAATTTTTCGATGAAAATGGTCTTAAACGATTTGGTTCGACTCACTGATCAAGAATCCGTGGTCGAAATTCATTCTGTCCGGCCGGTCCGGCCGTAGGCACGATAACTCTCGAACGGAATGAGCTAGACAGTTGAAATTTTCAGAGTAGGTTTGGGAGATAAATATCTCGGCTAAGTTCGTAATTGGGCAAAATCGGACAGATAGTTTCGGAGAGATCGGCCAGATTTAATTTGATTTCTTCCATGGTGCAGTTCTCATTCTCATGATTGCTCATTTAATCTTGATAAATAAACTATTATTTGAATTGAATTTCCTTTATGATACAGTTCAACCATATGAATACATTGATATAATTCCCAACTCTGAGAAACCAATACTTTCGGAGATATAATTTGTCTGTTTGAACTAGAGCGCTAGAAAGCTCCTGTCCACAAGGCTTGAACCCATTTTTGCGCGTATGTTCTGGGGAACATCGCGTTATAGTTTTGCCCAAATGTCTGTAACTTTCGAATTATTTGAAAAAAATGGTCTCAAACGATTAAGTTCGACTCCCCAATGAAGAATTCGAGGAAAATTTGGTTCTGTCCGGCCGGCCGTCCGGCCATCCGGCCGTTGCCATGATAACTTGAGAACGAAAAGAGCTAGCAACTTGAAATTTTCAGGGTAGGTGGCGCATCCCAATACGACGGACAAGTTCGTTAATGGGCATAATCGGCCTAGCGGTTTCCGAGTAATAATTTTGTTTTAAACCAATATAAATCCGATCGAATTGAAACTTGGTGAGTAGTTGTAGAATATGAACCTAAGCACGTTTGTGAAATTTTGTGCAAATCATATGGCTAGAAAATTTTAAAAAAATTATTAAAAAATATTTTTGTTGTCACGATAACTTGAGAACGGAATGAGATAGCGGCTTGAAATTTGCAGGTCAGGATGAGCACCAGAACGCAACATTTCAGTTCGTTTATGAGCATAATCGGCCAAACGGTTTTAGAGTTATAGCCATCTGAAATTTTCTGAAATTTCGTGGTTTTTGTTCCTCCTTAACTCGGAAAATACTAAACCGATTGAATTCAAACATGGTTATTAGTTGTAGAATGCCAACGCGGAAATGTTTGCAAAATTTGGTGAGGATAGCATTTGTAGAAAATTTTTAATAAATCATTGAACATAAAAAAAAAATTCTATATATCAGTAAGTTTCAAGTTTTAATACGATCGGTTTAATATTGTTGGAGATTGGAGCATTCTTGTGTGAATTCAGTAGATGGTTGACCGTTGCCTCGATAACTTTCGAACGAAAGGAGATAGGGACTTGCAATTTTCAGGGTAGGTTGCGTATCCGAAAGGGAGAGTTGAGTTCGTTTTTGGGCATAATCGGTCTAACGGTTTCCGAGTTATACCCACCTGGAATATTATTTTCTTGATAACTGAAAAAATAAATATTCGATCGAATTGAAGCTTGGTAACTAGTAGTAGAAAATCAACATAAAGACGTGTCCAAAATTTTGTAAGAACCGTAGCACTAGAAAATTCGAAAAAAATGACGAAAAAAAAAATTTTAATAACCGTACCCCTAGAAAATTTCAAAAAAAATCACGAAAAAAAAAATTGGTTCAAGCACTGACGTGAAGTCAGAAGCTTTTGCGCGTATGTTCTATTGTCCATTCTTCTGTATTGGACACCCTTAATCGAATTTACCATGGTAAATTATGTTGTCCATTCTCCCGTATTGGACACTTAATACGAATTTACCATGGTAAACTCGAATTAAGAGTGTCCAATACAGGAGAATGGACAACAAGCTTCTGACTTCACGTCAGTGCTTGAACCAATATTTTATTACCGTGTTTACGGAAGGGGGAACATATTTGAATCTTACTATTAATTTTGGCTCAATTTCCGAAAATTACAGACATCCGGATAAAATACTAAAATGAATGAGTGCGATCGCGCAAAAGCAGTTCTCATTACATTGTATATCATGTTATTATAATCCTCTATATTTTACAGCATTTATTGAAATATCTGAAATAATAGACTTGTTCATCAATATGCAAATTATTACCGTACATAACGAGTTTTCTTGGTCTCCACTAATATCCTCTGATGATAATGAGATCATAAACAAACCAGGTGTCTGGAAATTTCTATCGATAATATTGTTCTGGCTATTGTATTTGGTCTTCGTATAAATCAATTTCTTAGACATTATAAATAGTGGATCTATATACGATGAGAAATATCTGATTGCTTCCGAAATTTTGAGATGAATAATTTCAACATCTATCAAATTCTTTCGAAGGACATGTTTATGAATGCTCTGTCAGTTTGGCAGGACCATTCATCAAAAATAAATAGATTTCACAAATTTTCAACACCCTGTGTGCTGAAAAATTAGAAATAGAAACTATGTTTGAAACTTGCAGTCGACGAAATACACCAAAAGCTCTTGATTATGAAAATAAAGACCAGATAGCTGAGATTGATCTGAAAGCCGCTTTTAAGGCTATTGAATATTTTTGCATTCTTTGATTTTTGGCGCTCTAGTTCCTCGGAACTGAGTGCTTATCAATTTGCCGAAAAGTCTGAAATTTTCGAATTTTTCGATGAAAATGGTCTTAAGCGATTTGGTTCGACTCACTGATCAAGAATCCGAGGTCGAAATCGATTCTGTCCGGCCGGCCGACCGGCCGGCCGTAGGCACGATAACTCTCGAACGAAAAGAGTTAGCGGATTGAAATTTGCAAGGTGGGTTTGGAGCATAAATATCTCAAACGAGCACGTTAATGGGAGGAATCCATCAAGCGGTTTCGGAGTTATGGCCGATTTTAGTAAAAATATTTTTTATGAATATTTCCGAAACCGATCACTCGATCTATCTGAAATTTAGCATCAAATTGTAGAATCATGACCTTTATACGCATGTGAAGTTTTCTATTGACCAGATTACCGCAAAGTGTCAAAAAAAATTCAAAATTTAAAAAAAGTTTTTCTACAATAACTCTCGAACGCAATGAGCTAGGTAGTTGAAATTTTCAGAGTAGGTTGGGGAGATGAATATCTCGGTTCAGTTCGTTATTGGGCAAAATTGGCCAGATTTAATTCGATTTCTTCCATGGTGCAGTTCTCATTCTCAGATTACTCATTTAATCTTGATAAATAAACTATTATTTGAATTGAATTTCCTTTATGTTGCAGTATTCATTATGAATACATTGATATAATTCCCAATTCTGAGAAACCAATACTTGCGGAGATATAATTTGTCTGTTTGAACTAGAGCGCCAGAAAGCTCCTGTCCACAGGGCTTGAACCCATTTTTTTTATTTGTTGCCATGAAAACGTATTCAATTTTTTATTTAAACTCAGTTAAGTTTAAGATAAAAGCTAGCTTATCATTAATTGTAACCGTTCGTAAGAAAAGGGGGAGAGCCCTGTGGCAGGAGCTTTTGCGATCTTGTTCAAACTTTGACACACCATATCCATATTTAACCCCGTGGAATGGGTTGTTGCAACTTACACTCAGTGCATAGTTTTCACAACTCGAAATACCTAAGGAAAGTATCATCGAAATGTCTAGAGCAAGGCTGGAGACAATCATAGCAGATTGTCCATTTATTCCTGATATTTGAATAAGTATAGGCTGTCGAACAAATTATTTAATAGTTCATAATATATTAATAAAATACAATCCTCTTCTCATAATTCAATAGTTCTTACCACTAACACATTCATTCGGTATTATGATCCTTAACTAAAAAAAGAATATTTGATACACAAATGTAGATCAATATTTCAGCATTTTTTTGCTAGCAACATTATAAAAATACTGTGTATAGGAAGATGTCTCACTACTTAAGGAAGTAAAAGGTAATATTAACCTCGGTGGTCAACGAACAGTAATTTCTTTTGATGATTCCATTATGTTGTTCTTTCCTATTGCCTCCATAAACTACATCATTAAAATGATCCAATTCTAAATCTTCTGAAACATCATACTCCATTTTTGTACATAAATTATTCAATATGCAACAAGTCAATATTATTTTTGGTATCAAAACAGTCTTGTATATATTCAGACATGAATATGACGTCTCTTATAGGTAACTTTTCAGAAAACTTAGGAAATTGTTTATGTAGAGGCTCAATATAATAATTTATCAATTTGCTAAATGCAATCGACATTTGTAATACGACAACTCTTTGGTTGATCATTTTCGGAAACTTCGCAAAATACAGATTAGGCTGCGAAAGCATGCATTTTCCATATCGTATGATGTTGATGTTAGGTAAAATAATAATTATGGATCGTTAAGTAAAATGTAAGTACATCGTAAGAGTAAACAAGGATATATTTTGAAATTAACAGATTTCTAATACATCAACATTTTTAGTATCTACTAAATCATTATAGGTGTCTACGTATGTTCATAAAGAACATAATTATTTGATAATAGTTTTCAAAGTAGGAGACACTTGAATTGAATTACATTACGTAAATATTAATAAACCTTAATTTGTCAGATTTGATCATTCAATATTGGTATACATACCGATTTCCATTGACACGCTCGGAGTCATATTTGACAGACATTTTCATTTTCCATTGGACAGATGAGATCGATGATTCATTTTCCATTGACAAATCGGATCAAATATGTTTGCTCAAATATGACAAATCATATCTCCGAAAGTATTGGTTTCTCAGAGTTGGGAATGATATCAATGGATTCTTATGATAAAACTGCACCATAAAAGATAATTAAATATTAAATTCGAATAATCGTTTATTTTAATTTAATTTCAAATAATAGCTTACTTATCAAGATTAAATGAGCAATATGCAATAATATAACCTCGTGGAATGGGTTGTTACAACTTACACTCAGTGCTTAGTTTTCACAACTCGAAATACCTAAGGAAAGTATCATCGAAATGTCTAGAGCAAGGCTGGAGACAATCATAGCAGATTGCACATTTATTCTTGATATTTGAATAGGTATAGGCTGACGAAAAAATTATTTTAATAGTTCATTTAATTGTTTTGAGAGATTAAGTATGTTTTTTATACTCTTGTTTTTTATTATTTGAAAACTTATCTCATTATACGACAAGATATATTAATAAAACACAATCCTCTTTTCATAATTTAATAGTTCGTACCACTACCACATTCATTCTGTATTATGAACCTTAACTCAAGAAAAAATATTTGATAAACAAATGTAGATCCATATTTCAGCATTTTTTTGCTAGCTACATTATGAAAATACTGTACCTATATAGGAACATATCTGACTACTTAAGGAAGTAAAAGGTAATATTAACCTCAGTGGTCAACGAACAGTAATTTCTTTGATGATTCCATTATGTTGTTATTAACTACATCTTTAAAATGATCCAATTCTAAATCTTTTGAAACATCATCCCCAATATTTATACATACATTATTCAATATGCAACAAGTCAATAATATCTTCGCTATCAAAACAGTTTTATATATATTCACAAATTCAAGATTCGGATACTTGTATTCCGACAGAAAATATTTTCAAACTACGAATTATAAACAAACTAGAACAGAAATAAATTAATTCGAAATGTCTCTAATAGCTAGATAAGATGAGATTTATGAACAGTGAACACAGATAGATAGAATTCGCATTCTATGAAATCATAGAAGTACGATTTAATATTGAAATTTTGAAAAATCATATCTCCCAAAGTATTAGCTTGCTGGAGTTTAAAATGATATCAGTGGATTTTTATGATGAAACTGCATCTTAAAAAAATTGAATTTGAAATTTGTAATGTAAAAAAAATGTTTTTCCTTACTCCGAACCCACTGGACTGATTTTGCCCGATAACGAACATTACCGAGACATTTATATCCTAAACCTATTCTGAAAATTTCAACTGTCTAGCTCATTCCGTTCGAGAGTTATCGTGGTTACGGTCGGCCGGACGGCCGGACAGAATCGATTTCGACCACTGATTCTTGATCAGTGATCCAATGATATAATTTTTAACTCTAACAAGCTAATACTTTCGGAGATATGATTTTTCAAAATTTCAATAATAAATCGTATTTCACAGAATGATATAATTATTCTATGTATGAATTGTCATAATGTCAACTTATTTTCCTGAGACATGACATTATCTAATCAATCGAAGAATTATGAGAATAAAGTGTATTCCGAAATGTGAGCGAAGTGAGAAAAGTCTCAGTTGTTTGCTCCGAAATTAGTTTTTCTCAGAAAAGTCTTACATTTCGGAACGGAACATGAAGTAAGAGATCTGAGAGTAGTGAGACTGCTTTTCATCCATAGACATAGAATGTAAATATTGAAAGCATAATTCTGTAGTTCGAGAGTGGATAAAATTTGGTGAACGTAGATCAGGAAATTTTTTATCGATTACAAGGTAATTTTTCATTATTACTCTTCTTTCATACATGTTTTATGAAAAATCTACTATTTGTAGGTACTTTAAACCTGTTTTGGGCAATTGTCATACGAAACTTGTTGGCGCTCTAGTTACTCGGAACTGAGTGCTTATCAATTTGCCCAAATGTCTGTAATTTTCGAATTTTTCGATGAAAATGGTCTTAAATCTGGCCAGATTTAATTCGATTTCTTCCATGGTGCAGTTCTCATTCTCAGATTGCTCATTTAATCTTGATAAATGAACTATTATTTGAATTGAATTTCCTTTATGATGCAGTTCTATCATATGAATACATTGATATAATTCCCAACTCTGAGAAACAAATATTTTCGGAGATATAATTTGTCTGTTTGAACTAGAGCGCCAGAAAGCTCCTGTCCACAGGGCTTGAACCCTTTTTTTTTTCTGAATTCATTAAAACCCTTGGAATATTAAACTATAAAATATCCTCAGCAGTTTTGGTAAAAATAAATTTTCTTCAAGGGAATCTGAAGGAACCATCAGAAGTAGAGGAACGGTGAACGGAACAGGAGTGAGGAAATATGTCAAACATTCTTGTTACATTTTACAAGATAACTGTTTAGATCCACTTTTTTCTGTGCAAGAAACTATGCAATTTGCAGCTGATCTCAAACTGGGCAGGGAATTCTCACAGAAAGCCAAAGAACAAACGGTAAGTTTATTGTAAATCTCGCATGAAAAATAATCTGAATTTCAGTATACCAACTTTTAAGGACCAAATGGCATGAGCCGGTAAAACTAATCAAAATAAGTTCATTTTGCCTAAAAACCTACAGGGTGATTCACAAAGACCATTCGTTAAAATATTTCAAAGAAATATAGTAAAGCTTTGTTAGGAGAGATGAATTCTTGGAAACAATTTCAGATTCGTTCGACTTCCGGTTTCATCGGAAATGATACCAACTTTCGTTTTTGGCGCTCTAGTTCCTCGGAACTGAGTGCTTATCAATTTGCCCAAATGTCTGTAATTTTCGAATTTTTCGATGAAAATGGTCTTAAACGATTTGGTTCGACTCACTGATCAAGAATCCGTGGTGGAAATTCATGCTGTCCGGCCGGCCGTAGGCACGATAACTTTCGAACGGAATGAGCAAAACAGTTGAAATTAGTAACAAAAAAAAAAATTTTTTTTACAAAACAAATTCCTTATTAAATTTTTTTCAATAAGCAGTTTTACCATAGGAATCCAATGATATCATTTGTGGTGCGGAATAGATCTAATAATCTATGCAGCACTTCCACAGAAACTGCGAACGAGTTGGCCGAGGAGTTCTCTTCCTCATTCTCCATAGAGCCGAATAGCCCACCCCCTGATGTTCAGGTACCCCATTGCAACACTGACATTTCCGATGTCGAAATAAACGAAGAATTAGTCAGGAAATATCTGCGACAGTTGAAGACGAACTCAGCTCCTGGTTTGGATGGTTTGACAGCACAACTACTACATCACTGTGCAGATTCGTTATCATTGCCTCTGAGTATTATTTTTTCAGTGTCTCCCAAAGCCTCTAAGCTTCCGGGCGACTGGTTGATGGCATCTATCACTCCGATCTTCAAAAAAGGTGATAAGTTTTCCCCTCGAAATTACCGACCTATCAGTCTCCTGTCTACTGTATCCAAAGTTCTGGAGAGAATAGTCTGCGATCATATAACTAAGTTTGCCACGTTGCATAGCATCATCCCTAATGAACAGCATGGCTTCATTCCTGGTCGCTCGACACTGACCAACCTGACTCACTGCCTTAATGATTGGACCAGAGCTTGGGACATGGGTATTCCGGTGGATGTGCTTTATCTGGATTTCTCCAGGGCCTTCGACAGGGTTCCACACCGACGCCTTCTTCACAAACTTAGGCATCTAGGCATAAGAGGCAGAGTCCTGGCATGGATCGAGGCTTTTCTATCCAATCGGACCTTCAGAGTCAAAGTGAATAAATCATTCTCTATGGACAAAGCAGTCTCGTCTGGTGTGCCACAGGGTTCTGTACTCGGACCCATCCTATTTCTTCTTTACACTTCTGATTTACCACGTTTACTCCGCTCAAGATGCTCTATGTTCGCAGACGATACGAAGCTGTATAACTTTCCTCTTTCTCACCGGCAAACCCTTCAGCGCGATCTCCAAGTCGTTGTCTCTTGGTGCGAGGATTGGATTCTTCCTCTGAACGTGGACAAGTGTTGTGTTCTCCATATCGGAAGGAGGAACCCTTGTGCGGAGTACAATATCGGCGGGAGGTTCCTGAGAAGTGTAACCAGCCACTGCGATCTCGGGCTGACAGTTTCTTGTGATCTGCGATGGTCTGATCATGTCTCGTCCATCTGCGCCAAGGCCAAACGCATAACTTACGCCATCAATAAGTCATTCGGAGGTAGTGATATCTCGACGGTTCGTATGCTCTATACCACATATGTAAGACCAATTCTGGAATATGTGGGTCCTGTTTGGTGGCCATCTACAAGAAGCGATGAGGAGCTGCTCGAGTCCGTTCAGAGGTGGAATACTCGGATCCCTTACCGGCGGGGTCGCCCTGTTTATGAGGATCGGCTCAATATTTTCAATCTACCATCATTTGCGACCAGGCGCGAGAGAGGTGATCTGATTGTTACATACCGTTCTATACGAGGTCACTTTGGAGAAAATATGTGTAATATGTTCGAGAGAAATCAAAGTAACTTGAGAGGTCATTACTACAAGCTCCGCAAGGAAAATTTCAAAACTTCACAGCGCCAGAATTTTCTTCCGAACAGAGTTTTCGAGCGGTGGAATCGTTTACCGAGTGATGTTGTTGAGGCAGTCTCAGTGAACGATTTTAAGAACAGATTTGACAGATGGAAGACCAGTGTGAGTGCTCGGTTATAGTTTGTTTCGAACTTTCTTTTTTTTTTTCTCTCGTATAAATGAATACAAGTTCTGCTTTAATTTTCTATTCAACATGTGAACATTATTAATTTATATTTGTTGAGTTTATAGGATATCCTTAACTCTTATTGAAATTAAATAATAATAATAATAATAATAATAATAAGTCTAACAAGCTAATACTTTCGGAGATATGATTTTTCAAAATTTCAATAATAAATCGTATTTCTACGTTTTCACAGAATGATATAATTATTCTATGTATGAATTGTCATAATGTCAACATTATCAATGTCAATATTTTCCTGAGACATGACATTATCTAATCAATCGAAGAATTATGAGAATAAAGTGTATTCCAAAATGTGAGCGAAGTGAGAAAAATCTCCGTTGTTTGCTCCGAAATTAGTTTTTCTCAGAAATGTCTTACATTTCGGAACGGAACATGAAGTAAGAGATCTGAGAGTAGTGAGACTGCTTTTCATCCATAGACATAGAATGCTCAGTTCTCTCAATTTATGACGGGACTGACGGAAGGGAATATTATAACTTCAAAAATATTGGGGTTGAAATACTCGTATTTTAGCGATGCAACGGGGACCTCACCCAAAAATGTTTGAAAATATTACGTAAATATTGAAAGAATAATTCTGTAGTTTGAGAGAGGAGAAAATTTGGTGAACGTAGATCAGGAAATTTTTGATCGATTACAAGGTAATTTTTCATTATTACTTCTCTTCTTTCATACATGTTTTATGGAATATCTACTATTTGTAGGTACTTTAAACCTCTTTTGGGCAATTGTCATACGAAACTTGTTTTTTTGGCGCTCTAGTTCCTCGGAACAGAGTGCTTATCAATTTGCCCAAATGTCTGTAATTTTGGAATTTTTGGCTAAAAATGGTCTCAAACGATTTGTTTCGACTCACTGATCAAGAATTCGAGGTCGAAATCGATTCTGTCTGGCCGGCCGGCCAACCCTAGGCACAATTACTCTCGAACGAAAGGAGTTAGCGGATTGAAATTTGCAAGGTGGGTTTGGAGCGTAAATATCTCGGACGAGCTCGTTAATGGGCGAAATCCATCAATCGATTTCGGAGTTATGGCCGATTTTAGTAAAAATATTTTTTATATATATTTCCGAAACCGATCACTCGATCTATCTGAAGTTTAGCATCAAATTGTAGAATCATGACCTTTATACGCATGTGAAGTTTTGTATTGACCAGATTACCGCAAAGTGTCAAAAAAAAATTTTGAAAATTTAAAAAAAGTTTTTCTACAATAACTCTCGAACGGAATGAGCTAGGTATTTGAAATTTTCAGAGTAGGTTAGGGAGATGAATATCTCGGTTAAGTTCGTTATTGGGCAAAATTGGCCAGATTTAATTTGATTTCTTCCATGGTGCAGTTCTCATTCTCAGATTGCTCATTTAATCTTGATAAATAAACTATTATTTGAATTGAATTTCCTTTATGATGCAGTTCTATCATAAGAATACATTGATATAATTCCCAACTCTGAGAAACCAATACTTTCGGAGATATAATTTGTCTGTTCGAACTAGAGCGCCAGAAAGCTCCTGTCCACAGGACTTGAACCCATTTTTAAATGTAATACCCAGTTTTTCCTTTGATAATCAAATTACTCATAGAATTCTCAGATAATTCCTGTGAAATCTGAAAAAACCATTTAAATTTTCTCAGATAGGGCTTCATTCTAATGTTAATAACTTGTAGATTTTTGCATGAAAATTCCTAATTTTCAAATTCTTACAGAAAATATACCAATGCTTCTTCTTCGTTAATTAAAAGTTCCATTGAACATGCAGCGTGTTTTTATTTCAATGTCAAAGTCAGTCACGACAAAAACCTCAAAACAATTTTTTTTCTACAAACGTCAAAAAATGACAAGGTTCGCGCATTGAAAACAATATGCGAAGTGACCCTTTTTTTCATTTTCCTTCGTTACCATGACACCGTGCGCGAAGTAGTGTGCGAAGTACTTACTTCGCACACTGCATGTAAACTATATGGAGTTTTTATATTTTAACCTTTATGTTCCTCAATCAAACAAACAAATGCCATTTTATTTTCATAGTTACAGTATTTACTTGATTTGGAAAAAACGTTTTAAGCCAGTTCAATACTATTTTTCATATTAAGCTATGCATGTTACTTATTTTAGAACAATATTTTTGGCGTTTGTAGAAAAAATTTTGTTTGCATCTCATGCGCGAAATACTTTGGTGATCTCGACTATTTTTTTAACTCGGCTGCGCCTCGTTAAAAAAATCAGTTCTCGATCACCAAAGTAGCATTTCGCGCACTAGATACAAAAATAACTATTTTCAAATGAGAATTAATTTTTTTTATTGCTCAGCTGGAATCTACGCTAAAAAATAGTGTATAAATGT
The DNA here is from genome assembly GCA_937662695.2 of Halyzia sedecimguttata. Lineage (NCBI taxonomy): Eukaryota > Metazoa > Arthropoda > Insecta > Coleoptera > Coccinellidae > Halyzia > Halyzia sedecimguttata. The sequence continues at coordinate 85,088,601 of OW569415.2, read as the reverse complement.
AATACATATTACTGCATTAAAATGCTTATTTCCAGAATATTCGGTCTAATTTTTTTTTCAGGAATTCTCTATTCTCTTTCCTCAAAGATTAAGGGCGAAGAAAAACATTTGTATAATGATAAGATTTTAATAACGAATATTCGATATGTTCACCGTTTTCATCGAGGCATTTCAGAAGACGTTCTGTAACGGATTGTGTTGCTCTACGAATTTCGGCAGTGTCTAAACTATCGAAAGCCCCAACAATTTTAATTTTCAGATCCTGGTAATTCACTCATAATATGATCATTTTAATCTAATTCCTTGATCTGACTCCATAAATAAAAATCTAGTGGAGTGAGATCCGGTGATTGAACAGGTCCTGTTGAGTATTTTCTTAATCTTGAATACATGGTAATGCTGACAAACAAAGAACTCTAAAAGCTACAAAATGAAGCGCGTAATTCAAGAAATAAGGTGACAATTATTGAAAAAAGTGGTCGCAACATGCCAGAAATCTCGTTCAAATCATAATTGAGATTGTATTTACTTCAACAAAAATAAATCAACAAGTCCAGAGCGTTCCTGCCAATAGGGTCTTCATAATAGCTTCGTTTCGTATAATTAATATACTTATGCATATATTTCACAAGCCAAATAAACCCCAGGGGATTCGATTGATTTGCCGAGAAGCAAGAGCAGACGCGTTTCTGGCTTCTTGGCCATCAGTACTCTGTAGCTTCCCAACAAATTCAACTAAACTGAACCATGTTAAACCTCTCAGAGCAGGCTTGATCAATTATACATAATTGCCCACGCCACCTATGAGACAAAACAAGGAATTCAGCCTTTCCCCACCAGTGAAAAATTTGAAGCGTGAAATCATATGCCACTATTTGCTCGATTTTAATCGAGAAACGAGTCCCGCAGAGCTCAGACAGTATCTTCCCATGGCCATGAACGCTGTTTAGCGTTTTCAAAAATAATAATGAAAAATTTCCAATAATAATGAAAAAAGGCCAAGAAGCCTGATCGACCAAGCCGGCTCTGAGAGGCTTAACCCGGTTCAGTTTAGTTGAATTTGTTGAGAAGCTACAGAGTACTGATGAAGGCCAAGAAGCCAGAAACGCGTCTGCTCTTGCTTCTCGCTATATCAATTAAATCCCCTGGGATTTATTGGACTTTTGAAATATATGCATAAGTATATTAATTATACGAAGCCATTATGAAGACCCTATTGGCAGGAACGCTCTGGACTTGTTGATTTATTAACAACGGTATCGCCATTTTCATTATTATCAACAAAAATAATTTCAATTTGAAGTTCGCAAGCTCTCAAAATACTACCTTTATAAATTATGGAATCGATAATGAAAATTGTTATTCTTCAGGTATATGGCATCTTAGAAGCCCTCAAACTATTACCATGTAGATACACAAGATGTGGCATGATTTCTGGTGGCCAGCAGAAACGGCTCTGTGTGGCATTAGAGCTCATTGGAAATCCTTCTGTTATGTTCCTAGATGAACCTACAACGTGAGTAATAAACTCTATATCTATACAGGGTGAGTCTTTGACCACTGCATTAATTTTAACCAAAGATTCCTCTCATCAAATGAAACACTTTTTTCATTTAACATTTTTCCAAATTCAGCTCAGGTAAAAAGATACAGGCTGTTGAAATTTTGAAAAAAAATCAGTTTTTATTTTGTAGCTTTGACATCCTTTTTTCGAATAAAATGAATGTTGGCGTAACTATAACTATGATACATATTTTCCAAATATTAGTTATTTTCTACTTCTACTGGTTTTCTAGTTATGGACTTGTGGATTCATAAAACTAAACGAAATTAGCATAAAGAAAGCATATAAAGTTTTTCTTGAGTCATTTCAAGAATATTCCATCGTTTTAGAACATTATATTATTCTTCATCATTTCTCCTCAAACGCACCGTTTTCGAGATATTCTTCATTGAATGTTTTAAAATGGAAAACTCCAGAAATTTCACTACTTTTATGGATCTGTCCCTGAGCGTTGGAATCCCGAATCAAGCTGTGAACCTCGTTACCATGCCTTATTGTCGTCCGCCAACAATGTCATAGATAATTTATATGCGGGTGTGTATTAGCACATTGTGAAATCTTTAAACGCTTGTAACTTTTTATCTGAGCCGAATCTGGAAAAATGGTGAATGAAAAAAGTGTTTCATTTGATGAGAGGAATCTTTGGTTAAAATTAATGCAGTGGTCAAAGACTCACCCTGTATATTATATATGTATAAAATTCTACTGTAAGTGTGTATGTCACTGAACTCCTCCTTAAGGATAAGATCGATTTTGATGAAATTCTGTGTGTTTATTAGAATATGTCCCTGCAAGGTTTAGATTCCCAATTGGAGTCGCCACAATCAGGTTATAAATGCTCCCCCATCCATCGTTTTTTTTTTCAACTAGTGCTTATTTCGTGAATGGTAACACTCAGCTCATGTCTGATTTGACAGATAATTAGTTTTATCCTTCCGCTGAACGAATATGGTTGTGTATACGCTTGAACAACGCTGGGAAATATTGCGTACGGATTTTGGAAGAAGAGAAGGACCGTCAGCTCCGTATGTTCGTTATCTTGTGAAAAAAAGTGAAAGAAACTGGCATCCTCATCGATAAACCAAAGCGTGAAAAGCCAAAAACAGTGCGTACACCCGAGAATATTGCTGCTGTGGCAGAAAGTGTGCGTGAAGCGCCATCAACATCAATTCACCGTCGTTCTCAAGAATTAAACATTTTGGCATCATTGAGATGAATTATGCATAAAGACCTTGGGATGACGCCATACGAAGTCCAATTGGTTCAGGATTTGACCATCCAATGCGTTTCCGCTTCGCTAAGTGGGCCTGCGATCGACTTACAGAAGATGCCGATTTTGCCAAAAAAATCATCTTTTCAGATGAAGCTCATTTTGATCTTGGCGGGTATGTAAACAAGCAGAATTTTCATATTTGGGGCACAGAAAACCCGCACGCATACATTGAAAAGCCGATACACCCAAAACGAGTCACTGTTTGGTGCGGATTTTGGTCCAGAGGCATAATTGGGCCATTTTTCTCTGAAAATGAGCAAGGAGCGGACGTTACAGTCAATGGCGATCGTTATCGGGTCATGTTGAAGTAATTTTTGTTCACAAAAATTGAAGAGGCGGATATTGGCAACATTTGGTTTCAACAGGACGAAGCTACGTGCCACACAGCCGAAGCTACACTCGATGTTTTGCGCCCTGTTTTTGAAGATCACATTATCAGCCGCACAGCTGATGTCGTTTGGCCACATCGGTACTGCGATTTGACACCGTTGGACTATTATTTGTGGTGTGCCGTCAGAGATAAGTGTTGCGCCGACAAGCCAGAGACAATTGACGCTTTAAAGGACAATATTCGTGAAGCCATTGGTGAAAAACAGCTGCACACAATCGATAATGGGCTTAAAAATTGGACTGATCGTGTAGGCTACTGCATGGCCAGCCGAGGCAGCCATTCGAATGAAATTATTTTCCATTATTAACTGGAAGGATTGTACTTTCAAATAAAAAAAGAAATTTGAGAAAATATTCAGTTGCTTTTTTTTTATTGCATTTTCAAAAAAAAAGTTATTTGGCGGACCCTTTAGAATATTTGAAAGAATATCGACTCTTATTAATTTTTAGTTTAGTCAGCATTACGATGTACGTTAAAATAAAGATTAAGACATATTATATTAAAGTGTCATGTCATTGTGGTATTCGTTAGCTGCAGTGTTGAATTGAATATTTCACATAGTTATTTATCTAAAGAAGTTTCTTATATTTATGTGATCTGCAGCCGCATTATTATAATCACCACCGATCACTCTTCTGCCAAATGAGCCAATTTCAAGCACCAACTATCGTCCGGACATGACACTAGAATTGACTAGCTTAGGGCACCAAGAAATTGTAGTAAGCAATTTACAAAATAATATTTTTTTCATTTTGTAGACATTTTTCAGAGTTTGGGAGAGAAAACCCAGAAAGGAACCATTTAATAATGAATATACCTCCCAAAGTATCATTTGATGATTACTTAGAAATTACATGTTTTTAGAGCACTACAGGATGATTCAAATCTCGAGGCGAAAAATTAAGGGACGTATAGAGGCTCACATCCTAGATAAAACGTAAAAGAAATTTTTTGCCGATGAGGCTTCGTTTCCGAGTTATTGGGCTTTGAAGTCCAATTTTATTTCGTAAATTACAGTAAGCCCAGAAATAAATAACAGTGACTGTCACCTGGCGACAGAAAAAAAAATTGTTTACCAATTTGAAAGTTGCTTTGTTGGTTTAGTTTTTTTGTTGAATATGTTAAATAGTTTCTTCACCAGTATGAAGAAAATAAAAATTTCTTCAGAGATACGCTTTGATCGGACGAAGCTGCATACTCGGGATGGCATAAATAACCGCAAAAATGAACATGTATGGTCTGTAGAAAATCCTGACGCTTTTAAAAGAAGAGGTTTTGAACAAAGATTATCTATTAATGTATGAGGCGGAGTCTTTAATGGACATACTTAAAATTCAAGTTCTTCCAAATTGTCTGAATGCCGATACGTACCCGCAATTTCGAGACAACGATCTTCCAAATTTGCTAGAAGATTTTCCTGTGAATTTGGTATACAATCGTATGTGGTATCAGCAGGATGGAGCACCACCACATGTCGGATGAAATTTTGTCGTCTGGTTAATCCAAACTTTTAATAGGAAATGGATTGGTCGATGTGTTCAGGTGCTATGGCCTGCGAGATCACCTGACTTTAATCCTTTGGATTATTTTGTAGAGGGTGATTTGAAACGACTTATTTACGCAGTGGAAATCAATAATCAAGAACAATTAATGGAAAGAGTTATTAATGCAGTCGAATCCACTCAAAATAGGCAAAACATGCAAATAGTATTGCAATTCCTCCAGTTTGCATTGATAAGCCTGTATCGATGCTAATGGTGGTATTTTTGAACATTTAATTTAATTATTATTCAATTTTCATATTATGTCTTAAATTTGAAAATTGATGACATGCAGAAAATTTGAAGTCCGATATCCCGGAAACAAATCCAAAAATCCAAAAAAATTTATTTAACACTTTTTATCGAGAATATCAGCCTGTATACCTCTCTTAATTTTTCGCCTCGAGTTTTGAATCACCCTGTATTTGCAGCCTGTTACGTATTATTTTGGATAACACACTCTGCTGTCTCTTGAAAAGCACGTCTGCTTACAAGCCCAAGGCTTAGCAAAAAGGAATTACTTTTTGGCGCTCTAGTTCCTCGGAACTGAGTGCTTATCAATTTGCCCAAATGTCTGTAATTTTCGAATTTTTCGATGAAAATGGTCTTAAACGATTTGGTTCGACTCACTGATCAAGAATCCGTGGTCGAAATTCATTCTGTCCGGCAGTCCGGTCCGGCCGGCCGTAGGCACGATAACTCTCGAACGGAATGAGCTAGAGAGTTGAAATTTCCAGAGTAGGTTTGGGGGATAAATATCTCGGCTAAGTTCGTTATTGGGCAAAATCGGACAGATGGTTTCTGAGTAACAAAAAAAAATTTTTTTTTTACAAAACAAATTCCAAATTAAATTTTTTTTAATAAGCAGTTTTATCATAATAATCCATTCATATCATTTTTGGCGCTCTAGTTCCTCGGAACTGAGTGCTTATCAATTTGCCCAAATGTCTGTAATTTTCGAATTTTTCGATGAAAATGGTCTTAATCGATTTGGTTCGACTCACCGATCAACAATCCGTGGTCGAAATTCATTCTGTCCGGCCGTCCGGTCTGGCCGGCCGTAGGCACGATAACTCTCGAACGGAATGAGCTAGAGAGTTGAAATTTCCAGAGTAGGTTTGGGGGATAAATATCTCGGCTAAGTTCGTTATTGGACAAAATCGGACAGATGGTTTCTGAGTAACAAAAAAAAATTTTTTTTTTTACAAAACAAATTCCAAATTAAATTTTTTTTAATAAGCAGTTTTATCATAAGAATCCATTTTTATCATTTTTGGCGCTCTAGTTCCTCGGAACTGAGTGCTTATCAATTTGCCAAAATGTCTGTAATTTTCGAATTTTTCGATGAAAATGGTCTTAAACGATTTGGTTCGACTCACTGATCAAGAATCCGTGGTCGAAATTCATTCTGTCTGGCCGTCCGGTCGGGCCGGCCGGCCGGCCGTAGGCACGATTACTCTCGAACGGAATGAGCTAGAGAGTTGAAATTTTCAGAGTAGGTTTGGGGGATAAATATCTCAGCTCTGATGGTTTCGGAGTAACAAAAAAAAATTTTTTTTTTACAAAACAAATTCCAAATTAAATTTTTTTTGATACGCAGTTTCATCATAAGAATCCATTCATATCATTTTTAACTCTAACAAGCTAATACTTTCGGAGATATGATTTTTCAAAATTTCAATAATAAATCGTATTTCAACGTTGTCACAGAATGATATAATTCTATGTATGAATTGTTCTAATGTCAACTTATGTTCCTGTGACATGACATTATCTAATCAATCGAAGAATTGTGAGCGAAGAGAGAATAATCTCGGTTGTTTGCTCCGAAATTAGTTTTTCTCAGAAAAGTCTTACATTTCGGAACGGAATATGAAGTTAATAAGAGATCTGAGAGTAGTGAGACGGCTTTTCATCCATAGATATAGATATAACTCTCGAACGGAATGAGGTAGGTAGTTGAAATTTTCCGAGTAGATTAGGGAGATGAATATCTCGGGTAAGTTCGTTATTGGGCAAAATTGGCCAGATTTAATTTGATTTCTTCCATGGTGCAGTTCTCATTCTCATGATTGCTCATTTAATCTTGATAAATAAACTATTATTTGAATGGAATTTCCTTTATGATGCGGTTATATCATATGAATACATTGATATAATTCCCAACTCTGAGAAACCAATACTTTCGGAGATATAATTTGTCTGTTTGAACTAGAGCGCCAGAAAGCTCCTGTCCACAGGGCTTGAACCCATTTTTTATAGATACAATACCATGACAACGCCCTGACCTCAAATGGCCGAATGACGTCACACTAATAGAGCGTATTATTAATTCTTGCATAACTTTTATCAGTTCCTCATTTTATTCCCATCAATTTATCGAGTTAAAACTGACTTAAACGTCGAAATGAACTAAGGAATTTAAAAGACCAAATGAGGTGGTAACCGTGTGACGTCAAAGTGGTTTTGACTGGTTAAACAAAAGCTGTCGAGCCAGCTGATGAATTGAATAATGCTAAATCACAAAAAAGTAGGCAGAATAAATTTCCATCGAGAATTTGCGGATAGAGGTAACTGTGTATATTTTCCATATGTCGGCGACCTAATAATGGGGATACATGGTTGCCTGTTTATTTTCAGAGAATGTATATTATGCTGACATGACTCGAAATTGAGTTTAGCCCAAGATATTTCCATGAAGAATAATAATTATCATGAGATTATAGTATTCCTGTGACATGTGTATGTAGTATTCCTGACAGCATTCATACATCCCTTGGCCAATCACATTACAAGAAGACACTGGCGTCAAAGCTGAGAAGTGTTTGAACTCACATTTTCAATTAATGGAGTGAAGTTTTTAGTGGGAGAATGTAAGGCTGGTTTTCCTGTCACGCTGACGGTCGGCGCTGATGAGTCAATATGTATGTAGCTATAGGTAGCGTTTTCGAGTCACGCGGCGCTGACGGCCGTCAGCGCTGATCTACATACGCGCACGTACGCGCCGGCGCGTCGGCGCCGCTGACTAGCTGGCGCCGACAAGCCTCCACATTCAGTGAGCCAGAGACAATAGCATCCTTCTATTTCTTTTTGTGATCAGCGCGATACTAAAAGGATCCGAGCTGACCGATCAGCGCTGACCGCCAGCGCCGACCGTCAGCGTGACAGGAAAACCAGCCTATTTCGTATTAAGAAGGCTTTCACAGTGAAAAACTACCATTTTCCCTCGTCTTCGCGAATATTTGATCCAGCAAATACAGACAGTAATTCTATATTGTTGTAGGGGGGTAACGTTGCACTGCGACCTTAAGGTCATCAATGGTTTCCGGAACAACAACTGATTTTGGGTGACCTTCACAAAATTCGTGTTGGATCGAACTAAGACCTTGATTGAATTCACCATACTATTGATAAACACTGGTCCTTGATGGAGCTTCATCGCCAAAAATTGAATTAAGTTCATCGGTGCACTGTTGCTGAGTTAATCCACCTCGAAAGTTGTAAAAAATAATCGCACGAAAATGCTCAAGATTTAATTCCATTTTTTTGGCCGAGATCTTTTGAGTTACTGTAAACAACACAAATAGCGCTCTTCGTATATCAAACCGTTGTGAGTACGCATAACCTCAAAAATGTCAAACTTTCCGATAGAGCTGTCAGTTGCCAGTTTGCAAAAATAATGTTATCCAATCCCGAAATAAAGGGTTTTCCAATAAGAGGTGTTATTTTGATATTCAAAGAAAAATGCCATTTTTCAATATAAATCATCGGATGTTTATTTCATTATAAAGAAGAAGCTATGCCGTTAATAGTGGAAAATAACATCAGGCAAATGACCACCACGACCACGCTTACAGGACCATATCCTTTTAATGAAATTTTCCATAACCTAATCGCAAAGTGGCTGCCCTATGTCTTCGATAGCCTCACGAATTCCATCTTTGAGGTCTTGAATCGACGCTGGGCTATTGGCGTAGAACTTCTCTTTCACGTGGCCCCAAAGGAAGAAGTCGCAAGGTGTTAAATCACAAGATCTCGGTGGCCAATTGTGATCACCTCTTCGAGAGATAACACGGTCCGGAAACTTTTCCGGCAAAAGATCAATGGTTTCGTTGCTTGTGTGGCACGTAGCGCCGTCTTGTTGAAAGTAAACGTTGTCCAGATCAATACCATCCAATTCCGGCCATAAAAAAATCATTAATCATCTTTCGATAGCGCAATCCATTCACCGTAACTGTTGCTCCAGCCTCATTTTCGAAAAAGTTATGTCCAATGACTCCGCCGGACCATAAACCGCACCAAACAGTCACACGTTGAGGATAGAGAGACTTTTCAACAATAACTCTTGGGTTTTCCGAGCCCCAGATGCGACAATTTTGCTTGTTGACGAAGCCACCGAGGTGGAAATGGGCCTCATCACTCAAGATGATTTTTCGATGGAATTCCGGATCATTTTAATCCATTTCAACGACCCAATCAGCAAAGACACGACGTTGTTGATGATCGGCCGGCTTGAGTTCTTGTGTTAACTGAACTTTATAAGCCTTAAGACCCAAATCTTTATGCAAAATACGGTGTAAATCGTTTGTGGAAAGCCTAATTCCAAAGAACGACGAGGAATGGACAAACCTGGGTTTTCTTCAACCTTTTCGGCTACAGCAGCAATATTCTCGGCTGTCCTTGAGCGACGTGCACGGGTTTTATTCTTCACATAACTAACTTGTCCCAACAGCTCGAATTTTTCCTCCAATTTCTTTATTGCGGTCCGACAAGATGCTTCAACAACGGCCCAAAAATGTTCGAGTTTTACGAACCGTCTCTGCCAAATTTTCACCATTTTTATAGTGAATTTTAATAATTTCAATGCGTTCTTGAAGCGTGTATCGTTCCATTTTTATTAATGGCGTAGTTTCAACTTGTCAAATGTCAAGAAATGAAAGCTTCAAAAGTGACATCTACCGAAATAGCGGACTATTAACACCTCTTATTGGAAAACCCTTTATAAAAGGCAACCTATGGTATTTATAATGAATGATAAGGTTTATGTTATATAAGTGCGTCAAAATTACATACCTATAAATTAATATTTCGTTCGCAGTTTTGCAATTATATCAACATATGAAAGGACAATCCAAATCATGAAAGTAGGGCGTACCAAATCATCAGATTTCACTGGGTCCAATAGAAAAACTCACAGTCATGCTATCGAAAGTTGACCTCAAATAAATGTATATTTTTGTTGAGATTGGATATTAATCCGAACATCTTTTCTAGGGGTCTTGACAGTTCATCCTCGCATCAGGTCATTGCGATGCTCAAAACCTTGGCCCAACAAGGAAGGAACATAGTTTGTACAATTCATCAGCCAAGTGCAGCTCTGTTCGAATTGTTCAATTTTGTTTATGTTATGGCCGAAGGTCGATGTATTTATCAGGGATCCAGCAGAAACGTGGTTTCCTATTTGGCCTCATTTGGGCTAAATTGCCCCAAATATCACAATCCTGCGGATTATCGTGAGTATACCGACTTATTATGTTCTTGACCTGATGATAACTGTTTGGCCCATTTTTGGCTTTCGATTTCCGGTGCTCAGTTCAATACCCCGTCCAAAACTCACTCAGGCATGAAGATCAAAACATTCTGAGTGGTGGTAATTGTAAAAACAAATATTGACTGAAACAAAACACACGGTGAAATATACTTACAGTACGCGTCAAAATTATGGAACAAATTCATTTTCTCAGAAGATAAATATTTGGCAACAAAATCCTGAAACAGAAGTAAGAAAGTCAGAGCATAAGAATAACTTGAGAAATAGAGACATACAGAAATCAAAAATAGCAGAACATGTATGTACAATCCAAGGAGATCACATGATGGATTGGAGTAATACAAAGATTCTAATGACAGAACCTGATTATATTAAAAGGAAACTTAAGGAGTCAACTTGTATTTTATTAAACAGAGAATGCAATTTTGCAAATTGCTCAATTGGTATTGACCATATTTGGCTGAATTTATTGAAAAACGAGTTGAAACTTGGAAATTTGTATGCGAAGTAAAACTATGTTAGCTATGATTTTTAAATACTGTCAATGTGACAATTCTTGAATTTCACAAAATAGGTAACTATCAACAAAATAATTCTAAAGATTTTCATTAAGCGTCTGACGAAGGAGTCTGATATAGACTCCGAAACGTTATGATATAGTTGTTTCTTCGTTGATGTTGTTTCGTTGTTGTTTGTTAGGCAACATTGTTCAATTGATTGTTTCTGACAAATATCTTGTATGTCTTACGCAGAATCAAATCACAAAATAATTAATTTTTATTTATAGTTATTTTTCAGAGTTTGGGAGAGAAAACCCAGAAAAAAATCTTTCAATAATGAGTATACCTCCCACAGTATCCTTTAATGATTACTTAGGTCAATTTTTGTTTCAGTTTTACCAATTTTTTATACATTTTTTTAAGGATTTTTGTTGCACCCTGTGTCATCTCCATCAACCCTCTAATTCTTTTGAATAGGCAAAGTGGGTCATGTGGTACTTTTTTGACAAGGTCTTTGTGTATTCTTTACAGGGGTGCAGAAATTTTCAAGAAAACATTTTCCTTTTTTGAAAAATAGCTGGTTCAACGAGGTTTTCAGTATGTGCACTTTGTCATGGCTCATTTACTTTGAGACGATGGTACCTGATGAAATTTGTCACCGAATGAAAATCGACCATTACAGTTTTGTTCATGCACAATTTTCAACCCCCTCACGCGCCCCATTTTTTTCTCCATTAAAGGGTTCGTAGGGGTTGAAAGTTGTGCATGAACAAAACTGTAATGGTCGACTTTCATTCGGTGACAAATTTCATCAGGTACCATCGTCTCAAAATAAATGAGCCATGACAAAGTGCACATATTGAAAACCTCTTTGAACTAACTATTTTTCAAAAAAGAAATGTTTTTTCTCGAAAATTTCTGCACGCATGTAAAGAAGATACAAAGACCTTGCCAAAAAAGTACCACATGACCCACTTTCCCTATTCAAAAAAATTTGAGGGTTGATGGGGATGGCACAGGGTGCAACAAAAATCCTTCAAAAATGCATAAAAATTTGGTAAAAGTGAAACAAATATCGACCTGTTTCCGGATTTTGTTGCCAAATATTTTTCTTCTGAGAAAATGAATTTGTTCCATAATTCTGACGCGCACTATATACTGATTTTAACCATCAACAAATATTCCGCGTGGCCGGGCTAAACACCTCATTGCTCAGTGCTACCCAAAGAGGAAAGCGTCATTCAAGGGCAGACATAAACCCAGGGTTTCATGGTTATTACCAATCATCAGTGTGACTTAGCCGACACTGAATGATCATAGACACTGATTCATAGCAGAGGGTGGGAGTTCGTAAGGATCTCCATAGGTGCCGCTGGTGGGATTTAAGTTTCCTAGTCGGCTAAGTGATGATTGGTAGTAAACATGAAACCCTGGGTTTGTAGCTGCCCTTGAATGACGCTTTCACGCGGAATATTTGTTGATATTAATTGTTAAAATCAATAAATATTTCACCGTGTGTCTTGTTTTAGTTATTGGCAATTAGCCACAGTTCACCTCGTCCAAATATTGACTGCTTGCGGCTTTTACTTCATGCAAATCCATACTAATTCAAATGAAAAATTTTACTGATATGAGTAACATTCATTCAATTAATATTGTGACGCTTTTCTACCAAACAGCGACTTCTTCAGACCACATCATATGAAAAAAATTATGAATATTTTTTATTTTAGTCTGGTAGTCTGCGAAACGCGTTACGATATTAAATAATTGAGTGCAAATCATATACAGAGTGAGTAAAAAGAAACGCACAAAATTCATATCATCGGTATAACTATTTTGTAGATAAATTCTCAAACAGGTCAATTTTTCGCGTTTTGACTCCCTGATGAAGAATTCGCGTTCAAATTTGATGACGTCCGTCCAACCGTTGCCACGATAACTTGAGAACGGAAAGAGCTAGCGAATTGAAGTTTTCAGGGTAGTTGGCGCATCCCAATACGACGGACAAATTCGTTAATGGGTATAATCAGCACAATGGTTTGTGAGTAATAATTTTGTTTTCATCCAATACTAATCCGATCGAATTGAAACTTCGTGAGTAGTTGTAGAATACAAACCTAAGGACGTTTATGGAATTTTGTGAGAATGTTATCGCTTTTCTAAGAAAAATATTATTTATGTCGCGATAACCTGAGAACGGAATGAGATAGCGACTTGAAATTTTGAGGTTGGGTTATGCAACTGAATGTGACATTTGAGTTTGTTTATAGGCATAATCGGCCAAACGGTTTTGGAGTTATACCCATCTGAAATTTGCTTGTTATTTCCTCGATAACTCGAAAAATACAAAACCAATCCAATTCAAACATGGTTATTAAATGTAGAATGCCAGCTCGAAAATTCTCGCAAAATTTCGTGAGGATCGTATCACTGAAAAATTTTTAAAAAATCATTGAAAATCATTGAAAAAAATTCTATATATCAGAAACTATTCGCCCGACATCGCTAAAATTATGCGAGAGCCTTCAGAACCTATCTCTACTACCAAGTTTCATGTTTGAACACGATCGGATCTATATTGTTGGAGATCCGAGCAGCCTTGTGTGAGGTCAGTAGCCGGATGGGTAACCGTTGCCTCGATAACTTTCGACCGAAAGGAGGTAGGAACTTGCAATTTTCAGGGTAGGTTGAACATCCGAACGGGAGGGTTAAGTTCGTTTTTGAGCATAATCGGTCTAACGGTTTCAGAGTTATACCCACCTGGAATGTTATGTCCTCGATAACTCAAAAAAAATAGACTCGATGGAATTGAAGCTTGGTAACTAGTTGTAGAATATCGACATAAAGACGTGTGTAAAATTTTGTGAGAACCGTACCGTAAATTTTAAAAAATTACAAAAAAAAAATTGGTTCATGCACTGACGTGAACTCCATGGACAATAGAACATGCGCATAAAAGCCCCTGACTACACTTCAGTTCTTTTTAAGAATTTTTGTATCAAACTAAATTCTACGTTTACGATGAATTATTGAACATAGTTTTTTTCTGGATAATTAATGTAATGTCAAGCAGTGAAAAAACACACTTCATCTCACACAAAATGCTATAATGATAATTTACCAGATTATTATAGGTATTACTTAGGTACAATTGAAATGAATTAGTATTATTATACATCTATATAATTATGTTTTTTCGAGACTATTAGCAAGATATTCTACACGCTTAGTTGTTCAAATGCTAGGCAGTGTATTACTTGAACTTTCAGCCCAAATAAACTACGAGGCTCAAGATGTTGAAAAAATAAACCTATACGTTTGTTAAACAGGATTTTCAGCATATAAATCTGATTTATTTATGTTTATATATTTTAGTGTCCGACCGAAACTGGTATTTCAGCCGAAACCGAAACCGAAACCGAACTTTCGGCCAGGGTCTCAGTTTCGGCCGAAACCGAAACCGAAACTTTATATTTCATACTGAAATCTACTGTATTTTTTACAATTTTATTCGCATATACATAAAAATAGTTAAGGAGTGTTAAATAAAATAAAAAGACATTTTTTTTAGATCTTTATTTATTATTTTGGTATTACCAAATTATCAAAATAATCAGTCGAAGTATACAGGGTGATTCCAAATCAGACGTGAACCTTAGAGGAGGTGTTAGCATGGATCATTTGCTGTGGTTTGGGCCATTTTTATTGATGACCAAAAATCAACGGTTTCCGAGATATTTGAGTAGTGGTTCTGTTGATAAAGAATTAGTATGATTTGAAAGGGGATATAAGAAGCAAATAACGAATTCAATATTTCTTTGTTGCAACTAAGCTCGAAATTACATTAGAAAATGTATCAGTTGTTATTTTCCTCCTAAAATTTACTCACGCTGTCTTTTGATACACATTCACTATTTTAAATGCCGGACATTCAAAAGGTTGCTTATAAAAAATCTGCTGAAACGAAACTCGTTAAGCAATCTGACGAAATATTTTACAGAATGAAGAAGGAATTCGGCAAGTTTTTAAAATAATTTTGGCATAGAAAATTGTGAAATTCGAAAGTTGCAGACAAATTGATATTAGAAATTGATTTTTCATTTATTCTTATACCACATTTCAAATCATACCAATTCTTTTTCAACCTCTTATACAGCATAGTTTTGCTTTTTTCGTACATATCATATTCTTTTCTGATGAAAATAAACCAAAATTATCTCCAAATTTGGTCAACGTAGAAAAAATTGACGAAATATGTACTATAAGTTCATCTATTATTAGAAACGTGGACAAATAATATCAATTTATATCCAGTTCTAGAGGTAGCCAATGGTGATTATGGCAATTTTACCCAAAACTTGGAAATCAAGGGTAAAGTGAACATTTGGAGAAATATCACAAAGAACGACGAAGTAACAGATCAAACCATTTCGCGTCTTGAAGAAGAAGAAAAGGATGAAGATGATATCACTTATGGAGAATCGCCTTCTGAACTTTACAAATTAGGAATCCTCATGAAAAGGTCGGTGAAGAAGATGAAACGAGACTGGGTGAGATCTCAAATTGATTTTTTTTAATCTAAATTTTTTTCAACATTTTGAACATGATAATTGTGTCGCCTAGATTAATACTCCTACAACTTTTTAATTTCATTCAAAAGATAAACAAATTCCTGCAGCATTCACTATAAATCCACATTATTTAAACCTCTGTAGCCAGTAATCTAGTTGTAAATTGATATATTAGTGTGGAAAAGCCAAATGGATTAAATTCATTATCTTGTTTACTGTACCTACATCTTTATGGAAAACCCCGAATCACGTCAAATTTAAATTTTAAATTGCCATTCTTCTTCGTAAAAATGCGAACCCTACCTTCAGCCCCCTTCGAAGAAAAATATTTGGTAACAAAATCCTGAAACAGGTCAATTTTTGTTTCACTTTTACTAGATGTTTAATGCATTTTTGAAGGATTTTTGTTGCACCCTGTGCCATCCCCATCAACCCTCTAAATTTTTTGAATAGGGAAAGTGGGTCCTGTGGTACTTATTAGGCAAGATCTTTGTATCTTCTTTACAGGCGTGCAGAAATTTTCAAGAAAAAAAAAATCTTTTTTGAAAAATAGTTAGTTCAAAGAGGTTTTCAGTATGTGCACTTTGTCATGGCTCATTTACTTTGAGACGATTGTACCAGATGAGATTTATCACCGAATGAAAGGCGACCATTACAGTTTTGTTCATGCACAACTTTCAACCCCCTCACGCCCCCCCCCCATTTTTTTCTCCATTAAAGGGTTCGTAGGGGTTGAATATTGTGCATGAACAAAACTGCAATGGTCGACTTTCATTCGGTGACAAATTTCATCAGGTACCATTGTCTGAAAGTAAATGAGCCATGACAAAGTGCCATAGGTACTGAAAACCTCTTTGAACTAACTATTTTTAAAAAGGGAAAAATGTTTTCTTGAAAATTTCTGCACGCCTGTAAAGAAGATACAAAGACCTTTCCAAAAAAGTACCACATGACCCACTTTCCCTATTCAAAAAATTTAGAGGGTTGATGGGGATGGCACAGGGTGCAACAAAAATCCTTCAAAGATGCATAAAATTTGTTAAAAGTGTAACAAAAATTGACCTGTTTCAGGATTTTGTTGCCAAATATTTTTCTTCTGAAAGAAGGAATTTGTTCCATAATTTTGACGCGCACTGTATATTCTTTAGTGGCGGAAAACAGGGAATTAAAAATCTAAAAGTAAAAGATAAGGAAAGCTATATGGTTGAGAATGATATTATAAAGTATAAAATATTTATTTATTATACAAGGGAAAAAAAGTATTAGAGGGAAACAAAAAAAACGATAGCTAAAAACTAATATTCTTCTCGTGTATAATACACTATTTTCTCTGTGAAGGGAAAAAAGATAATTTAATATTGAAAATATTTCAAAAAACTTTGACGTGAAGTCAGGAGCTTTCGCGCGGTTATTATTTTGTCTATTCATGCCGCACAAAACGGAATACTGCATGAAACTTCAAGCTGTCTTATTTGGTGCTCTTGTTCCTCCGAACAGAGTGCTTATCAATTTGCCCAAATGTCTGTAATTTTCGAATTTTTGGCTGAAAATGGTATCAAACGATTTGGTTCGACTCACTGATCAAGAATCCATGGTCAAAATCGATTCTGTCCGGCCGTCCGTCCGTCCGGCCGTTAACACGATAACTCTCGAACTGAATGAGCTAGACAATTGAAATTTTCAGAGTAGGTTCGAGGGATAAATATCTCGGATAAGTTCGTTATGGGGCAGAATCGACCTGATGGTTTCGGAGTAACGAAAAAAAAAATTTTTTTACATTATAACTTTTGAATTTGATTTTTTTTTAAGATGCAACTTTATCATAAGAATCCAATTATATCATTTTCAACTCTAATAAGCTAACACTTTCGGAGATATGATTTTTCAAAATTTCAATAACACATCGTTGTTCTATGTATTCACTGTCTGTGTTCATTGTTCATAAATGTCATCTTTTCCGGCTATTAGAATCATGTCAGTTCGTAGTTAGAAAACAAGTATCCGATTCTTGAATTTGGGAATATATACAAGACTGTTTTGAAACCGAAAATAATATTGACTAGTTGCATATTGAATAATTTACGTATAAATTCGGGATAATGTTTGAGAAGATTTAAAATTGGATCATTTCAATGATGTAGTTTATGAAGGCAATAGGAAAGAAGAACATAATGGAATCATCAAAACAAATTACTGTTCGTTGACCACTGAGGTTAATATTACATTTTACTTCCTTAAGTAGTAAGACATGTTCCTATATAAAGTATTTTCATAATGTTGTTAGTTAATATATTTCGAACAATTAAAATAATTTGTTCGTAAGCCTCTACCTACTCAAATATCAGGAATAAATGGACAATCTGCTATGATTGTCTCCAGCCTTGCTCTAGACATTTCGATGGTATTTTCGAGACATTTTCTATGCATTTCGAGTTGTGAAAACTATGCACCGAGTGTAAACTGCAACAACCCATTCCACGACGTTGAATCATTGCAGATTGCTCATTTAATCTTGATAAATAAATTTAATTACAATTTTTGAGCATAGATTGCTCTTTTTTTTGGCGCTCTTGTTTAAATGATAATTTTTGAAACATTTTTTTTAAACGACACTTTTTTAAATTTATTTTCTTTCATGATGCAGTTCTATCATAAGAATCCATTGTATTAATTCCCAACTCTGAGAAACCAATACTTTCGGAGCTATAATTTGTCGGTTTGAACATGCAAGAGCGCCAAAAAGCTCCTGTCCACAGGGCTTGAACCAATTTTTTCAACCCAATATTAAATTTCAATTCGATTGGATATATATTTTTTTAAATATTGGGAAATTAAGGTTGAAGGTTTGTGCGGAATTTCAACGGAATCTGACAGAAAATTAAAATTTTTTCTGAAGAAATATTTTTAATTTTTTTTCTAGAGATACGATCCTCACGTAATATTTGCGCGTCTGCATTCTAAAACTAATACAATGTTTCAATTCAATCGGATCTCCATTTTTCGAGTTATTGGGGGAAATAACATCAAAATTTCAGGTATAACTTCGAAACCGTTTGGCCGATTATGCCCGTTAAAAAAGTGATATTTTGTTACCTGTCTAATGAGATAAAATGTTGTACGTTTTTCCCGTTACAAAAAAAAATCCTCATCAATTTTCTATCGAAGATTATTTAATAGGTACCTTTTTTGCAGACGATATCATCACTCAAAATATTTCTACATTTATGTGTGGGACTCTTTTTAGGATTGATATATTTTAATGTTGGAAACGATGCCTCTAAAATGGTGAAAAATTTAGGATTTCTATTGGTAACAATTGTTTACTTAGGATATACTTCTTTGATGCCAGCTGTTCTGAAATGTAAGTATATATTGTAAAGGGTTTTCCAATAAGAGGTGTTATTTTGATATTCAAAGAAAAATGCCATTTTTCAATATAAATGATCGGATGTATATTTCATTATAAAGAAGAAGCTATGCCGTTAATAGTGGAAAATAACATCAGGCAAATGACCACCACGACCACGCTTACAGGACCATATCCTTTTAATGAAATTTTCCATAACCAAATCGCAAAGTGGCTGCCCTATGTCCTCGATAGCCTCACGAATTCCATCTTTGAGGTCTTGAATCGACGCTGGGCTATTGGCGTAGATCTTCTCTTTCACGTGGCCCCAAAGGAAGAAGTCGCAAGGTGTTAAATCACAAGTTCTCGGTGGCCAATTGTGATCACCTCTTCGAGAGATAACACGGTCCGGAAACTTCTCCCGCAAAAGATCAATGGTTTCGTTGCTTGTGTGGCATGTAGCGCCGTCTTGTTGAAAGTAAACGTTGTCCGGATCAATACCATCCAATTCCGGCCATAAAAAATCATTAATCATCTCTCGATAGCACAATCCATTCAACGTAACTGTTGCTCCAGCCTCATTTTCACCAAGTAAGGTCCACTGACTCCGCCGGACCATAAACCACACCAAAGAGTCACATGTAGAAAGAGGTGATTTGAAATAATTTTGAACTCTTGACCTCCATCGTTTTATAAGAGTAGCATGTATTTTTATGAATATGTAGGTCATTGATGATTTCAGTTCCGGCTGAAATGAACATACTGAAGAGGGAGAGATTCAACAACTGGTACAATTTAAAGACATATTACACGGCCTTTATCTTAGTAGACCTGCCTATGCAAGTGAGTAGATGACCAAATAAAGTAGTATTATATTTCATTGATTAAAAAAAAGTGGTTTAAGCGCTGACGTGAAATCAGAAGCTTTTGCTCGTAAGTTCTATTGTCCATTCTCCTGTATTGGACACACTTCATCGAATTTACCATAGTAAATGGTAAATGAACATACCAGCAAAAGCTCCTGACTTCACGTCAGTGTTTGAAAGAATTTTTTTTTTCGTAATTTGTTTTTATTTTCTACGAGTACGGTTCTCACAAAATTTTACACACGTTTTTATGTCGATATTCTACAATTAGTTACCAAGCTTCAATTCGATCGAGTCTATAATTTTGAGTTATCGAGAAAATAATATTCGAGGTGGGTATATAACTCGGAAACCGGTGGACCGATTATGCCCAAAAACGAACTCAACTCTCCCATTTGGATGCGCAACCTACCCTGAAAATTGCAAGTCCCTATCTCCTTTCGTTCGAAAGTTATCAAGGCAACGGTCACCCATCCAGCTACTGAACTCACACGAGGCTGTTCAGATCTCCAACAATATAGATCCGATCGTGTTCAAACTTGGAACTTGGCAGTTAGTTTCTGAAGGCTCTCGCAAAATTTCAGCGATATCGGACGAATAGTTTCTGCATTATATCGAATTTTTTTCAATGATCTTCAGTAATTTCTTTCAAATATTTGAGGGTTATGATCCTCACGAAATTTCGTAAAAATTTGCCCGTTGGCATATTCTACAACTAACTCCCATGTTTATTGGAGCGGTTTCGTATTTTTTTGAATTATTGAGGAAATAACATCAAAATTTCAGATAGGTATAACTCCAAAACCGTTTGGCCGATTATTTCAATTAACGAACCAAAATGTCGCATTCGGATGCGCAATCTACCCTAAAAATTTCAAGTCGCTATCTCTTTCCGTTAGTAAGTTATCGCAGCCGGCCTGACAAAACAAATTTGACCTCGAACCTCGAGTCCTTCATCGGTGAGTTGAACCCAATCGTTCGAGACCATTTTCGGCAATAAATCGAAAGTTAGAGACATTTGGGCAAAATGATAGCACGGTGTTCCCCAGAACATGCGGGCAAAAACAGCAAATCCGAGTTATAAAACTAACAAACAGGTACTGACAGAAGCGAATTTGAAAGAAATATCCATAAATCTGTCGTTCCTGAAATAGCATCACTAACACACCAGCGTGTCAGACAAAATAGTAGTATAAATATAATCTATATTAGTATATTACCATGACTCAATTTCAACAAAAGATATAGTACATAAATAAGAATAGAATTTGTGGATAACTCTCTACTTTGGTCCTTGCTAGTCCTATTATTTATAATAATCTATATTATTTAAAAAAATTTAACTTAGCAAAAAGCAAACAATTAATTACTATAAAGTTTTCTTAATTTTTCAGATGTTCTTCGTTCTAGCCTACATTTCAGGTTCATATCTGTTGAGTGCCCAACCACTTGTATTGTCTAGATTCTTCATGGTAGTGCTAGTTTTATTTTTATTGTGTTCGGTTGCCTCAAGTATGGGAATCTTCTTTGGAACAGTTGTCAACCCTATCGTGAGTATATTCCTTATCATATAGGCGCCCGCCAGTGGGAGCAGGGGGATGGAGCAAAATTTTAGATTTCTGATACTATCACCCGGTTTCTGAAAGGCTGGTCAAAGTTAACAGCACTGTTAATGTCAAATAAGTCCGAGTTTTTGCGCTTTGTGCAACTCAGATGAGGGTTAACAAGAGATTGATCACTGATTAGTTAACATTTGTGTTGATCAGCCTTTCAGAAACAGGGGGTATGTGTCATATACCGCATATACTTTAAATCCGCTATTTTATAATGAAGTACCGGATTTCAGCTCGACCGGCTTTGTATTTTGGGAATTATTGTAAAAAAAAATGGGTTCAAGCCCTGTGGACAGGAGCTTTCTGGCGCTCTAGTTCAAACAGACAAATTATACCCGAAAGTATTGGTCTCAGAGTTGGGAATTATATCAATGTATTCATATGATAGAACTGCATCATAAAGGAAATTCGATTCAAATAATAGTTTATTTATCAAGATTAAATGAGCAATCTGAGAATGAGAACTACACCATGGAAGAAATCAAATTAAATCTGGCCAATAACGAACTTAACCGAGATATTCATCTCCCTAACCTACTCTGAAAATTTCAACTACCTAGCTCATTCCGTTCGAGAGTTATTGTAGAAAATTTTTTTTTAATTTTCAAAATTTTTTTTTTACACTTTACGGTAACCTGGTCAATACAAAACTTCACATGCGTATAAAAGTCATGATTCTACAATTTGATGCTCAATTTCAGATAGATCGAGTGATCGGTTTCGGAAATATTCATAAAAAATATTTTTACTAAAATCGGCCATAACTCCGAAACCGCTTGATGGAGTTCGCCCATTAACGAATTCGTCCGAGATATTTACGCTCCAAACCCACCTTGCAAATTTCAATCCTCTAACTCCTTTCGTTCGAGAGTTATCGTGCCTACGGCTGGCCGGACGGCCGGACATAATCGATTTCGACCTCGGATTCTTGATCAGTGAGTCGAACCAAATCGTTTGAGACCATTTTCAGCCAGAAATTCCAAAATTACAGACATTTGGGCAAATTGATAAGCACTCTGTTCCGAGGGACTAGAGCGCCAAAAAATTGCGATCTGCTAGCTACTTCTACTGAAAGTTCACAATTTATTTGTTTAAAATTTGAATACAGTTGATGCATTTTTGGCGCTCTAGTTCCTTGGAACAGAGTGCTTATCAATCTGTAATCTGTAATTTTCGAATTTTTGGCTGAAAATGGTCTCAAACGATTTGGTTCGACTCACTGATCAAGAATCCGAGGTCGAAATCGATTCTGTCCGGTAGGTCAGAGTAGGTTAGAGAGATGAATATCTCGGTTAAGTTCGTTATTGGGCAGAATAGGCCAGATGGTTTCGGAGTAACGAAAAAAAGAATTTTTTTCAAGTAACAATTTCAAATTAAATTTTTATTTAAGATGCAGTTTCACCATAAAAATCCATTGATATCATTTCAACTCCAACAAGTTAATACTTTCGGAGATATGATTTTTCGAAATTGCAATAATGAATCGTACTTCTATGTTTTCACAGAATGCTATAATTATTCTATCTAAGCTTTATTATATGGTCGGTGTTCATTCTCGTACATGTCATCCTGTTCTATAAGAGACAGTCAAATTCATTTCAGCTATATTAATTTGATTTCTTCCATGGTGCAGTTCTCATTCTCAGATTGCTCATTTAATCTTGATAAATAAACTATTATTTGAATTGAATTTCCTTTATGATGCAGTTCTATCATAAGAATACATTGATATAATTCCCAACTCTGACAAACCAATACTTTCGGAGATATAATTTGTCTGTTTGAACAAGAGCTCCAGAAAGCTCCTGACCACAAGACTTGAACCAATTTTTTCACGTCTATTCGCACCCTCACGAAATACTGCATGAAAATTAGTATGAATTATTTAAGTACACGTGAACAAATGCATTTAAATTTTAAAATAAAATAATGCCAAAAATACAGAGCCGATCGAGCAGAAATCCGGTAGTCAATTGTAAAACGGTGGCTCTAAGCTTCTTGCCTAATCAGACAGATAGTTTCTCTTATAAATCAAAATGAAACCTCCCTAAGTGTGAGGTCTTCATCGTCTTACCCCCTCCACCCTACTCTAGAATCACCTCTGTGGGTGCCTATGGATATTATTTATAGTTAAAATTATTGTAAAGTGTTTTCTGAAAATCATTAAAGGATTCTTGTTGTTAAACTGTCCTTCGGGTCTTCTGATGGGAGTTAGGGTTGGTTTAAGTCAGGTGTGAGTTTCCTTATTTTGCAAATATTTTTAGAGACCAGTTGAGAGAGAGCAATCAAATTTGACGGTTTGATTAAGCAGTTCGAGTACTTTGAAACCCTGGGGAAATAAGTTTTTGTAACCCCCTCTAACACAAATGGTCGGGGGTGGGAGTGCTTTTTAAAATAAACGATTTTGTTTCCACGGCAACGTACTAGCAATATATTAGATTCCAAAACTGCGATCTTTTATCTTTCATTTGGTGAATCATTGGCACTTGGGGCTCAAGCGGTTACAAAGATGCTGTCAAAAGAATGTCACGAACACAAAATTTTCGATAACGGGGTAGAGCACTACATACATATCGGCGTTTTCAAGTTTCCCTTTGCCATATTGAAATTTTTTCTCTTGCGGGTGTCGTTAGGGACCATAGTCTCCATATTTTCAAGATATTATTAATATAATAATATTATTAAGAAGTATGCATGGTGTTCCAAAAAAGGCTAGTCATCTCACAACTTCCAAATTTTCAATGTGATACCTTGTATACTTTCTCAATTTTGAATTCCACAACAAATTTTAACGCAAGATTGTGAGGTGAACTTTATTTATTTAAGCTGCCGTTTTTGATTTATCCGTGATATTTTGTTATTTTTACAACCTTTTAAAATGCACCTATTTGCCTAAAAAATAAATAAAAAACGGATGCTCAAATAAAGAAAGTTCTCCTCACAAACTTGCGTTAAAATTTGTCGTAGAATATGACAAAGTATACAGGATACCTCATTGATATGACTAGCCCTTTTTGGAACACCATGTATACTTCTTAATATATTGAAAATATGGAGACTAGGATCCCTAACGACACTCGCAAGAAAAAAAATTTCAATATGGTAATGGGAAGCTGGAAAACATCAATATGTATGTAAGTATAGTGCTCTACCCCGTTATCGAAAATGTTGTGTATTCGTGACAATCTTTTGTCAAGTGTCAACGATACACCAAATGAAAAGTAAAAGATCGCAGTTTTGGAATCTAATTTATTATTAGTACGTTACCGTGAAAAAATATCCTTTATTTTTAAAAAGTACCCCCACCCGCTACTATTCGTTTTAGTGGGGGTTACAAAAACTTATTTCACCAGGGTTTCAAAGTACTCGAGCTGCTTACTCAAACCGTCAAATTTCATTGGTCTATCTCAACTGGTCTCTAGAATATTTCAAAATAAGGAAACTCGCCCCTGACTTAAACAATTCCTAACTTCCATCAGAAGACCCGTAGGACTATGGTACCCTATCACCTCCTTGCCCGTGTCGGAGTGGCGGCCTCGGAGCCTGTATAGTATATTCATTATTAAATGGTTTCTTTCTGGGTTTTCTCTCTCAAACTCTGAAAAATATCTATAAAATAAAAATTTATTGTTTTGTGAATTGTTTCTGCGTAAGAAACACAAGTTATTTGTCAGAAGCAATCAAGCGAACAATGATTGCCTAAGAAACAATAACGAAACAACATCTACGATGAAACAACTATTTCGTAACATTTGAGAGTCCATATCAGACTACTTCGAAAAATTATATTTTGTTGTATAGTCAAACAAAACAAAAATTCTGAAGATATTCGTTTATATTGTCTTACGAAGGAGTCTGATATAGACTCCCAAAGATTACGAAATAATTGTTTTATCGTTGATGTTGTTTCGTTGTTGTTTTTGTATTTCTAACGCAGGAGCAATTCACAAAATAATAAATTTTTTATTTTATAGATATTTTTCAGAGCTTGCGAGAGAATTCCCGAGAAAGGAACATTTAATAATGCTTTTTGAAACCCATAATAGCTTTCGTGAATGGATGCAAAGAAGTTGGAAGCTGTTTGTTCGCTGTGTTATTAAGTTTAATGTTATTCTCTTCATTTTTTCAGAATGGTACTTTCCTTGGAGCCATCACGCTAGCACTGATGCTGTCCCTAGCTGGTTTTTTGCTGCTCTTCACCCACATGTCAAACGCGATGTATTTATTGACCTACATATCCTATTTAAGTTATGCCATGGAGGCCTTAGCCCAAAGTATCTACGGATACGATAGAGTTCCAGCACCATGTCCAGAATCCGAAGACTTCTGCATATTTGGTACGCCGCTAGAACTACTCAAAGAAGTTGGAATGGACAAACCAAATTTTTGGAAGGATATACTATTCCTAAGCTGCAACTTCCTTTTTTTGCGATTACTCGCATTCTGTACATTGAAGAAGACATTGTCGAAAGTGTAGTTATGGTTTAACGGTGATAAAAATCTGTGATGGATATTATAGTATATATGCTTCGTATGTGATTAATAAGGCACCTGATGCGCACACCTGTTCTTCCCATGGCTGTTTCAGTGAATCACATCTACTTCTTCTTGAAGGTCACTTAATCCTAATCATTTAGAGATTTGTTCTTTCCTTTATTCTTGCTTGCAATTTTCTCTACCCACTATTAGCAGCAGTCATTTTTGCTCTCTACATGGTGAAGTTTCCGTTACATTGTCTGCTGAATTTTTTCCCAGTGATTATTCCTTGACAGCTCTTTCTTAAACCCTTTAGCATTAAGTCAACCCATAAATTCAGAATTTAGTAATAGTAATGAAAGTTGTCACATCACAATAAGTAGCGAGATACCAGAATATGACCTTCGATTGAATTAATAGATCTTGTTGCTCGCAGTGCGGAAAGCAGATAATCGACTACCAAACATCTAATTCAATGGGCAGTTAGAAGCACCATTTATAGGTGCCTTGTTCGCTTGAAGGTGACCGAATCTGTATGAGTAGTTACCCTACAGAAATTAATTTTTCAAGTATTGAAGTTGTAGTTCAGTGAGTAAGATTGTAAATAATAGTTTACTTGTAGAGTTTATAAATACAGCTATAAGATATAATTAAAATTGAATCACATATATAAGGATGAATATATACATTGTGAAAAATCTTGTATTTCCCTATGGAGAAATAAAGAATTTGGTTCAGTTATTTTTGTGTACCTATTCATTTGTTTTTATAGATACTAAGTTGACACATCAATAGGGGATTTAACTGTCTCGAAAGCGAAAGTAAAGTGACTCTTTTACTACCTAGGTTAAAAAATGGGTTCAAGCCCTGTGGACAGGAGCTTTCTGGCGCTCTAGTTCAAGCAGACAAATTATATCTCCGAAAGTATTGGTTTCTCAGAGTTGGGAATTATATCAATGTATTCTCATGATAGAACTGCATCATAAAGGAAATTCAAATAATACTTTATTTATCAAGATTAAATGAGCAATTTGAGAATGAGAACTGCACCATGGAAGAAATCAAATTAAAATAGCTGAACTGAATTTGACTCTCTCTTATAGAACAGGATGAAATGTAGGAGTATGAACACAGATCATATAATAAAGCTTAGATAGAATAATTATAGCATTCTGTGAAAACATAGAAGTACGATTCATTATTGAAATTTAGAAAAATCATATCTCCGAAAGTATCAGCTTGTTGGAGTTGAAAAGGATATCGATGAATTTTAATATGGTGAAACTGCATTTCGTTACTCCGAAACCATCTGGCCTATTTTGCCCAATAACAAACTTAACCGAGATATTCATCTCCCTAACCTACTCTGAAAATTTCAACTGCCTAGCTCATTCCGTTCGAGAGTTATTGTAGAAATTTTTTTTTTTATTTTGAAATTTTTTTTTTTACCCTTTGCGGTAACCTGGTCAATACAAAACTTCACATGCGTATAAAGGTCATGATTCTACAATTTGATGCTAAATTTCAGATAGATCGAGTGATCAGTTTCGAAAATATTCATAAAAAATGTGTTTTACTAAAATCGGCCGCCCATAACTCCGAAACCGCTTGTTGACTTTGGCCCATCATTAACGATCTTAACCGAGATATTTACGCTCCAAACTCACCTTGCAGATTTCAATCCTCTATAACTCCTTTCGTTCGAGAGTTATCGTGCCTACGGCCGGACCGAATCGATTTCGACCTCGGATTCTTGATCAGTGAGTCGAACCAAATCGTTTGAGACCATTTTCAGCCAAAAATTCGAAAATTACAGACATTTGGGCAAATTGATAAGCACTCAGTTCCGAGGAACTAGAGCGCCAAAAAAGATAGCCAACTTGATTCATGCATATTTTATCATATTTATTTGATATTAATATTAAGTTTAATATTGGAACCACCCCTGGTAGTAAACAAAGATGTAATTTTGTTATTTGTCATACTAATTCACTTGCTTCACCTCGCTTGAAATATTTTCCCCCAGTTATAAAAAATACACATATTATCAGACACTATCATAATGATATCTTTGATATATTTAAAAATATCTGAACGCACAGCCTTATTTGAATCTTTCAACTTCCCGCCATTTTCCATGAGTGTCACTTGGGTTGCCTACACAACGTAAGTATTAAGTAAGTAGTCCTACCAATGCACTAGAATAGACGAAACGTGCCGAATATATGACATATGACCAGATTCCCTGGGTTTGACAAACGTATAAAAGCCAAATCCCCTAGGATATTGTATTTTTGTTCATATCAACATCAATATTCTGTTTTATACGTTCGGGAACACTAAGAAATCCTTAAAATTGAAAATTATATCCCTTTTGACTTTGAATAATATAAATAAAGGCCTACAAAATGTCAGACATTTTGTACCCGAAACTAGTAGTGGCAACATTGAATTGGGGTACTGAAATCAGTGAAATCCTCTCTTGTCAGTTGACAATTTAATAATTTAAACATTTTGAAATGATTATTTTTATGAAATCACATTATTAGTGATTTGATTTGAACTATTTTAAGTATTTGAATAGTTGATAGCAACATCGAAATGAAAAATTCCTTTTTCCACTACATCCTGATGGCCCAATGAGTTCAAATGGTTGAAACTCACGTTTGATTATTAGAATAATTCTTCACAATTTGAAAAAAGAAGGATTTTGTCATGGCTAGTTCTAAATACAATGATGAATTCTCAGATGAAGACATACTGAGTCAATTTTTAGATGATCAGGAAAACAGTTTGATAGATGAATATACTATACCAGCAATATCCACACAAAATCAAATATTGAACTGTGAAAATCCTTCACAGCAACATTTGAAGGTTTTGAAAAGATATTTTGGACACACTACCTTCAGAAGTTTACAGTGGAAAATTATCAATTCTATACTGAAGGACAAGAAGGATAATTGTGCTATTATGTCGACAGGATACGGAAAATCTCTTTGTTACCAATTCCCCGCAATCTATTCTAATGGAGTCACATTAGTTATATCACCATTAATTTCTCTTATGGAAGATCAAGTATATTCACTGAAAGTTGCAAAAATATCTGCTTGTCTATTGGGAACAGCCCAAAAAGAAAAAAGTAAAGTGATGGATGAGATTTTTGAAAACAAATATTCAATAATTTATCTTACCCCTGAATTTGCTGCTGGAGAATATGGTAGTGGTATATTAGAGCGCATGAACAAAGTGTTGAAAATTTGCTTAATAGCTGTAGATGAAGCTCATTGTGTGAGCAGTTGGGGGCATGAATTCCGCCCACAATATCGAAAGTTATCAGTAGTGCGACAGTACTTACCAGGTGTTCCAATCTTGGCAGTTACTGCGACTGCAACAATTAAAGTTGAGGGGGATATCATAAAATCTTTGAAGTAATTATAGATACATTTTCATTATTTTTCCATATTTGTTCCTGGTTTCATACAAATCAGCGGTAACAATTTTGAGAAATAATTTTATTTGAATATCAACCCACTAATTTTGAGTATAGATCAACTTGAAAATTGAACAATAGTTAGTGCTTCTAAATATAATTAATTCTTCTTCTTGTTCAAAAATATCAATTTATATTTTAGATTAAGAAACCCTCAAATATTGCATTCTGGCGTTGATAGGCCCAATCTCTATCTGGAAGTGCATCCAAAAAATGGAGCATCTGCAGATTTTCTGAAAGTTATGGAAAATGTATATGGTGGATGGAAATTTCCAGGACCTACTATTATCTACTGCTTAACAAGAAAATTCACGGAAACTATAACAGAACTTTTGCAATCAAAAGGTTATTATTTATTGAGTATAATCTTATGGAGCAGGGCTTTATTTAACAAATTTTGTACACAATTATTTCAGTTATGAATAGGTTTCAAAATACTTAACAATAAACGTTTAAAAGGAATTAAAAGATTAAAATATATTGGAGAAAAGCAGACAAATTATATCTCCGAAAGTATTAGTTTCTCAGAGTTTGGAATTATATCAATGTATTCTTATGATAGAACTGCATCATAAAGGAAATTCAATTCGAATAATAGTTTATTTATCAAGATTAAATGAGCAATCTGAGAATGAGAACTGCACCATGGAAGAAATCAAATTAAAATAGCTGAAATGAATTTGACTTTCTCTTATAGAACAGGATGACATGTACGACTATGAACACAGATCATATAATAAAGCTTAGATAGAATAATTATAGCATTCTGTGAAAACATAGAAGTACGATTCATTATTGAAATTTCAAAAAATCATATTTCCGAAAGTATTAGCTTGTTGGAGTTAAAAATGATATCAATGGATTTTTATGGTGAAACTGCATCTTAAATAAAAATTGAATTTGAAATTTGTTACTTCAAAAAAAATTTTTTTTCGTTACTCCGAAACCATCTGGCCTATTTTGCCCAATAACGAACTTAACCGAGATATTCATCTCCCTAACCTACTCTGAAAATTTCAACTGCCTAGCTCATTCCGTTCGAGAGTTATTGTAGAAAAAAATTTTTTAAATTTTCAAAATTTTTTTTTGACACTTTGCGGTAACCTGGTCAATACAAAACTTCACATGCGTATAAAGGTCATGATTCTACAATTTGATGCTTAATTTCAGATAGATCGAGTGATCGGTTTCGGAAATATTCATAATAAATGTTTTTACTAAAATCGGCCATAACTCCGAAACCGCTTGATGGATTTCGCCCATTAACGAACTCGTCCGAGATATTTACGCTCCAAACCCACCTTGCAAATTTCAATCCTCTAAATCCTTTCGTTCGAGAGTTATCGTGCCTACGGCCGGCCGGCCGGACAGGATCGATTTCGACCTCGGATTCTTGATCAGTGAGTCGAACCAAATCGTTTGAGACCATTTTCACTCAAAAATTCGAAAATTACAGACAATAAAAAAGTCTTTATTAGGTATTAGATTCATAAATAGTACAATTAACATATTTCAAATATGAGCATCAAATACAAAATATTTAACCTTACTCAAATGAATAACGTAATCAAACACAATAAATTTAAGTACTTACTTTGTTTAGGTATCAGTTGTGCTGCCTATCATGCCGGTAAAGGTTTGAACGAGAGAAAGGAGGTACATGAAAAATTTTTGAGAGATCAGCTGGATGTAGTTGTAGCAACGAATGCATTTGGAATGGGTATCGATAAACCTGATGTTAAATGCGTGGTGCATTATGGATCACCCAGTAGCGTTGAAGCATATTATCAAGAAATTGGAAGAGCTGGTAAATATGCAATTTTTCTAAACTTATTTGGAAAACTGGCCATAAAAGCTCATTTTGTAATTCTATATAGCTAAATGTTTACTTCTCAGTTTAGATATACATATTTTTATTTGCAGGCAGAGACGGAGAACCAGCCAGATGCGTTTTATTTTTCAGCGAAAGTGACTTTAAAACCCATGAATTCCTTGCCGAACGTAGCACTTATGGTCCCGCTAAGGACCACAAACAGATCCTATCGGGCAGCGTGAGAAAATACCTTTATTTGACCGAATGTAGAAGGGCATTTATCCTGTCATATTTTGGAGAGAACAAAGTCAGTAAAAACGAGCGCTGTTGCGATATCTGTTACTCCGAGACTAGCGGGGTTAAACAAGAATATGATGGTCTGGATAAAGAAGGATATTACGATTTCACTGAAGATGCAGAGAAGATGCTGACAAGTGTAGACGTCTTAGGTGGTAGATATGGATTAACAACATACATCTTGTTCCTCCGCGGTTCACGCTCAAATAAATTGAGAGATGCACACAAAAATCATCCTGCTCATGGTTGCGGTAAATCAAAGGGTGAAAATTGGTGGAAATCTATCTCATCTATTTTAGTAGAAGAAAACTATATCGTTAGAAAAAGTTTGAATTCCGCAGGGTTCACCACTTATATTTTAGATTTGACAGATAAAGGAAGGAATTTTTTGGACAAAGGTTCAGCCAACAAAGACACGAGATTGAGATTAAAACCTAGATCAGATATTTTAGAACAGATAAAAGCAAAACCGAAAATGCAGATCTGCAGTTATAACTCAGGAAAAGAAGCGCAATCGAGTTCGAAAGCTGTTTTAGTGAAAGATGCCATCGTTAAAAATAGAGAAGAAGAGTTGGATAGAAAGTTGTATCTCATGATCACAGAAGAGAGATACAGGATAGCCGATAAGCAAGATTGCATGCCCCACAATGTGATATCCATCCCTGACATCCGGGAACTAATCAGAGTCAAACCGAAATCGTTGAAACAACTTGCGAAATGTAAATTTGAAATGTTTTCCGAAGTAAAAATCCACCAATTCGGACAGCAACTGATCGATATCATTGTCGAAGAATTAGGTCCTGATACGGTTGAAAATAACGACGAGGAAAATACGGATATAGTTGAAGCTTTGCTCAAGTTTCCATTGCTGGAAAAATCGAGTGAAAGCATGGAAATAACCTATAACCTGTTCAAACAAGGTAAAAGCATTCAAGAGATCAGCGAACAAAGGCTTCTGTCCCAAGGTACCATTTTCAGCCATTTGATTGATGGGATGAAGAAAGGTCTCCCAATTAAATTGGAACAGATGGGCGTGGATAAGGTCAAACTTAAGATTATATTGAGGGCTATTCTGGAGACTCCAGGTACCTTACTGACTCCAATCAAGGAGAAATGTCCTCCTGATATCACTTGGAACGATTTAAAGGTTGTTATGGCTTATTATAACGTCAGAAATCATCTGATGCAGAATCAAGTTTCTTACGAAGATTTCGAAGATTTTTTGTATGAATCTGTAGAAAGCGAAGCGGGATCTTTGGACATCGAAAAAAGAGCTGGGGCGGAAATGACAAGTAATTCAGAATCTGCAATGACCAACGAAGAGAAGGAACTGGAGGAATTCTTGAGGATAGGTCAAGATTTAATCTGTGAAGATGAGAGGCTTGTGCAAAATAATGTGGCGCATCAAAAGGAAACTTTCAACGTCGACGAAAACAACATTTTGAGTGATTTTTCTGCATCAGGGATCGTTGGAAGTGTTGATTTGTGTGAATCTGATGTATTGAAAGAAAATCCACCCATCTCTAATATGACTATTGATACGATAACTGAGACAAACATGGCGGCTGGTACCTCATATAACAAAAGGAAATGCTCTGATATTGATTCTGAAACAAGTGGCGATCTTTTTGATGAAGCATTTGATTCTCCTCCTGGTAGTCCTGTTGACACGAAGAAGAGATTTAAATTTAAAAAATTAGTGTAAGTTCTCATTGCAATCAAAATTTTTCATAGTTAACGGTTAATGACATGTGGATATTACGAATCATGGTTAACTGTTATGTGAATTTGAAACTCTGCCATATTCCAGAAGTACTGAGCTTTTCAAGATTGAAAATATTCTCAACAATTTTTTTTTTTAACTGATTTGTTCTTTAACGTCTGAATACAGAGGGAGTATCGACTTCAGTAAATAGATGTAAATATAGACACCACATCATTGATAATATATAAAAATCATGTCTTAATGGTAAAGTTTATTGAAAATAAGATACATTACGATAAATTATTTGTATATTTTTGATACTGGTATCAATTATAAGAAGAAACTCTTAATAAAGTGTAGTTATTTAATTAAGTTAGGATAAAATTGTTCCGAATATTGTTGAAAATAGGTCTGGCATGTCTATTAAGAATATGGCAATTCATCCATTGATATTTTTGAGGTTCACGTGATTCAGAGGAAACCTGATGAGCATTTTGATATTGTGATATTAGAAGGTTATGAGAACATTGTGTTAATTATCTACAAAGTTTGATCATTTCTTTATGTCTTGTCTCTTGCAGATTGTTATTAATATTTGGTAAATATATATTTTCATGAACAGTGCCATGATTATTAAAAATTATATTCCATTGTATTCCGTTTCCTTGTTTTGGTGTCCAATATTGATTCTTAGATCTCATATGATTGTTATCAGGTATTGTTTATAAGTTATTCGTTCAATATTGAAATTATTTGCTCATTTGTATTTATATGTGTATCTACAAGGTTTTCTGTAGTTTCTTCACATTTATGCAAAAAATGTAAATTTTTTAAATGGAACAACCACTGTATATTTTTGTCATTGAAATGGACCCTTCGTTTCCCACTGAGCACGAAATTTTTTTCCAGCTACAACGGGTCGCGGTCGGAGCTTTGCTATTAATTTTTGGCGCTCTTGTTCCTCGGAACAGAATGCTTATCAATTTGCCTAAATGTCTGTAATTTATGAAAATTTGGCTGAAAATGATCTTAAACGATTTGGCTAAGCTCACTGGATCAAGAATCCTTGGTCAAAATCGATCCTGAGTAGGTTTGGGAGCTAAAAATATCTCGTTTATTGGTCAAAATCGGCCTGGAAGATTCGGAGTAAAGAAAAATAATTTTTTTTTACTCTACACATCTCAAATTCAATTTTTTTAAGATGCAATTGAATCATAATAATCCACTGATAGCATTCTCAACTCAAACAAACTAATACTTTCGGAGATATGATTTTTCAAAATTTCAATAATTATTCTCAATTCTATTAATTCAAAGGATACTCTAATTATAATTATCTGATGTATGTAATTCTAACATATGAGTTGGAGTCATAAACCTATGTTTTGAATTCAATTTGTTATGATGCAGTTCTATCATAAGAATACATTCATATCATTCCCAACTCTGAGAAACCAATACTTTCGGAGATATGATTTGTCAAAGTTTGAATTATTACTCGCTAGTAGTTTGACAAAAGCGACCCTGGAAAAAACAGCTTTCCCAATTTTTAATGCTATAATGTTAATAAAGGAAAAAAGTTTCCTGCGGAAAAAATTTTTGGATTGGCTTATTCATGTCAATACTTTGGTATTTAAAAAAAATTGAATATGGTGCCAAAAAAAATTATACAAAAGACCTACCTTATTTTTTGACAAGGAACCACCTCTTGAATTTTTTAGCAAACTATTTATTCACAATCTGTATAACATGCTCGTATCCTCAGATATGTAACTTTATGAAGAATGCCAAGAAAGCTAATATATGTAGGATAATTCCTTTTACAAAATCACATATACTATAAAATCGAATGGGACGAAAATGAAAGTAACATAAATAGGAACTGAACATACATTAATTTCGGAAGTAATCATTAAAGGATACTGTGGGAGGTATACTCATTATTGAAAGGTTTTTTTCTGTTTTTTCTCTTCCAAACTCTGAAAAATATCTATAAAATAAAAATTAATTATTTTGTGATTTTCTTCTGCGTAAGAAACACAAGATATTTGTCAGAAGCAATCAATTGAACAATATTTCATAACAAACAACAACGAAACAACATCAACGAAGAAACAACTATATCGTAACGTTTCGGAGTCTATATCAGACTCCTTCGTCAGACGCTTGATGAAAATCTTTAGAATTATTTTGTTGATAGGTAGTTATTTTGTGAAATTCAAAATAATTAAAATAATTCTAAAGATTTTCATTAAGCGTCTGACGAAGGAGTCTGATAAAGACTCCGAAACGTTACGATATAGTTGTTACTTCGTTTTGATGTTGTTTCGTTGTTGTTTGTTAGGCATCATTGTTCAATTGATTGCTACTGACAAATATCTTGTGTGTCTTACGCAGAAGCAAATCACAAAATAATTAAATATTATTTTATAGATATTTTTCAGAGTTTGGGAGAGAAAACCCAGAAAAAAACCTTTAAATATTTAATATCAGAGCAATACACGCTCTACATGTCACTTCACCAGACAAAATCCAGATCGTCGAAGAAACAGATTAATTACAGTTATTTTATTCAGAGGCTACATCGCCATACATGAAATTCTGAAAAACATTTATTTCAGAAATTTTTTGATATTGTTCTGATTTCTACGTCTTTTGGTAATTTTTCTTTAAAAATGTGAATTTTGACAAGTTTGCAGAGTAACACGATCAATGACATATATGTCAAAAATCATCGTTTCTTGAGCACCAACTTTCCCGAAAACCCAAATTTCAATAAACTATACAGTCGAGAAAATTTTCTCCTGGTGCGTGCTTTTTGAAACGCACTGTATATATCGATGCTAAATTCATGGTAGAGTGTCCAATTGAGGTGGTAGTCAATAGAACAAGCGCGCAAAAGATTCTGATTTCACGTCGGTGCTTGAACCAATTTTATGAAAAAGATGTCGCATTCTTCTTACGGATATTAGCGACGTAACATTGCAACAAGTGCAATTAAATTAAGAATTTTCTGAAGGTACAAAAGAAAATAACAGTAAGTGATTAATAATGTATTTTTCTGAGTATGATCTAACAATTCAATAATGTTCATCATGCACTCTGCAACTTCTCAGTTCGATTAGAATCACAACAAATATATAAAACAGCCTTTTCAGCTCAACTTCACTGTATCATGCAATCTTATATTCACAAATAATACTTCATAAAAAATTACAATATAAAATTCCCGAGACAAAACCTTGATACAGTTGGAGTGAATCCTTTAAGTACAATATTAAATCAATGTTTCAGGATGAACTCAAATAAAGTTGAAGTGAAACAATATCGTTACCATAAAATAAAAAATCGAAGGGGAAAGAATTTAAATACCGAAATTGATCATGAACACAAGTTTTTGTTACGTCTTTACAATCTAAGAAAATATGACAAGATATTTTCTATAAAATCCGGACAGTCACTGACTGGAAATGCAATATTCAGCCTTCTTCTGATTCCTACTTTTCCCAAACATCATATCTTTTGCAATATTTACAGATATCATTTTCCAAATATGGAAATGAGGAATGCTTCCGATTGTAGTAGATGATCATTACCCTGCTTCTGTCCCGATGAATCTCTCGACTTTTATATATATACAATTTTAAAAATTTTTGTTACAGACTTATGGTATCATCACAGTATATTTCTATTTGTCATGAAACAGGAGGTGGTGTTTCTTTCTGCTTCTTTCTAGATTTCAAATATTGAACGGTGTACTCTGTCATCCAAGCTGCACAGCACAACATTATAAGAACCGTTTGAGAATGTAGGCATATTGGATAACTTTTTGTTGTATCTCTTATTATACCTGAAACATGGAGAATGTTAAACATAATTTCAGTTAGTCCAGACCATTTCAAGAAAACTACAGGAGGGAAGTATACAGGAAACTGGTGGGAAATTTGAGTGCTAGATGGGCATTCAAGAATTATCCTGCAAGCTTTTTAGCTGGATGGATATACCCTAAGACTTAAATATGTGGGTTGATTTGAAAAATTTATTAATGGATTGATAATACATATGTATACTCGGCCCGTTTTGCGCGCATGTTCTGGGAAATATCGCGTGTTATCATTTTGCCCCAATGTCTGTAATTTTCGAATTTTTTGCCAAAAATGGTCTCAAACGATTGGGTTCGACTCCCTGATGAGAAATTCGAGGACAAATTTGATTCTGTCCGGCTGGCCGTCCGTATCCACGATAACTTGAGAATGGAAAGAGATAGCGCGTCTTCAAATTTTCAGGGTAGGTGATATGTCCCAATACGTCGGATAAGTTCGTTAATGGGCATGATCCGCCCCATGGTTTCCGAGTAATAATTTTGTTTTCAACCAATAAAAATCCGATCGAATTGAAACTTGGTGAATAGTTGTAGAATACAAACCTAAAGACGTTTGTTAAATTTTGTGAAAATCGAATGAATAGAAAAAGTATTGGTTTCTCAGAGTTGGGAATTATATCACTGTATTATTCTTATGATAGAACTGCATCATAAAGGAAATTCAATTCAAATAATAGTTTATTTATCAAGATTAAATGAGCAATCTGAGAATGAGAACTGCACCATGGAAGAAATCAAATTGAAATATCTGAAATGAATTTGACTCTCTCTTATGGAACAGGATGACATGTACGAGTATGAACACAGATCATATAATAAAGCTTAGATAGAATAATTATAGCATTCTGTGAAAACATAGAAGTACGATTCATTATTGAAATTTAGAAAAATCATATCTCCGAAAGTATTAGCTTGTTGGAGTTGAAAATGATATGAATGGATTTCAATGGTGAAACTGCATCTTAAATAAAAATTAAATTTGAAATTTGTTACTTAAAAAAAAATTTTTTTTTCGTTACTCCGAAACCATCTGGCCTATTTTGCCCAATAACGAACTTAACCGAGATATTCATCTCCCTAACCTACTCTGAAAATTTCAACTGCCTAGCTCATTCCGTTCGAGAGTTATTGTGGAATTTTTTTTTTAAATTTTGAAAATTTTTTTTGACACTTTGCAGTAACCTGGTCAATACAAAACTTCACATGCGTATAAAAATCATGATTCTACAATTTGATGCTAAATTTCAGATAGATCGAGTGATCGGTTTGGGAAATATTCATAAAAAAATGTGTTTTACTAAAATCGGCCATAACTCCGAAACCGCTTGATGGATTTCGCCCATTAACGAAATATCCGAGATATTTACGCTCCAAACCCACCTTGCAAATTTCAATCCTCTAACTCCTTTCGTTCCAGAGTAATCGTGCCTAGGGCCGGCCGGCCGGACCGGCCGGACAGAATCGATTTCGACCTCGGATTCTTGATCATCAGTGAGTCGATGCTAATTCGAAAATTACAGACATTTGGGCAAATTGATAAGCACTCAGTTCCGAGGAACTAGAGCGCCAAAAATATATTAAAAGATATTATTTATGTCACGATAACCTGAGAACGGAAATAGTAGATAGCGACTTGCAAATTTTAGATTAGGTTGTGCATCTGAATGTGACATTTAAGTTAGGCATAATAATATATATAATATAATAGGCATAATGGGTCAAACCGTTTTGGAGTTATATCCATCTGAAATTTGGTTATTTCCTCAATAACTTGAAAAATACGAAACCGATCCAATTCAAACGAGGTTATTAGTTGTAGAATATCGACGCGAAAATTTTTGCGAAATTTCGTGAGGATCGTATCACTAGAAAATTGAAAACAAAATCATTGAAAAGAATTCTATATATCAGAAACTAATCGTTCAATTTCGGAAAAAGTAGAACCAATTCCGGAAGAAGTAAAATATATTTCGGAAATATAGTACCTAAAAACAAAATATTTGGATTTACTCAGTACAATTTTGCGTCCATCAGACTCATTTTCCTTATGTTCTCGATCAATATATCTTCTTTCTTATGATTTCAACAAGTACGGTAGAAATTTCTTCTTACGACTAGTTACACAATCTTATTCTATTTATTATTTGCAAATATTTGAATTAATTGATTCCAATCGCTTTGATACATGTAATATTATCTATATATTTAAATAGATTGCATGAATGATGGAGAAAAATTGAGATCTAATTGTTCATTAACTAAATTACCCGTATATTTTGCTCAATTTATTGCCATTTTATATATATCATTTTATTATTGGTTGCGCACCTTTATTCTAATTGTGTAGAATTTTGAAATCCGGTGTTAATAACCTATGTCCTGCTTATAAATCATTCGAATAATTAGGATTAATTCTTGTTTTGATAGACGTGATGGTGTTGCTTAATTTCTTATCCTAAAATGTATTGCTGTTTTTCCTATATATATAATTTATCACAACTGCCGGATTTTAATTGATAAACACTGTATTTATCCTCCTTATTATTATTATTGCTTTTTGATTTATTATTCATAATGAGTTTTGTCAAGCTATTGTTTGTCCAAAATGAAATATTTTACCATTTAATTTGGTGCCTCTGTTTGCCAAAATATGTTAAGATAAATTGAACATTTTATTTTTATTCTCAATTTATAGAAATACTAACTTTATTGTTTTTCTGAATTATTTCTTCTTCAACATTTTACTGATTAAATATAGTTCATATCCATTGTTTACCGTTATTTTTTCGATAATTTCTAATTCTTCAAAATAATACAAAAATAAAAGATACAGGTATAACATTTAACCGGTTAACACACGTACTATGAAATGCAGCGACTTTATGTTCGAATGGGTGACACGAGGATCACTAAAAAATTGTATCCGTATGGGAAGGTGTCCTAAATATTAAAAAATATTTATTGTTTTCCCGCGTAAATATTGTTAAATCCAAAAAATAAATTGCACCATAATTTCCAATTTTGGCGCTCTAGTTCCTCGGAACAGAGTGCTTATCAATTTGCCCAAATGTTGTAATTTTTGGAATTTTTACTGAAAATGGTCTCAAACGATTTGGTTCGAGTCACTGATCAAGAATCCGAGGTCGAAATCAATTCTGTCCGGCCGGACGTAGGCACGATAACTCTCGAACAAAAGGAGTTAGAGGATTGAAATTTGCAAGGTGGATTTGAAGCATAAATATCTCGGACAAGTTCGTTAATGGGCGTATCCATCAAGCGGTTTCGGAGTTGACCAATTTTAGATGAATATATCGGTTGAGTTCGTTATTGGGCAAAATAGGCCAGATGGTTTCGGAGTAACGAAAAAAAATATTTTTTTAAGTAACAAATTTCAAATTCAATTTTCATTCAAGATGCAGTTTCACCATAAAAATCCATTGATGTCATTTTTAACTCCAACAAGCTAATACTTTCGGAGATATGATTTTTCGAAATTTCAATAATGAATTGTACTTCTATGTTTTCACAGAATGCTATAATTATTCTATCTAAGCTCTATATATGCTCTGTGTTCATACTCGTACATGTCATCCTGTTCTATAAGAGAGAGTCAAATTCATTTCAGCTATTTTAATTTGATTTCTTCCATGGTGCAGTTCTCATTCTCAGATTGCTCATTTAATCTTGATAAATAAACTATTATTTGAATTGAATTTCCTTTATGATGCAGTTCTGTCATAAGAATACATTGATATAATTCTCAACTCTGAGAAACCAATACTTTAGGAGATATAATTTGTCTGTTTGAACTAGAGCGCCAGAATGCTCCTGTCCACAGGGCTTGAACCAATTTTTGATGTGAATTTTACATTTGAATGAATGCTGTTAATGAAACGTCCTTTTAAAATATGGATTCGCATCAATAGTGGCTTTTAAACCATCATTTAAATTTTCGATAATATGTTGGTACACACACCATATTTCTTGGTGTAATATCTACTTCTTATGTCAGTGAGTATATGCTGCAATGTTCAACCGTCTGGAATTAAGGGATAAAGGAACGAAAATTAGAAAATATCAAGCTACATAGACATAACTGGATAGAATTATTTCGGTTAGGATAATAATGAACCTTTATGAAAAATTCGCAGGATATCTTTTAAGATACTCACCTAATATGGGCCCTAGGGCAACCACAAATAATCCTTTGCCAACGTTATGGAGCCCAAAGGCTGCCGGCAATTTCTCTAGAGTTGAATATTCCGATATACAGATAGCAAAGT
The DNA here is from genome assembly GCA_937662695.2 of Halyzia sedecimguttata. Taxonomy (NCBI): domain Eukaryota; kingdom Metazoa; phylum Arthropoda; class Insecta; order Coleoptera; family Coccinellidae; genus Halyzia; species Halyzia sedecimguttata. The sequence continues at coordinate 85,047,432 of OW569415.2, read as the reverse complement.
TTATAAGAGCAGATCCCCTCACAAATCCAGCAATTGCAAGCCATGTCAGTATCATTGGTTTATCTTTCTGCATGGCCAACACTGAAATTATAGAAACACTGCGTTTAAATCTCATAAAAAATGGAAAAATACTGAACCAAAAATAATTATAATTTCCAGTGCTTGTTCTCATAAAATTCTATTACAATTAGCATGTTGCTTTGAATAATATTCTAAAATTGAAGCACTGAAAAATATTAATATTGATTTTTTCCCTTGTTCTTACAAAAAGAGTTGAAATATGCGAAAATTAACCCAAAAATCACCCAGTAAGCAAAAGCCCATCTTAGTGAAAAAATAAAAATAGGCGTTAAGAATTATTGAAATCCTTACACTTTTTTCTTGTGTGGGTTACCTATTTCTCAGCTCCTCAGCTGCCAACAAAAAGTCATAAAGTCAATTAGAAATATCAACAATATGACATAATTAGAACTTAGGACCTATAATTGGTGATAATAATAATGCAGTGTCAATGGATGGAATGGAAAGCCAATAGTTAAATTGTTGGGGGTACCTATACAGGTTATGTCATTTAGAATGTACTGTGTAACCAATGGAAAATGCTGTTATCTTGATGAATCCACATTTTCTTGTGATGCTCTGCATGTAATAGTCCAACGAATTGAGAACGAACGATTATGCTTGCCAATATCACAGCCCCCTATATCTACTAGCCTGGAAAATGATAAAATGGCAACACCACTCTGAGTCGTACGCCAGGCGATTCAGTCGAAGGTTTGTTAATTGTTATTGTAAATGGACGATTACTTCTGATTCTGGAGCTAACCATTATTGTTTTACGCGGGAATTTCGTGGTATTTTTGTGTATAACGGTGTGAAATGTGAATTAATGCAATGCAGTGATAAATATGGTCGGACATTTGTATGTTCTGTGATTAAACTGCACTTTGTAAATAGTGAAATTTCCTTTGGATTATTTTATTTCTACTTTGAGATGAGTACATTTCAGTTGAGACTATAGACAATAAGATGGACTAGGAATATGAGTGAAATAGAACTTTCAGTTCTTCCGATTTTATGAAACATATTGATGAACTTTCTAATAATTTTTCAACAAAAATTGATACATCTGGAGGGAGATCAAGAAGCTCAAAGAATCTATTTATTTTTATATATGTATTCAATTTCCAAAAGTCTGCTTCAGTAGATGCTTCAGTTGAAAACAATAAGGACCTTATTCATCTCAAATTATTCATTAAGAATGTTCAGATTTCCTGCTGTGATTTGAAATGGATCCATCCTTTCGATCTTACCCCGAGCAGATGGTCTCAACTTACTAATCTGCTTTCCCGTTATAGATATATAATTAATGGGGATTCAGATTCGGAATTTATCAATTTGATTTATCAACATTTTTACACAGTTCAGATAAAAAAATAATTTTATGTGAATTTACTCTTTATAGCATTGAATTGATATTGTGAATTCACAGAGACTTGTAGTTGTGGTTTACATTCGTAAATCATTCGAAATTCACTTCGTTGTGTTTTCGCAAATTTAATTTTGAAAAATTTTGTAGAAAATTCGAGTTACAATGTTATTGTCCACCGAATGGAAAATAAACAGAAACATTTGTAGATAGCGGAAACTCATTCATTAGCCTACATTATTAGTGTTATATAATAGTTATGTTGGGGAATATTTTTTTATTTTGCGAATTTCATTCAAGTTTATAATTTTTTTGCCCCTAGTTAACCCTACACCTTTTCGTGGTTCTTGCTGAACAATGAGTTGTATAACAACTACCTAGGTTTCTATTTCAACTTGATCACAATAAAATTGTGCAGAATGAAATGTAGTTATTCAATTTATTGCAAAAGTAGAGTCTCATATTGTTTATTCATCTAGGGATTCCAACCAAGGAAACCTATTCAATGAGTTCACTAGAGTTTTAAATTGGAAATATACGATATCCAGCGCTACCGCATTGAAGAAGTATGCCTCTAAGAGACGATAAATTGCGGCGTTGTCAGACTGTGTTCCAGGCTATCTGTATAGTGGGCTGTGCCAATATTATGGCAATGATATACTGAGTGACAGAAAAAAGAACACCCAGTAATAATGAATTTATTACAACTATTTCTACGAATACGTTTGTTTAATTTAGGAGAAACAAGTTGGAACAGCACTATGGCCAGGAGTTTTGACGCGCTTGTTCAAATTTATAGCCAGGGCGGTCACCCGTCCAGATACTGATCTCGCCCAAGGCGGCTTAGCTGCAGGAAATAATATTCCTTATATTTCCAAGAATGGTCTCAAACTATTAGTTTCGACTCAAACAAGTTCATTCACTGTTGGGTCGAAAATAAACTGTGCTTTGTTCACGGTGGCGTAAGGAAACAAATCAGTTCAATCATACAATTATGCCATGAGACAAAAAACACCCTGTATAGCAGTGATTTATTTTCAATAGTGTATTCCGAGAGTAATTTCTATGAAACAAATCAGTCCAATCGTACGGTTATGCCATGAGAAACTATGAGGTGACAATTCACAAAAATCATTCTGTATAGCAGTAATTTTAATATCTACGAAAACACTCACGTTTCAAGTAATTTTATGAAAAAACGAGTTATTATTTCAATAGAAATGAAAAAAAGAACTATTTCTGCTCCTGGACTCGATCCCGGTACCTTCTGTCTACCTTCCCAGTAGACCACTTTATGAGCCCGACGCTTCAACCAACAGAGCTATGCTAGGTAAGTACGGATCTGCGGTGAAAGGTGGTTTAAATTTCTAATTTCCGTTTTTGTGATTTTCCTGTATTTCCCTAATATCTTCTACAAAATAGATCCGTTATAGTTCAAACCTAGAACTTTACTGAAAAATAAGGTTTTGAAGGATCTTGCAATTTCAATGAAAGTTTCTGAGATACATAATTTTCTAGTCATGAGATCCTCACAAAATTCTGCATAAGTCTTCATGTCGGCATTTTTGGCGCTCTTGTTCCTCGGAACAGAGTGCTTATCAATCTGCCCAAATGTCCCCATTGGCTTCTTCCATGGTGCAGTTCCCATTCTCACATTGCTCATTTAATCTTGACAAAAAAAACTATTATTTGAATTGAATTTCCTTTATGATGCAGTTCTATCATAAGAATACATTGATATAATTCTCAACTCTGAGAAACCAATACTTTCGGAGATATAATTTGTCTGTTTGAACAAGAGCGCCAGAAAGCTCCTGTCCACAGGGCTTGAACCAATGTTTTTTATATCACTTATTATATTTTCCTGATGCGTCAGCTAAGGTGTAGTTGAAGAGCAATTAGTCAGTTATTTAACCGATAGGTTGAAATCGCGTGATCGTCTTCGCTGTATGATTCGTTGCATCAACCTCTTGAAACCACATCGTGTAACCAGATATTGGCTACAGTAGGCTTGACGTATCCTGTACATTCTTGTTCCCAGGAGTGATTCATTTGATTTATCACTCGTATTAACTGAATGAATCATTGGAGAACTGACCAAAGTAGTTGCAGGAATCGGCAATTAAACTGTGATGAATACATGCAAATTGAAATGCGAAACCAGCTGAAATTCATTCGCAATAAATATATGTTGCTTACATGAAATCGTTCAGTTTTCATTCATAACTATGGACTGTTTTGTCTGTTTTACTAAGTCACCTCCAGTGAGACAAACCTTCTCTCCAGAAAATTGCAATGTTATAAAATAATTTCCTAGTTTGCAAAATTCAAACACGGCCGAATGCGCTACGATGCATGATGCTCTGAACGCCAAGGAAGTCCGAACGGTACTCTAGAAAACAAAAAATCCACAAAAATGTTTCAATGACTCTAATAAATAGGGTGAGTCTTTAAATTGTTCATCTCATCAACTAAAACACTTTTTAGCGCTCTTGTCTCATCAACTAAAACACTTTTTAGCGCTCTTGTTCCTCGGAACAGAGTGCTTATCAATTTACCCAAATGTCTGTAATTTTCGAATTTTTGGCTGAAAATGGTCTCAAACGATTTGGTTCGACTCACTGAACAAGAATGCGTGGTCGAAATCGATTCCGTCCGGCCGTCCGTTAACACGATAACTCTCGAACGAAAGCAGTTAGAGGATTGAACTTTGCAGGGTAGGTTTGGAGCGTTAATATCTCGGACGAGTTAGTTAACGGGCGAAATCCACCGAGCGGTTTCGGAGTTATGGCCGTTTTTAGTAAAAACATTTTTTATGAATATTTCCGAAACCGAGCACTCGACCTATCTGAAATTTAGCATCAAATTGTAGAATAATGACCTTTATATGCATGCAAAGTTTTGTATTGATCAGATTGCCGTGAAGTGTAAAAAAAATGTATTTAAATTTTGAAATTTTTTTCTACAATAATCCTTGAACAGAATCAGCTAGGCAGTTGAAATTTTCAGAGTAGGTTTGGGAGATAAATATCTCAGTTAAATTCGTTATTGGGCAAAATAGGGCAGATTATTCCGGAACAACGAAAAAAAAAATTTTTAACTTACAAATTTCAAATACAATTTTTTTTTAGATTCAGTTTCTCCATAAAAATCCATTGATATCATTCTCAACTCTAACAAGCTAATACTTTCGGAGATATCATTTTTCGAAATTTCAATAATGAATCGTACTTATATGTTTTCACAGAATGCTATAATTATTCTATCTATGAATTATTATATGATTTGTGTTCATGCTCGTACATGTCATCCTGTTCTATAAGAGAGAGTCAAATTCATTTCAGCTATTTTCATTTGATTTCCTCCATGGTGCAGTTCTTATTCTCAGATTGCTCATTTAATCTTGATTGAATAACAACAAAGCTTGTCAAAGTTTGAACAAGAGCGCTAAAGCTCTTGTCCACAGGGCTTGAACCTATTTTTTTCATTTAGGTACCACTTTTCCAAATTAGGTTCAGATAAAAAGTTCAAATTTTTCAAAATATGCTAATACACTCTTGCGCGAAAATCATCTATGGGTTTGAGGGTGAAGGAGATGAAAGTACGGAAACGTAGCTTACAGATTGATTCAAGGATTCCAGCGCTCAGGTGGACCCATAAAAAGTATTGTGACTTTTTCAATTTCATATTTTATAACAAGCGGCCAAACGGTTTAGGAGTTATACCAATTCGAAATATTGTTTCCTCAATAATTCGAAAAATAGGAATCCGATCGAATTGAAACTTCGTAATTATAGTTGTAGAATTTTTTTTTTCATCAAAAATGTTATATTTCGGAAACCTTCAGTCAGATTCCGTTAAAATTTCGCACAAATCTTCCAACCACTATTTCACAATCGAGTACTAGATTTCAGCTCGATCAGCTTCGTATTTTAACAATTATTGTGAAACTAAAATTTCCAACAGTATCTACTTCTTCTGAAATTTCGAATCATGTAAATCTCAGAATTTTAACAACACCTCGATGACCGAGATGTTAGCCTGCTCGTATGCTACGCAGGGGATTTGGGTTCAATCCCCGCTGAGTAAGTTCACTATTTTATTTATATTAAAATTTCAATTCTGTTGAAGGTTATTGCAGTATTTCCTGAGGGGGTGAATAGACGATAGAATATGCACGCAAAAGCCCCTCACTTCACGTCAGTGCGTATTTAATATTCTTTCATATTATTATGCTAATTTACTTTATTAAAAAAATTGCTTCAAGCCTTGTGGACAGCAGTTTTGGCGCTCTTGTTCAAAATTTGACAAGATTTGTTGTTATTTATCAAAATTAAATGAGCAATCTGAGAATGAGGACCATGGAAGAAATCAAATTAAAATAGCTGAAATGAATTTGACTCTCTCTTATAGAACAGGATGACATGTACGAGTATGAACACAGAGCATATAATAAAGCTTAGATAGAATAATTATAGCATTCTGTGAAAACATAGAAGTACGATTCATTATTGAAATTTCGAAAAATCATATCCCCGAAAGTATTAGCTTGTTAGAGTTGAAAATGATATCAATGGATTTTTATGGAGAAACTGCATCTTAAAAAAAATTGGATTTGAAATTTGTAAGTTGTACATTTTACGGCAATCCGATCGATACAACATTTCGAATGCGTATAAAGGTCATTACCTTAAAAATCTGATGCTAAATTTCAGATAGATCGAGTGATCGGTTTCGGAAATATTCATAAAAAATGTTTTTACTAAAAATAGTCATAACTCCGAAACCGCTTGGTGGATTTCGCCCGTTAACGAACTCGTTCGAGATATTTACGCTCCAAACCAACCCTGCAAATTTCACTCCTCTAACTCCTTTCGTTCGAGAGTTATCGTGTTAACGGACAGCCGGACGGCCTGCCTGCCGGACAGAATCGATTTCGACCTCGGATTCTTGATCAGTGAGTCGAACCAAATCGTTTGAGAACATTTTCAGCCAAAAATTCGAAAATTACAGACATTTGGGCAAATTGATAAGCACTCTTTTCCGAGGAACAAGAGCGCCAAAAATGTTAATTATAGACATAGCTATAGGAAACATGACATCAACATTTTTTTCATTCGGAAAAACCATGCCAATGCTACAAAATAAAAACTTTTTTCATTTTTAGTTTAAACAACAGTCTGTAAGTAAAAAAGTGTTTCATACGATTGTTGAAATTAACGTACAACTTATAGACTCATCCTGTATAGTTCAAGTCATTGGGAATCAAAAACGTATGCGAGTAATATTTTATTCCATTATTTGGCCATTTGAATATTGCGCTCTTGGTTGATGAAAAACAATGGCTTTTTACACAACACCCACACTCCTTAATCAGAATGTAAGCGTGAATGGGTATGAACCAACACCCATTGGGCCAAGACATATGACCGACCTTTTAAAAATTGAACAAAGACACCCCTCACTATAAGACATCACTTCTATGGCCTATCCTGCGATGTTGTTTCGCTGAAAATTGGATCAAGAAGAAGATAGTTCTTCAGCATCGATCTTGAACCACAAATTGAACACAACACGAGTAAGTACACTCTTTTCCGATACAATTTTGTTTGATTTTCTTGTCATACGATCCTCAGATCGGTCAGATAATATTTTTGTATTTATCTGAAAAACAACATCCCAGACCAGCAAAGACACGACGTTGTTGATGATCGGCCGGCTTGAGTTCTTGTGTTAACTGAACTTTATGAGCCTTAAGACCCAAATCTTTATGCAAAATACGGTGTAATGACGTTTGTGGAATGCCTAATTCCAAAGAACGACGAGGAATGGACAAACCTGGGTTTTCTTCAACACTTTGGGCTACAGCAGCAATATTCTCGGCTGTTCTTGAGCGACATGCACGGGTTTTATTTTTCACATAACTAACTTGTCCCAACAGCTTGAATTTTTCCACCAATTTCTTTATTGCGGTCCGACAAGGTGCTTCACGACCACCCAAAAATGTTCGAGTTATATGAACCGTCTCTGCCAAATTTTCACCATTTTTATAGTGGATTTTAATAATTTCGATGCGTTCTTGAAGCGTGTATCGTTCCATTTTTATTAAGGGCGTAGTTTCTACTTGTCAAATGTCAAAAAATGACAGCTTCAAAACTAACATATACTGAAACAGCGGGCTATCCAAAATAACATCTCTTATTGGAAAACCCTGTACATAAATTGAAGTTGGCAGAGGGAATTCCAGTATGGTATTAGTATTATCCAAAATTCTCAAATGAAAATTTAATTTACCTGATCTGCATAAACCCAAAAGAAAAATTCCAGTCATGAAGAGGGTCCTCTTGGACACAGCCAATCGATCACATATCGGGGGTAGTATCAGTCTGGCTAAAATATCAGTGGCCGCCTGCACTGATAAAAAAGTAGCTACATCCTGTTTGTCGTAACCGATACTCTTAAAGAAGAATGGCGTCACCATCTTGAAATTTTGTTCGGCAACATAGAACATCGAAAGTCCGAAGACGAGGTTCAGATAAACCGGATCTTTCAGTAGGTCGAAGTCCATAAATTCGACTACTTTTTGCCACAAGCTGTTCTTCTTCAACGGTTTCATTTCTAATGATATGGGAGGTAGGGCTGCAACCCTCACCCTCTTTGGCTGAACTCCTGGGTAGCTCATGTTTCTTCTTAGGGGACCGTTTGTTGTAGGTCTATCGTCAGGCAGGTGGTTTGTCTGGAAAAGGACTTGATCTTTATGATCTCGATAATGGTGTTTATATTATAATAATTAGAATTTTCAATCATTTAAGTCAACTACTTGTATAGAAATTGTATATTGTTGTAGAGGGTAACGTTACACTGCGACCTTAAGGTTTATTGTGCCCCCCCATAGGAGATGTCAACGTCACTACCATCTAAAGTTCGCCTTCCAGTTCCAGTGTTCTGATGAACTCTAGTATCTGTAATGGCTTCAAGGAGGCTACGTCTTTGCTCCAGTAGATTTCTCGCCCAAAGCATTCCTTGCGTTGGTTTGAGATGGCGAGGCGTTCCGTTATAGGTGATCAGGAGTTTCATCCTCCCAACAGAATCTGCACTTGTCAGTTTCTGCTAGCCCTAATCTCATCATATGTATGCTTCCTAAGGCCGCAGTGCCCCGTGAGCAAGATGCATAGAATAACAAGGTTGGACACTCCCTACTAATTCCTGCTAAAATTTTCGGCCGAAAAACGGACCAAGAACTGTCAAATCACGTACTTTATGTACTACTTCACTTTATTAACGATGGTGCCGCTAGGGTCGATTTCGAAGATTCTGACAAGCGAATAAATGAAAACTGACAAGCGACAAAGTTCACTTTTCACCGTCGCTAGTTCGTAAATTCAAATTAAAAGAATATAATGAAGCAAATTATTGAAAAATCAATCCATTTTTTGATTAATCAGATATCTGTTCGGAGATAATATGTAAACCACATTGGTTTGGAACAGAAATTTCATCTTGCCAAGACATAATGAGGTCAAATAAGGGATTTATCAGTAAAGGAGTTTCTTTGGAACATTTTGAATGGAACTGTAAATGAAGAAATCTGTGAAATCATTATTTTTCCATTACGAAAGATCACATCCAACGTCATTAGAGTACAAGCATTTAATTTATGTATTTTGAAATACATTGAATGATACAGAATTTTCTGTAATACCTCTACATACAATATCTTTCGATATCATATATTATTATTCAAATGTAGTAATTCCTTTATCATGTAAGGCTCTTTTAAATTGAGCATTTTACTTATTATATTATATGTATAATTTGAAATTTCATCAAAACATTCTCATGTATACAGCATTTTTTTAGTCACCCAATACCCCTTGACAACTTTTCATGTTCTCAGCAATTAGATTGCTGAATATAGATATTTAATTCGATAGCTATTATTCAGAACTAAGTATATACTGATGAAATATCGAAAAATGATTCATTAAATTGATAAACTAACCAAATAGAGGGTAGTGTACTACGTTTCAATCTTTTATTCAATATACATATATTCGCTAGAAAAATATTTTGAACAAACAAATGTTCTAATTTTCGATACCCTACCTCTAGCACAAGCCAGTTGCCATTCTTGTCGTTTAACAATATCCTTGAAACAAATAATATTATAGTATAAGAGCGCCAAAAAGAATGACGCCTTAGGAAAGCTATTCAAATTGATGAAATCACACTTTGTGTTTGCTCTGAACTTTGTTCTCTGCTAGTCCTTTCATCGTTCACAAATAATATTGTTAGTTTTCATAACATGGCATTTCATTCCTTCTCAATATATAACTGATGAATTGTATAATGAATATAATTATTAATCAATAGAGTTATATCTTAATTTCAACTGTTAAAACAGTTTATGTTCATCAATAACCGGCAAGATTATAGTAAATCAACAAGTCTTACGTTCTCCTATGTTGATTTATTAACAATTAACGGTATCAGCGATCTTTCAATATTATTAATATTAAAATTAATAACTATCTTGATACTAGAAATCTGCTCCTGATCCGGTAAGAATATACAATTGTTAAAAAAATATATTCGCATAAAAACGAAGTATTTTCGAAATGAAAATAGTATTTGATTAAAATGGTTCTGGATACTCGTTCAGAGTTCACACAGCAAACATTTGACTTACTTTCGGCGCGGCAAACGACTTTCCACAAGAAATTGGAATAAGCAAAGATTCAAATTTAATTTGACATGTCGGTAATTTTGTCCATAAAATTTCTACTGCCGGCATCTATCGGCGAAAATTGAAGTAAAACAAAATCCTTGTATTTTGACAGTATTTGGACCGCAAATCGGCCGAAAATATGTCAAAGAGTGTCTTCACCATGTATTCTATGCTTCTATCCCGTGAGGAAACCAGTGATGAGGTGCAGCGTGAATTTACTGAGATCCATACACTTCTTGGATCTGACAGTGTTAAAGTTCTGGACGAACTTTTTGGAGTGATACATTCCCGGGAGAGATCTCCAGAGTCTACCTCTTTGAGTTCCTTCTTTCATCCGAAATTCCCTTCTGTAGGAGTATCTACATAACCCACAGTAGGGTTCCGGGCCAATAAAAGGGGTTCTTGCTCTTTTCTTGGCAAAGGTGTTGCCTCCTCATTTCCTTTAACCCAGATATAACCAAAACTTTTACTTGGAAGTATTTTAATCCTGATGATATTTTTGGGTTCAGATTTAGAATCCAAATATATTCAGTGAAAACCATTTTGAGAAATTTTGATTGGTTTTCGAAAAAACAGCCGTCCTTTTAAAAGGACCGTGGTAGGATGGACTACTTTGGATTTCTAAGTTTCAATCAATATGAGAAAGGTTCATATTTCTTGATTATAATAGAAAAATATTATTTTTTTATGGAAAAGTAGAAAGCATTGTTTAGGATGGAGGCCTACTTCACCTTTATCGCACAAGAAATTAACCTATTTATGGAAATACTCTTATGTTGTGTATTTTGATAAATAACCAAATGGCCGGTGTTGTCGTACCGGGAATGACTATGAAAAGTAGCACTGAAACGTAGAGGCCCTCTTTTCCTATTTTTTTTTATGATTCAAGAACTCCCTGTGCAATTTATCTTATAAAAGCGCCAGTTGAATTTATTGTTATTGTTTCACCGACTTTCCATGAATAATTTTTTTTCGCTTTGCTGCCTGAGGAATCATGTTGGTGATCCTAACGAAGGTTGACAAGAAAAGATCATCTTCATCAGAGTCGGAATACTAATCAATTCATCTAATTTCCGCCTCGGCTGTAAGATGCTTAGCAGGTATATTGTGAACTGTAACCTCGTCTTCTCTTCCCGAATCTTCATATGTGACTTTAAAATTTGTATTTTCAGGTGGGGGCAATATTATGTCATGCGACGTCTCCAAACCATTTTCTACATATTTTCAATTTCCTCTTCAGTATTTCATGGAGCCGCGAAAGATGTTTGTAATAACTTTACTGTAGAAAGTGAACAAATTGTCAAATTTTATTTCAGAGTAATCATAGTTGCCTAAAACGCCAGGGTCCTTTATAAAGGACGACAATATTGATGTACCAATTTTGAAAATATGAAAGAGTGGATGAAAAGAAATTCTTATTGGAAATCAACCTTATACTATATTCAATAAGTTAATGGTCCAATAAAAACTAATTATCATAAAATAATCTTAGAATGCTTAACTCCAGTTATCTCTAGATGCCATTGAGAATTTACTCTTCTATAACTAGCACTCAAGCTTCTCAAGAACTATTGATGGAATGAAAAATAAACAAACAACAGTTTGATAGATATCCAAGGAAGTAATGAATGCAGTGCCATCCCTTACAATAAAGCCGAACTCTTGTATTACAGACTTTTGTAGTGATCCTTTTAAAAGGACCATGGTATAAAGTGGGTTAAGGAACCCAGCCAAGCAGTCTGTTGTAGATGTTGTAACTGACCAATAAATCTCATTTGAAAAAAATGAGTTTTGAGGTTTTTGTCATGACTTCACACGAATTTTCTGAGAATAATATGTAAGTGACACATAAAATAATGTAGAATTCAATGGGTAATCTGATTATCAATGAAAAAACTGAGTATTACATTTAAGTCGAACGAATAAGAAATATTGTCCAAGAATTCATCTCTCCTAACACAGCTTAACTATAAAATTTCATGTGTTTATCTCGAGTCTTTCTTTGGAATATTCTAACGAATGATCTTCGTGAATTACCCTGTATTCGAAGACATTTTTGCTAAATAAATTTAAAAAAATATATTAACCCAAATTATCATCCTCACCTCCAAATGCAACTGCAAGCTGGAACCAGTGAAATCTAATCTTGAGTAACTCGACATTACAGATTCCAAAGAAACCTTTCTCTTCCTAGATCCGACAAAACTCAACGTAGAAAAATTTCTTGGAAAGGTGCCTTTTCTGATCAACGTAGATTGTTTGCCGAGATCTTCTAAAGTTTTCACGATCACCGTGTCTTGGTTTATCCTGTTGTTTAAGAGATTCTGGTCTTCGAAAATATCCGCTTCTTCGTCGTCCGTTTCTTTTATGGTTTCCATTTCCTGCGAAAAATAAATAGAATATGATTTATTACGATAACTAGACAGGAAATTATGATATCTTCGGGTACAGTCAATATGTAAATTGAATCTTTACCTGATGAAGTGCTCCATCAACTTTTATTTTCTCTTCGACATAGTGCCATTCAGCAGGTTGCAATAAACAGGAACCCACAACCCCGTTCAAAGCAAATGCTCCAAGAATCAAAATGGCGCCTCTAAAGCTATATGCATCTAAAAGTAACTTGATGGCTTGCGGCATGATCATCATCCCGAAAGCTGTTCCAGCCAGGGAAAGTCCTACTGCTTGCCCTCTTCTTTTCACGAAGTAATTGTTCAGAGCAACAAAAGTTGCCGAGGAGGCTAAGCCTACACCGAGTCCTGAAAAATATTCATTTGTCAATAATATTAAAATATTTCTAGTCGACAGTATGGTTGCTTGAGAGGAGTTTGACACAAGATGCTATGGATGAACAACACAAACACTGTATAGGGCGCTGGATTCAAATTTATCAGCCTCTTTTGGTTGATTTGATGGAAACGCTGGAGCAGATGGAATTCTGGGGGATTCCCTTACAGTTGACGGAATGTTATAGGAACGGTAGAGAACAGTGTGTGGATTGTTTGTGTTAGACCGATACCGATAGGGCGAGTAGCCCGTGCTGCAGCCTAGAGAGGCTTATTGCACCTCGGTCAGACTCCTATTAGCTGACAGGGTGTCATGGTTGATTCCCCTCAGCAAGGATTGCTAGCCTCCAGAGGGGTGTCGTAGTCGATCCCCTGCAGCTCAGGTTTACTTAACCGAGCTAAGACCTGCACCGCTGACATTATATGGGTCTCATGTAACGCCCTTGGAGATATTATGTATATTATGTAACTATAACTTGTTCAATATTTGTAAGACAAAATTTGGGCCTAAAAATGTATGGACGTCGGAGGGCAGAATTTTTGTGCGGATGGATAATAATAGAATTCATAGAATTCGGAGTGTGGATGATTTGCAGGGATTTGAGAAGGTGCAGTCAGGAGAATCAGTGCGGGTCTCAACCCATACATAAACTATATTTTTGCTGTCGGTAAATGTTCCATTGAAATTGTTTATTCATTTTGTTTAAACATTTTGTTTTTCTCTTTTTTATATATTATAAATGATTGATTTAATCTGTGCTAATTTGAATGTAAGGTCATTAATTGCTAATTTTCTGGAATTGCGGGATGCGGTTGGGTTATTTAGCTTTGACTTATTGGCGCTGACTGAAACTTGGTTGAGGGATGATCCGGATGAAAGTGTTTTTATTGAGGGCTATCGGTTTGTGAGAAATGATAGGTTAACTAGAGGAGGGGGTACTGGTATATATGTGAAGGATGGAATCAATTATGAGGTTGTAAGGTTAGAGTTGAAGCTTGAGAATACTTCTATTCTGGTGACAGTTAACAAGGTAAAATTTTTGTTCTGTGTTATTTATAAGCCACCAAAAATTGATAATAAGGTTAATTTACAATTACTCTTGGATGACATTGAGGATTTTATGCTGAAGTCTGTAGCTATCGTTGATAAAGTCATTTTACTAGGTGATATGAATGTTGATTACTTGGAGAGTGAGAGTTTTGACTGTATTTCTTATGTGAACACCTTGAACAATTTTGGTTTGACGCAGATGGTAAGTCAACCAACTAGAAGGAATGCCTGCCTTGATCATGTAATCACCAACGTACCTGATATTTTTCACTCGGTCGAAGTCATTGATTTTCATCGTAGTGATCATGATATGGTTAAATTTTCCGTTTCAATAGGTGATCATGACTGTGGTCCCAAATTTGTATTACATAGGAATTTCAAAAAATTTTCATTGGATCATTTTCAGAGAGGTTTAGAGCTATCTCCCCTGGCTGATATTTTCAAAACTAATGATGTAGATGAGAAGGTAGAGATCCTAAATAGTGTTCTGGTGAGCTTGTTCGATAGGTATGCCCCTCTTGTTTCATGTCGCATAACGAAACCGCCGGCCCCTTGGTTATCTGCGGAGATCGAGGAACAGATGAAGTCTAGAGATAGAGCAAAGGCAAAATTTAGAAGGTCGAAGCGGGAATCGGACTGGGTGAGATATAAAGAACTACGCAACTTGACTACCCTTAAAATTCGGAATTCCAAGAGAGAATATTATTCTTCTTTATTTCGAACACATAATAAGAGAGATTTGTGGAAGCAACTTAAATATATGAATATAGGTAGTAAGCAACGACCTGAGGTTCCTCACAATTTTGCTGATCCCGATGAGCTCAATAAATTTTTTGTTCATTCCATTCCTGTAAATCAAAATAGTTCATCAGATGAGTTTCTTAATTATTACTCTTCTAACACTTACTGCGAATTCGAGGAGAAAAAATCATTTTCATTGGTAGATGAGGCGTTGATCAGTAAGTATTTGCACGATATCAGGTCGAATGCTTCCGGTTCTGATGGTCTGAGCATCTCAATGCTGAAATTGTGTGCTCCTTTCGTTCTGAGGTATCTTGTTAATATTATGAACTGCTGCATTCTGTATAGATGTTATCCCTCGGCGTGGAAGAATTCCATAGTTTTGCCGATACCAAAAAGACGTAATGTGGAGCAGCTCGGTGACTTACGCCCAATCAGCATATTGCCTGCTGTCTCTAAAATATTCGAGAAGGTTTTGTATCATCAGATGATTGAACATCTAAATCAGTTTGAAGTGCTTCCGGAGTTTCAATCGGGTTTTCGTAGCGGTTACAGTTGTACGTCTGCTCTTCTTAAGATAAGTGACGATATTTTATTGAATTCGGATGGGGGTTTGGTTACAGCGTTGGTCTTATTAGACTATACTAAAGCATTTGACACGATCTCGCACGATTTGCTCATTGCTGTGCTTTCTTTCGTGGGATTCTCTGTTGATTCAGTTTTATTGCTTAAAAGCTACCTTTCTAACCGAACCCAACGTGTAAAGGTCAATTGTTCACTTTCTGGTCCTTTATCCATACATGTGGGTGTTCCACAGGGATCCCTACTAGGTCCTCTGCTTTTCATCATTTATACCCACTTGTTTTGGAAGTTCCTTGAGTTCTGTAACACCCACTTTTATGCTGATGATACTCAACTTTATCTAAGTTTTGATGCTGGCGATGTTGATGAAGGTGTTCGAAGAATAAATCATGATCTTGCGACCATCCAGAGGATATCTGAGCAGCACAACCTTTCGGTTAACCCCGGTAAGTCTTGTGCGATACTTTTCGGCAATCAGTCTGTATGTGATAGGTTGGGTGAAGATGTTCATTTTTTCATTGGAGGTGATGAGATTCCTATTGTTAAGAGCGTTCGTAACCTTGGTCTGATAATGGACAATTCTTTTCGTTATAGGTTGCATATTGCGGGTTGCATTAAACGCTCTCTATTCGCCTTGAGGTTGATATATCCTCACCGTAGTGTCTTGCCTGTTGAGGTAAAGAAAACTGTTTGTGACTCCCTGGTGCTGTCCAATTTTAATTATTGTTCGCAGGTGTTTTTCTCTTGTTTGGATCAAGCAACTTTGAACTCTGTACAAAGGATTCAGAATTCCTGCTTGAGATTTGTTTTTGGAATACGCAAATTTGAGCGTATAAGCCATAAATTGGTGGATGTCAGGTGGTTGAATATGCGAAACAGATTTTTGGTGGGAGCTCTAGTTTGTTACCATCGCATTTTATTGTCTCGAAAACCATCGTATTTGTATCGGAAGATAACTTTCAGGTCTGACGTCCATAATCTGAACACGCGTAGTAGAGGGCTTATATCCCCTCCTCCTCATAGATTGTCAGTATTTGAGAGATCTTTTAGTTTCTCCATTTATAAATTTTACAATAAGTATATAGGTACTGCACTTGAAAGTCTTCCCGTGTCATCCTTCAAAGCTAAGGTCAGGGATTTAGTTTGTAGTGATCAGTGCAGTCAGAGAAATCATTAATTACTTTTTTGTTATGCATTTATGGCAATTCAATATATATAGAATTATAATGGTTGGAATGTTTACTCTTAAATTTGTTTTTTTTTGTTGTAACTGATAATTAATACCTTGGATTGTATTACCCATTACTTTTGTGTTATTTTTCTTCAGGGTTTGAGTGGAAGAGCAGGGGTTGCAAAGCAGTTTGCTTTGTAACCATCTGAACTCCGCCCTGTGATTTTAATTGATATTTTGGTGTATATTGTAATTTTTTATTTGGTATGGAATAAAGTCATTATTATTATTATTATTATTATTATAGAATGGAAGGCTGAAGTTGAATATCTAGGGGAAACACTGGATAGTAAACTTCTGTGGAATAATCATGTTGAAATCACTGCTAGCAAAGCAATAAAGGCTTTAATGGCGTGCAGGAATCTAGCCGGTAAGACTTGGGGCTGCAACCCTAAGATACTGCGATGGATGTACGTCATGATTGTGAGATCCATAATAGCGTATGGGGCAGTAGTCTGGTACTCAAAAAGAAGCCAGAATAGTACGAGGAAAACCCTCGGGAAAGTACAAAGGCTGGCCTGTGTGTGTATCACTGGAGCTATGGGAACCTGTCCTACCAGGGTACTTGAGATTATCACAAATGGAAAAGTATAACGGGTAATTCCGCGTTATCCTATTTTCTTATTATCACAAATCTCACACCACTTCAACTAGTGATAGAGAAAATGGCCAATGAAGCCATTCTCAGAATATCTAGGGAAGGAACAGGTAATGAGAGTATTAAAAACCAGAAAGCCTGGTCCTCTCTTGCTAGGTACATTTGATCAGCCAATCTTCCTAGTGACGAAATGATCAAGAAAGTAAGCATCGAAAAGAACTTCACTACGATGCTAGGTAGGAAAAAAGACTGGGACAGAGAATCCACCAACCAGGTCCCATGTTATCAAATCCAAGATAATATGGGAGTGTCGAAGTAAACTCAATGAATTAGGCAAGAGCAACAGGGTCTCCTTGGTCTGGGTTCCTGGTCACGCGGGAATCACAGGAAATGACCCTACGTCATTTCCAGGAAACCAGTGCGGAGGTGCAGCGTGTTCTTACTGAGGTCCAAGTATTTCTTGGATCTGACAGTATCAAAGTTCCGGAGGAATTTCTTGGAGTGATACATTCCGGGGAGAGATGTCCAGAAAATACCTCTTTCGGTTTCTTACTTCATCCGGAATTCACATTTGTAGGTGTATCTACCAACCCCTACAGTGGGGTTGGTAGATACACCTACAAAAGTGATTTGCCTCGCCATCTCAACCCAACGCAAGGAATGCTTTGGGCAAGAAATCTGCAGGAGCGAAGACGTAGCCTCCTTGAAGCCATCCCAGATACTGCAGTTCATCAGAACTCTGAAACTGGAAGGCGAGCTGTAGATGGTAATGATATCGACAGCTCTGACGGGGAGCACAAAAGACCTTAAGGTCGCAGTGCAACGTTATCCCCTACAACAATATATACCTCTACAACGCCCTTGGTTCATAAATAACTATTATGATAGAGTGGTGGAGCTCCATATGATTAAAATATGTCCTACTTACCATTTATAATACTGTAAGATAGCAGGATATGTCCCATATTATTGGCAGGAGAAGTAGCTGATAAACCGATGGAGCAGAGTAAAGCCCCAGCTAGTGATACTTTACGGTAGGAGAAGGCACGTATGAGGGGTCCCACCAAAAGTCCTGAGAAGTTGATGAGTGCATCCAACGCGCTCATGATCAGTGCTGCTCCCGTGGTCTCCACTCCCATCGATTCCAGGACGTCCCCGAAGAGGAGACCGAAGGATTGTTCTATGGATCTGGTACATAGCTGAAATAAATTTTACGCGTTGTGTACAATAATGCAGACTTTCAAAATTGGTATGTGTCAATTTTTAAATTTCCGAGGGACTCTAATTTGAAAATGAAATAGGTCTCTTCTTAATCTCGGAAAAACTGTAGTCCAAAATTCATCTGTCCGTCCAATTAATTTCCAAGAGAATGCAATCATCAGATATATAAAATGTATTTGCACTGAAATAAGGCACGATTCCAAAGAACCTTCTGAGATCTACAAACTGAACAAAAATGCAGTCTTTGCCTAGATAAATTTTGAACCCTTCTGTAGAAATTGGATAGTTTATGAAATTAATAAAAACTGCAAGTCGCTATGTTTTTCCGTTCTAAAGTAATCGCGAGAAGAATAATAATTTTCTCTATTTCAGTATTGTAATGAGTCCATTCCAGCACTAAAAACAGTGCTGGAATGAACTCATTCCCGCATTGTTTCTAGTTATATTTTTCGTTTTGTGGTAGTCAGCACTGACATTCGATCCTATCAAATTTCAACACACGTCAATTGACAATACAATATAATCTGGATATAGTGAAATAATTGTTGAGGAAAAGCTTTATTTTCATTGAAAAATATGGTACTAGAGATTTCCTTCTTGCTAATTTTGAATCATTAGGAAACTGTTTTAAATCTGATCTCCATGCCCTACGTACGTTTCAAATTCAAATTCCGTAATCTGTCAACTTTCGTAACAGTCACACCAACTACCAAGATATAATACAAAAGTTACTAGGATGTATAATTTTTCATTAAATTTCAACAGTATATTATAAAACTTGCCTGAAATAGAGAAAATATCGTCTAATACTCGTTGCAGAAGGCAATTCCAACACTCATGCATCCGAAAACTCGCTCCTTCGTCGCTCGTTTTCGAATTTCGCATTCGTGTTTTAATTGGAGCCCATTCTGCAACTTGTTTTAGAATATACTATTCTAAAATTTTCTAGAGATACGATCATCACCAAATTCCAGAATCTTCTTTTCGTCGAAATTATACAACTACTTACCAAATTTCAATTTGATAGGATCTATATTTTTTGAGTTATCGAGATAATAATATTCCAGATGCGTATAACTCTGAAACCGTTTGGCCGATTATACCCGACAATGAACATAACTGTCCCATTCGGATGCGCAACATACACTGAGAATTGCAAGTCGCTAACTCTTTCCGTTCGAAAGTTATCGTGGTAACGGTCACTCATCCAGCTACTGAACTCACTCAATGCTGCTCAGATCTCCAACAATATAGATTCGACCGTGTTCAAATTTGGAATTTGGCAGTAAAGTAAGGTTGTGAACTTCCGCAAAATTCCAGCGATATCAGACGGGTAGTTTCTGACATATAATTTTTTCAATGAAAAATTATATACGATTTACACTTATTTATTCAATATTGTGACGCGTTTCGTCGACACAGCGACTTCATCAGACTACATCTGTGTGTGTGACTACGCTGTGTCGACGAAACGCGTCACAATATTGAATAAATAAGTGTAAATCGTATATAATTTTTCATTGAGTTAATATGGATTTGCATCAAGTAAAAGCCACAAGCATTAAATATAATTTTTTTCAAAGATTTTCAATGGCATTTTCTAAATTTTCTAGTTGGAGTAAATGAAAAAAAAATTCAGAAAGGTATAACTCCAGAACTGTTTGGCCGATTATGTCTATTAATGAAATCAAATGTAGCATTCGGATGCTCAACCTAACCCGAAAATTGCTATCTCATTCCGTTCTAAAGTTATCGTGAGATAAATATTATTTTTTAATCATTTTTTGTTACATTTTCTAGTGAAACGATTCTTACAAAATTTTATATTTGCCTTTAACTCTGTATTCTACAACTACTCAGTAAGTTTCAAATCGATCGGATCTGTATATTGGTTGAAAACAAAATTATTACTCGAAAACCGTTGGGCCCATTATGCCCATTAACTTGCGCCACCTACCCTGAAAATACCAAGTCACTATCTCTTTCTGTTCTTAAGTTATCGTGGCAAAGGACGGCCGGCCAGAATCAAATTTGACCTCGAATTCATCATCAGGGAGTCGAACCCAATCGTTTGAGAGCATTTTCGGCAAAAAAGTTGAAAATTATAGACATTTAGGCAAAATGATACCGCAATGTTCCCCGGAACATGCGCGAAAAAAGGTATTAATGATGTTCAGAAATCTGAATTGTCATTTTTTAAATTTTTGACAATTCTGTTTATTACGGCAGTCTGTTCCACGCCTCTCAAATCTCAAATACACTTATTTCTTCTTCAAGAATCCCTTTTTTCCATTTATTTAAGTGTATTCTGAAACGAATATTCGCACTAGAGACGCTAACTATAGCCAAATCTATATTCAAGCCCGTGATATCTATTCTCTGATTAAATAGTGTGTAGTGATTATTTTCTACTTCGAGTGAGTACAGGATGAGATGAATAGAAACGAAAATATGTTCCTTACAGTAACAACCATAGACCTAATATAATATTATACGGTAACAGCAATTGAGCAATTTTTTTTTATTCATCTTCAAGAAATGAAATTAGGCATCTGTCAACATAATAGTTTAGGAGGATCAAACCGTAAGTCTCTCAGATGGATTTTCTTATTCGATATTTGAATTTAACCTCAACTAGACAGTGGCGTAGATGAGAGGGGGATCAATAAAATTAGTATTGTGTATGAAAATTTATAGGATTCGATATTAAGTCATATTTCGCTCCCATCATAAGAACATATCATCACCAATGAAGTTGGGATATAAAATTATTTTTGCTCTATGAAGTTCATTACTTCAGAAAATAACAAATCAAAAATCTACCATTTTCCACATTATCTAAATTAATAAAAAAAAATTACTTACATTGACCATGCTGACCCCCATTACAACTATCCATCCCCACCCACCATCTGGTGGTATCATCTTTTTGTTTTCATTAAACATGGTATCGATATTGAATCTGAAAATAAAATAATACCAATAACTGTTATTATGCACAGTCCGATTAAAACGCGGAAATCATTGTTTGCAGTTGAATTGGCATTTTATTGCCAGTTAAATTTTATGGACGGGATATATTTAAATATTTGCGATATATTTGCGACTTATTTTTGAGAAGCATTCCCTTTATACGTGTGCAGAAAGAATTCGAAAAGAGTTTGAATGATGACGACGACACTGAATGATAAAGTAATATCTTTATCTAAATTGAATTTCTATCTATATTGATTAGATCAGTGGCGTAGCCAGAGTTGGTTCATCTGGTAGGATATTAAAACAGAACATATTACATACTAACAATATATGTATAAAATGTATCCTTAAACATATTATAAAACAAAGTCGCTTCCCGCTGTCTGTTTGTTCCTATGTATGCTTAGATCTTTAAAACTAAGTGAAAGATTTTGATGCGGTTTTTTTTAATAGATAGAGTGATTCAATAGGAAAGTTCATATTTATAATACATGCATAATATATTAGAGAAACACTGATAATTTTAGAGGTTTCTAATGTGATGTCGTAAATATACACATTTTTTTGCGCCTACATTGCAAACGCTGGCTGAATCCTTCGAAATAGATCATAATAATGTAGTATAGTATGGTACACCTTACAAAGGTCTACAAAAAAGTCCGCGATGGTATATGTCTATCTCTGAAGGATAACCTACAATAACCATTTTTATCCTTTACATTCTACGAGAAATAATGGCTTGAATACGAAGCTATTTTAAGCAATACAGCATTGATCCTTATCCAATTAAGTACCTCAAATGCATTGCGCATTTAGTATTGATCAATATGGCCCTTTACAGCATGTAATTTAAATGAATATTTTCGAAGATATCGCAGATTTATAATGCAGGGACATAGCGGTTGCGGTGGTACCGACCAGGGGGCCGGCACAGCCAGTATAGGGATATAAATCGAATACAGAGAGCCAGAGAATCATCTGTAGAGCGTGAGGCTCGCCTCAGCCAGGATATATGTATTGATTCCCCAAATTCCTTTGATACCATCGCATTTACTGATCCAATTTAAACGCATATAATTTCCGGTAAAGATATATTTTGCAATGACCATTAATAAATCACAGGGTCCAACTTTCAACGCTACAGGCTTATATTTGAGCGTTGAGTGTTTTGCACATGGCCAATTATATGTCGCTCTTTCAAGAGCAACCTGTAAAGAAAACATGTTTGTATTGTCTAACGACAAAAATGCTGTGAACGTTGTATATAAAGAACTTCTGTAGTATATTTAGTATCAGCATTTCAACCGTGCGAAGCCGGGGCGGGCAGCTAGTAAATGTATAAAATGTATAATGTATAAAATATTAATTCCTTCCCAATATATAACTGACTTGTATAATGAATATAATTATTAATTAATAGAGTTCTACCTTAATGTTTCAAATGTTAAAACAGTTTATGTTCATCTACCGGCAAGATTATAATAAATCAACAAGTTGCGTTCTCCTATGTTGATTTAATAACAACGGTATCAGCGATCTTTCAATAATATTAATATTATAATTAATAACTATTTTGATACTAGAAATCTGCCCCTGATCCGGTAAGAATTAGCTATTAAAAAAAAATCTATATTCGCATAAAAACGAAGGATTTTCGAATGAAAGAAGTATTTGATTAAAATGGTTCTGAATGCTCGTTCAGAGTTCACACAGCAAACATTTGGCTTACTTTCGGCGCGGAAAACAAGGACGTTGAACCAAATGCTCAAAATACTGAATTTTCTCAAACGGTACGACCAGGTACGGCTTTCCACAAGAAACTCGAATTTAATTTGACATGTCGATAATTTTGTCCATAAAATTTCTACTACCGGCATCTATCGGCGAAAACTGAAGTAAAACAAAATCCTTGTATATTGACAGTATTTGGACCGCTATTCGGCCGAAAATATGTCAAAGAGTGTCATGTATTCTATGCATCTATCAAGTATCTATGAAACACCTCCTATAAGGAGGTTTTGATCTATGATATTAGCTTTCGAGAATTTTCTATGCAATAGACATAGGTAGATCTACACAGATGACTAGAAATGTAATATCCCCCTGAAGATACGCTGCTGTGTCTGAGTTGAATGCTCATTAATCTTCAATTTGATCGTATCGCTGTTAGTTAATTAAGATAATCTTTTGTTTTTGATAGAGAAATATTTCTGATAATTATAATCCTTCTTGAAATCATCGTTAATGGTTCAGCTTGAAAGGACATAGAATCAGACAAAATAATTTAAACTCCGAAATAACAAGATTTTAAATATGAATTATACCTGAAGAGATATTTATGCTTATGAACAATAGGATATTCAATAATATATACAATTTGTCGACAAATCTGACTCCATCTTCGTCAACTAAGAAATGATTCTAAAATAATATTCACAATTGTGATATGTATTTCCAAATTAAGTCATGAATCATGGCCATAGAACATCTTTATATCAATCACTCAAGTTATGCGTATACTCCATTCACTTTTATAAAGTCTCCCGGTTGGCCATGATTTAGGTCTATCACGTTTTTGTAACTAAAACAAAGGCAGGTTGGCACTTCTGAAATATCGTCCATGTCAAAACAATTCTCTGAGACGTTGCCAATTTCTACTCTCAACAATCAACATAATGTTCCATCTTGAACAAGATATTATCATAGATCATGATATTCGAATAATAAAGAACTCTTCGCTTTGAAATTGAAAATGCCAAAAGTAGTTTTGAAGAAGCAGAGACAAAGTATCCGGAAGTGCTATACAGAACTTAAATCTGAAATAGGAAAACTTTATTCTGTCTCAGGACATGTTGAACTCTCGAATGAAATTACATAGTTTCCTATCACTATATTTTATTAAGGTTTAACAGTGACTCGGGTTTCGTTGTGCTACAACATTTTGAAGCTGGTGTATTTCAAGTTGTGCAACACGGTTAAATGTCATCTGTAGGCTTATTTCTTGAGAATTTCAAAAAGTGGGGAATTCCATAGAGACGTCTGTTCGTTTAGAAGTTTTTCTGCCGGGTTATTTAGGTAATTTTATTCTTTTTTCAAATGAACTATCACAAAGTAACGGACTACTCTAACCATTATTTTTCATCAAAATTTCAACACTTGATTCTTGAAGCTCCAAACGGCTAATGACCTTAGCAGTCGATGCCGAAAAAAAAAAAAAAAAAAAACTTGATTCTTGATTTCCGTACAAGAAAATAGCATAACTGAATCTTCCAACCAGTTTATATTCGTGAAATATTTCTAGTAACAACAGAGGAAAAAAATTCTTCAGCAGTCGCCAGGTCTTTGGAATTGTTTAATTCACATAATATCTTCTCAAATTCATTATTTTTCCGAAGTAAATTCACATTGTGAAAAATACGTAATCACTGGGAACACTATGTAGAGAGGACAATGTTGCGTAGATACCTGACAGCAAAATGGCTAGGTATAACCTAACATTTCCAAAATATACACGGAGATATAATTTTGATTTCAACCAATACAGATCCGATCCAATTGAAATTTGTTGAGTAGTTCTAAAATAAATACCTAAGGACGTATGCCGCATCACTAGAAAATATTAAAAAAATTATAAAAAAATATTTTTCATCCTTCGATAACTTGAGAACGCAAAGAGATAGTGTGGTAATTAGTTGTCTACGCGCAATATTTTACGAAGTTTCGTGAGGATCGTATCACTAAGATTTAAAAAAAAATTATTGAAAATCTATATCTTTCTATATCTCAGAAACTATCCGTCTCATATTGCGCAAATTATGCGGAAGGCAGCAAAACCTAACTATACAGCCAAGTTCCAAATTTGAACACGATCGGATCTATATTGTTGGAGATCTGAGCAGCATTGAGTGCATTCTGTAGCTGGATGGGTGACCGTTTCCACGAAAACTTTCGAACGGAGAGGGACAACAATTTTCAGGTTAGGTTGCGCAACCAAATGGGACATATATATTCATTGTTGGGTATAATCGTCCAAACGGTTTCAGAGTTATACCCATCATAACTCAAAAAATATATATCGGGTCGAATCAAAACTTGGTAAGTAGTTGTAGAACACCGACGCAAAGAAGTTTTTAGAATTTTATGAGGATCGTATCACTAGAAAATTTTAAAAAAATCATTAAAAAATATTTTTCATCTCACGATTACTTGAAAACGAAAAGACATACCGACCCGCAATTTTTAGGATAGGTTGAGCGTCGTAATGCGACATTTGAGTTCGTTAGAAGGCATAATCCGCCAAACAATTTCGGAGATATATCAATCTGAAATTTGGTTCTAATTTCCTCAATAATACCCTCATTACACTATGCCTTTTTCGTGCCTATTTGTCAGCCTGACTGACTGCGCCTGAAATTTTGAAGAAATACGCATGCGCCCGGGACTATTTTGTAGACTGTTTCAGGCTTGAAAATAAATAGAACTGGTTCTATTTGTTTCCCCTGAGTCGTGGGGATTTCAAGCCTTTTAGTCGAAATGTCATGTCTACCAACACAATATTTATCTGTCTGACTTGACGTCTTCTTAACATAACCTAGTTTATTCTATCCTTTGAATCGCAGCCTTCGTAAATTCAATAATAAATTTATGTTTATTACTCTGAGGATGTAAACTAACCAAACTTACGAAGACAAGATAATCTGTGATG
Source organism: Halyzia sedecimguttata (assembly GCA_937662695.2). NCBI lineage: Eukaryota > Metazoa > Arthropoda > Insecta > Coleoptera > Coccinellidae > Halyzia > Halyzia sedecimguttata. Next base: position 85,021,384 of record OW569415.2, on the reverse strand, counting down.
GCTATCCCCGAGTGATATGAAGTTTTCGACTAGTATCGCAAAGTAATTATTAATTTCGTTTTTGGAGAAATGCTTTCTGGAATTACAGTGCCTTTTTTCTGTATGTGAATTTGCACTCTATGTAGTAGCATATTAAACGTTTCTTCAGACATTCTTAAAAAACTATGGTATTGCTTTAAAAATATACGAACAAAACAAGAACTTAAGGTAAATAAGTCAATTTCTTCAATGTTTGCAGCTCTGAAATTACTGCCTGAAACAAGCTTGAAACAAGCCCTGTGGACAGGAGCTTTCTGGCGCTCTAGTTCAAACAGACAAATTATATCTCCAAAAGTATTGGTTTCTCAGAGTTGGGAATTATATCAATGTATTCATATGATAGAACTGCATCCTAAAGAAAATTCAATTCAAATAATAGTTTATTTATCAAGATTAAATGAGCAATCATGAGAATGAGAACTGCACCATGGAAGAAATCAAATTGAATCTGGCCAATTTTGCCCAATAACGAACTTAACCGAGATATTCATCTCCCTAAACTACTCTGAAAATTTCAACTACCTACCTCATTCCGTTCGAGAGTTATATCTATGTCTATGGATGAAAAGCAGTCTCACTACTCTCAGATCTCTTACTTCATGTTCAGTTCCGAAATGTAAGAATTTTAACGCCCCCTCACCGATTTTCAAAATATTCTGTATATAGTATCTGCATGATGTTGATATACCACAGTTTCAATTTTAGCACTGGCAAATGAGTATTTTTCGAGAAAATTCAAAATGAAAATTGAAATTTAGAATTGTAAAATATCTAGGAACAGCTTAGAAATATCAAAATTATAATTGTCATGTTGATAGATTTATTGAAAATATAAAATTATGAAGTAGTTTATGGGAGAGAAACCGAGGTAACGGAAAAATAAATGAAATTATCCAGTTTGAAAGAAGTCAAAGTTGAAATTGGTATCAAGTTGAAGAGGATATTATTCCAGACAAAACAATACAAGAAGAAACAAGTTATATAGAGATATCTCAGTTTTTTGAAAGGGAGAAGATTTTAATACAGAAATCGAAGGAGGATACAAGGATTTCATTACATTAAAGGGAGATAATAAGAGAGAAAACGCAAGAAAGAAATTGAAGGTGGATTCAAGGAAAATATTAGGTTAGTTAAAGATACTAGAATCATATTAGGTTCAATATATATATGCATGCTAAATCTATCCAAATGTGTTTTTGTAGCAACCGGTTTTGTCCATTCATCTGTATTATGATAGACACTCAGAAACGTAAGCCCAAACTGGCAGCCATGTTAGTTTTAACTGTTTCCAGGCCCGGCTTTAGAGACGCATTTCGCTTTTCATTATTTCGAAAAAAAATTGTATCGTGAAGTGAATTTTGATGATTTTAAATAGTAGCAAAATAGTCCATTTGCTGGAATCTAAACGGGAGGGGAAGTGAACGAGAGTGCTGGGAGAGGTAATATATTCAATACGATGAATTTTTTATTTCAAAAATTTACTCCAAATTTCAATTTTCGTCATAAATTTTACCATTTTTCTCATTTTATTAGCCAAAAATTTGAAAATTCTAAGCTATCCTATTGAATTTATTATATATTATTATATATATATATAGGTACGATGTGAACAATGGTTATGTTTTTTGCCAGCCATGTAGGCTCGTAGGTATACTTAATGAGAATTAGAAAAAATTGGTTCAAGCACTGACGTGAAGTCAGAAGCTTTTGCGCGTATGTTCTATTGTCCATTCTTCTGTATTGGGTACCCTTAATCGAATTTACCATGGTTAATTATGTCGTCCATTCTCCTGTATTGGACACTCTTAATTCAAATTTACCATGGTAAATTCGAATTAAGTGTCCAATACAGGAGAATGGACGACATAATTAACCATGGTAAATTCACTGACGTGAAGTCAGAAGCTTTTGCGCGTATGTTCTATTGTCCATTCTTCTGTATTGGACACCCTTAATCGAATTTACCATGGTAAATTCGAATTAAGTGTCCAATACAGGAGAATGGACGACATAATTAACCATGGTAAATTCGATTAAGGGTGTCCAATACAGAAGAATGGACAATAGAACATACGCGCAAAAGCTTCTGACTTCACGTCAGTGCTTGAACCAATTTTTTTTTCGTGATTTTTTTTTAATTTTCTGGAGGCGCGGTTCTTAAAATTTTTTTTTTTCGTCATTTTTTTCAAATTTTCTAGGAGTACGGTTCTTACAGAACTTTAAACACATCTTTGTGTTGATTTTCTACTACTAGTTACCAAGCTTCAATTCAATCGAATATTTATTTTTTGAGTTATCAAGGAAACAATACTCCAGGTGGATATAACTCGGAAATCGTTAAACCGATTATGCCCAAAAACGAACTCAACTCTCCCTTTCGGATACGCAACCTACCCTGAAAATAGCAAGTCCCTATCTCCTTTGGTTCGAAAGTTATCGAGGCAACGGTCACCCATCTACTGAACTCACACAAGAATGCTCGAATCTCCAACAATATTCAACCGATCGTGTTAAAACTTGAAACTTGGCAGTAGAGTTAGGTAATGAACGCTCTTGCAAAATTTCAGCAATTTCAAACGTATAGTTACTGATATATGGAATTTTTTTTTTTTATTTTCAATGATATATTAAAAATTTTCTACAAATGCTATCCTCACCAAATTTCGCAAACATTTTCGCGTTGGCATTCTACAACTAATAACCATGTTTGAATTCAATCGGTTCAGTATTTTTCGAGTTAATGAGGAACAAAAAACCACCAAATTTCAGAAAATTTCAGATGGCTATAACTCTGAAACCGTTTGGTCGATTATGATCATAAACAAACTCAAATGTGGCATTCATATGCACAACATAACCTGAAATTTTCAAGCCGCTATCTCTTTCCGTTCTCAGGTTATCGTGACAAAAAAAATATTTTTTAATAATTTTTTTAAAATTTTCTAGCCATACGATTCGCCCAAAATCTCACAAACGTGCTTAGGTTCATATTCTACAACTACTCACCAAGTTTCAATTCGATCGGATTTATATTGGTTGAAAACAAAATTATTACTCGGAAACCACTGGGCCGATTATGCCAATTAACGAACTTGTCCGTCGTATTGCGATGCGCCACCCACCCTGAAAATTTCAAGTCGCTAGCTCTTTTCGTTCTCAAATTATCGTGGCAACGGACGGCCGGACGGCCGGACGGACAGAATCAAATTTGACCATGGATTCTTCATCGGGGAGTCGAACTTAATCGTTTGAGACCAATTTCGTCAAAAAATTCGAAAGTTACAGACATTTGGGCAAAACTATAACGCGATGTTCCCCAGAACATACGCGCAATAAGCATAAATCCTGTTTATTGCCTGTCAATAGTGCGAATTTCACCTCATATAAATAGCCCATCAACCTTGGATTTTAAGTATGTATCAATATGAAATTGATACATTTCATCATCGGTAAATTATTTCACACTAAAAATATATAAGTGCTTGTGTAGTATTTCTACGTCGTTGGAATGAAATCAATTCCTATAAAAAACTCTAGTTCCCATTGGTCAATTTCTAGTCCATTCAAATGTATCCTGAAAATTATTACGCGGCTAGCTTGTCAGTTATTCGTAGTATGGATGTAAGTATAGAATAGTATATTCTAAAACAAGTTGCAGAATGGGCTCCTATTACAACACGAATGCGAAATTCGAAAACGAGCGACGAAGGAGCGAGTTTTCGAACGCATGAGTGTTGGAATTGCCTTCTATAACGAGTATTAGACGATATTTTCTCTATTTCAGGCAAGTTTTGTAAAATACTGTTGAAATATAATGAAAAATTCGGATTATACATCCTAGTGACTTTTGTATTGTATCTTGGTAGTTGGTGTGACTGTTACGAAAGTTGACAGATTACGGAATTTGAATTTGAAACATAGGTAGGGCATGAAGATCAGATTTAAAACAGTTTCCTAATAGCATGAATGATTCAAAATTAGCAAGAAGGAAATCTCTAGTACCATATTTTTTAATGAAAATAAAACTTTTCCCCAACAATTATTTCACTATATCCAGATTATATTGTATTGTCGATTAACGTATGTTGAAATTTGATAGGATCGAATGTCAGTGCTGACTACCTCAAAACGAAAAATATAACTAGAAACAATGCGGGAATGAGTTCATTCCAGCACTGTTTTTAGTGCTGGAATAGATTCATTACGATACTGAAATAGAGAAACAATTTTGGAGTTCAATTCCATTGTGTCTGTATTTTTGGAATTATTTTTATTTATAGTCATACGATCACCACAAAATTTGGCAACAATTCGCGCGTCAGCATTCTACAACTAAATACCAAATTTCAATTTCTTCGGTTGTATTTTTTGAGTTATTGAGAAAATGACAACAACATTTTAGATAAATATAACTCTGAGTTCATTTGGCCGATTTTGCCCATTAACCAACGTTACCGTCACATTTAGACACGCAACCTACCATGAAAATTGATGCGCTATCTTATTCCGTTCAAAAGTTATCCTGGCAACGGCTGGCCGGCCGTTCGGCCGTCCGTTGGGAAAAATTATAGCACGTTGTACCCTAGAATATGCCCGCCAAAATTTAAATTCGTGATATTAATAAAAGTAGTTATTTATGTACCAAGGACGAAAAACTGTCTATTAGATTCGAGTCTGCAAATTGCTATCCGAGGCAGAGCCGAGGATAGCAAGCAGGCGACACAATAGACAGTTTTTCGCCTAGGTGCGTATTACATTTTTTCGTCGACCTCTACATATTTTTATGAATTTCGGACCTCTTAAATAATTTCACAATAGTATATGACACAAACACTTTTGTTTGTATTGAACCGTATCATACCGTGTTCATAGTAACCACATCGGACGAGAAAGTACTTTCTCTTCCTCAAAGTACTTGCCTTTAATAATAGTCGATTTTACGGCCGCAAATTAGTACGTATCAACAAGTCCAGAGCGTTCCTGTCAATAGGGTCCTTCATAATGGCTTCGTATAATAAATATACTTATGCATATATTTCACAAGTCAAATAGACCCCAGGGGGTTCATTGATTTGCCGAGAAAGCAAGAGCAGACGCGATTCTGGCTTCTTGGCCTTCATCAGTACTCTGTAGCTTCTCAACAAATTCAACTAAACTGACCCGGGTTAAGCCTCTCAGAGCCGGCTTGGTCGATCATACCTAATCGCCCACGCCACCTATGAGACAAAACACGGAAATCAGCCTTTCCCCACCAGTGATTATTTGTAACGTGAAATCATATGCTCATCAATGTCATCATTAATGATTTCACGTTTCAAATATTCACTGGTGGGGAAAGGCTGATAACCGTGTTTTGTCTCATAGGTGGCGTGGGCGATTAGGTATGATCGACCAAGCCGGCTCTGAGAGGCTTAACCCGGGTCAGTTTAGTTGAGTTTATTGAGAAGCTACAGAGTACTGATGAAGGCCAAGAAGCCAGAAACGCGTCTGCTCTTGCTTTCTCGGCAAATCAATGAACCCCCTGGGGTCTATTTGACTTGTGAAATATATGCATAGGTATATTAATTATACGAAGCCATTATGAAGGACCCTATTGGCAGGAACGCTCTGGACTTGTTGATTTTACCTCATGTTGTCCCAATAAGAAGGCGCAAAGAAGAATATCTAGCACCTGATATGTAAGGATTTCACTACGATTAAAGAGAATACAAGGTAATTCCAAATTTGCTTACCCATTTTACATTCCTGAAGGCTGAAGGGCCAACTCTTATTGTTTATTGTTTCTTTCATGTTTTACAGGGTTTTCCCCGTCCATGTTCAAAGAAGTAAGAATTTGAATTTTAAAATAATTTCAACATTTGACTAAAATATTAGTATTGCTCTCAGAATTCTTTTAACTTTACCAATATCAGTTGCAAGTGCTGAATGAAGCGTTTCTTGATTGAAAATAATGAACAATTGTCTGCGGTCCACCATGACAAATAGCAGATTATCTGAATTGACTATGATTTCAATAGAATATAAGATTTGTGACAGATCAATTTCTCAGGTATTATTAAAGTTTCCCATATCCATTTATCAGGAATTATTAAAGATTTCCTAAATCCATTTATCAGGAATTATTAAAGATTTTCCAGAAGAGGAAGTGGGAAAAAAATAAGATAAGATTCTAGGTAGGTATAAATATTCTCAGAAAATTGTATTTTGTTTTAATTTTCTAGTTTGAGTTCACTGTGGACTGATTATGAACACTGCACTATTAACTACACTCTGGTCCGCTACAAGTTCTGTCGTCCGACATATGTTTCGGAAACGATGTTTCCATCTTCTGAGACGAAGCGTTACTGAAGCATGCTATCAATTACTACACTCAAGTATGCATTGACTTATACCCTTAGTCATAACACCGATTAGAGAGAATAATGAGTTGTTAATGGGGGTTAGATCATTATTGAGTAAAATATATTTTCTCTTATACATTTCGTTACCTTCAAGTGTTCCTAGGTACAATTTATTGGAATTTTACAACAACTTGACGGAATTTTCTGAAATTGAGTGGACAGTTGTTACAACGTGATTTGCAGCAGCAATTTTATCGATGTTGTTATTACGAATGTGTCACGTATGCTCATTATATCGTGTGAGAATGTTTCTGGTTGTTTGCCCGAGGGAGCACTTGTTGAAATCTAAACATTTCATTTCATATAATACTCAATTTTACAATTTCCGGAGTTTTATCGAATGTAATACTAGAACTGTTGATTTAATTTGTTCATTTATTAAGAATGATTAATTCGTTTTGTGCCTCCAGCTAATAACTATAGTATTTATTTTTTGCGCGTATTTTCTTGAAACTTCGAGATATCATTTCGCCAAAATGTCTGTTTTTTTTGACGGACAAGTTCGTTAATGGGCATAATCGGCCCAATGGTTAATAATTTTGTCAGCAACCAATACAGATTCGATCGAAATGAAACTTGTTAGCTATGTAGTTGTAAAATACTGACAAAAACGTTTGTGAAATTTTGTGAGAATCGTGTCAATAGAAAATTAAAAAAATATATTATTTATGTCATGATAACCGGGGAACGGAAAGAGATAGCGACTTGCAATTTTTAGGGCAGGTTGTGCATCTGAATGCGACATTTGAGTTTGTTAGTAGGCATAATCGGCCAAACGGTTTTGGAATTATACCCATCTGAAATCTGGTAGTTATTTCCTCAATAACTCGAAAAATATGAAACCGATCAAATTCAAACATGGATATTAGTTATAGAATGCCAACGCGAAAATTCTTGCTAAATTTCGTGAGGATTGTATAACTAGAAAATTTAAAAAAATGGGTTCAAGCCCTGTGGACAGGAGCTTTCTGGCGCTCTAGTTCAAACAGAAAAATTATATCTCCGAAAGTATTGGTTTCTCAGAGTTGGAAATTATATCAATGTATTCTTATCATAGAACTGCATCATAAAGGAAATTCAATTCAAATAATAGTTTATTTATCAAGATTAAATGAGCAATATGAGAATGAGAACTGCACGATGGAAGAAATCAAATTAAAATAGCTGAACTGAATTTGACTCTCTCTTATAGAACAGGATGAATTGTACGAGTATGAACACAGATCATATAATAAAGCTTAGATATAATAATTATAGCATTGTGTGAAAACATAGAAGTACGATTCATTATTGAAATTTCGAAAAATCATATCTCCGAAAGTATTAGCTTGTTGGAGTTGAAAATGATATTGATGGATTTTAATGGTGAAACTGCATCTTAAATAAAAATTGAATTTGAAATTTGTTGCTTAAAAAAAATTTTTTTTTTCGTTACTCTGAAACCATCTGGCCTATTTTGCCCAATAACGAACCTAACCGAGATATTCATCTCCCTAACCTACTCTGAAAATTTCAACTGCCTAGCTCATTCCGTTCGAGAGTTATTGTAGAAAATTTTCTTTAAAATTTTGAATTTTTTTTTTGACACTTTGCGGTAACCTGGTCGATACAAAACACATGCGTATAAAGGTCATGATTCTACAATTTGGTGCTAAATTTCAGATAGATCGAGTGATCGGTTTCGGAAATATTCATACTGTTTTACTAAAATTGGCCATAACTCCGAAACAGCTTGATGGATTTCGCCCATTAACGAACTTGTCCGGGATATTTACGCTCCAAACCCACCTTGCAAATTTAAATCCTCTAACTCCTTTCGTTCGAGAGTTATCGTGCCTAGGGACGGCCGGCCGGACCGGCCGGACAGAATCGATTTCGACCTCGGATTCTTGATCAGTGAGTCGAACCAAATCGTTTGAGACCATTTTCAGCCAAAAATTCGAAAATTACAGACATTTGGGCAAATTGATAAGCACTCAGTTCCGAGGAACTAGAGCGCCAAAAATCATTGAACAAAATTATGTATATCAGAAACTATTCGTCCGACATCGCTGTCGCTTTTGCGGGAGCGTTCCGAACATAACTCTACTGCTAAGCTCCAAGTTTGAACAAGATCGGATCCATATTGTTGGAGATCCGATCAGCTTTGGGTGAGTTCAGTAGCTGGATGAGTTTCGGAGTTATACACATTTGGAATATTATCGTTATTATCGATAACTCAAAAAATACAGACCCGATGGAGTTGCAGAATATCGACATAAAGATGTGTGTGCAATTATGTGAGGACGGTACCGCTAGAAATTTTTTTAAAAAATTACGAAAAAATATTATTTATCTCCCGATAACTTGAGAACGGAAAGGGATGGCGACTTACAGTTTTCAGGGTTGGTTGCGCATCCGAATGCGACATTTGAGTTAATTGGCATAATCGGCCAAATTATTTTGGGGTTACACTCGAAATATACAAATCTGATTCTATCAAAACTCGGTGATTACTTGTAGAATGCCGACCCACTAATGTTCGCGGAATTTTGTGAATATTGTATCCTGGAATTACCTTAGGCGTAAGTTTTTTCATATTTCAATTCCAATAGAATACACAAATAAAAATTATGTGATCATATAAGATTCTCTGAAGTCTGTCATTAATATGGTATGAAATGTATGCATATATTTTATAAAAGCTGAGAAAATGGTATATGTCGATGCTTAATTCGTAGTAGAGTGCCCATAGAGGTAGAATTGTAGAGGGCAGCAAATATAATGTTGGCCTAGAGCGGCCAAAAATCTAGAAAGGTCCCTGAAAATTGACCCAGCAGATCTTATCTCGAGTGCCAATAGAAATATGAAATAAGTATAATATCTGGCGGATAAGTTAGGACAAATCTAGTTAGTGTCATTCACGAATAACGATTATTTTATTTGTTGACTGTGGAGTGACCGATATCGATTAAATACACAATGGGCTATTTAGGTACGCGGACAAGGACTATTGAAAATCAATAAATGAATAAAATAGGAAGCTGGATTGCTAGGTACACATGATTTTATCGTTTTTTTCGTCACACGTTCCACTCCATCAAAATTCACGAATTCTTTAGCGACATTCTTCAATATTCTGATACTCAACCATTATTTCTTATAACTTTATCGAAAAATCTAAAAATACAGATCCAATCCTATTTAAAATTAGTAAATACTTGGAGAACGTCCACGCAATATTTCTTGAGAAATTTAGTGAGAATAGTATCACTAGAAAAAAATTTTGAAATATTAAAAAAAAATTATATTTCAGAAACTGTATCTCAGATTTGGCTGAAATTTCGCACAAACAATCAAGCCGAATTTTATTTTGCCAATATATTTGCCCAAATGTTTGTAATTTTCGAATTTTTGGATGAAAATAGTCTCAAACGATTTGGTTCGACTCACCGATCACGAATCCGTGGACGAAATAAATTCTGTCCGGCAGGCCAGCCGTAGGCACGATAACTCTCTTACGAAAGAAGTTAGAAGATTGAAATTTGCAGGGTAGGTTTGGAGCGTAAATATCTCGGACGAGTTCGTTAACGGGCGAAATGCATCAAGCCGTTTCGGAGTTATGGCCGGTTTTAGTGAGAACATTTTTTATGAATATTTCCAAAATCGATTACTCGATCTATCTGAAATTCAGCATCAAATTGTAGAATCATGACTTTTATACGCATGCGAAGTTTTGTATTGGTCGGTTTGCCGTAAAGTGACATAAAAAAATTTTAAAAATATTTTACATTACAAATTTCAAATTACATTTTTTTTAAGATGCAGTTCCATCATAAGAATCATTTTCAACTCTAACAAGCTAATTCTTTTCAACATTTGAATAATACATCGTAGGTATGTACCTACTTCTATGTTTTCACAGAATGGAGTTCTATCTGTCTGTGTTCTATCTGTGTTCACTATTCATTCATGTCATCTTATCTACCTACAAGAGACGTCACATTTATTTGTGTTCTAGTTTACTTATATAATTCATACTTTGAAAATATTTCGTGTTGGAAAACAAGGTTCCGCGACTTGAATTTATGAATACATTTATACAAAACTGTTTTTAGATCAAAAATAATATCGACTTATTGCATATTGAATAATTTATGTGCAAATATTGGGGATGATGTTTCAGAAGATTTAGAATTGGATCATTTTAATGATGTAGTTTATGAAGGCAATAGGAAAGAACAACATAATGAAATCATTAAAAGAAATCACTGTTCGTTGACCAACGAGGTTAATATTACCTTTTACTTCCTTAAGTACTGAGACATGTTCTTATATATAGTATTTTCAAAATGTTGGTAGCAAAAAAATGCTGAAATATTGTTCTACATTTGTGTATCAAATATTCTTTCTTGAGTTAATGTTCATAATACAGAATGGGTTAGTGGTAAGAACTATCAAATTATGAAAAGAGGATAGTATTTTATTAATATATTTTGAACTATTAAAATAATTTGATTGTAATCCACTACCTACTCAAATATCAGGAATGAAGGGACAATCTGCTATGATCGTCTCCAGCCTTGCTCTAGACATTTCAATGATACTTTCCTTAGGTATTTCGAGTTGTGAAGACAGGTGCACTGTGGCTAATTGCCAATAATACCTAACAACACCTCATCGCTCAGTATTTCCCAAAGAGGACAGTATCATTCAAGAGCAGACACAGACCCCAGGGTTTCATGGTTCTTACTAATCATCAGTGTGACTTAGCCAGACACTGAGTGAAACTTGAGCGGCATTCTAGGAAACTTATTTCCACCGGTCGAGAACCGGTAGGGGAATAACCACACCAGCGCCACCTATGGAGAATCCTTACGAACTCCGACCCTCTGCGATGAAGAAACCCCGAGCGATGTTCAGTGACGTTCATTCTTTTGCCGTAAGAGGGCCAAGGAATGGCAACGCAATCTACCGTGCAGAGACCTTTACGGAGTGAAAACGCCAAAAACTAGTGAACGCCGTTCAAGTTTCACTCAGTGTCTGGCTAAGTCACACTGATGATTAGTAAGAACCCTGAAACCCTGGGGTCTGTGGAATGATACTGTCCTCTTTGGGAAACACTGAGCGATGAGGTGATCAGCCCGGCCACGCGGAATATTTGTTGAAGGATAAAATCAATGAATATTTCACCCTGTGTCTTGTTAGGCACCGCGTGTAAGTTACTATTATTTGAATTTAAATTCTTTTATGGTGCAGTTCTATTATAAGAATCCATTGATATCATTCCCTACTCTGAGAAACCAATACTTTCGGAGATATGGTTTGTCAAAAATTGAACAAGAGCACCAAAGCTCCTGCCACAGGGATTTCCTCCTTTTTAAGAATTTTTATAGCCATATTAGTAATAATTCTCTTGGCTGTAATTATATCATTTCTCACTACTTTTTATGGATCTAATGTTCTCGTACACAAAATATTAACCTTGTTAGTCACATTTATATTTTCGATTGTATGTCTTCACAATGATATCCGATGTCCATACGACCTTAACTTAAATTTGGTAAGTGTATTCTGACCACACATGCATGGATTTGAACTTGAATGAAAGACTTGTAGCGAATAACCAACGATAATGAATTTCATATTTACCAGAAATACCAGTGAAAGAATATCCACCTGATAAAAATTTAAGGTGTTTAAGGTTCTTCAGGTATAAGTGCACTTGTATTTATTTTTAATATTTATTCGTTGAATGTATGCATGCATAGTCGTTTAGCGGAAAAGGAATTTGCATAATTTCCCGATTAGAATAAATATAGAAATGAGTTTCAAAAGGTGTATACTTTATTAGTTATGGAAAATTTTGAATTTCGAATTTTCGAGAATTTACCTCATAATTATTAATATGGAAAATTTTACATAGGTCAGGGTCGATAATTTTTGAATAAAAAAAATAATAGTAGGGTGAAACTCATTGGAAAAGGAAGAGAATATAACAAAAATGAAAGGAAAAATAATTTACGGCTGATCTGAGGTCGGGAAGTGGGAGGGGGTGATTTTTAAGGGTAAAAAAATGGTTTATCTCGGTTTCCGGCAAACCTACAAGTCCTATGGAAAAATGTTACAGGTCAAAGTTGTAGGTAATACAAAGATCTACAACTTTTCTCTTCACACTATTTTCACATAAACCCAAAATTTATGTGAAAAATTCAAAAAGCTTTTGGTTCTTTATTTTTATCTTTTACAACAATTTTTTTACGAATGTTGCTGAAAACTTACTTTTTTATGTCCCAAAGACACTGAAATTTTTCGATTTAAAATATTTATTTTTTTTACCATATTTTGAGTTAATATCGTAAAAGCAGCCTAATTTTCAATCGAAAATTCTCACGTCAAAATATCTGCTTTGTTGAAAGAGTCGCTGAAATGTTTGTTCGTTGAAATCTCTTCTTTCTGATGGTGTAAAAAAAAATTACTATGGTAAATTTTCTCAGAAAATACAAGTTAATATTTAATCAGACATCTACAATATTCTGAGAAAGTCGAAGAATCTTCTCTAAATTATATGCGTAGATGCCTATTTATTGCTATTTTAAGATAACCTGAATGAGCTACAGAAAATTTTGACCCATCAAAAGGTATTTCATAGAGAAGTGGGGAAGGGGGTAGGCGGGTCTGGGCCTTACTACCTGTTATTTCGTAGCATTTTCTGCGAAAATTTACCATAGTAATGTATATTTATTTACACCATCAAAAAGAAGAGATTTCGACGAACAAAAAGCCACCGACTTTTTTGAAAAAACATATATTTTGACGTGACAATTTTCGATGGAAATTTGACTGCTTTTTCGATATTAAGTCAAAATAAGGTGAAAAAATTAATATTTTGAATCAAAAAAATTATATTGTATTTGGGACATAAAAAGTTTTCACCAAATTTCGTGAAAAAATTTTTTTTGTAAAAGATGAAAATAAAAAAATAAGAACTTGGTTGTTATAATTTTCCGCATAAATTTTAAGGTTATGTGAAAAAAGTGTGAATACAAAAGTTGTAGATCTTTTTATTACCTACAACTTTGTCCTTGAACTTTTTTTCCATGGGACTTGTGGACTTGTAGTTTTGCCGGAAATCAAGATAAACCGTGCTTTACCCTTAAAAACTCACCCCCTTCCACTTCCCGATCTCAGATCACCATAAATTATTTTTCCTTCCATTTTTATCACATTCTCTTCCTTTTTCAATGGGTTTCAACCCACCATTATTTTTTTTTTTCACTTTTTACCCCTTTCAAAGACTAACATGGGGGTTTCACATTTTTGTAGTAATGAAGAAGGGAGAAGCGATTAATTTCTCAGATTTTGCGCTTATTCGAAAACTAAATCGAATGATAATATTAGTAAATACAAAATTCTCCGGTGAGTGTTCAAGGTTATGGTACGATTATGATGATAAACATTTACCAAATTACTTTTAGCATTTGAAATAGAGCACTAACTTCCGGTTTGTAAATTCATCATTTCTTTTAGTTACGTCACTTCTTATCCAACTTGCGTAATGATAATGCAGCGAATACTTATATTGAAATACACAAAATAGGTGAACTAACAATCCATCGATCTTCTATAAGGCCGGCTTACTGAACATTGTGACATTTCACAAGATATACCTATTATGATGTAAAAGTATTTGCATATTTATTTATTCTTGCAGGTATTTTCATCGATGATATTGAAATATGGCTCAACATATTTTGCACGCAATACACATTTATAAACTGACCTATATGGTTGGTAAACTATTCTAGATTCCTTAGGATAGGTATAAGTAGATCACAATATTTTTTTCTCCGACTTGAACTTTGTGAGTTGGAGATGTTTCAGATACACAAAATGATTATTCGGAGAATAGTTTTGGTTTCCATTTTTTTAGTCAATTTTAGCGACTCGAAAATCTATCAGAATTGGATTCTAGTTTTATAAAAATAGGACGAAAACGAAGAGTTACCTTCGAGAATAAAGAGCTTAGACAAAAAATTTAACCTCTGAATATATTTTCGAATGAAAACATTCTTAATCCAATAGGTAACTTTTAATTTAACCTCTTAAAAATATAAAAAAAATGTTTTTAGAATCTGCCTACATCTTGGAGACGAGCTAGATTCCGATAAATGTTTATGTATGTATTGTTTTGGAATCAATCCTAACGTTCTTCGATGCTCACTGAACCAATAGTTTACCAACCGAATTCACAATGATTTACTGGCGAAAGCGGCTCCTTTCAGAACAAATAATCCACATTTACGACCTGATATTAAGAAACTAAGCCAAATATACATACGCATCTCACGAAACAACTATCACCGCATACATTGTTTATTCATAGTCATCACAACGTCAACACTGTTATCCGAGTTCAGTTTTTCCGAACCCAGCTGTTCGTAAACGGAGTCAGGAATGGATTCCCGTGAACTTGGAACTCCCCCCACCCCTTCTCCTTCGGCGAATGTGATAATCGATCTATCTGTAGCTCCAGCTCCTGGCGAAGATGTCATGTGACGCAGCCAGTGCATTGTTCTATATGGTTGTTCACGCGCAAGGCACGTGGCCACCTCCTAGTCTGATCGAGGTCTAGGCTATTCCAGAGCATACGGACTGCGTATATCGAAAACGTATACAGTGAACAATTGTACACCCAACTGTCTGGCAAGCCGAGATTTTGGGTACCGCATATTTATGAGATGAAAAGAATGAGATGAGAAAGCCCAAAGTTGAATAGAGAACGACAAAGATTTTCCTTATTTCTTTACCAAATTCTGGGATTAGATTGTAAATTCAGCCAACCTCCAAATTGAACCTGGCTGGAGCTTCGCTTGGGTTTTGAATAAATAAAAAAGGACATAAAATAAATAAAAGAGGGTTCATTGGGTGTGCAAGCAACAAATTAATCATCCCACAGGTCAAGTAAGTATTTTCCATTCATAATGAATATTAACCCTGATTTTATGGTTGCTTCAAGATCTCTATGCTTCTTTACTTCAATTTGGTACTCCTTAATCATTGCGCTTCCTTTACCTTTATAATAATGAAAAATTGGTTCGGGCTTGGCAACGCAAAATCAGGAAATGGTATACCAGTTTTGAGTTAGAGGATTGAAATTTGGAAGGTGGGTATGGAGTGAAAATATCTCGGACGAGTTCGTTAATGGGCGAAATCCATCTAGCGGTTTCGGAGTTATGGCCGTTTTTAGTAAAAACATTTTTTATGAATATTTCCGAAACCGATCACTCGTTCTATCTGTCTATAACTGTCGAACGAAATGAGCTAGGCAGTTGAAATTTTCAGAGTAGGTTAGGGAGATCAATATCTCGGTTGAGTTCGTTATTGGGCAAAATAGGCCAGATGGTTTCGGAATAAAAAAAAAAATTTTTTTCTTAAGTAAAAAATTTCAAATTCAATTTTTATTTAAGATGCAGTTTCACCAAAAAAATCCATTGATATCATTTTCAACTCCAACAAGCTAATACTTTCGGAGATATGATTGTTCGAAATTTCAATAATGAATCGTACTTCTATGTTTCCACAAAATGCTATAATTATTCTATCTATGCTTTATTATATACTCTGTGTTCATTCTCGTACATGTCATCCTGTACTATAAGAGAGAGCCTAATTCATTTCAGCTATTTTAATTTGATTTCTTCCATGGTGCAGTTCTCATTCTCAGATTGCTCATTTAATCTTGATAAATGAACTATTATTTGAATTGAATTTCCTTTATGATGCAGTTCTATCATAAGAATACATTGATATAATTATCAACTCTGAGAAACCAATACTTTCGGAGATATAATTTGTCTGTTTGACCAGGAGCGCCAGAAAGCTCCTGTCCACAGGGCTTGAACCAATTTTCTTCAACGTTCTTTTTACCAATCTTAAGTAAATGGCACCGAACGTAGATTAAACTTTTCAGTTTATATAATGATGGTTTAGTTTCATTTCGCGACATACAGTTTAATAGCAGAATTGCTTCACTCAAGTAACAGTGATGGAAGCATTTTTTGGGTGGAATCCGAGTACAATATGTTAATAGTATCTCGTCCTGTTGAAACCACATGTCAAGCAAAGCCTGGTCTTATATGTTGAGCACAAGAGTTCGAAATTATCGACCGATATTCGATATGACGCCTCATTGACTGTTACGTTGTTAAAATCGGCTTCTTCGAAGGAATACGTTCCATTGATTACGCTGGCCCATAAATCGCACTGAATAGCGCATTTTTCTGAATGCATTGGTAGTTCTTGTAGTACCTCTGGGCCTGTTCATCGTTAGTGACTTGCAATTTTCAGGGTAGGTTGTGCATCCAAATGCGAAGGTTTAGTTCGTTAATGGGAATAATCGGCCATCTTGGAATCATAACTATCTGAAATATTCTTTTCTCAATAACTCAAAAAATGCTGATCCGATCGAATTGAAACTTGGTAAAAAGATGTAGACTGCCGACCCTCCAATTTTTGCGAAATTTCGTGAGGATCGTATCACTAGAAAATCGAGCAATTTTGACTTTGACACGTATAACGAATTACTCGTGAACTGTCAATGAAATTAGGCCGAAAAAACTAACTGCAAAACCTTTTACAATAACAAACATACAACCAAATTTGGTTTGCATCAAGTTGCACAATACAGATTCGATCGACGTATAAGTCCCTGTAACACACAAAATTAATATTTTGGCAATACGCGTCCGGGCGCAGCGTATTTCGCGGATTAGCAGCGTATGCGTGGGGAATAAAGATGAAACCGTTATGGACTCCTATCTCTGATCAATTCACTGAGAAATCAGCTGTTTAGGTTGAATAACAGGAAATTGACGCAGGTTAGGTTACTGGTGAGAACTTATTCAGATCATGTTTCAGTTTTAGCAAACTGGTTCACGCTTAATTGAAATTTAAAACAAAATAGCTACTATTCTGAAATTTATGGCTATTGTTATGGAGTCTTTATCGATAGGAACTTCTTGTATACGTCTTTAATTAAACATGAGCTCATAGCTTGGTCAGGGAATACATTTCCAGTCAGGTCTATACAAATTATTAATGTTAAATTTTTTTTGAATTGCAAGATCCTATTTTATGGTCTCTTGTTCCTCGGAAGATAGTGCTTATCGATATGCTCAAATGTCTGTAATTTTCGAATTGTTTGATGAAAATGGTCTTAAACGATTTGGTTCGACTCACCGATCAAGAATCCGTGGTCGAAATCAATTCTGTCATTTCTTTCCGGTCGTTAACACGATAACTGTCGAACGGAATAAGCTAGACAGTTGAAATTTTCAGAGTAGGTTTGGGAGATGAATATCTCGGTTAGGTTCGATATTGGGCAAAATGGGCAAAAAATGTTTCTACATTACAAACTTCAAATTAAATTTTTTTAAGATCAGTTTCATCAAAAGAATCCATGGATATCAATTTCAACCCTAACAAGATAATACTTTCGGAGATATTATTTTTCAAAGTTTGAACAAGAGCGCCAAAGTCCCTTTTCACAGGGCTCTCCCACTTTTATAATATAAAAGTGTTTATTTGATGATGATGATGATTTTAAAAATATTCACATGTTTTTCAAATTTAAAAAATGAGTATCTCGAGAATTATTGACCCAAATGGCGTTACATGTGAATTACAACTGAATTCAGAATGATATAATCTAACCATGGTTTTGAAAAATTTTAAAAATATCTGATTGGTAGAGGGAAATGCAGAAAATGAGGAATTACGTGAATACGTTCCATAAAAAATTGGTTCAAGCCCTGAGGACAGGAGCTTTCTGGCGCTCTTGTTCAAACAGATAAATTATATCTCCGAAAGTATTGGTTTCTCAGAGTTGGGAATTATATCAGTGTATTCTTATGATATAACTGCATCATAAAGGAAATTCGATTCAAATAATAGTTTATTTATCAAGATTAAATGACAATCTGAGAATGAGAACTGCACCATTGAAAAAATCAAATTAAAATACCTGAAATGAATTTGACTGTCTCTTATAGAACAGGATGACATATACGATTATGAACACAGATCATATAATAAATCATAGATAGAATAATTATAGCATTCTGTGAAAACATAGAAGTACGATTCATTATTGAAATTTCGAAAAATCATATCTCCGGAAGTATTAGCTTGTTGGAGTTCAAAATGATATCAATCGATTTTTAGGGTGAAACTGCATCTTAAAAATTTATTTTGAAATTTGTAAGTTAAAAATTTTTTTTTTTCCGTTACTCTGAAACCATCTCGCCTATTGTGGCCAATAGCGAACTTAACCGAGATATTTATCTCCCTAACCTACTCTGGAAGTTTCAACTGCTTAGCTCATTCTGTTCGAGAGTTATTGTAGAAACAAAAATTTTCAATTTTTTTTTGACACTTCACGGTATCCCGATCAATACAAAACTTCACACGCGTCTAAAGGTCAAGATTCTGCAATTTGATGCTAAATTTCAGATAGATCGAGTGTTCGGTTTCGGAAATATTCATAAAAAACGTTTTTAGAAAAACGGCCATAACTCCGAAACCGCTTGATGGATTTCGCCCGTTAACGAACTCGTTCGAGATATTTACGCTCCAAACCTACCCTGCTTATTTCAATCCTCAAACTCCTTTCGTTTGAGAGTTATCGTGTTAAAGAACGGCCGGCCGGACGTAATCGATTTTGACCACAGATTCTTGATCAGTGAGTCGAACCAAATCGTTTGATACCATTTTCAGCCAAAAATTCGAAAATTACAGACATTTGGGAAAATTGATAAGCACTCTGTTCCGAGGAACAAGAGCGCCAAAAAAATAAAATTCTTTTGATCTATGAAACCATTTTCTGATATTTCTGAAAGGGGACAAAATAAATCCATTATTCCATACTTTTGACGCTCACTGTATATTGACAAGTAAAGAGGTGATCTTTTTCCTCACGACTCATCGAACTTTTGCGGAGATCTCGTGAAATTCTGATGCTGAATGTGAATGACCTGCCAAACTTAACCAGCCAGTCTGGCTGCACTTACTTCTGGTTTATTTGGGGTTTCGCGAGTTCAAATATAACACAAAGGAGACTTATATAAAAATACATGAATATTTGTATTGAAATTATATGCATCGGATAAATACGTGAAACATTCAAGGTGAGCGAATGATAAAGTTGTAAACATATATCATTTATGATACCTATATGATTATTGATTAAATTATATTGCTCAATTCCCATATATTTATTTAAGATATATCAATCATTAATGCAGTAGGTTCTTCAGATACATTATATTTCGAATATCTGAATCTGTCTCGAAAATATTGTCCTATACAAATTAGTTAACGAAAGCTTTACACATTCAAATCTGTATCCGGGAAGGATCTGTTTCTGAAATACTTTAAGGGGTCAGGTGTAGTGTAGTCAGCTTTTTCAAAAAATCCTTTTTTCTTTTTTTGCAGTTCCTTGAAGCATACTATCTCAGAAATATTTTCTGAAAATTTGATGTAAATCCGACTAATACTTTTTGAGTAATTCGATAAGTAGCAACGGGCTCTCGGGCGCTCTGGGCGAGAGCATGCAGCTAACAGCAGGTAGGTAGCACCTAACGTGCTAACGACAACACTCCAGAAGGTAGAATGATACGTAGACAACATCAAATAGATATTTTGGAGGCTGCCACAACGGCTGAAGAACTATTATATGGCTCAGGAATAGATGACTATACTCATTCCTTTCGGCTATTTGGAAAATCATTTTTCCTTCTTTCTTGAAGGTTACATTGTGCTAACCGGTTGACGAGGAAATGTAAGGTGGCTGTTTAATGTGAACAGGGAGTAACTGAATCAGACAAAATGTAAATATTAGAATTGGAATGCTTTCTAAAAATGTTAAAGCTGATTCAATTTGAGGTATCTCTTGATAATTCTAAATGTAATAGAGCTAATTAGCCGTCCTTATCCATTTCGAAGGTGAACTTAATAGATGTGTATTTGCTGAATACTGATAAATCAATTAACGTCAACATTTTTATCTATATTGCACACATGCAGTAGGTAATTGTGATTACCACAAATATGTCATCATGCGATATCACAGGGCCCTCGCTATGAGAGGTAAATGCGAATGTTTAAGTTTTCTACCTAATGTGAGGTATTTGAGAATTTCCACATAGACTATCACAGAACCCTTGCTGAGCTCAATCCAAACGGTGGATATTTGGACCAGAAATAGAGCTCTCTTCAACCTCCCAGAGGGGTAACAAAAGCCCTCACATTATCGTAGTAAGAAGTCGCTGATATATCTCTGAAAGCTCTCTGTGTTGCCTGGGTAGGTATCAGAGCTGTGCCCAGCTCTGAAGAAAAGTGCTTCGAGCCCTAAGCACTAAGCTCTCAATAAAAATGATCCCGAGCCTCGAGCACAAAGCACCGTATTTTCACAAAAGGTTTGCGATTACTAAGCACTTTATAAAAGTAATTCGGTTTTTCGAGCACTAAGTAAGTACTAAGCACTTTTAGATGGAAATGAGGATATTCTCTGCGAATTGTATTCAATTGGAGAAACATGTAAACTAGAAAACTTGCATTGCTCATATGCATCATTTAAGGATAAGAAATAGAGTGCAGCGAAACAAATTTCTATGAAACTAACGATCTCAAAATTCGTTCTATTCTCACACATATTGAAAAGGTCTTTATTATTTAAGGAAATGATACTATGGATGTAAATATGAATTCCTTAAGCGTCTTTTTTTTTCTACATATGTAAAATGTATTTCCCTATTTAAATATAGGACAAAGCCCGGAACATATATATGACAACAACATAGTATTATATTATGAAACTTGGGCCAAGTATTTTCTTTCCCTTTATAATAAAAAAAATCACTGACGTGAATTCAGTGCCCTTTCGGGCATTTTTTCATTGATACATAATTTAATTCAAATTGATCAACATGAAGTCTTTTTTTTTTAATATCTCAAAATGTCAAAAATTTAATACGCAGAAATCGGGCAGCATTATTTTCTATTGTGATTGTATTCATAAGCAATTTAGCATTGTAAATAAGATAGAAATTTAAATGCATATATCGAATAAATCTGATACTCATTAGCTCCTCCGACCGCAGCGTGTCAGCGTCTTTTCGTGTTACGACAAGATTTAGGAAAGGCTTAGTGCTTAGTAATCCTCGGAAGTGCTCGGGAGCACTTAAGAGATTACTAAGCACTAAGCCTTTTCATGAAGTGCTTGAATTACTAAGCACTAAGCACCGGTTTCAAAAAGTGCTCGGGAGCACAAATAGGCTTCAAGCACATTCACAAGCACTAAGCACAATGCTTCGGCTCAGCTCTGGTAGGTATGAACTTAATACGTTTGAGATGAGAACAATAAATTCTTTATTCATTTCAAGCTTCACAAAATATTAAAAATTACAAACTCCATTCATATCTATAAAATTGAAAGATTTCATTTTCACTGCATCATTTCGACGGCCTGCCTGGTCTCCAAGAGATATTAGTCAAACCATGAAAACTCCTCTTCATGTTCGAGCCATCAGCCCACTCTGAATTAAGGTAACTATCATCTTCGTCAGCATTCAATTTTTTCAACTCCTCCTGTTTCCTATAAGCATGCATCATCATCTGTTTTCGATCATCTTCATTCATTATCGGCTCCCTTGCAGGCGCACCTGAACCCTTCTTGCTGAGCTTCAGGATCACCTGGAAATTAAATATAGGTAGGTACGTACATATACTCCACAAATGGGCGTTTTTTTGATTTCTTAGTGCTAAAGTTTCGAAGGATCTTCCTGGAGTGATCCAGACTGGAAAGATCCTGATAGAGTGCTTCTCTGTAATTTTATTTTAATCTGTCTAACTTTTCTTTATAAGTTTGCTACAATAAGCAACTATTAGTAACTAGTAGCAGCTAGTAGCAACTAGTCCTACAAAAGGAGTTGTAGCCCATATTATGTCTACTATTATGGCCCCCAGAAGAAGGAGGCCTTGTTCTATCTAGTTTATACATGCTGTCCCTTAATGCCCTTGAACCGATGGTGTTGGAGTTCAGCAGCTTAATTGCCACTTGGCTGTCACATTGGATGACTATGTCACATTTCTGATAGCTCTTTTCCAGGTTAAAATGAAGCTGCAGCGGTCTAGGTCTTCGTCTGTTAGTTTCATGAGTTCGTATGGACATTCCAAGGATTTATTCAATATATTGGTTGAATCTCATATAAAGATTTCTCTTATCATTGAAATTCTCTGAAGATTGCATTGACAACATTTATATGTCCGTCCATTCTCATTGGAGGAATAATTTTATCCATATTCATTGCTTGACAAGAACTGAAAGGACCACCACACGCAGTCAGTTGCAGAAGCTGCAACGGCCTGCTTGTGTTGGTGCAACAGAACAGGAGCTAGCTATACTACTCCTACAGTAGCACTTGAGCTGCGTCCCTCTCACTTATGTGTGATGATATGTAGCCTGCTGGATGGAATAAGAATTTCTCGTAGTGGAAATCATATCTGGTAACTGGGTAGGACATTATATTATAATGTCCTACCTAGAAATTCTTATTGCATCCAGCAGGCTACATATCATTACACAAAAGTGAGAGGGAGGCAGCTCAAGTGCTACTGTGGGAGTAGTATAGCTAGCTCCTGTGCAACCAACACAGGCAAGCTGTATACCAAATGGATTACTTTTTGTCCAATTGATTCAGGAAGTGCACCATATTGTATATTGTTGAAGGGGGTAATGTTGCACTGCGACCTTAAGGTCCATTGTGCCCCCCCTTCAGAGCTGTCAATGTAATTACCATCAACAGCTCGCCTTCCAGTTCCAGAGTTCTGATGAACTCGAGTATCTGGGATGGCTTCAAGGAGGCATTCGGTTATCAGATGATCAGGAGTTTCATCTTCCTCCCAACAGAATCTGCACTCATCAATTTCTGCTAGCCTTAATCTCATCATTGGCTTCCTGGGGCCACAGTGCCTTGCGAGGAAGCCAGTGAGGAGGTGCAGCGTGTTCTTACTGAGGTCCAAGTATTCCTTGGATCTGACAGTATTGAAGTTCCGGAGGAATTTCTTGGAGTGGGAGAGGGAGAGGGAGAGATCTCCAGAAAATACCTCTTTCAGTTTCTTCTTTCGTCTGGAATTCACTTTTGTAGGTGAGTCTATACCAACCCCACAATAAGGTTCGGGGCCAATAAAGGGGGTTTGTGCTCCTTTCTTAGCAAGTGTGTTGGCCTCCTCATTTCCTATGATTCCCGCGTGACCAGGAACCCAGACCGAGGAGACCCTGTTGTTCTTGCCTACCTCATTAAGTTTTCTTCGCCACTCCTATATTAGCTTGGATTCGATAACATGGGAGCTCAGAGCCTTAATACCAGCTTAACTGTCAGAGTGGATTGCTATGTCACATCTCTGATAGTTTCTTTCTAGGTTTATTTCCACGCATCTTTATATTGCAAGTACTTCTGCCTGAAAGTTCCTCGGATAGGTGCTTAGCGATAGTGAGCATTTGGTGCCTGGCCCATATACTCCAGCGCAAGCTCCTATAGTGGTTTTTGAACCGTCTGTGTACCATTTAATGGCATTTCTTTTAAGAACTTGGGTTGTGGATTCCCTGTCCCAGTCTTTTTTCCTACCAAGCATGGAAGTGAAGTTCTTTTCGATGCTTACTTCCTTGATCATTTCGTCACTAGGAAAATGGGCTAATGACATGTACCTGGTAAGAGAGGAGCAGGATTTCTGGTTTTTAATACTTTCATTACCTGTTCCTTTCCTAGATATTCTGAGAATGGCTCCATTTTCTTTATCATTAGGTTCCTCCAGTGATACACACACAGGCCAGCCTTTGTACTTTGTCGAGGGTTTTCCTAGTACTATTCTGGCTTGTTTTTGAGTACCCGTATACTGCCCCATACGTAATTATGGGTCTCACAATCATGACGTTAAACCATCGCAGTATCTTAGTGTTGTAGCCCCAACTCTTACCGGCTAGATTCCTGCACGCCATTAAAGCCTTTGTTGCTTTACTGGCAGTGATGTCAACATTCCCATTCCACCTATTCCACAGAAGATTACTATCTAGTGTTACCCCTAGATATTTAACTTCAGACTTCCATTCTATAATATCTCCGTTCAAAAGAGAGGCACCATACTCAGACGATATAGTATGACCGTTGTAAAGGGCATTTTGAAATCGAATATGGTTGGCATTACATGGCTTTGCCAAGAGAAGAGTCCAGGAACCTCATACTCCTATATTATACGAGTATGTAGAGTAGATAAGGGGACAGGTATTGGGGTATATGGTCTGAACTTGAGGATCTCTGTGCCCTGGTACGTAAGCCCTCTATCTTACATGCTGTGGCACTAGCTATCTATATTTGTGATCAAGATTGTCTGAAAAGGAACCTCAAGGGGACGCACTATATTATAATGGACAGCCAGGCCACAATGAGAGATCTGGAATCACCCATCCAAGGTTTTTACTGTTCTGGGAATGCCAGAATACCATAAAGCAACTGGCGAGAGGCAATAAGGTGACTCTTCTGTGGGTGCCAGGGCGCTGAAGTATTGAAGGAAATGAGAGGACCGATAAACTTGTGAATGTGGCCTTCATGGTAATACTGCTGGCCCAGAACCTTTCTGTGGGCTTGGAAAAGACAAATTTAGGGTAGCAGTCCGACAATGGAAGGTAAATAGCAGAACAGAGAAATTCCAGGACTTCCACAGGTAAAAATATTTGTGGGTTTCTCACTATCTTATATCAGAAAGCTCCTCCTGTAGCTACGACAAGCTGAGCAACGAGTAATGGTGGGACTGCTGGCAGGGAACTATCGGTACAAATGTCAATTGTACCTCGTTGGAAAGTCAATAGACGAAACATGTAGGCTCTGTGGATCGAAAAAGGAAACTGCTGAACATATAGCTCGCAAATGCCCACAGCTGGCCAGCCTAAGAATTTTACATATGGGTGAGCCTGTTCTAAAACCGCACGTCGTGACAGCCAAGGCTCCTTAGGACGTTATCAGGTATGTACACACTGACAATGCCCTTATGAATGAATGAGTAGTGTAATAGAATAAAGTATGATATCGATCGCACATCTGAAGCCTTACGACCTCGTTCTAATAATAATAATAATATTCATTGCTTCTCTACAACAAACCAGGAGAAGACCTGTGTACAAACCTTGCAACTTTCTATTTTCCCAACATAATCCGACACAATCTTTTCCCTAAACATCTCCCTCCCACAAAACCACAACTGAGCTGTCACGGGATCGATCACGTCCAAAGAAGCCTGGGTGCCGCTCAGATCCTCGATATTTTCAAACTCCATCCTGATAACGTCGTGTGGAGGTAATTTCATCGGGTAAACGATAGTGACAGCCCCTTTCAGGATGTTCAGGGCCTCTTGGACGATCTTCATGGTCATCAGTTTTCCTAAGGGCACGAGGTTTTTCGATATCAGTTCTTTGGCTTCGGCTGTTGCCTTGGTCAGTACTTCTTGCATGCATTTTTTCGGTTGGCGGCCGTTTCTACGGCCGATGGGGTCCTTGTTGAGGATGAAACCGCCGCTGGGGATGCACCTGGAATAAGATCCATATTATTTTTATCGGCTACACTATTCAACACTTATGGTGGGTTTCACAAAGGTTTGAAAGCTCTTAATTGACAAATCAGGTTGATCTATGTCAATTTCCAGTCCATTTTTGATGCAACCACCGAATTAAATCCACAATCAAGCTAATCAAAGCTTCGTGGAACCCGTCAAGAGAAACCAATACTTTCGGAGATATAATTTGTCAAAGTTTAAAATAATTACTCGCTAGAAGTTTGATGAGAGCGCCAAAGCTCCTGTCCACAGAGCTTTCCCACATTTTTGGCTCTCTTGTTCCTCGGAACAGAGTGTTTATCAATTTGCCTAAATGTCTGTAATTTTTGGCTGAAAATGGTCTTAAACGTTCGACCCACTGATCAAGAATCCATGGTCAAAATCGATTCTGTCCGGCCGTCCGTCCGTCCGGCCGTTAACACGATAACTCTCGAACGAAATGAGCTAGACAGTTGAAATTTTCAGAGTAGGTTTGGGAGATGAATATATTAGTTGTGAACCAAAAAAAAATTTTGATTAAATCACAAATTTTAAATTAAATTTTTTTTAAGATGCAGTTTTATCATAACAATCCATTGATATAATTCTCAACTCTAACAAACTAATACTTCCGGAGACATGATTTTTCAAAATTTCAATAATTATTCTCAATAATTCTATAGGATTTCATAGAACACTACAATTATGATTTGCTGATGTACGTAAATCCATCATGAGATGACTCATAGACCTATGTTTTGAATTTAATTACGAAAATTCTTGAAAACTGACTCACAGAAGCCAAATTGAAAAAGTGGTAAAGCCCTGTGGACATGAGCTTTGGGTCTCTTGTTCAAACTTTGACAAATCACAGCTCCGAAAGTATGGGTTTTCCAGAGTTGGGAATGATATCAATGGATTCTTATTTAATTTATTTATTTTATGATGCAGTTCTATCATCAGAATTCATTGATATATTTCCCAACTCTGAGAAACCACTTTCGGAGATATAATTTGCCAAAGTTCCTGTCCGCAGGAATTTCCCGCATTTTTATGTTTGTGAATATTATATTTATTTCGAGAATTTTATTCAAGTTTTTATTTTTTATGGCAAAAGTTCATCCCATACCTTCTCGTGGCACTTGCTGAACAATGAATAGCTACAATTTTAAGATTGATGAAAATTTGCGCATCAGTATTCTACAACCAAATACCAAGTTTCAATTCAATTGGATCTATATTGTTTGAATTATTGAGGAAACAATAATTCAGGTGGGTATAACTCCGAAACCGTTAGGCCGAATATGCCAATTAACAAACTTAACCGTCCTATATTCGGTTGCGCAATCTGCCGTGAAAATTACAAGTTGCTATCTCTTTCCGTTCAAAAGTTATCGTGGCAACAGACAGCCGACCATTTTAGGAACAAAATTATAACATGCGCACGAAAAAGTGATAGATGTTCTCAGGCATAATATGATTTCTTATATTTCAAGGGGGTGTTGCATAGACATTGAATAACATGGACTGGCCCTCACGTAACTTTATCACACAGTTCGTTGCGGAATACATTAGAGAGAGAGATGTTATGAAGGATAGAATAATTAAAGGCAAATAATGGTATAAAAATAATGATGTTTTTATACCATGGACAAATACACAAATTGGAAATTGGGGTATATTGGAAAAGCTGAATGAATTACAGTAAGGAAATTTATGAGAAATATTTCCATATTATAAGCACAGTAATTTGTGTTATAAGTATCAAAATATTCAGAAACGAGTCTCGGATTTAAATGAAAATGTTTTGCCTTTAACTATTCTGTCTACAAATCACCAAAACTCATACACAATACACGAAACCAAACAATACAGTATACAAGAAAGGTCAGAGGATAAAGAAACCAATGTTTTGTATTCTGTGGTTTTGCCAAACGCCAAATTATAAGAAAATATTCATATACCGTGGTTTGCCTTTAACTATTCTGTCTTTTTTCAATGCTGATTTCAATGGTCTCTTTCTCACAACCAGTCCATGTTATTTTATGTCTATGGGGTGTTGAGATTCCCCATGTATCCGTTTACGTTGTTAGCGATTATTTATCCATTCTAGGCTTGAGAACATTATTCTAATCTACATACCAAATTCAAGCTGGATCGGATTCATAATATTCTTGGAAATATTCGGTGGAAAAAGTCCTACAAGGATAACTCCAAATGCTTCGAGCCGATTTTGCCCACCAACAAAATTAACCGACGCATTTGGATTCCAGCCTACCATGCAAATATCAACTCTCTAACTCATTTCGTCCGAGAGTTATCGTGCTCAGGGATAGACAGACGGAATTATGTTTGACCTCGACTAATTCAACAGAGAGTCGAAACTATTCGTTTGAAACCAGACACTATCGCAAAAGAATAGGCTGCGTTCAGGTGAGCAACATATTTGAAAATTGTAGGGAGTTCTAGAAAACATGACTTCAGTACTTACTTCTCCTCATACGGATCTTCCAATTTCATCTCCTCAACTTGCTCAGGAGTCAACCCCAATATTTCTGGAGGATACAATATTCCGTGCTTGCCAAGTTCTTGTATTTCTCCGCAAATCCTATGAACTTTCAATCTACCATTGTAAATACCGACTATATTCTTGATGAGAACATCCACAGGTGTTTGAAGAGTTGTTTCATATAGGAACTGACTCTCATCTTTCTGTTTAACGTGAACAATCACCATTTTGGGAACGAGTCGTGACAATTATGACAAACTGAGCACATAGAAATGGATATTGTATTCTATTGATCAAACATTCTCTATAGTTGCAACATTGAATCACCACAAATTCAAGCAATCAGTGATATTCTCACGGAATCGAAAAAATATCAAATATGAAGAATTCTTGAAAAGCACTAACGTGAAGTCAGGAGCTTTTGCGCGGATGTTCTTCAGTCTATTCGCACCTCACACACTATCAATAAATACTGCTTGAACCTTCTAGCCGTCTCTTGTTCCTCGGAACAGAGTGCTTATCAATTTGCCCAACTGTCTGTAATTTTCGAAGTTTTGGCTGAAAATGGTCTTGATCGATTTGGTTCGACTCACTGATCAAGAATCCGTGGTCAAAATCGATTCTGTCCGGCCGGTCCGACCGATAACACGATAAATCTCGAACGGAATGAGCTAGGCAGTTGAAATTGGTTTGGGAGATAAATGTCTCAGTTGAGTTCGTTATCAGGGAAAATCGGTCAGATGGTTTCGGAGTAACAAAAAAAAAAACGTAACAAATTTCAAGTTCAATTTTTTTCAAGGAGCAGTTTAATCATAGAAATCCATTGATATTATTTTAAACTCTAAAAGCCAATACTTTTGGAGATATCATTTTTCAAATTTTCAACATAAAATTGTAAGTCTATGATTTCACAGAATGCTGTCATCGTAAATATGAATTTGATGATCCGTGTTCATACATATCACACAGAATATACCCTAGGTAAGGTGTATTCTGTGTGTTGTCATTGTTATGTATTAGTGTTCTGTGATTGTCATCTCATAGAGAAATAGAAGGTATTGTCTCTGTCTACAGATCAGAGAGATTTCAAACTGAGTATGATGTCATATTTATTTCTAGTTCTATTCAAAATTCTTGATATAAAACATCTTCTATTCTAGAAAACAAAATATGATTGAATGCAAAATGAACAATGAAACAATCTCAGCTATCATGGATAGCTCTTGGATAATCCATATGATGATGGAAAAATATACTTTGTAAGTTAATAAAACTGGGTTCAGAATATCCCAAGTAAAAACAAAAATTGGAATATTGAGTAAGTTTAAATTGATATAATATAATTTTCAGAGTAGATTTAAGGAATGAATATCACGGATAAGTTCGTTATTGGTGGATTCGGATTAGTAATTTTTGGCACTGTTATTTTTTTTAAATGACAATTTTTGAAGCATTAAAGCATTGAACCGATTGCTCATTTAATCTTGATAAATAAACTACTATTTGAATTTAATTTTCTTTATGATGCGGTTCTATCATAAGAATCTATTGATATGTATCCCAACTTTGAGAAACCAATAGTTTCGGAGATATGATTTGTCAAAGTTGGAACAAGAGCCAAAGCTCCTGCCCACAGGGCTTTCTCACATTTTTTTTCGACCGAGTAATACAATTCGATCAGATATGTAATTTTGAAAATATTGTGATATGAGTTTTGTGCGGAATTTCAGCGCAATCTGACGAATAGTTTCTGAAATATGAAATATTCGAAGAAAACTTTTTATTTTATTTTGAAGAAATATTCTTATTTTTTTTTCTAATGAAACGACGCTCGCGAAATTTCACACAAATTAGTGCATTCTACTAGTTCTCACCAAGTTTAAATTGGATCGGAGTTGTATTTTTTGAGTTATTGAGGAATTTACAACAAAATTTCAGATAGGTATGACTCCGGAACCGTTTGGCTGATTATGCCCATTAACGATATTAACTGTCGCATTTGGATGCGCAGCCTACACCAAAATTTTTTTGACTAACTACCAAGCTTTATGTCCATCAGATCAGTAGTTTTCGAGTTGTTTGGAAAACGAAATTTCAGCTGGTTATAACTCCAAAACTATTCGGCAGATTTTGCCCATCAATAAACTCAGCCGAGGCATTTGGACTCCAAACCTACTCTGAAAATTTCATCTCTCTAGTTCATTGCGTTCGAGAGTAATCATGAATCAATCAGAATTGAGTTTGACTTCGGATTCTCTATCTGGGAGTCGAAACTAATCGTTTGAGAACATTATCGGCCAAATATTCGAAAATTACAGACATTGGGCAGATTGATAGGCGCTCTGTTTAGGTGAACAAGCACGCCAAAAACACAAAATGTCATTTATATGCTTTATTAAACTATAACATGTGAACGAAATTCATAATAATGGTTTCAGCAGCAGTATCGAGACGAAGGAAGGTCGTCAGGATTTCATTCCAAAATTGATGCATCAAGTCCCAGCTACAAAAAAAACCGTTAAGATTTAGAGGTATCTTAGTTATTTTTTTCACAAAACTCACCTTCTCTGCTTCATGGACTCCACATGTAGATATGGCTACTGCAAATTCACAAGGATCATCTATCACTGGTACTGAAAATACATCTTTCGTTATTTCGGAAAAATAATAAAATTTAAATTGTCCACAATAATGATTTTGATGAAATTTTGCGTGTGTGTTTGAATGGATCTGATATTCCTAATAAGCACCGGTAGGTGGCACTGTAATCATTTTAAAGAAACCAAAATGACTTCACCAATATCGATGAAACTTTGTGTGTGTTTGGGTGGGCTCAGGTTCATAACTGGACCCGGTAGGAGGCGCTACAATCAATATAGATTGATGGTTAGGCGGAATAATTGTTAGTAAGATCGATGGCTAGGTTGATTTATG
The DNA here is from genome assembly GCA_937662695.2 of Halyzia sedecimguttata. Taxonomy (NCBI): domain Eukaryota; kingdom Metazoa; phylum Arthropoda; class Insecta; order Coleoptera; family Coccinellidae; genus Halyzia; species Halyzia sedecimguttata. The sequence goes on along the minus strand of OW569415.2, from coordinate 84,989,878 downwards.
TCTAGACAGAATCTTGATATGGTAACCGACCACCGAAGCAGACCAAGGAAACTTTTACGAAAAAGGTGTTTTTTGAAGATTTTTCCAGTTTACGTTCGTGATAATGGAAGGAAAACGGAGGTAACCTCGGAAACAGGAAGGGGAGTTCTTTCCACAACTTTTATTTTGAAAAAAATCGTAAGATCTGGTTAAATCTTCAATTTCTGCTGGAGCAAAAATAAGTCAAAAAATGTGGTTGGGACGTTCGGTAGGATATTTGAGTATGAAAGGTAAGGGATCGTCCATTAATCACGTGAGGCTCGAAAGGGGGAGGGGGAGTGTTGGCAAAAATCCCGAAACATCACGAGAGGGGGGGTTGTGTAGTAATATATCACGTGTATTTATTTTTTGCTCGTATGTTCTGGGGAACATCGCGGTATCATTTGTCAAATGTCTGTAATTTTCGAATTGTTTGCCGAAAATGGTCTCAAACGATTAGGTTCGAGTCCCTAATGAAGAATTCGAGGTCAAATTCGATTCAGTCTGTCCAGCCGTCCGGCCGTTGCCACGATAACTTGGTGCAAAAACATGGCAATTCAATAAGCATTATGTACTTACTTTGGGAGCATATTTTATATACTTGAACCAATTTGTTATAAATATCTTCATCCTCGGCCTTAATGAACTCAAGTGCTGCGACTGCTGTATTGAAATCGATAGATCCATCGGGCTTTTGCTGCAAAAACAATATTTTTGGATGATTTTCAACAAAGAACCTATTTCATAAGCTGTAAAGTAATTTCAGTTCATCATCTCTTTGTAATGAATGAAAGAATGATGTGTGGGTTTCACAAAACATTGATTGATGTTAATCTTATAATCATTGCGATTCTGTGCTGGATTTCAGTTCATCTTTGACGCAACCATCGAAATTAATCTATGATCTATGATTATATTTCGTGAATCCCATCATCAGTCTGTGGTTATACCTACAATATGAAACTCTCGGTGACCACAGAAGAGCATGCATTTTCCCTCATGGCTTGAAGGAATTTCTTTGGTTATTAATTTGGCAATGTCATCTGAAAATTAAAAATTCGCTTGATTAAGTTCACCTATGTCTTTGTATTGATTCTCTATGAATAATATACCTTGTGAAGCTCCAGTCTCAGCCGCACATTTCTCTCCAACACTTTCCAGTTTCGCCATAAATTTCTCTTTAAATTCCGTACTGAGCTGAAATGAATTCGATACTTTTTAGAAGTTGGAATACGTATGGTATTATTTAGAGTTTTGAGATATTTAAATGTTAGATGGAGGTTACATGGTCAATCTGGCATCAGGGCATCAAGCAGCAAGTTTATAGAATTCGAAGAATCCGGTGCATTTTCAACAGGGAAGAGATATTGTAATGTGCTTCATAAAGGAAATTCTAAATACACAGCGTATATTATTTTTGCACGCATGTCCTGGAGAACAGCTTGCTATCTCTTTGCCAAATGTCTGTAATTTTCGAATTTTTTGCCGATAATGATCTCAAACGATTAGGTTCGGTAATGGGCATAATAAGCCCAAAGGCTTTCGAGTACTAATTTTAATTTCAAACAATATACATCCGTTCAAATTGTAGCTTGGTAATGAGGATCGTATAATTAGAAAATAAAAAAAATATATTTCGAAATATTATGTATCTCACGCTAACTTGAGAATGGAAAGAGATTGCGTCTTGCCTTTTTCGGGGTAGGTTGCGCATCCGAATGCCACATTTAAGTTCGTTACTAGGCATAATCATCAAACGGTTTTGGGATTAAACCCATCTGAAATTTGATATTTCCTCGATAAATTAAAAAATACAAATCCATTTTACTAGAAAATAAAAAAAAATCATTAAATAAAAATCTGTATCTCAGAAACTATCCGTCTGATATCGCTGAAATTTTGCGAGAACCTTCAAACTTCATTACAGCCAAGTTTCAAATATGAATACAATCGGATCTATATTGTTGGAGATCTGAGCAGCCTTGAGTGAGTTCAGTAGCTGGATTGGGGACCGTCGCCTTAATAACTTTTGATCGGAAAGAGATAGCGATTTCAATTTTCAGGGTAGGTTGCGCATCCTAATGGGACAGTTAATTTCGTTATTGGTCATAATCGGCAAAACGGTTTTGGAGTTGTGCACATCTTGAATTTTGATATTTCCTCAATAACTCAAAAAAAAAAAATTCCGATCCAATTTGAACTTGGTAAATACTTGTACAAAGCCCATGCACTCATTTTTGAGAATTTGTGAGGATTGTATCACTAGAAAAAAAAATGAAATATTTCTTAGTAAAAAAAAAATTAAATTTTTCTTCAAATATTCTGTATTTCAAACAAGAAGCAGAATTTTATTTTCTCAATAGGGAACCTACCCAAAAAATTCAGATCCGATCGAATTTGAATCTAGTAGTTCGTGAGGGTGTATGAAGTGTGAATAGACAGAAAAACATGCGCGCAAAAGCTCAAGACTTCATGTCAATGCTTTTCAAGGATTGCTTTACTTTCATACAAATGCCTTATTCTTTGATTTTCAGATGTAAAACTCTTGATTCAAAAGGATATAGGTGTTAATAAATAAAGAAATCCTTTGGACTTTCAGAAAAATTCAGTTTTTGTTGAAAATCTTTTCATTTCACGCTTGGAGAAGAATTCGCTGAGCTGTTGGGAATATTTTACAATCAAAATGGGACCTACTGCATATAGGATATCGAATATGTCGAATAATGAACTTACCTCTGATTTAGTTGACGACAGAGCGGCACAAAATATAGCCAATAGAACAAAACCTTGCATGTTTACAGAGGATAGGTAAAATTACAACGAAGAGATGAAATATTGAATGAAGTGTTCTTCGGTTGAAAGGTATTTATATCGTTGACAATTGATCAACTAACTAACCTAATTGGAAGTAGATCCATTCAGTACCAGGAATAATAACATTTATTTCCTCAATTATCGCTAAAAAATTTTTTAAATTTGTTATGAAGGGATCCATTAAATCAATTAAAAATTGTCGCATACTTCTAATTGGTGGCTATAAGTTTACAATTACCAGAAGTAGCATGAATGATATCTTCTTCATAGTTCTCGGATTCCATATCATGCAAAGAATTATTGTCTTTCATTGCTATAAGACGGTATGGTTTTGTTTAATTCTAGGTAAGCAAACTTTAAAATTCGTCTGGCAAAGTTATGAATACCGTGAAATCGTATGAACATTTTATATGGGATGAAATGTTATTTTCGATAATATATCGATTGGGAGTAAAAAACTTTGTCACTATACAGGTGTTCCTTGAAGACATGCTAATATTTAAGAGAGTGACTTTTTGAATTATTTCAAGAAAAAAACTTCCTATGAATGTATGTCCTAAAAGTCTTAACTATTTAGATACGGGGTGATAACATTTTGAAAAACTATTATTTCTTCAATAATAACTGAGATAATATTGTAGACATCTTTTAAAATTTGGTGCATGTCTTCTATGCATCAAGGTGCATTTTGTGATGCACACAAATTTTCATTTTCTGTACCAGTAGTTTTGCATTGAATATTTTTGGAGAAAAAAATACTACGCCTCTGCTTTCTTTTGAAATAAAAATTACTTTTGATATCCTCATTCATTTTTGAGCAAATTGGATCTTATAGATTTTCTTTGTCCGGCCCACGGTTACCGCTTAAAAAATAAAAATGGGTTCTTTAATTTATTTTATGATGCAGTTTTATCAAGAATCCATTGATATCATTCCAATACCAATACTTTCGTTGATATGATTTGTCAAAGTTTGAACAAGAGCACCTAAGCCCGTGACCTCAGAACTTTCCAAATTTTTTAAATTCAATTTGATAAGCATTGACCAAATTGAAAGCTTCTATACTACATTTGTTATATTCACCTTCTATTTTGATTTTTTTTTCGGAGACCACTTATTTCCAATTATAGATTTTCGTCATAACGTATAATACATTTCCTGATAACTTCGACAGAAATTAGATTTTTTTCAATAATGATAACTAAAACTACAGAATATAAAATTTAATAGGAAAACACCCATTAATAAAAAATGAAACCTAATATTTGTTAAATTTGATTCATAGGAAAAAAAGCAATAATCTAATTATAAAAGTTTCATCTCTCAACTAATCTGTTTCATGCTTCTTGCTTCCTCTTGAACTGAAGCTTGGAATTTTTTGTAAGATACTCTAGTTATTTCATTTTTCGAGCAAGCTATCCCAAGAATATTCTGTACGTTATAACTCTCACTTTCGCTTATTATCTCGATGTTTGCTTTTCTCAGGTATCTAATAAGGTTCTGCAGAGAAGAACAGGAGAAAATGTTGCGATCAATTTTCAGTTGCTTTAGTGAAGGTGCATTCTCCACTATGGCATATCCATCGAAATAGTATATGCTGTTCTCACTAATATCTACCCAGTGTATCACTGGAAGGGTAAGCAAGAAATCACCATCAAAGTGTTGCAGACTGTTATTGGCAAGGTTGAGTTCCACCATAGATTTCAAACCTGGAAAATTTGAATGTTAAGTTGAATGACGTTAGAGTCTATATATTGTATACCCGAACATATGTAGACCCTAAATAAATGTATCAACGGTGGACTGTAGATTTCTCATGAAGAATTAAAAAATTTTTCTCTTCCATTTTTTCCTCCGGGTCTTTTCAGAGATACAGTGTGTCCAAAATTTATATTTTTTGTTCAGTCTTTTGCTAATATCTCAGGAACCATTTGAATTACAGAATTGAGTTTCGTACACACATTGTCACTAATAATAGCTACTTTCTAGCACCTTACTCGGTTATATTATACGTGCCAGTGGCGGAGATATTGAATTTGCACAAAGGTTTTACCCCCCAATTTTTACACCACTGAACAAATTTGCATTTGCATAGTAAATTCTGGTGCGCCAATGAGTTTTACATAAAAAAGTTACTCGTGGTTCATTGCACTAAAGTGAAACGTTTTCGACAAAACTGGCATTTTATGATCAAAAATTAAATAATGCAGTATGACAATTAACATAGTTACCATTGAAATAAATGTCAAGTCAAGAGTACCAAGGTAAATAATTGTCATACTGCTTTCAGTTAATTTTCAATTGTTTAAAGTTGTCAAAGTCAAATTTGTTAATTATCAGTACTCATTTTTCCAATTACAAGAAATTTACAATGCGTTAGCAAATTGTTTTTGATCATCAAATGCCAGTTTTCTCGAAAACGGTTCCCTTTAGAGCAATGAACCAAGAGTACCTTTTTTATGTAAAACACATTGGCGCATCAGAATTTGCTGTTCAAATTCAAATTTGTCCGGTGGTGTAAAAGTTTGGGGGTAAAACCTTCGTGAAAATTTAATATCTCCGCCACTGGCACGTATAATAAAACCGAGTAAAGTGCTAGAAAGTAGCTATTATTATTGACAATGTGTGTACAAAACTAAATTGTGTAATTCAAAGGGTTCCTGAGATATTAGCAAAAAACTGAAAAAAAAAATAAAAATTTTTGACACCCTGTATCTCTGAAACGAAGACCCGGGAAAAAAATGTTATTTTTTCATGTGAAACCTACAGTTGACGGTTGATACACTTATTTCGGAACACCCTGTATAGAAAGAGTATGAAGATATATGATAATGAAGGAACATCTCCCAATGGAAGAATTTTTGAGATGTAAGATAATATGAACATCAGGATATTTCACCAGATATTCATTTTTACAGGTCTCTACGAAGTAAATCCATTCACAATTGATTACTGTACCATTGGAGTAATAGGACATCACAATAAACGTGTTTTGATTTAAATCGTAAGTCATTGCAGATTTAAATAATTTGAAAACATAATTCTCACGAATTTTAAAAAGAAGAGTTGACAATATTTCAATATTGGCCCTCAGATTAGAAATACTATGATAAACATAAGAAATGAGAAGTGGCAAATAAAAATCATTTATAAAGAGAAAGACCTTGTATACAGGGTGTCCCAAAAATACCACGCGAAAGTGACACTGGAGATAGATTGGCATTAGTTCTATCAGATAGCATCGACATGACCTCAGTAAAAGTCCGCTGGTTTTCGAGATATCACCACTTTTGTGTATTTTTTAAAAATCTCCACTTTTCGGTCTTTTATCGCCTAGCATTGCCAGAAATTACTTCAAACTCATGTTTTTTTTTACCTAGGCTATCCTGAATAGTTGCTTTAAAGAATGAAGTAATAACTTCACCGACAACTAGAACAAAATCCTTCAAAAAATGTCTAACTTGTTGTATTTTATGCCGAAGTTAAAACGTTAACTTAAGTTTGACTTACTGCTGTGAAAAAAAATTATATCAGACTGAATTGACAAATAATCGCAAAAACTGGTCCATTTCATGCCCTTTTCAAAATGATACAACACTACCAATTTTTTTTAATCAGAACCAGAATTGCTACTTATTTAAAAAAAAAAAACCAAAAAAAATCTAGAATTTTCCGATTAGATCGCCACGGCTTTGGCTATTCTCTAAATCGAGGGCGTAGATTCCGAATCTGAAATTAGTTTTTCCGTATCTCGATTAATTTTGCTAATATGGCGAAAAATCCGACTGATTAGTCCATTTTCCGGAGGTAGAGCCAGAAATTGCGACTTTTTTCGTCATTGCTCCGAAACTAATCGAGATACGGAAAATCTAATTACAGATTCGTGATCTGCGTACCCGATTTAGTGAATAACCAAAGCCGCGTCGACCTAATCGGAAAATTGTAGATTTTTGTATGTGTTGGATACTAGAGAAAACTTTTTGGCGTTTGACGGATTCGCTCATTACCTAATATTTTCCGAACGGATAGAGATACAGAAAAAATAGATACATAAATCTAAATGTCATCCACCGACCAATCATCGGGGAAAATTTGGATATCGAGATGGGAAAATCATAGATTTCGGACGGGAAAGAAGAATTTTCCTTCAATTCCGGGTCATAAATATTTCTAAGTGCCGACCCAAAAAATTTTTTTCATGGTATATCGATACGGAGCTCGTGTCTAATTAAATTGAGGTCGCTGATCACGAATATGTAATTAGTTTTTCCCTAAGTGGCGTACTTTGGGAAAATTTTCACTTAAAGTGAAAACATTGACGAAAATAGGTCAATTTTGGAACTTTCCACCGCCCAAAAAAATCGGAGTAGGGTGTTGCTGATTTTTTACGTCATATTTGGATCCTTTATCTATCGAATCATCCGAACAATAAATGTCCAGGTCGTACGCTTCAGAAATTATGATTTTTTTTCCCGAGGGTCCATTATTCGGAAAATTCTTTCCGCGATATTTCCTCGGAAAATTTTTGTAATAAATATCTGATGGTAGATTCGGAATCTACGGCCCCGAATCTATAAGAATAAGTACCCGTTTCATAGTTTTGCGTCAAAAAATTTTTCTCGAAAAATGGGATATTTTTAAGGCTAATGTATTAAAAAATTGCCAAAATTAGACCGGTCTCCGATTTCGATGCAAATTACGTCATTTACTAATTCGGGGCCGTAGATTACGAATTTATGATCGGATTTTTCATTAGAGAATTTTCCGCGGAAATACCGCGAAATGAATTTTCCGAAAAACAGACCCTTGGGAAAAAAATCATAATTTCCGAATAGTACGGCCTGGACATTTTCTGTTTGGATTATTCAGTAGATAAAGGATCCATATATGAGGGCAAAAATCAACAACACCTTACTCCGATTTTTTTGGGCGGTGTGAACTTCCAAAATTGACCTATTTTCGTCCATTTTTTCACTCTAAGTGAAAATTTTCCCAAAGTACGCCACTTAGGGAAAAACTAATTGCATATTCGTGATCAGCGACCTCGATTTAACTAGACACGAGCTCCGTATCGATATACCATGAAAAAAATTCTTTGGGTCGGAATCGAAGGAAAATTCTTCTTTCCCGTCCGAAATCTATGATTTTCACATCTTGATTTTCCCCGATGATTGGTAGGTGGACGACGTTTAGATTTATGTATCTATTTCCTCTGTATCTCTATCCGTTCGGAAAATATTAGGAAATGAGTAAATCCGTCAAACGCCAAAAAGTTTTCTCTAGTATCTAACCCAGGGGTCACCAATTAGTTTCATTGGAGGTCCGTTCACAAAATCTGTATATCTGTCGCGGGTCGTTGATAGCATTATGATGGCATAAGAATTTGACTAGCAGTTAATCTAAATCCAATATCTATAATTAGTAAATAAAACGAAAAGTTATCTGAATTTTTTTAATCAGGAATACATGTTTTCTGGAAAAATGGTCCGTAAAAAAAAGGTTCGCGATCCGCATCCGGACCGCGGTCCGCCATTTGGTGACCCCTGGTCTAGACTATTCGAAGACCCCTAGTCTGTGAAAGTCGGACCGGTTTCCATGTTACAAAACAATGAATGTGGGAGCGAGATAGCCGATAAGGGTTTTGGTTTTTTTTAATAAGTAGCAATTCTGGTTCTGATTAAAAAAAATTGGTAGTGTTGTATCATTTTGAAAAGGGCATGAAATGGACCAGTTTTTGCGATTATTTGTCAATTCAGTCTGATATAATTTTTTTTCACAGCAGTCAGTCAAACTTAAGTTAACGTTTTAACTTCGGCATAAAATACAACAAGTTAGACATTTTTTGAAGGATTTTGTTCTAGTTGTCGGTGAAGTTATTACTTCATTCTTTAAAGCAACTATTCAGGATAGCCTAGGTAAAAAAAAACATGAGTTTGAAGTAATTTCTGGCAATGCTAGGCGATAAAAGACCGAAAAGTGGAGATTTTTAAAAAATACACAAAAGTGGTGATATCTCGAAAACCAGCGGACTTTTACTGAGGTCATGTTGATGCTATCTGATAGACCTAATGCCAATCTATCTCCAGTGTCACTTTCGCGTGTTATTTTTGGGACACCCTGTATCTGTGCATCATCTCACCTGAAAAGGTTCCCAAAGTAAATGTGGTCAACTTGTTACGTGATAAATTCAGTGTCTTCAAAGAAGGAAGTCTTCCAAAGACACCAAGGGGAATATGGCAAATTTTGTTATCTTTTAAGTCCAATAACTCTAGTGACTCCAAGCTTTCGAAGGATCTTTCAGTCAGTTTCGCGATCTTATTGAAAGATAAATCCAGAAATAAGACTCCTATCGCTCCCTCGAACACATCATCTCCAATTTCAACCAGTTGGTTATGGCTCAGGTCTATGGAGTTAGCTCCAAGATCGTTAAGAAATCTTGGTTTCAATCGTTTCAGATGGTTGTGCTCTAAATGCAGCTCATATAATTGTTTTGCTCCAGCGAAAGTGTTTTCACCGACATCTCTGATGTCATTATGGTCAAGATAGAGGAATTGAGCGGAGGTAAATTTCGAAAATGCTTTTCTGTATATTCCTCGGATTCCGCTATAGCTCACATTGAAGGATTCTAGGCTGTTTGTGTATGGAAATGTATTTTCTGTGAATTTTGTGATGTTGCAGCCGACGCATCTCAGATGGTAGTCTCCGTAATACTGGTTTGGAAAGGCGAAGGTGATGTCGTTGCAATAATACATTCTCTGGATATTGTCATAATCGCAGCCTTCCAATATTTCGTTGGCTCCATCCTCTTGGACGGTTGAGAGAAGTAAAAGGAGAGGCAACAGATTTTGATTCATATCAACCTGAAACATAATTTGTTAGTATTTAGTGTGGATTTTGATTTTTGCGCTGCGCAGATGTATGTATTCTGCCCAGAAATGAAACATTTTTAATAGTTATTTTTGTATCTAGTGCGCGAAATGCTACTTTGGTGATCGAGAACTGATTTTTTGAACGAGGCGCAGCCGAGTTAAAAAAATAGTCGAGATCACCAAAGTATTTCGCGCATGAGATGCAAACAAAATTTTTTCTACAAACGCCAAAAATATTGTTCTAAAATAAGTAACAGGCATAGCTTAATATGAAAAATAGTATTGAACTGGCTTGAAATGTTTTTCCAAATCAAGTAAATACTGTAACTATGAAAATAAAATGGCATTTGTTTGTTTGATTGAGGAACATAAAGGTTAAAATATAAAAACTCCATATAGTTTACATGCAGTGTGCGAAGTAAGTACTTCGCACACTACTTCGCGCACGGTGTCATGGTAACGAAGGAAAATGAAAAAAAGGGTCACTTCGCATATTGTTTTCAATGCGCGAACCTTGTCATTTTTTGACGTTTGTAGAAAAAATATTATTATTTGAAATGCAAAATACAAAATACAAAATACAATATACCTATTTCCATTGTGTGTTCAAATACTGTATTTAGAAAAGCATTTTGTATTTTATTGAAAAACTTTTTAGGACCTGTCTTGTATTTGCAAAATGCAAAATTCTTTTTGGCGCTCTAGTTCCTCGGAACTGAGTGCTTATCAATTTGCCCAAATGTCTGTAATTTTCGAATTTTTGGCTGAAAATGGTCTCAAACGATTTGGTTCGACTCACTGATCAAAAATCCGAGGTCGAAATCGATTCTGTCCGGCCGGCCGGCCGGCCGTAGGCACGATTACTCGCGAACGAAAGGAGTTAGAGGATTGAAATTTGCAAGGTGGGTTTGGAGCGTAATTATCTCGGACAAGTTCGTTAATGGCGAAATCCATAGAGCGGTTTCGGAGTTTAGCCAATTTTAGTAAAACACATTTTTATGAATATTTCCGAAACCGATCACTCGATCTATCTGAAATTTAGCATCAAATTGTAGAATCATGACCTTTATACGCATGTGAAGTTTTGTATTGACCAGGTTACCGCAAAGTGTCAAAAAAAATAATTTCTTAATTTAAAAAAAAAAATTTCTACAATAACTCTCCAACGGAACGAGCTAGGCAGTTTCAGAGTAGGTTAGGGAAATGAATATCTCCTTTAAGTTCGTTATTGGGCAAAATAGGCCAGATGGTTTCGGAGTAACGAAAAAAAAAATTTTTTTTTAAGTAACAAATTTCAAATTAAATTTTTATTCAAGATGTAGTTTCACCATAAAAATCCATTGATATCATTTTCAACTCCAACAAGCTAATACTTTCGGAGATATGATTTTTCGAAATTTCAATAATGAATCGTACTTCTATGTTTTCACAGAATGTTATAATTATTCTATATAAGCTTTATTATATGCTCTGTGTTCATACTCGTACATGTCATCCTGTTCTATAAGAGAGAGTCGAATTAATTTCAGCTATTTTAATTTGATTTCTTCCACGGTGCAGTTCTAATTCTCAGATTGCTCATTTAATCTTGATAAATAAACTATTATTTGAATTGAATTTCCTTTATGAAGCAGTTCTATCATAAGAATACATTGATATAATTCCCAACTCTGAGAAACCAATACTTTCGGAGATATAATTTGTCTGTTTGAACTAGAGCGCCAGAAAGCTCCTGTCCACAGGGCTTGAACCCATTTTGATTAACACGGTATCGTATATCCATGCTCCTAAGATTATTTTAACACTTATAACGTGCGACAATAATGTTTGATTACAAATGGTCATGCATAAAAAAGTTTTATTTTACTACACCCGCATTTTCTTAGCATAGTAGTTTATTCATATGTTGTTCTTTATCAAACAATTTTAAGAACCAAAAAATAAACTGCTAAAAGAACCCATGTTTACAAAATATGAATATATAAAATTCCACTGTGTGTATAATATGTGTTTGAACTCCTCCTAAACGACGAGACCAATTTTGATAAAATTTTGTGTATGTATTTGAGTGAGTCCCTTAATGGTTTAGAGTCGCAATTCGACGCAATAGGAGGGTCACAATCAGATTATAGAATATTTGTTTTTTTTTTTACTATGAAATGGTGGATGCGACAATCCAGTTTTAGAACATCGACTCTTCTGAGGTCTCCGAGACCTAGAGATGTCACTTTGACATTCGTTATTAATTTTAAGTTCAGTCAGTATTACGCTGTTTGTCCTTTATATTCAACTCTTTAATGCTGCCCATATGCGGAATATTTTTTGGCTGAAAATGGTCTTAAACGATTTGGTTCAACTCACTGATCCAGAATCCATGGTCTGAGTTTATTCTGTCCAGCCGATCCGACCGTAGACACGATCACTCTCGAACGAAATGAGCAAGACAGTTGAAATTTTCAGAGTAGGTTTGGAGATAAATATCTCGGTTAAGTTCGTTATCGGGCAAAATCGACTAAATGGTTTCATAATAACGAAAACAAATTGTTTACATTACAAATTTCAAGTTCAATTTTTTTAAGATGCGATTTCATCATAAGAATCCATTGATATAATTTTCAACTCTAACAAGCTAATACTTTCGGAGATATGATTTTTCAAAATTTCAACCTGAAATCTTAAACTCTGTGATTTCACAGAATGCTGTCATCGTAAATATGAATTTGATCCGTGTTCATACATATCACACAGAATATACCTTAGGTAAGATATATTCTATGTGTTGTCATTTTCATATATTAGTGTTCTGTGATTTTCATATCATAGAGAAATAGAACGTGCCGGCCTGGTGGTCTAGCGGTTGAAGAACTAGCTAGGGTGCCGGAGTCGCGGGTTTGAATCCCGCTCAGGGCATGGATGTGGTGTTGGTTGTGTGAATGTCCAAAAATAGAAATGATAGAGTTTGTGATACAAGGTTGTAACTGTGTAGATGGTCTCAGTCGCCTAGCACATAAAAGGATAGAAAAAAAAGAAATAGAACGTATTGTCTCTGTCTACAGTTAAGAGATTTCAAAGGGAGTATAATGTCATATTTATTTCTAGTTCTATTGAAAATTCTTGATATAAAATACCTCCTGTTCTAGAAAACAAAGTATGATTGAATGCAAAATGAACCATGATACAATCTCAGCTATCATGGATAGCTCTTGGATAATCCATATGATGATGGAAAAATATACTTTTTAAGTTAATAAAACTGGGTTTAGAATATCCCCAGTAAAAACAAAAATTGGAATATTGACTAAGTTTAAATTGATATAATACAAATTTCAGAGTAGATTTAAGGAATGAATATCCCGGATAAGTTCGTTATTGGGTAGAATCGGTCTGGTGGTTTCGGATTAATAATTTTTGGGACTGTTGTTTTTTTTTAATGACAATTTTTGTAGCATTAAAGCATTGAAGCATTGTAGATTGTTCATTTTTTTTAAATGATAATTATTGATGCATTAAAGCATTGAAGATTGCTCATGTAATCTTGATAAATAAACTATTTTTTCTTTGATTCATGTCCTAAACATATCAAATATCTTTTCCTTCGATATTCAACTAATATTTCACAATATGAGAGTGAATGAGTATTATTTTCATGCATAGAATGAAAGGAAGGTAGTTAAATAGCAATTGAATCAACAAAACAAATGACACTTCAGGAATACTTAAAAACAAAACTTGGGTTTCAGATCTCAAATAATAATAGTTACAATTTTTCCAATTCAAAAGTCATGATAACTAATAAATGTTAAATTTGACACGGTAGATCAAATCTTAGTAATTCAACAGATGCTGTATTGGTTCTTAGGCATTTTATACTTAAATTAAAAATTATATATAATTTACACGTGTTTATTGAATATTGAGAAGCGTTTCGTCGACACAGCGACTTCTTCAGCCTGCATCATACTGGTATCTATTGTATACAACGTCAAAATATTTTTTTTTAAATTTGCTTTGCCTGATAATAGCTAATTTAAAGATTCATGGACCAACATTTATTCATTTTCACTTAGAAATTATATCGACAATGGGAATATACATAATATATATTTGAAATACATTTTCCCTAAAGTTGAGAAATAATCCAAATTTTCATATACTCACTTTTTCTTGTGGAATCGTTCATCAGAACAGGCGAACTACATGACACAATTAATTGAAGTAGCTTTCAGAGTGGGCGTGAAGTGATGAAGACATCAAATTGGGTCGAAATTTGAATGGAAACACGCAAACTGAACTTTTTTATGTCGGAAACCGAAATAAGCGATAGCACCTACAAGTGAAGAGACGCAGTTCTTAATTGAAAGTTTCCCATGCGATAATAGCACCAATTTAGCTAATTTTAGTTTATGTCCATCTTGGGTACATTGCACATGAGGAGCTGGAGGCATTTTTATCCGTCCATGATCTCATCGAATCATCAATATTTTGAGATATCTATTATTTTTGCGCGATCGTAGTTACCAGGGCGTTATCATTTGGCCCAAATGTCTGGAATTTTAGAATTTTCAGCCAAAAATGATTTTGGACGATTCCATTCGATTTACTGATGGAGGAACCGAAAGAAAGAACTTAAAAAATGGGTTCAAGTCCTGTGGACAGGAGCTTTCTGGCGCTCTTGTTCAAACCGACAAATTATATCTCCGAAAGTACTGGTTTCTCAGAGTTGGGAATTATATCAATGTATTCTTATGATAGAACTGCATCATAATGGGAATTCAATTCAAATAATAGTTTATTTATCAAGATTAAATGAGCAATCTGAGAATGAGAACTGCACCATGGAAGAAATCAAATTAAAATAGCTGAAATGAATTTGACTCTCTCTTATAGAACAGGATGACATGTACGAGTATGAACACAGATCATATGATAAAGCTTAGATAGAACAATTATAGCATTCTGTGAAAACATAGAAGTACGATTCATTAGGTATTGAAATTTATAAAAATCACATCTCCGAAAGTATTAGCTTGTTGGAGTTGAAAATGATATCGATGGATTTTCATGGTGAAACTGCATCTTAAATAAAAATTTAATTTGAAATTTGTGACTTAAGATAAAATTTTTTTTTTCGTTACTCCGAAACCATCTGACCTATTTTGCCCAATAACGAAATTAACCGAGATATTCATCTCCCTAACCTACTCTGAAAATTTCAACTGCCTAGCTCATTCCGTTTGATAGTTATTGTAGAACAAATTTTTTAAAAGTTTCAAAATTTTTTTTTGACACTTTGCGGTAATCTGGCCGATACAAAACTGCACATGCGTATAAACGTCATGATTCTACAATTTGGTGCTAAATTTCAGATAGATCGAGTGATCGGTTTAGGAAATATTCATAAAACATGTTTTAACTAAAATCGGCCATAACTCCGAAGCCGCTTAATGGATTTCGCCCATTAACGAACTCGTCCGAGATATTTACTCTCCAAACCCACCTTGCAAATTTCAATCCGCTAACTCCTTTCGTTAGTTATCGTGCGTACGGCCGGCCGGCTGGACCGGCCGGACAGAATCGATTTCGACCTCGGATTCGTGATCAGTGAGTCGAACCAAATCGTTTGAGACCATTTTCAACCAAGAATTCGAAAATTACAGACATTTGGGCAAATTGATATAAGCACTCAGTTCCGAGGAACTAGAGCGCCAAAAATGTGGGAAAGCCCTGTGGATAGGAGCTTTGGCGCTGTTGTTCAAACTTTGACAATTCATCTCTGAAATTATTGGTTTCTCAGAGTTGGGAATGATATCAATGGATTCTTATAATAGAACTTCATAGAATAGAAACTAGATTACAATTAAATAACAAACTTCTTCGATGTATTCATTCCTCAAATCTACTCTGAAAGTTATATTATATCAATTTAAACTGAGCCAATATTCCAGTTATCGTAGCCTACTTAAATTCTTTCAATTTCAAATTTCTATTGACGTTTTCGGCCTCAAATCAAATGTAAAATACGTGTGATACATCGTTGGAAAGGTAATTTTGAGTAAAATTAAAAATTGGCAAAAATATATAGGGTGCTATTTGAGATAAAAAAGTCAGAGTCACTTCCGGTCAAACCGATAGTGACTTTAAATTTTTGTTTCTCTCAGTTGAAGGTTCCTTAAACGAATTATTCAAATGTTTATCTTCTGAAATGGCTGAGATAATCCATTGGAACATGTATACTGGGACACCCGGTATACAAGAGTGTTTTGATACCAAAAATAATATTGACTTGCTGCATATTGAATAACTTATGTATAAATATTGGGGATGATGTTTCAGAAGATTTAGAATTGGATAATTTCAATGATGTAGTTCATGAAGACAATAGGAAAGAACAACATAATGGAATCATCAAAAGAAATTACTGTTCGTTGACCACCGAGGTTAATATTACCTTTTACTTCCTTAAGTAGTGAGACATGTTCCTATATACAGTATTCTCATAATGTTGCTAGCAAAAAAATCCTAAAATATTGCACTAAATGTGTATCAAATATTTTTTCATGAGCTAAGGTTCATAATACAGAATGAATTCACATTCAAATATCAGAAACAAATGGACAGAATCAAATTTTCCTCGAATTCTTCATCAGGTAGTCGAACTCAGTCGTTCGAGACCCTTTTCGGCAAAAAATTTGAAAATCACATACATTTGGGCAAAATGATAACGCGATGTTCCTCAGAACATACGCGCAAAAAAGTAATATTCTAAAACTATAAGATATCGCTCATATAAATATGGTTGAATTAAAATGGTGCCACGTTCTAAGTGCCAAAATTTACCTAATTAAAATTAAAATTAGTGAAAGACCAAAATAATCTTAAAGCTAAAGGAAGAAAATAATTATATGCAAATTATGGTTCAGTCCAGGTCAGGTCAGGGTACCTTGCCCCATAGATTACTAAGAGGCAAAAGCAAAAAAAATCTTCGTTAATTGGTTTATTACAATTCAATTAGGCAATATATAAATTTGGATTACAATCTAAAAAAAAAAAATTTCTATGGATAAGTATAAGAATTTCAAGTGGTTCCAATTATGGAAATATTGAAAAATCCACTAACAAATCTCAAAGAATAATTCAAGCATGGAAACATCTCTCACCATAGCCAGAATTCCATCAAATTGAAAATGTTTTAAACAAATATAAGAAATTGAGTTAAACTGTTAAACAGAATTTATGAAATTTATTTATTTATTTATTTATTTATTTATTTATTTGAACGGATGAAAAGTAAAAGATAATACAAAAATTATACCATACGGAGGAACTTAACTTAAAGTGAATGCCACTCTTGATGTTGCTGGTTGACCTATTTCTGGTAGGTACTTCTTCTGCTTGTAAGTTTGTACGAATATGATATTCCTAAATTTTTTCATCCAAACTTTGGTCCAGATAATTTAAAGTTGAAGTTACAAGCAGGTATCCAAATTTTTTGTGTCCAAAATCCATAAAAAAGTAATTCAAGGTTGAATCCGAATTTCTCCGTTTCAAAATAATGCATTTACAGCTGAATTAATACGCCAAACCAAACTTCCAATATCCAAAAAATGACTTCTACAACTCGGCTACAATTTACTATTTTAAATCGATCTGTACTCAAGAAGGCCTTCGAAGTATCAATGATCGTGATTAGTAAATTAAAATATACTGAGATCCAGATTACAGAAGATATAAAAAATGATAATGAAAGCATAAAAAAACCATAATAATACGCCGAATGAATCTTGAATAAAACGAACCGATTGACCAACAATGACATCTACCCATGCATTGATGAACTTCTCAATTACAGATGACAATATTTAAAGTGAAATCTATAATGATTGAATGATGAGAAATTTTGAAAATGGTAACTACAACGAGATTATGTGAATTTAGATTCGAAAATTGAAAACGAAAATTGAAATGACATGAACTAGAAATTAGCATATACAAGCATAACCCACGAAATGACAATATGTATTATGAAATCAAATTTGGTAATGAATAAATTGGTGAAATAAACCAAAGAACGATAATTTTCTATAATGAACGAAAACAAACTGTAACAATGGCTGCATATATGACTATTAGTTTGAATGATCTTTGTCATTTGTGAATGGAACTTTTGGATTTTCCGTTGTTCAGTTAATTGACTATTGATTATTATAGCTTTGTTTTAATAACATATCAATATTGAACTGTACACAATGCACGTCAAAAACAAGAGTGCCAATAAAATGAAAGAAATATGCCTTCAATATTATCTACCAACTGTTAAGGAATAACGTCGAATCAACGTAGCTTTGACAGTTGATGTTAGCTTTACATTTTTACATTAATCTACCAGATGTCAAAACTTCTAAAATGTATGATTGTATGAATGAATAATATTGGGATGAAAAAAATCAGACTTTCAACAACGTAATTTTTTAAAGGAATGCTCAGTCTTCATAGACATCTGAAACATTTTTATCTTAAAAAAACATTCGACAAAATCCAGCAACATATACGGATCCCCGTGGGCAAGACCTCCTCTGCACGAAATCGTTGAACAGGGGACCTCCAGGTACTCCCCAGGCTACATTTTTTCTCACGACAAAGTAGTTTTTGACTCCCGGTCTTCTCATGAAAATTATTCTACCAGCGGATGTGAGGGATATCATTAGGATGAAGCAGACAACTAGGATCCATCCACGAGAAAGTTTCATGATGATAAACTGAAATTATAATTTGAACATAAAAATTCAGATTCCAGATACATCGGACAAATTATTGTATAACATAACTAATTTCAGATAGGAAAATCGCTTACAAAATTGAGTCGCATATCGATAGTGACATTCAAGGGAGAACTAAAAATGAAATAATTTTTCTTTTAATAGTCTAGTCAACAAGTGCTTTTTAGGTCAAAATTTTTGCGTATTCTCCGAAAATTATGATTGAGGTGTCATTCGATTGGGAATAACATGTAGATAATTTTTGAGAAAATGCTAAGATCGTTCGAAAAATTGCAATAGTTATAAACAATTAAGTGAAAAAAAAGAAGTAGGTTTCGGTTTTTGCCAATATCTCAAGACTATTTGAGATAATTCGAATTTAAAAAAAATTCGAATAGGGGAGGAAATTTTCTAAAAAAAAGTTCCAACTGCCGGAACTGTAGGACCAATATTTATAATTTTCCTGGAGGGTTGAAAACCCGCCCGAAAACGGGTACTCCGACGCAATATGAAAATAAAAAATTTAAAAAAATCATGCGCCTACTGGATAAATCAATGAACAATAATCCGTGTTCCAAAATTGTTTATCGGGATTTTTCAATTAGTTATCCATTCGTTAATTAACAATTTTTTGTAGCTCGAACATTAACATTGCAAGTACGATAATTGCTAACTATTAATCTGAGAATATTTTCCTTTCGTGAAGTTATTATTCATAGGTCTTAGAATAGATTCCTATTGGAAAACTTTAACAATTGTTAATTTTCTGTTTTATGTGTACAATTTACTGAGTGAAGTGAAAAATTATAAAACTTCAATTTATAATATTACTATTGATCCGTTTATGATGATCAGAAACTACTCAAAAATGATTTTTAATAATTATTATCTCCTATTGTTGAAAAAATTGTTATAAGCCAATGCGTTGTTTATTTAATAATTCAAAATTCTCTTTTGAAACATAATTGAAGATTTATAATTTTTCACTTAAGTAAATTGTTGATAACAAAACGAAAATCAACAATTTTTCGAATTTTCCAACGGTAATCTATTCCAAGACTATTCTCAGATTAATAGTTTAACAATTATCGCACACATAATGTTCTTGCTACACAAAATTGTTAATTAACTAATGGATAACTAATTGGAAAGTCGCGATAAACATTTTTGGATCAAGGATTTTTGTTCATTGATCTATCCTGCAGACGCGTGAATTTTTTCAATTTTTTTTCATATTTAATAAGTTTAAATAATATACATATTATACATATTTGCAATTAAGCTAATAAATAAGCATTTCGGTTTTTGGAAAATACTATTTTCATTAATATACAAACATATTAACACTGCAATTAAATTAGTGTTTGTATTTTTATTATCATGCAATTTTCTATTTAAGAATAAACCTTCTCGTATCTTCTAGTTTGAACCCGATTACCCCATTTTCTTTTCTAGAAACTTATAATATATAAATCAGGTCAGAACTAGACGGATTTGTCGAGAAAAATTACTGTAATTAAAGTGTTTAATGCGCATAATAATGACGTGAAATACACTTCAACAATCAACGGGTTTGTTGAGAAAAATTACTAAAAATCGACGAGTTCATCAGCTGAAATAATGACGTAAAGTAAAGGTCATGACAAGTACGTCATAATGACTCCCTATCGCAACCAGAAAATGTTAAATTCTGTAAAATCACCAATATTCGACGTAGTAAAGAGGTCATCCTGCTACCCGAGATTTCATTTTCTAAATATCCATAATTCCCCTCATTTTCTACTCGAAAATCATTACGAGTGCTTTTAATCGAGGATCTTTCATGAACAGGTGTTCGAAGTAGCAATACAACGATCAACATATCGATTAGGTATCACAGTATCAGTTTGATGTCAATCAATTTCTTCAACACAAAATAGAGCTAGAATATTTGCATGTAATAAGTTATTCTGAATATTTTCATACTAAAAACACAACATAAAGTGGTCGAGAAGTATTTTTATCATTATCAACCCAATAATCTGTAATTGATACAGGCATAAAGCGATAAGTATACAAGATAATTCATTTCACGAAAATGCAAAATCAATGTATCTGTTGATATTGATTTTAACATTCAATTCAAGGTATTTAGGAAAAAAAGGCATCATTCATACCTATGGTATTATATTGAACAACCACTTCAGTTACTTATCACTCAATTGATTTCTTATTATACTTATATCTACTTATAATGAGGCAGAGCGTGAGTAACATTAGTCGATAACGTTTCGTAACTAATCTCAGAACTTTATCGCACCTCCTAGAACATTTATTCGTCGGTTTTTAAATTTTCCGTGGACAATATTTAGCAGGAAGTCCGCAGTTCAAAACAAATATCATTCGTTTCCCGAACTAAGGGGTGCTCTATGGAATTTAACCAATCTACGGTATTGTTCATCGCTGAGACCTTGAATTGCTATAAAAAATAAGATGATTAATGAGACTTATACTAACCGACAAAGAAACTGTAACACCCAGAAGGAGCTGTTTAAATTTCAATTTTTTTTGGTAAATCATAGATAGTATAGCAAGGAGTAAATTATTGAAATTTGAAGAAAAAAAGAAGGGTTTACAATTTTTTTTTTAATAAATTTGTTAATAATGTGTTTGTCCACCGCGATTATCTAGACACTCCCCAACACGTCTTGGCATTGATGCAATAAGATGGTCTATTTCATCTCGAGGGATACTATCCCAAGCTACCTGTAGTTCATGTCTCAGAGCCACCAAAGTCCGTGGGGGTTGGGGTCAATTTCCAAGCCACCCATGATGTCCCAAACATGCTCTATGGGTGAAAGATCAGGGATCTGGGCGGCCATGGCTTAAAATTCACATGAGTCGCTTCAAAAACTAACTCTGGCAACATGAGGTCGAGCATTATCTTGCTGAAATATTGGATTCTCGAGCCGGTTAAGGTAAGGGAGAACATATGGCTCCACTATTTCTTGAAGGTAACGCAGCGCTGTCATGTTAACTCGAATAAAGATTAAAGGTGACCTACTTGCATGTGCAATAGCACCCCATACCCCTCCCTATCGACAACTTTGCAACCTCTAGATTCCGGGGGTTCGGCTGGTGCCGGTAATTTGAGAAGGGGAGAAAAGAGTGAGGGTAATGGATTGAAATAGGCGGAAACGGACGGAGAAGGGTAGTCTCAGCAAGTGAGTTATCAAGTAGTTCTCAAGTGGCTCTCAGGGAGTTCTCAGGTAGTTCGGGCAGTTCTTTCGACTCTCTGCGAAGTGTAATCAAGACGAGTAAGTACCATTGTGAAACAGATTCTGTGTTGTGAATAAAAATCTAGACTGTGTTTGTGTGTGCTTCTCTCATTTCGCTAACCCGTTTAAATTTACCTCCGAAAACGAAAATTTCGATAAGTCCTTAATTCTATATTCAACATCATACACGTGAGGGATTGAAGTACAATCTGCACCTTCATTAATTAGTCGCGAATTTAGAACATTTTCTTTAGATATCTAATCTCAATAACATGAGAATGTGAAATTTTTATTCGTTTTTTGACTTATCTGTCATTTTTTATATATTCGTGTTTTGATTTTATTTTATCGTTTCTATAAACAAGTTGGAAATGCTCTATGGCCAGCGGATTTGAAACGCTTGTTCAAATTTATAGCCTTAGCGGTCGTCCATCCAGGGACTGTATTCGCCCAAGGCTACTCACCTTCAGGAAAAAGAAATATTACCAATATTTCCAAGAATATAAATCCGACTTTATAAACAAACGTCCAAAAAAACTGTTCTACTTTTTAGCCGAGAATGGTGTCAAACGATTCATTTTGACACAAATATATACATTGACTGGGTCAAAAATAAACAGTACTGTGTCTGTGAAGGCGTAAAGACCCAATCAAATACATGCAATCACTGTTTATTCGAAAATGAACAGTGCGGTGGCGTAAGGTCCCATTCGAATACATACAGTTACTGTTGGTTCGAAAATGAACAGTGCTGTGTTTGTGGTGGCGTGTGGATCCATTCGAATACATATATTTACTGTTGGGTCAAAAATAAACAGTGCTTTATTTGTAGCAGATTGGGGACACAAATCAGTTCAATAGTATACAAATGTGTCATGAGATAAAAACACCTGTAGAGCGTCGGTTTATTTTGAGTAGTTTATTCCGAGAATTATTCCTTTGACACAAATTAGTAGAATCGTACAGTTGTGCCATGAGGAACTATGAACTGACATTTTATCACAAACACAATCATTTGCTCCTTACTATACTATCTATGTTTCACCAAAAAAAAATGAAATTTAAACAGCCCCTTCTGGGTGTTGCAGTTTCTTTGTCAGTCAGTATATTAGTATTAGTTGGCACTCTGTTCTCATCAACAGCGTGCCAATAAGGTGATGAAGTGGCTTCCTTCGAATGTTCAATAGATTTGCGTATAAGGTTTGGGTGGGTTCAAAAATGGAAAAACAAACTCTATATCTACATTGACATTTAATCGATCAATTCAAAAATAGATACAAAATACTTTCGTTGGGCATTAGGTAGATCCCATTTAGATTGACACGAATATTGTAGAACTATTGATTACATGATTTTCCGGCTTGCCTGTATAGTGGCTGAAACAAAAATTATAGATATTAGTAGATATAAATTGACAGTGTCAAAAAAGTGTCCAGAATTTCAATATTTTGTTTGAATTCGTTTAGATCTTCACGTTTTATCATATACCTATACAGAGTGTTCTATTAGTGCATCGGTCTATTCCTAGAAAAAAATTGTTCATGAACAATGTTCTGAAAGACTTTCAGTTATTAAAATCATTCGGAAGTGTTTCTTCTTCTAAATAATACACAGTGAATATTTCTTGCAACGACGTATCGCTTATAGCAACGACAATTTAGATCCCGGACTAATTTGTATGTAAAGGGAATTGAAGTCGCGTATTTCAGTTGAAATCACAGATAACAGAACTCTTTCTGTGATCTGTGATTGAAATAATGCGTGGGAAGTTTTAAAGGCGGTAAATCCCCGGTTTCATGTAAATCTGCGGCCGGTGTCCCCTACATATATATTATTTTGTGATATTCACGTATTGGTGTCTACTTTAATTTTAACCAACAGCCAACAGTGATGTCTAAGCGTTAAGCTTCAACAGTTGAGGAAAAAGCTTATATAATTTGGTGTTTAGATCATGGGGAATAATCATTGCCATAGAACATAGAAAAAGGTGACTGTAGTTAATTGATAATAATTAAGAGATACCAACACCTCCTACATTAAAGGCCATTCATCAAAAACAATATGGCCGCCATGGTGGACGGAGAAAGGGCGGTAGATTCAAAATTTGAATTATAGGATTTTTATTTAATGGTGCACATATATTTTCCATTGATCCTCTATTAGATGACTTTGAATCTTAACAAAAATAGCATAATATTCATGATACTCAAGTGATGCCTACTAGGACCATGTTTTGATTAAAAATTTTTAGCACTAGCTTCACATTCTGCTTTTAATTGATGTTGCATATAAGGAAATGGTAGGTCCACCAGTTATTTCTTATATTTTTCAAAAGATGAATGGAGTCGAGAGCATAAAAAAGGGGTCTTTTATTATCAGGAGTATGTTTATATAAAATATGCTTGGGCTATTCTTTTCTTTATTTCCCTTTCCACTGGATCCGACTGCTGTGAGGTAGGAATATTCATCTACTCCCTGTATTATTTCATCTCGCAGGATAAGATCACTCCTGCCATTATTCACAACAATATATTTCGTTTTCGAGGTGTTTATGGTCAAACTCCACACTCCTCATCTTTGGCCTTCCAGGTCGTCAGCAAAGTGTAGAGTGAAAAGTATATATTATTTTCCCATCGGAATTTCTATATTTCGACATTTTCTTCGCCAATGTTTCAGAGTCGAGACAAGATAGACCTTAAACAGAGTCAGTGCTACCGGACAGTCCTGTCGGAGATCTTTTGAGATACGAAACTCCTTAGGCAGTTTGGTTCCCACCTTCACCCTTGCTGAAATATCCGTTAAGATCTCCTTCACTCCCCTAATTGTTTATCTGACTTACGCTATTTCCTTCCAAGATCTTCCACCATTAAGCGAATGGTACACTATCATAAGCCTTCTACAAGTATACAAAAATCAAGTTTCTCTCTTTTCTTTTTCCACAAGCTGCTTCAGGCAAATAATGTCTTCAACGCATGATCTTCCTGCCTTGAACCGTTTCTGCTCTTCTATGACATGTATTTCATCTCCTGTTCTTCCTTTTATTATTCTACCATATAATCTGGACAATGAGTTGGTAACTGTTAGTCCTCGGTAATTTGGACCTTTTTTTTTTTTTTTAAATTTAATGCTTGTGGCTTTTACTTGATGCAAATCCATATTAACTCAATGAAAAATTATATACGATTTACACTTATTTATTCAATACTGTGACGCGTTTCGTCGACTCAGCGACTTCATCAGACTACATCAGTATGATGTAGTCGGCAACTTTGAAACAATGCGAATATTCTTCTGTCCGAACGAATTTCGACATCACAATTTTTTCGAGCCGAAACTGTTTGGATCAGCCTTAATCTTGATTTTTTACATTTGCTACTTTGTGAGATGGTTGTTTATGATCATGGAATAAATCTTACTTGCTTTCCTCTCAAGGCAAACAACAGAAACAGCAACCCCTCACGTTGAAATATGGATAAAAGCAGTAACCATATGGATGCTGAGGGGTGATACCACTTGCTGGCCTGTCGCAAGAAGTTTCACTCATGACCATCACTACCAAGGTCACTAGTACCATCAAAACGAGAATACTGTTGATAAGTAACTGAGCCATGTTCTCTTTGTACCTACGTTTTCGGTAAGAATGGCGTATACTTACACTCCAGCTAATTTATACTTGTTCCTCCATTGTTCTACCTTATCTGGAATTTTTCGAGCTGAATGGGTAGGACTGTCGAAGGATTAACAGATTTTGTTAAGATATGTACTGGAAAATCCGATACTGTCATACATATTAATATATATATAT
The DNA here is from genome assembly GCA_937662695.2 of Halyzia sedecimguttata. Lineage (NCBI taxonomy): Eukaryota > Metazoa > Arthropoda > Insecta > Coleoptera > Coccinellidae > Halyzia > Halyzia sedecimguttata. The sequence goes on along the minus strand of OW569415.2, from coordinate 84,964,359 downwards.
ATATATGTATATATATATATATATGGAGAGATTGAGATAATAGGGTATTTATTGTTATCATTTTTCATTACATTTTGTGGATCTGACAATAATAAAGTATGTGCATGAAAAATAAAATGAAATAACTGATAATACTGATTTCATAAGGTAGAATTTCAAGATGCTTGTTGTTCATAGACTTACATATAAGTGGATTGCCTTTTATATTTCGGGGTTAGAGAACAAAAACAAATATTAATAATCGAAAATTGCTTTATTATTTTTCAAAATATTCTCCATGAAGATCCATACACTTAAGCATGCGTTTGAACCAATTATCGGGGTACGTTTGCCACTTTCATTGATGTATCTCCAAAACATGAATTCTGAACGCTCTAGTTCCTCGGAACAGAGTGCTTATCAATTTGCCCAAATGTCTGTAATTTTGGAATTTTTGGCTGAAAATGGTCTCAAACGATTTGGTTCGACTCACTGATCAAGAATCCGAGGTCGAAATCGATTCTGTCCGGCCGGCAGGCCGTAGGCACGATAACTCTCGAACGAAAGGAGTTAGAGGATTTAAAATTGCAAGGTGGGTTTGGAGCGTAAATATCTCGGATGAGTTCGTTAATGGGCGAAATCCATAAAGCGTTTTCGGTGTTATGGCCGATTTTATTAAAAATATTTTTTATGAATATTTCCGAAACCGATCTCTCGATCTATCTGAAATTTAGAACCAAATTGTAGAATCATGACCTTTATACGCATGTGAAGTTTGTATTGACCAGGTTACCGCAAAGTGTCAAAATAAATTTTTGAAAATATCAAAATTTTTTTTCTACAATAACTCTCGAACGGAATGAGCTAGGCAGTTGATATTTTCAGAGTAGGTTAGGGAGATGAATATCTCGGTTAAGTTCGTTATTGGCATAATAGGCCAGATGATTTCGGAGTACCGAAAAAAAAATTTTTTTTTTAAGTAACAAATTTCAAATTCAATTTTTATTTAAGATGCAGGTTCACCATAAAAATCCATTGATATCATTTTCAACTCCAACATGCTAATACTTTCGGAGATATGATTTTTCGAAATTTCAATAATGAATCGTACTTCTATGTTTTCACAGAATGTTATAATTATTCTATCTAAGCTTTATTATATGATCTGTGTTCATACTTGTACATGTCAGCCTGTTATATAAGAGAGAGTCAAATTCATTTCAGCTATTTTAATTTGATTTCTTCCATGGTGCAGTTCTCATTCTCTGTTTGCTCATTTAATCTTGATAAATAAACTATTATTTGAATTGAATTTCCTTTATGATGCAGTTTTATCATAAGAATACATTGATATAATTCCCAACTCTGAGAAACCAATACTTTCGGAGATATAATTTGTCTGTTTGAACTAGAGCGCCAGAAAGCTCCTGTCCACAGGGCTTGAACCAATTTTTAAGTAAAAATTTTTGCGTATTCTCTGAAAATAATGATTGAGGTGTCATTCGAGTCGGAATGGCTTGCAGATAGTTTTTGAGAAAATGCGGAGGCCGCTCGCAAAAATTGCAATAGTTATAAACAATAAAGTGAAATTCAAAAGAAGGAGGTTTAGGTTTTCGCCAATATCTCAAAAACTATTTGAGATAATTCCAATTTGAAAAAAGATTCAAATAGAGGAGGAAATTTCCTAGAAAAAAGTGGAATAAAAATTTATAATTTTCCTAGGGGGTTGATAATACACCCGAAAACGGGTACTCCGTCTTGCGCAAGCCTCGCCCCCTTCATACCTTTGATGAAATGATATTATTTAAACTTATTAAATTTAAAAATAAAAAATTTGAAAACATATATAGGCCCTGAAGGATAGATCAATGAACAATAATCCATAGTTCATAAATGTTTATCGTGATTTTTCAATTAGTTATCCATTAGTTAATTAACAATTTTTTATAGCACGAACATTAACATTGCAAGTACGCTAATTGTTAAACTATTAATCTGAGAATTTTTTCCCTTCGTGGAGCAATTTTTCAAAGGTCTTAGAAAAGATTCCTATTAGAAAATTTCAAAAATTGTTAATTTTCGTTTTGTTAGGAACAATAAAATTAAGTGAAAAATTATAAGGCTTCAATTTATAATATTACTATTTCATTTTCTTATGACCAGAAACTACTCAAAAATGATTCTCAATAATTATTATCTTCTATTATGACATAATTTAAAATTTTCTTTTGAAACATAATTGAAGCTTTATAATTTCTCAATTAAGTGAATTGTTAATTACAAAACGAAAATAATTTAAATAATTTTTCAAATTTTCCAACTGCAAACTCTTCCAAGATGGTTCATTGATCTATCCTGTAGACGTTTGAATTTTTTAAATTTTTAATTTAATATTTAATAAGTTTAAATATTTATTCATGAAAGGTCCGAAGGGGGAGTACTCGTTTTCGGGAGTATTTTAAACCCTGTAGGAAAATTATAAATATTGGTCCTAATTCGAATTTACCATGGTAAATTCGAATTAAGAGTGTCCAATACAGGAGAATGGACAACATAATTTACTATGGTAAATTCGATTAAGGGTGTCCAATACAGAAGAATGGACAATAGAACATACACGCAAAAGCTTCTGCTTTTACGTCAGTGCTTGAACCAATTGTTTCAAATAACTATCACAAAGTAACGGACTACTCTATCCATTATTTTTCAATAAAATTTCAACACTTGAATTTTGATTTCCATACAAGAAAATAGCATAATTGATTAATTGAATCTTCCAACCAATATTTCACATATACAGGGTGAGTCTTTGACCACTGCATTAATTTTAACCAAAGATTCCTCTCATCAAATGAAACACTTTTTTCATTTAACATTCTTCCAAATTCAGCTCAGCTAAAAAGATACAGGCTGTTGAAATTTTGAAAAAAAATCAGTTTTTATTTTGTAGCTTTGACATCCTTTTTTCGAATAAAATGAATGTTGGCGTAAAGTTTCCTATAACTATGATACATATTTTCCAAATATTAGTTATTTTCTACTTCTACTGGTTTTCTAGTTATGGACTCGTGGATTCATAAAACTAAACGAAATTAGCATAAAGAAAGCATATAAAGTTTTTCTTGAGTCATTTCAAGAATATTCCATCGTTCTAGAACATTATATTATTCTCCATCATTTCCCCTTAAACGCACCGTTTTCGAGATATTCTTCATTGAATGTTTTAAAATGGAAAACTCCAGAAATTTCACCACTTTTATGGATCCGTCCCTGAGCGTTGGAATCCCGAATCAAGCTGTAAACCACGTTACCATGCCTTATTCTCGTCCGCCAACAATGTCATAGATAATTTATATGCGGGAGTGTATTAGCACATTGTGAAATCTTTAAACGCTTGTAACTTTTTACCTGAGCCGAATCTGGAAAAATGGTAAATGAAAAAAGTGTTTCATTTGATGAGAGGAATCTTTAGTTAAAATTAATGCAGTGGTCAAAGACTCACCCTGTATAAACACGTGAAATATTTCCAATAACAACAGAGGAAAATTTTTCTTCTACAGTCGCCAGAACTGTGGAATTATTGAATTCTCATAATACCTTCTCAAATTCATTGTTTTTCCAAAGTAAATTCACATTGTGAAAATGCGTAATTACTACGACTTCTATGCACAGAGGACAACGTTGCGTAATTATCTAACAGAAAAATGACTATAACCTAACATTTTCAAAATATGCATGGTGAAATGTGTCAAATTTTCATGGCCAACCGGGAGACTTCGAATTTAAGCTAGTAACCGGAGCAGAGCGGTTAAGACCAATCTCTTGCTAAACATAACCGATCGGTTATAATAGCAAGGGATTGGTCTTAACCGCACTGCTCCGGTTATTCGCTTAAATTCGACTTTTATAGAAGTGAATGGAGTATATGTCAAAACGATCGAGTACGCATAACCTCGAAAATGTCAAACCTTACGACTTACCTTACGTCTGCTGCCAGTTTGCAACACTAGGGTTGTCCAATCCCGAAATATAAAAGGCAACCTATTGTACCATTCATAAAGTTCCGAGACCGAGACAGTCGCAATGTTCTGAAGAGCTGATTCTAGTAACAAAATAATTTTGAAATTAAGTTAAAATTGTTGCTACTCAATTCTTTGCCCAGCAAGAACCACGAGAACGTGTGAGGTCAACTTTGCCATCAAAAATGGGTTCAAGCCCTGTGAATAGGAGCTTTCTGGCGCTCTAGTTCAAACAGACAAATTATATCTCCGAAAGTATTCGTTTCTCAGAGTTGAGAATTATATCAATGTATTCTTATGATAGAACTGCATCATAAAGGAAATTCAATACAAATAATAGTTCATTTATCAAGATTAAATGAGCAATCTGAGAATGAGAACTGCACCATGGAAGAAACCAAATTAAAATAGATGAAATGAATTTGACTCTCTTTTATAGAACAGGATGAAATGTACGAGTATGAACACAGATCATATAATAAAGCTTAGATAGAATAATTATAGCATTCTGTGAAAATATAGGAGTACGATTCATTATTGAAATTTAGAACTTCATCTTAGCAGAAATTGAATTCAAACATCATAGAAGAATTTAAATTCAACAAGAGTGCCAAAAATTATCAATCCAAAACCAATAGACGAATTCTACCCAACAACGAAATCATCCGAGATATTCATTCCTCAATTCTATGATGAACGATAATATATATCTTTCCTCAAATCTACTCCAATACACCAATATTCCAGTTTTGTTTTTAGTGGAGATATTCTGAACTCAATATTATTAAAAATTTAATGCTTGTGGCTTTTACTTGATGCAAATCCATATTAACTCAATGAAAAATTATATACGATTTATATATTATACAGTATGATGTAGTCTGATGAAGTCGCTGTGTCGACGAAACGCGTCACAATATTGAATAAATAAGTGTAAATCGTATATAATTTTTCATTGAGTCAATATTATTAACTTACCATTACCATTCCCATCATCATATGGATTGACCATCGGCATGAAAATATCAACCAACAAAAAGTATGATATTATATTATCATTCTCATATTTATACGATTGCTGGAATGAATGACAATGAGACAACGTCATGTCTCAGGAAAATAAGTTGACATTATAACAATTCATAGAATACCCACAGAATATTTCTATCATTCTGTGAAAACGTAGAAATACGATTTACATTGAAATTTTGAAAAATCATATTATCCACAAGTATTATTTTGTTAGAGTTAAAAATGATATGAATGGATTCTTATAATGAAACTGCTTATTGAAAAAAATTTAATTTGGAATTTATTTTGTAAAAAAAAATTTTTTTTTGTTACTCCAAAACCATCTGTCCGATTTTGCCCAGTAACGAACTCAGCCGAGATATTTATCCCCCAAACCTACTCTGAAAATTTCAACTCCCTAGCTCATTCCGTTCGAGCCTACGGCCGGACGGCCGGACCGGCCGGACAGAATGAATTTTGACCACGGATTCTTGATCAGTGAGTCGAACCAAATCGTTTGAGACCATTTTCATCAAGAAATTCGAAAATTACAGACATTTGGGCAAGTTGATAAGCACTCAGTTTCGAGAAACTAGAGCGCCAAAAACAAAAACTTGAATACAATTCTCGGGTATTTCTGAGTTTTTGGCGCTGTTGTTCCTCGGAACAGAGTAGTTTGCTGTAATTGAATAATAATAATAATAATTGTCTGTAATTACCGAATTTTTGGCGTTCTGGTTCGACACACTGATCAAGAATCCGTGGTCAAAATCGATTCTGTCTGGCCGACGTTTAACACGATAACTCTAGAACGGAATGAGCTAGACAGTTGAAATTTTCAGAGTAGGTTTGGGAGATAAATATCTGGGCTTGGTTCGTTATTGGGAAAAATGGCCTGGTGGTTTCGTAGTAACGAAATAATTTTTTTTTGCATTACTAATTTCAAATTCAATTTTTTTTAAGTTAAAATTCACAGATATCATACTCAACTCTAACAAACTAATACTTACAGAGATATGATTTTTCCAAATTTATAATTAATCGTAATTTTATGATTTCATAGATTGTTCTATGACGGAGGTTACATCTGGTCAATCTGGTTCAGTTTGAGATCAATCATGGATTGATGTCAGATGTCACGTGTGAAATCTTCTGTTATCAAATACCTCTGAGTGCATCGTGTATTGACAATGTGATTGCATTATTACAAATGAATATAATAACTATAAAAACTTGAATATTCCGAGAATACAATGGAAAATTTCCTTTATCGTTAATTTCCACACTGAAGTTTTGCATTGAGTATTCAATAAATTAACAAAATGTTTTCATAGAAACAGATAAGATTACAGAACTCCCAAATAATATTTAAGTCCATGATCATTGAGAATTGATCTATCTGAGAAAAGTTACGATGTTTTATAAATGTTTAAGTGAGTTTGTATAATGTGACGTGTCTTAAATGATTCGAATATATGTTGAGAACATCCGTTCTCTGGTGATAATAGTTCTCTTCTTCTTCCTCAATCTGTTATATCAATTTCATTCGAGATCATGTTACGTTCTTTAATTATCTTCGGGCACAGCATTCCCCTTCAGGTGTTCTTCAATCCCATCTCATGATCTTCTTTCAATATAAATGTCTTGTCACTCGAGTACTCTCCCATGGAGGTCACAATTTCAGATCGTTCTATATACTTTCATCCCTTAGGCTTGTTTCACATGCATTCGGTTCCATTCGGTTCGGTTCGTTTTCGGTTTCAACCGAAAACGAATGAAGACCTTTCACACATATACGGTTCATATTAGGTTTTATGTTATCTCCCGAAACACAGACTCAATCACAATTCCAATTTTTTCGCGACGTCAGAGTCATCAAAGGCATTCAAAATTCGAACACGAACATCTTTACTTCCTGCGTCTTTGATTTATCTTTATATTTTTCGAAAGGTTTGTACCACAGCACTGGTTTAGATTTACCGCAGGAATCAGTCGATCCACATTTGGTAAACCGTCATTTTCTCATGAATACTGAGATAGCAACAATATCCCGAACATATGTATTTATGTTTATATTTCTATATTCGAACAATTTCGGAAATATCGAAAGATATCTGCTCGTTTAAAACCATGACATTACATGAAAACATATGTAAATATGTATTACTTTATGGTTAAAACCAAATCTAAACCGTATTTGTGTGAACGCTCCGGTTGATCTGTATTCCCTACACACGAATCCAAACCTGATTGAAACCTATTCGTGTCGAGGGAGTATTCGGTGCTGTACGGTTTCTATTCGGTACCGAATCTCAACCGAAGCACCATTTCACACTTGTCGCCAGCGACCGAATTGAAACCGAAAACGAAACGAACCGAATGGAACCGTATGCATGTGAAACAAGCCTTACTCTTACAAGTCATGGCAGTCCGGACGTCAAATACAACATTGCCCTCAATATGAATTTTCCGGAAATTGAATACAGTTCTGAGCTCTCCATGTTTTCTGTTTGTTTCAGTTTTCGCAGTTTGCTTCATTGTGTCAGTGAGCAGTGATGTAGTGATTTCAGGAGATGGCAAATCGAAGCTACAAATAAGAAGGGTTCCAAATGATGGTTTGCTTCTAGATCTCATTGTCGGTAAGTTATCTCGAAGGCAATAAACAAGTTGCTAAAGCACTGTGGCCCATCCAGTTACTGAACGCGCCCAAGGCTGCTTAGCCACAGGAAAAAAATATTAATCCTAATAGTTCCAAGTATATAAATCCGACTGTAGAAACAAGCGTCCAAAAAAAACTGGCCCACCTTTTGGCCGAGAATGGTATCAAACGATTAGTTTCAACTCAAATACATACATTCACTGTTAGGAAAATATACATGCTATGTTTGTGGTGGCGTAAGGACCCATTCGAATATAAACTTTTACTGTTGGATCGAAAATAAATACTGAATATGCTAGATATCGTCCGAACGCTGAAGTCAAGCAGCGTCGGACACGGTTAATACTTGGATGGGTGATCGTTTGGAACACCACGTGCTATCATCTTTTTGGCGCTCTAGTTCCTCGGAACTCAGTGCTTATCAATTTGCCAAAATGTCTGTAATTTTCGAATTTTTGCCTGAAAATGGTCTCAAACGATTTGGTTCGACTCACTGATCAAGAATCCGAGGTCGAAATCGATTCTGTCCGGCCGGTCCAGCCAGTCCGTCCGGCCGTAGGCACGATAACTCTCGAACAAAAGGAGTTAGAGGATTGAAATTTGCAAGGTGAGTTTGGAGCGTAAATATCTCGTACAAGTTCATTAATGGGCGGAATCCATCAAACGGTTTCGGAGATATGGCCGATTTTAGTAAAAATATTTCTTATGAATATATCTGAAACCGATCACTCGATCTTTCTGAAATTTAGCACCAAATTGTAGAATCATGACCTTTATACGCGTGTGAAGTTTTGTATTGACCAGGTTACCGCAAAGTGTAAAAAAAAAATTTTCAAAATTTAAAAATTTTTTTTCTACAATAACTCTCGTACGGAATGAGCTAGGCAGTTGGAATTTTCAGAGTAGGTTAGGGAGATGAATATCTCAGATAGTTTCAGAGTAACAAAAAAAAATTTTTTTTAAGCAACAAATTTCAAATTCAATTTTTATTTAAGATGCAGTTTCACCATTAAAATCCATCGATATCATTTTCAACTCCAACAAGCTAATACTTTTGGAGAAATGATTTTTCGAAATTTCAATAATGAATCGTATTTCTATGTTTTCACAGAATGCTATAATTATTCTATCTAAGCTTTATTATATGATCTGTGTTCATACTCGTACATGTCATCCTGTTCTATAAGAGAGAGTCAAATTCATTTCAGCTATTTTAATTTGATTTCTTCCATGGTGCAGTTCTCATTCTCAGATTGCTCATTTAATCTTGATAAGTAAACTATTATTTGAATTGAATTTCCTTCATGATGCAGTTCTATCATAAGAATACATTGATATAATTCCCAACTCTGAGAAACCAATACTTTCGGAGATATAATTTGTCTGTTTGAACAAGAGCGCCAGAAAGCTCCTGTCCACAGGGCTTGAACCCATTTTTTTCATAAGATAATTTTTGAAGCATTTTTTTTAAACGACACTTTTTTTAAATTTAATTCCTTTCATGATGCATTTCTATCATAGGGATCCATTGATATAATTCCCAACTCTGAAAAACCAATACTTTCGGAGATATATGTAATTTGTCTTTTTGAACAAGAGCGCCAAAAAGCTCCTGTCCACAGGGCTTGAACCAATTTTTCAATTTGGCCTCTGTGCGTCAATTTTCAAGAATTATCTTATTAAATTCAAAACGTAGGGATATGACTCAACTAATGTTGGATTTACATACATCAACAAATTATAATTAGAGTATTCTATGAAATCATTATTGAAATTTTGAAAAATCATATCTCCGAAAATATAAGTTTGTTAGAGTTGAGAATGATATCAATGGATTCTTATGAAGAAACTGCATAAAAAAATTGAATTTAAAATTTTTTCGTTGCTCAATAAAGGCCTAACCGAGATATTTATCTCCCAAACCTACCCTGAAAATTTCAACTGTCTAGCTCATTCCGCTCGAGAGTTATCGTGGTTACGGCGGGACAGAATCGATTTTGACCACGGATTCTCTATCAGTCGAACCAAAACTTTTAAGACCATTTCCAGCTAAAAATTAAAAAAAAAGAGACATTTGGGCAAATTGATAAGCACTCTGTTCCGAGAAACAATAGCGCTAAAAAGACGGCTTGAAGGTTCATGCAGTATTTCGTGAGGTGTGAGTAGACAATAGAACATACGCGCAAAAGCTCTCTAGTTCACGTCGGTGCTTTACAAGAATTCGTTCTTCATAACATTATTTTCGGAACCATTTTCATCACAAGCCTCTTTTTTACTCTTCAAGGTAACGAAACAAGACTGTCAGGCCACATAGGAAGAAACATCAGTTTGAAAGCCAGAACCTGTCAAGACACCTTCTGCTCATTCAGAGCTTCCAGGAACATAACACTCGATATAACGGTCTTATACGACAGCTTCATGCTAGAATGGAACAACTGGAGTAACTCCAAAGTTTCCAACTTAACTTTCAAGGATTGCTTCGACTTAAATAGCACCAACGTATCCTGGTATGGAGGACCAGAAGTCTGGAACACATCCTGGCCGATAGAATCGTTGACCTTCAACAATCGACCATACATTTCTTCGAGATTCGACAATGGTGCTGTTGTGGATCCCTATTGGTTGAACTCCAAAGGAGGTTTGATATGGGTCAATAGCACCGTCCCTCTGTTCGTGGACCAAAACCACGAGGAAAGGGATAAGGTTTGTTTCAAGAGCGCAGTCAAGTTGCCGTATCGGAAGACTTATGTGAGTATTTCGATAAAATATTATTAATGGATTTAACTGTCTACAAATTATCACTGAAATTTAGCCTTGATGAAAATTGATGAGTATTTTTATTTTAGAATGTCCTGACCTACAGTATAGCTGCAAAAAACAATTCCAGGGACGCTCATATACTTGCAGTTAAGCGATACCTGGGAAAACCAAAAAGTAAGCATACATAGCCTTGAAAGTGAAAACGAAATTAAGTATAGGGTTTTCCAATAAGAGGTGTTATTTTGAATAGCCCGCTATTTCGGCAGATGTCACTTTTGAAGCTGTAATTTTTTGACATTTGACGAGTACAAACTACGCCATTAATAAAAATGGAACGATACACGCTTCAAGAACGCATTGAAATTATTACAATTCACTATAAAAATGGTTAAAATTTGGCAGAGACGGCTCGTAAAACTCGAACATTTTTGGGTCGTCGTGAAGTACCTTGTCGGACCGCAATAAAGAAATTGGTGGAAAAATTCGGGCTGTTGTGACAAGTTAGTTATGTGAAGAATAAAACCCGTGCACGTCGCTCAAGTACAGCCGAGAATATTGCTGCTGTAGCCGAAAGTGTTGAAGAAAACCCAGGTTTGTCCATTCCTCGTCGTTCTTTGGATTTAGGCATTCCACAAACGTCATTACACCGTATTTTGCATGAAGATTTGGGTCTTAAGGGTTATAAAGTTCAGTTAACACAAGAACTCAAAAATTTAAGTATGATGTAAGTATGATGTATTCTGATGAAGTCGCTGTGTCGATGAAATGCGTCACAATATTGAATAAATAAGTGTAAATCGTATATAATTTTTCATTGACAAGAACTCAAGCTGGCCGATCATCAACAACGTCGTGTCTTTGCTGATTGGGTCGTTGAAATGCATGAAAATGATCCGGAATACCATCGAAAAATAATCTTGAGTGATGAGGCCCATTTCCACCTCGGTGGCTTTGTCAACAAGCAAAATTGTCGCATCTGGGGCTCGGAAAACCCAAGAGTTATTGTTGAAAATTCTCTCTATCCTCAACGTGTGACTGTTTGGTGCGGTTTATGGTCCGGTGGAGTCATTGGACCTTACTTTTTCGAAAATGAGGCTGGAGCAACAGTTACGGTGAATGGATTGCGCTATCGAGAGATGATTAATAATTTTTTATGGCCGGAATTGGATGGTATTGATCTGGACAACGTTTACTTTCAACAAGACGGCGCTACGTGCCAAACAAGCAACGAAACCATTGATCTTTTGCGAGAAAAGTTTCCGGACCGTGTTATCTCTCGAAAAGTTGATCACAATTGGCCACCGAGATCTTGTGATTTAACACCTTGCGACTTCTTCCTTTGGGGCCACGTGAAAGAGAAGGTCTACGCCAATAGCCCAGCGTCGATTCAAGACCTCGAAGATGGAATTCGTGAGGCTATCGAGGACATGGGGCAGCCACTTTGTAATTTGGTTATGGAAAATTTCATTAAAAGGATATGGTCCTGTAAGGGTGGTCGTGGTGGTCATTTGCCTGATGTTATTTTCCACTATTAACGGCTTCTTCTTTATAATGAAATAAACATCCGATCATTTATATTGAAAAATTGCATTTTTCTTTGAATATCTAAATAACACCTCTTATTTGAAAACCCTTTCTATCTCGAAATATGGGTTTCCTGGTCATCAACTGCCATCAGCAATATTTTCTCTGATCTGACAGGAATGTCAAACGGATGGTGCAGTGGTTTCGATATAGAACTACGCATTACATTCACAGCATTTTCATATGAGGACAAAATTTTGCCCAAACACGAAATTATGCTGACAGGTTTCGTGTTTTTGTTGATAATAATAGTAGTAATTTCAGAAATTTGAATACTCGTCTCCCACAAGGTTCAGTCTTAGCACCGCTTCTTTTCAATTTATATCTGTGTGATATTTGGGCTACATCCTCTGAGAAATATAGGCTTATAATATTGCTCTTGTGTTTCGTCATTCTTATTTCCAAAGTATCGAAAATCTATATGCAGATTTAGAAATCCTGAAAACATACCTATTTCACCGAATCCAAATAAAACTGAGGTTTCTGGCTTCCATTTGAACAATCATGAAAAATATAGAACATTGAGTGTAACTTTCGGTGATTCTTTCTTGAGACATAATCTTAATCCTAAATACCTAGGAGTGAAACTAGATTTCAAAGCCCATTTGGATGACTCGCGTCTAAAGTTGAAAACAAGTAATAATATTCTACATAAATTAGCTGGTACTTTTTCTGCCGTGTTTACTTACCGAATATCTCGGGAATTAAGCATTTTAGAGCAAAAATAAACAATTTTTTAACGTAGATTCCAGCTGATCCATAAAAATGGGTTCTCATTTGAAAAAAACGATTTTTCAGTTTTTTGTCATGAGTGACCCTGACATTGAAATAGAAACACCCCATGTGTTCAATTGAATTTTTAATTAACGAAGAAGAAGAATTGGTATGTTTTCTGATTGAAACTAGAAAATTAGGAATTTTCATGCAAAAATCTACAAGTTAATAACATTGGGATGAAGCCCTATTTGAGGAAATTTAAATTGTTTTTTCAGATTTCACACGAATTTTCTGAGATTAATATGTATGTGACACATTAAAACAAAGTGAATTCAATGGGTAATCTGATTATCAATGAAAAAACTGGGTATTACATTTAAAAAACGAAAGTTGGTATAATTTCCGGTGAAACCGGAAGTCGAACCAATCTGAATTTTTTTTCAAGAATTCATCTCTCCTAACAAAGCTGAACTATAACATTTCAAGTGTTTATCTCGAGGCTTTCTTTGTTATATTCTAACGAACGGTCTTCGTGAAACACCCTGTATAGTACAGTTAGATAAGAGTGTTCTGTTAAACAACCTCGTTTGGCTTGTTGACTTGTCTGGTAATTCTGGTACATAGGTACACACAAGAGTCCAAAACAGCCAGAGCTTCCAAAGCTTGAATGAACTGAACTAAAGTTCGTTACAATTTCTTGATATTTATCTCTTTCTTTTCAACGCCACAGGTCTCCCTGACTTGAGGATGGTCCGAGAACCAATTTGGACCACTTGGGGGAAGTACAAAGCTGACATCAACGATACCATTGTAAGAAATTTTCTCAAGGAGATCTACAGGCACAATTTCACGAAAGGTCAGATAGAAATTGACGATAAATGGGAGGTAATTTCACGTAATTTTTTCAAAATTGGGTAGAATCATTCAAATATATATTTTTTCAGACTTGCTATGGCGACCAGGTCTTCGATACCAAGTCAAGGTTCAGGTCCATCAATGAAACAGTCAGGATTATACATGATTACGGCATGAGGGCAACATTATGGACTCATCCCTTCGTGAATATAAATTGTACACCAGTTGCAGAGGGAATTAGGCGAGGTTCGTATTCCTCTTCTACCCTTATTACACTATGCCTTTTTCAAGTCTATATTTGCGCCTATTTTCATGGCTATTTGTTGATTGAATTTCCCCCCGAATGAGTGGCACTATTACACCGCGCTTTTTTCGCGCTTGTTTCAGGCAGTCATTTCAGAGCTGCAAACATTGAAGAAATTCACATATTTACCTACCTCAAGTTCTTGTTTTGTTTGTATATTTTTAAAGCAATACCATAGTGTTTTAAGAATGTCTGAAGAAACGTTTAATATGCTACTACATACAATGCAAATTCACAGACAGAAAAAAGACACTGTAATTCCAGAAAGCATTTCTCCAAAAACGAAATTAATGATTACTTTACGATACAAGGCTACTGGTGAAAACTTCGTATCACTCGGGGATAGCCATCACAGATTATCTGGCCCTCGTAAGTTTAGTTTACGTCCTCAGAGTAATAAACATACATTTATTATTGAATTTACGAAGGCTGCGAAGGATAAACTAGGTTATGTTAAGACATCAAGTCAGACAGATAAATATTGTGTTGGTAGACATGACATTTCGATAAAAAGGCTTGAAATCCCCACGTTTCAGGGGGAACAAATAGAACCAGTTCTATTTATTTTCAAGCCTGAAACAGTCTACAAAATAGACCCGGGCGCTTGCGTATTTCTTCGAAATTTCAGGCGCAGTCAGTCAGGCTGACAAATAGGCACGAAAAAGGCATAGTGTAATAGGGGTATTCTTCATGTTCAGGGTGTCCTTTCGCAGAAGTAGGATATAAAGTGTGGTTTCAATGGTGTCTATCTATACACGGTGTAAATAAATAGTTTCGAAAGAATTCAAGAGATGATCCCTTGTCAAAAAATAGGGTGGGTCTTTTATATAATTTTTGTATGGTGCCCGGAAAGCAATTTTTATTTTTATTAATAAAATGTGGGAAAGCCCTGTGGACAGGAGCTTGTTCAAATCATCTCTGTAATTATTGGTTTCTCAGAGTTGGAAATGATCTCAATGGATTCTATATAGAACTGCATCATAAGAGAAACTAAATTTAAATTAAATAACGAACTTACCCGAAATATTCATTCCTCAAATCTACTATGAAAATTATATTATATCTATTGAAACTTAGCCAATATTCCAGTTTTGTTTTCACTTAAGAAATTCTGAACCCAATTTGACAAACATATCAAATTATATATTTCCATCATCATATGGATTATCCAAGGGCATATAGGGTAAGGGTAAATATAATATCCTATAATTGGTCATTTTGCATTCAATCATACTTTGTTTGTTAGAACAGAAATACAATTTACATGTCTGTTTTAGGTCAATAAGATAACATGTATGAACAGTAAACGCAGATAGAATACAGACAGATAGAATACGCATTTTGTGAGAACATAGAAGTACGATGTATTTATTATTGAAATTCTGAACAGAATCAATTTTGATCACAGGTTCTTGATCAACCGAAGGGTTTGAGACTATATTTTCAGCCAAACATTCGAAAATTGCAGACATTTGGGCAAATTAATAAGCACTCTGTTGCGAGGAACAAGAGCACCAAAAACCAAAAAACTACCCTGAGTGAAATTAAGCAGACATTATATAAGTATGAACGAGAAGGCACCCAAAACATTGTTGCGTTCTCCTAGCAAGGGGTAGGAAAAACCACCCCTAAATTGTCTCGCACGGATTCATATTATTCCATTTAAAAATTAATTTTAGATGGACTGATTCCTGAATCCTAAGAATCCATTGATATCATTGCCAACTCTGAGACACCAATGCTTTCGACAAACTTAATACTGTTTAATGGCGGACTAAGTAAACCGTGTGTCTCTTACCATGTTGCCATTTAATAATTTTCCGGACTTCTATATAAAGATGGCTGTGGTTCTGCTGACTAAACAAAGTAATATGACGTGAAATACGATGAAAACTTTCAGGTTTTTTCGTGAACAGTACAACTGGAGACGCTGTGACTACTTGGTGGAATGGTGATGCCTATGTTATCGATTTCACCAATCCAGCAGCAGCGAATTGGTTCAAAGACAATATGCTGAAAATTCATCGCAAACATGGTATCGATGGCTTCAAATGCGATGCCGGAGAAAATGATTGGCTCCCAGCTGTGAGTGAGATGATTATTTTAATTATTTTTAAGTGAGGAGGACTTCTTCAAAATGAGAACGAATATAAATTTGCAATAAGAAATATCTATCAGAAGCCTACATGTTCAGTTAATCATTAGGTATATATAAGAACGGCTGGAGTTATTTTTTTGAACAGAATAACAATTAAGATTTCGAGAACATTTACCAAAAAAATTGGTTCAAACACTGACGTGAAGTCAGAAGCTTTTGCGCGTATGTTCTATTGTCCATTCTTTTGTATTGGACACCCATAATCGAATTTACCATGGTAAATTATATTGTCCATTCTCCTGTATTGGACACTCTTAATTCGAATTTACCATGGTAAATTCGATACTTCGATAAGTAAGCACAGAAAATGATCACTTCGTAATGTTGTATTGTGCGATTAATTTTTCACTGATATTTTCAATACCACAAAGGAGTAGATCTAATCTTAGACAACGAAGCCATGATGCGATTAGACTTTGGAATATTGCCGTTTCGATGAAGCCGGTGTCTTGCTGCTACGTGTATTACATTCATTTCAATAATTTGAATACTTTTCATTTTGTTTCTTGTAAATTTATTGAATTTAATTAATTTTGAGTATTATATTTTTTTGTCTTTACAAATATGAATTTAATTTAGCTTATAATAACCTGATTAATTAATTGATTTTGGAGCGGTATGAAGTTTGCCGGGTCAGCTAGTATGTGGTAAATTGATGTTTATGACATGTTCAATCCAATTTCAGTTATTGCCAACGAGCCTCTTTAGCTCAGTGGTAGAGCACTGGTCTCGTAAACCAGGGGTCGTGAGTTCAAACCTCACAGGAGGCAACCTGAATTTTGCCAGTTCTTTAGACTTGTTTCCTTGGAGTCTTGAAGATTAGACAACAATGAGCAAAACAACCTCACATTTTCACGGAAAGTTGATCACAATAAAACCACATTTAGGGCATATATATTCACTTATCTGTAAACTGTCAAGTAGCCTAACCGAAAGGAAAGTATTCTATAAATTATGCTTATTCACCTCTCTGATAAACGAAGTGATCTGCAAATATGTGAAAAGTCTGTGAAACATGAATAGATTTTATTACTTTCAGGGCCGATTTATTCAACCTCTCCGTAAAGTATTCGTTGACTACGTGCTCGTTAAATTAACCGACAACCTTTAAAGTAATAAAATCTATTCATGTTTCACATATTTGTAGATCACTTCGTATAACAGAGAGATGAATAAACAATTATAGAATACTTTCCTTTCGGTAAGGCTACTTGAAAGTTTACAGATAGGTGAATATATCGGCCCTAAGGGCCGATTTATTTAATCTTTCCGTAAAGTATTCGTTTACTACGTGCTCGATAAATTTACTGACACCCTTTAAAGTAATAAATTCTATTAATCTTTAACAGATGTTTCACATATATGCAGTTCACTGCCTATTACAGTGAGGTGAATAAACATTTATAGAATACTTTCCTTTCGGTAAGGCTACTTGACAGTTTACAGATATGTGAATAAATCGGCCCTAAGGGGTCAGTAAATTTAACGAGCACGTAGTTAACGAATACTTTACGGAGACTACGGAGAGGTTGAATGAATTGGCCCTTAGTCTAGTCATCATGTGCCTCTTAGGTCAAAACTTTTAAGAGTTCTCCGAAAATTACTATCGAGGTGTCATTCGATTCGGAATGGCATGCAGATAATTTTTGGGAAAATTCAAGGGTCGCTCGCAAAAATTGCAAAAGTTATAAACAATTACCTAAGTGAAAAAAAAAGGGGGTTTGCTTTTTTACATATAACACAAAAACTATTTGAGATTTTTCAAATTTGAAAAATGATTCAAAAACAGGAGGAAATATAACAAAATAAGTCCCATCTCCAGGAACTGTATGACCAATATTTATAATTTTCCCAGAGGGTTGAAAATACGCCCGAAAACGGGTACTCCGGCTTGCGCAGGCAACTCCCATTTCGGACCTTTAACTCATAAATGTTATTTAAACTTATTAAATATGAAAATTAAGAACTGAAAAAATTCCGTCGCCTACTGGATAGTGGATAATGTACAATAATCTGTAGTCTAAACATTTTTATAGCGATTTTTCAATTAGTAATCCATTAGTTAATTAACAATTCTTCATAGCACGAACATTAACATTTGCAAGTGCAATAATTGTTAAACTATTAATCTGAATTTTAAATAATCGAAACAATCATGGAGACGTTCCAATCAAGAATGTTGATCCTAAGGACCAGTATAGTGCGCCAGATCCATAATAACAATTGGAGGGATCTTCATTAGTGTATAATTTAGTTTGATTAACGTTTCATAACGCGAGTTGTTCTTAAACAATTTTTTTCCGTTTCAGAAACCAATTTTCTATAATAGTTATAAGGATGAACCTAATGCCTTCACTAGGCTTTATTTGAAGGCATGCGCTGACCTTGGAGGCCTCGTTGAAGTCAGATCCGGATACAGGTAAATAATACACTACGGTGTCATCTCTATGTTTTAGGGATGGTGGTGAAAAGATCTGGTTTACTGGAATCAAACTTCCACCTTAGCCAACATTTCGTAAATTATATTGGCAGGGGGTTGCAAGGGTCGCATTCTGTAGCAAAATTTCGGGGAAGTTTCAGATATTCTTCGGCACAAATATAGAAAGCCAGTGTCTCAGCCTATAAGATGGAGTGCTCAGGTCCCAGGGGCATAGAACGATGTTCCCTTCTTCTGAGATAAAAACATGTGGACAAAAGTGTACTTACTCATATTGTGCTTCTTATACTCTCACTTATCAATCAAGGCAAGTGTCGACAAATAAAAAGTTTATTTTCGATATAGGACTCAGGATCTTCAAGTTTTCGTCCGAATGCTGGACAAGGATTCTGTATGGGGAACCAATAACGGATTGAAGGCGTTAGTTCATTCTCTTCTTCAGTTCAACATGATTGGATACACCTTGTAAGTCCTCATACTAAGATATCCAATAGGTATTTAATGTTTTTTTTATTTCCTTCAAGTGTCCTCCCGGATTTGATCGGAGGAAATGGTTACAACGGTGTTCAACCTACGCCCGAATTGTTGGTGAGATGGACACAAGCAAATGCATTTATGCCATCCTTACAATTCAGCCTGTTGCCATGGGAATTGGGTTATGCTCCTGTAGGTACCCTTTTAATAACATAATTATTTTTTGAGGGTGCCACATTGGCATGGGCAAGGAGGTGATAGGGTACCATTAGGGTGTCGCACTTCCTATTTTTAAAGCGTCGTCCGGGTCTTCTGATGGAAGTTAGGGATGGTTTAAGCTAGGGGTGAGTTTCCTTATTTCGCAAATATTTTAGAGACCAGTTGAGATAGAGCAATGAAATTTGACAGTTTGAGTGAGCAGCTCGAGTACTTTGAAACCCTGGTAAAATAAGTATTTGTAACCTCCACTAAAACAAATGTTAGGGGGTGGGGCAATTTTTAAAATAAATGATTTTTTTCCACGATAACATACTAATAATAAATTAGCTTCCAAAAATGCATTCCTTTACTTTTAATTTGGTTCGTATCGTTGACACTTGTGGCTCAAGCGGTTACAAAGATGTTATCAAAAGAACCTCATGAACACACAACATTTTCGATAAGGGAGTAGAACACTGCATACAGATAGGCGTTTTCCAGCTTCCCATTACCATATTGAAATTTGTTTGCTTGTGACTGTCGTTAGGGACCATGGTCTCCATATTTTCAAGATATTAAGAAGTATACATGCTGTTTCAAAAAGAGCTAGTCATCTCAGAATTTCCAAATATTCAATGTGATACCCCAAATTTTAACGCAAGTTTGTGAGGAGAATTTCTTTTATTTAAGCAGGAGTGTATGATTTATTTTTTAAGCAAATAGGCGTATTATCAAGGTTTGCAAAAATAACAAGATATCATGGACACAGAATATTTTTTATTTGAGGAATGCGTACGTTTTCTGCTAACAATTAAATCATTAAATGAATTATTAGAAAAAATTCAAAAATGACAAAGTAGGTACACAGGATATCACGTGAATTTGGAAGTTGTGAGATGACTAGCCTTTTTTGGAACACCATGTATACTTCTTAATATCTTGAGAAGATGGATAATGTGGCTCCTAATGATACCCGAAGGAGAAAAAATAACAATATGTTAATGGTATGCTGGAAAACGCCGATCTGTGTGTAGTGCTCTACCTCATTATCAAAAATGTTGTGTCGTCGTGACGTTCTTTTGATGACATATTTGTAGCCGCTTGAGCCCCATGTGTCAACGATACACCAAATTAAAGGTAAATGATCGCAGTTTTGTAATCTAATTTATATATAATTTATTATTTACGTTACCGTGAAGAAAAATCACTTATTTATAAAAAAAATCCTCACCCCCTACCATTTGTTTTAGTGGGGGTTACAAAAACTTATTTCACCCGGGTTTCTAGGTACTCAAGCTGCTTACTCAAACCGTCGAATTTCATTGCTCGATCTCAACTGGTCTCTAAAATATTTGCGAAATAAGAAAACTCACGTTTAATATTAGGTTTCTATAATAAATTAGAAGTACAAGGGTTTAAAGTGTTGATAAAAGTTTGATTGATATATTAGCACTTTCATTAAATTTTCCCAGAAACCGGAGTGCTTATTTTGCAGCTTAATTGCAAATATCTTTCACACTCAAATCGGCTCAGAAAAGTGGAATTTTGAATACTGTTAACATAAAATTATGAAGTAAATTGCCGTCTCTTGAATCTGCAAAAACATACTTATATATCGTCTATTTCACGTCAAAAAAGAAGTATTTGGCAGATGTCTTACGCACGATTTTTTTACGTTTCATTTTCGTAATTTATGACGTTCATGATGACCAATAAATCGACGTGCTAATCACGTCAGCCTGCTGCCTGGATTGTTCCGTTAGATATCGCGAATATTTCTGTTTTTATAAATCAGTGCTTTAGCTCCCGAGGCCACCTCAGTGGTCGTACTGTCGGATGTTTCATTCTGTTATTAAAATAGAAATTATATTACCCATTTTTTTTTCAGTTCAACACGACGGAGATAGTCAGGAATTTCACAAATCTCCATGAAAAGTATTCTGATGTGATAATAGAAGCAATGCGAAATTCGACACGTGATGGTACTCCAGTAAATCCACCCATTTGGTGGATTGATCCAACGGACCCAGTTGCTCTGAAAGTGGATGATGGTAGGTGCCCACCCAATATCGATTAGTTTTAACATGGAGGTGCATATCCACCAGAAGTTTTAATCAACAAAATACACTGCCCAAAAAGATTTATAATATCTCAAAAATACAGACCAAAGCTTTTTCGAAACGATAAAATATATACGTGAAATAACTATCTGAACGTTCCTGTAAAGTTTCGTTAGAAACCATCTACAATTTTTGACATGATCTAAATCGAACGACAATTAATACTTGATAAATATCGATATTTTTCAACTTACTTCTGTGTTTCAATTAGATCAGATCTCTAATTATCAATTTGCCCAAATGTCTGTAATTTTCGAATTTTTGGCTGAAAATGGTCTTGAACGATTTGGTTCGACTCACTGATCAAGAATCCGAGGTCTAAATCGATTCTGTCCGGCCGGCCGTAGGCACGATAACTCTTGAACGAAAGGAGTTAGAGGATTGGAATTTGCAAGGTGGGTTTGGAGCGAAAATATCTCGGACGAGTTCTTTACTGGGTGAAATCCATCAAGCGGTTTCGGAGTTACGGCAGATTTTAGTAAAAACATTTTTTATGAATATTTCCGAAACCGATCACTCGATCTATCTGAAATTTAGAATCAAATTGTAAAATCATGACCTTTATACGCATGTGAAATTTTGTATTGACCAGGTTACCGCAAAGTGTCAAAAAAAATTCGAAAATTTAAAGAAAAATTTTCTACAATAACTCTCGAACGGAATGAGCTAGGTAGTTGAAATTTTCAGAGAAGGTTAGAGAGATGAATATCTCGGTCAAGTTCGTTATTCGGCAAAATAGGCCAGAGTAACGAAAAAAAAATTTTTTTTTTGAGGAACAAATTTCCAATTATATTTATATTTAAGATACAGTTTCACCATAAAAATCCATTGATATTATTTTAAACTCCAACGAGCTAATACTTTCGGAAATATGATTTTTCGAAATTTCAATAATGAATCGTACTTCTATGTTTTCACAGAATGCTATAATTATTCTATCTAAGCTTTATTATATACTCTGTGTTCATACTCGTACATGTCATCCTGTTCTATAAGAGAGCGTCAGATCCATTTCAGCTATTTTAATTTGATTTCTTCCATGGTGCAGTTCTCATTCTCAGATTGCTCATTGATAAATAAACTATTATTTGAATTGAATTTCCTTTCTGGGAAAAAATTTCGGATGGCTACACTGAAAACGGGGTTTTTATTCATTAAATATAACTATGCCCCAAACCTTCCCTTCAATTTCGGACTTAATTCTCTCTAGCGCACTACGATCGCAATGCTTACGAGTTACTCAACTCTGTGCTTAATATTTTAAGTCCGAAGTCCACGCAAGTGGCGTAAAACCATCTTCCACCAAAAAACTGAAAATTACAGGCATTTAGGCAAAATTATAGGTTCAATGAAGGAACAAGCGCGCCAGAAATACTAACTTAGTTTCCGATTAAAATAGATAAATATCAATTTTTTCAGAATTCTTGGTTGGTGAGAAGATATTGGTTGCTCCAGTTTTGGAAGATGGAGCAAGGTACAGAGATGTTTACCTTCCTAGAGGTAGATGGTTAGATGGCAACAATGGAACAGTGTACTCAGGAAGAAGAACTTTGAAACGATACCGTGCCCCTATCAATGTGCTGCCGTATTTCATATGGCTAGGATGAAAGATAAACGAAGAGATTTCAGTACCCATATCAGAATATATAACTCAAATGTCCATTCATATGAATATTTTGTTCAAATTGTTTGTCAGTGAATTAATTTATTGAAATTATATATTTCTTCAGAATAAATAAAGTGTTTAATGAATATTTATGTATACTCAGTGACATAAGAAGTGCTACACCCAAAAGGAAAATTTTCTTCTGCTTAATTCCTTGCCAACAACGACTATATTCAAAGTATCCTATGATGACAGTGTCAATTATTTATGTTTAATAGTATTTGTGAGAACAACATTTTCCGCCGTATTCACAAAGCATTCAATCTCCGTTAAGTCCTAACTGGGGTCCTCAGTTAAGGATAAATAAGAATCGCAACCTCATTTACGTGAAAATTAACGTAAAACAGGCTTGTTTCACCACCGTTGAACGTTAACTGAGGTTGCGGTTCTTATTTATCCTTAACTGAGAACCTCAGTTAGGACTTAACGGAGATTGAATGCTTTGTGAATACGACGGTATATCTTATATAGTTGACAAAATGAAGGGTACACAGAAGGAGAACAACCTGGTCTAAGAAAATGTGACCGGTAATTACTTAAAATTAGGCATGTGGCGCTGGCGCTGGAAGGACTAAAAAAAGAATACATTTACAGATTTTTCAGAGGAAAAGTTGTCGAAGTTGGAATAAATTGAAAACTAGAAAAAATGATGCGCCTCAGTCTATATCATATTTTCAATTCAACGTATGTAAAATAGATTTTGGATGATGAGATATTTGCTATCATTAACATTATCATGATTTTTCAATAATTCAATAATTAATCGTAATTTTATTTAATAGAATGCTCTAATTATAATTTGCTGATGTATGTAAATCCAACATATGAGGTGAGTCATAGACCTACGTGTTAAATTCATTTTTTTATCCTGCAGTTCTTTCATAAGAATTCATTGATATCATTCCCAACTCTGAGAAACTAATACTTTCGGAGCATAGACATAGAATAACATGGACTGGCCCTCACGTAACTTTATCACACAGTTCGTTGCGGAATACATTAGAGAGAGATGTTATGAAGGATAGAATACTTAAAGGCAAATAATGGTATAAAAATAATGTTTTTTTTATAAGTATCAGAATATTCAGAAACGAGTGTCGGATTTAAATGAAAATGTTTTGCCTTTAAATATTCTGTCTACAAATCACCAAAACACATACACAATACACGAAACCAAACAATACAGTAACAAGAAAGGTCAGAGAATAAAGGAAACCAATGTTTTGTATTCTGTGGTTTTGCCAAACGCCAAATTATAAGAAAATATTCATATACCGTGGTTTGCCTTTAACTATTCTGTCTTTTTTCAATGGTCTCTTTCTCACAACCAGTCCATGTTATTTTATGTCTATGTTTCGGAGATACGATTCTCAAAGATTGACTAATGACTCGATGGTAGTTTGACAACCCCGAAAAGCCCCTGTCCACAGAGCTTTCCAACATTTTTTTGGCGCTCTTGTTTCTCGGAACAGAGTGCTTATCAATTTGCCCAAATGTCTGTAATTTTCGAATTTTTCGATGAAAATGGTCTTAAACGATTTGGTTCGACTCACTGATCAAGAATTCGTGGTCGAAA
Organism: Halyzia sedecimguttata; assembly: GCA_937662695.2. Lineage (NCBI taxonomy): Eukaryota > Metazoa > Arthropoda > Insecta > Coleoptera > Coccinellidae > Halyzia > Halyzia sedecimguttata. The sequence continues at coordinate 84,939,842 of OW569415.2, read as the reverse complement.
TTCATTCTGTCCGGCCGGACAGTTGAAATTTTCAGAGTAGGTTTGGGAGATAAATATCACATATTACATGTCGAATTATCCAACTTTCTCCAAGAGGTTGACGGTAATGGTTGACCATGACCATCCTGTTCACCGGATAAATCCCATCGAACATGTGTGGGATATGATGGGGAGGAAACCTTTCACATTGTTCTATCATCTACGAACCCTGGCACAGTTAATCCACGAAGTTCAAGTTGCTTGGAACGAGTTGCCATAAGCAGAGGTCTAAAAGTTCTCGCAAATTATGTCGTTTCATTCTTGATGCAAGACTTATTCCTTCTACATGTAACGCTTCTTATGTCACTGAGTATATATCTATTATGTGCATTATAAACTAGGGAGCAATTGGCGGAGTTCAATGTTATTGAACTGACATCTCCGCAGATATGGAGAATAAAATCCATGGCCGTAGATATGTCACAACCGCCATCAGTCGAGAAATTTCAACAACATATTCTTTTAAGGATCAATTTTTCCTCTAGCAATATCTGTCTCTAGGTCTGACGTACGCGGCTATAATTTGGATGTAATTATTGCGTAATTACCTTGAAACAGTGATGGCACAAGGTAACTAAGGTGAAAGAAACACGTGCAGTGGCGTAGATGGCATGGGGAAGCCTGAACAGATGAATACAATTCTCATTTCAGCAGCATAAAATGCAATGAATCATTTATGATATTAGGGAACTGTTAAATCTGTGGTTAAACCTGATCTCCATGCTCTACGTACTATTCAAATCCGTAATCTGTCAACTTTCGTAACAGTCACACCAGCTACCAAGATACAATACAAAAGTCACTAGGATGTATAATCCGAATTTTTCTTTAAATTTCATTTCAACAGTATTTTACAATACTTGCCTGAAATAGAGAAAATATCATCTAATACTCGTTGCAGAAGGCAATTCCAACACTCATGCGTTCGAAAACTCGCTCCTTCTTCGCATTCGTGTTTTAATAGAATCCCATTCTGCAACTTGTATTAGAATATACTATTCTGGTACTGAAATTTTCCAGTTCCAATTTTGAGTCCAATGTCATTGTTCATTTTTAGTTTGATTAGGTATTGTAAAAAATGATGAATGCGGTAACTGGAGATAATTACCGCAATATGATTAACAATTCTTCATTCGGAAACATTGGTTACTGTTCTTCCGGATGAGATGTGGTTTCAACAAAGACAATTCGGAGTTTGAATGCTTGAGTTCGTGGAACTCTCTATCATAAGGCCTTCAAGGTTGTGTGATTAATCTCCCGATTAATTTCTGTGAGTTCAGGTCACTGCTATCATTCTACTACATTCTACTACACATAATTCACACCTTTTTTTATGGATCTTTGTGCAAAAACTTGGTTGTGATGCGTTTGGAGACCTATGTCTATTAAGTACATTATCGTCTGGAAATTGCCGATTTCATCAACTCTCATCAAATATTCTACAAATTCTGGCCGGCATGTATATTCAACTCAAAGTAGATCAGTAATACATTTTTAATTGGCACCAGAGATTTAAATGTTTAGCCTGCTTCAGAGCCAAAGAGGAGATCTTGTTTTCTTTATGCTGAATCATTTTTAAGATTATCAACAATTCCATAAACACCCAGAAATTTGAGGTTATGTAGACTGCGTTCGAAAATTGGCGTTTATGTGTCAATCGCCACAAGCCATTAGGCTCACAGGGTATATTCCTCAATTATACAGGGTGTCCCAAAAATACCACGCGAAAGTGACACTGGAGATAGATTGGCATTAGGTCTATCAGATAGCATCAACATGACCTCAGTAAAAGTCCGCTGGTTTTCGAGATATCACCACTTTTGTGTATTTCTTAAAAATCTCCAGTTTTCGGTCTTTTATCGCCTAGCATTGCTAGAAATTACTTCAAACTCATGTTTTTTTTTTACCTAGACTATCCTGAATAGTTGCTTTAAACAATGAAGTAATAACTTCACCGACAACTAGAACAAAATCCTTCAAAAAATGTCTAACTTGTTGTATTTTATGCCGAAGTTAAAACGTTAACTTAAGTTTGACTGTCTGCTGTGAAAAAAAATTATATCAGACTGAATTGACAAATAATCGCAAAAACTGGTCCATTTCATGCCCTTTTCAAAATGATACAACACTACCAATTTTTTTTAATCAGAACCAGAATTGCTACTTATTAAAAAAAACCAAAACCCTTATCGGCTATCTCGCTCCCACATTCATTGTTTTGTAACATGGAAACCGGTCCTACTTTCACAGACTAGGGGTCTTCGAATAGTCTAGACCAGGGGTCACCAAATGGCGGACCGCGGTCCGGATGCGGATCGCGAACCTTTTTTTTGCGGACCATTGTTCCAGAAAACATGTATTCTTGATTAAAAAAATTCAGATAACTTTTCGTTTTATTTACTAATTATAGATATTGGATTTAGATTAACTTCTAGTCAAATTCTAATGCCATCATAATGCTATCAACGACCCGCGACAGATATACAGATTTTGTGAACGGACCTCCAATGAAACTAATTGGTGACCCCAGGGTTAGATACTAGAGAAAGCTTTTTGGCGTTTGACGGATTTACTCATTTCCTAATATTTTCCGAACGGATAGAGATACAGAGGAAATAGATACATAAATCTAAACGTCCTCCACCGACCAATCATCAGGGAAAATTGGATATCGAGATGTGAAAATCATAGATTTCGGACGTGAAAGAAGAATTTTCCTTCGATTCCGGGTCAAAAATATTTCTAAGTGCCGACCCAAAAAATTTTTTTCATGGTATATCGATACTGAGCTCGTGTCTAGTTAAATCGAGGTCGCTGATTACGAATATGCAATTAGTTTTTCCCTAAGTGGCGTACTTTGGGAAAATTTTCACTTAGAGTGAAAAAATGGACGAAAATAGGTCAATTTTGGAAGTTCACACCGCCCAAAAAAATCGGAGTAAGGTGTTGTTGATTTTTGCCCTCATATATGGATCCTTTATCTACTGAATAATCCAAACAGAAAATGTCCAGGCCGTACTATTCGGAAATTATGATTTTTTTCCCAAGGGTCTGTTTTTCGGAAAATTCATTTGGCGGTATTTCCGCGGAAAATTCTCTAATGAAAAATCCGATCATATATTCGTAATCTACGGTCCCGAATTAGTAAATGACGTAATTTGCATCGAAATCGGAGACCGGTCGAATTTTGGCAATTTTTTAATACATTAGCCTTAAAAAAAATCCCATTTTTCGAGAAAAATTTTTTGACGCAAAACTATGAAACGGGTACTTATTCTTATAGATTTGGGGCCGTAGATTCCGAATCTACCATCAGATATTTATTACAAAAATTTTCCGATGAAATATCGCGGAAAGAATTTTCCGAAAAATAGACCCTCGGGAAAAAAAATCATAATTTCCGAAGCGTCGTACCTGGACATTTATTGTTCGGATGATTCGATAGATAAAGGATCCAAATATGACGTAAAAAATCAGCAACACCCTACTCCGATTCTTTTGGGCGGTGGAAAGTTCCAAAATTGACCTATTTTCGTCAATTTTTTCACTTTAAGTGAAAATTTTCCCAAAGTACGCCACTTAGGGAAAAACTAATTGCATATTCGTGATCAGCAACCTCGATTTAATTAGACACGAGCTCCGTATCGATATACCATGAAAAAAATTTTTTCTGTCGGCACTTAGAAATATTTTTGACCAGGAATCGAAGGAAAATTCTTCTTTCCCGTCCGAAATCTATGATTTTCACATCTCGATATCCAAATTTTCCCCGATGATTGGTCGGTGGACGACGTTTAGATTTATGTATCTATTTTTTCTGTATCTCTATCCGTTCGGAAAATATAAGGTAATGAGCGAATCCGTCAAACGCCAAAAAGTTTTCTCTAGTATCCAACACATACAAAAATCTACAATTTTCCGATTAGGTCGACGCGGCTTTGGTTATTCACTGAATCGGGTACGCAGATCAGGAATCTGTAATTAGATTTTCCGTATCTCGATTAGTTTCGGAGCAATGACAAAGAAAGTCTCAATTTCTGGCTCTACCTCCGGAAAATGGACTAATCAGTCGGATTTTTCGCCATATTACCAAAATTAATCGAGATACGGAAAAACTAATTACAGATTCGGAATCTACGCCCTCGATTTAGTGAATAGCAAAAGCCGTGACGCGATCTAATTGGAAAATTCTAGATTTTTGTATGGGTTAGAATCTAGACAAAGGACTCACAGCTCTGGCAATGTGTTAGTTGTTGTATGCATTTTTTCAATATTTCATAGGAAATAGGTCATAAATACTTCTACAAGGGTTGAAGTATTACAAGATATTTTACTTGCAATTATCTTTTCGTGGAAAATATTAATTTCAAGGGTGAGACCACCCATGCAAAAATAAACCAGTTAACCCAAAACATTTAAGTTTTACAAGCGAGCTGCTTCGTTTAGAAATACAAATGAGCGCTTCCCAACATGTGAAGTCATGGGACGCAACAGTGGTGATATCTCGAAAACCAGCGGACTTTTACTGAGGTCATGTTGATGCTATCTGATAGACCTAATGCCAATCTATCTCCAGTGTCACTTTCGCGTGGTATTTTTGGGACTCCCTGTATATTGTTCCTCGGAACAGAGTGCTTATCAATTTGCCCAATTTTCTGTAATTTACGAATTTTTGGCGGAAAATGGTCTCAAACGTTATGTATCGACTCAGTGATCAAGAATCCATGGTCAAAATCGATTCTGTCCGACAGGCCGTCCGTTAACACGATAACTCTCAAACGGAATGAGCTAGACAACTGAAATTTTCAGAGAAGGTTTGGGAGATAAATATCTCGGTGGGATTCGTTATTCAAGTTTCAATTTTTTTAAGATGCAGTTTCATCATAAGAATCCATTGATCATTCTCAAGACTAACAATCTAATCCTTTCGGAGATATGATTTGCCAAAGGTTGAACAAGAGCGCCAAAGCTCCTGTCCACAGAAATTTCCCACATTTTTATGGGATCGCAGCATTACACGTGACAACTTTTAAATGTTGCAAATGAAAATAGAACAGATCCGGATTTTTTTCAACGAAAACTGTGGACCAAATTTGGTCCAAATTGACTGTGGACTTATAATTTTGTTCAGTGGCGTACATTTTTTTCTTTAAACATATTCTTTTGCGGACGCCACTGAAACAAAGGAAATACTGTTCCGTCAAAAATTGATTTTCAATGGTTGAAAGATGTATATCAAATCCGATATAAACATCTAAAATAATTATAGAAGTTATGATAAGAAATACAATTATTTCTATAGAACTTTCACATTGTATATCTTGCATTTTCAGACGTTACGAAAATAATATAGAAAGAATGATTTTGTGACGCCACTGCTTTATTCAGAATTTAGTGCATCAAATATATCCATTATAGACAAAAGTCAAGCAGAAGTAATCATTGGTCAGGGTGCAAGGAATAGTCGGAATAACAGTTTGGAGGAGATAAGTCGATTTAAAAATGGGATTTATCGGTAAAACATCGAGAATTGGTTTCGTAGTGCTGTGCGCGATAACAGTCCGATTAATCTTAATAGGAAGAAAAGAAATAGAGAATATTGTGGTGAGTTTTTTATTTAATTAAAAATTAAAAATTAAAATTTTGTAGGTGAAAGTATCAACACCATGATAGATCGAAGAGGCTTGAAAATCTGGAGATATGTATATTGTATATATTGTGAATTATGCACATAATTCCAATCGTTTCTCATAGAGAATTACAGATCATAAATCTTTGGGATAAAGTAGAAAAAAATAATCTTCTACCGCTTCTGAAACATCCATATCTTATATTTTATTGCGTATAATTAAAATGTCGAATAAAAATCTATTTCCGATCGCCGTTCTGAGCTTAAGTACATAGTTACCCGTACCCCTAGAAAATTAAAATTTTTTTCCTCGTAATTTTTTTGAAATTTTCTAGGGGTACGGTTCTTACAAATTTTTTTTTTGTCACTTTTTTAAAATTTTCTAGCGGTACGGTTCTCAAAAAATTCTAAACACGTCTTTATGTTGATTTTCTACTAATAGTTACCAAGCTTCAATTCGATCAAATCTTTATTTTTTGAGTTATCGAGGAAATAATATTCCAGATGGGTATAACTCGGAAACCGTCAACCGATTATGCCCAAAAACGAACTCAACTCTCCCATTCGGATACGCAACCTATCCTGAAAATTGCAAGTCCCTATCTCCTTTTGTTCGAAAGTTATCGAAGCAACGGTCACCCATCTACTGAACTCACACAAGGCTGCTCGAATCTCCAACAATATTTAACCGATCGTATTAAAACTTAAAACTTGGCAGAAGAGTTGGGTTCTAAAGGCTCTTGCAAAATTTCAGCAATTTCAGACGAATAGTTACTGATATATAGAATTTTTTTTTTAATTTTCAATGATTTCTTAAAAATTTTCTACAAATACTATCCTTACGAAATTCTGCAACAATATTCGCGTTGGCATTGTACAACTAACAACCATGTTTGAATTCAATCGGTTTAGTATTTTTCGAGTTAATGAGGAACAAAAAACAACCAAATTTCAGATGGCTATAACTCTAAAACCGATTTTGCCGATTACGCTCATAAGCAAACTCAAATGTCGCGTTTTGATGCACATCCTAACCTGAAAACTACAAGCCGCTATCTCTCTCCGTTCTCAAGTTATCGTGACAACAAAAATATTTTCCAATAATTATTTAATAATTTTCTAGCCATACGATTCGCACAAAATTCCACAAACGTGCTAAGGTTCACATTCTACAACTACTCACCAAGTTTCAATTCGATCGGATTATATTGGTTGAAAACAAAATTATTACTCGGAAACCATTGGGCCGATTATGCCCATTAATGAACTTGTCCGTCGTATTGGGATGCGCCACCTACCCTGAAAATTTGAAGTTGCTAGCTCTTTCCGTTCTCAATTTATCGTGGCAGATTTGACCTCGAATTCTTCATTGGGGAGTCGAACTAAATCGTTTGAAACCATTTCCGTCAAAAAATTCGAAAGTTACAGACATTTGGGCAAAATGATTACGCGATGTTCCCCAGAACATAGGCGCAAATATAATAGATAGTGAGTTCTCGTTAATCACTTGTTGAAACATTTTGAAAACTTATTAAAACAAAGAAAACAACTATGAAACATATAGGAACTCAGTTAAAACAATAAATAGATAGTGGGTTATCGTTGATCCCTTGATAAAATATTTTGAATAATTTTTAAGTAAATAAATCAACTATCAAATGTAGGTACTCAGTTGGAACTATAAATGATAGTAAGTTATTATAATCAGTTGGCGAAACATTTTGAAAAATTACAGCTTGTTCTCTTTAATTTAATAATGAAACCATAAATATTTCAGTTTTGTCACCTTGCAACCAGTTCTCTTGTTTTCAGTTGCTCCAACAACAAGATTGAAATTATATTGACAAATAAATACCGCAATTTTAATGAGCGGAAAGAAAGTTAATTTTAACACATTATAATCTATTTAGTGCGGTGCAGTTTGTTTGGTAGTAATCGGGTGTGTTCATCTTAAATTCCAGTTGTTATCAATCAATGAAAGCGGCTACCAAGGAGAGCTTCACCATACAACCACTGAAGATGGATATATTCTAGGCATTCATAGAATCCTCAAAGATACAAGAGAAGGCAGAAATGCTCAAGCTGAGAACGAACAAAAAATTCCTATACTCTTCGTACACGGGCTGGAATCATCTGCGGTAGATTGGATTAATTTCCATGGACAGGAATCACTTCCATATTTACTTTTGGAAGAGGGCTATGATGTATGGCTTGGAAACGTAAGGGGCACACAAGCTTCCTTTAATCATACATCTTTAAACCCGGAAAAGGATTCCAAGTTGTTTTGGAATTCAAGGTGAGAAAACTCAGAGCTCACTCTCAGAGCCTATAAACTATACATTTAATCTTGTTGTTATGTTGTTATTCTTTTGAACTTTGAGCATTACAATTCTATTAACATTATCTAACAATAAAGCATGTGTATGAAAAAAGTGTTAGCAGAGGTTAATGTAACAGGGTACCATAGAATTTGATGTAGTACAATGTGAAAGTTGAAGTGATTTAGTTTGTATTAGATATTGAAAAAATCCGGGTAGAGCACTGACGAGAGGTCACGAGGTCTTGCGCGTATGTTCTATATTGTCTATTCACGCCTTACACATTCTCACGAAATATGTGCACAATTTTATTTTCTTAATAATTTCTAAAATATCATACCGATCCAGATGAAATCCTGTACCCGAATATAAATTTGTGGCTTGACGGTTTGTGCGGAATTTCAACGAAATCTGATATGTGATATTGAACTTTTCGAAGATAAATTTTTTTTTTCTTTTTTTTTTATTGAAGAAACAATATTTCAGATGGGTATAACTCCGAAAACCGTTTGGCTCATTAAGCTCAATAACGAACTTAACCGTTGCATTCGGATGCACAACCTATCCCGAAAAGTCGTTATCTCTATCCGTTCGAAAGATATCGTGGCAACGGCAGAATTGACTTTGACCTCGAGTTCTACACCAGTGAGTCGAACCTAATCGTCTGCTACAATTTTCATCGAAATATTCGAAAAAAAACACATTTTGGCGAAATGATAGCATACTGTTCATTAGAACATGCGCGCAAAAAACCTTTACGTGATTGAATCTATAGCAACCCCTATTTTTAGTGCTCTTGTAGGTACTCTGGAACAGAGTGCTTATCAATTTGGCCAAATCTCTGTAATTTTCTAATTTTTGGCTGAAAATAGTCTTAAACGATTTGGTTCGACTCACCGATTAAAATCGATTCTGTCCAGCTCGCTGTTAACACGATAACTCTCAAACGGAATACAGAATGAGCTAGTCAATTGAGCTTTTCAGAGAAGGTTAGGGAGATAAATATCTCGGTTAAGTTGGTTATTGGTGGTTTCAGAGTAACGTAAAAATTTTTATTTTACATTACGAATTTCAAATTCAATTATTATCAAGATTTCAGCATAGGAATCTACTGATATCATTCTCAGCTCTAACACACCAATACTTTCGGAGATATTATTTTTTTTAAATTCAATAATCAATCGTAATTTTATGATTTCATAGAATACTCTTATAATTTGCTGATGTACTTAGATCCAACATATAAGTTGAGTCATAAACATACGTTTTTTTTGACAATTTTTTATGATGCAGTTCTATCATGAAAATCCATTGATATCATTCCCTACTCTGAGAAACCAACTTTGATTTGTCAAAGTTTGAATAATTGCTGGCAACATGTACGTTGCAGAATAGCTCTTCATTGCGCCTACAGCGGCATCTATCGTAGATGAGCAAGAATTTTACGGACATATCATACGTATTTTGACGCATAGAATTTGATTTGCAATAAAAAAGGGGTTACCAATTAATATTTCAAAGATACTCCGTTCGCCGAATAGAGGTGGTGTTGTGTTCGCCTTTTTCTAATTACTTGATTATTTCAATGTATTAAATATAGGCTCTGATTAAACACCATACGTCTTCTCCACTCCCTGAATCCATAGATATCGTCCTTGTTATTATCAACATCTTGCTCTATACCACTGAATCATAGATAATATGAACTCAATCATAGATATCCAGTGACCGCGTACCTATGATACTACCCGAGACGACAGAGTGTCAATGATGCTAATACACTACAGGTTGGTCTAGGGGTTGCCGAAATTCAGTGCTACAAAATGCGCCTTTGAGAGATATAAAACCTTTGTCTCCACAGTTCTTTCTCTGTGAAAAATTCCAGGGTAACTGGTACACAGAGACCGATATGAAAATAAAAGTTACCAAATACTCACTCACCTGATTAATAAATAATATAATTGAAGAAACAGTGGTTAATTTTCAATGACTTTTAGCAGCAACAAAGGGTTCTACTTAAATCGATATTATTCTAAATCAGATTCGTCCAAAATAAATCGATATTCGTTCATTGATTTCAGTTTCCACGAGATCGGTTACTACGATCTTCCAGCTATGATCGACTACGTTCTGAAGAAAAGTAGCAGTGAAAAATTATTGTACGTCGGAATATCCCAGGGAGAAGCCACGTTCCTTGTCATGGCTTCAACACGTCCAGAATATAACAAGAAGATCCTGCTTGCCTCCCTCACTTCGCCGAGTTCGCATTTGAGGCACTCTGATAATACAGTCTTGAAAACGTTGGGAGCTGCGTGGCCTCTTCTTCGGGTGAGTGAAGCTCAGTATTTCGGATTTGAATTTATTTCATTGGTTCTAAAGAGACGGATTCTCTTGAGTATTGAGAACTACCCGAACCAAGTAGGAACTTTAATCGGAATAGAAGTAAAACTCCTCAGAATGGATAAATTTAATCAAACAGTTTTTCTGTTCGGTCACAAATATTCTGAGTATAATCCACATTGATCCCGCACCCTTTTGGGCCGAAGTTTCTTTACGAGGCTTGCGCTGAACAGAAAGAAATCGTATGTAACGTCCGGCGTAGTTCGGATATTATCGTCAAGCTTTAGCTACGTGGCTATAGTGGCTACACGGGCTAACTCACTATTCGGTTATTCGGACAGAATGGAATTTGTGTATGTAAGGGGCGATCCGATGAGTGTAATTACAGGGATGATTGAATGAGTGGACCAACGGTGGTCTAGAGATGAACCAAGAGAATGGAACTAGCTGAAACAGATGAGGAGTGGGCTTTAGAGTATGCTATCCTCCATAAAAATCCCCTCCGGAGGTACATCGCATGCGTGGATTGAAGCTGCGATATATCCTGAACAGCCGGTGCTGGAGGATAAGAGTTTGGCGTGAGGTGTGTGATGTTAGAGCACTAACGGAGTTGACTGAGCAAGTAGCTTTTAGTGGCTTTCAGGTTGTATGGGTTAGATTGGCAGTGGACTACGTCTAGTAGTCGTGAGTCTAGCGCTAGAATTGAATCACATTCGGATTTGAAAAAGGGGTAAATCCCTGTAGCAGGAGCTTTGGTGCTCTTGTTCAATTTTTGGTAAATCATATCTCCGAAAGTATTAGTTTCTCAGAGTTGGGAATGATATCAATGGATTCTTATGATAGAACTGCACCATAAAATAAATTAAATTCAAATAACAATTTATTAATCAAGATTAAATGACCCATCTGCAATTATTTAACCTCGTGGAATGGGTTGTTGCTACTTTCACTCGGTGCATAGATTTCAAAACTCGAAATACCTAAGGAAAGTATCATCGAAATGTCTAGAGCAAGGCTGGAAACAATCATAGCAGATAGTCCATTTATTCCTGATATTTGAATAGGTATAGACTGACGAATAAATTATTTTAATAGTTCAAAATTTATTAATAATACAATCCTCTTATCATAATCTAATACCATAGTTCATACCACTAAGACATTCATTCTGTATTATGAAACTTCACTCAAGAAAGAATATTTGATAAACAAATGAAGATCAGTATTTCAGTATATTTTTGCTAGCAACGTTATGAAAATACTGTGTATAGGAACATGTCTCACTACTTAAGGAAATAAAAGGTAATATTAACCTCAGTGGTCAATGAACAGTAATTTGATGATTCCATTATGTTGCTTTTTCCTATTGCCTTCACAAACTACATCATTGAAATAATCCAATTCTGAATCTTCTGAAACATCATCCCCAATATTTGCACATAAATTATTCAATATGCAAAAAGTCAATATTATTTTTGGTATCAAAACAGACTTGTTTATATATTCACAAACAAACTAGAACAGCAACAAGATTACTAATAAATATGACGTCTCTTATAGGTAAATAATATGACATGAATGAACAGTGAACACATATAGAACACAGACAGATAGAATTCGGATTCTGTGAAAACATAGAAGTACGATTTAATATTGAAAAATCATATCTCCGAAACTATTAGCTTATTAGAGTTTAAAGTGATATCAATGGATTCTTATGATGAATGAAGTATCTTAAATAAAATAGAATCGAAATTTGTAAGGCAAAACATTTTTTTCTTGTTACTCCGAAACCATCTTGCCGATTTTGCCCAATAACGAACTTAACCGAGATATTTATCTCCCAAATCTCAAGACTAGCCACATTGTTGTCGCATTGCTGCATATTTCGTTTTTATTTTATATTACAGTACTCCCTATTTTTTTTTCACATCTACTGATGATCTAATCAATATTATTGAAATTGTAAAATGTTTTTTTTTTACTTCTGTGTTGTTATTTTTGTTTTATTTTGTTTTGTAAACTGGAAAGGTTAAGAGTTCAAGAGTAGCTTTAGCTAATCTTCGCCTATTCAGTGCAAATGTATGTACATTTGTTGAATAAAGTCGATTTATTATTATTATTATTATTATATAAATCTACTCTGAAAATTTCAACTGTCTAGCTCATTCCGTTCGAGAGTTGTCGTGTCTATGGCCGGACAGAATACATTCTGACCACGGATTCTTTATCAGTGAGTCGAACCAAATCATTTAAGACCATTTTCAGCCAAAAATTCGAAAATTACAGCCAATTGGGCAAATTGATAAACACTGTTCCGAGGAAAGGTTAAGTCCACTTTCCGCACTCTTTTTGCGCGTATGTTCTGGGGAACATCGCGTTATAGTTTTGCCCAAATGTCTGTAACTTTCGAATTTTTTGACGAAATTGGTCTCAAACGATCAAGTTTGACTCCCCGATGCCACGATAATTTGAGAACGAAAAAAGCTAGCGACTTGAAATTTTCAGGGTGGGTGGCGCATCGCAATACGACGGACAGGTTCGTTAATGGGCATAATCGGCCCAGTGGTTTCCGAGTAATAATTTTGTTTTCAACCAATATAAATCCGATCGAATTGAAACTTGGTGAGTAGTTGTAGAATATGAACCTAAGCACGTTTGTGAAATTTTGGGCGAATCGTATGGCTAGAAAATTTTAAAAAAATTATTAAATAATATTTTTTTTGTCACGATAACCTGAGAACGGAAAGAGATAGCGGCTTGAAAATTTCAGGTTATGTTGTGCATATGAATGCCACATTTGAGTTTGTTTATGAGCATAATCGACCAAACGGTTTCAGAGTTATAGCCATCTGAAATTATCTGAAATTTGGTGTTTTTTTGTTCCTCATTAACTCGAAAAATGCAGAACCGATTGAATTCAAACATGGTTATTAGATGTAGAATGCCAACGCGAAAATGTTTGCGAAATTTGGTGAGGATAGCATCTGTAGAAAATTTTTAATAAATCATTGAAAATAAAAAAAAAAAATTCTATATATCAGTAACTATACGTTTGAAATTGCTGAAATTTTGCAAGAGCGTTCATTACCTAACTCTACTGCCAAGTTTCAAGTTTTAATACGATCGGTTGAATATTGTTGGAGATTCGAGCATTCTTGTGTGAGTTCAGTAGATGGGTGACCGTTGCCTCGATTACTTTCGAACCAAAGGAGATAGGGACTTGCAATTTTCAGGGTAGGTTGCGTATCCGAAAGGGAGAGTTGAGTTCGTTTTTGGGCATAATCGGTTTAACGGTTTCCGAGTTATATTCACCTGGAATATTGTTTCCTTGATAACTCAAAAAATAAATATTCGATTGAATTGAAGCTTGGTAACTAGTAGTAGAAAATCAACACAAAGACGTGTTTAAAATTCTGTAAGAACCGTACTCCTAGAAAATTTGAAAAAAATGACGAAAAAAAAATTTTAGGAACCGCGCCTCCAGAAAATTAAAAAAAAATCACGAAAAAAAAATTGGTTCAAGCATTGACGTGAAGTCAGAAGCTTTTGCGCGTATGTTCTATTGTCCATTCTTCTGTATTGGACACCCTTAATCGAATTTACCATGGTTAATTATGTCGTCCATTCTCCTGTATTGGACACTTAATTCGAATTTACCGTGGTAAATTCGAAGTAAGAGTGTCCAATACAGGAGAATGGACAACATAATTTACCATGGTAAATTCGATTAAGGGTGTCCAATACAGAAGAATGGACAATAGAACATACGCGCAAAAGCTTCTGACTTCACGTCAATGCTTGAACCAATTTTTTCAGTTGATTCTATTTAAAAGGGTTAAATTTGGATATCTGAAATATATCAACCGAGACATTACTTTGACAGTCATTAAAATGACAGTCATTAAAATGACTTGAAAAGCTTGTTTTAAAAATTTTCCAGAATGTGCTCTTTTGAAAATTTGATTCCTTGATATAATTCTTGAACAAGCACAATAACGTTCCTGACGTTACGTGAGCGCTTTAAAATTGTCTTTATTTATAATTTTAATATGTATTTTCAGTATGGCACGAGCACTGTGGGATTACACACTGTTCCTGGTAGAGATTTGCTAGGGACATTCTGCCAGTACGAATTTTTTTCGTATGTGTGCAACATTCTATATGATCCATTTGTTGGATACTCCAACTCAGAACAATCTCAGGCGGTGAGTATATTTAATGAACTATGGAATATACAGGGTCATTCTATCTTAACCTCACCTAGCATTATAGGAAGAATTACTCAAGATATTAATTTTGAGTATGTTATCAGGGATGACGAGAAAAACTAAAATATTTTCAAGTACTTATCACTTCCGGTTACACCGGAAGTAATCATCAAAGTGTCGTTTTTTTCAAATGGCATGCTCATTAAATTATCAGATCTTTGGGTTTCCCATGGACTTTTAATGTGGCTTTGATCATATGACTGATATTCCGAAGTTTTTCACAGTTATTTGAGCTTTCGGACAAATATTCTCTATTCGAGATGACCAGAAAGATGGCCATACCTACTTGCCCTTTAACGTTAGAAAAATGAAATGGCGACGACAAAAATCTACAGGGTACTCACAAAAACATGCTGAATTTCGACTCGAGTTTTCATCAAATTCTTCCTTATTTCAAATAGGAACACATATTTTTCTTATCGAATTATGATTCTGTTACTAAAAAGAATAAATAATCTTCTATCAAACCATATCCATTTTTGAGACAATTCTTGGAAGTACGAGATTTCAGATCGAAGGATTTGGGAAGAAAGTCTTTTTTATTCCCTGAGAAAAGTATACTCTGCATAAGTTTAATGTTTACTTTTACATCATTTTCGGAATTATTGGAAATAAATTGCCTGACTTTTTGGTTTAACTCAAAAACTGGAATTCGAAAATTGAAACGTCTGAGAGAAATTTTATTTATAAGAGAAAAATGGGTTCAAGCCTTGTGGACAGGAGCTTTCTGGCGCTCTAGTTCAAACAGACAAATTATATCTGGTATTGGTTTCTCAGAGTTGGGAATTATATCAATGTATTCATATGATATCACTGCATCATAAAGGAAATTCAATTCAAATAATAGTTTATTAGATAAGTAATAATAAATTACCTTGTAATCGATCAAAAATTTCCTGATCTACGTTCACCAAACTACAGAATTATGCTTTCAATATTTACGTAATATTTTCAACCATTTTCGGGTGAGGTCCCCGTTGCATCGCTAAAATACGAGTATTTCAACCCCAATATTTATGAAGTTACAATATTCCCTTCTGTCAAGTTGACATTATGAGAATTCATACATAGAATAATAATTATATCAATCTGTGAAATACGATTTACATTGAAATTAAAAAAATCATATCTCCGAAAGTATGAGCTTGTTAGAGTTGAGAATGATATGAATGGATTCTTATGATAAAACTGCTTATTAAAAAAAATTTTATTTGGAATTTGTTCCGTAAAAAAAAATTTTTTTTTTGTTACTCCGAAACCATCTGTCCGATTTTGCCCAATAACGAACTTAGCCGAGATATTCATCCCCCAAACCTACTCTGAAAATTTCAACTCTTTAGCTCATTCCGTTCGAGAGTAATCGTGCTTACGGCCGGCCGGCCGGACAGAATGAATTCCGACCACGGATTCTTGATCAGTGAGTCGAACCAAATCGTTTAAGACCATTTTCATCGAAATATTCCAAAATTACAGACATTTGGGCAAATTGATAAGCACTCAGTTCCGAGGAACTAGAGCGCCAAAAATGTGGGAAAGCTCTGTAGACAAGGGTTTTGGCGCCCTTGTCAAACTATTAGCGAGTAATTATTCAAACTTTGGCAAATCTTATGAAATTGGTTTCTCAGAATCGGGAATGATATCAATGGATTCTTATGATAGAACTGCATACCAAAAAATTCAATTCAAAACGTAGGTCTATGACTCACCTCATATGTTGGATTTACATACATCGGCAAATTATAATTAGACTATTTTATGGAATCATAAAATTATGATTGATTATTGAAATTTTGAAAAATCATATCTCCGAAAGTATTAGTTTGCTAGAGTCGAGCATGATATCAACGGATTTTTATGATGAAACTGTATCTAAAGAAAAATTTAACTCCGAATCCGATTTTGCACAATAACGAACTCAACCGAGATAATTATCTCCCAAAACTACTCTGAAAATTTCAACTGTCTAGCTCATTCCGTTCGAGTGTTATCATGTTAGCGGACGGCCGGACAGAATCAATTTTGACCGCGGATTCTTGATCAGTGAGTCAAACCAAAATGTTTGAGACCATTTTCAGCCAAAAATTCGAAAATTACACACATTTTGGCATATTGATAAGCACTCAGTTCCGAGGAACAAGAGCGCCAAAAATGCTGTAATTTCTGCAAAATGTATCCTCTTTGTTCAACATTTAATTTATCGAAACTTATTCCTTTTTTCTATTTAGGCGTACACCTCCAAATTATTCCAAGTGTATCCAGTAAAATCAGCTTTTAAGCAATTGGTACATTACCTCCAAATGTACAACTCAGGTAAATAAAAGCGATAGCTGAGTATTGAAACTCCTTGATAATTATGTGTTAATCTATAATTAGTTTATGTTTGTAATTGGAATAAAACAGCATTTAAAACAATTAATTTTTCAGGCATATTCAGACGATTCGATTATGGTAAAGAAGAAAATTTTAAAATGTATGGAACAGAAAAACCACCAGAATATGACATGAAAAAAGTAACTGCTCCTGTCGCCTACTTTTGGGGGGAAAATGATTGCTGGTCCAGACCGAAGGTGAATGAAAATTCTCAAAAAGTGTTAACGTGAAGTCAGTACCTTTTGCACGCATGTTCTTTTGTCTATTCCTGCCTCACAAACCCTCACGAAACGAAAATTAACAATTTTTAAAATGTTCTAATAGGAATCTATTTTAACACCTTTGAAATTAATAGATCAACAATTATCGTACTTGCAATGATAATATTCATGCGACCAAAAATTGTTAATTAACTAATGGATAACTAATTGAAATATTGTGATGAACATATTTGGACCGCGGATTATTGTTCATTGATCTATTCTGCAGGCGCCAATTTTTTATTTTCATATTTAATAAGTTTAAATAATATTTATTCATCAAAGGAACGAAGGAGGCGAGGCTTGCCCAAGCCGGAGTATCCGTTTTCGGGCGTATTTTCAATCCTATAGAAAATTATAAATATTGGTCCTACTGTTCTGGCAGTTAAGAATTTTTTTTAGGAAATTTCCTCCTCTATTTGAATCTTCTTTCAAATTTGAATTATCTCAAATAGTTTTTGAGATATTGGCGCTTAATTGTTTATAACTATTGCAATTTTTGCGAGCAGCCTTAGCATTTTCTCAAAAACTAACTACATGCCATTCTGAATCGAATGACATTTCAATCATAATTTCCGGAGAAAAATTTTGACCTAAAAAGCACTTGTTCATTTGACTACATCAGCCTCACAATCCGTTGGTACCGGGATCGAATCTCGGTGCGGAAGTAGCTTTTTTTCAGCTTTTGTAGCACAGAAGATTGTTAATACTCGTAGTAACACGCAGCCCGTAATATTGTTCATAGAATTCATAGAACTTTCTCTGATATTATAATTCCAAATCTAGCCAAATTTGACAAGTATAGAAGACAAAGAAATGTCAATAAATGTATGGTTCGTAAAACCCATCACAAAAGTGGGTTAGTGCTTCACCAACTTTTTTTTTCATTAATATTTTGCGTAAATTTTAACGCCTTATTATTGACAATTAGAGTGAATAATCCATCTTGCTGTATACGATGGATAATAACACCGTGGTTAGTCTTGTGAAATCATTGCAATTCGTCGATATCTGTTCAATAATTTCTGCTGTCCAGCCTTGAATATTACATATTCTACACTCAATGTTACAATTCATTTCCTCCCATTGTATTATAAACGATATATATACTCATGCATATCATACTGTCAATGAAATTGATATTCCAAATTTCCATTCCATTCATTAAACCAGGGCCGTAGCTAAGAGCTGTTCCGAGGGGGGGGGAGAAACTGCTTCTGGCGCCCCTAATTTGAAAAAATATACTAAAATCAAAAACACAAAAATATGGATAAAGTATATAATGTTGATAAATTACTTTCTTAGTAAAGAATGAATTATAAATTAATATAACTATGAATGAAAATTATTTTCTCTATTTCAGTAATGAGTTCATTACAGCCTAAAAACAGTGCTGTAATGAATTCATTCCCGCATTGTTTCTAGTTTTATTTTTCGTTTTGTGGTAGTCAGCACTGACATTCGATCCTAGCAAATGTCAACACACGTCAATTCTCAATATAATATAATCTGGATATAGTGAAATAATTTTTGCGTTGAAAAGATTTATTTTCATTAAAAAATAAGGTACTAGAGATTTCCTTCTTGCTAATTTTGAATCCTCCCCCCTCCCACCGGTAGCGACGGCCCTGCATTAAACTATGATTCTTTACAGGATATGGAAGAAATCGAGGACAAACTACCCAATTTGGTCCTGAGTTACCGAATACCACATACGTCTTTTAATCATTATGATATAATCATTGCCAAAGATGTCAAAGAATTGGCATATAAGAAAATCATTGAAACGATTTTCCGATATAGCAAGAATGAATCCTGATCACTCAATCAAATCAAATTAGAATTTTACTGTTTGTACCTGTATGATCTGTTATAATTGATGCGTGATATATATGACGGGAGTAAAATATTATTGTATTATATCTTATTTATTATTTACAGACGTAAGTTTATACAGAGTATATATTTATATTATATATTCAGCTTATAAGTGGTCTTATAAATAAATTTCTTGTTGTTGTTGGAAAGACGTTATTAATATTGCTACACATAAGTTAAGGAAGTGCAGAAATTTTGAGATTGTTTCAAAAGTTTAAATATGAGAAATACAAATGCTTAGGGCTTCACACGAGACGAGAGTGGGCGAGAGTATACAAAATATCGTCTTGCTCTCGCCAATTTCCTAAAAATTAAGTCTCGTTTAAGTCTCTTTCTCGTCTCGTTATCAGTTGTCTCGTCTCGTCTCGCTTCATTCTGAATAACTATAATAAATACATATTATAATATATAACGAAATGATATACAATAATGAATAATTTTGTAAAGCTATATTTATTACGCTCTTATACAAAAATATTTGTACATGTACATATTATTTTTAATTTTAAACACTGATAATTTCAACTTTCAATTTACTATTTTTACAATTTATTATACGTAGTTCCACAGATGTTCTTCAATAATTGTTCACATCTTCACTACAAGGAGCACAAGAGAATAAATTTCTCCAGATGTTCAGATAGAGACGAACTTTTCAAAGCATTGGGATTTAGGGGCAATAAAAGTTGTCCATTAAGTATTGAATTCATAATGGCATCCGTTTTTATGGTTGTGAATTCTATTATTTCTTGAAAAATAATTTCAATTATCGCAAGGTCATAACGAATTAATAATCTTGTAAAAAATCGTGAATTTCTAGAACGAGCGATGCATAATATAGACAAAATATATTGGTAATTAGGGTGGAAACTCTTCATATTCAATTGTTTTCTGTGGGTGTTGAAAAAAGTCGAGTCGTAGATAAAACTTCATGCAAAAATTTAACGAGACCAAAAACGAAACTCTCGTGTTGCGCTGTATGTGGTCTCGGTATCGCCTATAATATTTTTGAAAACTTTTCGTCTCGTCTCGTCTCGCTTTTACGAGACGAGACGAGAAAAATCTCGCTCTCGCGTGAAGCCCTAATTCTCGCACGATGGGCTGCCGCATTATCGCCCAAAAATGAGGATTTTGGCCCAATAGCAGCATGAAACAAAGGAATAATATTGTCAATGACTTGCTATATGTAAATCTTCGCATTCATGGTACCATCAAGCACCAAAAATTCTGTACGTCCACTGAAACAACTGCCTCCCCAAACAGTAACTGTACCACCTCTGAACGGATGAACTTCCTGAACTGATATGCGATTTCTGGGCACCAGAGGATGGCTCCATACCCGAACACGCCGACTATACGAAACCGTTCATATCTCGACTCATATGTGAACAATACCGACCTCAATTGATCGTTTCAATTCAGGTGCTCATTGGCCCATTCCATCGAAGTCGCATATAATTTTGAGTTAGTGGAATCCTTCTCAAAAGTCGCTGAGAATGTAGATTAACGTCTCGAAGTCTTCGACAAACTGTTTAAATGGAAACGAAAACACACGTAGCATTCGAAAGGCGCTGCTCATGATTCGACAAGAACTCAAAGGCTCTCTACGGGCAGACACAGTCATAAACCAATCTTGTGCAGGAGTGGTATATCTTGGGCGTCCACTTCTCGGTCTTTCGGTCAGATTTCCAGTTTCTCGATTTCGATGGACGAGCCGAGAAACTCAGATTCACTAACTTGAAAGAAATTCGCAACATTTCTCTGATTATGTTCCGCCACGATCATATCAACTGCCCTATTGGCTTCATCCACACTAAGTTTACGTCAAGGCATTATATTGCAAAACAAATTTTCAGATATTGAATCAAAGTTGATTGTAAGAACGTAAAACGATTACTGATTGTCCAAAATTGTCAGAAATGCAAACGACAAGAACTTGCCTGAAACTGAAAAAGTTATCAAACGAATAGCAAAAAACCATTCAGATAAAAGAGAGATTTCTAATAAATTAACATTTGCTGGACCAGAATCGGAAAATTTTGAAACTATCCCAAGATTTCTGAACTTCCTTAACTTTTGTCGAGCAATATACAAAAAATTAATGTGCACTGAGTATTCACTCCCTCAAAACGAGCTGCGCTTCTATGGTGGGACCCCCGGTATACAATGGCAGTATATACGAATTCATGTGCACTGAGTGAATGACGAGGATGTAGACATCAAAATGTCTGAGGATTCCTTATTAGGGTGATGCATATCTTGTCATTAATTCTTGAGACAGAGAAATCAAGTTCAATAATCAGATGAGTGTCCCGTTTTTATCTGAATACTAAATGCAGCTAGAGACATCTGTTGGCATATTCCTAAAACCAACTTTATAATAATGAGCCAATCAAAATATCTATAAATTTCGTGGATAAACCATCATCTTCAATGGAAGTGTTCCCCCTATTATAGATCATTAAAAAAGATTTCCTATCATTCCTATTCATACATTTTTAGGTGTAAAGAGTGTTTTATTTTTTGGGCAATGATTGTAGAAACCTACAATAGGTTTAATATGACCAGAATATAAGTCGCTTTTCACCCGCTAGATGGCTATATTATGCCATCATTCGATAACCGATAAAAACAAGAGATACCGTATAATTTGTATGAAAAAAATTATAAAAAATTGGTTCAAGACCTGTGGTCAGGAGCTTTCTGGCGCTCTAGTTCAAACAGACAAATTATATCTCCGAAAGTATTGGTTTCTCAGAGTTGGTAATTATATCAATTTATTCTTATGATAGAACTGCATCATAAAGGAAATTCAATTCAAATAATAGTTTATTTATCAAGATTAAATGAGCAATCTGAGAATGAGATCTGCACCATGGAAGAAATCAAATTAAAATAGCTGAAATGAATTAGACTCTCTCTTATAGAACAGGATGAAATGTACGAGTATGAACACAGATCATATAAAGCTTAGATAGAATAATTATAGCATTCTGTGAAATCATAGAAGTACGATTCATTATTGAAATTTAGAAAAATCATATCTCCGAAAGTATTAGCTTGTTGGAATTTAAAATGATAATTTTCCATAGATTTCTGAATTCGCGAGTCTATATCTAGGTCACCAGTGGAAATAGGAAAAAACTGTTAATTGGACAATTTGTGTCATATAATATATCAAATTTCATTTAATTTTGATGTGATATGTCAAAGCCACAAACGAAAAACTGATGTCAATAGCCTGTATTTTTTTACCTGAGCAGAATTTGGAGGAATGGTATATAAAAATTGGTTCAAGCCCTGTGGACAGGAGCTTTGGCGCTCTTGTTCAAACTTTGACAAATCATATTTTCGAAAGTTTTGGTAAGAGTTGGGAATTATATCAATATTATCAATTGATTCTTATGATAGAGCTTCATAATAGCAGAAATTAAATTCAAACATCATAAAAGAATTTAAATTCAACAAGAGAGCCAACAATTATTAATCCAAAACCAATACACCAATTCTACCCAACAACGAACTCATCCGAGATATTCGTTCCTCAATTCTATGATGAACGATATATTTTTTCCTCAAATCCACTTTGAATATCATATTATATCAATTGAAACTTTAGCCAATATTTCAGTTTTGTTTTTACTGGAGATATTCT
This sequence comes from Halyzia sedecimguttata, assembly GCA_937662695.2. Lineage (NCBI taxonomy): Eukaryota > Metazoa > Arthropoda > Insecta > Coleoptera > Coccinellidae > Halyzia > Halyzia sedecimguttata. Next base: position 84,917,082 of record OW569415.2, on the reverse strand, counting down.
CAACTCAATATTATTAACTTAACATTACCATTCCCATCATCATATGGATTAACCATGGGCGTTAAATATCAAAATTTGACATATCATGTCTCAGTACGTTTTATTATTGAAATGTTGAAAAATCATATCTCCGAAAGCATTAGCTTGTTAGAGTTAAAAATGACATCAATGGATTCCTATGGTGAAACTGCATCTTGAGAAAAACTTATTTCGAAATTTGTAATTAAAGAAAAAAATTTCGTTTTGTTACTCTGAAACCATCTGACCGATTTTGCCCAATAACGGACTTAGTCGAGATATTTATTTCCCAAACCTACCCTGAATATTTCAACTGTCTAGCTCATTTCGTTCGAGAGTTATCGTGTTAACGGCCGGCCGGACAGAATCGATTTCGACCACGTATTCTTGATCAGTGAGTCGAACCAAATCGTTTAAGACCATTTTCAGTCAAAAATTCGAAAATTACAGACATTTGGGCAAACTGATTTAAGCACTCTGTTCCGAGGAACAAGAGCGCCAAAAGCTTGTTTTATTTGATGAGAGAAATCTTTGGTTAGAATTAATTTACAACTAAAAGAATCGCCCTGTGTATTATAATATATTATGCCAACTTCATCTGCAGTTCGACTCCAACCTAATAATCCGGAATATTTTTTCATATCGCCGAAAGGGGGCAAAACAGCAGAACGCGATCCAATAATCTCGATATCCCGGAATCTGTATTCGGTATGCATCCTTCGTGATAAAACTAGATGATAAATATCCCCTCATTATGGGGGTCATCCCCAGAGCGCTCGGTGAACCAGGCAGGGGCGCCGCGAGGGGACCCATCCTCGACAGATTACACCTTCGGGAGACGAAGTTTCGGCCGCAAGTTTGTTCTTAATCCGTGATTTGCAAACGGTTCATTCCCGTGGCGAACTCGCAATATGAATCTTGCGTATAAGATATCATTTAAATCCGAATTATGGGCCTGTCGTTATTTATATCCGTTTAAAAGCTTTTCCTGATAGCGCGCTAGCGGGGCAGGTGATTTGTTATCGGTTTGCACACTTGTCAACTGATGGGCGGCGGTGGGCATGAATATTGAATAATTCTGCCAGATATTACAACCACCTCGAGAATGTTGAATGCGAGGTTGAATGTTAGATTGGTGATATTCAAAGGGATGAAAGTTAATTAGATAAACATCAGAAAGGTTTCGTACGCTCTATATCAGGGATGTTAAAGCGGCTTGCATCGTCAAATTTTGCGGCCTCACAGTCCAAGGAATTATAAGATGTACAGGGTGGATCTTTGAGTTGTACATAAATGAACGAAAAAAAATAATATTTTTACATTACAAATTTCGAATTCTATTTTTTTATACATAATAATAATAATTATAATAATACAACGTAATTCTTGTTTTCTCTGACTATCTGTTTGTGTTCCATCTGTGTTTACTGTTCATGCATGTAGTCTTATTACCTATACCAGACATGTCAAATGTATCTCTCAATATTCTAACAAACAAAGTATAGGTATAATAGTATAAATAAGGGCTCGGTGCGCCTCACTCCATCCAAGAATCATTGCATCGAAACTTCACTGCATCGAAGGTTCACTCCATCGAAAATGATACCCACTTACTCCTGATTCGCTAAACGTGAAATCTCCTATATTGACCGTCTTCGTCGGTAGTTTGGCTGGATGAGAGATATCTAAGTTATACCTGAAGCTTTTTTTCCTACACAAACGTTTTTAACACTGTTGAAATGAACATATCTTGTAGTGATCTTCCACATTCCATATTGCAGGCGGCAAATGAAGTGAGTTTGAGTTAATAGCCTGCAAAATCTATAAAGTATGAAGCAGAATACCAGAATTTTAAAAACTGAAAACCATACAAATTTTCTCAAATAGGGCTTCATTCCAAGGTTAATAACTTGTACATTTTTGCATGAAAATTCCTAATTTTCTAGCTTCTATCAGAAGATATACCAATGCTTCTCCTTCGTTAATTAAAAAGTCCATTGAACATACAGGGTGTTTCTATTTCATTGTCAAAGTCAGTCATGACAAAAACATCAAAACTACTGGTTTACTTACCGAATATCTCGGGAAATAAGCATTACCGTTGATATCAGCTGACCAATTAAATATAAAATTGGTCCAAGCACTGACGTGAAGTCAGGAGCTTTTGCGCGTATGTTCTATTGTCCATTCTCCTGTATTGGACAATACAGGAGAATGGACAACATAATTTACCATGGTAAATTCGATTAAGGGTGTCCAATACAGGAGAATGGACAATAGAACATACGCGCAAAAGCTTCGCTGACTTCACGTCAGTGCTTGGACCAAGTTTTTTTTCGTAATTTTTTTGAAATTTTCTAGGGGTACGGTTCTTATAACATTTTTTTTTCGTCATTTTTTTCAAATTTTCTATGGGTACGGTTCTTAAAAAATTTTAAACACGTCTTTATGTTGATTTTCTACTAATAGTTACCAAGCATCAATTCGATCGAATCTTAATTTTTTGAGTTATCGAGGAAATAATATTCCAGGTGGGTATAACTCGGAAACCGTTAAACCGATTATGCCCAAACACGAACTTAACTCTCCCATTCGGATACGCAACCTACCCTGAAAATTGCAAGTCCCTATCTACTTTTGTTCGATAGTTATCGAGGCAACGGTCACCCATTCATCTACTGAACTCACACAAGGCTGCTCGAATCTCCAACAATATTTAACCGATCGTGTTAAAACTTAAAACTTGGCAGTAGAGTTGGGTTCTAAAGGCTCTTTCAAAATTTCAGCAATTTCAGACGAATAGTTACTGATATATAGGATTTTTTTTAAAATTTTCAATGATTTCTTAAAAATTTTCTACAAATACCATCCTCACGAAATTTTGCGAGAATTTTCGCCCTGGCATTCTACAACTAATAACCAAGTTTCAATTCAATCGGTTTAGTATTTTTCGAGTTAATGAGGAGAAAAAACAACCAAATTTCAGATGGCTATAACTCTAAAACCGTTTGGCCGATTATGCTCATAAAGAAACTCTAATGTCGCGTTCTGATGCACATCCTAACCTGATAACTTCAATTCGCTATCTTTTTCCGTTCTCAAGTTATCGTGACAACAAAAATATTTTTTAATAATTTTTTAATAAGTTTCTAGCCACACGATTCGCACAAAATTTCACAAACATGCTTAGGTTCATATTCTACAACTACTCACCAAGTTTCAATTCCATCGGATTTAAACTGTCTGAAAACAAAATTATTACTCGGAAACCATTGGGCCGATTATGCCCATTAACGAACTTGTCTGTCGTATTGGGATGTGCCCCATACCCTGACAATTTCAAGTTGTTAGCTCTTTCCGTTGTCAAGTTATCGTGGCAACGGCCGGACAGAATCAAATTTTATCTCGAATTCTTCAATGGGGAGTCGAACTAAATCGTTTGAGACCATTTTCGTCAAAAAATTCGAAAGTTACAGACATTTGGGCAAAATGATAACGCGATGTTCCCCAGAACATACGCGCAAAAAGGGTTCTTATTTGACAAAAATGAGTTTTGAAGTTTTTGTCATGACTGACTTTGACATAGAAGCACCCTGTATGTTCAATTTATTTTTTAATTAACGAAGGAGAAGCATTGGTATGTCTACTGATAGAACCTAGAAAATTAGGATTTTTCATGCGAAAATCTGCTAGTTATTAACATTGGAATGAAGCCCTAGTTGAGAAAATTTTCGGAGAATAAAACGTAGGTGACACATTGAAACAATGATGCAGAATTCAATGGGTAATCTGATTATTAATCAAGGAAAAAACTGTCGAACGAATCTGAAATTTGTTTCCTTACAAATATTCTTACGAACGGACTTCGTGAATCAGCGTGTGTAATTTTTCTTTGAGTTATTATGGATTTTCATCAAGAAAATGCCACAATCATTCAATATTCATGAGAGTTGGATTATAAATCGAAAAAAACATTTAAGGGTAGGTTTTAAAAATATTTCCATTGCACGATTCCGGAGATGTATTTCCGAAAGGAAATTAACAATCGGACTATATAACAGTTTCAGATTCCTCTCCACTGTCGCATTTGATAAACTCGTTATAAAACACATAAAACTAGGAATTTTTTTCAGAACCGATTTGTCGGCATAAATTCCACCTCTCTGATGACATATCTGCATTTTATGTCCCTAATTCGAAAGTAATCTCCCGCGGTTCAATAAAAACTTCAATATCGAAATGTTTTCCATTTCTTTCGCTTGTGACAGGAAGTGCAATATCTGAAGTTTATGCGACGAGGCGATGCGAGAGATGGCGCTCTTAATTCTTTTCCGATTGAAACCGCAATATTAAAATCGAATTAACCTTCCAATACGAGAGCGGAAAGTCAAAACACGCATTTTTTTCAGATAAATTTCCCTTCGGATGCATCTGCGACGGGAACATCGCGAAAACCGGAAATAAATTACTGATGAGTATTTTTCTTGTCAGGAAGGCATTAAGGTTTGTACGGTGATGTCTATTACCTGGCTACATCGATGTCTAATGCGGCATTTGTTTCATTACTTCTGTGAGTTTACGATTCCTTGTTTGTGAGGTTCCAGTGGTACCACAAATTACAGAACCTCTTGATTGGAAAAAGGTAATCCCCGTTTTGTTCCAGCTCCTACCGTTGAACTTATCAAAACAACTAGTAGGAGATTGCTGTAGAAGTGTGTACCATATACACTATACAGGATGATTCACGACGACGATAGTTAAGCTTTGTAAAGAGAGATGAATTCTTGGAAAATATTTCAGATTCATCGACTTGGAAATTATACCAACTTTTTTTTGCGCGTATGTTCTGGGGAACATCACGTTATCATTTTGCCCAAATGTCTGTAACTTTCCAATTTTTTTACGAAAATGGTCTCAAACAATTTAGTTTGACTTCCCAATGAAGAATTTGAGGTCAAATTTCATTCTGTCTGGCCGGCCGTCCGTCCGGCCGTTGCCACGATAACTTGAGAACGAAAAGATCTAGCGACTTGAAACTTTTAGGGTAGGTGGTGCATCCCAATACGATGGACAAGTTCGTTAATGGGCATAATCGGCCTAATGGTTTCCGAGTAATAATTTAGTTTTCAACCAATATGAATCCGATCGAATTGAAACTTGGTGAGTAGTTGTAGAATATGAACATAAGCACGTTTGTGAAATTTTGTGCGAATCGTATGGCTAGAAAATTATTAAAAAATTATTAAAAAATATTTTTGTTGTCACGATAACTTGAGAACGGAAAGAGATAGCGGCTTGTAGTTTTCAGGTTAGGATGTGCATCAAAACCCGACATTTGAGTTTGCTTATGAGGGTAATCGGCAAAATAGGTTTTAGAGTTATAGCCATCTGAAATTTGGTTGTTTTTTGTTCCTCATTAACTCGAAAAATACTAAACCGATTGAATTCAAACATGGTTGTTAGTTGTAGAATGCCAACGCGAAAGTTCATGCAAAATTTCGTGAGGATAGTATTCGTAGAAAAAAAATTGCTGAAATTTTACATTTTACAAGAGCCTTTAAAACCTAACTCTACTGCCAAGTTTCAATTTTCAACACGATCGGTTAAATATTGTTGGAGAATCGAGCAGCCTTGTGTGAGTTCAGTAGATGGGTGACCGTTGCCTCGTTAACTTTCGAACGAAAGGAGATAGGGGAGATAGGGGTTGCGTATCCGAATGGTAGAGTTGAGTTCGTTTTGGGCATAATCTAAGGGTTTCCGAGTTATACCCACCTTGAATATAATTTCCTTGATTACTCAAAAAATAAAAATTGAAGCTTGGTTACTAGTAGTAGAAAATCAACATATAGACAGGTTTAAAATTTTGTAAGAACCGTACCTCTAGAAAATTTGAAGAAAAATGACGAAAAAAAAATGTTAAGAACCGTACCCCTAGAAAATTTCAAAAAAATCACGAAGAAAAAAATGGTTCAAGCACTGACGTGAAGTCAGAAGCTTTTGCGCGTATGTTCTTCTGTCCATTCTTCTGTATTGGACACTCCTAACTCAAATTTACCATGGTAAATTCGAATTAAGTGTCCAATACAGCAAAATGGAAAACATAATTTACCATGGTAAATTCGATTAAGGGTGTCCAATACAGAAGAATGGACAATAGAACATACGCGCAAAAGCTTCTGACTTCACGTCAGTGCTTGAACCAATTTTTTTAATGTAATACCCAGTTTGTTTCATTGATAATCAGATTACCCATTGAAATCTACATTGTTTTAATTTGTCACTTACATATTATTCTCAAAAACTTCGTGTGAAATCTGAAAAAAACCTTTAAATTTTCTCAATAGGGCTTCATGCCAATGTTAATTAATTGTAGATTTTTGCATGAAAATTCCTAATTTATTATTATTATGTTCTTCTTTCCTATTGCCTCCATAAACTACACCAATTCTAAATCTTCTGAAACATCATCCCCAATATGCATACATAAATTATTCAATATGTAATCAGTCAATATTATTTTCGGCTTCAAAACAGTCTTGTATATATTCACAAATTCAAGATTCGGATAATTATTTTCGAAGAGAAAGTATTTTCAAATTACAGACATTTGGGCAAATTGATAAGCATTCTGTTCCGAGGAACAAGAGCGCCAAAAAACAGTGAAAGCTAATTTGAAAATTAATTTCATAAGTACAACATAAAAGCTATATCCTAGTAAAAATATCCCTTGTCAAGTAATTTTAGGAGTGAATTGTTACAATAAAATGTGAATGTAGCTATAATTCGTTTTTTTTTATCCCAATAGGATAATTTTACTCTCAGTTAGAGCCTGTAGAAAAACACCCAAATATTTGTAATTTTGTTTTAATATATAAAACAAAAAATTGGTTCAAGACATATGGACAGGAGCTTTCTGGCGCTCTTGTTCAAACAGACAAATTATATCTCCGACAGTATTGGTTTCTCAGAGTTGGGAATTATATCAATTAATTCTTATGAAAGAACGTCATCTTAGCAGAAATTGAATTCAAACATCATCGAAGAATTCAAATTCAACAAGAGTGCCAAAAATTATCAATCCAAAACCAATAGACGAATTCTACCCAACAACGAACTCATCCGAGATATTCATTCCTCAATTCTATGATGAACGATAATAATATCTTTCCTCAAATCCACTCCAATACTCCAATACACGAATATTACAGTTTTGTTTTTAGTGGGGATATTCTGAACTCAATATTATTAACTTACCATTACCATTCCCATCATCATATGGATTGACCATCGGCATGAAAATATCAACGAACAAAAAGTATGATATTATATTATAATTCTCATAATTCTACGATTGCTGGAATGAATTAGACAACGTCATGTATCAGGAAAATAAGTTGACATTATAACAATTCATAGAATACACACAGAATAATTATATCATTCTGTGAAAACATAGAAATACGATTTATATTGAAATTTTGAAAAATGATATATCCGAAATTATTAGCTTGTTAGAGTTAAAAATGATATAAATGGATTCTTATGGTAAAACTGCATATTGAAAAAGATATAATTTGGAATTTATTACGTAAAAAAAATATCCGATTTCGCCCAATAACGAACCTAGTCGAGATATTCATCTCCCAAACATACTCTGAAAATTTCAACTGTGTAGCTCATTCCGTTCGAGAGTTATCGTGCCTACTCCCGGCCGGACTGGCCGGACCGGCCGGACAGAATGAATTTCGACCACGGATTCTTGATCAGTGAGTCGAACCAAATCGATTAAGGCCATTTTCATCGAAAAATTCGAAAATTACAAACATTTGGGCAAATTGATAAGCACTCTGTTCCGAGGAACAAGAGCGCCAAAAATGAAGGGATATATCTTTTAATTTCTATGACTATCTTATTTGACGTGGATATTTAATCGTGTGACCCATACAATACGACTACGCTGTTCCTGAGTTGATTCGAAGGCGCCCCAATTTTATATAAAGTTAATAGAATCTTAATTTTTAATCCGACAAACAAGGGAATTTATTTTATCTTTCGCCGAACGAGTCGGGCTCAACTCTTACCTCATAACTTCGGGCTAAAATTTCTAATTAATGTGCTGTATCAAATTTAATTACGTGATATTCCGGCAAGAACACTACTACGAAATACAGAATAACTTTGTTATGCATCTCTGGAATGATTTAGTGAGCTTTTGTTTTAAAAAGAAGGGCAGAAAGGAAAAGCGGTCGACGGCGAAACGTTTTGGCATTATCTGATGAAATGGCAACTTCTATTCCATTTGGGTTCAAACAAAAACGAGAGAGAATCTTCTTCTCTTTTGATCCTTGTAGAATTTTGAAATTATATTATTGTTAACAAGGGCCAGCTCTAAGTGAATCTTAAAGATGTTGTCAGTTTTGAATAAATTCCATTATACAGGGTGTCCCACCGAGAACTGCATCGATCGATATGTAGAAAACCAGAAATTGGAATTTCCGAGAAGGCACAGCCACCTAAAATATTGAGAGTGAAGTAGTAGGTATACTTTCGGTTATATCCAGACAGGGGCCTAACGGAATTTTTTCGGAGACTAGACGACATAAATGGCAGCATAAATTTGATGGTAAATAGTAAATTTTTTTGAACTTGGTTTTTCGACTTCCGTTCAAATTTTTCCTCAAAATTCGTTTCATTCTGGAGCAAAGTTGCAAAGTTGTATTTTCACCATTAAAACCTTTCAAGTTGACATTCAATCTGAGAATCCCAAGAATGCAAACTGCCATTTTTGGCGCTCTAGTTCCTCGGAACAGCCATGCAAAAAACTACAAATTATAAACATTGGAATGAAGTCTTATTTGAGAAAATTTAAGGTTTTTTTCATATTCATATTTCATATAATACTAGCTGACCCAGCGAACTCTGTTCCGCCTTAGAGGCAATAAATAAGCAGATTTTAGATTTTATTATACACGTTAGAAAAAAAACACCCTGTACAGTAATGATTTATTTTCAATGATGTATCCCTCTAAAGTTTATTTTTTAACACAAATGAATGAAATTGTACGATTGTGGCATGGAAAACAGCAAGTTGCAATTGACGTTAAAAGAAGAACACCCTGTATGGAGATTTCGGACGAATACATTGTGAGAATCCATCCAAGGTACCTATTTAGTTAATGCTTTGTTTGTGACACAAATCACTTCAATCACGTACAATTGTGCCATGAGAAAAAGGACACCCTGTATAGTAATGCTTTATTTTCAATGGTGTATGCTTCGAAAGTTTATTTTTAAACACACATGACTAAAATTGTGCGATTATGGCAGGAAAAACAGCAAGTTTTAATTGACGTTAAAAGAAAAACACCCTTTATAACACAAAAAAGTATCCTATGTCCGTCTCCTGGTTCTAAGCTACCTCCCCACCAATTTTGAGCCAAATCGGTATAGCCGTTCTTGAGTTATAAGTGGTGTAACTAACACGACTTTCTTTTATAAATATAGATGTAAATGACACATTAAAACAATGTAGAATTCAATGGGTAATCTGATTATCAATGAAAAAACTGAGTATTACATTTCAAAAACGAAAATTGATATCATTTCCGGTGAAATCAGAAGTCGAACGAGTCTGAAATTTTTTCCAAGAATTCATCTCTCCTAACAAAACTTTCAAGTGTTTATCTCTTCTTTGAAATATTCCAACAAACGATCTTCTTGAATCACCCTGTATGTTCCAGTACAATAGTTGTCGTAAAAGAATCGATGAATTCAGTTATCTGCAAGTTTGCTGCAAGATATTCATAAAAACAAACATCATCACTGAAAACATCAAAAAACCTTTATCGTTCCATTATTGGAATAATATTTTCAGAGAATAATCCAAAGCATGTGTTCAATATCGCAATGACTGTTGGTTTCAAAGTCATCTGAGTCATGTTAGTGGATTATCGGAGACGATTATCAACTTCGCATATCCCCGCCGGAAATAAACCATAGGAATGGTATCACAGGATGTCGGAGCCATACTAGACCAGGGTCTAGTAAAAAGTCTAGTAAAAAGTGAAAAAAATTATAGTAGAATGAAACACATTGGAAAAGGAAGATAATAACAAAAATGATAGGAAAAATAATTTACGGGTGACCTGAGTTCGGGAAGGGGAAGGGGGTGAGTTTTTAAGGGTAAAAACGGCTTATCTCGATTTCCGGCAAAACTACAAGTCCTATGGAAAAAAGTTTAATTGCTAAGTTGTAGGTAATAAAAAGATCTACAACTTTTGAATTTACTCTTTTCACATAACCTCAAAATTTATGTGAAAAATTCAATTAACCATGTTTTTGGTTTTTAATTTTTATCTTTTACAAAGAAATTTTTTTTTTCACCAAATTTGGTAAAAACGTACCTTTTTTTGTCCCAAATACTCTGTAATTTTTTGGATTTGAAATTTTTTTTTTAGCTTAATTTGACATAATATAGAAAAAGCATCCTAATTTTCAATAAAAAATTCCCACGTCAAAATATCGGCTTTTTTAAATATAGTAGGTGGGTTTTTTGTTCGTTGAAACCTCTACTTTCTGAAGGTTTTAAAAAAATATACATTACTATGGTAAATTGTCTCAGAAAATGCAACGAAATAACACGTAGTAAGACCCGGACCCTAATAGCCCTTTGCCCATTTTCTATGAAATAAATAATATGAATATTAACGTAGGTCACTCAGGTGTATAAGTTATATTAAAATAGCAATAAATAAGCATCTACGCATATAATTTAGAGAAGATTCTACAACTTCATCTAAATATTGTTAGTGTCTTATTAAATATTAACTTTATTAACTTAATATTTTCTGAGAAAATTTACCATAGTAATGTATATGTTTTTTTAGACCATCAGAAAAGAGATTTCAATGAACCAAAAGCCCACCTACTTTTTTAAAAAAGCAGATATTTTGACGTGAGAATTTTTGATTGAAAATTGGTTTTGCTTTATCGATATTAAGTCGAATTAAGGTGAAAAAAATATATTTTAAATCCAAAAAATTACAGTGTATTAGGGACCCAAAAAGGTAAGTTTTCACCAAATTTAGTGCAAAAAAAAATTTTGTAAAAGATAAAAATTAAAAACCAAAAACGTGGTTATTTGAACTTTTCACATAAATTTTGAGGTTATGTGAAAAAAGTGTGAATACAAAAGTTATAGATCTTTCAGTTACCTACAACTTTGCTATTCAACTTTTTTCCATAGGACTTGTAGTTTTTCCGGAAATCGAGATAAACCGTTTTTTACCCTTAAAAACTCACCCCCTTCCCCTTCGCAACCTCAGATCACCCGTAAATTATTTTCACTATCATTTTTGTTATATTATCTTGCTTTTACAACGGGATTCATTCTGCTATAATTTTTATCGGTTTCAAAAATTATCTACCCTTGTATACACTTAGAAATGAATATTATCACCTCAACACCATGGGATAATCCGTTCAAAAATTGGCTCCTGCAATTTTCCGTCTCACATCCCCTGACTCGCATCGAATCGGCGCTCCTGTCCAGATTCCCTTTAAAATAAGGGGTGGCTCGGCGGGACATGACAGTTCCCACGGATCTTCCCTTCCCTCCTGGGCGACCTTGTCTAATCTGTCTTTTATACATACTTTTTACCAATATTTGCCAGGCCGTCAACCGGGGAACTGCTTTGGCCGTGATTAATAACCCTGGAACAGTTGACAAGCGCATTATGTCGTCCGGTCCTGTAGACAAAGGCGAAAATTATGGTATTGTCGCGGTGGGATGGGGAAATTATTTCAATTGCGTCATCTCTGAATTCCTGATCTGGAAATCGAATCGGATGGTGACAACCTGACAACGCTGCTTTGCGGTGTGAACTGACCCTAATGGATGTATACTCTAATTTTGGGGAGCAGTGCGGCAAGGCTTGTGTGAAAATTCATTGTGAAAATAAAAAAAAATGGTTCAAGCACTGACGTGAAGTCAGGAGCTTTTGCGCGTATGTTCTATTGTCCATTCTCCTGTATTAGACACTCTTAATCGAATTTACCATGGCAAATTCGATCGACAATAGAACATACACGCAAAAGCTCCTGACTCCTCGTCAGTTCTTGAACCAATTTTTTTTCATAATTCTTTTTGAAATTTTCTAGGGGTACGGTGCTTACAAAATTTTAAACACGTGTATTTTTTTTGAGTTATCAAGGAAATAATATTCCAGGTGGGTATAACTCCGGAACCGTTGGACGGGTAATACCCGTAAACGAACTTATCTCTCCCATTCGGATACGCAACATACCCTGAAAATTGCAAGTCCCTATCTCCTTTCGTTCGAGATTTATCGAGGCAACGGTCACCCATCTACTGAACTCACACAAGGCTGCTCGAATCTCCAACAGTATGTATCTGATCGTGTTCAAACTTGGAACTTTGCTGTAGAGTTAGGTTCTAAAGGCTCTCGAAATTTCAGCGATGTCGGACGAATAGTAACTGATATATAGAATTTTTTTCAATAATTTTCAATGATTTTTTAACAATTTTCAAGTAATACGATCCTCAGGAAATTTTGCAAGAATTTTTGCGTTGGCATTTTACAACTAACAACCATGTTTGAATTTAATCGGTTTCGTATTTTTCGAGTTATTGAGGAAATAACTACCAAATTTCAGATGGATATAACTGCAACACGGTTTGGCCGATCATGCCTATAAACAAACTTAAGTGTCGCTTCCAAATGCACAACCTAACCTGAAAAATTCAAGTCACTACATCTCTCCGTTCTCAGGCTATCGTGACATAAAAAATATTTTTTTTTAATTTTCTAGTGATCCGATTCTCACAAAATGTCACAGTCGTCCTTAGGTTTATATTCTACAACGACTCACAAAGTTTCAATTCGATCGGATCAGTATTGGTTGTAGACAAAATTATTACTCGGAAACCATTAGCCCGATTATTCCCATTAACGAACTTGTTCGTCGTACTGGGATGCGCCACCTACCCTGGAAATTTCAAGTTGCTAGCGCTTTCCTTTCTCAAGTTATCGTGGCAACGGCCGGACAGAATCAAATTTGACCTCGAATTCTACATCTGGGAGTCGAACCAATCGTTTGAGACCATTCTTGCCAAAAAATTCGAAAATTACAGACATTTGGGCAAAATGATTACTTGATATTCCCCAGAACATACGCGCAAAAAACAATAATTCCAGAGGACAAACATACAGGGTGATTCACTCTGTGTGCACTATTTTCAATTCTGATACAAAATTAAATTTCAAACAAGACAAGAAGAATAGAGTTTTCGCGTTTTCTTAACCAAATTATATACAAGAGTAGGCATTGAACAACTACAAGAGAAAATAATACAGGAACGGGCGATAATGTGGAAAAGAATTTTTATTTTTTCAACCAATAAATTAGAATAAAAATGTGGGGAAGCCCTGTGGACAGAAGCTTTGGCGTTCTTGTTCAACTATGACAAATTATGTCTCCGAAAGTATTGGTTTTTCAGAGTTGGGAATGATATCAATGGATTTATTATGATAGAACTGCATCATGAAAGAAATTGAATTCGAAAAAGGGTAAATCAAAATGAATCAAGAATGCCAAAAATTATTACTCCAAAACCACCAGCATTCTACAACTAATTACGAAGTTTCAATTCGATCGGGATCGTATTATCTGAGTTATTGAGGTAAAAACATTTCGGAGAAGTACATATATATCATTTTCACAATAATTGTTGAAATACAAAGGCGATCGAGCTGAAATTCAGTACTCGCTTGTAAAATGGCGGTTTATTATATTATTAAGAAGACATACCAATGCTTCTCCTTTGTTAATTAAAAATTCAATTGAACATACAGGTTGTTTCTATTTAAATTTCAAAGTCAGTCTTAACAAAAACCTCAAAACTCATATTTTTCCAATGAGAATCCATTTTTTTTATTGGTCAGCTGGAATCTTCGTTAAAGGAGAGTGTATTTTTATAATACATACTACTGCTTTACTTACCGAATATCTCGGGAAATAAGCATTTTAGAGCAGTAGAGCAGTGAATTATAAAAAATACACTATTTTTTAACGTAGATCCAAGCAGACCAATAATAGAAAATGGGATATCATTTGAAAAAAGTGAAGGGGAAGCATTGGTAATTGGTATGTCTTCTGATAGAAGCTCGAAAATTAGGAATGTTCATGCAAAAGTCTACAAGTTATTAACATTGGAATTAAGCCCTATTTGAGAAAATTTAAAAGGTTTTTTCAGATTTCACAAGAATTTTCTGAGAATAATATATAAGTGACACATTAAAATAATGTAGAAATCAATAGGTAATCTGATTGTCAATGAAAAAATTGGGGATTAGATTAAAAAAATGAAAGTTGGTACAAGTCGAACGAATCTGAAATTTTTTCCAAGATTTCATCTCTGCTAACAAAGCTTAACTGTACAATTTTAAGTGTTTATCTCGAGTCTTTCTTTGAAATATTCTAATGAACGGTCTTCGTGAATCACCCTGTATACTGTTGCAAAACTTGACTCCAATACTCCAATACTCCAATACTCCAATACGTGATATTTCTCTCCAAAATGCCGTAGTAATATCGTGGTGATTGATTTTATAATCGTTGACAGTTCAGATGAATTATTCTGTGGTTAATAGATAAAATGAAAGAAGTTTTCTGTAATTGTTTAGTTCCGTCAAAATTTAGAATCACCACACAGATGTGATATTTCGGCTTGTTTCAGACTAATAATTCGTCCCATTAAGTCTTGTCAGGAAGAAACTTCCTCAGGAAAAGCCTGACAAAAAACGAAAATACTATTCAAATTGAGATTAAAACGACACCGGGGACTTGAATCGAGTTGATATACAACTGCATTATTTTAATTCTGATTTTATTCGGACCCTAGAGCTCCATTTGAAAGTAGCATGCCGTCTTGTGGCTCATTATTATTTATTTATTCAATTATAATACTTCACGTGAATTAAAAACTTTGCATATTGGTAGAGAAAATATCATTAGTGTATGCTTTTCCTGGAAATTTTCATTCTCACTATTAGGCCGAAATGGTTTTGAAGGAAGATATCATAGTATTAAAACCTATGCAAACAATTATTAAATAAATCACTTGGTTTAAGTTTCACAATATAATAATGTTGCGTATACCTATAGGATTATATTGTGAAACTTAAAATATGTTTTCTTTACTTTAATAATTTTTCAAAATATTTCACCAAGTTATTAGCGAGAATTCATTATCTATACAACCTATGTTTTACTTCGACCCACATTTGTCCTCTGCATTTTTTTTGGTGCTCTTGTTCCTCGGAACAGAGTGCTCATCAATTTGCCCAAATCTCTGTAATTTTCGAATTTTTCGATGATAATGGTCTTAAAGGATTTGGTTCGACTCACTGATCAAGAATCCGTGGTCAAAATTCATTCTGTCCGGCCGGTCCGGCCCCGGCCGTAGGCACGATAACTCTCGAACGGAATGAGCTAGACAGTTGAAATTTTCAGAGTAGGTTTGGGAGATAAATATCTCGGCTAAGTTCGTTATTGGGCAAAATCAGACAGACGGTTTCGGAGTAACAAAAAAAAAAAATTTTTTTACATAACAAATTCCGAATTTAATTTTTTAATATGCAGTTTTACGATAAGAATGCATTGATATCATTTTTAACTCTAACAAGCTAATACGGAGATATGATTTTTGAAAATTTCAATATTAAATCTCATTTCTATGTTTTCACAGAATGATATAATTATTCTATGTATGAATTGTTATAATGTGAACTTATTTTCCTGAGACATGACATTGTCTAATTCATTTCAGCAATCGTAGAATTATGAGAATTATAATATAATATCACACTTTTTGTTGGTTTTTATTTTCAAGCCGATGGTCAATCCATATGATGATGGGAATGGTAATGGTAAGTTAATAATATTGAGTTCAGAATATCTCCAGTAAAAACAAAACTGGAATATTGGTGTATTGGAGTATTGGAGAGGATTTGAGGAAATAATATATATTATCGTTCATCATAGAATTGAGGAATGAATATCTCGGATGAGTTCGTTGTTGGGTCGAAGTCGTCTATTGGTTTTGGATTGATATTTTTTGGCACTCTTGTTGAATTTAAATTCTTCCATGATGTTTGAATTCAATTTCTGCTAAGATGAAGTTCTTTCATAAGAATCCATTGATATAATTCATAATTCCCAACTTAGAGAAACCAATACTTTCGGAGATATAATTTGTCTGTTTGAACAAGAGCGCCAGAAAGCTCCTGTCCATAGGGTTTGAACCAATTTTTATTATTACCTACAACTTATCCATTTAACTCAGTGCTTTTCCAACCATCTCATTCCATTATGAATCCTTTGTTGCGGAAATGAATTCTGATTTAATTAAAAACAAATATTGTCATTACATTGGCGTACCTCATTTTCAATAGAGGGTCAAACATTACACATATTCCCATACCCCCAATCCCCCTATTTTTTTATTGAAACAAATTTTTCCAGTCGATGCATCCCAGGCAACTTTCCTATTACACGTATTACTTCCAGCAGACGCAGAAGTCCCCGATCGTAATCAGCCAAATCAAATAGATGCTTTACTCACGATCCTACTCCCCGAATTTCATTGAGCCCGATCGCGTATAGTAAACGGATAGAGAGCGCCACGTGACCTGTCGGTATCAGTGGCCGCACCGGCGGTCACGTGACCCCCTATCGGTGCCAGATCTCCGCCATGACGGTTTTCCATCCGATTCATCCACAGTCCACAGTGGCACATCTCCGTCATTAATTACCATAATCTCGGCCGATGTCGGTTTTGTGTCATTGGGAGACGGTCCCATGGTGCCGCAGGGTAGATGGGGGGGTGGGTGACTTCGAAAAATTATTATGATGATCTTCCCTGGGAATGACTTTATGGCGGATGAGGATCTTATCACCGATCTGAGTGTGCATAGGGTGGTTTGTTGATTTTGCGATGGTTTCGTTTTACCAAACGAATTCTCATGATTGGAAGGTTTTTTTCTGGGTTTTCTCTCCCAAACTCTGGAAAATATCCATAAAATAAAAATTAATTATTTTGTGATTAAAAAATTAGAAGTAGGTATCGGTTCTAAGTTCAATATAAGAACCGTCTTCAAAACACAGAATGATCTTAGGTATTTATTAACGAAAACAAAACCCATAAATGAAAAACAAAAATAAAAAACTGTGTATATAATATTCCTTGTATTTGTGGTAAATCATACACAGGAGAAACATCAAGACCACTAGAAGTAAGAAAGTCAGAGCATAAGAATAACTTGAGAAATAGAGACATACAGAAATCAAAAATAGCAGAACATGTATGTACAACCCAAGGAGATCACATGATGGATTGGAGTAATACAAAGATTCTAATGACAGAACCTGATTATATTAAAAGGAAACTTAAGGAGTCAACTTGTATTTTATTGAACAGAGAATGCAATTTTGCAAATTGCTCAATTGGTTTTGACCATATTTGGCTAAATTTATTGAAAAAGGAGTTGCAACTTGGAAATTTCTATGCGAAGTAAAACTGTGTTAGCTATGATTTTTAAATACTGTCAATGTGACAATTCTTGAATTTCACAAAATATCTATCAACAAAATAATACAAAATAATTCTAAAGATTTTCATTAAGCGTCTGACGAAGGAGTTTGATATAGACTCCGAAACGTTACGATATAGTTGTTTCTTCGTTGATGTTGTTTCGTTGTTGTTTGTTAGGCAACATTGTTCAATTGATTGCTTCTGACAAATATCTTGTGTTTCTTACGCAGAAGTAAATCACAAAATAATTAATTTTTAATTTATAGATATTTTTCGGAGTTGGGAGAGAAAACCCAGAAAAAACCCTTCAATAATGAGTATACCTCCCACAGTATCCTTTAATGATTACTTCAATTCTCATGATCACGGTGTAATGGTTTCGGAGTAGCGAAAAAATTTTTTTTTTACCAAAACAAATTTCAAATTCCATTTTTTTTGGATGGAATTTCACCAAAATAATCCATTTATATCATTTTCAACTCTTACAAGTTGATACTTTCGGAGATGTGATTTTTCAAAATTTCAATAATAAATCATAATTCTATGTTTCTACGGAATGCTGTACTTAATTATTCTATATATGAATTATTATATGATCTTTGTTCTTACATGCCATCTTATTTTTCTATGAGAGATAAATGTCAAAATTATTTCTGGTTCGTTATTCCTGTTATAAAATACACCTCCTGTTCTAGGAAACATAGTATGATTGAATGGAAAATGACCAATGAAATAATCCCAGCTATCCTAGAATTATGTGGATGATATTATTATTATTATTATTATTATTATTATACTGAATCCTCCTGGGTCTTTCACAAGGAGACCCCTCATAAGCTCTAAGAGCTTGCCCTGAGTTAGGAGAACCAGTTGTGTTCTGTGTAGGCTTTGTTACTGTGTCCTTACGCCACCTTAGGCACAGCACTGTTAATTTTTGACCCAACAGCGAATGGTGGCGATTACCGTGACTAGAAAATTTCTTTCCTAGCCTCGGAATTGAACTTGGGGCTTCCGCTCCCAAGTCAATTACTCTACCACTGATATTATACTTTTACGGTGATAATATAATGCCCGTGGATAATCCATATGATGATGGAAATATATTCTTTGGTAAGATACATAATCAAATTGAGTTCAGAATATCTCCAGTAAAAACAAAACTGCTATATTTTCTAACTTTTAATTGATATACATAATATAATTTTCAGAGTAGATTTGAGGAATGAATATCTCGGATAAGTTCGTTATTGGGGAGAATCGATCTGTTTGAATTTAATTTCCTTCATGATGCAGTTCTATCGTAAGAATCCATTTATATAATTTCGGATATATTATTTGTCAAAGTTTGAATAAGGGCGCCAAAGCACCTGTCCACGGGGCTTTCCCACTGTTTTATGATGCAGTTTCATTATGAGAATCCATTGATATCATTTTCAACTGTAACAAATTAATACTTTCGGAGATAAGATTTTTTCAGAATTTCAATATTGAATCGTAAGTTTACGATTTCATAGAGTGCTGTGTCGAAAATTGACGTCCGTATCTATGAATTTCATCTCTATTCATACATTTCATCATTGTCATCTCATCTACAAATAAGAGACATCTCAAACAAAGTATGATTCAATGCAAAATGGCCAATGGAATAACCTTAGCTATCGTAAATAGCTCTTGGATAATCCATATGATGATGATGGAAATATATACTTTGGCAAGTTAATCAAATTGGGTTCATAATATCTCCAGTAAAAACAAGTCTGGAATATTGACTAAGTTTCAATTGATATAATATAATTTTCAGAGTAGGTTTGTGGACTGAATATCTCGGATAAGTTCGTTATTGGGTAGAATTGGTCTGGTGGTTTCAGCTTAATAGTTTTTGGCACTTATATATTTTTTTAAAAGGACACTTTCTTTAATTTATTTCTTATTTTGATGTAGTTATATCATAAGAATCCATTGATATCATTCCCAACTCTGAGAAACCAATATACAGGGTGTCCCAAAAATACCACGCGAAAGTGACACTGGAGATAGATTGGCATTAGGTCTATCAGATAGGATCAACATGACCTCAGTAAAAGTCCGCTGGTTTTCGAGATATCACCACTTTTGTGTATTTTTTAAAAATCTCCAGTTTTCGGTCTTTTATCGCCTAGCATTGCTAGAAATTACTTCAAACTCATGTTTTTTTTTTACCTAGGCTATCCTGAATAGTTGCTTTAAACAATGAAGTAATAACTTCACCGACAACTAGAACAAAATCCTTCAAAAAATGTCTAACTTGTTGTATTTTATGCCGAAGTTAAAACGTTAACTTAAGTTTGACTGACTGCTGTGAAAAAAAATTATATCAGACTGAATTGACAAATAATCGCAAAAACTGGTCCATTTCATGCCCTTTTCAAAATGATACAACACTACCAATTTTTTTTAATCAGAACCAGAATTGCTACTTATTAAAAAAAACCAAAACCCTTATCGGCTATCTCGCTCCCACATTCATTGTTTTGTAACATGGAAACCGGTCCGACTTTCACAGACTAGGGGTCTTAGAATAGTCTAGACCAGGGGTCACCAAATGGCGGACCGCGGTCCGGATGCGGATCGCGAACCTTTTTTTTGCGGACCACTTTTCCAGAAAACATGTATTCTTGATTAAAAAAATTCAGATAACTTTTCGTTTTATTTACTAATTATAGATATTGGATTTAGATGACTGCTAGTCAAATTCTTATGCCATCATAATGCTATCAACGACCCGCGACAGATATACAGATTTTGTGAACGGACCTCCAATGAAACTAATTGGTGACCCCTGGGTTAGATACTAGAGAAAACTTTTTGGCGTTTGACGGATTTACTCATTTCCTAATATTTTCCGAACGGATAGAGATACAGAGGAAATAGATACATAAATCTAAACGTCGTCCACCGACCAATCATCAGGGATATCGAGATGTGAAAATCATATATTTCGGACGGAAAAGAAGAATTTTCCTTCGATTCCGGGTCAAAAATATTTCTAAGTGCAGACCCAAAAAATTTTTATCATGGTATATCGATACGGAGCTCGTGTCTAGTTAAATCGAGGTCGCTGATCACGAATATGCAATTAGTTTTTCCCTAAGTGGCGTACTTTGGGAAAATGTTCACTTAGAGTGAAAAAATGGACGAAAATAGGTCAATTTTGGAAGTTCACACCGCCCAAAAAAATCGGAGTAAGGTGTTGTTGATTTTTGCCCTCATATATGAATCCTTTATCTATCGAATCATTCGAACAATAAATGTCCAGGTCGTACGCTTCGGAAATTATGATTTTTATCCCAAGGGTCTGTTTTTCGGAAAATTCATTTCGCGGTATTTCCGCGGAAAATTCTCTAATGAAAAATCCGATCATATATTCGTAATCTACGGTCCCGAATTAGTATATGACGTAATTTTACTCGAAATCGGAGACCGGTCGAATTTTGGCAATTTTTTAATACATTAGCCTTAAAAAAATCCCATTTTTCGAGAAAAATTTTTTGAGGCAAAAATATGAAACGGGTACTTATTCTTATAGATTCGGGGCCGTAGATTCCGAATCTACCATCAGATATTTATTACAAAAATTTTCAGAGGAAATATTGCGGAAAGAATTTTCCGAAAAATAGACCCTCGGGAAAAAAAATCATAATTTCCGAAGCGTACGACCTGGACATTTATTGTTCGAATGATTCGATAGATAAAGGATCCAAATATGACGTAAAAAATCAGCAACACCCTACTCCGATTTTTTTGGGCGGTGGAAAGTTCCAAAATTTACCTATTTTCGTCAATTTTTTCACTTTAAGTGAAAATTTTCCCAAAGTACGCCACTTAGGGAAAAACTAATTACATATTCGTGATCAGCGACCTCGATTTAATTATACACGAGCTCCGTATCGATATACCATGAAAAAAATTTTTTGGGTCGGCACTTAGAAATATTTTTGACCCGGAATCGAAGGAAAATTCTTCTTTCCCGTCCGAAATCTATGATTTTCACATCTCGATATCCAAAAGCCGTGGCGATCTAATCGGAAAATTCTAGATTTTTGTATGGGTTAGAATCTAGACAAAGGACTCACAGCTCTGGCAACGTGTTAGTTGTTGTATGCATTTTATCAATATTTCACAGGAAATTGGTATAAATACTTCTACAAGGGTTGAAGTATTACAAGATATTTTACTTGCAATTCTCTTTACGTGGAAAATATTAATTTCAAGGGTGAGACCACCCATGCAAAAATAAACCAGTTAACCCAAAACATTTATGTTTTACAAGCGAGCTGCTTTGTTTAGAAATACAAATGAGCGCTTTCCAACATGTGAAGTCATGGGACGCAACAGTGGTGATATCTCGAAAACCAGCGGACTTTTACTGAGGTCATGTTGATGCTATCTGATAGACCTAATGCCAATCTATCTCCAGTGTCACTTTCGCGTGGTATTTTTGGGACACCCTGTATATGATTTGTCAAAGTTTAAACAAGAGCGCCAAAGCCCCTTCCCACAGGGCTTTCCCACTTTTTTCCCACTAACTAAGTTCAATTTACAGTTGCCTATATTCTATATATGAACATTCTGAAAGTATGCTATTGAAACATTGAGCCTGCAAAATCAATACTTTTGAATGAATCATGTGAAAAACTAAAGATCTATCAACAGCTCAAAAGTGACAGTACCTACATAGACAAGATTTTAGAAATAAATTCAAATTCAAAATATATATTTTGTCCGTGCCTGCAACTTCTGCATTCACTGAAAGGGGTTTTCTCCCTTATGGAAGTGAAGTGGTGGGACGAAAGGAACAAAGCTTCCCTTAACATAATTAAAAACCAACTGATGGGATATTTCAGTTTAAATCTTGATTGCAAAGAAGCTATATACACCGAACGACAAAAAATTCCGGCCACAAAAAATGTGACAGTTTCAAAAATAGCTATCTCGTGGAGCACTCATTAGATCTTGATATTTTTTGCGCGTATGTTCTGTGGAACATCGCGTTCTCATTTTGCCCAAATGTCTGTAATTTTCAAATTTTTTGACGAGATTGGTTCAACTCACTGATGAAGAATTCGAGATCAAAAGAGTTGGTTCTATCCTACCGGCAGTTGCCACGATAACTTGACAACGAAAACAGATAGCGACTTGAAATTCTCAGGGTAGGTGGCAGATCCAAATACGACGGACAAGTTTCTTAATGGGCATAATCGGCCCAACGGTTTCCGAGTAATAATTTTGTCATCAACCAATATAGATCCCATCGAACTGAAACTTGGTAGCAAGTTGTAGAATACAAATACGAAGACGTTTGTGAAATTTTGTGCGAATCGTTTCGCAAGAAAATTAAAAAAAAATTATTAAAACATATTATTTACGTACAGACATGCAATTTTTAGGGTAGGTTGTGCATCTGAATGCGACATTTGTGTTTATTAATAGGCATAATCAGCTGAACGGTTTTGGAGTTATACCCATCTGAAATTAGGTTGTTATTTCCTCAATAACTAGAAAAATACAGAACTCATCTAATTAAAATTTGGTTACTAGTTGTAAAATGCCGGCTCGAAAATTCTTGCAAAATTTCGCGAGAATCGTATCAACGATTTTGACCAATAAAGAACTTATCCGAGATATTTATCTCCCAAACATACTCTGAAAATTTCATTTGTCTAGCTCATTCCGCTCGAGAGTTATCGTCTTAATGGCCGGCCGGACAGAATCGATTTTGACCACGGATTCTTGATCAGTGAGTTGAACCAAATCCTTTAAGGCCATTTTCATCCAATAATTCGAAAATTACAGACATTTGGGCAAATTGATAAGCACTCTGTTCTAAGGAACAAATACGCAAATACTAAAATTGATCTGCTTTTAGCTTGAAAATAACGCAGTTATGAATTTTGTTCCTTTCTATATCTTCACACTTTATATTTATTAGTTATTCACTTTTTTTCTGCTAGAATGATCAAATTTCAACAACAAATTTGAATATAAATAAACTAAATACATGTATCTACTTTCGTCTGAATTTCAGAGAGGGTTGAAATTCTTTTCTGAATCTTCCATTTCTCATGTTCGCTATTTGGAAGTGATGAAAGAAGAAGGGGAATTCACGGGTAGAAAAATTGGTTCAAGCCCTGTGGACAGGAGCTTTGGCGCTCTTGTTCAAACTTTGTCAAATCATATCTTCGAAAGTATTGCTAAGAGTTGGGAATCATATCAATGGATTCTTATGATAGAACTCCATAATAGCATAAATTAAAATAAATAATAATAATAAATTAAATTTAAAGTTGACATGTATCAACACAGATCATATTATAATAATTCATAGATAGAATAATTATCTACGATTTATTATTGAAATTTTGAAAAAACATGTCTCCGAAAGTATTAGCTTGTTAGAGTTAAAAATGGCATCAATGGATTCCTATGGCGAGAGTTATCGTGTTAACGGCCGGACAGAATCGATTTCGAGCACGTATTCTTGATCAGTGAGTCGAAGCAAATCGTTGAAGACCATTTTTAGCCAAAAATTCGAAAATTACAGACATTTCGGCAAATTGATAAGCACTCTGTTCCGAGGAACAAGAGCGCCAAAAATGAATAAAATTAAGACA
The DNA here is from genome assembly GCA_937662695.2 of Halyzia sedecimguttata. NCBI lineage: Eukaryota > Metazoa > Arthropoda > Insecta > Coleoptera > Coccinellidae > Halyzia > Halyzia sedecimguttata. The sequence goes on along the minus strand of OW569415.2, from coordinate 84,892,800 downwards.
ATGAACTAAAACATAAATAATAAACATTCACCTCTTCTGCATTCGCAACTTCATAATTTCTCCTAAAATCCTTTCCCCACTAAATATTTGATGTGACGAATCTGACAAGCGGTACGACACTTGTGCCATTCCACCCCCACCCCATCGAGGCAGGCCGAAGCTTTACGCGATGCGCGATTGTCAAAAGCTTCACAAAGCTTCACAATTACAAGCTCACAAGCTGCGATCGCACTAAACGCCGCACCATCAAAACGAATACGCTCATTCCGAGTCTGGCCGTGTTGAGGGACGTATCGCTTGGTGACTTCAGAGCCGCGCGAAGATTTCGATTTTTCAACGTGCGACGTTGATCCCGTTGTTGATCACTTTTGTGCTTAATTGTATTTATCGTGAATATCTGTGCTTGAAGGTGTTCTGTTGACGATTTGGAAGAAACGCTGGGTGGCAAGTACAAACATATCGGGAAGTTGGAAGCGGAAGACTTCACCATTAAAGCTGTAAGTGTTATTTTTTATTTCCATCGAAAAATGCTGCCGTATTCTTCACGAAAATTATCTTTATTTCTTCATTTGCGACGCAACTTGGTTTGCAATGTTTATTTTTCTTATTCATGACGTAATTTTGCTGCTCACGTGTTACATCTTGGGGACAATTCCTTTTCCAACATGTGCCCTTGTATTGAAGTTCCAGGCATGTTTAGAAATGCTCCTGTTGATTGGTATTCACTGTGAATATTCATATTGTCATTTAAAGTGTTATTTTGATCTTCTGGAAAAGTCCTTGGAGGAAGAATGGTATCAATTTTCATATTTATCCTCACCTGAATCCATGAAATCATATTTCCATTTTACATTATATACGTATCAAGTGTTGAGCAGTGTTATGTTGAAGTTCACTCATCGTTTTACGAAGAAAATCTAACGTGATTTTCCCGGAAAATCCTGAAAACTTTTGATGTTTTCTTATTGGAACTTGGAAACCATTTTTGAACCTGTAGGATTTTGACGAAGGTTCATTCAAGTAATTTTCCTTTTCACTTAAACTACTCGTTGTTGGCTTCATCTTCATACCCGATATTTAATGTCAACATCAAGCGTTGAACGACCCTGTGATCAAACATATCAAGGTAACAGATAATCGAGGCATTTCATTGGTTCCTTCCAACTGATGGTACATTTGTTTTCATCTGTTGCATTCTACGTTCCATCTGTTTTATGTATTTTTCTCAGTTGAGGATACTTTGTAAACCTCTTTCGTTCGAATGATTTGTGATGTTTAAGGAGTGTGCTAACAGTTCTAAGTACCAGGCATAGATTAGACTGACGAATTTAATTAGATATGGCGTTTACATCCACATGTGTTATTTTCTGATTTTGGTTATCAGGGAAAATTTAATTTTTCGTACATGAGTCAGATATAAAAGTTTCTGTATCTGCGATGTGAAAATATTTTCCGATGAATTTGCAATGTTATCTCGACAACTGAGACAAAATTCCTAAATTGATATTTCGATTGATTTCACCGAAATTCTGCAGAAAATTCCAAACGTATTGAGATAAATATACAGTGTGGAAAAGACAAATGGAATAAACTCATTTTATTGGTTACTGTACATATTTATGGAAAAACCCGAAGCACTTCAATTTAAATTTCAAATTGTCATTCTTCTTCGTAAAAATGCGAACACTACCTTCAACCCCCTTCGAAACACAGGTACAACCCCCAACATACCTCGTTTGAAAAGTCTCGTCATTCTCTATTCAAAAATCGAATTGGAAAAAAATAAAATCAAGTCATTAGCGAAATTTGGTAGATACAATATTAAATATTGGTTCAAGCCCTGTGGACAGGAGCTTTGGCGCTATTGTTCAAACTTTGACAAATCATATCTTCGAAAGTATTGGTGAGAATTTAAATTCAACAAGAGTGCCAAAAATTATCAATCCAAAACCAATAGACGAATTCTACCCAACAACGAACTCATCCGAGATGTTCGTTCCTCAATTCTATGATGAAAGATATATTTTTTCCTCAAATCCACTCTGAAAATTATATTATATCAGTTAAAACTTTAGCCAATATTTCAGTTTGGTTTTACTGGACATATTCTGAAATCAATATTATTAACTTACCATTACCATTCTCATCATCATATGGATTAACCATGGGCATTAAATATCAAAATTTGACATATCATGTCTCAGGAAAATAAGTTGACCAACACAGATAATGTTATAAAAATTCATATATAGAATAATCATCGCGTTCTGTGAAAACACAGAAGAACGATTTATTATTGAAATTTTGGAAGATCATATCTCCGAAAGTATTAGCTTGTTAGAGTTAAAAATGACATCAATGGATTCCTATGGTGAAACTGCATCTTGAGAAAAACTTATTTTGAAATTTGTAATGAAAAAAAAAATTTGTTTTTGTTACTTCAATCTGACCGATTTTGCCCAATAACGAACTTAGCCGAGATATTTATGTCCCAAACCTATTCTGAAAATTTCAATTGTCTAGCTCATTTCGCTCGAGAGTTATCGTGTTAACGGCTGGCCGGAAATAATTGATTTCGACCACGTATTCTTGATCAGTGAGTCGAACCAAATCGTTTAAGACCATTTTCAGCCAAAAATTCGAAAATTACAGACATTTGGCCAAATTGATAAGCACTCTGTTCCGAGGAACAAGAGCGCTAAAAACTAAAATGTAATACAAAATGTAGCAAAAAAATTTTGAATGTTTATGAAGTTAGATGTTTGAAGTGTTCACCGCGAAAGCATTGGCAACATCCTAACCTCAAATAAAAATGTCTTCCAACATTATTCAACATCTCAGGAGTGATAGACCTAATCTGTGTTATTCGATCTTTTGTTATTCAAATCAGAGGGTTTAACTTTGTATACAATGCTCTTCACATATCCCTATAAAAATAAATCTAATGGGTCAAAATCAGGAGATCGCGCTGGCCATTCGATCGTTCCTTGCCTTCCTATCCGCCGATTTGGAATTATTGCGTCGAGGTACTGCCGGACATTGCGTTGGTAATGTAGTGGTGCTCCATCCTGTTGGAACCATATCGTATTCCGTGGAACTTGAGGATTTCCTTGATCAGGATGTAAATTTGCCAAAGTTGGAATGACATCATTTTGAAGTAGTGCTCAATAATTATCGTCATTCAAATCGACCTCAATTGGGTCTGTGATATGGTTTCGAACATTTTCTGCCCAAACATGAACCTTTTGAGGGAATCGTCTTCTAAGAGCTCCTGGGTAGGTATTATTTTATAGGGATGCATTATATTTTGTTTTAATATGTCCAGAATCGATGTATGGCTGATATTGAATGTTGTGGAGGCATATCTACTCGATTTGTGTGGATTTTCTTCAAAGTCAAGCATCACATCTAATTTCACATCCTAACACAGTGTATTAAGAGCTGCATTTTTAATCTGCCTTACATGCCCAAACTAGTGAAACTGCTTCTCCATTTTACTTACTGCCCCTTGGGTTATTAGCGGCATATTCGGAAATTTCTCGTGAAACAAGCGACTTACTTCTTATTAATTATAATATTTTTCACGAAAAGATAATTGCAAGCAAAATATCTTGTAAAACTTCAACCCTTGTAGAAGTATTTATGGCCTATTTCCTGTGAAATAGTGCTAAAATGCATACAACAACTAACACATTGCCAGAGCCGTTAGTCTTTTTGTGTAGACTATTCGAATACCCCTAGTCTGTGAAAGTCTTTAATCAGCTTTCGTTGATAGATTATATCCAGACAACTAGCGAAAATTAGTCCAAATGGGGGGAGAACTTCGAGATTTTGAATTTCTAAGATTAAACACGCTAGAAGTTCACTGATTGGTGCATTTAGTATGCATTCCTACTACTTTTTCGCAATCGACAAATGAGAGTATTTTTGTAACATATCTGGGGCGGTTTTAAGATCGAACCCCCAATCATTGTTAATATTTCCCCTTTTTTACCCAGATGAAGGAACCTCCTATATTTCCTTCTATCTGGGTATTTATATACAATTACACTGTTCAATTTCATTACTATTCTTGATCTGTCGCGAAACAAAAACATTGCCTTGTCTTCGTTAGCAACTTAGTAGTCACTTCATCCCTTTTCATGTAGAAGGAAGATTTTATATTGTATCAATATTGTATTGTACAATACTTTGTGCTTGTTATCACATTGTCGGTAACAAGAAAATACATTTTGTTGTTGTGTTAAAAGTGCGTTCGAATATTTCCCCACTTCCTATCCTCGTAATTGTTATTTTATTACAAGTAACAACTTACGCAGTAATCAACGAGATTACTACTGGGTGCTTGAAGTTAAGTATACCCCCTTCACGAATCCCCTGAACAATCAGGGTGTATAATTCTGGTCCTTCGAAAATACATTCGATCCTGATAAAAGCATCAGGACTCAACATAAGATCCTTCGAACTCATAACATCCTGATAAATTAATCAGGATTCAACATTTAGTATTATTGTAATAAGATGTAGGAATATTCGAGGGAATATTATAATTAATTTCGGTAATCACATGATTTTATTTTTTATATTTAGTCTTCTGCAATATATATGAAAGTGATAACATTTCTAAATAGTGAATGACGAAACCTTAAACGATGTATCACAAATCACAAGCCCATACTTCCTATTTGATAAATTGGGGGTTGTAAAGGGTTTTCCAATAAGAGGTGTTATTTTGAATAGCCCGCTATTTCGGTAGATGTCACTCTTGAAGCTGTCATTTTTTGACATTTGACAAGTAGAAACTACGCCATTAATAAAAATGGAACGACACACGCTTCAAGAACGCATTGAAATTATTAAAATTCACTATAAAAATGGTGAAAATTTGGCAGAGACGGTTCGTAAAACTCGAACATTTTTGGGAACAGGATATGGTCCTGTAAGCGTGGTCGTGGTGGTCATTTGCCTGATGTTATTTTCCACTATTAACGGCATAGCTTCTTCTTTATAATGAAATAAACATCGGATCAATTATATTGAAAAATGGCATTTTTCTTTGAATATCAAAATAACACCTCTTATTGGAAAACCCTTTACCTGTCTTTCGAAGGGGGTTGAAGGTAGAGTCTGCATTTTTACGATGAAGAATGACAATTTGAATTTTGAAATAGACATATTTCTGGACTTTCCATAAATATGTACAGTAACCAAGATAATGAATTTATTCCATTTGGCTCTTCTACTCAGTATACTTTACCTACATCACTGGGTCACTACTGTCATACCTACTTCATATAATTCATGCTTTTTATGTATTTAAACGTTTTCCCCTTTAACATTCTATTAATTAACTATCATGATATTTCAAGAATCATTTCTAAATTTATGTTGACGCTAACATGAGATTGTCTTATAATGAGTTCTAGATGTTGATGAAATTGAGAGGAATCAACAATATGCAATATAACCATATTCCAACGGAAAATACGTAAACAATCCAGCTGATTGATGATGTACGTTGAAAGATGATTAAAAGCTTAATTATAAATCCAATTATCAAGGTACACTGTTTTAATTAACAGAGCATCCTTTTCGATAATTGCTGTGTTTATATGCGATATTAGAATGAATTAGTCTGAACTTCTACGATGAGTTATCATTCGATACGGTGTTGAGTAAATCGGAATAGGATTATGGTGATAAAATGCGTGTAAAATGATTCAAGTGGCTTACAAGACCGATTGAATATAAAAATGGAATGTTGAGCGAGTTTGTGCGCACCAGTTTGGAACTACTGAACACATCGTATAAATTTCAGATTTATCTGCAAACAACTATTCAATTTTGTCATTTTATTTCAAAATAGCTAGCACTACGTATTCTGCCTTGAATTTCATCTAAATCCGATAAAATTTCTAGTACGGCCCTGCTTCCATTTGCGCCCATGTTCTGGGGAACATCCCTTTACTTTTTGGCGCTCTAGTTCCTCGGAACAGAGTGCTTATCAATTTGCCCAAATGTCTGTTATTTTCGAATTTTTGGCTGAAAATGGTCTCAAACGATTTGGTTCGACTCACTGATCAAGAATCCGAGGTCGAAATCGATTCTGTTCGGCCGGCCGTAGGCACGATAACTCTCGAACGAAAGGAGTTAGAGGATTTAAATTTGCAAGGTGGATTTGCAGCGTAAATATCTCGGACGAGTTCGTTAATGGGCGAAATCTATCAAGCGGTTTCGGAGTTCTGGCCGATTTTAGTAAAAACATTTTTTATGAATATTTCCGAAACCGATCAGTCGATATATCTGAAATTTAGCATCAAATTGTAGAATCATGACCTTTATACGCATGTGAAGTTTTGTATTGGCCAGGTTACCGTAAAATGAAAAAAAAATTTATTGAAAATTTAGAAAACTTCTTTCTACAATAACTCTCGAATGGAATGAGCTAGGCAGTCGATATTTTCAGAGTAGGTTAGGGAGATGAATATCTCGGTTAAGTTCGTTATCGGGCAAAATAGGCCAGATGCTTTCGGAGTAAGGAAAAAATTTTTTTTTTTAAGACACAAATTTCAAATTCAATTTTCATGTAGGTACCCATTAATAAATCATCGGCCTTCTTGGAAAGTGTAGGAACTTTTTCAATCAATTTCCACCACTCTAAAATACATTTTTTTTAAAAGCATTGGGATTTAGTGGCAATAAAAGTTGTCCGTTAAGTATAGAATTCATAATGGGATCAGTTTTTGTGGTTGTGGATTCTATTTTTTTTTCTTGAAAAATAATCTCAATTATCGAAATGTCTTTAAAAAATCGTGTATTTCCAGAAGGATCGATGTATGATATACACAAAATATATTGGTAATTATAGTGGAAACTCTTCATATTCAATTGTTTTCTGTGGGTGTTAAAAAAGGTCTAGTCGTATATAAGATAAGTTTACTGTATGTATCTGTAGTAAATAAGACGATCTTCCAGGTAGACATTTTCGAGCCAAAGAAACTCTTTCAATACTATACACGTTTATTACTCAGTAGTTTGACACATATACTCAACCGAGAGTAAAAAATCGATCTTGAAAAAACCACATTCAAACCTAAAATATAAAAATCTGCAAGGATAGATATTTATGATAAGAGATGCGTTACTATAAGAAGTTATAAGTACAGTTGAAAGTTACAAGTTGAAATAAAAATTTGAAAAAATTTATTTAATTTAAGATAAAATATTTTAGAGACAGTCACAAGAGTTGATATTTTGTAAAATATATTGATCTCTATGTAGACCTTTTCTAATTTTTCGAATAAAAAATCCATAAAAAAAATTTAACTAGTAGAGACCAAAGTTTTGGAGCAATCCACAGAGTGTGTATGATTTCATCAAAGTTGAATAGCTACATACCGCGGTTTCATCCTTATTAGGAATCATCAGTGGAGCACAATTCAACGCTGCTGAAAACAACACTACGAAGTAACCGGTTTAAAGAAAACCAGCAATCCCTTGTGAGTAGAATTTAGACACAAGTGACACCTGGAATTCAATCAACCAAGCTCCTCGCTGTGGCTACCCAAAAACTACAGATCTCTACGTACATTCTTTTCCCCTATGAGGTAATTAGCAAGTACTCGGATTCGAGTCTCATGCAGTTGACCACTGGGGAGCGAAAACGCCTATAATATTTTTCAAAACGTCTCGTCTCGCTTTTCCGAGACGAGAACGGGACCCTAGCCCTTCCCATATTATTATTATTATTACCCCCTGCCCTATGGATCATTGATCAGAAATCCATAAAAAATATGGCCAGAACAAAAATACTAAAGAAAATAAAATAATATCCAGTCTTCTTAAATAAGATACCACAAAATTAGCAACTGAACAACTTTGTATGAGGTTTTGGCAGACAATGAACAAATGCTTGAAGTGAAATATGTGGGTCACGTAACATCGTAACACTTTGTATTCGAATTTTCATTTAAAATTCCATGCAGCATAATAAATTATATAGTGACGCCAAAACAGCGACCATTGGTGTTGTTGTGATGACCGGGTATTATTGAGAATAAATTGTTATCTCGCACGATTTCTGAAGTAAATATTTTAATTTTCTGCGATTATCTCCTCGTGTACTGTGTAGGTGGTGCGATATTACGAACCAACTTGAATCTTATCGGGTTACATATGTTCATTAACTTTTAGTGCCTTGAAATAATTCAATTTCATTACATTATCGTAATTTTTTACGAGCCAAAGTGGAATATAATAGTTATTTTAACTGACATCGTGCACAAACGAATTTGTTATACTCTTCGAGTGAACGTTTCAGGTGAGAAAAAGGAGTAAAAATGAAAAAAAAAATACAGTTCGATTAGAGCACTCCCGAAGTTCCTCACGCCTTCCCTTCAATTCTATGTATTCCGAAATTAAATCTTTATACCTGTCATTAGTAATATATATTTTTTTGGGAAAGAAAGTTGCCTCCAAGACAATTCGATATTTCCGAGGATATTTCTCATTGCTCATCTAGACACTAAATCTTTTAAGACTTTTCGCTTTCCTGCTTAAATCTCGGAAATGTACAAATTTAAAAAAAATTGAGTTCGCAATTTAGCGTCTATTACTATAGTCCGCTCTAGCGTGAACGAATAGAGAAATTATATTTTGTTAATCTAACAGCATGGATCCAGCTTCCCTGCGGAATTCCTGGGCCGTATTAATGAAAAAAAAAAAAAAACCAAATTATAAAAATTATAAAACACCCGACTGCTGCAAAAATAATTCACTGGAAGAGGCGAAACAACAACTTGTTCCTCGGAACAGAGTGCTTATCAATTGGCCCAAATGTCTTTAATTTTCGAATTTTTGGCTGAAAATGGTCTTAAACGATTTGGTTCGACTCACTGATCAATAATCCGTGGTCGAAATCGATTCTGTCCGGCCGTCCGTCCGTTAACACGATAACTCTCGAACGAAAGGAGTTAGAGGATTGAAATTTGCAAGGTACGTTTGGAGCGTAAATCTAGGAGGAGTTCGTAACGGGCAAAATCCACCAAGCGGTTTCGGAGTTATGTCCGTTTTTAGTAAAAATATATTTATGGATATTTCCGAAACCGATGACTCGATCGATCTGAAAATTAGCATCAAATTGTAGAATAATGACCTTCATATGCATGCGAAGTTTTGTATTGATCGGGTTGCCGTAAAGTGTAAAAAAAATTTTTTAATTTCTAAATTTTGTTTCTACAATAGCTCTAGAACAAAATGAGCTTGGCAGTTGAAATTTTCAGAGTAGGTTTGGGAGATAAATATCTCGGTTCAGTTCGTTATTGGGCAAAATCGGCCTGATGGTTTCGGAGTAATAACGAAAAAAAAAATTTTACAGTACAAATTTCAAATTCAATTTTTTTACATGCAATTCCACCATAAAAATCCATTGATATCATTTTCAACTCTAACAAAATAATACTTTCTGAGATATGGTTTTTTCGGAAATTCAATAATGAATCGTACGTCTATGCTTTTTCAGAATGCTGTACTTAATTTTTCTATCTATGAATTATTATATGATCTGTGTTCTAACATGTCATCCTATTTTCCTATTTGAGATAAATGTCAAAATTATTTCTGGTTCGTTATTCTTGATATAAAATACACCTCCTCTTCTAGAAATCAAAGTATGATTGAGTTCAAAATGACCAATAAAATAACCTCAGCTATCGTAGAATTATGAGGATGATATGATATTATACTTTTAAGGTGATAATATAAAGCCCGTGGATAATCCATATAATGATGGAAATATATTCTTTGGTAAGATACATAATCAAATTGAGTTCAGAATATCTCCAGTAAAAACAAAACTGAAACATTTTCTAAGTTTTAATTGATATAATATAATTTTCAGAGTAGATTTGAGGAATGAATATCTCGGATAAGTTCGTTATTGGGGAGAATCGGTCTGTTTGAATTTAATTTCTTTCATGATGCAGTTCTATCGTAAGAATCCATTTGTATCATTCCCAAAGACCAATAATTTCGGAGTTATGATTTGCCAAAGTTTTAACAAGAGCGTCAAAGCCCCTGTCCACAGGGCTTAAATCAATTGTTAGCCAAGGAATCACCTCCTGAAATCTTAACCCCAACTCACATTTGAAAGCCTTTATTTTTTGAAAAACATTTCGGACACTTGATGAACGGAAAATTGATAGCATCTAAACAACTTTTTCCGTACTTTCTATCGCGAACGAAAAGTGTCTAAGGCTGCATGATTTTACGATTGCGAATTGATAGAACCAGATCTAGATGGAAATACTTCATTTAACATCCTGCGACGTAATTAACCGTAAAATTACAAAGTAATGGTTGCATTTCTAACTAACGAAAATAAAGCTAGAAATTCAGGGACTAGAACCAGTTTTTGTAGGAATTATATCAATTTACGGTCGAAGTTTTCGAATCGTATAATTAGTAACTATCAATCGATTTGTTCCAGAAGTATGAAATTAATTATTGAGCAATTTCCGCGTGAGGTGAGAACGACTACAGTAGTTACAGCACGCAATTATTTTTCGAAGCAATTCCCAGTATTGGATTTCCGCCCATAGCGTCGAGTACGAAATGGATCGATTTTAGCGTGTTTCCTATAAAAACAGGCGTTTCGTATTCACGGAATAATGAAACGCACAACTTGTTATTAATTCGGTATTCGCGGTGTTCTTTTTGCGCCCTCGGTACAGGGCGCTATCATATAATGAGCTGTTTATTTTCTACAGATCAAGCTTAGAATATTTACAAAAAAAATGGGTTCAAGCCCTGTGGACAGGAGCTTTCTGGCGCTCTAGTTCAAACAGACAAATTATATCTCCGAAAGTATTAGTTTCTCTGAGTTGGGAATTATATCAATGTATACATATGATAGAGCTGCATCATAAAGGAAATTCAATTCAAATAATAGTTTATTTATCAAGATTAAATGAGCAATCATGAGAATGAGAACTGCACCATGGAAGAAATCGAATTAAATCTGGCCAATTTTGCCCAATAACGAACTTAGCCGAGATATTCATCTCCCTAACCTACTCTGAAAATTTCAACTACCTAGCTCATTCCGTTCGAGAGTTATTGTGGAAAAACTTTTTTTAAATTTTCAAAATTTTTTTTTTACACTTTGCGGTAATCTGGTCAATACAAAACTTCACATGCGTATAAAGGTCATGATTCTACAATTTGATGCTAAATTTCAGATAGATCGAACGAACTTGTCCGAGATATTTACGCTCCAAAACCACCTTGCAATTTTCAATCCGCTAACTCCTTTCGTTCGAGAGTTATCGTGCCTACGGCCGGTCGGCCGGCCGGACAGAATCGATTTCGCACTCGGATTCTTGATCAGTGAGTCGAACCAAATCGTTTGAAACCATTTTAGCCAAAAATTCCAAATTTACAGACACTTGGGCAAATTGATAAACACTCTGTTCCGAGGAACTAGTGCGCCAAAAAAACAAGTTTCGTATGACAATTGCCCAAAACAGGTTTAAAGTACCTACAAATAGTAGGTATTCCATAAAACATGTATGAAAGAAGATGGGTAATAATATGAAAGAAGATGAGTAATAAATAAAAAATTACTTTGTAATCGATCAAAAATTTCCTGATCTACGTTCACCAAATTTTCTCCTCTCTCGAACTACAGAATTATGCTTTCAATATTTACGTAATATTTTCAAACATTTTCGGGTGAGGTCCCCGTTGCATCGCTAAAATACGAGTATTTCAACCCCAATATTTTTGAAGTTACAATATTCCCTTCTGTCAAGTTGACATTATGACAATTCATACATAGAATAATTATATCAATGTGTGAAACGATTTACATTGAAATTTTGAAGAATCATATCTCCGAAAGTATTAGCTTGTTAGAGTTAAAAATGATATGAATGGATTCTTATGATAAAACTTCTTATTAAAAAAAATTTAATTTGGAATTTGTTTCGTAAAAAAAATTTTTTTTGTTACTCCGAAACCATCTGTCCGATTTTGCCCAATAACGAACTTAGCCGAGATATTTATCCCCCAAACCTACTCTGAAAATTTCAACTCTCAAGCTCATTCCGTTCGAGAGTTATCGTTCCTACGGCCGGCCGGCCGGCCGGACCGGCCGGACAGAATGAATTTCGACCACGGATTCTTGATCAGTGAGTCGAACCAAATCGGTTAAGACCATTTTCATCGAAATATTCGAATATTACAGACATTTTGGCAAATTGATAAGCACTCAGTTCCGAGGAACTAGAGCGCCAAAAAAAAATTTAATAACTTGGTTCAAGCCCTGTGGACAGGAGCTTTGGCGCTCGTGTACAAACTTTGACAAATCATATCTCCGAAATTATTGGTCTCTGGGAATGGAAATATAAATGAATTCTTCCGATAGAACTGCATCATGAAGGAAATTAAACAGACCGATTCTCCCCAATAACGAACTTATCCGAGATATTCATTCCTCAAATCTACTCTGAAAATTATATTATATCAATTGAAACTTAGATAATATTGAAGTTTTGTTTTCACTGGAGATATTCTGAACCCAATTTGATTATGTATCTTACCAAAGAATATATTTCCATCATCATATGGATTATCCACGGGCATTATATTATCACCTTAAAAGTATAATATCATATCAACCTCATAATTCTACGATAGCTAAGGTTATTTAATTGGTCATTTTGTATTCAATCATAATTTGTTTTCTAGAACACAAGGCGTATTTTATATCAAGAATAACGAACTAGAAATGATTTTGACATTTATCTCTCATAGGAAAATAAGATGACATGCAAGAACACAGATCATATAATAATTCATAGATAGAATAATCAAGTACAGCATTCTGTAAAAACATAAGAGTATAGTACGAAAAATAATCTCTCCGAGAGTATTAGCTTGTTAATGCGGAGTTGCGGAGTTGAAAATGATATCAATGGATTTTTATGGTGAAACTGCATATTAAAAAAAATTGAATTTGAAATTTATTATGTAGAAAAAATAATTTTCTTTTCGTTGCTCCGAAATCATAAGGCCGTTTTCATCCAATAACGAACTTAACCAAGATATTTATCTACCAAACCTACTCCGAAAATTTCAACTGCCTAGCTCATTATGTTCGAGAGTTATAGCAGAAACAAAACATTGAAATTTAAATTTTTTTCTGAATTCTTACGGTAGCCCGATCAATACAAAACCTCGCATGCATATAAAGGTCATTATTCTACAATTTGATGCTAAACTTCACATAGATCGAGTGATCGGTTTCGGAAATATTCATAAAAAATGTTTTTACTAAAACCAGCCATAACTCCGAAACCGATTGGTGGATTTCGCCCGTTAACGAACTCGTCTGAGATATATACGCTGCAAACCTGTCCTGCAACTTTCAATCCTCTAACTCCTTTCGTTCGAGAGTTATCGTGTTAACGGCCGGACAGAATCGATTTCGACCACGGATTCTTGATCAGTGAGTCGAACCAAATCGTTTAAGACCATTTTCAGCCAAAAATTCGAAAATTACAGACATTTGGGCAAATTGATAAGCACTCTGTTCTGAGGAACAAGAGCGCCAAAAATTGGTTCAAGCACCTATTGCGTTTTCACATCAATCAAAGCAATAATGGAACTCTTGACGAATATTATATTATGTTGAATTGTGAATTTCTTCATTTGAAATGGAAGTACATTTTTTCACATGCTCGATAGTTAACAATAGATAGAATTCTTGAAGAAAAGTATTACTGATTATTATTTCACGATTTTCATAGCATAAAATTGTGATTCTGTAACTATCATGTATTGAACCAGTATTTTGCGTTGTTAAGAAATCTGTCAATTTTAGCCTAGTGAATAGATTTCAATAGGTTTCTTGAATTTTACAACAATTTTAACAATTGGATTACTGCTCACTAACAGCAATTAACATCTGCTCGAACGCAGATTGGAGAAGCACTCCACCAAAAATATAAACAAGGATGATAAAAACATGTGCAAAAACTTTGTATAGATTCGAATTTCTAGCTATAATTGTCTAGAACTTGAATATTTTTTTTATGAAATGACAGGATAATTCATCTCAAATCGTTCAGAATAAATAGCCAATCTTTGGCTCGTTATTTGGTGATAACCATGAGAATACCATAAATCATTAGTAATAATGTAATATTTCATTTAATCATGAAGCCAATTAGAAATACTATTAGCGATAATTAATCGATAAAATATTGTGAGGCAAGATCCAATTAATAACTCAATCATTCTTAAATTGTTCGTTAGCTCTCACATGTTTATCGCAAAGCGGTTTAGCACTTTTCTTGGTAAGGAATAATCATATATTGATGCGTTTACAGGGTGTCTCACTAGAAGTAGAAAAGGTAATTCCGGACTAGAAGACTGTAATTTCGTCGGTAATTTCCGCAACTTCCCAAATCCGTTTTTATTCACATTATTATAATTTAAGAAACGAAGAAACAACTATATCAACAAAATAATTCTAATGATTTTCATTAAGGGTCTGACGAAGGAGTCTGATATAGACTCCGAAACGTTACGATATAGTTGTTTCTTCGTTGATGTTGTTTCGTTGTTGTGTTAGGCAACATTGTTCAATTAATTGCTTCTGACAAATATCTTGTGTTTCTTACGCAGAAGCAAATCACAAAATAATTACTATTTATTTTATAGATATTTTTCAGAGTTTGGGAGAGAAAACCCAGAAAAAACCATTTAATATAAAACCGACTGTAAAAACAAGCGTTCAAAAAACTGGTCCGTTTTGCTCTTGTGATTTTCCTATATTTCCTTAATATCTTTCAAAATATAGATCCGATTTTAAAATAATGCATGAATGTTTTTGGTTTATTAAGTAGAAATAGAAAAAGAATACAGAGAAACAATGCATTTTTTTATAACAAATTATTTATTAAATGAAATATGAGAATTTAAAAAATAAATCCTATTTTTATAATATCAAAGACCAAGATAAATAATAATAAAAAAATTATTCCTTAATATTAAATACAGGTGGAAAATAATGTTAATCAACAAATCCATTTTTAAGCAATACAAATTAGAAAGGGTTTTTTTCATAATTTTTATAAAAGATTATGTTTCCATAACAAAATATTAAATTATCTGCTGAACAACGCATTTGTTTATAACAATGTTTCAAACAATAAGGGATAAAAATGATTAAAAAACATTTTTAAGTAGCTCCTGATCATTGGATCAACAGTAATATTATGAAAATATGTTTTTTTCAATGTTTAATTAAGCTTTATAATCTTTAACCTAAATAAATCATTGATAACAAAGCTAAAATTAACAATTTTTTTATTTTTTCAATGGGAATCTATTCTAAGGCCTTTGAAGAATACTTCCACGAAAAGAAAAATTCTCAGATTCATAGTTTAACAATTATTTCACTTCCAATGTTAATGTTCGTGCTACGAAAAATTGTTAATTAACTAAAAAATAAAATGTTATGCCATAAAAATGTTGGGAAATTTCCTCCTCTTCTTGAATCTTTTTTCAAATTTGAAATATCTCAGATAGTTTTTGAGATATATGCAAAAAACCAAATCCCCTTTTTTTCACTTAATTGTTTATAACTTTTGCCATTTTTGCCAGCGGCCCTTGAATTTTCTCAAAAAAATCTACCTGCCATTCCGAATGGAATGGTACCTCAATCATATTTATCGGAGAACTCTAAAAAGTTTTGACCTGAAAGGTACTTGTTGACTAAACTAGAAATTTACAAATATCTTTCATATGATTTAACCCTCCTTCGGACAGTGAACGAGCGCGCTGAAACTCAAGATGTCACGTGAGTGGTTTTGAAAATTTTAATACCCGTTTATTCTTGAATTTTTAATAATGCACAGGGCACCCTGTAGAAATCCCTGTATAGCTTGGTGAGCACATGTGGAATGCGACGTCTGGAGAAAAAGCGCTCATTAACGCGAGACGACAATTAGCGCCCCCTTCCGGACCGAATTTGAGGCGCCCCCCCGATCGCCATCACAGACGAGTAAAGTTGCACACATTATTGTATTAATGAAATCCAGGCGGGCCAGGAAAGCGGCTCCCAGCAGTTCAGCCAACTCTCAGGATCCGAAACCTGAATATTTAATAATCAATTCATACTCGGCATCTTCCAAATTGAACCAATTACGCCCGGCCCAGCACTTAGCGATTTTAATTATCTCGTGTATGTACCAGGCACAATGAGTGTAGTTATTTTGAAATAATTCATTTCACGCTTGGAACAAGTGCAACAAATTACGATCCTAATTGCTTCTAAATATATTATGACTCCGGCTAAAATGTGTTAATTATTGCCGAGGCAACGGCTGTTTGCCGCTAATTGATTAGTGTTAAATTTTTATGTATGAGGTTGAGGAAGTGCCGCGACCGAAGAATTGCTTCTCTTTATAACTCTGTACTATCCGAAATACTGGAGCAGTCGAGTTTATTTTAATTACCCAACAGATGCTCGAAAATTCGATTCTTCTGCAACGCCGCAATGCCCAATCAACGCCGTCTAAAGAGATTTTTCATAGAATTAGATATTATCTTTGAAATCCCTGAAAGACTAAACATTTTGTTTAATCTTCTTACATAGTATAAAACAAAGTCGCTGTCTGTCTGTCCCTATGTATGCTTAGATCTTTTGAACTACGTGAAGGATTTTGATGCGGTTTTTTTTAATATATAGAGTGATTCAATAGGAAGGTTTATATGTATAACACATGCACAATATATTAGAGTAACACTGATAATTTTAGAGGTTTCTAATGTGATGTCGTAAATAAACACATTGTTTTGCGCTTACATTGCAAACGCCGGCTGAACACTACGGGATAGATCTAAATAATGTAGTACAGTATGGTAAACCTTAAAAAGGTCTACAAAAAAGTCCGTGATGGTATATGTCTATCTCTCAAGGATTACCCACAATAAACATTTTTTATCCTTTACATTCTACGAGAAATAATGCCTTGATTACGAAGCGATTATAAGCAATACAGCATTGATCCTTATCCAATTAAGTACCTTAAATGCATTGTGCATTTAATATTGATCAATATGGCCCTTTACAGTATGTAATTTAAATGAATATTTTCGAAGATATCGCCGATTTAAAATGCAGGGACATAGCGGCTGCGGTGGTACCGACCGGAGGGCCGGCACAGCCAGGATAGCGATAAAAATCGAATACAGAGAGCCATAGAATCATCTGTAGAGCGTGAGGCTCGCCTCAGCCAGGATAGATACTGATACCATCGGATTTACTGATCCAATTTAAACGTCTACAATTTCCGGTAAAGAAATATTTTGCAATGACCATTAATAAATCGCAGGGTCCAACTTTCAACGCTAGAGGCTTATATTTGAACGTTGAGTGTTTTTCACATGGCCAATTATATGTCGCTCTATCAAGAGTAACCTCTAAAGGGAACATGTTTGTATTATCTAACGTCAAAAATGCTGTGAATGTTGTATATAAAGAAATTCTGTAGTATATTTAGTATCAGCATTTCAACCGTGCGAAGCCGGGGCGGGCAGCTAGTATTATATAAATAATATCTCTATAAACGGCTGTGATTAGGCATTCTTGGCGCTCTTGTTCCTCGGAACAGAGTGCCAAAATGTCTGTAATTTTCGAATTTTTGGCTGAAATTGGTCTTAAACGAATTGGTTCGACTCACTGATCAAGAATCCGTGGTCGAAATCTATATGTCCGGAATGACGGAATGGGCTCGACAATTGAAATTCTCAGAGTAGGTTCGGGACATAAATAACTCGATTTCAGAGTAACAAAAAATTTTTTTCTACGTTACAGATTTCGAATTAAATTTTTTTAAGATGTGGCAACGGTCACACATCCCGCTAGCGAATGGCCGGACAGAATCTTCATCAATGAGTCGAACCTAATCGGTCGAGATCATTTTCGGTATAAAATTACAGACATTTGAGTAAAATGCACACTGTTTCCTAGAACGTAAACTATAAATTACGGAAAAAATATACTACTTTGACTTATCAGTCCATTTTTCGATATTCCTGAAAGGGTAGAAAATAAATCCATCATTCCATACTTTCGACGCTTACTGTATATTTACCCTTTTAAATTTAAATTTGCAACATTTTTTGCCTAATGACTAGACTCGAATTCGTTGACCTTTTCTAGTTTAATCACCCCAATAGCACCATGTTAATCCATCACCTGAATGCAAGTGGAACTTTGCAACTTTGATAATCATGACGCTCGAAAACAATGTAGGTATCCCGTTTCAGCTTCCATTCTATATCGTCCTTTTTATATTCATAATGCTGCTTTCAAGTAATACAAAGCATATTTTTACGAGCTAATTACTTTAATGGAATCTAGTTGTCAGCTTTTCAATTAAAAACAGGGTGGCAATTAGCTGGATTCGGTTACCCGGCCGCTTCGTAA
Organism: Halyzia sedecimguttata; assembly: GCA_937662695.2. Taxonomy (NCBI): domain Eukaryota; kingdom Metazoa; phylum Arthropoda; class Insecta; order Coleoptera; family Coccinellidae; genus Halyzia; species Halyzia sedecimguttata. The sequence continues at coordinate 84,874,301 of OW569415.2, read as the reverse complement.
CGACCCTCTTGGTTCAAGTTACACACGTATGGCTGACTGTTTACAGTATCGCTGGAAGATGATGAATAGCGATGCTGACAACAATTAAATTCAAGTAATGATCTCAGCTGATTAGCAGTTGCCTCCAATAATATGAAAATAGACGGTTGCCTACGAATTGGTAATTGGGTTTCGTCGCTAACGAATTGCAGTTCTTCGCCAGTCTGTGATGGCAAAATATCGGGTTGCCCCTGTTGGGAGATTTCTGGGGCTGATGCTGGTATGTGAAGGTGAAGATACACGTATGCGGGGTACTCCAAAGACGTTGTCATATTTAGGTTAGGTTGAGATCAGAAGTTAACGAACCCTGCAAGATGATGATTTCTCCTAGGTGTAACACTTTCAACCTCCTAATAAAGTGGCCAATAGTGATTTGATAAAGTGGCCAATAGTTATACTGACTGACAAAGGCATTGCAACACCCAGAAGGAGCTGTTTAAATTTTTTTTTTTTTTTTGGTAGAACATAGATAGTATAGCAAGGACTAAATGATTGAAATTTGAAGAAAAAAACGAAGGGTGTACAATTTTTTTTAATGAATTTGTTAATAATGTGTTTGCTCAACGCTATTATCTATACATTCCACAACAGGTTTTTGCATTGATGCAATAAGATAGTCCATTTCTTCTTGAGGGATACTATCCCAAGCTAACTGTAGTTCATGTATCAGAGCCGCCAAAGTCCGTGAGGCCTGGGGTAAATTTCCAAGCCTTCTATCCATGATGTCCCAAACATGCTCTATGGGTGAAAGATCGGGGGATCTGGGCGGCCATGGCAAAAGATTCACATGGGTCGCTTCAAAAAAGTTTGAACTAACTCTGGCAACATGAGGTCGAGCATTAACTTCCTGAAATATTGTATTCTCGAGCCGGTTAAGGTAAGGGAGAACATATGGCTCCACTATTTATTGAAGGTAACGCAGCGCTGTCATGTTACCTCGAATAAAGACTAAAGGTGACCTACTTGCATGTGCAATAGCACCCCATACCATAACGCCTACTGTTCGGTGTACATGACGCTCAATATACACTTATATATCGCTCAAAAAATAAATTTTATTTAATTTTATGTGTTCAATTATTTTTGTTGGATATCATTTGAGACATTTCAATAACCATCATCTTTAATCGTTATCGTTCCAACTTGAAAATTTGATTAGTGTCCTATTGTGTACAAGGTACGCCCCAGTAAAGGTCTTATATAGCTAGATGGCATTGCCATCCCAAATCCTCTTACGGCAAAAGAATGAACGTCGTTGAACATAACTCAAGGTTTCTTCATCGCAGAGGCTCGAAGTTCGTAAGGATTTCCATAGGTGCCGCTGATGGTATTCTTTCCCTACCAGTTCCCAACTGATAGAATAGCCTAGAACTCCTTCGGTTGTCATTCAGTGTTGGCTAAGTCACACTGATTATTGGTAATAACCATGAAACCCTGAGTTTGTGTCTGAATGACGCTTTCCTCTTTGTGGATCACTGAGCGATGAGGTGATCTAGCCCGTCCACGCGGAATATTTGTTGACGGTTAAAATCAATAACTATTTCACCGTGTGTCTTTTCTACGCCCCAGCAAGTTTCTACTTGCTTTATCCGACCTTGATGGACTCCCAGTTTCGCATAGTCGCATACCGAACATCCCTCCTGTAGAATCATCGCTTCGATCGCCCGATTCGATTTCTGCGTGCAAACGAACTACCCTCGGTAAATCTAACCCCCTGCCGCCGTTCCGGCAACACATATGCGACCAGTCAGACGGGGAGGAGGGTTGCTTGTCAGAATAAATGCGCCCTTAATTGGATTTGTTTATGCGTGCGTCTGGTTTGAATATAATTTCGAGTGTTTCGTGATTGAATAAACCTGTTAAGGGAAATTGTTATTTTTTTGTTGGCTGTATTGGGTTACGATCCGGTTACCCCACTGTCGTTGCGATCTTTAATGTTCGGCGTGAGGTGAACGATACAAGGGTGGTCGGGTTGCGTGTGCTCGCTGGTTTTCTGCAATATTGACTTGATGTTTCGCTTCTTCTTTATATAGGTCTATCTGAATCAGAATAAGAGTAATACCCCTATTACACTATGCCTTTTTCATGTCTATATTTGCGCCTATTTTCATGGCTATTTGTTGGTTGAATTTTCCCCCCAAATGTGTGGCACTATGACACCGCGCTTTTTTCGAGCTTGTTTCAGGCATTAATTTCAGAGCTGCAAACATTGAAGAAATTGACATATTTACCTCAAGTTCTTGTTTTGTTCGTATATTTTTAAAACAATACCATAGTATTTTAAGAATGTTTGAATAAACCTTTAATATGCTACTACATAGAGTGCAAATTCACATACAAAAAAATACACTGTATTTCCAGCAAGCATTTCTCCAAAAACGAAATTAATAATTACTTTACGATACTAGGCTACTGGTGAAAACTTCATATCACTCGGGGATAGCCATCACAGATTATCTGGCCTTCGTAAGTTTAGTTACTTTACGTCCTCAGAGTATTAAAGATAAATTTATTATTGAAATTACGAAGGCTACGATTTAAAGCATAGAATAACCTAGGTTATGTTAAGACGTCAAGAGAGACAGATAAAAATATTGTGTTGGTAGCGATGACATTTCGGCAAAAAGGCTTGAAATCCCCACGATTTAGGGGGAACAAATAGAACCAGTTCTATTTATTTTCAAACTTGAAACAGTCTACAAAATAGTCCCGGGCGCATGCGTATTTCTTCAAAATTTCAGGCGCAGTCAGTCAGGCTGACAAATAGGCACGAAAAAGGCATAGTGTAATAAGGGTATAAACGATGACTCTACCAGTGCATGTACTTAATTTATGGCTAATTTTCAGGCACCCGAGATAATATTGATATTAACATTTAACATTACAACAAGTGGACAAGAGTTACTTTTGTAGTGACCACAAAAGAGTTGCCAACTTATTAAAATTTATTATATAATACAACTTTAACTACAAATTAAAATAGCCCTGAAGAGTTCACACCTTAATACCTACTGAAACATGCTTATTTCCTGGTGCCCCTAATTATTATGAAGAGCAATCCATGAACCCATAGATTAGTAATTTCGAAAGCAGTTCTCCCTATGCTTTTTGGCGCTCTTGTTCCTCGGAACAGAGTGCCTATCAATTTGCCCAAACGTCTGTAATTTTCGAATTTTTGGCTGAAAATGGTATCAAACGATTTGGTTCGACTTACTGATCAAGAATCCGTGGTCGGAATCGATTCTATCCGTCCGTTAAGACGATAACTCTCGAACGAAAGGAGTTAGAAGATTGAAATTTGCAGGGTATGTTTGGAGCGTAAATATCTCGGACGAGTTCGTTAACGGGCGAAATGCATCCAGCGGTTTCGGAGTTATGGCCGTTTTAAGTAAAAACATTTTTTATGAATATTTCCGAAACCGATGTCTCGATGTATCTGAAATTTAGCATCAAATTGTAGAATCATGATCTTTAGACGCATGTGGAGTTTTGTATTGCTCGGGTTACTGTACATGTTCTATAAGAGAGAGTAAAATTCATTTCAGCTATTTTAATTCGATTTCTTCCATGGTGCAGTTCTCATCATGGGAAAATGAGAAAAAATTTGTGGTTGTATGCAAGGAAATGGGACACATTATATTGTAGAATTTGCAGCGTTTCTCAATTACCCAATAGTAGATTAAAACCACATACCAAGCAAACAATACCCACACTAAAAAGTATTATATTTTCATTACGCTTCTATCTCTATCGCATTTGCCCCACAATTATCATATAAATGGTTAATGATTATATTCAACAATTATAGAAGGCAGCGTGGGTCGAAGGAAATGACTAATAATATTCTACAATTGAAACATATACATAGATTGTTCCCGCATTATAGCTACTTCTTTCAACCGAACAATAGTAACAGTCATTATATTCCTGGAAACTGGAATATTTTCATCCTCTCCTTCAGACAAACCAACAATACGTGTTCGTATCCAATTTGTAGCATTTCAATTCACATTTTTGATTTATAATAAACCTTCGTAAACGACCAATCAGCAAAAATTATAAGCTTCTTTGAAATTTGCCGGTTTACGTCTCCAAAAAATATGTTGAATATAATAGAAATTCATCACTTGATACAAAAATCAATTGGTTATTCAGGCGTTGCATCGGCATCGACTATTAGGAGGGGAAATGCTAAAAAATTAGCTCAGGTACTGTCAAGAAGCCAGGAGCTTATGCGCATATGTTTCATAATATTTTAAAAAATTTCTAGTGATACAATCCTCTAAAACTTTCATGTACGTCTTTACGTTGGAATTCCACAACTATTTGCCAAGTTTCAACTCCATTGGATCTGTATTTTTTGAGTTACGAAGAAAATGTTATTCCAGATGGGTATAACGCCGGAACTGTTGGGCCGATTATGCCCAACCACGAACTGTCCCATTCGGATCCGCAACCTACCCTGAAAATTGCAAATCGCTATCTCTTTCCGTTCTCAAGTTATCGTCAGATACTAATACTTTCGGAGATATGATTTTTCTAAATTTAATTAATGAATCGTACGTACTTCTATGTTTTCACAGAATGCTATAATTATTCTATCTAAGCTTTATTATATGATCTGTGTTCATACTCGTACATTTCATCCTGTTCTATAGGAAAGAGTCAAATTCATTTCAGCTATTTTAATTTGATTTCTTCCATGGTGCAGTTCTCATTCTCAGATTGCTCATTTAATCTTGATAAATAAACTATTATTTGAATTTAATATTCTTTATGATGCAGTTCTTTCATAAGAATACATTGATTTAATTCCCAACTCTGAGAAACCAATACTTTCGGAGATATAATTTGTCTGTTTGAACTAAAGCGCCAGAAAGCTCCTGTCCACAGGGCTTGAACCAATTTTTTTATAGATATTTTTTTCAGAGTTTGGGAGAGAAAACCCAGAAAGAAACCATTCAATGGAATATTATATCCTCGATAACTGAAAAAATATAGACTTGATCGAATTGAAAAGCTTGGTAACTATAGTTGTAGAATATCGACATAAAGGCGTGTGTAAAATTTTGTGAGAACTGTAGCCCCAGAAAAAAAAATAAAAAAAAATAAATTGGTTCAAGCACTGACGTGAAGTCAGGAGCTTTTGCGCGTACAACGGACAATAGAATTCACCATGGTAAATTCTATTAAGAGTGTCCAATACAGGAGAATGGACAAGAGAACATACGCGCAAAAGCTTCTAACTTCACGTCAGTGCTTGAACCAATTTTTTTCCTGCTCCTTTTCCGGAATTTCCCGTCTCAACTTCATTTGTCAGATACCAACGGTTTAATATTCGGGAAAATTGAACCGGAAGGAGCGTTAAGCTTAAATTTGAAAATGAGTCGCAAATTGTTCATTAATTTTCCGGTAGCGAACAAACTCAAATGAGCTGAAAACCATTCGCATCATTCTATTACAATTATCCCCGAATTAATAGATGACGCAATTTCATTTGAAAAACCATAGCGGGTTCAAATAAGCCTCCTCAAATTGTTCATCGCATAGAACAAATTGAATCTGTTTTTGTGGGTTGATTGAATTGTTAATTAAAACACTGGATTCATGGCTCGGTAATAAATCGTCTGAAAGAATCAATAGTTGATTACCAACGCACCAGAACCGATTTAAACAGGAACCTCGGCATGCGGAACTCTCGACGCTTGTTGGATACGAGACTGGATCAACAGATGTTTAGGTACGACCTGGTTCAGGTGTTCTCAGCTCAGATAGGTACACATGATACTTGCAGATTCGATACAGTAAGTGCTTTAGGATTTTAAAGTGTAATAAATTACTTAGAGCAGGGTAAGCCTTTAAAAATGGTAAAAAGTGAAAAAAAAAATTATAGTTGAATGAAACCCATCGGAAAAGGAAGAGAATATAACAAAAATGATAGGAAATAGTATATTGTATAATTAATAATTAGTGGGAAAAGTATAATATTCCCAAACGACTGTGATAGTTACCAGACTAGGAGCGTAGAGATGAGTCTGGTAACACAGGAGTTTGGGAATATGCTTTTCCCACGAATTATACATACTATTTTTTCTTGATCGTTGATTTACATTTAAAAAATTAATTAAAAAATATTGCATTCAAGATGTAATCAAGTAAGTTTAAATAGGTTTCTCTATGTTCATATTGAAATATAGAAGTGGTAACCATGGAAATTACTTTGTTATGACAAGAGTTATATAATTTTCAAGCTGGTATTGTTTGATTCGTTGTACTTTATAAGGAATTAAAAAATAATTAATAAACATGAACACTGATAGTGATTATTTGTTACCTTGCACGCCTCCTGAACTAGAAGAAGCCGCGAACGCGGCTTCACTTAATTTACTTCCGGCGAAATCCAGAGAGAAGTATGCACTTGCGTACCAACGCTTCATGGATTTTTGCAGAAAAAACAACAGTGTATCCTTTTCTGAGAATGTACTGATTGCGTATGTTGCTGAATTCCAAAATTTCAATATTAAATCATGATTCTATGATTTCACAGAATGCTGGAATCTTATTTCTCTATTTCATAATCATAACTTCAACACAGCACTGACACAGTGCTGTCATGAACTCATTCCCGCATTGTTTCTAGTTATATTTTTCGTTTTGTGCTAGTCAGCACTGTTATTCGATCCTATCAAATTTCAACACACCCTATCTCATTTCGTTCTCAAGCTATCGTGACAACGCTCGATTTTTTTATCAGTGAGTCGAACCCAATCGTTTGAGACCATTTACGCCAAAAATTTAAAAATTACAGACATTTGGGCAAAATTATAGCACGGTGTTCCTTAGAACACAAAAACAGAGAGGTTTCCCCAAGGTACCCGAAACTCAATCTCAAAAAGGGAAAGACAAGATGAGGAAACGAACAAATTCAAAATTGAATATTCCACGGTTCATCAAATTGATTTATAATTAACTACCCATTCCAAAAATTTTACAAGAAACTCTTGACGCATGTGAAGCGCAGAAAAGATTCTGATGTCTCAGCAGTTTTCTGTATGAACGTGTAGCCTTATTTTCCCCATTTGAAACATCTTTAAAGCTCTCCCGAATTTCCAATTCTTCCAAATTGTCCCTTTTTCATCATTTATCACTCTAGTTTCGTTCGTATCTTCGAAACGTTCTTATCGGTGGAAAATCTTCTACCTGGACCTGATTTTCGAACTAAAGTCCTTATTGATCCTCTCATTAATTATTGAAAGGTTTTTTTCTGGGTTTCCTCTCCCAAACTCTGAATGTGATCCCTTATGTTCGTGGCCTTTCTGAAAAAATTAGAAGAATCGGTTCTAAGTTCAATATAAGAACCGTCTTCAAAACACAAAATGATCTTAGGTCTTTATTAACGAAAACAAAACCCATAAATGAAAAACAAAAATCAAAAAACCGTGTATATAATATTCCTTGTATTTGTGGTAAATCATACACAGGATAAACATCAAGACCACTAGAAGTAAGAAAGTCAGAGCATAAGAATAACTTGAAAAATAGAGACATACAGAAATCAAAAATAGCAGAACATGTATGTACAATCCAAGGAGATCACTTGATGGATTGGAGTAATACAAAGATTCTAATGACTGAACCTGATTATATTAAAAGGAAACTTAAGGAGTCAACTTGTATTTTACTCAACAGAGAATGCAATTTTGCAAATTGCTCAATTGGTATTGACCATATTTGGCAAAATTTATTGAAAAAGGAGTTGGGACTTGGAAATTTCTATGCGGAGTAAAACTATGTTAGCTATGCTTTTTAAATACTGTCAATGTGACAATTCTTGAATATCACAAAATAACTATCAACAAAATAATTCTAAAAATTTTCATTAAGCGTCTGACGAAGGAGTCTGATATAGACTCCGAAACGTTACGATATAGTTGTTTCTTCGTTGATGTTGTTTCGTTGTTGTTTGTTAGGCAACATTGTTCAATTGATTGCTTCTGACAAATATCTTGTGTTTCTTACACAGAAGCAAATCACAAAATGATTAATTTTCATTTTATAGATATTTTTTTTTTTTGAGTTTGGGAGAGAAAACCCAGAAAAAAAACTTTCAATAATGAGTATACCTCCCACAGTATCCTTTAATGATTACCTCTCATTCATCGCAGATACTGTTGAAATACCAGGAAGTTTGTGTGATCACCTTAGCAAAAGTCAGAGTATTCAATGAATCAACTGCTGCAATAGCAGGTTGAATCGGAAAGATCTGGCTCTATAGCGAAATGGTTAACTAAACAGAGTACTGCTCGCAGAAAATTAGAAGCTCCGAAACGGCAATTCACGTTTCTATCTTAATTGAACACGCTGATTGGGGTTGATATCAAATTAGACGAGAGAGATGAAAAGAAGGGAAGGAGACCCCGATGTGCAACACAAAATAGCTCCCGTTAAAAGCCATTGAGTGTGGCTTGGCGTATATTTCATATCCCCAGTCAGGAACTAAATTGTATTACATCTTCCAATCTATCCGGGAGAGTTGAGAAGCCTCGCTCGCTGCCCCGAAACAAAGCAATCCCATCAGCCGATAGCATCGCACATTATGACGTATTATTAGCGCATTACCGCTATTGGAGAGCGATTCAATTATTGGAATAGCGCCGTTGCGGCGAGCCGACAAACTACGATCAAATATCGCGCAGATTTCAACGCCAGATTGGGGCTTTTTCAATGCGACCCGAAGTAATCAAGTTGGCGTTTTTAATCAAACCTTATTGGTATGTCCGTCTTACGTATCTCTGGCTGGGTTATTGCAGCCAGCTTCGCTTTATCGGATAACGGGCTATGGCCTCATCTTCGACGCCGGCAACTTGTGTTCCGATTTTTCGAGGATCTCCGATGTTCCAGAAATTCAGAATTGCACTGGTTCAGCCCGATTAGACTTTTCTCCTCGACAATTTCGAGAAATTTTACCGAAGTATATTCGTTCTCTATGGATGCTAATTTGTCCGATGGTGTTGATGTGGAACCAAATACACTTGATGGGATGTGGTGCTTTGGAGAGACAGCTTCTTTGTTTAAAACAGCGGGATATATAGAGGTCGCTAGGCTCCTTCCCGAGCGTCTTTCAGTCAGAAATACTTACAATCAGAAGATTGGTTGAAATGAACCTAGAAAGAAACTATCAGAGATGTGATATAGCAATTCACTCTGACAGTCAAGCTGCTGTTTAAGCTCTGAGCTCCCATGTTATCGAATCCAAGCTAATATGGGAGGGCCGAAAAAAACTTAATGAAGTAGGCAAGAACAACAGAGTCTCCTTGGTCTGGGTTCCTGGTCAGGCGGGAATTAAAGGAGATGAGGAGGCCAACACACTCGCAAATAAATGAGCACAAACCCCTTTTATAGACCCGGAACCCTACTGTGGGGTTGGTAGATACACCTATAGAAGTGAATCTTAGATGAGAGAAGAAACTGAAAGAGGTATCCTGTGGAGATATCTCTCAGGAATGTATCACTTCAAAAAGTTTCTCCGGAACTTTGACACTGTTAGATCCAAGATATATATTGACCTCAGTAAAAACACGCTGCACCTCCCCATTGGTTTCCTCACAGGGTACTGCGGTTCAAGGAAGCATATGATGAAATTAGGCCTAGCATGTGATCTTCGAGTAGTTTCTTCAGTTGTGCCTGCCTTATCTCTCTGCCAACTCTTCTTTGGTCTGTTGGCGAGATAGGTGTTCCTTCTAGCTCATGATCGATGGATATGCCGTTTATACAGAGCTTCTCCAAAGCTCTCTGACCAGCCCTAAATAGGAAAGCTCCTTGATTCCTGAATTCATGCTGAGCTATCATTTTCAGAAGCGGGTCTTCGCTTCTCAAATAAATTATTATTGTTATTATTTTAGTGATATTCAGTCTGATTCTCTTCGTGGATGCACGATGGCCGCATGAAGATCTGATGACGCCGTGTTAAACATCGCCATTTTGGATTATGATATGATTATGATTATGATACAGGTGCTATAAGTAATGGGAGTTGGTACCGTTCCGTATTCATCCTCTGCGATATCAACAGCCAGTAGAATATGGATGAGAAGGTAGAACCCCTTGTCTTCCATCCAGTTCGAAGACACACTCCTCCAGCTGAAAAATGCCCGTCCACATATTGCAAGTAGATTGAAATAGGATATAATGTTAATCTCTGGCCATGATCATCTTGATCCCACGAACTTTCGCCAATAGAGCATGAACTGGACATTATGAGAAGAAGACTGAATTTCTTACAGCATCCTCTGCAGACGTTGAAAGGTCTGCGTTGCGAATTATCGGTTGCTCAGGACCTCAAAAAGAAGACAACCATCTGTTACACTCCAAAACGCAGAAAGTGGGGGCGTAGTTGAACATTTCTGATAGGGTTGCTCAAATAATTCATACCTCTTCTTGGCCTTGCCATATACAATGACATTGGGAAGATATCACTCATCATTAATCATTTCGTCAAGCTCCTACTTGAGAAACAATGGATTCGTAGATCAATTAGGATCTTGTTGGATAGCCAAGCCGCCTCGAAGGTTTTGACCTCATACAACTGCCAGTACCTGCTTGTGCAAGACTGTCGGACCACACTTGATGAACTGATAGAATGCTTGTAGACCGTGCTGTGGCATCTTTCTCAAGACAGCAGGGTGGGAGAACAACAGATGGTTGGACCAAAAGGTCCAAGAACTCTGGAGCAGCATATCTCTGGTCTCAGACATGCTCGCTCAACAATTATTGGCCCATGAGCTGAAAGGACCAGACAATGGCTCAAATTCTCCTGGTAAGACTAGAGAGTTTTATCAGCCGTGTACAGGGGTCACCGTGGCCTCAGAGAACACCTAATAAGTTGGGGTTGGTTGAGGACTCTGAGTGCAGTCTATGTCTGGAAGACGATGAGTCTATCGAGAACATCATGTGACTGCCTCGCTGGGGGACAGGATTAGATTTGAGGAACTAGGAGCCCCTTTTCGGGAACAAAACTTCGAGCCAGCGGTATAGTGAGTTAATGATGGGGCACTTCTGCCCCCCACTAAAGAAGTATTACTACTGAGTGTATTAAGCTCAAGGCAGTAACTGGACTACTAACCGGACACTGTACTATGAGAAAGCACCTGAACAACATGGAGATTCTCCGACAAAACCCTGTTTGTAGGAAATGTGGGAGGCGGACGAAACTGTCACACATGTCATATATGACTGTCCAGTCCACACACAACGGAGCCTTCACTATGGGGGGCGACGACGCGACCTTGCGTGTCAGAAATCTTGCGAGGAACTTAGTCAAGGACCTAATCCTACTTGCTAGGAAAATGGACCTTATGAAGGTAATACACTGACAACGCAGTGGAGACTTACATGAGACCTATGTAATGTCAGCGGTGCAGGACTCGGTTAAGTAAACCTGAGCTGCAGGGGATCGACTAAGAGACCCTAATGCTAGGCTAGTAACCCGAGCTTAGCAGGATCAACCATGAAACCCTGACAGCTAATAGGAGACCAGCTGAGGTGCAGTATGACTCTTTAGGCTGCAGCACGGGCTACTTGCTCAAACGGCTTCGGTCTAAAACAAACAAACAACAAAGGTGTCCACAAACCGAGACTGAGGGAACTGGACAAGCTCTCACCCACTAACAATCTCCCTTACCAAAAGGTTTCGTCCGCCCGACACAACGTATATCATCCCCAAATTGTTCTAATTTTTCCGCGTAACACAAAATAGTCCGGTCATTTACACATTCAAGGTTACATAAATTCCCAATAAGCTGAAAATTGGCATAGTTGTTCTAAATATCATTATAAAAAAAACCTCAAAAGTCCTCATCGTTCCGAGGTGTGCTAAAAATTTGGCACGGGGTCAAAGGTAAAAAAAAAATGAGTTTTTTGCGATTTTTAGCGAAACGGTGAGTTTTTTCGCAAAATTACCCCAGTACAAAATTGTAGATCACGAAATTCTCTACAAAAATGTACCAATAATTTTTTTCCCAAAAGCCACCATTTTGGAGATATAACGCTTTGAAAAGTTGGATCAGTCGTAATCCCCTTATTTTGCACACGTTTCCACGCCACCTGTGAGGTAGTGTACTTAGCGCGTTTTTTTAACGTGGTTTCCCCAGTAGGCCTATTCCACGGGTCTGCTGAGATTTTGTATGCTTTAAAACTATTGGAAAATAATATTGTACATAATAGTTGGTAAAAATAACGGCGGTGTAATAAAAAATAAAATATTTAAAATAAAAAGCTACTCGTCTGATTCATAATTTTCTAAGATTACTGTTTCTTCTTCTTCTTGATCTTCTTCTCGTTCTTCTTCCTGTTCGTCCTCTTGTTCTTCTTCTTCCATTTCACACGCAAACTGTCCCGATAGCGATTCCTGATCGGTATCAAATGAATCTTCTAGAGTTGGTGACTCAACATTCGAGCATGATCGGCCTTGACAGTGTGTGCATGCCAGGGAACAAAACAGTCCAACTTTTTTGCAACCACATTTTGCAGTACATCCTTTTTTGCAGTTGCAAAATATTGTGTTGAGAAGTTTCTCAGGTGCTGGTGGACGAAAAGTTTGAACTGGCTCTAGTGTATTGTCGACCAACTTCCAACCCCAGCCTTTAGGGTCCAGCTGATTACCAAGCCACACTTGAACTTGATAATACCCGAAACAGATGTTGGTGAGCAGCTACTGAGGTTGGAGTAAGAGAAGCTAAGTTGACTTGTTTTTTGTTACGCGTATTTTTAACGAAAGATGCGTATCGCAACTTATCTAAACAAGTCGTTTTTTTAGGAGCTCCGTACATAGCAAGAAGAAATTGAACTCCATTGGTGATTACGTGTTGTTGAGTTGAATTACAATTTTTAAAAATTTCAGCACATTGTAGTAAATCTTTTTTTTCAAACATTTTGAAACCGTAGTTTTTCCTCTCCTGTAAAAAGCAGATGTCGTATTGCCGCCAGTTAATGCGTGTAGAAATAATGTATGATCCTGACATTTAGGAAAAGTATATAAACTTTTTGATGAGTATATTTCCGATATTTACGAACAGGGTTTCATTATACCTTAGATTCTCATAGTTTAACTTATATTTTACATAGGCAAGTTACAATCACTAATAGCAAACTTATTTTGGTTCTATAACACCTTTAGGGACGTTCATAATATGTGGCGTATGTGTGCAAAATAAGGGGATTACGACTGATCCAACTTTTCAAAGCGTTATATCTCCAAAATGGTGGCCTTTGGGAAAAGAATTATTGATATATTTTTTGTAGAGAATTTCGTGATCTACAATTTTGTACTGGGGTAATTTTGCGAAAAAACTCACCGTTTCGCTAAAAATCATTTTTTTGACCTTTGACCCCGTGCCAAATTTTTAGCACACCCCGGAACGATGAGGACTTTTGATGTTTTCTTTATAATGATATTTAGAACAACTATGCCAATTTTCAGCTTGTTGGGAATTTATGTAATCTTCCTCCTTATTTTAGGCTTAAATTGACCGGACTAAAAATCCTCAAAACCACGGTATAAAAGATTGTTCGCAAGGAACTCCTGGTCTAATCATGTTTCTAGCAAGTATTATTTCCGGACCATAAATGACCTGTCAAGTTCTAGAACGAAGAAGGTCTATTTCACATGTCCGTCTCGCTGACTGGGTCTTTTATAGATGAATTTCATCATTGCGGGACCCCGTTCCGAACATGATTGAAAACGCAATATGGCTCTCGCCTTGACGCGAGCTTCATTTATAATTCAATTTCCATCCAATATTTGTAATGCGTCATAATGCTAGATGTTATCGGTTGATGGAATTGCTCGGTTCGGGAGTGAGAGAAAGGCTTTCACATAGATTGGGAGAAATATAATAACGAAATCAAAGTGGGCTCGGATATCCTAAAAGCTTCCCGACTTACAAATGACCGTAACTCCCTGAATATGGATATTAAAATTTGATAGATTAAGGAGGAAAAGCAATTTCCATTTCGGTGTCTTCTTTCAGTCAGGGAATAGCAAATTGGAGGATTGATATGGATGACAGGTGGGATGTTCAGTTCGTATAGTTTTGTCCGCTCCTACCATTGCGCTATTTTTGGCGCTCTAGTTCCTCGGAACTGAGTGCTTATCAATTTGCCCAAATGTCTGTAATTTTCGAATTTTTCGATGAAAATGGTCTTAAACGATTTGGTTCGACTCACTGATCAAGAATCCGTGGTCTAAATTGATTCTGTCCGGCCGGTCCGGCCGGCCGTAGGCATGATAACTCTCGAACGGAATGAGCTAGACAGTTGAAATTTTCAGAGTAGGTTTGGGAGATAAATATCTCGGCTAAGTTCGTTATTGGGCAAAATCGGACAGATGGTTTCGGAGTAACAGAAAAAAATATATATATATAAGTTTTTTTTCTGGAGCTAAGCAGAGTTCAGTAACTTGATGGGTTACCGCTCTTGCTATAAATTTGAACAAGTGCGCCAAAGTTACTGGCCACAGTGCTTTTCCAACTAGTTTTTAATAAATTAGTGTTGAAAATTATAATTATCATTCATTCTGATCTTCAATAATTATAAGACTTCTGTCTCCTTTTTGGAATTGCGTGCCATTTTTGACCTCAATTGTAAAGTCAGCCATATTTGTTGTTTGATTAAATAAAATATAGACATTTACGAAAATGGTGCGTTATAGATTGGAAGAACGTTTGTTAATAGTGAAAAGCCATAAAGGTGCCGCCGTGACTGTCGACGGTCATCGTTACCGGGTTGACAGACTTTTTTGGCAAGAATTAGAGGGTATGGACTTGAATGAGATGTGGTTTCAACAGGATGGCGGCATCTGTCACACCGCAAGGGAAACAATGACTTTGTTACAAACCAAGTTTTCAGATCGAGTAATTTCTCTTTTCGAAGACCAACACTGGCCGCCAAGAAGTTGTGATTCATGTTGTTTGGATTTGGGTTTTTCGAAAAAAAGGTCTATGCGAACCATCCTTAGACAACTGAGGAACTCGAAGAAGGAATTGCACGTCAAATTCGTCAAATCCAGCACCCCTTAGTGCAAAATGTATTGCAAAATTTCATCAAAAGAGTGCTTACCTGCCAACAGAGCAACGGTGGCCTTTTAACCGATATTTTGTTCCATGTCTAAATGTCATCGCTACCTCCATACATATGTAAAACAAATCTTAATAAAATATTAAATAAATATATATTTTTTAAAATTTAAGTTCTTGCTGAGACACCCTTTACATACACCATTTCAGACATTTTCATGTGAGTGGCTAGTGAAACATTGTTTTACATTCATATCTATTTCGAATAGCAGATTAATTTTTCCTTTTCATCAGTGGAACACAGAAAAGAATCGGAGTGTCATAAACTTCGTCATAAATTCCGAATTCGGGAAACAACAGAATATGAAAAAACTTTACCCTTCTCCATGCGGGCGGGCCATTGTGAGAGTGGAACGAAAGCAGCCCTCGAAATTAATTTCCTGAATGAGTTTTTCATCTTTGGGGAGCCAGAGGTGACTCACTCATCATCTGGTCCTTTCTATTTAAACACTAATTCAATTTGATAATGGCTGGTCGGCGTCCGTATGCAGTTTTAATGGAAATTATGCTGCATTATTTAGAGGTGAACTAACTAAAAGAATGGGAGGGTCTTAAAGTCTCCACACACGACCGGAGAAATCGGTCGTTTGACTGCGATTCATATCACGGCTGTACTGATTTTTCAGATTGGATAGGCGAATTTTGCACCTGCCTATTTTTTACGCGCATGTTCTAGGGAACAGCGTGCTATCATTTTGCATTAAAATCTGTAATCTTAGATTAGGTTCGACTCACTGATGAAGAATTTGAGGTCAAATTCGATTATGTCAGCCCAACCGTTGCCACGATAACTTTCGAACAAAGAGATATAGCGACTTGAAATTTTCAGAGTAGGTTGCGCATCCGAATAAGACTGTGAAGTTCGTTAATGGGTATGATCGGTCAAACGAGTTTGGAGTTATACTCATCTAAAATTTGTTTGTTATTTCCTCAATAGAAACAAAGTTCTTGCGAAATTTCTTGAAGATCGTATCACTAGAAATTTAAACAAAAATAGTAAAGCCTTGTGAAGCTTCGAAAGTATTGGTTACTCAGAGTCGTGAATGATATCAATGGATTCTTATGATAGAACTGCATCATAAAAGAAAATAAATTGAAAAAATCATAAAATTACTATTAATTATTGAAATTTTGAAAAATCTCCCAAAGTATTAGTTCGTTAGAATTGAGAATGATATCATTGGATTCTTATGATGAAACTTCATTTTAAAAAAAAATTGAATCTGAAATTTGTAGTGTAAAACAAAATGTTATTTTTCATTACTCCGAAACTACCAGGCCGATTTAGCCTGATAACGAACTGAACCGAGTTGTTTATCTGCCAAATCTACTTTGAAAATTTCAACTGTCTGGCCCATTCCTTTCGAGAGTTATCTTGCTTACGGCCGGACGGACAGAATGAATTTTGACCACGGATTCTTGATCAGTGCGTCGAACCATAAGTTTTAAGACTATTTTCAGCCAAACATTTGAAAATTACAGACATTTGGGCAATTTGATGAGCACTCTGTTCCGAGGAACAAGAGCGCCAAAAATCATTGAAACAAATTCTATATATCAGAAACTATTCGTCCGACATCGCAGAAATTTTGCGAGAGTCTCTACTGCCAAGTAAGTTTGAACAGGATTGGATCTATGTTGTTGAAGATACGAGCAGCCTTGTGTAAGTTCAGTAGGTGGATGGTTGAGCGTTGCCTCGATAACTTTTGAACGAAAGTAGATAGGGACTTAGACATAAAGACGTGTAGAAAATTTAAAAAAATTGGTCATGCACTGACGTGAAGTCAGGAGCCTTTGCGTGTATGTTCTATTGTCCATTCTCCCGTATTGGACACTCTTAATCGAATTTACAATACAGGAGAATGGACAATAGAACATACGCGCAAAAGCTCCTGACTTCACGTCAGTGCTTGACCCATTTTTGTTTTTGTGACCCTCTAATTTTCGCGGAATTTCGTGAATTACGTATCCTGGGGTTACTTGAGGAGTAAGTTTATTTGTATGTCCATTCAAAAAGAATTGAAAATTCGGTGATCATAGACGTCACTGTCTGTGACTGAAATGGTATGAAATGTATTCATATTTTATACCGGGTGGCCCACCACAGACGCGAAGCTCGCTTTGAGGGAGTAAATGAAGAGATTTTGAGAATAGTTTTTTTGTGGTGTGTACGGCGTTCAAAAGCACAATTTAAAATTATTTCCATATGTACAGGGTGTTCGGAAACAAAGATATGGACCAAAGTTAAATTTTTTTGAATGTAACACCCTGTATTTGATCTAAAAAATGCAATGTCAAGCTCAAATTACGATGAGTTTCTTCAGATCACTTAAGACCTTAAAAATACCATTCACGAGAAAATTTGGAAAAATTGAAAAGATAAGATAAAATTAACTCTGGAATTTACAGAGGGATCATAACTAACTTTCAAACATCAACTACAAATAATGGTCGAAAATTGTTGAGAAGCTATCAGGTTTAGGTGTAGGAAAACCTCATGAAGATAGATTCGAAATTAATTTTTACGTTCAACGAGATATAGAAATACCGAGTGTGACATTTGAAAGGAGAAAGATTTCGACTATTATTTGTAGTTGATATTTCAAAATGAATTATGATCACTCTGTATATTTCAGAGTTATTTTTTTTTCTGTATAGGAGTAGCCAATAATTCTATTTGAAAAAATACTGCCTGTATTGCTGGCCTAACTGGTTTCTCCATTGATTGCTATTAAAAAAATCTCCATATTTTCGCCATTTTCTCATAAATGGTGCTTCTATGGTATGAAGTGATCTGAAGAACCTCATCATAATTGGAGCTTGCCTTTCCATTTTTTAGGCTAAATACAGGGTGTTACATTTAATAAAATGTAACTTTGGTCTATATCTTTGTTTTCGAACACCCTGTATATATGAAAATAATTTTAAATTGTGATTTTGAACACCCTACACACATCACAAAAATAATATTCTCAAAACATCTTCATTTACTCCCTCAAAACGAGTATGTGGTGGGCCACCCGGTAAAAGCTGAGAAAACGGTATATTAATATATTATAGAAGCTGAGAAAATGGTATATATCGATGCTGAATTTTTTTTTGTATTCTTACTGATCCCCCTCAAATTTTTACCTACATATTTCGAGAACTACGTTTCATAGAACATTGTGGTAAGTGCATTACATAAATTATTACGACACTTGAATATATTCCACTACATCCGTGGCTTGATTGATTCTGAGAAATATCAATTATTTCCATTCCAATTCTCACTTCTCGGAATTAATCAATCAAACGGAAATCACTATTCGCTCCCTACCTGTGTGGGCACTTTAGACTCGGTACACATCAACTCCGCTCTATTCTCTCTTGAGTAATGGTTCTTAAGTAACGAACATTTTAATTAAATTTCTGAATAATAAGTGGCCCCATGTATGAATATTACCCATCCATAATTAAACAAGGCACGCATCATACCAGTTGAGAGGAGAAAATTCATAAATTTGATTAGGTCTTCAAGGTATCCCCTGGCAATTTCGATGGACAGACTTTTGAATTTTGATAGCTTCCGATCGATACTTCAGTTTTAATAGGTTGATTTGATTATATTTCACTTGCACGAATTTAAACAACCGATAAATTCTAGGCAAAGCAAGCGTTTTTAATTTGTCATTAAAATGCATCAATTCTCCCAATGCTTCCTCTACATTTACTACCCGGATTTTGTTTTAGCGAAATATTGATAATGATAATGCGTTAAAAAATATTTCGAATTTCTTGCCAATAATTTCAGTGGTTCTCGCGGAGTATGCATTTTTGGCGTTCTTGTTCCTCGGAACAGATTGCTTATCAATTTGTCCAAATGTCTGTAATTTTGGAATGTTTGGATGAAAATGGTCTTAAACGATTTGGTTCGACTCACTGATCAAGAATCCGTGGTCAACATCGATTCTGTTCAGCCCTTTCGGTCGTTAACAAGATAACTCTCGAACGGAATGAGATAGGCAGTTGGAATTTTCGAAGTGAATTTGGGAGGTAAATATCTCTGAGAAGTTCGTTTTTGGGCAATATCAACCTGATGTTTTCGGAGTAACGAAAAAAAATTTTTTTACATTACAAATTTAAAATTCAATTTTTGGCGCTCTAGTTCCTCGGAACTGAGTGCTTATCAATTTGCCCAAATGTCTGTAATTTTCGAATATTTCGATGAAAATTGTCTTAAACGATTTGGTTCGACTCACTGATCAAGAATCCGTGGTCGAAAATCATTCTCTCCGGCCGGTCCGGCCGTCCGGCCGTAGGCACGATAACTCTCGAACGGAATGAGAGCTAGACAGTTGAAATTTTCAGAGTAGGTTTGGGAGATATATATCTCGGCTAAGTTCGTTATTGGGCAAAATCGGACAGATGGTTTCGGAGTAACAAAAAAAAATCTTTTTTTACATTTCAAATTAAATTCAATTTTTTTAAGATGCAGTTTCTTCATAAGAATCCATTTATATTAATTTCAACTCTAACAAGCTATTACTTTCAGAGATATCATTTTTCAAAATTTCAATAATAAGTCCCAATTTTATTAGAAGACATAGCAATGCTTCTTTAATTAAAAGTTCAATTGAACATACAGGGTGTTTCTATTTCAATGTCAAAGTCAGTCATGACAAAAACCTCAAAAAAAAATTTTTTCAAATGAGAAACCATTTTTTTTATTGGTCGGCTGGAATCTACGTTAAAAATGTATTGGTGGACATCAATGGATTCCTATGGTGAAACTGCATCTTGAGAAAAATGTAGAAAATTTTTTTTTGTTACTCCGAAACCATCTGACCTATTTTGCCCAATAATGAACTTAGGTGAGATATTCATGTCCCAAACCTATTCTGAAAATTTCAGTCGGACAGAATCAATTTTGACCATGGATTCTTGATCAGTGAGTCGAACCAGATCGTTTAAGACCCTTTTCAGCCAAAAATTCCAAAATTACAGACATTTGGGCAAATTGATAAGCACTCTGTTCCGAGGAACAAGAGCGCCGAAAATACACTTTTTCTTAACTCAGATTCCAGCTGACCAATACAAAAAATGGGTTCCCATTTGAAAAAAATTAGTTTTGAGGTTTTTGTCATGAGTGACTTTGAAATTGAAATAGAAACACCATGTCTTGAATGTTTAATTGAATTTTTAATTAACTAAGGAGGAGCACTGGTATGTCTTCTGATAGAAGCTACAAAACTAGGAATTTTCATGGAAAAATCTAGAAGTTATTAACATTGGAATGAAATCCTATTTGAGAAAATTTAAAGGGTTTTTCCAGATTTCACACGAATTTTCTGAGAATCATATGTAAATGACACTTGAAAACAATGTAGAATTCAATGGGTAATCCGATTATCAATGAAAAAAACTGGGTATTATATTTAAAAATTGGTTCAAGCCCTGTGGACGGGAGCTGTGGCGCTCTTGTTCAAAATTTGACAAATTATATATCCGAAAATATTGGTTTCTCAGAGTTGGGAATGATACGAATGGAATCTTATGATAGAACTGCATTATAAAATAAAATAAATTAAATAATAATCCATTGATATCATTCTCAACTCGGAGAAACCAATACTTCCGGAGTTATGATATGTCAAACTTTGAACAAGAGTGCCAAAGCTCCTGTCCACAGAGCTTTCCCACTATTTCAATTTGTCTTTTGTGCGTCAATTCTCAATAATTTTCGTAATGAAATTCAAAACGTAGGTCTGTGACTGATCTCAAATTGGATTCATATACATCAGCAAATTATAATTAGAGTATTCTATGAAATCATATAGAATTTTAAAAAATCATATCTCCGAAAGTATTACTTCGTTAGAGGTGAGAATGACATCAATGGATTCTTATGATGAAACTGAAAAAAAAAATTTAATTCAAAATTTGTAATGTATAAATTTGTTTTTGTTACATCGAAACCACCTGGCCGATTTTGCCCAAAACGAACTTAGCCGAGATATTTATCTCCTCAACCTACTCTGAAAATTTCACTGTCTAGCTCATTCCGATCGAGAGTTATCGTGTTAACGGTCGGACGGATGGACAGCCGGCCGGACAGAATCAATTTTGACCATGGATTCTTGATCAGTGAGTCGAACCAAATCGTTTGAGTCCATTTTCAGCCAAAAATTCGAAAATTACAGACATTTGGGCAAATTGATAAGCACTCTGTTCCGAGGAACAAGAGAGCCAAAAATGAAAGTTGGTATCATTCAAGGTTGAACCGGAAGTCGAACGAATCTGAAATTTTTTCCAAGGATCCATGTCTCCTAACAAAGCATAACTGTAAAATTTCAAGTGTTTTTCTCGAGCCTTTCTTTGAAATATTCTAACGAACAGTCTTCGTGTATCACCCTGTATACTAATATGAATTCCTTGTGTCATTCAACTAAAGTTTTTTCATGCTCATAGAAATCATTCACGTTTACCATCTTCGGAATTATTTCTCGCCCGTCTAGCGATTTCCGGTACGATTAGTCGTAGCTAAACCGGAAAAAGCGGAGACGCCATATTATGGACAAGATACCCAGCAGCCTCCTTGGCTCTTGCTGATTGGGAAAATCATCCTAAGTCAACACATCTGGTCTCGGGATTTAGACCGGAGGGTATATCGATGTTGCTCCTACAATTATCTTGAGGAATCGATGTTTGGTAGAGAATTGACCTATGCAAATGTTTGAACAAGTGTATTGGGATGGAAGATTGAAGACGGGGTTCTTGAAAGAACTGGACGTCAGATTATACGGCGGCCCATCTCATGGTGACGTGGTATAACGTTTTGTTATCTTAGTTTGCCGTTTGTCGCAGATGATGATAAGGTTATGGATTCCCAGGAAATGCCCACGCCGGGATTCTTAAATTTGGCCCATAAGACTTGACTAGTCTATAATGGCAGGATTTTAATATTTAGGGTATGTAGAGGGGCATTCCATTTGAAGAAAACGAGTTTTTTGGAAAAAACTGAAGAAAGAAGTGGACAGGGGCTTTGGCGCTCTTGTCAAACTACTAGCGAGTGATTATTCAAACCTTGACAAATCATACCTAGGAAAGTATTGGTTTATCAGAGTTGAGAATGATATTATTGGATTCTTATGAGAGAACTGCATCATAGAAAATTCAAAACGTAGGTCTTTGACTCACCTCATATGCTGAATTTACATACATCAGCAAATTATACTTTTAGAGCATTCTAGGAATCATAAAATTACTGTTAATTATTGAAAATTTGAAGAATCATATCTCCGAAAGTATTAGTTTGTTAGAGTTGAGAATTATATCAATGGATTCTTACTGCATTTTTAACAAATTTGAAACTGCAGAAAATTGTAAACCCTTCGTTTTTGGCGCTCTGGTTCCTCGGAACTGAGTGCTTATCAATTTGCCCAAATGTCTGTAATTTTCGAATATTTCGATGAAAATGGTCTTAAACGATTTGGTTCGACTCACTGATCAAGAATCCGTGGTCGAAATCCATTCTGTCTGGCCGGTCCGGCCGGCCGGCCGTCCGGCCGTAGGCACGATAACTCTCGAACGGAATGAGCTAGAGAGTTGAAATTTTCAGAGTAGGTTTGGGGGATAAATATCTCGGCTAAGTTAGTTATTGGGCAAAATCGGACAGATGGTTTCGGAGTAACAAAAAAAAAATTTTTTTTTTACGAAACCAATTCCAAATTAAATTTTTTTTAATAAGAAGTTTTATCATAAGAATCCATTCGTATCATTTTTAACTCTAACAAGCTAATACTTTCGGAGATATGAATCTTCAAAATTTCAATGTAAATCGTATTTCACACATTGATATAATTATTCTATGTATGAATTGTCATAATGTCAACTTGACAGAAGGGAATATTGTAACTTCAAAAATATTGGGGTTGAAATACTCGTATTTTAGCGATGCAACGGGGACCTCACCCGAAAATGTTTGTAAATATTACGTAAATATTGAAAGCATAATTCTGTAGTTCGAGAGAGGAGAAAATTTGGTGAACGTAGATCAGGAAATTTTTGATCGATTACAAGGTATTTTATTTATTACTCATCTTCTTTCATATTATTACTCATCTTCTTTCATACATGTTTTATGGAATACCTACTATTTGTAGGTACTTTAAACCTGTTTTGGGCAATTGTCATACGAAACTTGTTTTTTGGCGCTCTAGTTCCTCGGAACAGAGTGCTTATCAATTTGCCCAAGTGTCTGTAATTTTGGAATTTTTGGCTGAAAATGGTCTCAAACGATTTGGTTCGACTCACTGATCAAGAATCCGAGTGCGAAATCGATTCTGTCCGGCCGGCCGACCGGCCGTAGGCACGATAACTCTCGAACGAAAGGAGTTAGCGGATTGAAAATTGCAAGGTGGTTTTGGAGCGTAAATATCTCGGACAAGTTCGTTTGATCTATCTGAAATTTAGCATCAAATTGTAGAATCATGACCTTTAACGCATGTGAAGTTTTGTATTGACCAGATTACCGCAAAGTGTAAAAAAAAAATTTTGAAAATTTAAAAAATGTTTTTCCACAATAACTCTCGAACGGAATGAGCTAGGTAGTTGAAATTTTCAGAGTAGGTTAGGGAGATGAATATCTCGGTTAAGTTCGTTATTGGCAAAATTGGCCAGATTTAATTCGATTTCTTCCATGGTGCAGTTCTCATTCTCATGATTGCTCATTTAATCTTGATAAATAAAATTTTATTTGAATATAATTTACTTTATGATGCAGCTCTATCATATGTATACATTGATATAATTCCCAACTCAGAGAAACCAATACTTTCGGAGATATAATTTGTCTGTTTGAACTAGTGCGCCAGAAAACTCCTGTCCACAGGGCTTGAACCCATTTTTTCCTCAAATTTCAATCATTTACTCCTTGCTATACTATCTATGTTTCACCAAAAAAAAATAAAATTGAAACAGTTCCTTCTGGGTGTTGCAGTTTCTTTGTCGGTCAGTATATTAATTTAATGGATGATATGGACGAAACTGTAAACAGGAAATTATTCCGTTACAGGTGCTCCCCAATTTTCATAGCATACAACTATCAATTGGAAAAAGAGTGCGACTCAGGAAATCGAATCAAAAAGTGAGGTTAGTCAGAAGCGCGGGTGGCGGCGGGCATCGTACCCTCTATCCAGTTAATATCGAGGCAATATTTCGACTTGGAGTTTTTCAGTTAGCGGCGCAGGGAGCCGGGGCCCAAGATGGAAAGCCGGGCCGTAGCCATGTGAGCGTAATAACTTGATAGGGTCCGGGGGATTGAAAAGCAATTTTCCGCGTCCAGCGGCGTTTCAAGAAACCCTCCGATATATCGCCGCGCTCTCCCCGTTCCGAATTTATATTTGAATATTTCCCGTGGCACACTCGTCCACCGGATGAAATATCTCTTGCGTCCTCCTGTTTTGTTTACATAATTCATCAGTTTTTCGTCGTTCCTTCAACGTCCGACCGAATGAATTCCTCGCGTTTCGACCGGAAAACCGTTCGCCTCATCCGGGACGACGTCGGTATCCGATAAAATTTACAAATTGAAATTTCTACGTGGATGGAGGGATCGTATGTACCGGCCGGTCGCGGAATATTTTCTCTAACTACCCTCGTGGGTTTCCTGATCCGCGCGATTTCGGACCGATGATGTTTTCTTCGTGGAAAATCCGTTGATTGTGGACGTGTGTTCCACAACCGCAAATTTTGGCGCTCTTGTTCCTCGGAACTAAAGGCTGGTTTATGCTGGCTGGTAACTTTAACATATTCCCTAACTTAACAATTGAAACATAGATTTCTAACGCTATGGTTGGTACTGAGACTGAATTTACTTATTATTAATAATAATAATTGATAAGTTAACGAATTATTTAGTCTGATTATAAAGCAAAACACTAAAAATAAATGTCTATATATATTATATATATATATGATTAAGTTAAAGTTACCAGCCAGCATAAACCAGCCTTAATGCTTCACACGAGACGAGAGTAGGCGAGAGTATAAAAAATCTCGTCTCGCTCTCGCCAATTCCCAAAAAATTAAGTCCCGTTTAAGTCTCGTTCTCGTCTCATTATCAGTTGTCTCGTCTCGTCTCGCTTAATTCTGAATAACGATAATAAATATTATAATATATAAACGAAATGGTATACAATAATGAATAATTTTGTGAAGCTATATTTATTACGCTCTTATACAAAAATATTTGTACATGTACATATCATTTTTAATTTAACCACTGATAATTTCAACTTTTAAATTACTCGATGACCAAGAATTCAAACATAATCATAATCACGCTTGCATCACATCATTTTTCAATGATGTACGTGTTTTTGCCATGATCATACCAGCGTGGAAAATAATCTTTCAACAGGTACGGATGTAGCCATTAATAAATCATCGGCCATCTTGGAACTTTTTCATCACTCATCACCACTGTAAAATATTTTGATTCCTATTTGCCTAACAGCAAATATTCTTCAAACTCAGCTTTTCAATATTTCGAAAGTTTTGTTGATGTTTCAAATAGGCTATCATTTTTTAATAGAATTGAACAATTTGGTATAGTTTTCAAAGAATACCTTCCCAGTGGGTAGATCATTGAGGGTATTCTTGGCGTCTTCCTGATAACACTTTTCGAAACATTGAATAGCTTCATTTCTTTACCAGTTTTATTATTCGTAGTTCCACAAATGCGTACAATAATTGTTCACATCTTCACTACAAGGAGCACAAGATAATAAATTTCTCCAGGTGTTCAGGTAGAGACGAAATTTTCAAAGCATTGGGATTTAGGGGCAATAAAAGTTGTCCGTTAAGTATTGAATTCATAATGGCATCCGTTTTTATGGTTGTGAATTCTATTTTTTCTCGAAAAATGATCTCAATTATCGCAAGGTCATAACGAATTAATGATCTTGCTTTATGTGGGTGTTGAAAAAAGTCGAGTCGTATATAAAACTTCATACAAAAAATTTAACGAGACCAAAAACGAGACTCTCGTGTTGCGCTGTATGTGGTCTCGGTATCGCCTATAATATTTTTGAAAACGTCTCGTCTCGCCTCGTCTCGCTTTTACGAGACGAGAACGAGACGAGACGAGAAAAATCTCGCTCTCGCTTGAAGCCCTACTCGGAACTGAGTGCTTATCAATCTACCCAAATGTCTGTAATTCTAGAATTTTTGGCTCAAAATGGTCTTAAACTAGGGCTTCACGCAAGAGCGAGATTTTTCCCATTTCAGTACCTGAATGGGTGACCGCTCTAGCTACGAATTTGAACAATATTACGAATGCAGACTGACCTGCACATTTTCCAACTTTGTTTATTCAGATAAAACTTTTAGAATACTGAGCAAGTTCATCAGGTACAATCGAAACTCTACAGTTGAAGTGTAGAGTGGCCTTTAGCATTGCCAATAATTTCGGATACATCGATAGAGACCTTGCGTATGAACCGCACATCGTAACAAACGAAATTAACCATACGTGTTGTAAGTAAATTGGACTTGTGAAAATCCAAGCGGAATTAAATCAATTACCATCAATCGGTGGTGAAGTTTACTAAAACCACCTTGAGAAATTGTCAATCAATCCTCAATGTTCCATATCGGAATTTCCTTTCTCGAATGACACAACGTGGAAGCAGAAACCCATAAATCTATCTGAACAAATTAGAATGATTGAACCGCCAGGCTATTTCTATATTGTCCACATCGTATCACAGATTGAAGAGGCCAATTTAAATATTTGCAATGGCAGCCGATTAATCGCTCGAGTAATGTAAAAGGCATGGTATTTTAATAAGGTTAAAATTAAATCTTATATTCCGTTTATATTTACATATCTCCGTGTAATGAGAACAGGTTCTTAGCGGGAAGACATCTGCGTAAACTTTGAACAAGATTCGATTGGGCTCTTTGCAAATTGCTTCATAAATTGGATTCATTGGTATAATTGACCAGTTTCAATTTATTGTTTTTGTTGCGACATCGGCTTCGATTTAATTGTATGTTTTATTGGTAATACTCATTACTGTTTCTTTTCAATCTAACGGATTTTCATCTCTAATTATATGCTTGTTGAAAACTCATTACTGGAATTGTATCATGTTATTCGTTCGATGCGTTTGTTCGTACTTGGGTAATTTTTCAAAGGAAAAAAATATTAATTTGGATATTAGAAATCTTTTTTTTTAAGCGAAAGATTGACATGATGATGATAGTCATTTGCTAATTTAATGTCGAAGGAATCCATTTTGTCAATGAAGTACCGAGGATCAATTATTTATGATAGATAATCACAAGGCTGTCATTATGAACGAATTTCTGGCCAAAAGCTCAACAAATCATTACATAACCACCGGCCGACTTTTTGGCGCTCTTGTTCCTGGAAGCAGAGTGTTTAGCAATTTGCCCAAATCTCTGTAATTTTTGATTTTTTGGCTGAAAATTGTTTAAAACGTTTTGGTTCGAATTATTGATCAAGAATCCGTAGTCCAAATCGATTCTGTCCGGCCTTCCATCCGTTAACACGATAACTCTCGAACGGATTGACCTAGAAAGTTTAAATTTCTAGAGTACGTTTGGTAGACCTCGGTTGAGTTCGTTATTGGGCAAATCGGTGTTTTCGAATAAACGAAAAAAAAAATTTTTTTATGCATTACAAAATTCAAATTCAATATACCTATTTGGTCTGTATTGTACATCGATCGTTCTAGAAATACACGATTTTTCAGAAGATTATTAATTAATATCTTCGTTATGACCTTGTGATAATTGAGATTATTTTTCAAGAAAAAAGAATTCACAACCATAAAGAAAGATGCCATTATGAATTAACTTAACGGATAACTTTTATTGCACTCGAATCCCAATGCTTTTCAAATTTCGTATCTATTTAAACATCTGGAGAAATTTATTGTCTTGTGATACTTGTAGTGAAGATGTGAACAATTATTGTATACATCTATGGAAGTGCATATAATAAAACTGGTAAAGTAATGAAAAATGAAGATATTCAATGTTTCGAAAAGTGTTATGAGGAATACGCCAAGAACACCCTCAATGATCTACCCACCGGGAAGGTATTCATTGAAAACGATACCAACTTGTCCAATTCTATTAAAAAAATTATCAAAATCGATAGTTTCCTCAAAACCTCAACAAAACCTTCGAAATATTGCAAAGCTGAGTTTGAACAATATTTGCTGTTAGAAAGAGCAAATAGGAATCAAATTATTTTTACAGTGGTGGAAAGTGATGAAAATGGACCTCCTACACTTTCCAAGATGGTCGATGATTTATTAATGTCTACATACGTACCTGTTGAAAGATTATTTTCCACAGGAGCTACGATCATAGCAGAAACACGTACATCATTGAAAGATAATGTGATGCAAGCGTGATTATGTTTGAATTCTAGGTCATTAAAATTAAAATTAATAAGTACATGTACACATATTTTTGTATAAGAGCGTAATAAATATAGCTTTGCAAAATTATTCATTCATTATATACCATTTCGTTTAAATATTATAATATTTATTATCGTTATTCAGAATTAAGCGAGACGAGACGAGACCACTGTAACGAGACGAGACAAATTTTTTTGTCTTTATGGATTTCGAATCTTCATCAAAACAAAAGTATCATCAAATCCTCGCAAATAACTCCATAAA
The DNA here is from genome assembly GCA_937662695.2 of Halyzia sedecimguttata. Classification (NCBI taxonomy): domain Eukaryota; kingdom Metazoa; phylum Arthropoda; class Insecta; order Coleoptera; family Coccinellidae; genus Halyzia; species Halyzia sedecimguttata. Next base: position 84,845,425 of record OW569415.2, on the reverse strand, counting down.
TTGGGATTATTGAGATAATTGACCAATTTATAATTTATTATTGTAAGAACTACAAACAATCGAACGATTTATCTCTAAACTTTGCATTATTTATTCCCGTTATTAATGTTCGAACAGTTCTCGGTTGAATCTCGGATTATATTCGGTCTTCCGGGGTCTTTTCTATGGTGTTTTAATTAAATTCTACACAAATTCGAATCTATTTCCTTAAACTCGACCGATTCGGAGAATTAATTACTTCGATGGATATCTAGAAATTGTCACAACTCTCGCGCAAAGGCTTTCAATTAATTCCATTTGGGAATTCCTCGTCAGAGGCCGAAAGTTGATCATTTTGATAGCGTTCCGATTGGAATTCGAGGCGCTCAAATCGAACCCAGCCCTACACCACAGAAGTCTGGAGCACCTCTGGATGATTCTATGGAATATGTAGATATGAGTGATACGTTATTATCGAACTCAATTCGATGGTAGCACAGCCACGGACGTTTGCAGAGCTCCTGTTGCTGTACATGTTTAATTTGCTTCAGGTATTACATCGAAGTCCGTGAAATGTTTCTCCCAAACAACTCTATAAAGAGGTAGAAGAAAAATGTAGCCCTAACCTATAAATTCTTCAGCTCTTTATGTTTCGGAATTGCTGTTACCATAGACCTAATAATATCTATGGCAGTTGCAGGAAGGAATACATTGTCGTTTCCATCAATATCAGCCTGTAGGGAGTATGTACTCCATCTAGAAAATAATCCAAAAGAAAATTCATTACACACTATTTATTTCACAAAAACTAAATATATATTGACAGAAAATATATCACCTGTATCCTTGTATTGTACTAAGTAATTCACGAAAAATAGTATATTATATTATAAGGATTAAAAGTGCATATTTTTTTGACGAGCAATATTTGCAGTTGCGAGGCGGAGCGCAGCGCAGCCGAGCGAATTGCGAGTAAAAATAGGCACTTTTAGTCCGTATGATATACATACTATTTTTTCTCCAACCAAGTCAAAATTAAAATAATTTTTTTTTCAAAAATCGTTAATAATTTGGTAATTTTTATATTTCAGGTTTGAATGTATTTTTTCCACGATCGAGTCTTACTCTCGTTTCATTATATGTGTCTATAAACTAGTGAGTAATGAACGTGAATTCTATCGAAAAAATCGAGAAAAAATAGAACTCACAAACATACAAACTGATCCCATTATGAATTCAATACTTAACGGACAACTTTTATTGCCCCTAAATCCCAATGCTTTTATACTTTCGTCTCTATTTTAACATCTGGAGAAATTTATTGTTTTTTCTAGTGCTTCTTGCAGTGATGATGTGAACAATTATTGTATCCATCTGTGGAAGTACATAATAATATAATAAAACTGGTAAGAAATGAAAAATGAAGCTATTCAATGCTTCGAAAAGTGTTTCGAAGAATACGCCAAGAACACCCTCAATGATCTACCCACTGGGAAGGTATTCATTGAAAACGATACCGATTTGTCCGATTCTATTAAAAAATGAATCGACATCGATAGCATCTTTGAAACATCAACAAAACCTTCGAAACATTGGCAAGCTCAGTTTGAATAATATTTGCTGTTAGAAAGAGCAAAAATAATCAAAATATTTTAGAGTGGTGGAATGAAAAAGTTCTTCCAACACTTTCCAAGATGGCCGATGATTTATTAATGGTTACATCCGTACCTGTTGAATGATTATTTTCCTCAGCAGGTATATTCATGGCAAAAACACGTACATCATCGAAAGATGATGTGATTCAAGCGTAATTATGTTTGAATTCTTGGTCATCGAGTAATTTAAAACATGAAATTAACAGTGTTTAAAATTAAATATTTTATGTAAATGTACAAATATTTTTGTGTATGGGCGTAATAAATATACAAAATTATTCAATGTTATCTAAGATTTCGTTTATACAGGGTGTTTCTGAAATAGGGTTCCGAATTTTTACTGCATGTAGAACTCATTAAAATGAGTCAAAATGTTCCTATGAACATGTGCCCTAAAATGCACCCTTAGAAAATTACAGGCCCTTAAAAGGGTTCGAATGAAACTGGTTTTATCCAGTTATTTCAAAAACGATAAAAGATAAAAAGACGAAATTAACGGAACATACATAACTTTTTACGACGAGTAACATGAGCTAGGCCATTTTTCGTTATTCGAATCATAGGCGTTCTTTTCAGGGGGGTGAAAAGGGTATCAAGTCCCTAAAAAATTTTGTACGACTTTTTTTGCAATTTTTTTAACAAATTCATAAATTTTTGACAGTTTTACGTAAAAAATGTCCTCTTTGCGTAAGTCGATATCGGCAGCGGTTTTTGTGTAAAATGAGTTTGAAAATTGTCATACATGTTCTAGAAATTATTAGGCAGAAAATCAAGTTACCATAGGAAACAAAAAATAGCGTTGGCTACGATAATCTGTCAGAATAAATAATTATTTATTGATAACTTGTCAGCTAACTTTTGCAAAAGTTAATCAAAATTTGATTTAGTGGTCGTTACAATTATTATTTTTTTAAAATGCCAGACTATTCAAACGCGGAATTTACGGATATGCATTTTATGTATGGCCGTGCAAATGGTAATGCAACAGAAGCAAGGCGTTTGTATGCGGTGGCATACCCAAATAGAAGACTTCCATCTCGACAAGTGTTTCAGAGGATCCATCAACGTTTAAGAGAAAGTGGTTCATTCCAGGCAAGGGTAAACGATCGTGGTAGAACCAGATTTGTAAGAACTCCGGCAACTGAAGAACGTGTTTTGAGAATAGTTCAAGACAATCCAAGAGTTAGTGTAAGAAGTATCGCGCGTATGAATGACATAAGTTTTTCTGTAGTTTGGCGAATTCTTCGCGAGCAGCTCCTTCATCCTTTTCACATCCAACGAGTTCAAGCTTTAAATCCTAATGATTACGGACCCCGCCGAGAATTCTGCCAATGGCTATTACAAAAGTTGAGACGATTCCCAGATTTTTCTTCACATATCTTGTTTACCGACGAGGCAAGTTTCAGTAAAGATGGCTATGTTAATTTCCATAACGAACACGAATGGATGGAAGAAAATCCCCATAGTGTAATTCAGGCAAGACATCAAATTCGGTTTTCCATTAATGTTTGGGCCGGCATTTTAGGTGATCGGCTTATCGGGCCTTTCATATTGCCTAATCGACTGAATGGTCAGGATTATTATAATTTCTTAGTAAGCGATTTATTGGAACTTTTAGAAGATGTACCTGTAATTGAACGTCAACGCATGTGGTTTATGCAGGATGGAGCGCCTCCCCATTACCTCTTGAACGTAAGACAACACTTAAATGAAGTTTATGGAGAAAAGTGGATTGGTCGTGGAGGTCCTGTTTCCTGGCCCCCTCGGTCCCCCGACCTAAACCCACTCGATTATTTTCTGTGGGGCCACCTCAAGGCGAAAGTGTATAAAACATCAATCGAAACCATTGAACAATTACGGGAGAAAATTGAAATCGCCTGCATGGAAATACGACAAACGCCAAGAATTTTTCAAAGGGTTCGCAAGTCTTTGAAACGTCGCGCTAGATTATGCATTGAAATGGACGGTGGTCATTTCGAACAGTTACTGTAATTTATCCCTTTTATTAGTAATTAGTGTTAGTTACCTTGTTTCTTATTAATTTGTGTTATTAAGAATTTCATTATTACAGTGCATTCTGCTGATCATAATTAAGCTTACTTATTTTATCTTCAATTTCATTAATTACAATTTCACTGGCTAGTTTTGTGAAATAAATAAGGAAAACTCGACATTAAAATAATCTTAGTTTATGTACTAAATGATTCTGATTATTTCTACATGCATTTTGGGTAAATTGGATCCGAAGTGAATAACAGTAATTTTATCAAATAATGATAATTTTCAAACTCATTTTACACAAAAACCGCTGCCGATATCGACTTACGCAAAGAGGATATTTTTTACGTAAAACTGTCAAAAATTTATGAATTTGTAAAAAAATTGCAAAAAAAGTCGTACAAAATTTTTTAGGGACTTGATACCCTTTTCACCCCCCTGAAAAGAACGCCTATGATTCGAATAACGAAAAATGGCCTAGCTCATGTTACTCGTCGTAAAAAGTTATGTATGTTCCGTTAATTTCGTCTTTTTATCTTTTATCGTTTTTGAAATAACTGGATAAAACCAGTTTCATTCGAACCCTTTTAAGGGCCTGTAATTTTCTAAGGGTGCGTTTTAGGGCACATGTTTATAGGAACATTTTGACTTATTTTAATGAGTTCTACATGCAGTAGAAATTCGGAACCCTATTTCAGAAACACCCTGTATATTATAATATTTTTTATTATCGTTATTCAGAATGAAGCGAGACGAAACGAGACCACTGTAACGAGACGATAACGAGACTTAATTTTTTGGGAATTGGCGAGACCCGGAGGAAATTTTATATATTCCCGCCTACTCTCGACTCGTGCGCGAAGCCTTAATCGTATAGCGTACGTCTCTAGACCATATCCAGGATATTATACAGAAGGCCACTCTACTATAGTTTTCATTCAATAGTGTAGTAATATAGTTACAAATCGACCAAAAAATGATAGCATCTTTCAATTCTCACTAAAATTCATAGAAATAATGTCGAATACCCTGTTGCATCGATTATATTTAACTTATTAATATATGTTTCTTTTTTCAGGTGAGTTTACAAGTCATTTTTGAGATCCTGTGTCACGTAGTAAGTACTGCTTGAATTGAATTTCTAGTTTTTCTTCGATTGAGTACGCTGTGAACCAATTCAATTAATTACACTACCTATGAGGATTTTTATTGCAAAACATACTTATTTCATTACACATTATAATTGGAATACCGCGAATAGCACGGTTTAATGTTCAGACCTTAGGTGGTACAATTCTTATGGATATCTCCCACTTTGACATAACGCTGTCGTTTCCTCGAAACATTTCTGCATTTTTTGAATAGGAATATTTATGGAATGTTCAATTTGAGAATGGGCGATGGTCAAATTGTGTATAATCTTATAGTCGAAGCAATCCGATGCTTACATTAAAACTACGTGAAGTATCTGTTTTGATAGTGAAAAATAGTGGAATATGTTGGTTATACATGCTGCACTAAGAGCCACAACATAAGAATTGAGTGAGAACAAATATTTTCAAAAACAATTTCATTGAATTTCAAGCATAAGATGATACATGATTCCATAATTCAGATTATAGTTCTGTGTTGGGTCAACAAAGTGCAGGAGTGTATTAGCACATTGTGAAATCTTTAAACGATTGTATCTTTCCACCTGAGCTAAATCTGGAAAAATGGTGAATGAAAAAAAGTAGGAAAGCCTTGTGGACAGGAGCTCTGGCGCTCTTGTTCAAACTTTGACAAATCATATCTCCGAAAGTATTGATATCTCAGAGTTGGGAATGATCAATGGATTCTTGTAATAGAACTGCATCATAAAAGGAACTAAATTAAAACAGGGGCTCCAAAATGTGAATATTAAAAATGGGTTCAAGCCCTGTGGACAGGAGCTTTCTGGCGCTCTTCTTCATACAGACAAATTATATCTCCGAAGAGTTATCGTGCTTACGGCCGGCTGGCCGGATCGGCCGGACAGAATCGATTTCGACCTCGGATTCTTGATCAGTGAGTCGAACCAAATCGTTTGAGACCATTTGCAGCCAAAAATTCGAAAATTACAGACATTTGGGCAAATTGATAAGAACTCAGTTCCGAGGAACTAGAGCGCCAAAAAGTATTTCATTTGACGAAAGGAATCTACTGTAATTCATGTTCCGAATATTGCTCGAACATAGTTCTTATTAGAATATACCTCTTGCGAAAATTTTTAATTGGCATCTTTATTCGCTTTCCATACACCCTGATACTCCATCAGCACGAACGACCCTGTATCATACCAGACATGTTATTAAAATGGTTTCCTGGAATTCTCATCTCACCAGACCCTGTTTCTTCATGATCGATCCTCTGACGTCCCTTATCTCACTTCCTGTTCAAGGTATTCTACGATCAGACAGTTAATATTGAAATGGAAGCAGGCAACATATACGCATAACTGAATTCACCTTGCGATGTCAATCGGACAACATCTCAATTACACACAGCCAAACTTATTAAAGGAATCACTCAGTATTAATATGAAATACTCGTAATTTTCATTTCAAGAGAAAGGAGTATCGTAGTATTTTTTTCTCCAAAAATATTGAATACAAGACCCGTATGGACGCCACTGGTAGAGAAAATGAATTTTCTTGTAAATCACAAAACGCACCTTGATGCATAGAAGACATGTACAAAATTTAATAAAGATGTCTACAATATTATCTCAGTTATTATTAAAAATCTCATTTATGGCGCTATTGTTCCTCGGAACAGAGTGCTTATCAATTTGCCCAAATGTCTGTAATTTTCGATTTTTTTGATGAAAATGGTATAAAACCATTTGGTTCGACTCACTAATATAGAATCCGAGGTCAAAATCAATTCTGTCCGGCCCTTCATCCGGAAGGCTAATTTTTTTTGAGATGCAGTTTCATGATAAAAATCCACTGATACCATTCTCAACTCTAACAAACTAATACTTTCGGAGATATTATTCTCCGATTCGCACAAAATTTCACAAACGTGCTTAGGTTCATATTCTACAACTACTCACTAAGTTTCAATTCGATCGGATTTATATTGGTTGAAAACAAAATTATTACTCGGAAACCACTGGGCCGATTATGCCCATTAACGAACTTGTCCGTCGTATTGAGAAGCGCCACCCATTGGGATGCGATGTTCCCCAGAACATACGCGCAAAAATTGAATTTAAAATTTTTTTTTTCGTTACTCCGAAACCATCTGGCCTATTTTGCCCAATAACGAACTTAACCGATATATTCATCTCCCTAACCTACTCTGAAAATTTCAACTGCCTAGTTCATTCCGTTCGAGAGTTATTGTAGATTTTTTTTTTTTATTTTTAATTTTTTTTTGACACTTTGCGGTAACCTGGTCAATACAATACTTCCCAACTCTGAGAAACCATTACTTTCGGAGATATAATTTGTCTGTTTGAACTAGAGCGCCAGAAAGCTCCTGTCCACAGGGCTTGTTTGTTGATATTTTTATTCCGAAACATATGTCAGACGAGAAAAACTGTAGTGATCAAGAGTGTAGTTACTTTTGTAGGATTCCATATAAGTTTGGTTGTGTGTATATCGGGAATCGGTATCCTCGTCAAACGGTCGGAAGAGTCCGCAGGCCAACTCCGAGCGAAATACACTCGAAACTGACCAACACCCCCCCCTGGCTCGGGCGAATCCGATCCGGTAGTGGATCCGACCCTCTATCCGGACGGACAATTCATTATTGCAGGAACGAAGTATCGGAAAGATTAATTAAACTCCGTGATTACTCCGGCTGTCCCGTGTATAATTAAAGACCACATCGGGCTCATTTCCATAGGAATCAATCGGAAACGTATTCGACGCCCACTTGGTACAGAGTATGATAACTGATGGAATGAATTCCGACTTAATTGAATTGTTGCCGATTTGGGCTGCTTGTCGTGTCACTTTTTTATCGGATCGTCGTTAAGAATGTTCGGTTAATTACATTTCGAATGCTGCGCGGTAGCTCTTACTTCCAATATACACGGTGACCTCTGTACGAGTCGCGGAAATAGGACGTGGTAAATTTTACAGTGTGTATCATCATTCTTCTTCGAAATAACGGGTCCGCCAAATCACTTTTTTTTTTGAAAATGCAATAAAAAAAAAGCTACTGAATATTTTCTCAAATTTCTTTTTTTATTTGAAAGTACAACCCTTTCGGTTAATAATGGAAAATAATTTCATTCAAATGGCTGCCTCGGCTGGCCATGCAATAGCCTACACGATCGGTCCAATTTTTAAACACATTATCGATTGTGTGCAGCTGTATTTCACCAATGGCTTCACGACTATTGCCCTTAAAAGCGTCAATTGTCTCTGGCTTGTTGGCGTAACACTTATATTTGACGGCACCCCACAAATAATAGTCCAACGGTGTCAAATCGCAGCTCCGAGGTGGCCAAACGACATCAGCTCTGCGGATGATAATGCGATCTTCAAAAACAGGGCAACTCCTGAACCAATTGGTCTTTGTATGGCGTCATACCAAGGTCTTTATGCAAAATTCGTCTCAATGATGTCTCCGAAATGTTCAATTCTTGAGAACGTTGAATTGATGTTGATGGCGCTTCACGCACACTTTCTGCCACAGCAGCAATATTCTCGGCTGTACGCGCTGTTATTGGCTTTTCACGCTTTGGTTTATCGATGAGGATGCCAGTTTCTTTCACTTTTTTCACAAGATAACGAACATACGGAGCTGACGGTGCTTCTCTTCTTCCAAAATCCGTACGCAATTTTCGCACACATTCTGCAACATTATCATGATTTTCAAAGTAATGTCGCGATATTTCCCAGCGTTGTTCAAGCGTATACACGACCATATTCGTTCAGCGGAAGGATACAACTAATTATCTGTCAAATCAGACATGAGCTAAGTGTTACCATTCACGGAATAAGCACTAGTTGAAAAAAAAAAAAACGTTAGATGGCGGATCCTTTATAATGGATCAAAATCAGATATATATTAGTCTCACTTTCGTTCAACTGAAGGTAGACGCCCTCTTAGGCGAAGCGTCGCGAACGGAGGCGCGTCGTTTTTCGCCAAAGAAGTATACATTGTATTCAATGGAGAGCCGCTCACTTAGACGAAGAGAAAGGAAGAGGTGAGTTGGTTGACGCGCTAATGATCTTCGAAGCAACTAGGAGTCGTTTCTCCTGATCCTTCGCCCAAGTGCGCGATCTCAGGCGAAGGGAAGAGTCAAAATTGCATTCTTGATCCGTGTTCTATAGTCAGTCAGTGGTATTATTCAATAGGAAATGCTTGCTGTAGTATTTAAAATATTTCTTTTTCTCTTGTCTGAAGTCGGAAAACAATTGATGAAATTCACCGTACGTTTTCCTCCTTCGATTTATGTTTTGACCCGCATTTTTTATTGGCATCTGCTTCTTATTTCATACAGGAAATTAAACCCAAAACAACAGATCGTCTTCAGAGGAATCTTGACCGCACGATATGCAATATTCAAATGATACTGAAAATATTCAAGGGACTCTCGATTCCTTCCTATACGTAACCTGACGCTTCGTTCCAATGCGCGGTCCTCGGCGAAATGACTCTTCTCCTCGCTGCGCTTCCGTTCGCGACGCTTCGCCTAAGTGAGCGTCTACCTTAACTGTTCGTTGGTGTTTGCTGTCGTTTGCTATAGTTTGACAGATAAACCATGTTGTTGGTGTCAAACAGACGCAAACAGTAAACAAGTGTTAGCAATCAAAAGTTTGCCTATTCTATATTGTTAGGGGGTAACGTTGCACTTCTATCTTAAAGCTTAATGTGCCCCCCGTCAGAGTTGCCGATATCATCGTCATATATAGCTCGCCTTCCAGTTCCAGAGTTCTGATGAACTCAAGTATCTGGGATGGCTTCAAGGAAGCTACGTCTTCGCTCCTGCAGATTTCTTGCCCAAAGCATTCTTTGCGTTGGTTTGAGATGGCAAGGCATTCCATTATCAGGCGATCAGGAGTTTCATCCTCCTCCCAACAGAATCTGCACTCGTCAGTTTCTTCTAGCCCTAATCTCATCATAAGATAGTTGTGCCCTGTGAGGAAACCAATGAGGACGTGCAACGTTTTTTTACTGAGGTCCAAATATTTCTTGGATCTGACAGTGTCAAAGATCCGGCAGAGCTCTTTGGAGTGATACATTCCTGGGAGACATCCCCAGATTATACATCATTCAGTTTCTTCTTTCATCCGAAATTTACTTTTGTAGGTGTATCTACCTACCCCACAGTAGGGTTTCGGGCCAATAAAAGGGGTTCGTGCCCCTTTATTGGCAAGTGTGTTAGCCTCCTAATTTCCTTTAATTCCTGAGCGACTATAGGAACCCAACCATATAAAGGTCCTGAGCCTTCGCTTCCAGTATGTCGTACCTCTGTTAAAACATTCTTCAAGAATCGTTTGGACAGGAATTTCTCCAGTGTATGGAACATGGGAGTAGGACTCAGGCAGTCAAGGCTTCTCATTAAGAAACCATCGTAAAAGTCTGAAGTAAAGAAACTTCTTTCACTCGAAAGAAGAGAATTGAGCCTGGTGACTGGATTACTAACTGGTCACCAGTTCAACAAACATCTGAATAGGATGGGATTGGCCGATAGCGCTCTGTGTCGCTGGTGCAAGAGCATGGAAGAAACAGCTGAACATATTCTGTTCGACTGTAACAACCTTAAAGAATTGAGGGTCTTACACCTAGGCAACCCAACACCTACGATTCCTACGGTGAGAGGGACTTCTCCTTTTAAGCTCGCGGCATTCCTGTCAGCGTTTTTCTTGGACTGAGTCTCACGAGTTTGGCAAGCGGGAGAACAATGGGCCTGAAGGCCTCAGTTCAGCCTGAGACGGCACCGCGGTAGAAGAAGAAGAAGATAGGAACCCAAACCAAGGTGACCCTGCTGTTCTTGCCTACTTCATTAAGTTTTCTTCGGCACTCCCATATTAGCTTCGACTCGATAGCATGGGAGCTCAGAGCTTTACTAGCAGCTTGACTGTCAGAGTGGATTGCTATATCACATCTCAGATAGTTTCTTTCTAGGTTCAGTTCCACACATCTTTCTATTGCAAGTACTTCTGTCTGAAAGGTGCTCGGATAGAAGCCTATTGACAGTGAGCATTTTGTGCCTGTCCGATATACTCAGCGGCAGCTCCTGTAGTGGTTTTTGAACCGTCTGTGTACCATTTAATGGCATCTTTTTAAGAACTTGGGTGGTAGATTCCCTGTCCCAGTCTTTTTTCCTACCGAGCATCGTAGTAAAGTTCTTTCCGATGCTTATTTTTCTAATCATTTCGTTACTGGTAGATTGGCTGATGAAATGTACCTGGTAAGATTCAGAATTTCTGGTTTTTAATACACTCATTACCTTTTTATTTTTTAAAAATTTAATGCTTGTGGCTTTTACTTGATGCAAATCCATATTAACTCAATGAAAAATTATATACGATTTACACTTATATATTCAATATTGTGACGCGTTTCGTCGACACAGCGACTTCATCAGACTACATCATACTAAATTCTTAACAAGTTACTATCTCCCTATACCAAGATGACATGGACACAGAATCATTTAAAACTAATTACATGAGAAACTTATTTAAAACAAATTACATAATAGACTTATTTAAAACTAATTACATGAGATTTCACTGCTGGTTTCTTTGTACACATTAACAATAATTCATTCCTAATGCTTTTATTTATAAATTGATTCTCTATTTGAATAGATCCTCGTGTCATCCATTCGAACATAAAGTCGCGGCATTTCATAGTATGTTACACCGGCTAATTAATATACCTTTATCCGAAGAAAATTATGGTACAGAATTAGAAATTATCGAACAAATAGCGGTGAACAACGGATATGACACAGAGTTAATCAGAAAAATGTTGACGAAAAAACAATTTAGAAAAACAATTAGTTTAGTATTTCCAGAAATTAAGGATAAAAATAAAATATCCAATAGCTTAACATATTTTGGTACAACGAGTCAAAAACTTAAAAGGTTTCTTCAAAACCAACAGGTGAATATCTCATTCCGGACAAATAATAACCTTGCCAAATTCATAAAAAACAATAAATCGAAAAGGAATAAAGAAGATAAATCCGGTGTTTATCAATTAAATTGCGGGAGTTGTCACAAATCATATATAGGAAAAACTGGTAGAAATTTTGGCATAAGAATAAAGGAACATCATCACAGCTTCAAAAACAACAAAATTAATTCAAATTATTCGAATCATTTATTAGCAGAAGGACATAAGTTTAACCCGGATTTCAAAATTCTACACAATTTGAATAAAGGTGCGCATCTTAATTACTGGGAAATGGTCGAAATAAATAGAGAAAAACATACGGGTAATTTAGTTAATGAACAATTAGATCTAAATTTTTCACCGTTACAATCTATTCAAATAGAGAATCAATTTATAAATAAAAGCATTAGGAATGAATTATTGTTAATGTGTACAAAGAAACCAGCAGTGAAATCTCATGTAATTAGTTTTAAATAAGTCTATTATGTAATTTGTTTTAAATAAGTTTCTCATGTAATTAGTTTTAAAGTATTCTGTGTCCATGTCATCTAGGTATAGGAAGATAATAACTTGTTAAGAATTTAGTATGATGTAGTCTGATGAAGTCGCTGTGTCGACGAAACGCGTCACAATATTGAATAAATAAGTGTAAATCGTATATAATTTTTCATTGAGTCACTCATTACCTGTTCCTATCCTAGATATTCTGAGAATGGCTTCATGGGCCATTTTGTCTATCACTAGATGAATTGGTGAGGGGTGTGCTCGGAGATTTGTGATAATCTCAAGTACCCTGGTAGGACAGGTCCCGATACCACCAGTGATATACACAGGCCAGCCTTTGTACTTTGTCGAGGGTTTTCCTCGTACTATTCTAACTTATTTTTGTATACCAGACTACCCCATACGTGATTATGGGTCTCACAATCATGACGTACATCCATCGCAGTATCTTAGGGTTGCAGCTTGAAGTCTTACCGGCTAGACTTCAGCGCGCCGTTAAAGCCTTTATTGCTTTACTAACAGTGATTTCAACATGTACTTATTCCACAGAAGTTTACTATCTAGTATTACCTCTAGATATTTAACCTCAGACTTCCATTCTATAATATCTCCGTTCAAAAAATGGGATCTCACAGCTGGAAGTTTCCTTCTCTGAGTAAACAGAATCACTGTGTTCTGAGGCAAACCGAAAAAACTATTTAAATGGGCAAAATTCAGAGGGCGGCAACTCCGAAAACTCCTGACAAAATTCAAAAATAGGGGTTTCATCATTTCGTCTGGAGAATCGTGTTTTTACTGAGATATATATCTTTCTTGGATCTGGCAGTGTCGTTCCGGATGTACTTTTTGTAGTGATATATTCCTGGAAGAGATTTCCAGAGTATTTCTCTTTCAGTTCTCCTTTCCTCCGAAATTCACTTTTGTAGGTGTATCTACCCTCACAGTAGGGTTCCGGGCCAATAAAAGGGATTCGTGTTCCTTTCTTGGCAAGTGTGTTTGCCTCCTCATTTCCCTTAATTCCTGAGTGACCAGGAACTCAGACCTAGGAGGTCCTGTTGTTCTTGTCTACTTCACTAAGTTTTTTTCGGCACTCCCATATTAGCTTACACTCGATAACATAGGAGCTCAGAGCTCTACTAGCAACTTGACTGTCAGAGTGGATTGCTATATCACATCTCTGATAGTTTCTTTTTTGGTTCATAATTTTCCGATTGTTAGTATTTCTATCTGAAAGATGCTCGGATAGGAGCCTAGCGAATTAATTGAAATGAAATTAAAACATCTTGTCGATCGGCACTACACTGTCAATCATGTTCGTACCACATTGTATTATGACTCTGGATCGAGCAAGAAGCAAATTTCTCTTCGAATGGAGCTCATTCCTTCACCAGACGCAGTGTTGAGAATCATTCGATGGATTTTTAAATGTCGAAAGGTTCGATTAATTCCATTCGAGATGCCCCATCGAATGTAAGGCTATCGTATGCGAACTCAAATCTACACACTTCTTATAAATCGATCCTGATCTCCCTTTCATTACGACTACCATAAAATCCAAAAGCTGGAAGCCCTAATATCTGACGTAAAAACACATTAGCATTTATCTCGGACCGAATTAACAGGAAAGCAATGTTTGTCCTGCAATATAAAACGAAAAACAAACTTCAAATCAAAAAATAATGGCGCGTTGGCCAGCTAATGTACTCTGCGTAAATTGTGTATTTTAATTCGAATCACTTAAAGGCACTTTAGCTAAATGAAAATTTTAGTTCCTTTCATTAGTGCATTAATGTTGACTTATAAATCATTTGGTGGATAAACAGCTGCATTAGAGCGGGGATTCACCAGTTGCAAAAATCGAAATGGATATATTGAAGGTGAAATATTCGTTACTGGATGAAAACTCACGAAACTAGTTAGACAAATAAATCGTCTATCATGGAGCATTGATTTTCTAAGTCTTCGTTAGCATTAATTGACTTCAATAGGAGTCAGGAGCTTCGGCGTGCTGGTTCAATTTTATAGCCAGAGGTATCACCTTTCCTGAATATGTATGTATGTACTGAACTCACCCAAGACAATGAAAAAAAATATTTTCACAATACTTCTAAAAGGCTTAAATCCTTAAATACATGCTAATATTCAAGGACATGATTTTTTGACATATTTTAAGAAAAAACTTCCTATGAACGTATGTCCTAAAAGTCTTAACTTTTGAGATACAGGGTGATAACATTTTGAACAAAAATCAGTTTTTCAATAATAACTGCGATAATATTGTAGACATCTTTATTAAATTTGGTACATGTCTTCTATGCATCAGGGTAAGTTTTGTGATTTAGAAAAAAAATCATTTTCTCTAACAGTGGCGTCCATACGGGCTTTGTATTGAATATTTTTGGAGAAAAAAAATACTACGCCACTCCTTTCTGGTGAAATGGATTTTCTTCGTCCGACGCAAGGTTTCCGCTTAAAAAATAAAAATCGTTTTACTTCAGGATCAATTCCTCAAAAATCTGATGCGATGTGAAAATCTAAAAAATATGTTTTCTTGTCAGATACTCAGTTCTTGATTAAAATAATCAAATTAAAATTGCTTCTTTTCGCAGTACAAACATTTTATGACCCCGTGTCTCAAAAGTTAAGACTTTAGCACATACGTTCATAGGAATTTTTTTTCTTAAAATGAGTCAAACAATTACTCCCTTAAATATTAGCATGTATTTAAGGAAAATCCTCTATATCCATTCGAATTTAAATCCAGACCTTGGCTGTAATATTAGGTTCTGAAGGATCTTGCATCTGAACTGTGATATCAGTAATAAAATAAAGAAATATTCATAGGATTTTCTTGAAATCGTGAATCTTCTATGGATGGTGAAGGTTATTATTCAATTCAACAGCAGAGCATAGAAACTATCTGTCTGATATTGCTTTCATTTTGCGGAAGGCTTCAAAACCTAAGCTTACAGACAAGTTCCAAATTAAACACGATATATTATATTGTTGGAGATCAGAGCAACAATGAGCGAGTTCAGTAGCTGGATGGGTGACCTTTGCCACGATAACTTTCGAACGGAAAGAGATAGCGACTCCCAATTTTCAGGCTAGGTAGCGCATCCGAATGGGACAGTTATGTTCATTGTTGGGTATAATCGACCAAACGGTTTCAGAGTGATACCCATCTGGAATATTATTTTCTCGATAACTCCAAAAATATAGAACTGGTCGAATAGAATCTTGATAAGTAGTTGCAGAAAAGCGACGCAAAGAAGTTTGTGGAAATATTGTGAGGATCGTATCACCAGAAAATTTCCAAAAAATTAATATAAAATATTATTCATCTCGCGATTTCTTGAAAACGGAAAGACATAGCTACTTGAATTTTTTTAGGGTAGGTTGTGCATCTGATTGCGACATTTGAGTTCGTTGAAAGGTATTATCGGTAAAATGATTTTGGAGTTATATCAATCTGAAATTTGGTTATTATTTCCGTGTCCAATAGAGGTGAATGGACAATATAATATGCGCGAGAAAGCTCCTGACTTCACGTCAGTGCTTGAACAATTTTTTTTTATTAATTATTCAATTATTATATGTAAGTTTCGTTATAAATGCTCACATAACTCACATTTGAGAATTTTCAAAATGATTTATTCGTGCGTGATCGGTGCGAAATTTTTTTAATGTGGAAAATTCTTAGATATTAAAGCGAATTCTCCATCTGCGAGTCTAATATAATCGTTTGAGAGCTCAATTTCAACGACTGCAACAAAATTCGAAATTTTATTCTGTTCTACTTCTCAATGTGAATTTAATCGAACCCATTACGCCACTGGGATTCTGAAATAATTGAATGCTAATAAAAATTGATTGTTCTGAATTATTTTTTGGTGATTCATGAAGTCCATTGTGTAAATTGAAACCGGATGTATCGTAAACTAGATAGATTTCAATTATGGAACATGAATACCCTGGAATCATGAATATTTCATCGTTGAATAGAGTTTATGCGGGTAAACAGGGTTGGACTGAAGAAAGAACTTCCTAACAAACTACCTGTTCGTTAATAGGCCAATTACTTCTAATTGCACATCGCTACACTACACATTACTCTGAGGTTTATTTGTTCCCCATATTTTGTTCGAAATGTATGTCTTCAGGTTGATTCATTATCGTGTACTAACTTTCTGTATATATCCATGACCTTTATACGTATGTGAAATTTTGTATTGACCAGATTACCGCAAAGTGTCAAAAAAAAAATTTGAAAATTAAAAAAAAAAATTCTACAATAACTCTCGAACGGAATGAGCTAGGTAGTTGAAATTTTCAGAGTAGGTTAGGGAGATGACTATCTCGGTTAAGTTTGTTATTGGGCAAAATAGGCCAGATGGTTTCGGAGTAACGAAAAAAAAAATTTTTTTTAAGTAACAAATTTCAAATTCAAATTTTATTTAAGATGCAGTTTCACCATAAAAATCCATTGATATCATTTTCAACTCCAACAAGCTAATACTTTCGGAGATATGATTTTTCGAAATTTCAATAATGAATCGTACTTCTATGTTTTCACAGAATGCTATAATTATTCTATCTAAGCTTTATTATATGATCTGTGTTCATACTCGTACATGTCATCCTGTTCTATAAGAGAGAGTCCAATTCATTTCAGCTATTTTAATTTGATTTCTTCCATGGTGCAGTTCTCATTCTCAGATTGCTAATTTAATCTTGGTAAATAAACTATTATTTGAATTGAATTTCCTTTATGATGCAGTACGATCATATTAATACATTGATATAATTCCCAACTCTGAGAAACCAATACTTTCGGAGATATAATTTGTCTGTTTGAACAAGAGCGCCAGAAAGCTTCTGTCCACAGTACAGGGCTTGAACCAATTTTTGAAGTTAATCAAATTGGGTTCGGAATATCCATTAAAAACGATACTGTAATATTGGCTAAGTTTCAATTGATATAGTATAATTTGAGGAATGAATATCTCGGATAAGTTCGTTATTGGAGAGAATCGGTCTGTTTGAATTTAATTTCTTTCATGATGCAGTTCTATCGTAAGAATCCATTTATTTCAAAAAATAAACCGATACCGCTCTGCTCAACTCTAAACTACATAATGTAAGCCTGTGGTTACTTATATCATGTGGAATGTTTCACTGATGATACGGGGTCTCCCATAAATATTTTTCTTGCCACCTATACAAACAAATAAATCTCCAGCGACATGATCCGGGCAGATCCACTCCACGCAAACGTGACTTCCAATGCAACTTCTCAAGACGTTTTAGAAATAATTTCCATTTGAACAGCTGTTCCTGTAATTTAGCAAAATGATGAGGAATTATCGACGCTGACGTTGGGATTAGTTGGGGTGTCACATTCTTCCTATAGGTATGCATCTGACGTAGGTACGTGCGAAAAGAAAACGAATTGTGGATTATACAGATGAAAAGCTCAAAATAGAGGGTGATTTCTGACCAATGACGTATCGGGCAAGAGCCGATAGACGTCCCTGTGAGGAGTCACAAATGTGCACTCAAACATCTCTTATGCCTACTAGTTTCTGAGATACAGGGTGTTTCCTGAAAATTTTCAAAACCCCTATATTTCAAAACTGTTGAATCGATTTTGATAACATTTTGCGAGTTTATTGTCTTTGAGACAATTAAAAGAATCCGAGAGAGAAATTGAAAAAAACAGGACTGTAGTAGAACATTAATGTCTTACGTCCGGGTACCAAAACATCACCCTGTACGTGGAAAAAATTTTTGGTGTCAGGTATATCTACTGATTTCAATGAAAACTATGTTTAGTATGGTGCTAAAAAATAATTTCAATGTTAGAGATAGGACCGTATCTGAGCTTCTGTTTTGATGATCAGATATTAAAATGATCACGGTATGTCACATTTTTCTCATTAACATACATATTCCTAAAGAGGCGTTGAAATGCTGTTGAAAATAATGTATTCAATTAGCAAAAGTTTTTTTCGTAATGACAAAAACGTTTCGTTTCGGCAAATTAATTGGTAATTATATTACTTTTTGTTCGTTAGAAGTTTTATTCACATCAAATTATACGTAATAATTCAATCGATAATTATTCGATTGAAGATCGAGTAGGCAATGAAATTACCGAAACGTTTTCTTCAACACGACAAAAATCTTGGTAGATAATTGAATACACTGTTCGTTTCTCTTCACGAAATTGACAACAAAATTTTTTTTCATGTACAGAGTGATGTTTTGGCACCCGGACGTGGAAATTTAAGGTTCTAGTACGATCCTGTTGTTTTTTTCATGTTGACTTCCGGATTCTTTCCAGTGTCTCAAAGACCAAAAGTTTTCAAAATGGTATCAGAATCGATTCTACTGCTTTGAACTTATAGGAGTTGGAAAATTCTATGATTTTCAGGAAACACCCTGTATGTCAGGAGCTAAGAGATGAGTGACCATTTCTGACTCCTCATATGATCCTTTATTATCCCCTGTGCGATAGGTCATTCGTCAAAAATCAAAGTGTATTTGTAAAAAATTTACACATTTATTTAATTCCCTAAAATATACACCAAATCGAGTTATATATTATCGACCCCATGGTTCATTCGAAATTTCGTGAAAATCGTATCAGGATTGGAAGCTGGATGGAAGCTGAAAACAATTTTGTTTGTATATGAAGGGCAACGATAAATTGGGTTATCCGAAAAAATGGCATAAAAAAAATTAGTTTTTTCTGGATAGTACCTACATAACTGAATCAGGGTATTATAGCAAGCTATATTTATTCATTGATGAAAATGAGAGAGAGTTACTGCAAACAAATGGCTATCGACTTACGTCTCTCTGCTTGTGTTAGTTATAGTTTGGAGCGCGCTTGTTCACTCGAACAGAGTGCCTATCAATTTTCCGAAATATCTGTAATTTTAGAATTTTTGGCCACGAGTGATCTCAAACGATTAAAAATGACCATAAAAATCCATTGATGTCATTTTAACTTTAACAAGCTAATACTTTCGGAAATATGATTTTTCAAAATTTCCATAATGAATCGTACTTCTATGTTTTCACAGAATGCTATAATTCTTCTTTTTATGAATCATTATATGATCTGTGTTCAAACTAGCACATGCCATCTTTTTTTTCTGTCAGCGAGAAAATTCATTTCAACTATCGTAGAATTATGAGGATTATAATATGATATTATACTTTTTAGTGATATTTTAATGCCCGTGGATAATCCATATGATGATGGAAATATAGTTTCAATTGATATAATATAATTTTCAGAGTGGATTTGAGGAATATCATGGGTGAGTTCGTGGTATTTGGCGCTCTTGTTTGAATGTAATTTCTTTCAAGATGCAGTTCTATCATAAGAATCCATTGATATAATTCCCAATTATGAGTACCCAATACTTTCGGAGATATGATTTGCTCCTGTCCACAGGGCTTTCCCACTTTTCTAATTTGATTATTGCAATAAACATAACTCAATGATGTTAGAAAGATTTAGCAATCGATTTATTGGTTGAAACACTATATTATTAAAATCATAGCCAATTCAAAATGTTGAATAATCGAAATACAATACAATTTCTCAACTGAGACATCCTGTATCTCCGAAATTCCACCCCGTAGCTTGTTTGTAGTGGGCGGTCCCTCTGGCTGAGCATCTAAGAAATAATCCATCCCTGCAATAAATCGTCAGATTTTCTTGTCGGATCATTTAGAACGGAAGCTGAGACCATTCTGGATTGAATCCAGACATCTAACTGCAGAGTATTTAATTCGTTTCTATTTATATATCAATTTGCTTGGGCCCGAGATTCCTACTTGGGATATCTCGGATATCTCTCTCTGGTTACCTGCGAAGAATTAATTTCACTAAGAGTCAGTCGTGGCTAATTTTGATTTCTGGTTAAATGCAGTATTTTAGAATAATGAATATCCGGTATTCAAGTAGTGAAAATAAATTCTAAACCTTCCCTTCCCAAAAAAAAGGGATAGTCCTGTGGCAGGAGCTGTGGCGCTCCTGTTCAATTTTTGACAAATCATATCTCCGAAATTCAACAGTTTTTTTTTTTTGGGTTTTCTCTCCCAAACTCTGAAAAATATCTATAAAATTAATTAATTAATTTTTATTTTATAGATATTTT
The DNA here is from genome assembly GCA_937662695.2 of Halyzia sedecimguttata. Lineage (NCBI taxonomy): Eukaryota > Metazoa > Arthropoda > Insecta > Coleoptera > Coccinellidae > Halyzia > Halyzia sedecimguttata. Next base: position 84,825,003 of record OW569415.2, on the reverse strand, counting down.
TCAGAGTTTGGGAGAGAAAACCAAAAAAAAAAAAACCGTTGAATAATGAGTATACCTCCCACAGTATCCTTTAATGATTTGATATCTCCGAAAGTATTGGTTTCTCAGAGTTGGGAATTATATCAATGGATTATTATGGTAGAACTACATCAAGAAAGGAAATAAAATCATTTTGCATCTTATCTATATATGACGGTCCAATTTTGGCTACAAGTGTTTCAAAACTATCAGAAGTCATTCTGAAAAATTGAGTAAATGAAATACCCAGTTTTATTCATGAAAAAATCTAATGTAATCAGTCCAGAGAGCACTCGAACCAGAATACTTATGTAGGAAATTCTAAATTTTGTTACTAAGTAAAAACTACCTGTACATTAGTTCGAAATCCCATTCTAAAACTTCCATAATTAGAGAATGACGCGTAAATTATGCTCGAATTCCTTACATCATTCATTTTCGACTCACTAACCAAAAAACTCTGACTATGAATTTAGCGAATCTAAATTTCAAATTGATCACATGCTTATACCAACCAAACTCACTAGAAATACACTTTCAGTTTCGTTTGACATTGATGACGTTTATCTTTCAAACTGGAAGTACCGTAAACAGATAGAACCCAGACATATAGAATTCGCACACTGTGAATGTATTATCATCCGAAAGTATTAGCATTTTAAAGTTAAGAATAATATCAATGGATTCTTAGGATGAAATTAGATCTTAAAAAAAATATAATTCAAAATTTGTAATGTAAAAAAAATTTAAAGTTCACAAACTATTCAGACCTGATAATAAGATTGATGCTTTTGATTTAATTGAAGAGTTGAGGGAATTTTATTCATTTATTTATTTGTTCATGCGCAAACTAGGAGAGATACTGCTCTTTGGCGCTCTTGTTCCTCGGAACTGAGTGCATATCAATTTGCCCAAATGTCTGTAATTTTCGAATTTTTGGCTGAAAATGATCTTAAACGATTTTGTTTGACTAACTGATCAAGAATCCGAGGTCGAAATCGATTCTGTCCGGCCGGCCGTTAACACGATAACTCTCGAACGAAAGGAGTTAGAGGATTAAAATTTGCAAGGTGGATTTGGAGCGTAAATATCTCGGACAAGTTCGTTAATGGGCGAAATCCATCAAGCGGTTTCGGAGTAATGGCTCTTTTTAGTAAAACCATTTTTTATGAAAATTTCCGAAACCGATCACTCGATCTATCTGAAATTTAGCATCCAATTGTAGAATCATGACCTTCATACGCATGTGAAGGTTTGTATTGATCAGGTTACTGTAAAGTATAAAAAAAAATTTTTGAAAATTTTTAAATAGTTTTTCTACAATAACTCTCGAACGGAATGAGCTAGGCAGTTTAAATTTTCAGAGTAGGTTAGGGAGATGAATATCTCGGTTAAATTCGTCATTAGGCAAAATAGGCCAGATGGTTTCGGAGTAACGAAAAAAAATTTTTTTTTTAAATAACAAATTTCGAACTCAATTTTTTTTAAGATGCAGTTTCACCATAAAAATCCATTGATATCATTTTCAACTTCAACAAGCTAATACTTTCGGAGATATGATTTTTCGAAATTTCAATAATGAATCGTACTTCTATGTTTTCACAGAATGCTATAATTATTCTATCTATGATTTATTATATGATCTGTGTTCATACTCGTACATGTCATCCTGTTCTATAAAAGAGAGTCAAATTCATTTCAGCTATTTCTTCCATTGTGCAGTTCTCATTCTCAGATTGCTCATTTAATATTGATAAATAAACTATTATTTGAATTGAATTTCCTTTATGATGTAGTTCTATCATAATAATAAATTGATATCATTCCCAACTCTGATAAAACCAATACTTTCGGAGATATAATTTGTAGGATTGAACAAGAGCGCCAGAAAGCTTCTGTCCACAGGGCTTGAACTAATTTTTTTTAAGTTAGAGATATGCATTCGAAGACTGACTGACTGGATGAAAAACATTTAATAAACTATTAATTCAGTCTAAATACAAAGATGACTTCTTTTGATTTAATTGAACCACTGAGGAAATTTGTTCTGGAGAAAACTAGGAGAGATACTGTTCCGTTTCAATCAAGAGTGTGCATTCGAAGTATGACTGACGGCAGGAAAAATTAAAATTCAACATTTCTTTAGGTGTTTGTAAGTCTTCAATTTTTAGGTCATGGTAGCGATTATCAATATTCGGTTTGTTTCCTGACAATTGATCAATACCTCCATCTTGTTAGTTTCATAAATAACATACCTAGGTAGTTTTTCGCCTTCGTGGAATTTTATATATTTGGTTAGGAATTACGAACAACCACCGAAAAACGGACGAATTGTTTATCGATTAGGATTGAATTCTTCGTCTATTCCACATAAAAGTCATGAAATACAATGTTGTCAGCTCTAAAAGTAATGAATTTTGGCCTACTCGATAGAAATGTTGCTGGGAGAAAATTGATAACCAACATTGCTAGAACAGTCCGAACAGAATACTTAATACCGTAGCCTTATTGTTAAAAATGAGGAGGATATCAATATGACTTGAATAGCAATGTTTATATAGCAATACTCAAACAGATTAGCTCTGAATTAATATAAATTCCATTTGTCTTATCCACAATGTATATTATTTTGATATTGAGCAAGATAAGGTACACCCAATTGAAGCGCAGTTCAAAAGCGCGTATGATAAACACAGTAGCCTTCCCAAAAGCCTTCGTGGTGTGTGGCCACCCTTAGTACACCTGGTCAAGCCTAATTTGTCGCAACAGAACCGAAAATAGCGGTCATTAGGAATTCAGCTCCTCAAAGGACTCAGCGGAAATACATAATAGTATTTTTCAATCGTCCATGTAGGTGCGATGGTGAGTGATGGCACATCGAGAAACATCTGAAACTGTTGCTAAATGAAGAGTGAAGTCATTTCGAACTGCCCTGATGTAATTTATCGTAACGAAATAAACAGGGGACTCGGCGAAAATAGCTGAAAGATATGGAGTTCGGTGGAAAAGGAATTTCGAATTCGTGGAACGGATGATTTCATACATATCGTAGAGAAAATTGTGAAATTGTGAATCTTAACTCCATATGTTCTTTGTTTACAAACAAAAGTATATCCGTAGTACCTTCCGTTCAACTATTTGAGCATTTGAGCTAAAAAATAGTCTCGATTCTCGTTTATTACTCTTCGGAGATTTCATATTCATTTGTTTTCCAGAAAGTTGTGTTTTTGAAATCACCCCTTGTGAAAATAACCTTTGAGCAATACCCTGCCCCAGAAAATACTTGGCTTGACTCAAATTTAGCCCTTTTTTTTATTATTCATTGCTAGCAATATCTGAAACACGTCGGGGCATGTAATTATAAACAATATGATAGAACTACATCATGAAAGAAATTAAAATCCCAACTTTGGCTACTAGTGTTTCATAACTATCAGGAGTCATTCTGAAAAATTGAGTAAATGAAATAGTCAGTTTTATTTATGAAATAAATCTTATGTAATCAGTCCAGAAAGAACTCAAACCAGAATACTTATGTAGGAAATCTTAAATAGTGTTAAGAGGAATATCTACCTGTACATTAGTTGGAAATCCCGTTCTTAATCTTCCATAATTAGAGATTGACTCGTAAATTATGCTCGAAATCCTTGCATCATACATTTTCGACTCACTAACCATAAAAACTCAGCCTATGAACTTAGCGAAGCCAAATTTCAAATTGTCTACATGCTTACATCAACTCTCTAGAAATACACTTTCAGTTTCGTTTTACATTAATGACGTTTATCTTTCAAACTGGAGCTACCGCAAACAGATAGAACACAGACAGATAGAATTCGCATTCTTTTGAAACATAGAAGTTCGATGTATTATTGAAATTTTGAAAGATCTTATCTCCGAAAGTATTAGCTTGTTAGAGTTGAGAATAATATCAATGGATTCTTATGATGAAACTACATCTTGAAAAAAATTGAATTCAAAATTTGTAATGTAATTTGTTATTCGGAAACAATCCGGCCGATTTTGTCCAATAACGAACTTAACCAAATCTACTCTGAAAATTTCAACTGTCTAGCTCATTCCGTTCGAGAGTTATCGTGTTAATGGACGGCCGGACAGAATCGGTTTTGACCACGGATACTTGATCACTGAGTCGAACTAAGTCGGTTAAGACCATTTTCAGCCAAAAATTCGGAAATAACAGACATTTGGGCAAATTGATAAGCGCTTTGTTACGAGGAACAAGAGCGCCAAAAAAAAGGGCTTTTGCGCGCAAGTTCAATTGTCTATTCACGCCTCAAACGAACTAGGTTGGGCATAGTTTCTCAAATATAAAATTACTGTTAATATTGTTTTTTTTTCACTTCTATTGGACACTCTCAATCGAATTTACCATCGATATAGTATATTCATTAGACTGGGCCAAAAAAAACAACTATTTTTTTCTTCTTTATGATACTGTGAAAATATCATTCATGATGTTAAAAAATAAATATCGTGAAAGTTTGAGCCCTTAATAATAGTATTAAGGGGTGTATCGTTACGACTATTGGTTTTTTAACAGTAATCGCATTTTTTCGCTCAAAACTCGTCAATTATTAATTTGAAAAATTTGAGTGATACGTATTCTTAAAGGAAATTAAATTCCCTACAAAAAAGCTCTCGTTGTAAATTAATGTAGAACAAGCCGTTTGCTTGTTATCGTGCCTGAAACAATGATTTATTTTTTCAATTTTGCGTTTTGATTTTGCATTTTTGTACTACCAGAAATATCAAAATTTTTGTGGTACAAAATACTTATTTTAAAGGAAATTTAGTACTCTACAAAAAAAGTTTCTTAACATTTTTAATTAATTTCCCTCCTTCCAAAGTTATTCGACGTTGAAGTTAAATTCAAAAGTAATTTATCGTTTTTTTCGTGTTAAACATAATTTTTTCCACTTGATAAAAAAATTTATTACTTTAATATTGAGAGTAACTTTTTTCTCTCGACCACTAAACTTTTTTTTGTAAAATCTTAATTTATTAATGTATTATTTTGCTTTTTAACGATTAGATATCTACATAAATTCATTTTTAATATTTTTAAGCAACTCCAATGGAGTTGATGATTTTACAAAAAAAAGTTTGGTGGTCGAGAGAAAAAAGTTACTCTCAATATTTAAGTAATATATTTTTTAATCAAGTAGAAAAAATTATGTTTAACGCGAAAAAAACGATAAGTTACTTTTGAATTTAACTTCAACGTCGATTAACTTTGGAAGGAGTGAAATTAATTAAAAATGTTAAGAATCTTTTTTGTAGAGTATTAAATTTCCTTTAAAATTAGTATTTTGTACCACAAAAATATTGATATTTCTGGTAGTTACAAAAATGAAAAATCAAAACGCAAAATTGAAAAAATAAATCAATGTTTCAGGCACGATAACAAGCAAACGGCTTGTTTTACATTAATTTACAAGGAGAGCTTTTTTGTAGGGAATTTAATTTCCTTCAAGAATACGTATCGCTCAAATTTTTCAAATTAATAATTGACGAGTTTTGAGTGAAAAAATGCGATTACTGTTAAAAAACCAATAGTCGTAACGATACACCCCTTAATACTATTGTTAAGGGCTCAAACTTTCACGATATTTTTTTTTTATCATCATGAATGATATTTTCAAAGTATCATAAAGAAAAAAATGGGTTCAAGCCCTGTGGACAGGAGCTTTCTGGCGCTCTAGTTCAAACAGACAAATTATATCTCCGAAAGTATTGGTTTCTCAGAGTTGGGAATTATATCAATGTATTCATATAATAGAACTGCATGTATTAACTTGTTAGAGTTAAAAATGATATGATTGGATTCTCATGATAAAACTTTTTATTAAAAAAAATTTAATTTGGAATTTGTTCCGTGAAAAAAAAATTTTTTTTTTGTTATTCCGAAACCATTTGTCCGATTTTGCCCAATAACGAACTTAGCCGAGATATTTATCCCCCAAACCTACTCTGAAAATTTCAACTCTCTAGCTCATTCCGTTCGAGAGTTATCGTGCCTACGGCCGGCCGGACCGGCCGGCCGGACCGGCCGGACCGGCCGGACAGAATGAATTTCGACCACGGATTCTTGATCAGTGAGTCGAACCAAATCGTTTAAGACCATTTTCATCGAAATATTCGAAAATTACAGACATTTGGGCAAATTGATAAGCACTCAGTTCCGAGGAACTAGAGCGCCAAAAAATACCCGTTTTTTTTTGGCCCAGTCTAATATTCATGTATACTGGGACACCCGGTATATTTCATACGGAAAAGTGACTGTTCCTGGCTTGACTTCTATTACCCTCCGGATGGAGTGAGACAGCTAAACTCAGACCCGCCATGAAAATTCTTACTTCTCCTTATAACTCGAGAAAATCATTTTCTTCAAAATATTCGGTAACATAACAATAAACAAAATGCGACAAAGAAACATACATTTTCAGAGCCGTTCCATTTTCTAAGACATAAATAAGGCGTTCGATTCGCATAAATTCAATTCAGTCCTGCAGCGTTTCGACTCATCTTAGATTAAACGTATCTGCAGTATTTCTAAAGGTTATTAAAACTGTCAGCAACGTATAAAGATAACGAACTGCATATCCCTGAAACCAGTGCCTCGATTAATGGCCGTATTCTCTGGCCGAAAATTACACATGTGTGTCTCAGTAAATTACAATTAAACGAATGAATCCACTTTATTTGTCGCATATCTCTCTTATATTAACTACATTTGTCGGCGATAAACTCATTGCCAGTTACAAAATACCTGAAATATGAAGTGTGTGGAACGAGAAGTACATTTGTTTTAATTAAACTTTAATGTTCGTGGAATATTTATTATGTTGATTATTACGTTGTTGGCAGTATAATGTCTGTTTGCTGATTATTTTTGTCGGAAGATTGAATCATACTTTTACTTCAGATCGAATTAATTTCTAGGTCTTCACACGAGACGAGAGTAGGCCAGAAAATAAGAAATTACGTCTCGGTCTCGCCAATTCCCAAAAAATTAAGTCTCCTTTAAGTCTCGGTCTCGTCCCGTTATCAGTTGTCTCGTCTCGTTAATTCTGATTAACGATAATAAATATTATAATATACAGGGTGAGTCTGTGACCACTGCATTAATTTTAACCAAAGATTCCTCTCATCAAATGAAACACTTTTTTAATTTAACATTTTTCCAAATTCAGCTCAGGTAGAAAGATACAGGCTGTTGAAATTTTGAAAAAAAAATCAGTTTTTATTTTGTAGCTTTGACATCCTTTTTTCGAATAAAATGAATGTTGGCGTAAAGTTCCCTATAACTATGATACATATTTTCCAAGTATTAGTTATTTTCTACTTCTACTGGTTTTCTAGTTATGGACTCGTGGATTCATAAAACTAAACGAAATTAGCATAACGAAAGCATATAAAGTTTTTCTTGGGTCATTTCAAGAATATTCCATCGTTTTAGAACATTATATTATTCTTCATCATTTCTCCTTGAACGCACCGTTTTCGAGATATTCTTCATTGAATGTTTTAAAATGGAAAACTCCAGAAATTTCACTACTTTTATGGATCTGTCCCTGAGCGTTGGAATCCCGAATCCAGCTATAAATCAAGTTACCATGCCTTATTCTCGTCCGCCAACAATGTCATAGATAATTTATATGCGGGAGTGTATTAGCACATTGTGAAATCTTTAAACACTTGTAACTTCTTACCTGAGCCGAATCTGGAAAAATGGTAAATGAAAACAGTTTTTCATTTGATGAGAGGAATCTTTGGTTAAAATTAATGCAGTGGTCAAAGACTCACCCTGTATAAACGAAATGGTAGATAACAATGAATCATTTTGTAAAGCTTTATTTATTACGCTTTTATTTGTACATATACATAATGTTTTCAGTTTTAAAAACTGTTAATTTCATCTTCTAAATTACTCGACGACCAAGAATTCAAACCCAATCACGCTTGCATCACATAATCTTTCCATGATGTACGTGTTTTTGCTATGTTCATACCTGCTGTGGAAAATAATCTTTCAACAGGTACGGATGTGGCCATTAATAAATCAACGGTTATCTTGGAAAGTGTAGGACCTTTTTCATGCACTTTCGACCACTCTAAAATACAATTTTGATTCCTATTTGCTCTTTCTAACAGCAAATGTTCTTCAAACTCAGCTTTCCAATGTTTCGAAGGTTTTGTTGATGTTTTAGAAAGGCTATCGATGTGGATACATTTTTTAATACTTTTACTTTTTTAAAAAAGCAGATATTTTGACGTGAGAATTTTTAATTGAAAATTAGGATGCTTTTTCGATATTAAGTCAAATTAAGGTGAAAACAAAAATATTTCAAATCCAAACAGTGTATTTGGGACATGAAAAGGTAAGTTTTTACCAAATTTGGTGAAAAAATATTTTTTTTTTGTAAAAGATAAAAATTAAAAACCAAAAACGTGGTTATTTGAATTTTTCACATAAATTTTGAGGTTATGTGCAAAAAGTGTGAAAACAAAAGTTGTAGATCTTTTTATTACCTACAACTCTGCCATTCAACTTTTCCCCATAGGACTTGTAGTTTTGCCGGAAATCGAGATAAACCGATTTTTACCCTTAAAAACTCGCCCTCTTCCCCTTCCCGACCTCAGATCGCCCGTGAATTATTTTTCCTATTATTTTTGTTATATTCTCTTCATTTACAATGGGTGTCATTCTACTATAATTTTATTCGGTTTCAAAAATTATCGACCCTGGTCTATTGGTATATTATTTAATCGAAAAGTATGCTTTATCTATATCTTTTGAAAACAAATTTATAAGCACTCTGTTCCGGCCTCCAATAATATTACTTGGTAATGATGAACAAGCCCTGAATACTGAAATAAATCTTGTACTACCCAAGAGTTAGTAAATGAATAGGGGATATATTGTAGACATAACACTTTTTAATGCCGAACAAATCACTAAACCACATGTCCCCAAATCTCAAACCACTCAATCGGATGTTTATGGTAATAAAAGTTGTCATCTTCCTTAAGCAGTACAAATTAGCTTTTCTACCCTCTATTTCCTGTCAGATTAACACCAGTCATAATAAAATATGCACAGTTTGGGATGAATTTGTGACCATTTGTCACATCTGCAGGATATTTTATATTTCGTTCGAAGGTTTTGACAGATAATTTGCCAAACAATAGTCCTTGAATTAATTTTTGGCGCTCTTGTTCCTCGGAACAGAGTGCTTATCAATTTGCCCAAATGTCTGAAATTTTCGAATTTTTAGCTGAAAATGGTCTCAAACGACGTAGTTTGAGTCGCTGATCAAGAATCTGAGGTCAAAATCGATTCTGTCCTGTCATAAACACGATAACTCTCGAATGGAATGAGCTAGACAGTTGAAATTTTCAGAGTAGATTGGGGAGACAAATATCTCTGTTAGGTTCATTATTGGGCAAAACCGGCCAGGTGGTTTCGGATTAAAAAACAAAAAACAATTTCACATTAAAAAAGTCCAATTTTTTTTTAAGATGCAGTTTTATCATGAGAATCCATTGATATAATTTTCAACTCTAACAAACTAATACTTTCGGAGATGATTTTTCAAGATTTCAATAATTATTCTGTATAATTCTATATTATGATTTCATAGAACACAGCAAATTTTGTAAACAATAGTTACAAATCACCACACTCACGGGGAGAAAGGGTTTTTTGCTGAGGTTTTTCCCTAAGCTCTTGTATCATACGTCGAATTGTATGGTACCTCGTAACACCAACCTCTGCTAACACATATACAGCTCTCAGTCAAAAGAATATATATATATATACAGGGTGAGTCTTTGACCACTGCATTAATTTTAACCAAAGATTCCTCTCATCATATGAAACACTTTTTTCGTTTACCATTTTTCCAGATTCGGCTCAGGTAAAAAGAACAAGCGTTTAAAGATTTCACAATGTGCTAATACACTCCCGCATATAAATTATCTATGACATTTTTGGCGGACGAGAATAAGGCATGGTAACGTGGTTTACAGCTTGATTCGGGATTCCAACGCTCAGGGACGGATCCATAAAAGTAGTGAGATTTCTGGAGTTTTCCATTTTAAAACATTCAATGAAGAATATCTCGAAAACGGGGCGTTTAAGGAAAAATGATGAAGAATAATATTATGTTCTAAAACGATGGAATATTCTTGAAATGACTCAAGAAAAACTTTATATGCTTTCTTTATGCTAATTTCGTTTAGTTTTATGAATCCAGGAGTCCATAACTAGAAAACCAGTAGAAGTAGAAAATAACTAATATTTGGAAAATATGTATCATAGTTATAGGAAACTTTACGCCAACATTCATTTTATTCGAAAAAAGGATGTCAAAGCTACAAAATAAAAACTGATTTTTTTTCAAAATTTCAACAGCCTGTATCTTTTTACCTGAGCTGAATTTGGAAAAATGTTAAAGGAAAAAAGTGTTTCATTTGATTAGAGGAATCTTTGGTTAAAATTAATGCAGTGGTCAAAGACTCACCCTGTATATACAGGGTGTCCCAAAAATACTACGCGAAAGTGACACTGGAGATAGATTGGCATTAGGTCTATCAGATAGCATCAACATGACCTCAGTAAAAGTCCGCTGGTTTTCGAGATATCACCACTGTTGCGTCGCATGACTTCACATGTTGGGAAGCGCTCATTTGTATTTCTAAACAAAGCAGCTCGCTTGTAAAACTTAAATGTTTTGGGTTAACTGGTTTATTTTTGCATGGGTGGTCTCACCCTTGAAATTAATATTTTCCACGAAAAGATAATTGCAAGTAAAATATCTTGTAATACTTCAACCCTCGTAGAAGTATTTATGACCTATTTCCTATGAAATATTGAAAAAATGCATACAACAACTAACACATTGCCAGAGCTGTGAGTCCTTTGTCTAGATTCTAACCCATACAAAAATCTAGAATTTTCCGATTAGATCGCGCCACGGCTTTTGCTATTCACTAAATCGAGGGCGTAGATTCCGAATCTGTAATTAGTTTTTCCGTATCTCGATTAATTTTGGTAATATGGCGAAAAATCCGACTGATTAGTCCATTTTCCGGAGGTAGAGCCAGAAATTGCGACTTTCTTCGTCATTGCTCCGAAACTAATCGAGATACGGAAAATCTAATTACAGATTCGTGATCTGCGTACCCGATTCAGTGAATAACCAAAGCCGCGTCGACCTAATCGGAAAATTGTAGATTTTTGTATGTGTTGGATACTAGAGAAAACTTTTTGGCGTTTGACGGATTCGCTCATTACCTAATATTTTCCGAACGGATAGAGATACAGAAAAAATAGATACATAAATCTAAACGTCGTCCACCGACCAATCATCGGGGAAAATTTGGATATCGAGATGTGAAAATCATAGATTTCGGACGGGAAAGAAGAATTTTCCTTCGATTCCGGGTCAAAAATATTTCTAAGTGCCGACCCAAAAATTTTTTTCATGGTATATCGATACGGAGCTCGTGTCTAATTAAATCGAGGTCGCTGATCACGAATATGTAATTAGTTTTTCCCTAAAAGGCGTACTTTGGGAAAATTTTCACTTAAAGTGAAAAAATTGACGAAAATAGGTAAATTTTAGAACTTACCACCGCCCAAAAAAATCGGAGTAGGGTGTTGCTGATTTTATACGTCATATTTGGATCCTTTATCTATCGAATCATCCGAACAATAAATGTCCAGGTCGTACGCTTCGGAAATTATGATTTTTTTTCCCGAGGGTCTATTTTTCGGAAAATTTTTTCCGCGATATTTCCTCGGAAAATTTTTGTAATAAATATCTGATGGTAGATTCGGAATCTACGGCCCCGAATCTATAAGAATAAGTACCCGTTTCATAGTTTTGCGTCAAAAATTTTTTCTCGAAAAATGGGATTTTTTTTAAGGCTAATGTATTAAAAAATTGCCAAAATTCGACCGGTCTCCGATTTCGATGCAAATTACGTCATTTACTAATTCGGGACCGTAGATTACGAATATATGATCGGATTTTTCATTAGAGAATTTTCCGCGGAAATACCGCCAAATGAATTTTCCGAAAAACTGACCCTTGGGAAAAAAATCATAATTTCCGAATAGTACGGCCTGGACATTTTCTGTTTGGATTATTCAGTAGATAGAGGATCCATATATGAGGGCAAAAATCAACAACACCTTACTCCGATTTTTTTGGGCGGTGTGAACTTCCAAAATTGACCTATTTTCGTCCATTTTTTCACTCTAAGTGAAAATTTTCCCAAAGTACGCCACTTAGGGAAAAACTAATTGCATATTCGTGATCAGCGACCTCGATTTAACTAGACACGAGCTCCGTATCGATATACCATGAAAAAAATTTTTTGGGTCGGCACTTAGAAATATTTTTGACCCGGAATCGAAGGAAAATTCTTCTTTCCCGTCCGAAATCTATGATTTTCACATCTCGATATCCAAATTTTCCCCGATGATTGGTCGGTGGACGACGTTTAGATTTATGTATCTATTTTTTCTGTATCTCTATCCGTTCGGAAAATATTAGGTAATGAGCGAATCCGTCAAACGCCAAAAAGTTTTCTCTAGTATCCAACACATACAAAAATCTACAATTTTCCGATTAGGTCGACGCGGCTTTGGTTATTCACTGAATCGGGTACGCAGATCACGAATCTGTAATTAGATTTTCCGTATCTCGATTAGTTTCGGAGCAATGACGGAGAAAGTCGCAATTTCTGGCTCTACCTCCGGAAAATGGACTAATCAGTCGGATTTTTCGCCATATTACCTAAATTAATCGAGATACGGAAAAACTAATTACAGATTCGGAATCTACGCCCTCGATTTAGTGAATAGCAAAAGCCGTGGCGCGATCTAATCGGAAAATTCTAGATTTTTGTATGGGTTAGAATCTAGACAAAGGACTCACAGCTCTGGCAATGTGTTAGTTGTTGTATGCATTTTTTCAATATTTCATAGGAAATAGGTCATAAATACTTCTACAAGGGTTGATGTATTACAAGATATTTTACCTGCAATTATCTTTTCGTGGAAAATATTAATTTCAAGGGTGAGACCACCCATGCAAAAATAAACCAGTTAACCCAAATGATTGGTCGGTGGACGACGTTTAGATTTATGTATCTATTTCCTCTGTATCTCTATCCGTTCGGAAAATATTAGGAAATGAGTAAATCCGTCAAACGCCAAAAAGTTTTCTCTAGTATCTAACCCAGGGGTCACCAATTAGTTTCATTGGAGGTCCGTTCACAAAATCTGTATATCTGTCGCGGGTCGTTGATAGCATTATGATGGCATAAGAATTTGACTAGAAGTTAATCTAAATCCAATATCTATAATTAGTAAATAAAACGAAAAGTTATCTGAATTTTTTTAATCAAGAATACATGTTTTCCGGAAAAATGGTCCGCAAAAAAAAGGTTCGCGATCCGCATCCGGACCGCTGTCCGCCATTTGGTGACCCCTGGTCTAGACTATTCGAAGACCCCTAGTCTGTGAAAGTCGGACCGGTTTCCATGTTACAAAACAATGAATGTGGGAGCGAGATAGCCGATAAGGGTTTTGGTTTTTTTTAATAAGTAGCAATTCTGGTTCTGATTAAAAAAAATTGGTAGTGTTGTATCATTTTGAAAAGGGCATGAAATGGACCAGTTTTTGCGATTATTTGTCGATTGAGTCTGATATAATTTTTTTTCACAGCAGTCAGTCAAACTTGAGTTAACGTTTTAACTTCGGCATAAAATACAACAAGTTAGACATTTTTTGAAGGATTTTGTTCTAGTTGTCGGTGAAGTTATTACTTCATTGTTTAAAGCAACTATTTAGGATAGTCTTGGTAAAAAAAAACATGAGTTTGAAGTAATTTCTAGCAATGCTAGGCGATAAAAGACCGAAAACTGGAGATTTTTAAGAAATACACAAAAGTGGTGATATCTCGAAAACCAGCTGAGGTCATGTTGATGCTATCTGATAGACCTAATGCCAATCTATCTCCAGTGTCACTTTCGCGTGGTATTTTTGGGACACCCTGTATATAGAACACTCTAATTATAATTAGCTGATATATGTAAATCCAACATGAGATGGTTCATAGACCTACGTTTTGAATTTAATTACGAAAATTCTTCAAAACTGACGCACAGAAGCCAAATTGAAAAAGTGGGAAAGCCCTGTGCACAGGAGCTTTGGCGCTTTTGATGCTTGTTCAAACTCTAATAAATCCTAAGTCCAAAAGTATTTGTTTTTCAGAGTCGGGAATGATATCAATGGATTCTCATTTATTTTAACATGCAGTTTCACCATTAGAATCCATTGATATCATTCTCAATTTCAACAAACTAATACTTCAAGAGGTTTTTCAAAATTTCAATAATTAATCGTAATTTTATTATTTCAGTTAATGCTCTATGACGGAGATGACACTGTGAATCTGGTTTAGTTTGACATCAATCATGTATTAATGTCAGATTGACGGGAAACTGATTGTATACGCGTAGACTGATGGACTGATGGTCCGGATTGATGGCAAGATTGATGTCTGATTGGAGCCAGATTGTTACCAGATTGACCGTGTAACCTCCGCCTAATTATAATATGCTGATGTATGTAAATCCATCATATGAGGTTAGTCATAGACCTACGGTTTTGTTATAGATTGATATCATTCCCAACTCTGAGAAAGCAATACTTCCGGAGATATGATTTGTCCAAATTTGAATAATTACTCGCTAGTAGTGTGACAAGATCACCAAAGCCCCTATCCACAGGGCGTTCCCACATTTTTTGTGAAGGACAAAACTAAAATCGTGGTCGAAGGTGAAAAAATGTAGTCCATTAAGAACCCATGCTGAAGGTTCAAATCAATTAATCTTGCGAGTTCTTCAAGCACGTAAACTTATCAGTTACTCAAAAATAGTATTTAACCGACCATTGTGGACTTGTACCCCCTATATGGGTATTAATTATACCACAATTAAGCCCAGAGAAAGCCAAACTATTCCTGCAACTCGGTGTGTCTTGAAACCAGCTTTTTCTGTTCCCTCCGAGTCCCTTTTACGAATTAAATCACTCGCCTAATGATCAATTAACGAAATTATCCAATCAGTCTTAATTGGAAACGACTTAGTGTGTTCTACTCGACCAACGAAGCGAAATAAGGCCTTTTCCATTGATTAAAATAAACGAAATCGATGTGTTGCAAGGGGAGGAAAATCTATAGACGTGAGCATGGATTTGCTTGGGGAGGTCCTGGAGAGCTAAGCCACATTCATATTTTGTTCTTCGGTGGGCTGAGAATGCGTTTGGATCGTGGAAGTTCCATTACTTACATAATTCAACTCTTTCATGTTCTCATTTCTCTCGTTAACTGCAGGGATGGGTTAAACATACCCCCAAAGAAAATAATCAGAAGGTGTCTTTACAGGGTCTTTATAAATGATTATAACATCGTAAATGGTTGTGAAACCCTGATATAGACCAGGGTCGAAGACTTTAAAAATGGTAAAAGCCCATCAAAAGGTATTCCATAGAGAAGTGGGTAATGATCTAGAAGGGTGTGGGCCTTATTGCCCGTTATTTCGTAGAATTTTCTGAGAAAATTTACCATAGTAATGTATATTTTTTTTAGACCATCAGAAAGTAGAGATTTCAACGAACAAAAAGCCCACCTACCTTTTTAAAAATGCAGATATTTTGACGTGAGAATTTTTGATTGAAAATTAGAGTGCGTTTTCGATATTAAGTCAAATTAAGGTAAGTTTTTACTAAATTTGGTGAAAAAAAAATTTTTTGTAAAAGATAAAAATTAAAAACCAAAAACGTGGTTATTTGAATTTTTCACATAAATTTCAAGGTTATGTGAGAAAGGTGTAAATACAAAAGTTGTAGATCTTTTTATTACCTACAATTTTGCCATTTAACCTTTTTCCATAGTTTTTCACTTTTTCCACTCGTAGTTTTGCCGGGATAAACCATTTTTTACCCTTAAAAACTCACCCCATCCCCTTCCCGACCTCAGATCGTCCGTAAATTATTTTTCCTATCATTTTTGTTATATTCTCTTCCTTTTCCAATTTGTTTCATTCTACTATAATTTTTTTCGGTTTCAAAAATTATCGACCCTGGTCTACTAGACAGTCTGTTCGAGTGAACAGCGCACCAAAAAAGTACTGAACACACAAATTTTAAACTTCTGACTATTGAACAGAAATTAACGAAAGTTTGATTAGAATGCGGGATACTTTTCAATACAGCTTGGTGAGGTGCTGTAGACGGGGCGAAAGCCGGGCTTCGTTCGATCCGTAGATCTACTGGAAGTGGGTTACGGATAGATTAACCCGGTGTGGCGGAGATGATTGCGCCATCTACCGGGGGGTACGAGAAGTGACTAGGAATGAAGTAGAACCTCACAAGATAATATCGAGTACCAACCTCAGATTATACCACAAGCTTTTGATTTTGTGTTGGTGCTATACAGAGTCAGAAATATTTAACAAGTCATGTCCTGCGTAACCACAGTCTTTCTCTTTCTTCCTGAAGCACCAGTGAAGCAATATCGTCACCGTTTTATTCTCTGCAAAGTCCTATCGAAACCCGCTCGAAAATCGCCCTGTATCTCATATCGCCCAAACGAACCTTCCGGCGAATCAGTTCGCTACTGACGTGTTGCAATCCGACTCGAAGGACCATCGATAAATCGTTTCAGAATATCCGTAGGTAGAACGAAGTCGGCCAGGAGAAGGGAATTTGGTTGGGCGTTGTTGGAGCAGACCAGAGAGCGAGGTCGACGTTAATTGAATTCTGTGTTTGCGGATGCTTATTACCAAATTAGCAACGCTTAATTACCGATGTGTTTTATTAGTAAACACAACTACTCGCTTACATTAGGCCGCATTAGGTTTCAAAGCTCCACACTTCTGCCAAATCACTCGGGTTATATTCGGTTTGATTGGCAAAGCAGATTTTTTTCCGGGGTACTTTCCGAGTAGTGTTTAAAAATAAGGGACAGAGATTTTTAAGCGAGTGTAAAAAAACGTCGACTGTTTATAATCTTGTGATATTTTCATTCTTCATCATTCAAATCAAAATCATTTGCTTTTTTTAATGCTTGCGGTTTTTACTTGATGTGAATCCACATTAACTCAATGAAAAATTATATATGATTTACACTAACTTATTTAATATTGTGACGCGTTTCGTCGACACAGCGACTTCATCAGACTACATCATACTAAATTCTTAAAAAGTAATGATCTCCCTATACCTACATAGATGACATGGATACAGAGTCGTATTTAAAACTGATCACATAATCTTACACGTTAGTTCTTTGTACCCATTTACAATAATTTGTTTTTAACGCTTCCATAAATTGATTCTCTATTTGAATGGATTGAGTAGCGGAGAAAAATTTAGATATAATTGTTCATTAACTAAATTACCCGTTTGTTTTTCTCTATTTATTTCTACCATTTCCCAATAATTGAGTTGCGCACCTTAATTCAAATTGTGTAGAATTTTGAAATCCGGGTTAAACTTATGTCCTGCTTATAAATTATTTGAATAATTTGAATTAATTTTGTTGTTTTTGTAGCTGTGATGATGTTCCCTTATTCTTATGCCGAAATTTCTATCAGTTTTTCCTACATATGATTGATCACAACTCTCGCAATTTAAATGATAAACACCGGTTTTATCTTCGTTATTCCTTTCTGATTTATTGTTCTTTATGAGTTTTGCGAAGTCAATATTTGTCCGGTATGAGATATTCACCTGTCGGTTTTGAAAAAACCTTTTAAGTTGTTGACTCGGTGTACTGAAGTATGTTGAGCTTTTGAATATTTTATTTTTATTCTTAATTTCTGGAAATACTAAACTAATTGTTTTTGGCGCTCTTGTTTAAAATTCCTTTTTCTCCAACATTATTCTGATTAACTCTGTATCATATCCATTGTTCGCCGCTATTTGTTCGATAATTTCTAATTCTGTACAATAATTTTCTTCGGACAAATGTATACTATTAAAATATAAACAAATGTTACTATAAACGTGATGATTTTTTGGATGTTAGGAGGGGGGTTTGGGGGAAATTTCGAAGGGGCTTATCGAGAAAAAATACAGAAGTTTCATAGAGTTTCGCGTTTTCTTAGCGAAAAGATGGGGATGTATTTTAAAAAATTGTGGAAAGGAATTCGGAGGAACGGTGGCGTGCGGAACGACGGTATTTGCGGGAACGCGAAGACGAGATTCGAAATTAATCCGTAACGGAGCCCTTTTTTCGATCCTCTCTTTCGTTTTCCCGGAAGAACTATAGAATAATGTGAATTATCGCGAAAATCGACAAAATTCTGACCTTTCACGTATTTCTATGGCGAATTTTAACGCGGCTCCTTCAAGGTCGAGGTTTTCGGTCTGAACGAGCGACGAGAAATGTCAAATCGAATTTGAATTTCGAACGAAATTACGCGAAAATCTTGGAATCCTCTAGAAAAACTACGAGAAATATGAACCAGTAACCGATTTCGATCGATCGCTTGAAAGGACTCTTCATTTGGTACATAATCGGAGTTGATTCCATGTAGGCAACGTGGACGAGTGAACTGAGGCGTTGGATCGGGAATTTATAGCTTCCCAGCCTCGCGGGGCGGCGGGATCGAATCGCGGAGCGTCCAAAATAGCTTTCTCTTAATTTTTTTCATTTTTACCCAATGATAAACTTAAAGGAGCGTTACCTCAGTAAACGTATCTTGAGATTTGGAACTTTTCGTTAAGTTGCGAAATCTATAATGAATATCCGTTGGATCGGACGGATTTTTGCATTAAAATTACTCAAAATATTCAAACATTAAGCAGAAAATTAACGGTCGAAAATGAAATCCACCAGCCATTTGTTTATGATGTTCAAATTCAATGTTCTTATTATTTCACTTTATACGTAGCGAAGCACGTACCTGGTCGCTAGTATTAAATAAATTAGTGTAAATCGTATATAGTTTTTCATGGAGAAAATCAATTGCTTCACCGAGAAATACGCTTAACGTCAAAAGTGCTACGAGGATTCAGGCGTCGTCGTTCAGATGTTTGTAATTATTTTCCGAAGCACTCTAGGTCGTTAATTGCATTTGCATCTTGACAGTTTCTTGCTTGGTCGCGATGTCAGTGCGCGTTAAGGTAAGAAAGATGTATAAGTGGGCTATGAATTATTCATTTTGATACTCCATTGTTAATTGGGTCTACGTTGACGTGATTTTTGAAATAGATTGTTGAACGTCCTAAAATCCGTTTCCATTAACATCACGCTGCAGGTTTCCGAGATAATGGATATTTTCCTACGAGATTTACTCTGTTTCTTATTACTTGAGTCGAATTCTACTCGTGAAGTACAATACTTGCGGTTACCCGTGGAAAATGATACGCATTAAATGCCAAGGACTCTTTCTACAAATAGTCATTCTGTCCAGAAATGTTTTATAAGATTTCCGTATATTTACCGGTGTGGAGTTATCTACATCCACACATACACTCAAAGACCAAAAAATATTCAAAATGAAATACTGATAATTCGATAAGCTCTTGGTGAATATAATGAAATTTGAGAGTGTTGTTCATGAATGCATAAAGAATAGAAATACAATGCCGAATAGTTTGTGTTGCCCCCAGGGAGCGGTGGCTTGGGGCAGTAAAACGAAAAATGCCAGGATTCGGTAAATACGAGGTGTTCTAAGATGAACTTTGGAACAGTTCTTCAGAAGGGCGATAAGAATTAGATGAAGTATGTCCCATAGTTTGTGCGACCTTAGGGAGGCGGCATATCGAAGAATTCTATAACTCGGAAAATATTGAATGTTCCACGATCAGCTTTGGATATGTTGTCTTGAATGGCGTAAATACAGAGATGTAGTATGTCTCATGGTAACAATATTTTGAGAAAGTTGTAGAATCTTCTCTGTACTATATACGTCGATGCCTATTTATTGCTGAATGGAGAAGGGACTGGGAGGGTCTGGGCCTTACTTTCAATTACCCGCCCCACTCCGTTCGGTGGGTAAACTCAAGCTCGCCATGAAAAGTGACACTTCTCCTCCTTATGAAATAATATACTATTTCCTTTCAGTTTTGTTGTATTCTCTTCCTTTTTCAATGGGTTTCATCCTACTATTATTCTATTCACTTTGTACCATTTTCAAAGGCACTGATCTATAATAAGTTTTCATGAATGAAAATTGAAGGAAAGGTATTTAATCCTATCCTCTTGAAAACGCCAAAGTTCCTAACCATCTTGCTTTTCCAACTGTAGTTTAATATGAAAATATACTATAGGCAATATACCACATTAGTTACGTTAGGCGGGAATTTTGAATTACTTTCCATCTGTGAATCCGAGCACTGAATTCCCCTTGCATTTCTTATGAGCCTAAAATTTACGCGAATTTCTCGCGTATTTTTAGACACTTTGGCTAATTGATTAAGGTTTCTTTCTATTGAAACAGATTCAGTGAACCTTTCTCAACAATCTAGAATCAAGGTTTCATAACAAAATTGTATATTTCCATAATAATTAATGAATATAAAAGTCACTATAAAAATAACTACAGTTTTTTGTCGTCTGACATGTTTCGGAATAGTATATTCTAAAACAAGTTGCAGAATGGGCTGATATTCAAACACTTATTCGAAATTCGAAAACGAGCGACGAAGGAGCGAGTTCTCGTGCGCATGAGCGTCAGAATTGCCTTCTGCAACGAGTATTAGACGATATTTTCTCTATTTCAGGCAAGTTTTGTGATAATGAATGATTCAAAATTAGCAAGAGTGAAATATCTAGTACCTTATTTTTTGATGAAAATAAAACCTGTCCTCTCAACAATTATTTCACCTTATCCAGATCATCTTATATTGACAATAAATGAGTTCATTCCAGCACTGTTTTTAGTGCTGGAATGGACTCATTAGGATACTGAAATAGAGAAACAAAATTTCCATCTTCAAAGACGAAGCGTTACTGTACAGTTACTTTTATAGTGTTCATAATAAGTCCAAAGTCCACAGTGAACTCAAAATAGAATATGAATATAAAAGTGTTGAGCCAATTCGATGGACGCATGTCTTAGCTCACGCGAAATCAGTCAAAAATAGTAACATAACCCTAAATCGGCCTTGTAAACACACAACAGAAGTCTTCTACGACATACGGAAACTACACTGGTATCAATTTTGATTAAGGATAAATAGAAGTATATTTCGATGTGGAAAGAACACGAAAACATGCATTAATGATGACGTTACCCAATATTTGATATCTTTGTACTAACAGTCCCTTTTAAATAGGGTGTTTCCATCTGAAAGTTGAACCTCCATAAGACTACCATGTTCAAAAATTTGAATATGGATCTCCCGCCAAGAGAATGATTCTAACCTAACTAATGTGGTCTATAATAGTTTAGAGCTCGGAACTTGGTAACACTGAATCCTAGTATGAAGTATCCCAACGAAATCAGCAAATAATACTCTTCAAACAATGCGTCTCCCCCCCCCCCCAAACGCCGCACATTTCCCGTTCGCCCTCAGATCTGCTAAAAAGGTATGTTTAAACAGAGTCATTTATGTTCGTACAGGCCGTCGTTTGAAGATCCGTTTCCATTAGACTCAAGTCGTGTTTTCCTCGATGTTTTCGCACCTACGCGGGGAATTTGGAGTGTTTGTCTTATATCCTTTGTATAATTAATATGGGAGATGACGAGTGACGTTTTAATGGTTGTTATTATCTAATTCATCAGCGCTAAGCGCTTTAATGGGGTCCATTAGAGGGAATCTGTAAGAAATTGTTTGTCGAATAAAAACGTTTCTTGTGGGATATCTATATTACGATATGACGTAGGGCGAACCGAAAATTTACATGTGAATTTCTTGTCGGGAGTGGACTTTGGATTCTTCAAATTTCAGGAAGGGAAATTCATAGGAGAGAACATTTGAAATTACACCATTTACGTTCTGAACAAATTTGGTTTACAAAAATTCAATAAAAAAAATTGGTTCAAGCCCTGTGGACAGGAGCTTTCTTGCGCTCTAGTTCAAACAGACAAATTATATCTCCGAAAGTATTGGTTTCTCAGAGTTGGGAATTATATCAATGGATTCTTATGATAGAACTGCATCATAAAGAAAATTCAATTCAAATAATAGTTGATTTATCAAGATTAAATGAGCAATCATGAGAATGAGAACTGCACCATGGAAGAAATCAAATTAAAATAGCTGAACTGAATTTGACTCTCACTTATAGAACAGGATGAAATGCACGAGTATGAACACAGATCATATAATAAAGCTTAGATAGAATAATTATAGCATTCTGTGAAAACATATAAGTACGATTCCGAAAGTATTAGCTTGTTGGAGTTGAAAATTATATCGATGGATTTTAATGGTGAAACTGCATCTTAAATAAAAATTACAGACATTTGGGCAAATTGATAAGCACTCAGTTCCAAGGAACTAGAGCGCCAAAAAGTGTAATTCCCTTTCCGGGATTTGAGCCCGCCTTCTCTCGTTCCGAAACCGAAAACCCGACGGCCTAGACCAACCGGCTATCGGGCTCCTTGTACGATCTTGTGGATCTCCGGTATTAAAGTAAAACCTCGGTACTTACCTGGGATATATATTCTTAATTTTCACTTTTCGACATAAAATCGCCACATGGGGGTTTATTTGACGGTTTTTTACCCTTGTCTCTCTAAGTCGATTTTGACGTTTCTCGAACCAACTATTAGCAGGGAATTAGACAATGACATGTCTCAGGAAAATGAGTTGACATTATGACAATTCATACATAGAATAATTATATAATTCTGTGAAAACGTAGAAATACTATTTATTATTGAAATTTTGAAAAATCATATCTCGGAAAGTATTAACTTGTTAGAGTTAAAAATGATATCATTGGATTCTTATGATAAAACTGCTTATTGAAAAATATGTAATTTGGAATTTGTTATTTAAAAAAAGAATTTTATTTGTTACTCCGAAACTATCTGTCCGATTTTGCCCAATAACGAACTTATCCGAGATATTTATCTCCCAAACCTACTCTGAAAATTTCAACTGTCTAGCTCATTCCGTTCGAGAATTATCGTGCCTACGGCCGGACAGGCCGGACAGAATGAATTTCGACCATTGATTCTTGATCAGTGTGTCGAACCAAATCGTTTAAGACCATTTTCAGCCAAAAATTCGAAAATTTGACATTTGGGCAAATTGATAAGCACTCAGTTCCGAGGAAATAGAGCGCCAAAAATCCGAATATAACTAATGAGCAATTTGTTAAATATTTCAGAGTGAAAAGTAATAATCATTTGAGTTTTACCGTGATAACTAAAAATAATTACTGAATTTTAATGACAGGTCAGTTTAAGTACTACTTCGTTGGTGCTGCAGTGACGTAGATTGAATTTTTAAGAGTGTAACTTTTTATTGTTATGATAGCTCGAATAATATGTTCCTTAGGCATGCAAATGAGTCGATAAATCCTGAAATAGATACATATGTGTTCTAAGAATTAACTGATAAGAAAATCAACACCGATGCGTATTTATACAATGGTTTTCACTTTCAACTGGCTCATGATTCGCTACTCTGGTCATTCTTCAGTAGGGTCGGAAGGTTGTTGACCGACCTTTAGTGCGAATCGATTCCGTTGAACTACTCGGAGCATTTACAGAAATTCATAAATTTCTTTTAGTAATTCTTTCTGAACTGACGGATATATTTTTTTTGATTTTTCGTGAAATAATTAAATATTTCAATTAAAGTTTGGAATTCAAATGTTTTCTGCGAAACGACTTGGAGGGAAATTCGTGGAACTCCGTAAGAACCTTAGCAGGTCTAAATGTCGAATTGTATACTCCATTCACATTTATAAAGTCTCCCGGTTGGCCATGAAAATTTGACACATTTCACCATGTATATTTTAAAAATGTTAGGTTATAGTCATTTTCCTGTCAGATAACTACGCGACGTTGTCCTCTCTACATATAAGTCCTAGTAATTACGTATTTTCTCAATGTGAATTTACTTCCGAAAAATAATGAATTTGAGAATAATGTGAATTCAATAATTCCACAGTCCTGGCGACTGTAGAAGAAAACTTTTCCCCTGTTGTTACTGGAAATATTTCACGTATATAAACTGGTTGGAAGATTCAATTATGCTATTTTCTTGTATGGCAATCAAGAATCAAGTGTTGGAATTGTATTGAAAAATAATGGATAGAGTAGTCCGTTACTTTGTGATAGTTCATTTGAGAAAAGAATAAAAGTACCTGAATAACCCGGCAGGAAAACTTCTAAACGAACAGTTGTACCTATGGATTTCCCCACTTTTCGAAATTCTCAAGAAATAAGCCTACAGAAGACATTTAAATACCTTGTTGCACAACTAGAAATACACCAGTTTCAAAATGTAGTAGTACTACGAAACCCGAGTCATTCTTACACCTTAATAAAATATAGTGATGAAACTAAGTCATTTCATTCAAGAGTTCAACATGTCAGAATGAAGTTTACCTATTGCAGATTTCGGTTCTGTATAGCACTCCTACTTTCGGCAGTTCGAAGCCAAGACTTCTTTATTATATTCGAAGATAATGGTGTGTGATAATATCTTGTCTAAGATTGAAGATTAAGTTATGATTATGTTGAGAGTAGAAATTGGCAACGTCGCGGCGGATTGTTTTGACCTTGATGATATTTCAGCAGTGCCAACCTGCCTGTGTTTTAGTAACAAAAACGTGATAGACCTAAATCATGGCCAACCGGGAGACTTTATAAAAGTGAATGCAGTATAAGTTGATCCTGAATAATTCAAATTTTAAGGAATGGGAATATGTCCCAAAGAAACCTCATCCAAGATATTTCAACAGTTAAGAAACGCATCTTGATGTTCCACACTTATTGTCATTTATAGGTTAATAAAAATGGGTTCAAGCCCTGTGGACAGGAACTTTCTGGCGCTCTTGTTCAAACAGATAAATTATATCTCCGAAAGTATTGGTTTCTCAGAGTTGGGAATTATATCAATGGATTCCTATGATAGAACTGCATCATAAAGGAAATTCAATTCAAATAATAGTTTATTTATCAAGATTAAATGAGGATGAGGATGAAATGTAGGAGTATGAACACAGATCATATAATAAAGCTTAGATAGAATAATTATAGCATTCTGTGAAAACATAGAAGTACGTACGATTCATTATTGAAATTTAGAAAAATCATATCTCCGAAAGTATTAGCTTGTTGGAGTTGAAAATGATATCGATCGATTTTAATGGTGAAACTGCATCTTAAATAAAAATTACAGACATTTGGGCAAATTGATAAGCACTCAGTTCCGAGGAACTAGAACGCCAAAAAGTGTAATTCCCTTTCCGGGATTTGAGCCCGCCTTCTCTCGTTCCGAAACCGAAAACCCGACGGACTAGACCAACGGGCTATCGGGCTCCTCGTACGATCTTGTTGATCTCCGGTATTAGAATAAAACGTCGGTACTTACCTGGGATATATATTCTTAATTTTCACTTTTCGACATAAAATCGCCACATGGGTATTTATTTGACGGTTTTTTACCCTTGTCTCTCTAAGTCGATTTTGACGTTTCTCGAACCAACTATTAGCAAGAAATTAGACAATGTCATGTCTCAGGAAAATAAGTTGACATTATGACAATTCATACATAGAATAATTATATAATTCTGTGAAAACGTAGAAATACGATTTATTATTGAAATTTTGAAGAATCATATCTCCGAAAGTATCAGTTTGTTAGAGTTAAAAATGATATAATTGGATTCTTATGGTAAAACTGCTTATTGAAAAAAATTTAATTTGGAATTTGTTATGTAAAAAAGAAATATTTTTTTTTACTCCGAAACCATCTGTCCGATTTTGCCCAATAACG
Source organism: Halyzia sedecimguttata (assembly GCA_937662695.2). Taxonomy (NCBI): domain Eukaryota; kingdom Metazoa; phylum Arthropoda; class Insecta; order Coleoptera; family Coccinellidae; genus Halyzia; species Halyzia sedecimguttata. The sequence goes on along the minus strand of OW569415.2, from coordinate 84,798,968 downwards.
AACTTAGCCGAGATATTTATCTCCAAAACCTACTCTGAAAATTTCAACTGTCTAGCTCATTCCGTTCGAGAGTTATCGTGCCTACGGCCGGCCGGCCGGACAGAATGAATTTCGACCACGGATTCTTGATCAGTGAGTCGAACCAAATCGTTTAAGACCATTTTGATCGAAAATTACAGACATTTGGGCAAATTGATAAGCACTCTGTTCCGAGGAACTAGAGTCCAAAAATTTAAATAATTGTAAATGCACCTCTGGGGACAATTCCAGACCATTGAAGATGTTATGAGTTAACAACTCGTTAGGGTTTGACCGATATTTGTCATGATATATATCACGATATACATCGATATCGATATTTATAAGCAGTGATATATATCACGGATATTTATAAATTTACTGAAATGTGAGACGATGCTTAAAAAAATTATAATCAATCATATTTATCATGATATATATCACGATATATATCGATATTTATAAGCAGTGATATATATCACGGATATTTATAAATTTACTGAAATGTGAGACGATGCTTAAAAAAATTATAATCAATCATGATTTAAGAGCACGCCTATGCCCTCGTCAAGGGGCCACAGCCAACAGCTGAAAACGGGTATTTACCGACATACTGACCATTTGTCCGATGGATGAAGCAACGCATTTTCGGGGAATCCCCAACTTCATCTTAGTATATCTCTAGATGGTGATTTTATAACTTCGCCACGGAATTGTATTTTTCAACATTCGGCTGGGTAGAATCAAAATTAAGAAATCGATTGTAACGTGACAAAACAGCCAAACTTGTTTTTGGCGCTCTAGTTCCTCGGAACTGAGTGCTTATCAATTTGCCCAAATGTCTGTAATTTTCGAATATTTCGATGAAAATGGTCTTAAACGATTTGGTTCGACTCACTGATCAAGAATACGTGGTCGAAATTCATTCTGTCCGGCCGGTCCGGCCGGCCGGCCGGTCCGGCCGGCCGTAGGCACGATAACTCTCGAACGGAATGAGCTAGAGAGTTGAAATTTTCAGAGTAGGTTTGGGGGATAAATATCTCGGCTAAGTTCGTTATTGGGCAAAATCGGACAAACGGTTTCGGAGTAACAAAAAAAAAATTTTTTTTTTACGAAACAAATTCCAAATTAAATTTTTTTTAATAAGAAGTTTTATCATGAGAATCCAATCATATCATTTTTAACTCTAACAAGCTAATACTTTCGGAGATATGATTTTTCAAAATTTCAATAATAAATCGTATTTCAACGTTGTCACAGAATAATATTATTCTATGTATGAATATGAATTGTCATAATGTCAAATGATGTTCCTGAGACTAATCAATCGAAGAATTGTGAGCGAAGTGAGAAAAATCTCAGATATGATTTTTCAAAATTTCAATAATAAATCGTATTTCAACGTTGTCACCATAGATTAAAGACCTTTAATCTATGGTTGTCACAGAATGATATTATTCTATGTATGAATATGAATTGTCATAATGTCAAATGATGTTCCTGAAGTAATCAATCGAAGAATTGTGAGCGAAGTGAGTTAAATCTCAGTTGTTTGCTCCGATATTAGTTTTTCTCAGAAAATTCTTACATTTCGGAACTGAACATGAAGTAAGAGATCTGAGAGTAGTGAGACTGCTTTTCATCCATAGACATAGATATAACTCTCGAACGGAATGAGGTAGGTACTTGAAATTTTCAGAGTAGTTTAGGGAGATGAATATCTCGGTTATGTTCGTTATTGGGCAAAATTGGCCAGATTTAATTTGATTTCTTCCATGGTGCTTTTCTCATTCTCATGATTGCTCATTTAATCTTGATAAATAAACTATTATCTGAATTGAATTTCCTTTAGGATGCAGTTCTATTATATGAATACATTGATATAATTCCCAACTCTGAGAAACCAATACTTTCGGAGATATAATTTGTCTGTTTGAACTAGAGCGCCAGAAAGCTCCTGTCCACAGGGCTTGAACCCATTTTTTTTTTAATATCTAAACAGAGAGCATGCACCTACACCTAGAGCTTGCAATAGTAGCAATATAGAATGTATATGGGATGAGCCCACTGCGTCTACTCTGGAGACTCCTTCTGATACCTTTGATGAATTATTTAACTAACAATTTTTTTTTTATTTTTGTTATTTTCTTTGTTTTTGAGAATATTGTTTGCATTTTTCAATAAGTTAAGTAAATCACCATTTTAATGCGGTAAATTTATTGATTTCAATTAGGAAAAAACTTTAAAAATTGTTTTTAAAAATAAATATCAGGAAATTGATATATATCGGATATATATCATATCCGATATTTTGATATTTATATAAATATCATGATATTTTCGAACCCTGCAACTCGTATATCAAGAAGCCATTGACAAAAAACTTGGAAATCCATTAATATGGTGATCCTTTCCATATGACAAATCCCTAATGTACAGCCACCCGCAACCCTCTACGCCGGTGGCTTAAGTCAAAACTGATGCCCTCTGACTATCCATCGTCTATCCTCGTGTATAGCCAGATGGTTGCTATTAGCAGACAAGTGTGAATTTGGTGTCCGCAGAATGCTGCAGTATTATTTACCCAGATCCATTAGGATAATTAGTAACTGAATACCGTAATTATGGAACATGACGTCTCGGCTAGTGTAGTCAAGAAGTGATAAAGGTGGATATTGCTGGCAGGAATTATTGTCACGAATTCATGGACTTCATATCGATGTGAAAAATTAGCGGTTTGTTGAAGAAAGTCGATATTCTTGTCATATATAGGGTGATTCACGAAGTCCGTTCGTTAGAATATTTCAAAGAAAGACTCGTGATAAACACTTGAGATTATATAGTTAAGCTTTGTTAGCAGAGATTAATTCTTGGAAAAAATTTCAGATTCGTTCTACCTCCTGTTTCACCGGAAATTATACAACTTTCGTTTTTTGGCGCTCTAGTTCCTCGGAACTGAGTGCTTATCAATTTGCCCAAATGTCTGTAATTTTCAAATTTTTCGATGAAAATGGTCTTAAACGATTTGGTTCGACTCACTGATCAAGAATCCGTGGTTAAAAATCATTCTGTCCGGCCGTAGGCACGATAACTCTCGAACGGAATGAGCTAGAGAGTTGAAATTATCAGAGTAGGTTTGGGAGATAAATATCTCGGCTAAGTTCGTTATTGGGCAAAATCGGACAGATGGTTTCGGAGTAACAAAAAAACAATTTTTTTTTACAAAACAAATTCCGAATAAAATTTTTTTCAATAAGCAGTTTTATCATAAGAATCCAATGATATCATTTTTAACTCTAACAAGCTAATACTTTCGGGGATATGATTTTTCAAAATTTCAATAATAAATCGTATTTTTATGTTTCCACAGAATTATATAATTATTCTATGTATGAATTGTCATAATGTCAACTTATTTTCCTGAGACATGACATTGTCTAATTCCTTGCTAATAGTTGGTTCGAGAAACGTCAAAATCGACTAAGAGAGACAAGGGTAAAAAACCCTCAAATAAACCCCCATGTGGCGATTTTATGTCAAAAAGTGAAAATTAGGAATATATATCCCAGGTAAGTACCGGCGTTTTATTCTAACACCGGAGATCGACAAGATCGTACGAGGAGCCCGATAGCCCGTTGGTCTAGTTCGTCGGGTTTTCGGTTTCGGAACGAGAGAAGGCGCTCAAATCCCGGAAAGGGAATTACACTTTTTGGCGCTCTAGTTCCTCGGAACTGAGTGCTTATCAATTCGCCCAAATGTCTGTAATTTTTATTTAAGATGCAGTTTCACCATTAAAATCCATCGATATCATTTTCAACTCCAACAAGCTAATACTTTCGGAGATATGATTTTTCTAAATTTCAATAATGAATCGTACGTACTTCTATGTTTTCACAGAATGCTATACTTATTCTATCTAAGCTTTATTATATGATCTCTGTTCATACTCGTACAATTCATCCTGTTCTATAAGAAAGAGTCAAATTCATTTCAGCTATTTTAATTTGATTTCTTCCATGGTGCAGTTCTCATTCTCAGATTGCTCATTTAATCTTGATAAATAAACTATTATTTGAATTTAATTTCCTTTATGATGCAGTTCTTTCATAAGAATACTTTGATTTAATTCCCAACTCTGAGAAACCAATACTTTCGGAGATATAATTTGGCTGTTTGAACTAGAGCGCCAGAAAGCTCCTGTCCACAGGGCTTGAACCCATTTTTAAACATAATACCCAACTTTTTCATTCATAATCAGGTTACCCATTTGATTCTACCTTGGTTTAATGTGTCACTTACAAATTTTTCTCGGAAAATAAGTGAGAAATCTCAAAAAAACCCTTTAAATTTTCTAAAATAGGGCTTCATTCCAATATTAATAAGTTGTAGATTTTTGCATGAAAATTCCTCATTTTCTAGCTTCTATCAGAAGACCAATGCTTCTCCTTCTTAAATTGAAAATTCAATTGAACAAACAGGGTGTTTCTATTTCCATGTCAAAGTCAGTCATGGCAAAAACCCCAAAACTCATTTTTTTCAAATGAGAACCGATTTTTTTATTAGTCAGCTGAAATCTACGTTAAAAATATTGTATTTTCTATAAGACCTCGAGAAATAAGCATTTTTTTTACACTATTTCTTAACCTAGATTTTAGCTGACCAATAGAAAAAATGGGTTCTCATTTGAAAATAATGAGTTTTGAGGTTTTTGTCATAATTGACTTTGGCATAAAATAGGAAACGCCCTGTATGTACAATTGAATTTTAAATTAACGAAGGAGAAGCATTGGTATGTCTTCTGATAGAAGTTAAAAAATTAGGAATTTTCATGCAAAAATCTACAAGTTATTAACGTTGGAGTGAAGACCTATTTGGGAAAATTCAAGCTTGGCTTACAGAAAAATAAATTATGTTTCCAAAATTCTTCATTGATCAATATACATACAATCGAGTTTAAATCTCGAACTTGAATGTAAAATAAGGTTTTGAAGGGTCCCGCAAAATTTCAGCGATATCTGGTTGTTTAATTGTTCCACCAAAGATATACAGTTATTTTACCTATCTTCTTCAAATTAAATAAAAATATAGAAATCGAAATAGAGGGGAGAAGCATATTATTTAAATGGGAAAGTTCAACGGTTACCAGCAGAATGATGTTTGTCTGTTCCTTATGCGGAATTACCCGCTAAACTTTCCCATTAAAAAAAATAAAATTTAGCAAATAAAGCTAACAATAAAATGAATAAATATAAATATTTAGACATAAATCGATTTATTCCTTGCTTGTGTACAAACAATACAAAGATCCAGTATCAATTTTCCAGCACGTGAGAAACCATTCACAAAATGAGAGAGAGAGAAAGAGAACATTGTCTGTAAATGTTTTTTAATCTCCGTAATTTCCATAATAAGTTTAAAACCGTAATCTGGCGAAAGTGTAATAATTTCAGCATTATAAGTGTCGATTCTTGTGAAGAAGCCGAGTTTACAGTAGCCAAGGCCCTTTTAAGTAAATTGAAAATAACCGTATAAGTTACAGGCGTCGAAGAAGCACTCTTCGCAGTGCCGGATTCAGGATATTTATCGAGGAGAACAATATATTCTTGAAGTCCGTGATCGAATCTATGTTAATCGATCTTCATCCACAGATTCTTCCGCGGTGAAATTCATGATTCATGACAATTGATCAAACTGAATTCGAATCATAATAAATTGCTTTATTATGATGTTTATCTTCATGAAAAGACATGGCTTAACAATTTTTTCCTTGAAAATGTCCAATCACATGCTAGTACGGATGCCACTGGCAGGACAGAAAATATAGTTTCTCTATTTCAGTATCGTAATGAACCCATTCCAGCACTAAAAACAGTGCTGGAATGAACTCATTCCCGCATTGTTATATGTTTGTTATATTTTTCGTTTTGTGGTAGTCAGCACTGACATTCGATCCTATCAAATTTCAACACACGTCAATTGACAATACAATATAATCTGGATATAGTGAAATAATTGTTGAGGAAAAGTATTATTTCCATTAAAAAATATGGTACTGGAGATTTTCTCCTTACTAATTTTGAATCAATCATGCTATTAGGAAACTGTTTTAAATCTGATATCCATACCCTACGTACGTTTCTTATTCAAATTCCGTAATCTGTCAACTTTCGTTACAGTCACACCAACTACCAAGATACAATACAAAAGTCACTAGGATGTATAATCCGAATTTTTCATTAAATTTCAACAGTATTTTACAAAACTTGCCTGAAATAGAGAAAATATCGTCTAATACTCGTTGCAGAAGGCAATTCCAACACTCATGCGTTCGAAAACTCGTTCCTTCGTCGCTCGTTTTCAAATTTCGCATTCGTGTTTTAATAGGAGCCCATTCTGCAACTTGTTTTAGAATATACTATTCCATCATCAAACTTGCTGCCACGCTGGAAACAGAGGCCTTGAAAATTTCATTCAAATATCTCCAGCCTTTTGGCAAAATTTCATGAATTTGAGTTTTTATAATCAAACTTTAACGCCCTGTTCTTTGAAAACGGAGCATTTTCCGTATACAGGATGGCCCACCTCAGACGCGAAGCTCGTTTGAATGAGTAAATGAAGATATTTTGAGACTTTTTTTATGATGTGTGTAGAATGTTCAAAAGTACAATTTAAAATTATTTGTATGTATACAGGATGTTCGAAAACAAAGATATAGACCAAAGTTACATTTTTTAAATGTAACACCCTGTATTTGACCTAAAAGATGCTCAAATTATGATGAGTTTCTTCAGATGATTTTATGCCTCAGAGGCACCATTTACGAGAAAATGGCGAAAAATTTAAAATATGCAGTTTTTTCAAATAGCAATTAAGGAAGAAGCCAGTTACGCCAGCAATTTGTCGAGTAGACATATTGGCTACTCCTTTACAGAAAAATGAAATTCAACTCTGGAATATACAGAGTGATCATAATTAATTTTCTAACATCAACTACAAATCGACAATTGCTAAAAAACTATCGAGTTTAGGTGTAGGAAAACCTTTTGAAGACAGTTTCGAAATAAATTTTTACGTTCAGCGGAAATATAGAAATACCGGGTGTGCCATTTGAAACAAGAAAGTTTTTTACCATTATTTGTAGTTGATGTTTGAAAATTAATTATGATCACTTTGTATATCCCAAAGTTACTTTTTTTCTGTATAGAAGTAGCGAATATGTCTACAAAAAATAGTGTCTGCATCGCTGGCGTAAGTGGTTTTTTCATTAATTTCTATTTAAAAAAACTCCATATTTTCAATTTATCGCCATTTTCTCGTAAATGGTGCTTCTAAGGTATAAAGTAGTCCAGGGAAACTCATCATAATTTGAGCTTGCCATTCCATTTTGGAGGTCAAATACAGGGTGTTACATTTAAAAAATGTAACTTTGGTTTTTATCTTTGTGTTCGAGCTGCCTGTATATATGAAAATAACTTTGAATTGTGCTTTTGAACCGTCTACACGCATCACAAAAAATATTCTCAAAATATCTTCATCTACTCCCTCAAAACGAGCTCCGCGTCTGTGGTGGACCACCCGGTATATTTCATTGATCAAATTCTTATTATTTTTCCATTATCTGTCGTCTCCTTCTAGACCACTCTGTATATTTACTGATTTAAGGGATGTGCAAGAGATAACACGTCACAATAAACGCTCAAACTCAAGATCGACCATCCAAAAAGCAATTACTCTACAACCCAATCCAACTGCAGCTGTCAACGTCAATATCCCTAACGTTCGTGTCGGAATCGTCGAAAAATGTCAATACATCGGGCGCGAAAGGGGCGTGGGGGTGGACGGGCGTGAAGCTCCAACCCGAAAACCAATTAGTTAATTATATTTCATGGCGAGAGTAGGAATTAAATCAAAGCCGGGGACCTCAGTTATCCAAAGTTGTTCATTACAAATTCAATATCTGCAACTGCAACCGACTCTGAGGAATCGATTAACAGAATTCATAATCAATCTTGAAGAGACCAATTATACCGAACGAACATCAAAGGGGGGCTCGACTGTAATCAACGCTTCCAATTAAGTGGAGCTCCTGGCGGCTACAAAATCAATCAAAAAACTAATTGAAAGGCTACCCTGATCCTCAAAATCCCTGGCTCTTCCTCTCTCTTTTTAACAGCCTTAATCGCCATTCAGTCGTTCGTTCCGCCGGCCTATTGCTCTCCGCTAAGGGATCGCCGACACCGGTGGATTACCAGATTCTCGGAGGTGAAACGTTTTACGCCCCGATAATTTGTCCGAATGACGGTCGTCCGGCCGGCCGTTTGTGAGTAGGTTTACTTTCGAAAGTAATATTTTAGTGACTTCAAATTTACAGGCTAGATTTCAAGCTCGAATGGTAAGATCGAGACCGAGAAGCCATTGGGTTCTCGAGTAGATACCACATGGGTAATTTTTTTTCCGCTTGAGAGGAAAAACCTTTTATAGGCTCACCCTGAGAGGCTCCGCTTCTCTTAGGAGTGTGAGATCATAACAAATCTCACACCACTTCATCTAGTGATAGAGGAAATGGTCCATGAAGCCATTCTCAGAATATCTAGGAAAGGAACAGGTGATGAGAGTATCAAAAACAAGAAAGTCTGGTCCTCTCTTACCAGTTTCATTTGATTAGCCAATCTTCCTAGTGACGAAATGACCAAGAAAGTAAGCATCGAAAAGAACTTGACTACGATGCTTGGTAGGAAAAAAGACTGGGACAGGAAATCTACCACCCAAATTCTTAAAAGAAATGACATTAAATGGAACACAGACGGTTCAAAAACTACTACAGGAGCTGGCGCTGGAGTATATGGGCCAGGCACCAAATACATCTTTCAGGCAGAAGTACTTGCAATAGAAAGATGCGTGGAAATGAAAGAAACTATCAGAGATGTGATATAGCTATCCACTCTGACAGTCAAGCTGCTATTAAAGCTCTGAGCTCCCATCTTATCGAATCCAAGCTAATATGGCAGTGCCGAAGAAAACTCAAAGGAGTAGGCAAGAACAACAGGGTCTCCTTGGTCTGGGTTCCTGCTCATGCGAGAAAGGAGGAGGCCAACACACTTGCCAAGAAAGGAGCACAAACCCCCTTTATTGGCCCGGAACCTTAATGTGAAGTTGGTAGACACACCTACAAAAATGAATTTCGGATGAAAGAAGAAACTGAGAGTGGTATTTTCTGGAGATCTCTCCTCGGAATGTATCACTCCAAGAAATTCCTCCGGAACTTTGATACTATTAGATCAAAGAAATACCCCAGTAAGAACACGCTGCACCTCCTCACTGCGGCCTCAGGAAGCATATGATGAAATAAGGGCAAGCAGAAACTGACGAGTGCAGATTCTGTTGGGAGGAGGATGACACTCTTGATCACCTTGACTCGCCATCTCAAACCAACGCAAGGAATGCTTTGGGCAAGAAATCTGCAGGAGCGAAGACATAACCTCCTTGAAGCCATCCCAGATACTGGAGTTCATCAAAACTCAGGAACTGGAAAGCAACCTGTAGATGGAAATGACATCGACAGCTCTGAATGGGGGGCGCAATAGACCTTAAGGTCGAATTGCAACGTTACCCCAAACAACAATATATAATATAGGAGTGTGACACTCTTGCTGTTGCTTGGTTACTCACTAAAAAGACTCTCGTACGTTACTTGGAGTAGTTCTTCGTAGTGCCCTTCCAGCGTCCCTTAACTAAAAGGATGAGCTGCAAGTGGCCCTCACGGTTGATGGGACCTGATGACTCGAAGTGATCCAAGCAACACTGCTTTCTGCATTCCAAGCGCCAAATCCTTGGCCAGGGATTTATAGGACGGAATAATCTTCAATTTGGTCACGTAGTTCGCTCTCATTCCTCCTAGGCATCCTATGATCAGTACGACCATCCTAACTTTATGCCTTGGATGCAGGATCCCCAGTTCGAACATTAAATCCTTGTATTTTTCTCTCTTCTGTTCTTCTTTCATCACCACATTATTTTGAGCGGGGCTATATCTGCCTTTATGGCGTGGATCTGCCGAGTTGTTGGAATAGCATAGTTCCAATAGATACGAGCTCTGTCATTTTCAAGAAGTGCTTCCATCGCAAGCAGAGAGAATATGCATAACAGTTTCCTGCTGGCTGTGGCATGCACTGCAAGTTTTTGGGGTGTCCAATTTCATGATTTTCTTTTTATACGATCTCGTATTTATCACCCCTTCTTGACAAGCCAAAATAAATCCCTCCGTTTCTGACTTGTGCCCAGCTGACTTCAAATGGGTGAAACACTGTTCTTCCGACTCCTGAAATATATGGAGTGCGGGTGTTTTCATGTGATCTTCGAGTAGTGTCTTCAGTTGTGCCTATCGTATCTCTTTGCCAACTCTTATTTGGCCGTTGGCGTGATAGGTGTCCTCATCCTATCACGTCTTGAGGTTTTAGAACTGGCTCACCCTATGTCAAATTCTTCGGCTGGTCAGCTCTGGGCATTTGCAAATGTGTTTGGCAGTTTCCTTTCCCGATCCACAGAACCTGCATCTAGAAAGAGGTAGAGCTAGTAATCTCCTTTTCTCACATAATATTTTTATGCATTTCAATCTTGCTTGTTTCCAAATGAATTGGTAATATTGTCATCTTAAAAGGGGACAAGTTAATAAGGTATAGCTTAAGATAATCAAATTTCAGTTTCTTGATGAATTATTAGTTGTGAATTGTACTAATCGACACACAGGTTATTTATCATAATATAAAGTCTACACATAGGCAATCATTATTCAAACAACTTGAACTGGAGAGTAGCTATCTTTTGGGAAATATATGAATAGGTTTACCGTGATGTATTAATATATGAATTTTTTTCTCTATTTATCACCAATAGTGATATTAAAACTTTAAATTATCTGTTATAGATCACCAAAACATTTGTTTTCCTACTGTTTTGATGCTGTACAAACATTATGAGGATTTCTCTCATATATGGAACACAATTTCATCTTATAACACACATTCAATCAATAATTTTCTACATATATAACTCGCGTCACTTCTTATTATTTTATTTCAACTACATAGTTGAATCATAAGTTAGTAGTATGTTAGTATATGCATAAGAGAACTTGTTATCCTCAATCAAAATTCAGTATTTCACCAAACGAAAAATAAATTAAACACTTCATAGTGAAATATCAGTTATAAGTATCATTCTATCTATTGAACCCAATTATTAATTGTTGATGAGAAATTTTTCATATAACTACTGAAACAGAACTATGTAAACATAATTGAACGAACAATCTGTGATAAAATTTATAACCTAATCCTAATATCTAAATAATTATTACATTTCTGTTCCTGCCTGTCACCATATGATAATATTATTATATTGTGTCATTATACGGTGCCTCGGTTGAATTAGAGTAAATGCGAGGTTGTCAGATTGTTTTCGTTGATTGAGTAATCGAAGGTTTTGTTCAAGGTTTTTCTTAACTAAGAACCTTGGGTTTTGATATCATCGAAAAGTTTTGTGAAACCCGATTTTTTGATCTGCTTTTAAAATTTGACAGAGAAATTGAATTATCTGTGAATTAAACGTATCCTTGTGAAACACCGCAAACATAATATGTATAGGCTCTATACTATATATAAATTTGGTCATAGATTAAGTGAGAACAATTTCTCCTCAATGCTGCATAAATATTAGCAATTTCATAAGACTTGAGTGAGTAAATAAGTTTTCTTAAACAATTTCATTGAATTTCGAGCATCAATTGATTAAGCTCTCCGATAATTATACAATATTGAATCCAGTGAGTCTTTCTGTGTTCAACAGTTGAAGAAAAGGGGTGGATCAGCACATCCTAAAATTTTCAAACGCTTATAACTTTTTACCTTAGCCGAATATGGAAAATTGGTAAATGAAAAAAGTGTTTCATTTGATGAGAGGAATCTATGGTTAAAATGAATGTACAACTTAAAGACTCACCCTGTATAGTGGTATGTGAGGTTGACTTTGAAATCAATTTTCTCCATTTCAACTTTTATGGAGTTACCACCTTCAAGCTGATCCCGGCAGAAATGTAGACAGCTAGTTCTGGTCGGGCGTGGTCTCCTTTAATCGCAATTCGATGAAATACTCTCCGGCCTGATAACCGCGCGCTGTCTGCTTGCTTTCATTAATAATTTTCAGGATTCTTTGATATTTGACTTTATGCGATTGCGATTGTGGCCTGGAACTTATTGTTTCCAGATATTACTCACTTATTGAGTTTCAGCGATATCGTTTTTATTGGAATTCTTCTAAGGCTCGGTTTTGTTCGACTTTCCATTACATTTCCATTGTTTCCGAGTAATTATTTTACGTTTTTCAATCCAATATATTGGAAAAGAAATAGACCGATAACGATTTCTGAGATAATGTAATGAAATTGGATGTAACGTTTTTAGTCCAGATGTCTCGTTTCCTTATTACTTTCTTCTTCTTCGACTTTATACAATTTTCTTGGGTATGTCCTATAATTCCAATCACGATAGCGGATATGGTTAGTCAAGAACCTAGGATTGCTTATTTGAAGGGATTGATTTTTTCAAATAACTTTCATAGATAATGAGTTCTTAGAGCATTTTAAAACATATTAAATATATTTAAAATGTTAGTTATATTATTATTAAACTTGTTGTTATATGGAAGAAAATGAGATATATCATCATATCAATAACATCAACATAGTTTGCAATATATTGAAACAATATAAAATTTACAACGTCAGCACAATAATGAAAATCCTTGGTTCACCCTCGTTAACAATCTCTTATGATTTTGTTGTGAATTTTTGTGAAATTGTGTATGACGTTCATTAATAAATAAATAAATCTATCATGAGCTCAGGTTTTAATTCAAGGGTTGAATAGTCGTAAAAATAATTTACGGGCGATCTGAGGTCGAGAAGTGGAAGGGGGTGAGTTTTTAAGGGTAAAAACGGTTTATCTCCGTTTCCAAAACTACAATTCCTATGGAGAAAAGTTAAATGGCAATGTTATAGGTAATGCAAAAAATGTCACTTTTATATTATAACTTTTTTCACATAACCTCAAAATTTATGTGAATAATTCAATTATCAAATTTGTTGGTTTTTTATTTTTATCTTCTACAAAAAATTTCAAAAATTAAAAAAAAATTACAGTGTTTTTGGGACATAAAAGGTGAGTTTTTGCCATGTTTTGTGAAAAAAAATTCTTTTGACAAAAGATAAAAATAAAATTATTTTTATTTGAATTTTTCACATAAATTTTGAGGTTATGCGTACCCTTAAAAACTTAACCTCTTCCACATCCGGACCTCAGATCGTTTGTAAATTATTTTTCCTTTAATTTATGTTATATTCTCTTCCTCTTTGAATGGGTTTCATCCTACTATTATTTTTTTTTTCACTTTATACCATTTTCAAAGGCTTCAACAATGGTTGTTTAACGTGATTTGGAAGAAGTGGTGCAGTCCTATTAGAACCACATATCTTCAGCATACATTTGGAAGACGAAAACTTTGGGCAACAAGTTTTAATACCATTTAATGTTTATTGTCTGGGCGTTCCTGATAGCATCTTTGAAGAAAAATTATCCAAAGATTTCTCCAATTCGTTCGCACAAATTTTTTTGAACGGAAATGTTCCGAATTAAGATTCATCTAAGTCGCAAACTTTTTCATCTCAACTTTCTATTTAACGAGAATTGCGCAGATATTATAGCTGGTAATATAATAATTTCAGGAAAACCTACGGCATTAGTTTGTGTAACAGCAACTTTTCAACGCTTCGGTGTGTAGTTTCAAGTCGAAGAATCATTTTTACGTCTCACACGTATTAAAACCACTATCCAAATATCGAATTTCATCTTAAGAGGTTGGTAACAGTCAACCTCGACATAATTCCGAGAAATTGTGATAGGACGCTGGTGAAACTTGAGAGGGTAGTGTTGAGTGCATTGCGATTGGGTTGAAAGAAATATTTTGCATGTGTGCATAGATTTATAAGATTATCGAGGATGACACACGAGAATAAGCAGATAATTTTTTCATTGAATGATCTTGTGAATATTAGATACCACCCGTAGGTACACTAAATTAGAGTGCTGTCCCCTTTTTTTATTAAGTTTACTCTTATGATCTACGACCCCAATAGAGCACCCTAAAATACTCATTTGAGTAACTCTGACTGTTACTAAAAACTAAAACGAGTGGATGATATATTATTTCAACTTGAATTTCGATTGCAAAGAAGCTATAATTATCTTCAAGAAAGATAAATAAACTGCTCCAAGAAAGTTATGGATATACCTTGAATTTATTTTTATACATATTCCAATAGAATTAGACAAATTGGTATCATCGAAATGTCTAAAGCAAGACTTGTCTATTTATTCCTGATATTTGAGTAGGTAGAGGCTTACGAACAAATTATTTTAATAGTTCAAAATATATTAACTAGCAACATTATGAGAATACTGTATATAGGAACATGTCTTATTACTTAAGGAAGTAAAATGTAATATTAACCTCAGTGGTCAACCAACAGTAATTTTTTTTGATGATTCCATTATGTTCTTCTTTCCTATTGCCTTCATAAACTACATCATTAAAATGATCCAATTCTAAATCTTCTGAGACATCATCCCGAATTTATACGTAAATTATTCAATAAGCAACCAGTCAATATTATTTTCGGTTTCAAACCAGTTTTGTATATATTCACAAATTCAGGAATCGGATACTTGTTTTTCAAACTACGAATTGACATTACTCTAATACCTAGATGACATTTATGAACAGTGAACACAGGCAGTGAATACATAGAACTACGATGGATTATCGTTTTGAATAATCATATCTCCGAAAGTATTAGCTTGTTATGATATCAGTGGATTCTTATGATAAAACTGCATATAAAAAATATTGAATTCAAAAGCTGTAATGTAAAAAAAATATTTTTTTTTTCGTTACTCCGAAACCATCAGTCCGATTTTGACCAATAACGAACTTAACCGAGATATTTATCCTTCGAACCTACTCTGAAAATTTCAATTGTCTAGCTCATTCCGTTCGAAAGTTATCGTATTAAAGGCCGGACAGAATTGATTTTGACCATGGATTCTTGATCAGTGAGTCGAACCAAATCGTTTAAGACCAATTTCAGCCAAAAATTCGAAAATCACAGACATTTAGGCAAATTGATAAGCACTCTGTTCCGAGGAACAAGAGCGCCAAAAACAATTAATTTCTCCAGATGTTCAAATAGAGAAGAAATTTTAAAAGCATTGTGATTTAGAGGCAATTAAAGTTCTCCGTTAAGTATTGAATTCATAATGGGATCAGTTTTTATGGTTGAGAAATCTATTATTTCCTGAAAAATATTCTCAATTATCACAATGTCTTTAAAAAATCGTGTATTTCTAGAACGATCGAACATATACAAAATATATTATTATACTGGAAACTCTTCATATTCAATTGTTTCCTGTGGAAAAAGGTCGAGTCGTATATAAGAAAAGTTTACTGTATATATCTGTAGTAAATAAGACGATCTTCCAGGTAGACATTTTCGAGCCAAAGAAACCCTTTCAATAGTATACAGGTATACACGTTTATTACTCAGTAGTTTATAGACACGTATACTAAACCGAGAGAAAAAAAATCGAGCTTGAAAAAAAAAATTCAAACCTGAGGAGTCTCCTTGGGGAAGACCTAGGAGGATCAGTATAATATACTAACTGACTGAATGAACTAAAATATAAAAATCTGCAAGGATAGATACTCATGATAAGAGATACGTTACTATAAGAAGTTATAAGATCAGTTAACATGTTGAAATAAAAATGTGAAAAAATTATTTTAATTTAAAATAAAATATTTCACAGATAGTCATAAAAAAATTTCAACGAGGCCTGGGTTGCGCTGTATGTGGTCTCGGTATCGCCCATAATATTTTATAAAACGTCTCGTCTCGTCTCGCTTTTCCGAGACGAGACGAGAAAAATCTCGCTCTCGTGCGAAGCCCTAGCTGAAGCTGTTGACGTAAAGCGTTATATTTTTTCATATCGCATTGCTTTGGTCGATAACGTTAATTGGTGTTATTCAATATGATGCAACTCTTTCACAAGATGAACCCGCGTTAATCGAAAGAAACCATTATAAAATTAACGAGATTTCCCATCCACAATAAAAACACAGATATAGATAAAAATATGGTGGTCTATAAAATAAGATTAAGCGAGTTCTTTTTAGTTGATTACAGCAGTCAATTTGGATAATGGTCAGATATTTGATATATGCAGACCCCTTTAAGTATATTACAGATAGTAATGGGGTAGTATTGATGACGTCGTCTCAAGTCCATTTTATTATTGCAATTTGTGTTATTTTTATTTCTAATACAGCAAATGGCCGGGTCTTATTAGCGGAATGGTCCGGATAGCCTTTTCTCCGTCTCCGAATGGAGCAGAGTTATGTCCAATTTTTCTTATTTATTTCCAAATTTCGGGATGTATGGGATGTTGCTTTTAAGTGCATTTCTCTATTACTGATTATATATTATACAGTTACTCTTCCGTATCGGATGTGCATTCAGATTGATGGGTGCTTATTCTGCTTTATTGGTATATTCGGGCGCAACATATCGCTTCTTCCAGATCTCTAATAGGAGTCATTTTCCACTATTTCGGATACGTTGCACCGACGGTCAACGGTGTTCTGTAAAAAATGGACATATGGACGAAATAGTTTGGTCCGTCTACGATCCGTTTCCAGTACGATAACGCTTTGGCGCGCTTGTTCCCTTCGACAGAGCGCCTATCAATTTGCCCAAATGTCTGTGAGATTGAAATGGGCAAAATTCGACTAATGGTTACGGAGTTATAGCCATCTGTAGTTTTTTTTTTCCCTATAACTCGGAATTTACTGACCTGCTAGCATTTAAGCTGGTTAGCTAGTTGAAAATAAGGACACGAAGACCAATGCAAAATTTCCTGAGTATCGTCTGACAACAAATGTTTTTAAGAAAATATTTAAAAAATTCTGTATCTCAGAGACTATCCTTCAGATATCGCTAAAATTTTGCGGGAGCCTTCAAATTCTTACATTATAGCCATATTCTGTCTAATCACCTCTATTGAGTGTCCAATATTCCGAATTTAGCATCGATATATAACGTTTTCTCAGCTTTTACAATATATGAATACATTTCATGACATTTTAATGACAGAATTCAGTAAAGAATCGTCTATGATTACAGAACATTTAACTCTGACTGATGACCGATGGTGGTCAAACTAGGCAGTAGAGTTGGGTTTTAAATACCCTCGAAAAATTTCAGCTATGTCGGACGAATGGTTTCTGATATATAGAATTTTTTTCAATGATTTTTCAAATATTCTCTACCTATACGATCCTCACGAAATTTCGTAAGTATTTTTGCGTCGGTATTTTACAACTAATAACCACGATTGAATTGAATCGGTTTCGTATTTTTCGAGTTAGTGAGGAAATAATCAAATTTTAGCGGCTATAACTCCGAAACTCAAATGTCGCATTCAGATGCATAACCTAACCTAAAAATTACAAGTCGCTATCCGTTCTTAGGTTATCGTGACATAAATAATATTTTTTAATAATTTTTTTTAAATTTTTTAGTGATGCGATTCTCACGAAATTTCACAAACGTCCTTAGGTTTGTATTCTACAACAACTAGTTTCAATTCGATCGGATTTGTATTGGTTGAAAACAAAATTATAACCATCGGGCCGATTATGCCCATTAACGAACTTGTCCGTCGTATTGGGACGCGCCACATACCCTTAAAATTTCAAGTCGCTATCTCTTTCCGTTCTCAAGTTATCATGACAACGGACGGCTGTCCAGACAGAATCAAATTTGTCCTCGAATTCTTCATCAGGCAGTTGAATCCAATCGGAAAATTTCGACAGAAAAATTCGAAAATTATAGACATTTGGGCAAAATGATAACGCAATGTTCTCCAGAACATTTTGCGGTAGCTTCTTTTGCATTTTTATCTTATCTTGATTTGTTTTTTGTTAGATATGAAATTCATTTGTTACTGTTTAGAAATTATATTCAATATGTGAATACTTTTTTGGGCATCATGCATGTTTGTGTTCCAATTTGTATTAAATATACATATAAATGAAAAATTTACGAATTCTATTTTTTAATGATACGAAAATTTGTAGAAATTTGCGGGTAGACATTCTACAACCAATAATCAAGTTGATATTTTGAAGAGGCTACCGATGTCGATACATTTTTTAATAGAATTCGACAAATTGGTATAGCTTCCCAGTGGGTAGATCATTGAGGGTGTTCTTGGCGTATTCCTCATAACACTTTTCGAAACATTGAATAGCTTCATTTCTTTACCAGTTTTATTATATGTACTTCCACAGATGTAGATAATAATTGTTCACATCTTCACTACAAGGAGCACAAAACAATCAATTTCTCCAGATGTTCAAATAGGGACGAAATTTTAAAAGCATTGGGATTTAGGGGCGAGAAAAGTTGTCCGTTAAGTATTGAATTCATAATGCCATCAGTTTTTATGGTTGTGAATTCTAGTTTTCTCGATAAATAATTTCAAATATCGCAAGGTCATAACAAACATAATAATTAATAATCTTCTAAAAAATCGTGTATTTCTAGAACGATCTATGTATAATATAGACAAAATATATTGGTAATTATAGTGGAAACTCTTCATATTCAATTGTTTTCTGTGGGTGTTGAAAAAGATCGAGTCGTATATAAGAAAAGTTTACTGTATGTATCTGTGGTAAATGAGACGATCTTTCAGGTAGAACATTTCGAGACAATGAAACTTTTTCAATAGTATACACGTTTGTTAATCAGTAGATTATAGACACATATAGCCGAGAGTACAAATTGAACGAGACCAGAAACGAACCTCTCGGGTTGCGCTGTATGTGGTCGCGGTATCGCCTATAATATTTTTCAAAATGTCTCGTCTCGTCTCGCTTTTCCAAGACGAGAACGAGACGAGACGAGAGAAATCTCGCTCTCGTGTGAAGCCCTAATTAAAGGATACTTTATCATTGATTGATCAATTGTGTTCCTCTCTGGGTTTTTTTCTCACAAACTCGGAAAAAAGTAACTCTGAAATTATTTCTGCATTAGAACACAAGATATTTCTCAGAAGCAATGTATATAACAATGTTGCCTAATAAACAGCAACGAAATAACATCAACGATGAAACAATTATTCTGTAACGTTTCGGAGATTAAATCAGACTCCTTCATCAGACACGAAGCGAAAATAATTTTTTGAAAATATTAGACCCAATGACGGGAACAAAAATATGTGATAAAATTGCAGTACATTCTTCACACATTAATGATAGGTTATTCTTCTCATACGCTTTAGAACAATATTCGACTCATCATTGGTTGTTGATATGTCGCGGTATCTCAATCGCAGAATCCAAAGGGACTTCACAATCAAAAAGAGCTGACGAAAAGGGTAAACTCCCCTATTTCACCAGCCAACTCGGAATAGATCACGTTCAATTGAGAAAACAAGAAGGTCACTAACCCCTCCTTTTTCTGACCTCTATTAAAATTCTAATTAAACATCGCAGAGAACTAAATAACCAACACACTCAGCTCCGAACCGAACGGGAAAAAAAGACGGAGACTGACTATACGAGAGGGATAAGGGAACAGACAGAATGCAGCTCTTGATTCCCGGCGCACGTACGTCAATTCTACAGCTAAACGAGCTGTAGTCTAAACGAAAAAACTTTATACTTGATTAGTAGCGTTAAATTAGAACCAGTCTGCAGCTTAATTAAATTTTATATAATGAACCGACTGAGGAAATGCTGAACAAAAATAATTAAAAACCCAAATTCGCCCGTCAGTGTAGAGTTAAATGACAAACTTAATTAACGGGGTTATTTCACAGATACTTTCAACTTTGGTGCTTCTTATCGTTCAGGTTATTATTCTTTTGTGTTGGTAGGGAAGTCCTGGGGGGACGGAAATCGACTCTCGAACCTAACTGGACGAATTAATTCCCGGATTTCGCTCCGGGACAATAATTATAACAGGGGGGACGACGGGCAGTGGGTCAGGATCCCGAAAAGCTGGTGGTAAATGGGAAAAATCGTATCACATCTGTCCGGTCGGCTGTAACCACGATTACTCTCGAACGATATCAGTTAAAGAGTTTAAATGTTCAGGGTTGATTTGGATTCTAAATGTGCAGGTTAAGTTCGTTAATTGACAAAATCCGCCGAGTTTTAAATTACATTTCAAGACATATTCACACATTAATTACATTTTACTATAATGTCTTAAACTTTATTTTTACAAACAGCCTTATACTCATTGACCTCATAAGTAATAATGAATATCAAAGTTACATCACTAGATCTCAAGTTATGTTCGGGATTTCAGCTGATTCTGACGCATACTTTCTAAAATATAAAATGTTTCAAGATAATTCGAATTTACCATGTTAAATTCGAATTAAGTGTCCAATACAGAAGAATGGACAATAGAACATAAGCGCAAAAGCTTCTGACTTCACGTCAGTGCTTGAACCCATTTTTTTTCGCGATTTTTTTTTAATTTCCTAGGGGTACGGTTCTCAAAAAATTTTTTTCGTCATTTTTTTCAAATTTTCTAGGGATATGGTTCTTACAAAATTTCAAACACGTCTTTATGTTGATTTTAGTTACCAAGCTTCAATTCCATCGAATATTTATTTTTTGAGTCATCAAGGAAATAATATTCCAAGTCCGGGTATAACTCGGAAACCGTTAGACCGATTATGCCCAAAAACGAACTCAACTCTCCCATTCGGATATGGAACCTACCCTGAAAATTGCGAGTCCCTATCCTCTTTCGTTCGAAAGTTATCGAGGCAACGGTCACCCATCTACTGAACTCACACAAGGCTGCTCGAATCTCCAACAATATTTAACCGATCGTGTTAAAACTTGAAACTTGGCAGTAGAGTTAGGTTCTAAAAGCTCTTGCAAAATTTCAGTAATTTCAGACGAATAGTTACTGATATATAGAATTTTTTTTTTCAATTTCAATGATTTTTTAAAAATTTTCTACAAATACTATCCTCACAAAATTTTGCAAGAATTTTCGCATTGGAATTCTACAACTAATAACCAAATTTCAGATGGCTATAACTCTAAAACCGTTTGGCCGATTATGCTTATAAACAAACTCGAATGTCGTATTCAGATGCACAACCTAACCTGAAAACTTCAAGCCGCTATCTCTTTCCGTTCTCAGGTTATCGTGGCAACAAAAATTTTTTCAATTATTTTTTAATAATTTTCTAGCGATACGATTCTAACAAAATTTCACAAACGTGCTTTGGTTTATATTCCACAACTATACACCAAGTTTCAATTCGATCGGATCTATATTGGTTGAAAACAAAATTATTACTCGGAAACCATTGTGCCGATTATGTCCATTAACGAACTTGTCCGTCGTATTGAGATGCGCAACCTACCCTGAAAATTTCAAGTCGCTAGCTCTCTCCGTTCTCAAGTTATCATGACAACGGCCGGACGGCCGGCCGGACAGAATCAAATTTGACCTCGAATTCTTCATTGGGGAGTCGAACCAAATCGTTTGAGACCATTTTCGTAAAAAAAGTCGAAAGTTACAGACATTTGGGCAAAATGATAACGCGATGTTCCCCAGAACATACGCGCAATAAAAGAACTACTAGTTTTTCAAATTAGTCATCGCTTCATCAATTAACCATTACTTCCTAATTATCTATTACGATGCTTCGAACATTCCCATCAGAGAACATTCCATACCTAAGGCTCGAAAATAATATCAGAAAATAACAAAATAAGAGAACCCTGAAACGTTTCAGCTCTGCGGAAAAACTAAACTTCAGTGGCAGTGGCGTTTTTCATGTTCATCCATCCATCTGAAATATTCCCTACCACAAACAAATATCTCCCTAATTGGGTTACTCCATACTTCATTATAAGTTTCAAGGAACACGCTTATAATTAACGTAATGAACTCTTTGCTAATTAGCTGAATGCAAAGTTCGTTAGAGTGAGAACCCCAAATGGAATACCTGTTTCGATACAATGTATCACATAGAAATCTTGAATATACACGGCACAGCCGGTCAGAAAGTTTATTTATAAGCTCGCTGTTCAATTAATTATACGAACTCAAGAAGATCCTCACGTGTACAGAGTTTTTTGCATGTTTGAATAATGAATGAGTTCGACAAATGTATAGAACGCGTGGTAATTGAAGGGCTGAAGTGTTCATGGTTTGTCATGCAGAAGCGGTTTTCGCCAAGAATGGTCTCAAACGGTTAACATTACACTATCTAGTTTGAGTTCTATGTGTACTGATGATGAACACTACACTAGTATCTATACTCTTGTCCACTATAAGTTTTGTCGTCCGACATATGTTTCGGAAACGATGTTTTCATCTTCTGAGACGAAGCGTTACTAATGCTATCAATTTCTACACTCAAATTGACATTACTCACGCACGGCGGCCATCTTTGGGGCTCTAGTTCCTCGGAACAGAGTGCTTATCAATTTGCCCAAATGTCTGTAATTTTCGAATTTTTCGCTGAAAATGGTCTCAAACGATTTGGTTCGACTCACTGATCAAGAATCCGAGGTTGAAATCGATTCTGTCCGGCCGGCCGTAGGCACGATAACTCTCGAACGAAAGGAGTTAGAGGATTGAAATTTGCAAGGTGGTTTTGGAGCGTAAATATCTCGGACGAGTTCGTTGATGGGCGAAATCCATCAAGCGGTTTTGGAGTTATGGCCGATTTTAGTAAAAACATTTTTTATGCATATTTCCGAAACCGATCACTCGATCTATCTGAAGTTTAGCATCAAATTGTAGAATCATGACTTTTATAAGCTTGTGAAATTTTGTATTGACCAAGTTACCGCAAAGTGTAAAAAAATTTATTTTGAAAATTAAAAAAAAAATTTCTACAATAACTCTCGAACGGAATGAGCTAGGAAGTTGAAATTTTCAGAACAGGTTAGGGAGATGAATATCTCGGTTAATTTCGTTATTGGGCAGAATAGGCCAGATGGTTTAGGAGTAACGAAAAAAAAAATTTTTTTAAGCAATAAATTTCAAATTCAATTGTTATTTAATATGCAGTTCCACCAAAAAGCTGCTGTCCACAGGGCTTGAACCAATTTTTTTATTCGAAAAACTGAGAAAATGGTATATATCGATGCTAAATTCGGTTAAGAGTGTCCAATAGAGGTGAGTAGACAATAGAACATGCCCGCAAAAACTCCTGACTTCACTTCACTGCTTGTTCAATTTTATCAATTCCTTACGTTTTCTCGACATTAAATACGTACATTTGGCAGCTTAATTCGCAACCCAAAATTTTTCGTTTAAATCCCCCTTCCCTACAACTTCGTAATTGTGCGTGTAGAAGAGAACCTTTCCTTTGTATTCTGAATAAAAAAACCAGGCAATACAATCGACGAAATTGTGGGGACTACGGCATTGCAAAGTATCAAATCAAACCGTCCCAAACGAACCTCATTCAGGTCTGAAAATGGACTTTGTGTAGTGGGGATCTGGAAAGCAAATAGGTAATGAGATGATAAATTGAATGAGCCTAATCTAAAATAAATAACCGGAAGAAAGAGAAAGCAAAACAGAATTGAAGTAAGTGGCACTAAACGAACTAAGTGACGGATGGGGACGGACAAAGGAAGACTAAAGGGGGGCACGCACCAGTGGATAAATTCCGCATGGAAAGAGGGATGGAAGTATTGATAGGGGAGAAAATGATATAGGCTATGTTGAGTATGTTTGATGACGGGGTTGGGAGATATTTGATAAAATTTGTATTTTAATTTCATTTTCGTTTATTCATTCATTTATTGGCATCTACATTGATTATTTTAAATAATAAAATATGCAGTAATCAAAATTATTTATTTTGTATTACAAATTTCGAATTCAATTTTTTTTAAGATGCAATTCATCATAAAAATCCATTGATATTATTTTCAACTCTAACTAACTATTACTTTCGGAGATATGATTTTTCGAAATGTCAATAATAATTCGTACTTATAAGTTTCCACAGAATGCTGTACTTAATTATTCTATCTATGAATTATTATATGATCTGTGTTCTTACATGTCATCTTATCTTATTTCCCAATGAGAGATAAATGTCAAAATTATTTCTGGTTCGTTATTCTTGATATAAAATATCACCTTCAGTTGTAGAATTCAGATCCATATGATGTTGAGAAATATATTCTTTGTTAAGATACATAATCAAATTGGGTTCAGAATATCTCCAGTAAAAACAGAACTGCAATATTGTCCAAGTATTAATTGATATAATATAATTTTTTTCTTAGTTTTCCTTCCACATTCTGAAAAATAAAAATTTTTCGTTCTTCTAAAAATTGCTTCTGCGTTAGAAACACTAGATATTTGTCAGATACAATATACAGAGTGGTAAATAACAACTTCGAAATATTTAAGGGGGTGATCTCTTGTCCCCAAGTAGAACTAGTTTGTTATAATAACTTTTCGAATTCACACCCCTAGCTGAGTTATAACCCTTGGAAAGATGGATTGATTTTTCACTTTTTTTTTATCTACCGAACTAAAAAAAATTAGGCTGCTGTTTAGATATTAAGTCGAAATAACGTGAAAAAATAAATATTTCAAATTAAAAAAAAGTACAGTGTGTTTGGGACATAATAATGGAAGTTTTCACCAAGTTTCGTGAAAAAAAAATTCTTTTGTAAAGGATAAAATAGAAAACCAAAAACTTAGTTATTTGCATTTTTCACATACATTTTGAGGTTATGTGAAAAAGTGCATTAACGAAAGATGTAGATCTTTTCATTAACTACAACTTTGCCCTGCAACTTTTTTCCATAGGAATTGTAGTTTTTTCGGAGATCGAGATAAACCGTTTTTTTCCCTTAGAAACTCAACCCTTTCCACATACCGACAGCAGAGCACCCGTAAATTATTTTTACTTTCATTTTTGTTATATTTTCCAATGGGTTTCATCGTGTTATTATTTGTTTTTACTTTTTATCATTTTAAAAGGCACTGGTCTGAATAAGCAGTAACGAAACAACAATGTTAAAATAACTTTCCTTTACAGAAAAGTGGTTTTATAGTTTTGTTTCGTTACTGTTCATTACACAACATTGTTCTGACAAATACATATCTAGTGTTTCTTATGCAGAAGCATTACTCAAAAGAATTAAAAAAATTAATTTTATAAATATTTTCAGAGCTTGGAAGGGAAAACCCACCGAAAAACTATTGAATGATTCACAAGAGAGCCCAGCGATCTTTATTAATAATATATCACTGTATAAATCAGTAAATTTCAATAATCCTACTCTCAAACACATATTTAAAATATGATCAACTTTAAATTTGATTTTCATTTGCAGAAAATCCTAAGAAAATGTAGGTATATATTATGTTTAATCTGTGAGAACTATTCTCGTTCATTATATTCCTTCTAGATAGTGTTGGGACAGTTAATTTGAAATTTTGTCGGAGCATAGCTCAACTATAAAATCAATTAATTCGATCGATGATGGGAAATATATTATTCAAAATCCAAAATCTTTATATGTATTTAAACGGTCTGGGTTAAGATAATCGTGTTGTAATATAATATGTTAGCCAGGTTGTGGTCCTGGACTCGGCAGTATTTTTTTTACCTTAATGTTTAACGTCAAATCTTCGCGCAAGACAAGTAGGGTAGCGTTAATTATTATATTTTGCTCAAGAAATAATTATCAATGTACGAGTACAATTCGTAGAATTTTTCTCCGTTGTATCGTTAGATATAGAATTGACTCCGGTCGGATCTTGCCGTGTGTGTCCCCCTTTAACGGGACGACCGACGAAGAGGAAACAGAGAGCGCCGCACGGAGGACAATATAACCGTGAAATTGATCAGAGATGCCTCTTCAAGAGACCGCGAACCCATTTCGAACGACAGTGTAAGCAAATCGGATTGAAACGGCTTGCGAGTGTCGATCAGTCGAGTAAGATATTGACGAATTCGAAAGTATTTGTTGTCGTATGGAAGGAAGAACTAGGGGGTGAGTTCCACTTTGTTCTCGACACTGACGAAATACGGGGGTTGGTAGGTTAGTAATTTAACTCGAAAAAAATTCTTGAAGAACTCTGACGTGAAGTTAGGAAAAGTTGAGAGAAAAAAAAATTTATTTTTTTTTCTAGTGATACAATCCTCCCGAAATTCCGCAAAAATGAACGCGTCCACATTCTACAAGCTATTACCAAGTTTAAATTGGATAGGATTAGTATTTTTTGAGTTATTGAGGTAATAACAAAAAATTTCAGATGGCTACAGCTCCGAAACCGTTTGACGGATTATGCCAATTAAGGAACTTAACTGTTGCTTCGGATGCACAACCTACCCTAAAAATTACTATAGTCGCTACAGCTTTGAATATCCCAATATAAAAGACAATGTTGAATGATATATTTACTTGAATTAAACGAAAAATGTTTCTCTATTTCAGTATCGTAATGAGTCCATTCCAGCACTAAAAACAGTGCTGGAATGAACTAATTCCGGCATTGTTTCTAGTTATATTTTTCGTTTTGTGGTAGTCAGCACTGACATTCGATTCTATCAAATTTCAACACACGTCAATTGACAATACAATATAATTAGGATATAGTGAAATAATTGTTGAGGAAAAGTTTTATTTTCATTAAAGAATATGGTACTCCAGATTTCCTTCTTGCTACTTTTGAATCATTCATGCCATTAGGAAAGTGTTTTAAATCTGATCTCCATGCCCTACGTACGTTTCAAATTCAAATTCCGTAATCTGTCAACTTTCGTAACAGTCACACCAACTACCAAGATACAATACAAAAGTCACTAGGATGTATAATCCGAATTTTTCATTAAATTTCAACAGTATTTTACAAAACTTGCCTGAAATAGAGAAAATATCGTCTAATACTCGTTGCAGAAGGCAATTCCAACACTCATGCGTACGAAAACTCGCTCCTTCGTCGCTCGTTTTCGAATTTCGCATTCGTGTTTGAATAGGAGCCCACTCTGCAACTTGATTTAGAATATACTATTCCGATTTAGATTGATAACTTCATTTAAAACAAATTCAAGCATCAGAAAATTCATAGGAATACTATATATGGAAATAAAACCACATATTTATTTATCACACGATAGAAACCATTGTTTCGCGTATAGTGTAGAAGAATACTGTAATTCAGATCTGAAAGGTCTAGACTCTAGACGGATTTGGATTAAGTATTCAACGACCTAAGCCAAGACTAATTAGGCATTTATATTGCTTCAAAGATCTTGAACTGGATGAGTTTCCATTGAATGTAATTCCTATGGGGCTGCAATTTAGTGGGTACAAGAAATTGCAGTTGTGTTACATTTGATTAACACTTCAGATTAATGTAATTCGATCTGTTTCATTTAGGTACAGATGACTGTTGCAAATATACAATGCTATATATGAAAGAAGCTCAATGAAAGAATATACTTCAGGCTTCTATATAAGAAGGTAATGCTTTGCGAAAAATATAAAGAGAGATGTTCCCAAATATCTTTAGTACTATTCGCCGGATCTGAAAAAAATATATTTTTTATTCGTTGGGAAGCTAAATCACTAGCTGATTTTTCGGATACCAAGCATATTTCATTAGTGCCCTTTAGGTACATTCAGAGTTTCAGCGAATTTCAGCTATAGGTTTCCGAGTTATTGGCTTGTTGACCAAAAAATGTGGGAAAGCCCTGTGGACAGGAGCTTTGGCGCTCTTGTTCAAACTTTGACAAATTATATCTCCGAAAGTATTGGTTTTTCAGAGTTGGGAATGATATCAATGGAATCTTATGATAGAACTGCATCATAAAATAAAATAAATTAAATAAGAATCCATTGATATCATTCTCAACGCGGAGAAACCAATACTTTGGGAGTTATGATTTGTCAAAGTTTGAACAAGGGCACCAAAGTTCCTGTCCACAGGGCTTTCCTACTTTTTCAATTTGGCTTCTGTGCGTCAATTCTCAAGAATTTTCGTAATTAAATTCTAAACGTAGTTCTATGACTCATCTCGTGTTCGATTTATATACATCAGGAAATTAAAATTGGAGTATTCAATGAAATCATATAGAATTGAGAATACACTTATTGAAATTTTGAAAAATCATATCTCCAAAAGTGTTAGTTCGTTAGATTTGAGAATGACTTCAATGGATTCTTATGATGAAACTGCATCTTAAAAAATAATTGAATTCAAAATTTGTAATGTAAACATATTTTTTTTGTTACTCCGAAACTACTTGGCCGATTTGGCTTAATAACGAACTTAACCGAGATATTTACGTCCTAAACCTTAATTATTCTATCTAAGCTTTATTATATGATCTGTGTTCATACTCGTACATGTCATCCTGTTCTATAAGAGAGAGTCAAATTCATTTCAGCTATTTTAATTTGATTTCTTCCATGGTGCAGTTCTCATTCTCAGATTGCTCATTTAATCTTGATAAATAAACTATTATTTGAATTTAATTTCCTTTATGATGCAGTTCTATCATATGAATACATTGATATAATTCCAAACTCTGAGAAACCAATACTTTAGGAGATATTAATTTGTCTGTTTGAACTAGAGCGCCCGAAAGCTCCTGTCCACAGGGCTTGAACCAATTTTTTTTCTTAAAAAATTACTTGGGTGAACATTGTGTGTAACTAGTAAGAAGTAAGAAGAAGAACAGAAAATCTACAGGTCCAGGTCATCGATTGTAATGTACAAGGAGATCCATTAATTGTTAAGATTTTAGTATGATGTAGTCTGAATAAGTTCGTTATCTATTTATATATAATTATTCATTAGAGAATAAAAACTGAGCTAAATTTCGATTCGGTGGTTTATTCCTTAGAAGTCGTGACTAAATCCAGTCTTGAAAGTCTTGGAGAGTCTGACCGGCAATTTGATCCGTCGTAAATATAAGGGATGCGTCGTGTCCATCGCATTCATTACTATCGCCAGACTGGAAGGCGCTACCTCAGATCGATCTGATCTAGTTAATGGATCCAATCA
This sequence comes from Halyzia sedecimguttata, assembly GCA_937662695.2. Taxonomy (NCBI): domain Eukaryota; kingdom Metazoa; phylum Arthropoda; class Insecta; order Coleoptera; family Coccinellidae; genus Halyzia; species Halyzia sedecimguttata. Next base: position 84,769,738 of record OW569415.2, on the reverse strand, counting down.
GGCGGTAGTGCAGGACGGATGACTTCGGAATAATTCCGAATTCAATCATGAAAATGTTCCAATTCACGGTTTTATTGGCTCACAATCAGGAAAGCAATATACGAATTGCATAGGATATTAATGATGTGATTCATGAACCGAGCCACGTGACCTCTTACCAGTAACGCTGACGAATTGATGTTTTTCTCCAGATACGAAATACCGTGATATTTGTCCGTTCCAAGTTCTTAGTTTTCGTCGAAATGCTACAAAGAGACTGATACGTATATGGTGTTCATAATTGCTTGATTTTGGGTTGTTTGTCGCTCGTACTTCTCTAAGTAAGAACTCGATTTTCGTGATATCCAAAAATAATAATATTGATGAATAAAAATAATACCCAAAATAATAATTCATTTATTTATTTTCATGAAAAAGGAATAAGAATAATCATTAAAGGATACTGTGGGAGGTATACTCATTATTAGAAGGTTTTTTTTCTGGGTTTTCTCTCCCAAACTCTGAAAAATATCTATAAAATACAAATTAATTATTTTGTGATTTGCTTCTGCGTAAGAAACACAAGATATTTGTCAGAAGCAATCAATTGAACAATGTTGCCTAACAAACAACAACGAAACAACATCAACGAAGAAACAACTACATCGTAACGTTTCGGAGTCTATATCAGACTCCTTCGTCAGACGCTTAATGAAAATCTTCAGAATTATTTTGTTCATAGTTATTGTGAAATTCAAGAATTGTCACATTGACAGTATTTGAAAATCATAGCTAACGTAGTTTTACTTTGCATAGAAATTTCCAAGTTCCAACTCCTTTTTCAATAAATTTAGCAATTTTGCAAATTGCTCAATTGGTATTGACCATATGTGGCTAAATTTATTGAAAAAGGAGTTGGAACTTGGAAATTTCTATGCAAAGTTAAACTACGTATATTGTTGCAGTTATTTAAATGCATTTATATCGATATTTAAACCATTTGTTGGTCATAGATAATAAAATATGGTATATTGGACGTATTTTAATGTATTGAAACAGATATCTTCAAATCACATAGCCGTCCGTCGTTTGGGCGAAATGATTGCACGCTGTTCCCCATAATCTGCCGTTAAAAAGTGAGAAATATTATGAATAATAGGTAATGTGGGATTACTTAGAAAAAACAATATAGGACACAAAAAATTGGTTCAAGCACTGACGTGAAGTCCGGAGCTTTTGCGCGTATGTTCTATTGTCCATTCTCCTGCATTGGACACCCTTTATCGAATTTACCATGGTAAATTCGAATTAAGAGTGTCCAATACAGGAGAATGGACAACATAATTTACCATGGTAAATTCGATAAAGGGTGTCCAATGCAGCAGAATGGACAATAGAACATACGCGCAAAAGCTCCGGACTTCACGTCAGTGCTTGAACCAATTTTTTTTTCCTAATTTTTTTCAAATTTTCTAGTGGTAAGTACGGTTCTTACAAACATTTTTTTTCGTCATTTTATTAAAATTTTCTAGGGGTACGGTTCTTACAAAATTTTAAACACGTCTTTATGTTGATTTTCTACTACTAGTTACCAAGCTTCAATTCGATCGAATCTTTATTTTTTGAGTTATCGGGGAAATAATATTCCAGGTGGGTATAGCTCGGAAACCGTTGGACCGATTATACCCAAAAACGAACTTAGCTATCCTATTCGGATACGCAACCTACCCTCAAAACTGCAAGTCCCTATCTCCTTTCGTTCGAAAGTTATCGAGGCAACGGTCACCCATCTACTGAACTCGCACAAGACTGCTCGAATCTCCAACAATATTTAACCGATCGTGTTAAAACTTGAAACTTGGCACTGAAGTTAGGTTCTGAAAGCTCTTGCAAAATTTCAGCATTTTCAGAAGAATAGTTACTGATATATAGAGAATTTTTTTTTTCAAATTTCAATGATTTTTAAAAAATTTTCTACAAATAATATCCTCACGAAATTTTGCAAGAATTTACGCGTTGGCATTCTACAACTAATAACCATGTTTGAATTCAATCGGTTTTGTATTTTTCGAGTTAATGAGGAACAAAAAACAACCAAATTTCAGATGGCTATAACTCTGAAACCGATTGGCCGATTATGCTTATAAACAAACTCAAATGTCGCATTCAGGTGCACAACCTAACCTGAAAACTTCAAGCCGCTATCTCTTTCCGTTCTCAGGTTATCGTGACAACAAAAATATTTTTCAATAATTTTTTAATAATTTTCTAGCGATACGATTCGGACAAAATTTCATGATGTTTCCCAGAACATACGCGCAAAAACTACAGTTCGAATGCCATCACCCATATCAAAAGTCGACCCGGTGCAAAAAAAATTAAGTGCTAGAAGCCGCTCCATTCAAAACGTGAGAAATACGACGTAGTCTCGGGATCTTGTCAAGAAAGTTTCAAGCACGTCTTGCACCTCGTTTCCTCCTGTATTATAACACGTGACGGATGTTTTTTAGACGAATTAATTCCGTTTGAGAGAAATTGGCATGAAAACCCGTGAAGAACCTTCGAAATTCAAATGAAAAGTGAATTGGGAAATTTCTCGCAGAATGGGGAAACACCGGATGAATACGAAGGCCCTGAAAGGAGCAGAAACCTTACGTAATAATTGTTCTTTTCGAAGGGAACTTTGTTGCAAGCACTAATAAAACCGGAATAAAAAACATAACTTGAATCAGACGAATGGAGAGGGCCTTATGAAATAATTTTTCTTCCTGAAAGGAACTTTATTGCAAATATACCTTTTTTGTTTCTGCCGAAAATAATTAACTTTATAATGATAGGGTGGAATAATTGAACAACCGGAACGAGATTATGAAAAAAGCGGCGAGAGAATTTTTAATTTTTAGGGTACTAAAAAGAAATAGGTAGTAATTTTAATTAAAAACTTGAGAAGTATCTTTTGTTTTAGTAGCGCGAACAAATAAAGTTTGAAGGGCGGGTGTTTTGTATCCCTTAATTAGTAGGAAATTAAAGTCTCGCTGGATGGTCATTCACGGGAATTCCTAGTTTACTCCTCGTTGATTTACGCCATAATTTGAACGCTTGTTAAAGCTTCCAGACAAATATTCCACTATATCCCAACTCTTTTCCATTCGAAGGAACGTTAAAAGTTCTCGAATTTAGGGATTTCGTTCCATGAAGGCGGACGGCAACAGCCATCAATTGAATTTTTAGGACTTATTGGATAAGAAGCGATTCAACTCTTCGACGAAAGTTTCGGTTTATTTGAAACCTTCTTCAGGGTTCTTGAACGAACAATGAATGCAAAAACACATTGTAAAATTGATCTGAAATTCGGTACTCGATTGTAAAATAGCTATTCGGGGAATTTCAAGCGGTTTCTGACGGTTACTTTGTGAAATAAAAAAATTTTGAAGACATTTTTTTTCTAGTGATACAATTTTCAAGAAATTTTGCTAAAATTAGCGCGTCGGCATTCTACAGGTAACTACCCACCAAGTTTTAATTTGATCGGATTTGTATATTTTGAATTATCCAGAAAATAACAAGAAAATTTAAGATGGGTATAACTCCGAAACAATTTGGGTTATATCAATCTGAAATTTGGTTGTTATTTCCTCAATAACTCAAAAAATACAAATCCGATCCAATTCAGTCGTAGTTATTAGTTCGTAGAATGCCAACGCGAAAATTCTTGCAAAAATTCGTGAGGATCGTAGCACTAGAACATTTTTAATAAATCATTGAAAAAAAATTGGTTCAAGCACTGACGTGAAGTCAGAAGCTTTTGCGCGTATGTTCTATTGTCCATTCTTCTGTATTGGACACCCTTAATCGAATTTACCATGGTTAATTATGTTGTCCATTCTCCTGTATTGGACACTCTTAATTCAAATTTACCATGGTAAATTCGAATTAAGTGTCCAATACAGGAGAATGGACGACATAATTAACCATGGTAAATTCGATTAAGGGTGTCCAATACAGAAGAATGGACAATAGAACATACGCGCAAAAGCTTCTGACTTCACGTCAGTGCTTGAACCATTTTTTTTTTCGTGATTTTTTTTAAATTTTCTTTAGGCGCGGTTCTTAAAATTTTTTTTTTCGTCATTTTTTTCAAATTTTCTAGGAGTACGGTTCTTACAGAATTTTAAACACGTCTTTGTGTTGATTTTCTACTACTAGTTACCAAGCTTCAATTCAATCGAATATTTATTTTTTGAGTTATCAAGGAAACAAAATTCCAGGTGGATATAACTCGGAAACCGTTAAACCGATTATGCCCAAAAACGAACTCAACTCTCCCTTTCGGATACGCAACCTACCCTGAAAATTGCAAGTCCCTATCTCCTTTGGTTCGAAAGTTATCGAGGCAACGGTAACCCATCTACTGAACTCACACAAGAATGCTCGAATCTCCAACAATATTCAACCGATCGTGTTAAAACTTGAAACTTGGCAGTAGAGTCAGGTAATGAACGGTCTCGCAAAATCTCAGCAATTTCAAACGTATAGTTACTGATATATAGAATTTTTTTTTTATTTTCAATGATTTATTAAAAATTTTCTACAAATGCTACCCTCACAAAATTTCGCCAAAATTTTCGCGTTGGCATTCTACCACTAATAACCATGTTTGAATTCAATCAGTTCAGTATTTTTCGAGTTAATGAGGAACAAAAAACCACCAAATTTCAGATGGCTATAACTCTGAAACCGTTTGGTCGATTATGCTCATTAAAAAACTCAAATGTGGCATTCATATGCACAACATAACCTGAAATTTTGAAGCCGCTATCTCTTTCCGTTCTCAGGTTATCGTGACAAAAAAAATATTTTTTAATAATATACGTATACATACATACGTATCGCCCAAAATTTCACAAACGTGCTCAGGTTCATATTCTACAACTACTCACCAAGTTTCAATTCGATCGGATTTATATTGGTTGAAAACAAAATTATTACTCGGAAACCACTGGGCCGATTATGCCCATTAACGAACTTGTCCGTCGTATTGCGATGCACCACCCACCCTGAAAATTTCAAGTCGCTAGCTCTTTTCGTTCTCAAATTATCGTGGCAACGGACGGCCGTACGGCCGGACGGACAGAATCAAATTTGACCTCGAATTCTTCATCGGGGAGTCGAACTAAATCGTTTGAGACCAATTTCGTCAAAAAATTCGAAAGTTACAGACATTTGGGCAAAACTATAACGCGATGTTCCCCAGAACATACGCGCAAAAATTGGTTCAAGCACTGACGTGAAGTCAGTAGATTTTGCGCGTATGTTCTCTTGTCCATTCTCCTGTATTGAACACTCTTAATCGCATTTACCATTGTGAATTATATTGTCTGTTCTCCTGTATTGGACACTCTTAATCGAATTTATCATGGTGAATTCTATTGTCTGTTTCCTGTATTGGACACTCTTAATCGAATTTACCATGGTGAATTTGTTGTCTGTTCTCCTGTATTGGACACTCTTAATCGAATTTACCATGGTAAATTCGATACAGGAGAATACAGGAGAATGGACAATAGAATTCACCATGGTAAATTCGATTAAGAGTGTCCAATACAGGAGAATGGACAATAGAACATACGCGCGAATCTTCTGACTTCACGTCAGTGCTTGTTTTTTTATACTTTCGCTGGGTATCCTACATGTTTGTGTCCCTCAATTCCTGAATAAGTAAATAAAATAAATAAATTTTTGAACTGTGCCTTGAAACATTTTTAAATTCATTTTAACATTCACACCAAATATGAATATTCTTCCACCAGTAATCGACCCAGTTCAATTTTTCGGATAATCGCTCTTCATTTACAATTTATCTTTCTTGTATCAATATGAGAGCTCAACTTTTAACAATATTGGATTATAAGTCGAGATCGTGTTTATTTACGATGGCTTTTCGATACAGGCAAGACCTCCTCGGTAATTCAATAATTGAACGATTCTACATCGATCATCATACCAAGAAGCGGCCTTTAAAATTACATTCTCGTAAAAATTTCGACTCCCCTACTGACAATTCGATATTTAATAATACGTTTTAGCGGAGGCTGCGTTCGGAGGTAGGATAAAGTATCCTAATATCTGAAAATGGAATCTGCCCTGTTTTATGAAGCACGTCCTAGGCGATGCAATTTATAAAAAGCAGAAGTTTTTCCAATAAAACCCGCAATAGATGTAGCATGTTCTGATTGGAAAAGTTGATGTTGAATTGACTTCGTTTTCGAACGCGCCCCTGAGTTTCAGATATATCCCGAACCTGTGTACAATTGAATTCGATACATGTTTCGTTGTTTCGTTATACGAGGATGGTTTTCGAATTATTGTGTATTAGTTGGCGTTGAATGACAAATGTAAATGCAGTGTCAGGCAAAATTGTATTGTTAATTGACGAAAAAAAAAATTCTGGTTGGCCGTAGGCACGATAACTCTCGAACGAAAGGAGTTAGAGGATTGAAATTTGCAAGGTGGGTTTGGAGCGTAAATATCTCGGACGAGTTCGTTAATGGGCGAAATCCATCAAGTGGTTTCGGAGTTATGGCCGATTTTAGTAAAAACATTTTTTATGAATATTTCCGAAACCGATCACTCGATCTGTCTGAAATTCAGCATCAAATAGTAGAATCATGATCTTCATACGCATGTAAAGTTTTGTATTGACCAGGTTACGGCAAAGTGTCAAAACAAAATTTTGAAAATAAAAAAAAATTTCTACAATAACTCTCGAACGGAATGAGCTAGGCAGTTGAAATTTTCAGAGTAGGTTAGGGAGATGAATATCTCGGTTATGTTCGTTATTGGGCAAAATAGGCCAGAAGGATTCGGAGTAAGGAAAAACATTTTTTTTTAAGTAACAAATTTCAAATTCAATTTTTGGGCGCATGTTCTAGGGGAACATCGTCCTATCATTTCGTCCAAATGTCTGTAATTTTCGAATTTCGAGCTGAAAATTGGCTAATAGACTAATTCGGACTCCCTGATCACGAATCCGGTGTCAGACTTTTGGGTGCCGTACGGCCGGCCGGCCGGCCGGCCGTAGGCACGATAACAGGAGCACCGAAGGTCCTATCGACTTCAAACTTTCAGGGTAGGTTTCTGATCAAAATGCGACGGTTAAGTTCGTTAACGGGCAAAATCGGCCGGACGGTTTAGGAGTTATAGACATTTAAAATTTTGAGGTTATTTCCCTGATATTTCAGGAACTAAAGAAGATGTTGAATCGAAACTTGGTAGTCAGTTCGAGGATATAAACGCGCAACTTTTGGCAAAATTCTGTTATGATCGAAATGTTGGTAATTTTTAAAAAAATATTTCTTTTAATTTTTTCGAAAAAAAAATTTTTTTTTCGTGAACTATTAATCAGATTGCAACAAAAACTTGTACTAACGTCAATTGTAGTATTTTGCAACATTGTACAAAATTTTGGCTCTATACGATTTCAATTTCTGGAGATATAAGACAAAATGTGTCAAATTTCCTGGGTCTCTCTCAGTATTTTCATCGATTATTCTATGAACTCTTTGAATTCCACCGAAAACAAATTCAAAGACATAAACATAAAGAATCAAGTCATAGTTTAGACGTCGAAAGAAGGACGATGTTGATCGACTTGAAAAGGTACCTATTTCAAGAAATGCAATAATGAAATGCTTAATTTATGGATATAATATTATCTAAGTATTGTTGGGATCGGGCAGTTGGAAAATTTTTTAATAAAAAAATTTGTACCGACGTTAAATCAAGCATTCTACACGAGTGTGCAAAATTTCAGTTCGATACGATCTCAATTCCAGAAGATATTGCTTAAAATTCACATTCCAGCGTGTTTTGACGTTCTATGGTCACAGAAAATCGTCACAAAAATCTATTTACCTCATTTGACGGCTGTTTGTCAAATCAATTAATTCCAATAATTGATGTCAGATTTCCTACATACCAAGTTCAAACACATTTTATTATATGGAAAACACTTATTATGATCACGTTCTACAGGAATTGATACTAAATAGAAGCTAGATGAAGATTATTGTAATGGAAAATTTGTGTTCCAGAATAATATTAAGGTATTCAACATGATACTGCTTTTTTTCTTTACTGGTCAGTACTGGCCACAAGGAAGATGAACATGCGCCCAATAGCTCCTGTCCACAGGGCTTGAACCAATTTTTATTTAAGATGCAGTTTCGCCATAAAAATCCATTGATATCATTTTCAACTCCAACAAGCTAATACTTTCGTAGATATGATTTTTCTAAATTTCAATAATGAATCGTACTTCTATGTTTTCACAGAATTATTCTATCTAAGCTTTATTATATGATCTGTGTTCATACTCGTACATGTCATCCTGGTCTATAACAGAGAGTTAAATTCATTTCAGCTATTTTAATTTGATTTCTTCCATAGTGCAGTTCTCATTCTCAAATTGCTCATTTATTCTTGATAAATAAACTATTATTCGAATTGAATTTCCTTTATGATGCAGTTCTATCATAAGAATACATTGATATAATTCCCAACTCCGAGAAACCAATACTTCCGGAGATATAATTTGTCCGTTTCAACAAGAGCGCCAGAAAGCTCCTGACCACAGGGCTTTTTTTTGCAATTGAATCATCCAAACGAATACACAGGTCATTCAATGAGGCGAACTTCTGCTACACTACTTATAGATGGAGGAGCCAACATTGAGTCTTTGAAACGACACGGAGGTTGGAAGTCAAGTAGTGTAGCAGAAGGCTACATCGAGGATTCGCTGCGAAATAAGAATGAGATTGCTGGTAGGATATTGAGGGTCAACGAATTCCCTGGAACCAGCAACCCAGATTACTCTATTGAGGCATCAGCTTTTGAACAGAATCCGAGACAGAATACTACCATTTCATTATTACATGGTTTTAATTTTCAAAATGCAATATTGACCAATTGTACATTCAATGTAACTTTAACGGATAAAAATGACGTTTCAATTAGATAATGTTTTGTTCATGGTAACCAATTCATCTTTTGCATAGTAACACTTTTCCTACCGCCGACCGGAAAAGTGTTGCATAGCCTCACTTCTCCTCCTTTGCGGAGAAATAGAACTTTTCGATGATCCTCTCAATCGAAAAATGAAGTTATTATTGTACGTTTGAAAATAAAAAAAAAATATTCATCATTCAGAAATACATCCGGAAGATGTAATCATTTCTTGCGTTATTTCCATATAAAATGAATTTGACAGGGACATATTCGATCTCATTTCTCCGATACAGTTTCAGTCTGGACCCGACCCCACCTTTGCATGATATGTATTTTTCAACGACCCTTGTTTATTGCATCTATTGGCCGGCGCACTCCAATTTCGACCCATTAATATTTGATCGTGACTTATACGAAGTTTTCTCGTTTTGTCCGGGGGCAAACATCTGCATGAAAATAAAATTTCTAATTCGTTTATTAATATTGGATGTGAAAGCGGAATATAAGAAAGGTCTCCCTTGTCCTACCCAGTCCTCAAAAGTCCACCCCGCCTAGCCGAAGGAGAAGGCTTGACGTTTTTATTAAACTAGCGAGGTATGTTACCGCTGGCCGGACTTGCCATATTTTATTATTGCCTTACATTATTTATCCGCATACAGTGGCCTGATGTATGCAGGGTTGGACTCTTGCTACGCGGATCATTTCTACTTCTTTTCGCCCCGCACCAACTGGAACATAGGATAAGGTGAACTGTATATTGTATATTGTTGTTGGGTGTAACGTTGCACTGCGACCTTAAGTTAGATTGTGCACCCCCGTCATCACCATCTACTGCTCGCCTTCCAGTTCCAGAGTTCTGATGAACTCCTGTATCTGGGATGGCTTCAAGGAGGCTACGTCTTCGCTCCTGCAGATCTCTTGCCCAAAGCACTCCTTGCGTTGGTTTGGGATGGCGAGGCATTTCGTTATCAGGTTATCAGGAGTTACTTCCTCCTCCCAACAGAATCTGCACTCGTCAATTTCTGCTAGCCCTAATCTCATTATATGCTTCCTAAGGCCGCAGTCCCTGTGAGGAATCCAGTGAGGAGGTCCAGCGTGTTCTTACTGAGGTGCAAGTATTTCTTGGATCTGACAGCATCAAAGTTTCGGAGGAATTTCTCGAAGTAGTACATTCCAGGGAGAGTTCTCCAGAAAATACCTCTTTCAGTTTCTTCATTCCTCCGAAATTCACTTTTGTAGGTGTATCTACCAACCCCACAGTAGGATTCCGGACCAATAATGGAGGTTTGTGCTCCTTTCTTTGCAAGTGTGTTGGCCTCCTCATTTCCTGTGATTCCCACGTGACTAGGAACCCAGACCAAGGAGACCCTGTTGTTCTTGCCTACTTCATTGAGTTTTCTTCAGCACTACCATATTAGCTTGGATTCGATAACATGGAAGCTCAGAGCTTTAATAGCAGCTTGACTGTCAGAGTGGATTGCTATATCCAATCTCTGATAGTTTCTTTCTAGGTTCATTTCCACGCATCTTTCTATTGCAAGTACTTTGGCCTGAAAGATGCTCGGATAGGAGCCTACCGATAGTGAGCATTTGGTGCCTGGTCCATATACTCCAGCGTCAGCTCCTGTAGTGGTTTTTGAACCGTCTGTGTACCATTTAATGGCATTTCTTTCGAGAACTTCATTCATTCATCGATTTTAACAATCAACAAATATTCCCTCGTGTGCAGAGCTGGTCACCACATCGCTCAGTGTTCCCCCAATGAGGAAAGCGTCAGTCAGGGCAAATACGTACCGGTTTCATGGGTATTGCCAATCATCAGCGTAACTTAGCACACTAAATGATAAACGAAGGAGTTGATACCAAAAGATTGGACAGTAAATATGGGAAAGAAAGACATGACCGAATTTTAAGAAGCAACGGTGAAGACAATGTGGAATGGTTCGTGCAAACTCTTGTTAGGAAACTACCATAATGATTATATTTTCATGATCCAATTCTACATCTTCTGAAACATAATCCCCAATATTTGCACATAAATTATTCAATATGCAAAAGTTAATATTATTGTTGGTATCAAAACAGCCTTGTATATTCACAGATTCAAGATGCGGAACCTTGTTTTCCAACGCAAAATATTTTCAAAGTACTAATTATATAAATAAACTAGAACAGAAACTAGAGCGTCAATAAATATGTTGTCTCTTATAGGTAGATAAGATTGAACGAACAGTGAACACAGATAGAATTCGCATTCCGTGAAAACATAGAAGTACGATGTATTATCGAAATTTTGAAAAATCATATCTCCGTTAGTATCAGCTTGTAAGAGTTGAAAATTACATAAATGGATTATTATGATGGAACTGCATCTTAAATAAAATGAATCCGAAAGTTGTAACGTGAAAAAAAAAAATTTTTATTACTCCGAAACCAGTAACGAATGTAACCGAGATATTTATCTCCCAAACCTACTCTGAAAATTTCAACTGTCTTCGGATTCTTGATCAGTAAGTCGAACCAAGTCGTTTAAGACTATTATCAGCCAAAAATTCGAAAATTACAGATATTTGAGCAAATTGATAAGCAATCTGTTCCGAGGAACAAGAGCGCCAAAAGACGGCTCGAAGGCTCATGCACTATTTCGTGAGGCGTGAATAAACAATGAAACATGCGCGCAAAAGCTCTTGACTTCATGTCAGTACTTTTCTCAATTATTTATCCCGAAAAACTGGCTAAGAATATGTTACGGTAGATCATGTCGGACCAGTCCACCCCTGCCTTCGTGCTCCCTTCCTTTCTGTCTGCATACAATATTCACTTTCTTCATATTCGATGTTTTCGGATAGAGTGAAAAACGGAAAGCTTCAGATGACACTGAGAGGAATCGGTCAATAAACTCGAGTAAAAATTAAAGCTTTATTGTTGTTCTTCAGAAGTGAGTTTCTGGTTTCAACTATGAAAGAAATATTAAAATGCTCCATCTAAATTGCGTGTTCCCTCATGATTATAAATAAAAGACTTGCTCACTCTTTTTCTGGAGGACAGGGAATATACCATTTAGGAGATTACTTTCTCGGTTCTGCTGAGTAATACGTATGTAATGTGACAATTCTCACATTTTCTGGATGGAATTGTTTGTATTAATTGCTGTAGTTTTCTTTCCTCTTCATCTACTCGGGATTTGGTGTACTGTTGCTTCTGTTTTCCTTAATAAAAGAAAAAAATCTTAACAGAGTTCTTCTATTGATCTATATACAGAAACTACACTGAGAAAACAGTTTATTCATATGTAATGAAGTATATTCATATTAATGAATTAATTTTCGATAGTTACAATTTTGGAACATGACTTTTCTGTATTACATTCATTTTCTGGTAATAACTCTATTTGATTATTAACGAATATTGCCCAAATAAATGCAGTATTTCTAAGAAACAAGTTTGAAATCAAGTTTTTCTCATTATTAACAATATTCTTGAATAATTAATAACATTTATTAATGAGGAACAAAACTCTCTCAAATAAAGAATTATCAATTATTAACCCCAACATTTCTTCCATTGTTTGTTCAACTACTGTTGAAAAATAATGACATCTTCTGAGCGGAGTGTAACAAAGAAGCAATATCTTCTTTATAGATCGTCTAGCTGATCATTATCTTCTTTCACACAAATTGGTGTTCTCAGATTCGACAATGTTATACATACTTCCTTATCCGCGGTTAGGTTAGGTTAGGTTAAGACTATCAGATGAATTTTATCTTTCAATAACTCTTCTTTGTTCCTTAGTTTGTCCTTTATACATTGACAAATATTTGGTCATTAAACAAATCATATTGAACACGTATATAAGGATATTTCATCTACCCAAGAAACAAATATACTTACATACTGTAATGATATAAGTCAACAAAACTGGGAAAGCTCTGTGGACAGGGGCTTTGGCGCTCTTGTCAAACTACCAGCGATTAATTATTCAAACTTCGACAAATCGTATCTCCGAAAGAATTGGTTTCTCTTTGTGGGTCTCACGAAGCTTCAATTAGCATAATTGTGGATTTAATTCGGTGGTTGCAACAAAAATGAACTGGATATTGACATAGAATTACACTGATTCGGCAATTAAGAGCTGTCAAAGCTTTGTGAAACCCACTGTAAGAGTTGGGAATTATATCAATGGATTCTTATGTTTGAACTGCATTATAAAAAATTAAATTCAAAACGTAGGTCTATGACTCACCCCATATGTTGGATTTACATACATCAGCAAATTATAATTAGAGCATTCTACGAAATCATAAGATTACAATTAATTATTAAAATATTGAAATATTAAAATATTGAATTACAGACATTTGGGCAAATTGATTAGCACTCTTTTCCGACGAACTAGAGCGCCAAAAAATAACAAGAAAATTCTATGTAAACATTTGAAATCGTGAATCTTTCATGAATGGAGCAGCTTATCATTTAATTCAACTTTAGAAATTTGTTCGAAATATTTTTTAACATTTTCTAGTCATACAATATTTTGCACAAGTCTTTCTGTCAGCTTTTTTTAACTTACTAAAATTAATAGTTTACGAGTTATTGGAAAAACAAAAGTTCAGATTGCTATAACTCCGAAACCACTCGACAGATTTTGCCCATTCGAAATCTCTGTGTCGAAATTAAATGTTTTAGACCATTTTTCCAAATATTACAGACATTTTGGCACTCTATTCAGAGAAAAGAAATATCCTAAAGCCCGTAGAGAGTGTCGATATTATCCTTATCTATAAGTTAGCATAACTGTCCTCTATACTCACGAGGAGTCTGAGCTTCATTTTTAATTAAGTTGGTTTACAGTGCTCCATTTAGTAATTTTTTTACAATAGATAAAAATATCCAAAACAAAGTGTCTGTTGTACATTTTGCATTACAAATGGAATTTCGACTGCGCAATTTTGGATATATAGGAAATTCAAAACAAAATTATTTTTCGCTTGTGTATAATATGTATTCGTAAAATCACTCAATAGCAAGAATTTCTCATGAGATAATTATTTGTTATAACAGCCCCGATTATCATCGAAAAGCTTAAAGTAATATATCAAACGTTTACGCTTTACATTTATTTCCAACGAAAAATCCGGAAAAATGCATTATCACATCATATAGTTTCATCTTACTTATTCGAAAAAAGCTACAGGAAAAGTTTGTTGGATACAGTGTGCTTGCTCATCCAGATCCTAAAACATCATACGCTTCCGATAAAGAAATATTCCTGTTTCTCGAGCAGGGATCTATTTCAGCGGTCCTTACGACATCTCGAGTCTGCGAGTCAAAACTAGCCGAGAGTCCATCCTGACCGGCTTCTTCCTCTCGAGGCGAACGAACCGGGAAGAAGGAAACTGGATCCTGGAAGCTTATGCAAGGATTCATACAATTAGGAGTATACGGGTATATCCGAGGTGAATTTGGTAAACACTTTTGTTAGAATGACACAATCAGATCGATATTTTTTTGCACGAATTGATTATATTCGAACGTATCACTTTTATTTGAATTTGTATATTATATTTCTGGAAATTAGGGTTTCAAAGTGTGTTCAGGAATTGAACGAATTGAACTGAAAATTACAGAATTTTGGGCACATTGATAAGCACTCTGTTCCGAGGAACAAGAGCACCAAAAAAAAGGGGAAAAGCCCTGTGCACAGGAGCTTCAGTCGGTGTCCAAATTCATAGGCAGAGCTGTCACCCATCCAGGTACTGAACTCGCCCAAAGCTGCTTAGCTCCAGGAAAAAAATAATATTCCCAAGAATTTAAATCCGACAGTAAAAACAAGCGTCCAAAAAAAACTGGTACACTTTTTGGCCGAGAATAGTATCTACTAGTAACTATTAGTTTCAACTCACATATGTACATTCACTGTTGGTTCGAAAATTAACGGTGCTGTGTTTGCGGTGGCATAAGGTTCCATTCAAATACATTTATCCACTATTTTTTCGAAATTGAACAGATCTGTGTGGAGTATGGTGTCTATTCGAATACATAATTCAACTGGTGGGTCAAAAACAGATAGTGCTGCATTTGTGGTAGCATGAGGACCCATTCGAGTATATGCATTACATGACACAGTCAATATTGACGTTGACTGTAATACACAGAATAATGCTGTGTATAATATGTGCATAAAGCTAATGAATGCATTGCATTGATTACTAAATAGGAGAATTAATTCTTTCATATGAAATGTGATCCTTATAACGTACAAGAGTATTTTGAGTTTTGTAAAGCTGAAAGAACTTATTTTCTTTAGTGTATCTAACGTTGACATTTTTTCCTATACAGATCTCTGTACTTTGAATTGAATAACCTATCTACGTATCTATCTATTGTTGTAACCTTAAGGTCTATTGTGCCTTGTGTAAAAAAACCTGCTTAAATGAGCTCTTTCTGAGCAAATACTTGCTTTTATCAAATCCTTGAAGTTTCCTTCGGATATTTTCACTTGGAAATACATATTTCTTCTTTCATATGGGAAAAATGTTTCTATATTTCAGTATCGTAATGAGTCCATTCCAGCATTAAAAACAGTGCTGGAAAAAACTCATTCCCGCATTGTTTCTAGTTATATTTTTCGTTTTGGTAGCCAGCACTGACATTCGATCCTATATCAAATTTCAACAGACGTCAACATCAATATAATATAATCTGGATATAGTAAAATAATTTTTGAGAGAAAAAGTTTTATTTTCATAAAAAAATAAGGTACTAGATATTTCCTTCTTGCTAATTTTCAATAATTTATGCTATTAGGAAAGTGTTTTAAATCTTATCTCCATGCCTGATTCAAATTCAAATTCCGTAATCTGTCAACTTTCGTAACAGTCACACCAACTGCCAAGATACGATACAAAAGTCACTAGGATGTATAATCCGAATTTTTCATTAAATTTCAACAGTATTTTACAAAACTTGCCTGAAATAGAGAAAATATCGTCTAGTACTCGTTGCAGAAGGCAATTCCAACACTCATGCATTCGGGTCCATTGCAGCACTGAAAACAGTGGTGGAATGAACTCATTCCCGCATTGTTTCTAGTTATATTTTTCGTTTTGTGGTAGTCAGCACTGACATTCGATCCTATCAAATTTCAACACACGTCAATTGACAATACAATATAATCTGGATATATAGTGAAATAATTGTTGAGGAAAAGCTTTATTTTCATTAAAAAATATGGTAATAGATATTTCCTTCTTGCTAATTTTGAATCATTCATGCTATTAGGAAACTGTTTTAAATCTGATCTCCATGCCCTACGTACGTTTCAAATTCAAATTCCGTAATCTGTCAACTTTCGTAACAGTCACACCAACTACCAAGATACAATACAAAAGTCACTAGGATATAATCCGAATTTTTCATTAAATTTCAACAGTATTTTCCAAAACTTGCCTGAAATAGAGAAAATATCGTCTAATACTCTTTGCAGAAGGCAATTCCAACACGCATGCGTTCGAAAACTCGCTCCTTCGTCGCTCATTTTTGATTTTCGCATTCGTGTTTTAACAGGAGCCCATTCTGCAACTTGTTTAAGAATATACTATTTTGGATTACCAACCATTTTCCAATCTTTGTGTGTAACTTGCGACACTGGTTCCTAATCCTATTACCTAGTTTTGTTATTTATAGATGTATTTCTCATCATTTTCAAACTGGTGTGTCTGTCAACCAGCAACCTTTCCCTGTCATTTCAGAGAATGACATTAACTCGAGCATAGAACGCTTGTGTTCTAGTATCATTGAAAAATGTTATTATCATCACTAAACTGCGTCTTAAAGATATGATGTTTTAATTCAATATTTTTTTACAGATAAAGAGCCGGCCTAACGGCCCCATGATGACGATGGACGTGTCCAAGGCCGAGACTCCCAAACCTGGCCCCAACACCGGCCAGCAAGAGTGCGCTGGTTGCTGCAAACCCATAACAGAACGCTACCTCCTGAAGGCGCTGGACCTCTTCTGGCACGAGGACTGCCTAAAGTGCGGGTGTTGCGATTGCAGGCTGGGCGAAGTGGGCTCCACGCTTTATACCAAAGCAAACTTGATATTGTGCAAACGGGACTATCTGAGACTGTTCGGAAACACGGGTTATTGCGCGGCCTGTACTAAGGTGATACCGGCTTTTGAGATGGTGATGAGGGCTAGGAATAACGTGTACCATTTGGAGTGTTTCGCGTGTCAACAGTGCAACCATAGGTGAGGTTCCTTAATTTTACATTCTTTTATCGGTTTTTCATCACTGCTTGAAATATCCATTTAGAGGTTGATGTAAGATTCAATTCATTGCTATCATGAACATTTATTGCGAACACTACACTAGTAACTACACTCTTATATCACTCTTTTAAATCTTTTTTTTCTGACACTTTACGGCAACCCGATCAATACATAACTTCGCATGCATATAGAAGTCATTATTCTCCAATTTGATGCTAAATTCAGATAGATCGAGTGATCGGTTTCGGAAATATTCATAAAAAATGTTTTTACTAAAAACGGCCATAACTCCGAAACCGCTTGTTGGATTTCACACGTTCACGAACTCATCCAAGATATTTACGCTCCAAACCTATCCTGCAAATTTCAATCCTCTAACTCCTTTCGTTCGAGAGTTATCGTGTTAACGGCCGGACAGAATCGATTTCGATCACGGATTCTTGATCAGTGAGTCGAATCAAATCGTTTAAGACCATTTTCATCGAAAAATTCGAAAATTACAGACATTTGGTCAAATTGAGAAGCACTCTGTTCCGAGGAACAAGAGCGACAAAAATATCAAAATATCATTGATGTATATAGATATTCTTTTGACTGAGAGCTTTAAATGTGTTAGCAGAGGTTGGTGTAACATATCAAACGTAAATTTTTCCGGCTCATTTTTTCATTCTTTTACACAATACAAAGTAAAACATCCATCTATGGGCATGCTAGCCCTACATAAGGGCCCTGTAGCGGTCTTCGAACATCTGAAGTTGTGAATAAAAGAGGGAATATCTTTGAAAACTAGCGGAGGCGATTCTTCTCCAAGAGATCCCATGCGCCTACAGATAAGTATATTTGTGAGAGGAGACTTTTGAATGGTTATATACTATTTTTAGTTTGTTCGTTCTTCTCCTCTTGTCTTTTCATTTTTCAGGTCGAGATTCGGGTACCTTGGAGAAACCTCCCCTTTTTTGACGAAGGAGTCCATATTGAAGAAATAAATGCCTATCAATATTTTTAAATTGCAGCAAATTTTGGGAACAATAGTTACAAATCACAACACTCACGGGTAGACAGGGTTTTTGGCGCTCTTGTTCCTCGGAACAGAGTGCTTATCAATTTACCCAAATGTCTGTAATTTTCGAATTTTTGGCTGAAAATGGTCTCAAACGATTTGGTTCGACTCACTGATCAAGAATCCGAGGTCGAAATCGATCCTGTCCGGCCGGCCGACCGGCCGTAGGCACGATACCTCTCGAACGAAAGGAGTTAGCGGATTGAAAATTGCAAGGTGGTTTTGGAGCGTAAATATCTCGGACAAGTACGTTAATGGGTGAAATCCATCAAGGGTTTTGGAGTTATGGCCGATTTTAGTAAAAATATTTTTTATGAATATTTCCGAAACCGATCACTCGATCTATCTGAAATTTAGCATCAAATTGTAGAATCATGACCTTTATACGCATGTGAAGTTTTGTATTGACCAGGTTACCGCAAAGTGTCAAGAAAAATGTTGAAAATTAAAAAAACATTTCTACAATAACTCTCGAACGGAATGAGCTAGGCAGTTGAAATGTTCAGAGTAGGTTAGGGAGTTTGCTGTTGGCCAAAATAGGCGAGATGGTATCGGATTAACGAAAAAAAAATTTTTTTTTCAACTTACAAATTTCAAAATATTTTTTTTTAAGATGCAGTTTCACCCTAAAAATTCATCGATATCATTTTCAACTCCAACAAGCTAATACTTTCGGAGATATGATTTTTTTGAAATTTCAATAATGAATCGTACTTCTATGTTTTCACAGAATGCTATAATTATTCTATCTATGATTTATTATATCATCTGTGTTCATACTCGTATATGTCACCTTGTTCTATAAGAGCGAGTCAAATTCATTTCAGGTATTTTAATTCGATTTCTTCCATGGTGTAGTTCTCATTCTCAGATTGCTCATTTAATCTTGATAAATAAACTATTATTTGAATTGAATTTCCTTTATGATGCAGTTCTATCATAAGAATACATTGATATAATTCTCAACTCTGAGAAACCAATACTTTTGGAGATATAATTTGTCTGTTTGAACTAGAGCGCCAGAAAGCTCCTGTCCACAGGGCTTGAACCAATTTTTCTTGAGTTAAGGTCCATAATACAGAAACGAATGCGCAAGTGGTATGAACTATTAGATTTTAAATTATGAGATGAAAAGATGATAGTATTTTATTAATATATTTTGAACTACTAAGATAATTTCTTCGTAATCCACTACCTACTCAAATATCAGGAATAAATGGACAATCTGCTATGATTGTCTCCAGCCTTGCTCTAGACATTTCGATGATGCTTATTTCCTTAGGTATTTCGAGTTGTGAAAACTATGCACCTAGTGTAAGTTGCAACAACCCATTCCACGAGGTTGAATCATTGCGCATTGCTCATTTAATCTTGATAAATAAATTTAATGACCATTTGTGAAGCATCTTAGATTGCTCTTTTTTTTAAATGATAAATTTTGAAGCATTTTTTTGTAAACGACAATTTTTTAAAATTTAATTTCCTTCATGATTCAGTTCTATCATAAGAATCCATTAATATAATTCCAAACTCTGAGAAACCAATACTTTCGGAGATAAAATTTGTGTGTTTGAACAAGAGTGCCAGAAAGCTCCTGTCCACAGGGCTTGAACCAATTTTTTTTGCTGAGGTTTTTCCCTAAGCTCTTGTATCATATGTCGAATTGTATATCATTGATGAAGTTTGGAGACGAAAATAGATCATTTGTTTGAATACCCAACTATAATACTCCAATTAACGAAACGAAAAAAAGATTTCTCCATAGGGAAATTACTGTCGCGTTCTATTCGAATCCATCCCCTTAAAGAAGTGAAGATGTTTCAACCATTTTACCCGGACAATCCGCCCTGACTTACCTTTATTTGCATACACTCACCCCGATCCCATACACGGTGACCAGTATAGTCTTCCTTACACACTTTACAGGCCATAGGGGAAATCATTTCGGCATCATCCCGCACCCCTCCCGTCGGTTGATAGATATGCGGCCGGTTCTGCGCCTCCCGGATGGTCCCGTCGCCCTTGCAGGACCCGCCAGGACGAATTATTCGCGCAAAGGACAGCTCCATCCGGTCCGAATCAATTTTAAATCGCGCTCACACGTGTCGCGAAGAATGAAAATATGAAAAAATCATGATATGGACGGCAATCTGGAGGAAAGGATATGTCTTCGGGGGTGATTCGATAAATGGAGTCCTGGCAGGACATTCCGGTTCATGGGGTTTCGTTCGTGAGATTGAAAATTGCCAGGAAGGTGTCTATTTCTTTTCAGTTCAGAATGTACGATTTGAATTTTTTTATTGCGACATAGACGTTTCTATTTCGGTAATGGAAATGGAGAGAGAGTGTTCGCTAAGTGGAATGCCAAAATGAAATGATATACAGGGTGAGTCTTTGTTCACTGCATTAATTTTAACCAAAGATTCCTCTCATCAAATGAAACACTTTTTTCATTTAACAATTTTCCAAATTCAGCTCAGGTAAAAAGATACAGGCTGTTGAAATTTTGAAAAAAAATCAGTTTTTATTTTGTAGCTTTGACATCCTTTTTTCGAATAAAATGAATGTTGGCGTAAAGTTTCCTATAACTATGATACATATTTTCGAAATATTAGTTATTTTCTACTTCTACTGGTTTTCTAGTTGTGGACTCGTGGATTCATAAAACTAAACGAAATTAGCATAAAGAAAGCATATAAAGATTTTCTTGAGTCATTTCAAGAATATTCCATCGTTTTAGAACATTATATTATTCTTCATCATTTCTCCTTAAACGCACCGTTTTCGAGATATTCTTCATTGAATGTTTTAAAATGGAAAACTCCAGAAATTTCACTACTTTTATGGATCCATCCCTGAGCGTTGGAATCCCGAATCAAGCTGTAAACCACGTTACCATGCCTTATTCTCGTCCGTCAACAATGTCATAGATAATTTATATGCGGGAGTGTATTAGCACATTGTGAAATCTTTAAACGCTTGTAACTTTTTACCTGAGCCGAATCTGGAAAAATGGTGAATGAAAAAAGTGTTTCATTTGATGAGAGGAATCTCTGGTTAAAATTAATGCAGTGGTCAAAGGCTCACCCTGTATAGTGCGTTTCAAAAAGTACGCACCAAGTGAAAATTTTCTCGCCTGTATAGTTTATTGAAATTTGGGTTTTCGGGAGAGTTGGTGCTCAAGAGACGATGATTTTCGACAAATATGTCATTGATCGTGTTACTCTGCAAACCTGTCAAAATTGACATTTTTTTAGAAAAATTACCAAAAGACGTAGAAATCAGAACAATATCAAAAAGTTTCTGAAATAAATGTTGCTCAGAATTTCATTTACTCCAAACTGCCTAATTTCAGAGTGAAAATTCAGACATGATTTGATATTGATATTTTGATGATAGCACGTAAGTGGCAGCTGTGGGCTTTGCGAAAATTTCAAAAATAATTCGGAATGTAATTCCAATGCAAGAGACATTATACACAATTCAAATAAAGTTAATATTAATTTAATGTTCCTCATAAATTATGATTTCTACAGTGAAAGCCTCACAATCTTCGTGCAAACCGAATTATACTTAAGAAATTTAATGCGCAAAGAGCTAATATCTCGCTAATTATTCTTAAAACATCATAAGAAATTAAATGCTTCGATTTTATATCTGAAGAATAATTCTTGATTATATTTTCTCAAATACTCTAAAAAAGCAATACAGACCTCATCTAAAACAAAGATACCTGTGAAAATGAAATCGAGCTGACAGGCGGATAATTTCTGATGATGTTCCAAAAATGATTAGGGAGATATTAGCTCTTTGCGCATTTAATTTCTCAAGAATAATTCGGTTTGCACCAAGATTGTGGGGTTTTCACTATAGAAATCATAATTTATGAGGAACATTAAATTAATATAAACTTTATTTGAATTGTGATAATGTCTCTTTCATTGGAATTACATTCTGAATTATTTTTCAAATTTCCCCAAAGCCCACAGCATCAGAATATGAATATCCAAGGAATATCAAAAAATTTCGGAATTTCACTATGAAATTCTGAGCAACATTTATTTCAGAAACTTTTTGATATTGTTCTGTTTTCTACGTCTTTTGGTAATTTTTCTAAAAAAAATGTCAATTTTGACGGGTTTGCAGAGTAACACGATCAATGACATATATGTCGAAAATCATCGTTTTATGAGCACCAACTTTCCCGAAAACCAAAATTTCAAAAAAATATACAGGTGAGAAAATTTCCTTTGGTGCGTACTTCTGGAAACACACTGTATGTGTGAAATTCAGTCCTCCTTACATAGAAACAAAGTCGTTTCCCGCTGTCTGTTTGTTCCTATGTATGCCTAGATCTTTAAAAGTACGTGAAGGATTTTGATGCGGTTTTTTTAATAGATAATATACCTACATAATATATTAGAGAAACACTGATAATTTTAGAGGTTTCTAATGTTATGTCATAAATAAACACATTATTTTGAATTTTTTGAACAAATGTAATATGCACCTCGACGAAAAACTGTCTATTGTCTAGCCTGCTTGCTATCCTCAGCTCCGCCTCGGATATCAATTTGCAGACTCGACTATAATGACAATTTCTCGTCCTTGGTACATAAATAACTATCCTTATTGAGATCCCTCATTATCAACCATGTAGGGACTGAAAATTTTAAACTAATATCTAATTATTCAAAAGCATACAAGTATCATAATCCCTAGCAATCAACCATTCAACTCGAGAAATGTGATTGTGTCTGATGATTCAATAAGTAAAGTCGGCTCACGCTAAGTATCCTAACGTTCATCCTATTTAATCTAAAACAACTGATGGCCGCATATCCCGAATAAAGCCCCTACTACAGGAACAAAACATTCCGTGGACGCAGCATCCACACACGTACGCACATACTAGCGCATATATTTGTACTTGGAGGACACAGGGTCTCTTTTATATAAACAGTTTAATTGGTGTTCTAAATCATCCTCATTACCAAGGGATATAAAAGCATTGTGTTGACCTACGCTATATTGGATGGAGAGCTGCTCTTCTGTCCAACAAATGGTAATACAACGATGTGCAGGATCGTCCTCGGCAGTTTTAATGTTTCACATTCTCATTTTTAGCCAGTAATTGCCATGCTTTGGAAGTATCTGCCTCTATCTTTTATGGTGCATAGAATGCGGAGTTTTGGATCTGTCCAAGAAATTATATTTTCGTCAACCTCTATGAAAAGTGTCATTTACTAATTTGCGTCCGCAAAATTACTTTCTCCTCCGCTGTGGTCACTATAAATACGGCGTGATACGGTACAATACAAACATAAGTGTCTGTAAGAATAACTGTCAGTGTTGTGGTCACTATGAATACGGTTCAATACAAACATAAGTGTATGTGTCATTTGCTATTGTGAAATTATTTAAGACAAGGGCGTAGCCAGGAATTAATTTCTGGGGGGGGGGTTGGGTGTGTAAGGGTCACTTTCTACAGCATTTTTTTTAAGAGAAACATAACATTTCGTGGGGGGGGGGGGACACCAAATCCCTCCCCCCACTGGCTACGCCCTTGATTTAAGAGGTCCGAAATTCATAAAAATATGTGGAGGTTGACGAAAGTAGTTATTTATGTACCAAGGACGAAAAACTGTCTATTATAGTCGAGTCTGCAAATTGATGTCCGAGGAGGTGCCGAGGATAGCAAGCAGGGTTTATGGGGATGGCACAGGGTGCAACAAAAACTTAGAAAATGCATAAAAATTTGGTAAAAGTGGAACAAAAATTGACCTGTTTCAGGATTTTGTTCCCGAATATTTTTCTTCTGAGAAAATGAATTTGTTCCATAATTTTTACGCGCACTGTATATGTGGTGACAAGAGCGATTCGACATGGTACCGGGGTCGAACCGGGTTTTCATCGCATGACTCAGACCAGAGATATCTGCACATTTGTAACAATGGATTCATGGAATCGACCCTCAACTTTTTAATTCCCGGTGCCCTATCAATTTTCTCTAGTGACAGAAAAATTGCCGGTATCGGAAACAGGGAGAATAACATCCCCCCTTTTTCGTCAAGTGTTATAATGTTTCCCGTAAACGTAAGACCCTTACTCAATTTCAGCGAATTCTGGCTTTAAGTTTCCGAGATTTGATTTATTAGTGAATTTTTATTCCGCTTCTAGTTATAATTCTAATTAATAAGCTAAAAACCAAATCTCGAATGGATATATTTCCGAAATCATTTAGCGGATATTCCCCATCAACGAACTTGCGATTTACTCCTGTCCAAAGCAAAATCAAAAACTAACTCCCATTTTTTGGGATCCAAAGCTGATAAATTCTATGGTCATGTCCGGACGATATCTAAGCTAACGAATCCACCAATTTACAAGTTTGATTACATTCCAAGACTGTTCACACCTCAATTACACAATATAATATGTCATTGACTTTATTTTGAAACAGCGTAATGCTGACTGAACTTAAAGTTAATACCGAATGTCAAAGTGACAATAGTCGATGTTATTTCAAACCGGCAGTACCAGAGACAGCGCATCTAACAATCCGTACTAAACGACTCATACTGGATCTGATTGCGAATCATCCACGGACCCACTCAAATACACATACAAAATCTCATCGAAATCGGTCACTTCGCTTAGGAGGAGTTCAGTCACACTCACACTCCGAAGAATTATTTATATACATCAATCACTAAGTATATTCATACCGTCTGTACGTGCATTCCCAGAAAACTTCTTACCGAAGCGATATAAATCCGGACCTGGCTTATCCCAACTTCGTCCCTTATGATCGTACATGCATCCACCGCGAACAATGATATTCGCGAACAAAACATCATGTGTTATTTAATTAATCTCGAATATACGCACAATCTCGTACCGTTATAATAGCGCCATTCTGTAGGCTCGTACGAGATTTCCTCATACATACATGCATGTAATGTGGGTAGGTACGTACATGGTATTGACCCACCTTCGTCTTACTCGATTCTTCAACGCGTGAATCAAGGACACTAAGGTGAGGGGTTGGTTTAATAAATTTGGATGGTTAATTCCGGGTGTATATACAGAATGTTCCGGAAGGAATGCCACAAACGGAAACCATTTTATATCACCATTTTCGACCGCTTTCGTTTAGCATTTCTGAAATAAAATATAAGTAAATTTAATACATTTGCATACATCTTGTTGATAGGTCTGTGAAAAAAGTATTGGTTCAAGCACTGACGTGAAGTCAGAAACTTTTGCGCGTATGTTCTACTTCTAAGGGTACGGTTCTTACAAAATTTTAAACACGTCTTCATGTTGATTTTCTACTACTAGTTACCAAGCTTCAATTCGATCGAATATTTATTTTTTAAGTTATCAAGGAAATAATATTCCAGGTGGGTATAACTCGGAAACCGTTACACCGATTATGCCCAGAAACGAACTCAACTCTCTCATTCGGATACGCAACCAACCCTGAAAATTGCAAGTCCCTATCTCCTTTCGTTCGAAAGTTATCGAGGCAACGGTCACCCATCTACTGAACAAACACAAGGCTGCTCGAATCTCCAACAATATGTAACCGATCGTGTTAAAACTTGGAACTTGGCAGTAGAGTTAGGTTCTAAAGGCTCTTGCAAAATTTCAGCAATTTCAGACGAATAGTTACTGATATATAGAATTAATTTTTCAATTTTCAAAGATTTTTTAAAAATTTTCTACAAATACTATCCTCACGAAATTTTGCAAGAATTTTCACGTTGGCATTTTACAACTAATAACAATTTTTGAATTCAATCGGTTTAGTATTTTTCGAGTTAATGAGGAACAAAACACAACCAAATTTCAGATGGCTATAACTGTAAAACCGTTTGGCCGATTATGCTCATAAACAAAATCAAATTTCGCATTCAGATGCACAACCTAACCTGAAATCTTCAAGCCGCTATCTCTTTCCGTTCTTAGGTTATCGTGAAAACAAAAATATTTTTTAATTATTTTTTTTTTAATTTTCTAGCGATACGATTCTCACAAAATTTCACAAACGTGAATCAAGTTACAATTCGATCGGATCTATATTGGTTGAAAACAAAATTATTATTCGGAAACCATGGGCCGATTATGCCCATTAACGAACTTGTCCGTCATATTGAGATGCGCCACCTACCCTGAAAATTTCAAGTCGCTAGCTCTTTCCGTTCTGAAGTTATCGTGGCAACGGCCGGACGGCCGGCCAGACAGAATCAAATTTGACCTCGAATTCTTCATTGGGGAGTCGAACCAAATCGTTTGAGACCATTTTCGTAAGAAAATTCTAAAGTTACAGACATTTAGGCAAAATGATAACGCGATGTTCCCCAGAACATACGCGCAAAAATTGGTTCAAGCCCTGTGGACAGGAGCTTTGGCGCACTTGTTCAAACTTTGACGAATTATATCTCCGAAAGTATTGGTTTCTCAGAGTTGGGAATGAAATTAATGGAATCTTATGATAGAACTGCATCATGAAATGAAATAAATTAATTAAAAATTCATTGATATCATTCCCAACTCGGAGAAACCAATACTTTCGGAGTTATGATTTGCCAAAGTTTGAACGAGAGCGCCAAAGCTCCTGTCCCCAGGGTTTTCCCATTTTTTTCAATTTGCCTTCTATGCGTCAATTCTCAAGAATTTTCGTAATTAAATCCAAAACGTAGGTCTGTGACTCATCTCATGCTGGATTTATATACATCAGGAAATTATAATTGGAGTATTCTATAGAATTGAGAATAATTATTGAAATTTTGAAAACTCATATCTCCGGAAGTGTTGGTTTGTTAGAGTTGGGAATGACATTAATGGATTCTTATGATGAAACTGCACCCTAAAAAAAATTAATTTAAAATTTGTAATGTAAAAATTTTGTTTTTTTACTCCGAAACCACCTGACCGAATAACGAACTTAGCTGAGATATTTATCTCAGTTATTTATATTTATCTCATTTTCTCGTAGATGGTGCTTCTAAGGTATAAAGTGATTTGAAGAAACTCATCATAATTTTTGCTCGCCATTCCATTTTTGAGGTCAAATACAGTGTGTTACATTCAAAAAAATGTGACTTTGGCCTATATATTTCTTTTCGAACACCCTGTATATATGAAATTAATTTTAGATTGTGCTACAAGACCCTACACACGTTACAGAAAAATGTTCTCAAAATATCTTCATTTACTCCCTCAAAACGAGCTCCGCGTCTGTGGTGGGCCACACGATATACACTGTGAGCTGTAAAATCAGAAATATAACATTTAAAGCTCATGCCGTTCATACGCCTATCCATCCTTCCCAAAATTCGCTTTCAGATAGATCCCGTAATACGCAAACTGACCGTTTTGATTTACGGAAACGGCACCGAAAATAGGTTTCAATATTGACTTGATGCCATCCTAAATCATCCCCGCACAAAAGCCATTTAACAGTCGTGATACCGGGCGTGATACCGCCCGCCGTCCGTAAATCAAGGCGTTAAACATTTCCGATGAAAAACTAACCAATCCCTGTCATAATTCCGAACGGAAAGGTCCTAAATGCGGCGTTGATGGCGTGCATATTCCGATGCAGTTTAACCGTTGTCCGGCATAATGAATTTTCACTGTGTCAGGTGTAAATATTTATTGGATTTCGGTGAATTTGATTCGGACCGGGTGGATATCGTACGCCAGGAAATTTTCCGTGTTTTCCGGGCCATGGATCATGCCGATTTCCGATGGTCCAGAGGCTTCTCGTCTCCTCGCTTTTCCTGGTTTAGCTTCGCCTCATTGTGCGTTCATTATTGATTAATAGTGAGGCCATCATCCTCATTCTCATTGAGAATATAACGGGTCCGCCAAATAACTTTTTTTTTGAAAATGCAATAAAAAAAAGCTACTGAATATTTTCTCAAATTTCTTTTTTTATTTGAAAGTACAATCCTTCCGGTTAATAATGGAAACTGATTTCATTCAAATGGCTGCCTCGGCTGGCCATGCAGTGGCATACACGATCGGTCCAATTTTTAAGCACATTATCGATTGTGTGCAGCTGTATTTCACCAATGGCTTCGCGAATATTGTCCTTTGAAGCGTCAATTGTCTCTGGCTTATTGGCGTAACACTTATCTTTGACGGCACCCCACAAATAATAGTCCAACGGTGTCAAATCGCAGCTCTTAGGTGGCCAAACGACATCAGCTCTGCGACTGATAATGCGATCCTCAAAAACAGGGCACCTCCTGAACCAATCGGACTTTGTATGGCGTCATACCAAGGTCTTTATGCAAAATTCGTCTCAATGATGTCTCCGAAATGTTCAATTCTTGTGAACGTCGGTGAATTGACGTTGATGGCGCTTCACTCACACTTTCTGCCACAGCAGCAATATTCTCGGGTGTACACTGTTTTTGGCTTTTCACGCTTTGGTTTATCGATGAGGATGCCAGTTTCTTTCACTTTTTTCACAAGATAACGAACATACGGAGCTGACGGTTTTCTCTTCTTCCAAAATCCGTACGCAATTTTCGCACACATTCTGCATCATTACCATGATTTTCAAAGTAATGTCGCAATCTTTCCCAGCGTTGTTCAAGCGTATACACAACCATATACCATATGTAGTTTCAGAAATTCAGAATGTTTGTTTGCAAAATTTAAAATTCGAAATCCCTTTTTTTAAAAGATATGTTGACGACATAATTCTAGCCATCCCATATGGCACAGAACAATTGTTATTGCAAACATTCAATGAATATCATCCCCGAATACAATTTACATTAGAAATAGAACAGAACAAACAAATATCGTACTTAGACATGACAATCATACGAAGTTCCAATAACATACTTAAAATTGATTGGCATCATAAACCCACTGCATCAGAGAGATATATTAATTATTTCTCCCACAATCCTCTTCAACACAAGATCAATGTAATCAGAAACTTGAAGCACAGAGCATTAAATCTATCTGACAAACAATTTCATGGAAAGAATTTGAATTACATACAGAAAACTTTGAAAAACAACAATTACCCGAGCTCATTAATAAATAAGATCTTATTCACGGAAGAACGGAATACTAACAATATTTCTCCTAGCAATACAATAGATAAATTTCAATACGCTAAGTTAACTTATACAAAGCACCTATCAGAGAAAATAAAAAAAGTTCTTGAAAATGATAAAATTAGGATTTCTTTCAAAAATGAAAACACCATTAAACAAAATTTTTTTACGAGAGTCAAGGATATAACACCCCTCTCTTTGCAGTCAAACGTAATTTATGATATTCCTTGCAAGAATTGCAATAAATCTTACATAGGCCAAACAGGACGCTATCTGAAAAGGAGAGTAGAAGAACACAAACGGTCAGTCATTCAACCAATTAATAACCCTAAGACAGCATTAGCAGATCACACAAAAACAGTAGATCATAATTTTGATTTTGATGGCATAAAAATTTTAGACCAACAACCCTTTTTGCAATCCAGACTAATACACGAAATGTTGCACATAAAAATGAACAATACAGTAAATTTCAAAACAGATACCCAATATTTAAATAACTGCTAGAGTTATATTTTAGAAAAATTTCAATAGTAAACAAAGAGAAAGGAAATGTCGCACACGGGAACTGATAAGATTACCCTTGAATCGATCACCTGTTTTCCTAACTCATCGTAAACATCCATTAATTCAGTACTGTTTCAAAATGCGTAAGATAAACACCAAACGGTTAGCGAATATTCGGTCAATTTCAAATATTAAACTAGTTTTTATGACGAAAGAAAAAACCCTTTGATCAGTTCGGTGAGTTTATTCAATTTTCAATTGTGTGTAAATTTTGAAATAAATTTATAAAGAATCTGAGTTGAAAGGCATAGTGTGGCTGAAGTTTTGTTTTGTTTTGTTTCTCTGTTATTTTTTATTTTTTCTTCCATTTTCTAAGTTAAAATAACCAAACTGCATTTTATGAAGAGTCAAGTTGTATGTCTGTTTTTTTTTTTTGAAACATAGTTATTATATTAATATAAACAAATAATAAGAAGAAGAAGAAAACAGGTTTTGTTTTTGACATTTACGTTAATTTTGGTTGTTTGTGAAGTCTTAGTATGTATTTGAATTTAGCGAGGTTTGTAAATATTTAAATGTTAAATAAATGATAATGCTTTTAGAGCCCTGAGGATGGCGCTATAAGCAGCCGAAACGTTGGCCAAATTGAATTGGTTTTTTCCTTTATCAAGACCCCTACCCACAAACTTCTGTATGGCAAGATTAAAATTGGGTCATAAACGTATTTGAAGATAAAAAAAAAAAAAAAACAACCATATTCGTTCAGCGGAAGGATAAAACTAATTATCTGTCAAATCAGACATGAGCTAAATGTTACCATTCACGAAATAAGCACTAGTTGAAAAAAAGAACGTTAGATGGCGGACCCTTTATTACGGCGATGATACTATAAAGATGGGAAAGTTATTTCATTAATATTGAATTGTAGGTATAGGCGAAATTCTTCTTGAATGTCCCAAGTAGCAGGCTGACGTGATAATCTCATCGATTATTTATTGGTCATCACCAACATCATGAATTTCTTAAATACAACGTAAATAAGACCTAATTCACAGACCAACGACGCCGTTTTTGCCGTGATAAAGACGTTATATTGAGACGTTTTCTGATATCTCAATCGTCAATTTGCGTCAGTATTTTGTTTAAGCCTTATAACATTTTTCTAATTAAACTGTAAAATAAGCACTCAATTTTTTGACAATAATTCAAATAGTAAACGAACAAAATTATCGAACTAGTTATTTATGCACCATGGACGAAAAACTGTCTATTTTAGTCGAGTCTGCAAATTTCCATCCGAGGTGGAGCCGAGGATAGCAAGCATGCGAGACAAGAGAGAGTTTTTCACCGAGGTGCATATTACATTTTTTCATCAACCTCTACGTATTTTTGCGCGTATGTTCTGGGGAACATCGCGTTATCATTTTGCCCAAATGTCTGTAACTTTCGAATTTTTTTACGAAAATGGTCTCAAACGATTCGGTTTGCCTCCCCTATGAAGAATTCGAGGTCAAATTTGATTCTGTCCGTCCGTTGCCACGATAACTTGAGAACTGAAAGAGCTAGCGACTTGAAATTTTCAGGGTAGGTGGCGCATCTCAATACGACGGCCAAGTTCGTTAATGGGCATAATCGGCCCTATGGTTTCCGGGTAATAATTTTGTTTTCAACCAATATTAATCCGATCGAACGATAACTTTCGAACGAATGGAGATAGGGACTTGCAATTTTCAGGGTAGTTTGCGTATCTGAATGGGAGAGTTGAGTTTGTTTCGGCATAATCGGTCTAACGGTTTCCGAGTTATACCCACCTGGAATATTATTTCCTTAATAACTCAAAAAATAAATATTCGATCGAATTGAAGCTTGGTAACTAGTAGTAGAAAATCAACATAAGAAGAATTTTGTAAGAACCGTACCTACCCCTAAAAAAAATTCAAAAAATCACGAAAAAAAAATTAGTTCAAGCACTGACGTGAAGTCAGGAGCTTTTGCGCGTATGTTCTATTGTCCATTCTCCTGTATTGGACACCCTTAATCGAATTTACCATGGTAATTTATGTTTTCCATTCTCCTGTATTCGGCACTTAATTCGAATTTACCATGGTAAATTCGAATTAAGAGTGTCAATCGTTATAATAAAATATAAATATATCACGAAAATTGTTTAATTTACTGATGGCTTTGTTTTTGTAAAAACCCGATTAGATTAGAAATAGACTTAGAGCCTGTACAATTTTAGCGATCTATCATTCAGGGCGTTGTTTTTTCGTTCAGTCTTATAATAACAATAAAATTTGAAATAATTATGCACTTCGATGTATTTCTGGCTTGATTGAATTTTATTCTGTGACATGACTCAAATTGGAGAATATTCAACGCAAATACAGAAGCAAATTAGAATATTTCATTACTAATTAATTACCAGAAGAAATAATCTCAGATATTTCTCCGAATTTGTCGATTAACGAAGGGGTAGATATAGAAACCGCCCTTTCACCACCGACAAACCGCAATTCAGCCTCGTTGTTATGCCCATTATCATCTGAAATACTATTTCGACATTGTATTTATAGCTTCATGTGAAAACAGGAATGCTGTTTGCCGCTCGACGACGATGCTATGTCAAACTGCGGCCGATTATCAACTTTTGTTACCGCCAGATAGCAGTAGTGCCCCGATTTAATTTGTACAAACATAAATTCAACAATCAAGTAAACAATGGTTGGTTTATCACGATGTTCAGATTTTGACTTTATGGGGGCAGTTAGGTGGAAATCGGCGCTAATAAACGAAAACGAGTCGAGACAGGTTCGGATTTAGGAACATTCAATCCTGATTCGGACGGTCCTAATTCATCTCAATAACTTTTTGGGATGAATGATAAAACTTATAATCTTACCCCCGGTTTCTGAAATGCTGATCAACACAAATGTAAACCAATAATTTGGGTTTTCTCTCCCAAACTCTGAAAAATATCTATAAAATAAAAATTAATTATTTTGTGATTTGCTTCTGCGTAAGAAACACAAGATATTTGTCAGAAGCAATAAATTGAACAATGTTGCCTAACAAACAACAACGAAACTACATCAACCTAGAAACAACTATATCGTAACGTTTCGTATTCTATATCAGACTCCTTCGTCAGACGCTTAATGAAAATCTTTAGAATTATTTTGTTGATAGTTATTGTGAAATTCTAGAATTGTCACATTGACAGTATTTAGAAGTCATAGCTAACATAGTTTTACTTTGCATAGAAATTTCCAAGTTCCAACTCCTTTTTCAATAAATTTAGCCAAATATGGTCAATACCAATTGAGCAATTTGCAAAATTGCATTCTCTGTTCAATGAAATACAAGTTGACTCCTTAAGTTTCCTTTTAATATAATCAGGTTCTGTCATTAGAATCTTTGTATTACTCCAATCCATCATGTGATCTCCTTGGATTGTACATACACGTTCTGCTATTTTTGATTTCTGTATGTCTCTATTTCTCAAGTTATTCTTATGCTCTGACTTTCTTACTTCTAGACCACTAGAAGTAAGAAAGTCAGACATACA
Source organism: Halyzia sedecimguttata (assembly GCA_937662695.2). NCBI lineage: Eukaryota > Metazoa > Arthropoda > Insecta > Coleoptera > Coccinellidae > Halyzia > Halyzia sedecimguttata. The sequence goes on along the minus strand of OW569415.2, from coordinate 84,736,253 downwards.
GAAATCAAAAATAGCAGAACATGTATGTACAATCCAAGGAGATCACATGATGGATTGGAGTAATACAAAGATTCTAATGACAGAACCTGATTATATTAAAAGGAAACTTAAGGAGTCAACTTGTATTCGTTGATGTTGTTTCGTTGTTGTTTGTTAGGCAAAATTATTCAATTGATTGCTTCTGACAAATATCTAGTGTTTCTTCGCAGAAGCATATCACAAAATAATTAATTTTTATCTTATAGATATTTTTCAGAGTTTGGGAGAGAAAACCCAGAAAAAAAACATTTCAATAATGAGTATACCTCCCACAGTATCCTTTAATGATTAATCAATCTCTTGTTAACCATCATTTGAGTTGCGCAAAAACTCGGTCTGATTTGGCATTAACAGTTCTGTTAGTTGATCAATACTTTGACCTGCCTTTCAGAAACCGTGTGATGGTCATGATTTACCCACTAAGTGTCTCTGGGTGGTACATCCAGAAGGAAATTTTTCTTACATTTTCGGGCAATATGGTGTAACAATGCACCGGCTAGCTCTTGGGAAGCTTGTGAGGCTTTGTCCAGCCTTCATGACTGCGACCGATAAGATCCTTCGTCTACTGCCCTAAGGGCATTGTCAACGGTGTTATTATACCCGATGACATCCTTAGGAGCCTTGGATATCACGTCGTGAGTATTTCGGACTGACTTGCCCATATGTAAAATTCTTAGGCCGGCCAGCTCTGGGCAATGGTAAACTAAGTGCTCGATCCACAGAGCATACATGTTTCATGTGCTGAATTGCCCACGCGGTGCAATTGGTTTTATGCTGTCAATCCCCAGTCAGTAGTAGACCTACCAATACCCTTAAAATTTTTTTTTTGACACTTTACCGTAACCCGATCAATACAAAACTTCACATGCGTCTAAAGATCACGATTCTACAATTTGATGCTACATTTCAGATAGATCGAGTGATCGGTTTCGGAAATATTCATAAAAAATGTATTTCATAAAAACGGCCATAACTCCGAAACCGCTTGATGGATTTATGCTCCAAACCTATTCTGCAAATTTCAATCCTCTAACTCCTTTCGTTCGAGAGTTATCGTGTTAACGGACGGCCGGACAGAATCGATTTCGACCACGGATTCTTGATCAGTGAGTCGAACCAAATCGTTTAAGACCATTTTCAGCCAAAAATTCGAAAATTACAGACATTTGGGCAAATTGATAAGCACTCTGTTCCGAGGAAGGTTGGGGATGTTGGCGGCTAGGTGGAGGCGATATCTGGAGGTTCGATTTTCAAGCAAATATGACAGAAATGTATTCTAATTCAGAATGGTCCAGAAGTGATATTCCACTGAATCTTGCAGGCCAATTGACAGACCTATTAATCATTACTCTGCTTTCCACAAATGATTCATCATATATTCCCACAGTATTAATGTGGACCTCATTGAATCATTAAGTACTTGCGAGCGAGAAATTTTCACATAAAATTGTATTGGAATGTTGACATTTCCTCCAACCTATTTCAATGTGGTTTATTAAATATAATGAAGTGAAGAAATAAGCAATTTCGATTTTGAAGGATGATACTGATTACTTATTGTCTTCACTTTCTGGTGACAGTCACCGTGATTACATGACCGATAATTTTCGAATGATAATGCCGACTATACAGGGTGATATCTGACCAATGACCCATCATCGGACAGGGGGTAATAGAGGACCATATGAGGAGTCAAAAATGGGCACTGAAATATCTAATATGTCTACTAGTTTCTGAGATACAGAATGTTTCCTGAAAATCAAAATAGTTCAAAACTGTTGAATCGATTTTGATAATATTTTGCAAGCATACTGTCTTTGAGACATATACAGAAATTCGGGTGTGACAAAGAAATAGGACCGTTTCGTGAAGAGGAAAAAATGCGATGAAAATCAATAATCAATTTGAATGGCTCGAATTTTTTCTACGGAGTAGAGTTAACTGAAAGACAAAATATCTCGATTTTTTCATTAATATACATAAGAATCCCTATAATTCTCGAAATAGTCGACTGATTCCACTGAAACCTATGATTATGAATAAGGTGCTAAAAAATAATTTCAATGTAAAATGCCTGAGCCTTCGTTTTGATGATCATATATTACGAACATCACTCAGTATATGATTCACATTCTTCTCATTAACATACATAGGTATTCGTGAGAAAAAAAATGCTGCACGAAAAAAAATATTGCTAATTGAGCACATTGTTTTCGACAGCATTTTTTTCCTCTTCACGAGTAGGTAACTTACTGGGAAAAATTAATGTGAATCATATACAGAGTGATGTTTTTTGGCTCTATTGTTGCTCGGAACGGAGTGCTTATCAATTTGCCCAAAGTCTGTAATTTTCGAATTTTTGGCTCAAAATGGTCTTAAACGATTTGGTTCGAATCACTGATCAAGAATACGTGGTCGAAATCGATTCTGTCCGGCCGTTGACACGATAACTCTCGAACGGAATGAGCTACACATTTAAAATCTTCAGAATAGATTTATGAGATAAATATCTCGGCTAAGTTCGTTATTGGGCAAAATCGGTAAGATGGTTTCGGAGTAAAAAAAAAATTGTTTTTACCTTACATATTTCAAAATAAGTTCATCTTAAGATGCAGTTTCACCATAGGAATCCATTGATGTCATTTTTAACTCTAACAAGCTAATACTTTCGGTGATTGATTTTTCAAAATTTCAATAATAAATCATTCTTCTGTGTTTTCACAGAATGCGATAATTATTTTTTCTATGAATTTTTATAATATGATCTGTGTTGATACATGTCAACTTATTTTTCTGAGACATGATATATCAAATTTTGATATTTAATGCCCATGGTTAATCCATATGATGATATAGGAATGGTAATGGTAAGTTAATAATATTGAGTTCAGAAAAACAGTAAAAACAGTACTCCAGTAAAAACAAAACTGAAATATTGGATAAAGTTTCAATTGATACAATATAACGAATATCTCGGATGAGTTCGTTGTTGGGTAGAATTGGTCTATTGGTTTTGGATTAATAATTTTGGCACTCTCGTTGAATTTAAATTCTTTTAAGATGTTTGAATTTAATTTCTGCTATTATGAAGTTCTATCATAAGAATCCATTGATATAATTCCCAACTCTTACCAATACTTTCGAAGATATGATTTGTCAAAGTTTGAACAAGAGCGCCAAAGCTCCTGTACACAGGGCTTGAACCAAATTTTTTTATATCGTATCATCACAACAAAGGCCCAATTTTTTTTTCATGTATAGTGATTGTTTGGAACCCGGACTTAAAAAATTTGTTTTCTGGTAGGGTCCTGTTTTTTTTTATTGTCGCTCTCGGATTCTTTTAAAAGTCAATAAGCTACCAAAATTTAGTCACGATCGGTTCAACACTTTTAAACTTATAGGGGTTCGAAAATTCTATGATTTTCGATAACTATTTAAAATTGGTTCGGGTTTGAAATAGCAACTTACATATTACTATACAGGGTGATTCACGAAGACCGTTCGTTAGAATATTTCAAAGAAAGAGATAAACACTTGAAATTTTACAGTTAAGCTTTGTTGGGAGAGATGCATTCTTGGAACAAATTTCAGATTCGTTCGACTTCTGGTTTCACCGGAAATGATACCAACATTCGTTTTATAAATGCAATACCCAGTTTTTTCATTGAAAATCAGATTAACCATGGAATTCTACATTGTGTTACTTCTACATATTATTCTCAGAAAAGTCGTGTGAAATATGAAAAAACCCTTTAAATTTTCTCAAGTACGGCTTCATTCCAACTTGTAGATATATATTTGCATGAAAATTGGTCAGCTGGAATCTACGTTAAAGAATAGTGTATAACCTCAAAACAATTTTTTTTCAAATGAGTACCCCATTTTGTTCATTGGTCAGCTGGAATTTACGTTAAAAATAGTGTATTTTTTAATACATTATACTGCTTCACTTACCGAATATCTTGGGAAATAATTGTCAATTCTCAAATTTCAGAAAAACTATCAACAAAATAATTCTGAAGATTTTCGTTAAGTGTCTGACGAAGGAGTCTGATATAGACTCCGAAACGTTACGATATAGTTATTGTTCCTTCGTTGATGTTGTTTCATTGTTGTTTTTTAGGCAACATTGTTCAATTTATTGCTTCTGACAAATAACCTGTGTTTCTTACGCAGAAGCAAATCACAAAATAATTAATTTTTATTTTATAGATATTTTTCAGAGTTTGGGAGAGAAAACCCAGAAAAATTCTTTTAATAATCAGTATACCTCCCACAGTATCCTCCAATGATTACGATGTAATTTCCTTTGAATCATTTACTTCTAACATAATTTTTCATGTTCACCATCAGATTTCTTCCATAACAGATGAACGATATCATCTCATCCGCCTCTGTCCGAAGGTCCGGTTATTAGGTCAACTATTGAAGTTATGTATTCAACGCATTTAATGGCCGGCTATTTTGTACCCTCCTTTTTTCGGTATAATTGAATGAAAAGGCCGTGGGCGATAAATTCAATTTGCTATCTTCTTTTGTCATCGCTTTGTTACGATATAGTAATGTCGGCGATTCGCCATTTTATGCCCACAGTTATGCCGGAAGTTGCAACAGATTTGCGACTGTACGCAGGACGAAAGTTTCAATGAAAAAGTTAGGAAAGCACCGACGACGGGTCAGTCAGCTTTGGTGCGCTTGTTCGAATTCATAGCCTGTGCGGTCACCCATCCAGGTACTGAATTATCCAAGGCGAACAATTTTTGTTAAATTAGAAGCAATAACTACCCACTGTTCTGCGGAATATCCTTGTATATCTCATTTTATTGGCGCTCTTGTTCCTGGGAACAGAGTGCTTTTCAATTTGCCCTAGTGAAAAAATTGGTTCAAGCCCTGTGGACAGGAGCTTTGGCGCTCTTTTCCAAAATTAGATAAGATTTATTGTTATTTATCAATATTAAATGAGCAATCTGAGAATGAGGATCATGGAAGAAATCAAATTAAAATAGCTGAAATCAATTTGACTCTCTCTTATAGAACAGGATTACATGTACGAGTATGAACACAGATCATATAATACTTCATAGACAGAATAATACACATAAGCATAGAAGTACGATTCATTATTGAAATTTCGGGAAATCATATCTCCGAAAGTATTAGCTTGTTAGAGTTGAAAATGATATCAATGGATTTTTATGAGGAAACTGCATTTTGAAAAAAATCCAATTTGAAATTTTTAAGTTAAAAAATTTTTTTTTTTTGTAACTCTGAAACCATCTGGCCTATTTTGCCCAATAACGAACTTAACCGAGATATTTATGTCTCAAATCTACTCTGAAAAGTTCAACTGCCTAGCTCATTCTGTCCGAGAGTTATTGTAGAAAAAAAAATTTTAAATAAAAATTTTTTTTTGACATTTTACGGCATTCCGATCAATACAAAACTTCGGATACGTATAAAGGTCATTATTCTACAATCTGGTGCTAAATTTCAGATAGATCGAATGATCGGCTTCAGATTTATTCATAAAAAATGTTCTTACTAAAAACAGCCATAACTCCGAAACCCCTTGGTGGATTTCGTCCGTTAAGGAACTCGTCCGAGATATTTACGCTCCAAACCTACCCTGCAAATTTCAATCCTCTAACTCCTTTCGTTTCAGAGTTATCGTTATCTGGCTGGCCGGACAGAATCGATTTCGACCTCGGATTCTTGATCAGTGAGTCGAACCAAATGGTTTGAGACCATTTTCAGCCAAAAATTCGGAAATTACAGGCATTTGGGCAAATTGATAAGCACTCTGTTCCGAGGAACAAGAGCGCCAAAAATGGTCTTAAACGATTCGGGTCGACTCACTGATCAAGAATCCCCGGTCAAAATCGATTCTGTCCGGCCGTTAACACGATAACTCTCGAACGGAATGAGCTAGACAGTTGAAATTTTCTGAGTAATTTTGGGAGATAAATATCTATAAGTTCGTTACTGAGCAAAATCGGCCTAAACTCATTTCGATCGAGAGATATCGTGCCTACGGACGGCCGGTCGGACAGATTTGAGTTTGACCTCGGATTCTTCACCAGTCAGTTGAAACTAAAGGTTTGAGACCATTTTCCGCCAAATATTCGAAAGTTACAGAGATTTGCGCAAACATGCCAAAACTTGGTAATATGGCGAGGTGGTACAAATTGGCGAATGCGCAATAATATTCCACCATTTTGTACCTTCGTTTTTGTGTGAACCTACGCTGCAGATGATAGTAAAATAATTGGCTGAAAATTATACAAAATATATTATGGTAGGAAGTCCTTCATTCATAAGCTTCAACAAGACTATTTTTTCAAATTTACGAATATGGTCTGAAAAAGTCGTGCCAAAATACAACTTAAGATTTATTTACCTTCTTTAGGTTTTGGTTTGAATTTGGCATTATCGATAAGGAGAATCATAATGGCTGCCCCTTTTCATCGACAGACTGAACTTAATGAATTGTTGGCTTAAAATTTCAACAGATTTGTCTTTACTCCAGGAAGTTTTTGAAATTAAAATGTTAACAAATGATAACGATGTACTTGACTTGGTGGTGCCGCCATTAAACAGACCCAAAGTCACCCAAATTACTCGAATTTTCATCTGTCAAACAACGAGGACTGCACACACCATAGTTTTATTCATCTTAGTACTTATACTCCATTCACTTTTATAAAGTCTCCCGGTTGGCCATGATTTAGGTCTATCACGTTTTTGTAACTAAAACTAAGGCAGGTTGGCATTCCTGAAATCTCGTCAATGTCAAAACAATTCTCTGAGACGTTGCCAAGTTCTACTCTCAACAATCAACATAATGTTCCATCTTAGAAAAGATATTATCACAGATCATTATCTTCGAATAATAGAGAACTCTTCGCCTTGAAATTGAAAATTCCGAAAGCAGTTTTGAAGAAGCAGAGACAAAGTATGAGGAAGTGCCATACAGAACTGAAATCTGCAATAGGATAACTTCATTCTGACTTAGGACATGTCGAACTCTCGAATGAAATCACTTAGTTTCCTATCCTATCACTATATTTTATTAAGGTTTAATAGTGACTCGGGTTTCGTGGTACTACTACATTTTGAAACTGGTGTATTTCCAGTTGTGCAACAAGGTATTTAAATGTCTTCTATAGGCTTATTTCTTGAGAATTTCGAAAAGTGGGGAATTTCATAGGTAAGTCTGTAGGTTCAGAAGTTTTCCGGTCGGGTTATTCAGGTGCTTTAATTATTTTTTCAAATGATCTATCACATAGTAACGGATTACTGTATCCATTATTTTTCATTAAAATTTCAACACTTTATTCTTGATTTCCGTACAAGAAAATAGCATAACTGAATCTTCCAAGCAGTTTATATACGTGAAATATTTCTTTAGTAACAACAGATGAAACATTTTGTTCAACTGTCACTAGGTCGTTGGAATTGTTGAATTCAAATAATATCTTATCAAATTAATTATTTTCGCCAAGAAAATTCACATTGTGAAAATTACGTAATTACTACGACTTATATGTAGAGAGGACAACGTTGCGTAGTTATCTGACAGGAAAATGAGCATAACCTAAGATTTTCAAAATATACACTGTGAAATGTGTCAAAATTTCATGGCCAACCGGGAGACTTCATCAAAGTGTTTACTGTGTGTGGTCTTGTAAAAACTGCGCATTCGTTCATTTTCATATTTTGTCAAGAGAGCGTGTTTCCTAAAAGCTACCGTCTATTTTCATATTTGGAAAAAAAAATCGTTCAAAGTATGAAAATAAAATGCAACTTTTAGGCAACAGCAGTCATGCAAAATTATCAGTAAATTTGACGCACTTGTGCTATTGATCCCGATGATTACACAACAAATTCCAAATAGAATTTTTCGAGATACTTTGTTTGTAGGTTATTATTTTTTCTCTGACAAAAATTAAGTTTCAGTCCTTAACCTACCGATTTGGTAAAAAATATAAAAAATTTGAACAAGCAATGACGTGAAGTCAGAAGCTTTTGCGCGTATGTTCTATTGTCCATTCTCCTGTATTGGACACTCTTAATCGAATTTACCATGGTAAATTATGTTGTCCATTCTCCTGTATTGGACACTCTTAATTCGAATTTACCATGGTAAATTCGAATTAAGTGTCCAATACGGGAGAATGGACAACATAATTTACCATGGTAAATTCGATTAAGAGTGTCCAATACAGGAGAATGGACAATAGAACATACGCGCAAAAGCTTCTGACTTCACGTCAGTTCTTGAACCAATTTTTTTTTTGTGATTTTTTTTTTAATTTTCTAGGGGTACGGTTCTTAAAATTTTTTTTTTCGTCATTTTTTTCAAATTTTCTAGGGGTATGGTTCTTACAAAATTTTAAACACGTCTTCATGTTGATTTTCTACTACTAGTTACCAAGCACCAATGCGATCGAATATTTATTTTTTGAGTTATTAAGGAAAAGAAATCATATTCCAGGTGGGTATAACTCGGAAACCGTTAGACCGATTATGCCCAAAAACGAACTCAACTCTCCCTTTCGGATACGCAACCTACTCTGAAAATTGCAAGTCCCTATCTCCTTTCGTTCGAAAGTTATCGAGGCAACGGTCACCCATCTACTGAACTCACACAAGAATGCTCGAATCTCCAACAATATTTAACCGATCGTATTAAAACTTGAAAGTTGGTAGTAGAGTTAGGTTATGAAGGCTCTTGCAAAATTTCAGCAATTTCAAACGAATAGTTACTGATATATAGAATTTTTTTTTTTTATTTTCAATGATTTATTAAAAATTTTCTGCAAATGCTATCCTCACCAAATTTTGCAAACATTTTCGCGTTGGCATTCTACAACTAATAACCATGTTTGAATTCAATCGGTTCAGTATTTTTCGAGTTAATGAGGAACAAAAAACCACCAAATTTCAGAAAATTTCAGATGGCTATAACTCTAAAACCGTTTGGCCGATTATGCTCATAAACAAACTGAAATGTCGCGTTCCGGTGCAAATCCTAACCTGAAAATTTCAAGCCGCTATCTCATTCCGTTCTCAAGTTATCGTGACAACAAAAATATTTTTTAATAATTTTTTTAAAATTTTCTAGCCATACGATTCGCACAAAATTTCACGAACGTGCTTAGGTTCATATTCTACAACTACCCACCAAGTTTCAATTCGATCGGATTTATATTGGTTGAAAACAAAATTATTACTCGGAAACCGCTGGGCCGATTATGCCCATTAACGAACTTGTCCGTCGTATTGGGATGCGCCACCTATCCTGAAAATTTCAAGTCACTAGCTCTTTTCGTTCTCAAGTTATCGTGGCAACGGCCGGACGGCCGGACTGTCGGACGGCCGGCCGGACAGAATCAAATTTGACCTCGAATTCTTCATTGGGGAGTCGAACTTAATCGTTTGAGACCATTTTTTTCAAAAAATTCGAAAGTTACAGACATTTGGGCAACACTATAACGCGATGTTCCCCAGAACATACGCGCAAAAAGGATTATCCCACTGTTGGTATTTTTCATTCAAATATTGAAAGTTGCAATTGTAAAGTGAAAATTTCAGTACGTAATAGCCAAAAATACTAATATTTCATCGTAAACTACCGTGCGTCCTTTTTTGAACCGTAAACAAAACCCAACGTACAATTTTCCACAGTTATCTTTGTTTCCCAAATAAAGGCTGCCATTCCGCAATTTATAGAGAGGAATTGTCCAATATTTCACGACCGTCGTTCCAGTTTTATTGTTTTGTTGTTATCAATATTATTTAGGTACGTTAGAGGGACCACTAAATGTATTGACAAGTTTATAATTGCAGTTTTTGTTCTGTTTCCGATTCACTTTATTGCACCATTAAGCCTTTTTATTGCTGTGGAGCTTTGGTCGGTTGCATATTTTATTTGTTTTAATCATACGGGTAATTTGACAACGGAATAATCGACCCATCCACTCTTGGCCGTTTTTAGTTCGGTATTTCCGGTCCCAGTTCGAACGTGTATCGGAAAATATTCGTGGAAGAGCGTTGTATTTATACCTTTAAATCTAGGCGATCTTGAAATCTGGGCGATTTCAACATTCGTCATTATCTCCGTTACATTTTGTGCTACGATGTTGAAATAATTATCATGATAAATTAGAGTAAGAGTGAATTTACCATGGTAAATTCGATTAAGAGTGTGCAATACAGGAGAATGGATAATAGAACATGCGTGCAAAATTTCCGGACTTCACTTCAGTGTTTGAACCAATTTTTTTTTCGTAATTTTTTTAAAATTTTCTTAGTTACGGCTCTCACAAAATTTTACACACGTCTTTATGTCGATATTCTACAACCATGTAGTTACCAAGATTCAATTCGATCGAGTTTATCTTTTTTTATTTATCTAGGAAATAATACTCCAGGTTGATATAACGCCGAAACCGTTGAGCCGATTATGCCCTAAAACGAACTTAACCCTCCCATTCGAATGCGCAACTTACCCTGAAGATTGCAAGTCCCTATCTCCTTTCGTTTAAAAGTTATCGAGGCAACGGTCACCAAAACGGATGAATAGTTTACAATATATAAAATTTTTTTCAATGATTTTCAATGATTTTTTAAAAAATTTTTAGTGATACGATGTTCACAAAATTTCGCAAGAATTTTCGCCTTTTCATTCTACAGCTATTTACCATGTTTGCATTGGATCGGTTTTGTATTTTTCGAGTTATTGAGGAAGTAACAACCCAATTGCGGATAGGTATAACTCCAAGAACGTTTGGCTGATTATACCTACAAACGAACTCAAATGTGACATTCAGATGCACAACCTAACCTGAAAATTTCAAGTCGCTGTCTCTTTCCGTTCTCAAGTTATCGTGACATATATAATATTTCTTAATAATTTTTTTAAAATTTTCTAATGTTACGATTCCCAAAAAATTTCACAATCGTTCTTAAGTTTGTATTCTACAACTACTCACCAAGTTTAGATTCGATCGGATTTGTATTGGTTGAAAACAAAATTTTTACTCGGACATTAGGCTGATTATGCCCATAAACGAACTTGTCCGTCGTATTGGGATGCTACACCTACCCTGAAAATTTAAAGTCGCTATCTCTTTCCTTTCTCAAGTTATCGTGGCTACGCCGGCCGGGCGGACAGAATCAAATTTGACCTCGAATTCTTCATCAGGGAGTCGAACCCAACCGTTTGAGACCATTTTCGACAAAAAAATAGAAAATTAAAGACATTTGGGCAAAATGAAAACGCAATGTTTTCCAGAACGTACGCGCAAAAACCTTATAAGAGACTTTTTGATAGCAATACAGGAGCGAACTCTGATTTTTTCCAAGGAGTTTCCTCGCTGAACTGCATATAACATAAAATTTTGTTTTTGCTTAAGGAAATATTAATTTATAATGAGATATATTATATACTTTTGGATTATTATTGCCATATAAAACAAAACAACTTTATGTTATAGTTCAGCAATTGAATTCGACTATGAATTAGACATCAGTTTTAGACTACCGGCCGGAAAAATCTGTAAAAAATATAATGAACGCATTGAAGAAATTAAAATCAATACATACCAACGGGGAAATATTGATATATCGGCGCCTAAAATTAGTTTAATTTGAATTTGTAGAGTGTAGTGTAGATTCATACTTTTGTATCCAACATCTCCTAATATATTTCCTTTTGTTACAGATTTTGTGTTGGAGACAGATTTTATCTCTGCGAGAACAAAATATTATGTGAATACGACTACGAAGAGCGTTTGGTGTTTGCGAATATGGCATACAATCCACCCCCATTATCACACCTGAAAAGGCAAACTTCAATACCTCCTGTAAGTATAAATATTTCAATCGACCACTATGCAGGGTGAATCTTTGAGTTGTTCATCAATTTTAAGAATAGATTCCTCTCATCAAATATAACTCTTTTTTCATTTGCCATTTCTCCAAATTTGGCTTAGGTGAAAAGATACAAGCTGTTGAAATTTCTAAAAAAATCAGTTTTTCTTTTCTAGCTTCGAAATGTTTTTCTTTATAAAAGGGTTGGTGTGCAGTTTACTTTAATTATGACACTTATTCTTCTTTCATCATCTTTTTCCTACTTCCACTGAAGTCTTGGGTGTAGACTCGCCGATTCATGAATCTCTATGAAATTATCATAGAGAAACCATATAAAGTCTATATTGAGTAATTTTAGAAAATTCAATAACTATTCGTCGTCATTTTTCCAGAAATTTTACTTCTTTTATGGATCCTCCTCTCAGCAAGTTTTGCTTTGTCGTATTGAAATGAAATCAAGAGAAAGTGTCTGTTTTAATATTGAGACATAGTAGAATATTTTTGTTACAAATGCTGCATTAAGAACAAAATAATAAGGATTGAGTCAGTAAATGAGTTTTCTCAAAAATTGCATTGAATTTCAAGCGTAAGATGATAGTGCTCTTCGATTATTATATAAAACAGATATACAGAAATTATTATTATTATTGATTAAGGATGACAACAAAGTGCAATCGATGAGACGAATGTATGGTTAAAATTAATGTACAACCTCAATACCCTGTATATTTCTTAAACATATATATTTCTTTCTACTTCTCAATTTGGTCAATGTCTCGACGCTGAAGATGAAGTGCTTCCGAAAATTCATTCGATAAATTCTTATCTGGCCAATACTTCACACACAATGTCTGCTCATAGAAAATTCCATGTTCGTTTGAGTTTCCATTCTATCAATTAATACGAAAGTATCATTACTGATTAAGTTGCCGTCAACAAAATTCAAATTGCCATGATGATCACCAATCTTCAGAGATGAAGCGGAACTCTAAGAAGAAGAAGAAGGATATTGTCAATGGTGTTATCATACCTGATGATGTCCGTAGTAGCCTTGACTATCAAGTCTTGAGGGGGTGTTACTAAAGTAACTTTAGTAACGCTTCGTCTTTGAAGATGGAAACTTTGTTTCCGAAACATATATCAGACGACAAAAACACTGTTGTGGACAAGAGTGTAGTTACTTTTATAGTGTTCATAATAAGTCCACAGTGAATTCAAAATAGAATATCCTGATCACCTGATAACGGAATGCCTCGCCATCTCGAACCAACGCAAGAAATCTGCAGGACCGAAGACGTAGCCTCCTTGAAGCCATCCCAGATACTGGAGTTCATCAGAACTCTGGGACTGGGAGGCGAGCTGTAGATGGTAATGACAGCGACAGCTCTGACGGGGGGCAAAATAGGCCTTAAGGTCGCAGTGCAACGCTACCCCCTACAATATATATATATATATATTCTTTTGACTGAGAGCTGTATATGTGTTAGCAGAGGTTGGTGTAACGGGGTACCATACAATTCGACGTATGATACAAGAGCTTAGGGAAAAACCTCAGCAAAAAAACCCTGTCTCCCCGTGAGTGTCGTGATTTGTAACTATTGTTCACAAAATTTACTGCAATTTGAAAATATTGATAGGCATTTATTTCTTCAATATGGACTCCTTCGTCAAAAAACGGAGAGGTTTCTCCAAGGTACCCGAAACTCCTGAAAAATGAAAAGACAAGAGGAGAAGAACGAACAAATTATAAATACTACATAACCTTTCAAAAGTCTCCTCTCACAAATATAATTCTCTGTAGGCGCATGGGTTCTCTTGGAGAAGAATCACCTCCGCTAGTTTTCAAAAATATACAATAATATATAAATATACAAGATAGAGGGCTCATATTCCAGGGGCATATGATATGAGGTGCATAATAATATTTCATGATGCACGTCTTTGTATGTATTTGTCAGTTAGTGACTCAAGGTGTGGCCAATAGTAGTGAACGCTTATGGTGCCAAATCGCTATCCCTTTCTGGTGTTACACTGCACCATATCGCTGAGTATATGTTTTATTATTCCAGTCGGTGAAATGCCCCTTGCAATTTTCTCTTCGTTATTGTATTGAATTCTATAATTTCACTCCTCAAATGTACTTCAATATGGAGATAAAAGCATTATTATTATTATATTTCGGGTGAAATCTTATTGGATTTTTTTTCTTTCAGACATCTCTTCCCAACCATCTTATGAACGGTCATCGAACACCATTACCGCCATCTAACGGCGACCACAACAACAACATGTCTGGTAATGGTCCTCTACCACCCTCGTCCATGGCGAATCAACCCTTCTCAGTATCCGGTCACCTGAAGAATCCGCCGATGTCTCTGGGAGCGACCAGCTGAAAATTTTAAGTCGTCTGTGATCAAGCATAGAAATTCCTAAAAAGTTATTCTTCATTTATGAAAAAACAGCTTTCCACCTTCATGTGCGGAGAACGTGGAGACGATGTATACGAATGTTGAAGAAAAGTGAGAGCTGATTTTTTCACCCTCCAATTTCCTATTGTAAATAGTACTTCGAATGCTCAACTCATAACGTAAATTTTTGTAAATTAACTGTGCAATAGAGACATGCCATCTAGGGAGTCGAATTGAGCAGACTGTATAATTTCCTCGGCACTCTCGATGGAGAATTTCAAGACTCTCGAATGAACTGTATCATCTCAATAAAAGATTAAATTTGTACATAATATTGTTAGCTCTAGAATGGATGTTATACCACTAAACATAATTGTTTTCTAAATAGATGTTATAGTTATTGATTTACATTTCATTTTGTTGATGTTGCCATTTTCATATCATTTAAATTATTCCTAATAGTTTCATATTGTAAAGTATTTTAGTCCTTGTTTTGTACATAAATCCTTGATTACACGTTTTCGTATATTACGATAAATAGGTGCCAATTGGATTAAAATTCTACTTTGTGTAGTACAAATACACTGTCAAATGTATTCAAATTACCAATGATTTGACCAAAGAAATAAATTTTACAACCAATGAAAGCTTTCATTTTTCATTTTCCTCATATGTATCTATCGGTGAGACTCACATTAGCACAGAAGAAGAAGACCCTACGAAAAAAGCTACAGCACAGCGCATGAATAACGATTATATCAATAATAACATAGTAAGGCGAAGATATTATGAATTGGTCAGTATAAGAAGAAGAAAAAGAGAATATCGCTTTAAAGGAAAGCTACCACTAATCAATTGAAGTTAACGCGCTAGCAGAGGCCAATGTTAAGAGTAATCCACAGAGTGTATTTTCATCAAAGTTGAATAGCGACAGACCGGTTTCGTCCTTCTTTGGACTCATGAGTGACAAATAATTCAACGATAATGAAAGCCACTATGAGGAAAAGTTATGATGCCGTTAAGTGCATTCCTATATCATCTTTTGTTTTTGGGTTATAGGCCAAAATTGAAATTTGGGCGTCATTATCTCCGTTCCTGTTTTCGCTACAATGTTTGACACTTTTTTGATAGCAATCTAGTGGCGCAATTTGATATTTTCCATGGAGTTTCTTTGCCGAGCTATAACATAAGGTTGTGTTTTTCTTATGGAAATAATGGTTTTTAGTCATCTACACAATTTGTAGATTGCTATCAAAAAAAGTTTACAGTTTTTGGTGCGCTATTCAGGTCAGCAGAGTACCTAACAATTCGTCCAAATGTCTGTAATTTTCGAATATTTGGCCGAGAATAGTCTAAAACGATAAGCTTCGACTCACTGATGAAGAATCCGAAGTCAAAATTGATTCTGTCCGGCAGTCAGCATTATTACGCTCAAACGCGATGAGTTAGAGAGTTGAAATTTTCAGAGTAGGTTTGGACTATAAATGCCGGCTAAGTTCGTTCGTAGGCAAAATCCATCGAGTGGTTCCAGAGTTATAGCCATCTGAAATTTGGTTCTTCAATAACTCGAAAAATACTGATCTGATCGAATTAAAGCGTGGTAGTAAGTTGAAATATACCGAGACGAAGACTTGTAAAAAATTCTGTGAGGAGCGCATCACTGGAAAATATTTAAAAAAATTCTGTTTCTCAGATACTATCCATCAGATATCGTTGAATTTCTGCGAGAGCTCTCAAAACCTTATTTTACAGTAAAGTTCTAGATTTGAACCCGATGGGATATATATTGGTGAAAATATTGCAGAAATATCGAAATATTGCAACGATCGAGATGTACTGGTCCAATGGTTTTACACTAGACCAGCGAAGTTGTCAACAGTTTTTGTTAGTTCACGTGATGGAGAGAATTCAATTATCGGCTAATACGTAAAATGATAATATTTTTCTGAGATTAGAAATTCGAAAAGAGGGTATCAAATGTCAGTAATAACTTAAGTTGAAGTTACGGAATTCACATTTTAGTGCTTCTGTGGTCCAGTCACAGGTCTTCTTGACAAGTAGGTACCGGGATCGAATCCCATAGCCGAAATTATTGGCCTTTTTCATTTTTGTTTCCATATCTATCGGCATTCTTGTGACCCTTTTTTAAAAAGGGTTCTGAACGGAATTAAGTCGATAGTTCCATAAATTTACGTGAGTATTTTCGTATATTTTTATTATTGGTCCACGATTCGACTGTATGTGTATCATAGGAATAATTCTTAGAATAAATTATTGAAACTAAAACAACTGCTACACATAACGCCGCCATAAACAAACCACTGTTTATTTTCGACCCAAATGTAAATGCACGTATTCGAATGGGTCCTTACGCCACCACAAACACAGCACTTTTTATTTTTGACCCAACAGTGAATGTACATATTTGAGCGGAAACTAATCGTTTGAGACCATTCTCGGTCAGTAAGCGTACCAGTTATTTTTTTGACACTTGTTTTTACAGTAATATTTATATTCTAGGAAATATTATTTTATTTCCTGGAGCTAAGCAGCTTTGGGTGATATCAGTACCTGTATGGGTGACCCCTCTGGCTATAAATTTGAACAGTGCGCCAAAGCCCCTGGCCACTAAGCTTTTCCAACTGGTTATTTCAACATCGCAGCGCAAACAGGAACAGAGATAATGACCAATGTTGAAATCGCCCAAATTTCAATTTTGGCCTACAACTCTGCATTATAAGTTTTTCAAAAAATCATATCTCTGAAAGTATTGGTTTCTCAGAGTTGGGAATGATCAACCGATTTGAATGATAGAACTTCATCATAAATGAAATTAAATTCAAACATCATAACAGAATTTAAATTCAACAGAAGTAGGTACCGAAAATTATTAATCCAAAACCAACAGACCAATTCAACGGAATAACGAACTTATCCGAGATGTTCATTCCTCAAATCTACTATGAAAATTATATTATATCAATTGAAACATACTTATCTACTTATTTGTGATAGCTGAGGTTATTCAGTTGGTAATTTTGCATTCAATCATACTTCGCTTGACATAATATTAGGTTATCTTTAGATGAGATGACAATGATGAAATATATGAACACAGATGAGATTCATGGATACGGACTTTAGTTCTCGTTACAGCGTTCTGTTAAATAATAAAGTCACGATTTAATATTGAAATTTAGAAGAATCATATCTCCGAAAGAATTAATTTGTTAGAGTTGAAAATGATATCAATGGATTCTTATGATGAAACAGCATCTTAAAATAAGCCCTGTGGACAGGAGCTTTGGCGCTCTTGTTCAAACTTTGACAAATCATATCTCCGAAATTATTGGTCTCTGGGAATGATATAAATGGATCCTTACGATAGAAGAGCATCATGAAAGAAATTAAATTCAAACTGACTGATTATCCCAAACAACGAACTTATCCGAGATATTCATTCCTCAAATCTACTCTGAAAATGATATTATATCAAAGAAAACTTAAACAATATTGCACTTTTGTTTTAACTGGAGATATTCTGAATACAATTTGATTATGTATCTTACCAAAGAATATATTTCCATCATCATATGGATAATCCACGGGCATTATATTATCACCTTAGAAGTAAATAGAATATCATGCTCATAATTCTTCGATTGCTGAGGGTATTTCATAGGTCATTTCGCATTCAATCATACTTTGTTTTCTAGAACAGGAGATGTATTTTATATCAAGAATAACGAACCAGAAATAATTTTTGACGATTCATTATTGAAGTTTCGAAAAATCATATCTCCGAAATTATTAGCTTGTTAGAGTTGAAAATGATATCAATGAATTTTTATGGCGAAACGACAAAAAAATTAATTTGAAATGTAAAAATTTTTTTTTTGTCGTTTCGCCATAAAAATTCATTTTTCAATTTGTGTCTTCGTTACTCCGAAACCATCAAGTCGATTCTGCCCAAAAACGGACTTAACGAAGATATTTATCTCCCAAACCTACTCTGAAACTGCCTAGCTCATTCTGTTCGAGAATTATTGTAGAAACACAATTTAAAATTTGTTTTCTTTACACTTTACGGCAACCCGATCAATACAAGACTTCGCATGCATATAAAGGTCATTATTCTACAATTTGATGCTAAATTTCAGATGGATCTAGTGATCGGTTTCGGAGATATTCATAAAAAATGTTTTTACTGAAAACGGCCATAACTCCGAAACTGCTTGGTGGATTTCGCCCGTTAACGAACTCATCTGAAATATTCACGCTCCAAACAGTCCAAACCTACCCTACAAATATCAATCCTCTAACTCCTTTCGTTCGAGGGTTATAGTGTTAACGGACGGATGGCCCGCCGGACAGAATCTATTTCGGCCACGGATTCTTGATCAGTGAGTCGAACCAAATCGTTTAAGACCATATTCATCCAAAAATTCGAAAATTACAGACATTTGGGCAAATTGATAAGCACTCTGTTACAAGGATCAAGAGCTCCAAAAACCGCAATATGCCATTTATTCTCCTCTACTTCTTAGGGTTAAAAAGTTTAGTTCAGATATCACCAATTTTGCGTGCCCTGTACAGCGATTAATCGAGATTACGAACCAGTAACTTAACCGAAGTATTATTATCTTGCGATTTGCGGCAGAACTCGCAACTTCATGCTACCACGAATATTCGTCAAGTCCAAAGATCCCCCTATTCTCCAAGGAGATCAAGGAATTACTAACAACAAGTTTATAATAAGGGTATTAGAAAGTTAGTAAGAAGCCTCCGGTCTTATAATATATGCGGACACGTTACCCTCATAAAGCTTATGCCAAGCTGCGAAACTATTAATTTTTTTCCATAATATGTAACGTTATAAATCCGGCTCGAACCACAGCGGGATTATTTAGAGTTTGCGTGATCAGTGCAGGACGTTTGCCCGTCACGAAGGCCCCGGAAAACTCGATTTCGCATCGCTTCCTACCTTGTATTTTTCGGATTTGCTCGGTATCACTTCAGATCGGAGGAAATTAAATTCACTGAGTTACTATCAAGTGTCTGGATCGTAAATTCTTCAACAAGGTGTCCCGGAAAGAATGCGACAAACGGAAACCATAAACTAAGGTCATCTAGGTGGACTTATATCCAGGGATTTTAATCGCCTGAGATAGGTACACAGGGTGATTTTCGTATAGTGAATGAAATTTCAAAGTTGAATAAATATTGAACCAATCAAATGAAAGATGAATAAGTTTGCAGTTATATCACCTTTTAGACCCCTCCCGTATACCATTTTTGAAATTAAATTTTTTTAAAAAAGCACTGACATGAAGCTGTCGTTTTAGCGTTAAATGCACGTGAAAAAATATTCGGCATCAACTGAATACAAATTTTAAATTAAAAAAATTAAACAAGCACTGACGTGAAGTCAGAGCTTGTGCGGAGCTTTTGCGCGTATGTTCTATTGTCCGTTCCAGGAGAATGGACAATAGAATATACGCGCAAAAGCTCCTGACTTCACGTCAGTGCTGTAACCAATTTTTTTTCGTAATTTTTTTTTTATTTTCTAGGGGTACGGTTCTCACATAATTTTACACACGGTTTTATGTCGATATTCTAAAACTAGTTACCAAGCTTCAATTCAATCGAGTCTATATTTTTGAGTCATCGAGGAAATAATATTCCAGGTCGGTATAGCTCCTAAAAGACGAGATGAGAAAAACGAACAAATTAAAAATAATACATAACCCTTCAAAAGTCCCCTCTTTCAAATATAACCCTATGTAGCCACATGGATCTCTTGAAGAAGAATCGCCAGCGCTAGTTTTAGAAGATATTCACTCATGTTTTTAGAAATCCCTTCAATATTTGAATTCAAATGGAAAATGTCGTAGCTGATAAGGCCAGTAGGGTCTCTTTCAAAACCAGGTCCGGCCAATCCAAACGATGATTATTCAGAACTTCAGATGTTCGAAGGCCGCTACAGGACCCTTATATTGGGATATCATCTCCCATAGATACATGCTTCACTCTCTATTGAATTATGAACAAATCGGCCCGAAAATTTATGTTATAATTTAATGTCATCATGAAATTCATGGTTTTGAAGGTTCTCGCAAAATTTCAGCGATGGCGGACAAAGTGATTTCTGATATATACATTTTTTAACAATGATTTTTTAAAATTTTCTAGTAATACGATCTTCACGAAATTTTGTAAAAATGTTTCCGTCGGTATTCTAGGACTAATTACTATGTTAGAATTGAATCGGCATGGTATTTTTGGAATAATTAAAGAAATAATAACCAAATTTCAGATTGATATAACTCCAAAACCATTTGGCATGATTATGCTCACTAACGAAATTAAATATCGCATTCAGATGCGCAATCTACCCTGAAAACTTGCAAGTCACTATTTATTCCCGTTCACAAGGTATCGTGAGATATATAATATTTTTTAGTAATTTTTTAAAAGTTTTCCACTGGTACGGTCCTCTCAAAATTTTACACATTTTCATGTCGATATTCTACAACTAGTTACCAAGCTCCAATTCGATCGAGTTTATATTTTTTGAGTTATCGAGGAAATAATATTCCAGATAGGTATAACTCCGAAACCGATGGGCCGATTATGGTCAACAGCGAACTTAACTCTCCCATTCAGATGCGCAACTTACCCTGAAAATTAAAAACCCCTATCTCATTTCGTTCGAGAGTTATCGAGGCAACGGTCACCCATCCAGCTAATGCACTCACACAAGGCTGCTTGGATCTACAAAAATATAGATTCAATCGTGTTCAAACTTTGAATTTGGTAGTACAGTTAGGTTCTGAACGCCCTCGCAAATTACAGCCATGTCAGATGAATAGTTTCCGATATATAGAATTTTTAAAAAATTTTTTTTGTGAAACTATTCTCACGAAATTTCGTAAGAACTTTCGCATTGGCATTCTACAACTTATAACCATGGTTGAATTGGATTGGTTTTATTTTTTTTGAGTTATTCAGGAAATAACAACCAAATTTCAGATGGGTATAACTCCAAAACCGTTAGACCGATTATGCCTTTAAATAAACTCAAATGTCGCATTCAGATACACAACCTAACCTGACAAACGTCCTTAGGTTTGTATTCTACAACTACTCACCAAGTTTCAATTTGAACAGATTAGTAATGGTTAAAAACATTATTAATCGGAAACAGTTGGGCTGATTATGCCCATTAACGAACGTGTCCGTCGTATTGGGACGAGCCACCTACCCCGAAAATTTTAAGTCGTTATCTCTTTCCGTTCTCAAGTTATCGAGCCAACGGCTGGTCGGACAGAATCAAATTTGAGCTCGAATTCTTCATCAGTAAGTTGAACCTAGTCGTTTCAGACCATTCATGGCAAAACATTAGAATATTACAGACATTTTGGCTAAATGATAACACAATGCTCCCCAGAACATACGAAAAAAAAATTGGTTCAAGCACTCACTGACGATTAAGAGTGTCCAATACAGGAGAATGGACAATAGAACATAAGTGCAAAAGCTCCTGACTTTACGTCAGTGCTTGTACCCATTTCTTTTCAATTATCAATTAATATTTCATGAATAAATTAAATATTTCTGGGAAATAAGATTGATATCAAGTTATTCTAATTATTGATAATATATTTTAATAATTAACAAAATTTATTTATGACGATTAAAACTCTGCCAAATGAATATCAACCCCAACATTTCTCTCAGTGTACAATTTGATGAAACAGGCGTACCAATCCTAAAACACAGAACAACCTAAATGACGTCAAAACTAAAATACATCCCACACAATGAACCCTTCCACGAGGAACGATTTGATAACATTTCGAAATCACGAATTCTCAAGCAATAACCCCATAAGTTCTGTTACATCCCATTTGATCAGCTCACGAAAACGCCATTCTTCCACCCCAATATGCCCGATTCCGGTGAAATATGTATTTGTATTCGGTATTTGTACGACTTTAAATTCGCTTTGATACACCGCCAAGGCGTCCGACTTATTTCAAAATCTACTTTATGACCCGAAAACTGGATAACTAAGGGATTTAGTGTTCTCCTTAACGTCTCGCGAATATCGTAAAGGGCGCTTAAAATTCAAATAGTGCGGTCCCGCGAATTTCTCGGGATTTCGTCAAGATTTTATGGAGTGTACATCGTGACGATAGTCTCCTCGGATTTGGTTGGTGTGAAAGGCGAGATCGGAAGACATAAATCGTGCTATTGTGAAGTGGGTGGGGTTTGTCGTAGTACAAAGAAGATAAAATTTCGACTGTATAATCGTGAATGAATGTGGGAGATATATTCACTTTACGAGCTGAAAAGTTAATGGCTTACGGAAGAGGAATTCCAAAATTGCACTGACGTGAAGAAAGGAGCTTTGCACACTTGTTCATATTATTATTCTTATTAGAGTCGGGCATAATCGAATGATTTCAATAATCGATATATAGGTTCTCGAGAGATTTCAATAATCGAATGATCATTCGAGATATTGATCATTCGGTATTCCACTCAGTTCTCATCGCGTGAGCGGCTTAGGTTATCCCTTATCTTCAATAAAACATTCGATCCTATCAAATTTCAACTCACGTCAATTGTCAATATAATATAATCTGGATATGGTGAAATAATTGTTGAGAGTAAAAGTTTTATTTTCATTAAAAAATATGGTACTATAGATTTCCTTCTGGCTGTTTTAAATCTGATCTCCACGCCCTACGTACGATTCAAATTCAAATTCCGTAATCTGTAAACTTTCGTTACAGTAACACCAACTGCCGATATACAGTACAAAAGTCACTAGGATGGATAATCCGAATTTTTCATCAAATTTCAACAGGATTTTGGAAAATTTGCCTGAAATAGAGAAAATATCGTCTAATGCTCGTTGCAGAAGGCAATTCCAACACTCATGCGTTCGAAAACTCGCTCCTTCGTCGCTCGTTTTCGAATTTCGCATTCGTGTTTTAATAGGAGCCCATTCTACAACTTCTTTTAGAATATACCATAGTTTGGTAAGTTAATCAAACTGTTCAGAATATCTCCAGTTCAAACAAAACTGGAATATTGGCTAAGATTCAATTGATATAATATGATTTTCAGAGTGGATTTGAGGAATAAATATCTCGGATCAAGTTATTGGGAAGAATCGGTCTGGTGGTTTCGGATTAATCATTTTTGGTACTCTTGTTTTTTTTTAAATGACACTTTTTTTTTATTTAATTATTTTTATGTTGCTTCTATCATAAATATCCATTGATATAATTCCCAACTCTGAGAAACCAATACTTTCGGAGATGATTTCACAAAGTTTGAACAATAGCTCCAAAGCTCCTGTCCACAGGGCTTTCCCATATTTTTTCAGGAATTGACAATACTCAATTCAATTTAGAAAATCTTGTATAAGTTACAGGATATAATGAGCAATGAAAATACATTTTACGTAACTGGTCTAGAAAAAGACGTATAATTCACTCGGAATTCATTCTCCACCCGTATGATTACCACCACTCGACTACGGCTCGTACTGCTAACATCACGGGGGAAATTGATATATGTATATTCCATTCCCTTTTATAAAGTCTCCCGGTTGGCCATGATTTAGTTCTATCACGTTTTTGTAACTAAAGCAGAGGCTGGTTGGCACTGCTGAAATATCGTCAATGTCAAAACAATTCTCTGGGACGTTGCCAATTTCTACTCTCAACAATCAACATATTGTTCCATCATAGAAGATCATTATCTTCAAATAATAAAGAACTCTTCACTTTGAAATTGGAAATGCTGAAAGCAGTTTTGAAGAAGCAGAGACAATGTATCGGGAAGTGCTATACAGAACTGAAATCTGCAATAGGAAATCTTCATTCTGTCTTAGGACATGTTGAATTCTCAAATGTAATTACTTAGTTTCCTATCTTATCACTATATTTTATTCAGGTTTAATAGTGACTCGGTTTCGTAGTATTACTACATACATTTAGAAATTCGTATTTCAAGTTATGCAACAAGGTATTTGAATGTCTTCTGTAGGCTTATTTATTGAGAATTTCGAAAAGTGAATTCCATAGGTGCGTCTGTTCGTTTAAAAGTTTTCCTGTCGGATTATTCAGGTACTTTTATTCTTTTTGGCGCTCTAGTTCCTCGGAACTGAGTGCTTATCAATTTGCCCAAATGTCTGTAATTTTCGATATTTTCGATGAAAATGGTCTTAAACGATTTGGTTCGACTCACTGATCAAGAATCCGTGGTCGAAATTCATTCTGTCCGGCCGGCCGTCCGGCCGTAGGCACGATAGCTCTCGAACGGAATGAGCTAGACAGTTGAAATTTTCAGAGTAGGTTTGGGAGATAAATATCTCGGCTGAGTTCGTTATTGGGCAAAATCGGACAGATGGTTTCGGAGTAACAAAAAAAAATTTTTTTTTTACAAGGCAAATTCCAAATTAAATTTTTTTCAATAAGCTGTTTTACCATAAGAATCCAATGATATCATTTTTAACTCTAACAAGCTAATACTTTCGGAGATATGATTTTTCAAAATTTCAATAATAAATCGTATTTCAACGTTGTCACAGAATGATATTATTCTATGTATGAATTGTCATAATGTCAAATGATGTTCCTGAGACATGACATTATCTAATCAATCGAAGAATTGTGAGCGAAGTGAGAAAACTCTCAGTTGTTTGCTCCGAAATTAGGTTTTCTCAGAAAATTCTTACATTTCGGAATGGAACATGAAGTAAGAGATCTGAGAGTAGTGAGACTGCTTTTCATCCATAGACATAGATATATAACTCTCGAACGGAATGAGGTAGGAAGTTGAAATTTTCAGAGTAGTTTAGGGAGATGAATATCTCGGTTAAGTTCGTTATTGGGCAAAATTGGCCAGATTTAATTTGATTTTTTCCATGGTGCAGTTCTCATTCTCAGATTGCTCATTTAATCTTGATAAATAAACTATTATTTGAATTGAATTTCCTTTATGATGCAGTTCTATCATATGAATACATTGATATAATTCCCAACTCTAGGAAACCAATACTTTCGGAGATATAATTTGTCTGTTTGAACTAGAGCGCCAGAAAGCTCCTGTCCACATGGGCTTGAACCCATTTTTTTCAAATGAACTATCACAGAGTAATGGCCTACTGTTTCCATTATTATTCATTTAAAATTCAACACTTGATTCTTGATTTCCGTACAAGAAAATGGCATAACTGAATCTTCCAACCAGTTTATATACGTGAAATATTTCCATAGTAACAACAGAGGAACAATTTTTTTCAACAGTTGCCAGGTCTTTGGAATTGTTGAATTCACATAATATCTTCTCAAATTCATTATTTTCCCAACAATATTCGCATTGTGAAAAATACGTAATTACTACGACTTCTCTATGTAGAGGGGACAACGTTGCGTAGTTTTCTGACAGGAAAATGAGCATAACCTAACATTTTCAACATATACACGGTGAAATGTGTCAAAATTTCATGGCCACCCGGGAGACTTTATAAAAATGAATGGAGTATACCCCGTTTTCGTTGAGCAAATGCTATTTGTGGCAGAATATTTTCGTTTCGAATTGAAAATTCCAGTGCTTGTGACAGACAAATCGCGTCGCCATGAATTAATATATACTCTGAAAATGAAAACACGGAATGCATTTCACGCGACCTAATGGATTATTGAGATACGGGCTTTCATTGAATCGGCCAATCGGACCAACTTTTGAGATCACCTAAGCCTGAGTCGTTACACTGCTTCTGGTCCAATTCAATTCGGTACACCGAAATCGTTTTAAACAAAATTAACAGGATATAAGCAAAAAGGCTAAGTGGCGTTGGAAAAGTACCTATAACACTCTTTCGATTTGTCGATGTTTCCATCAAGCTTCAGAACGAACAATTTTCGACGGGATGACGATTGCGTTTAGTTGGAAAATTCCAATCATTGCACTTTATTAATCGATCATTGAAAAATGTGTTTAATGCCCCCCTGAAATTAGTGACCCACACTATGATTTTAATGATGTACTGCTAATAATATATATCATAAAACTTAGAAGTAAAATCGTCCAGCATTGAACACTACAAAAGGAACTACACTCTTGTAAACTACAAATTTTCTCGACTGACATATGTTTCGGAAACGACGGTTACTAAAGCATGCTATCAATTTCTACACTCATATATGAGTTAACATTATGCCCTCAGTCATAAACCGCTAAGTGAGAATAATAGGGGTTATATCATTATTGAGTAAAATATCCTTTCTCTTATACATTTCAATCCCTTCATGTGTTCCTAAGTACACTTTATTGTAATTTTTCAACAATTTGACGGAATTTTCTGAAATTGAGTGACCACTTGTTAAAACATGATTTGCAACAGCAGATTCATCAATGTTGTAGTTCCAAATGTGTCCCGTATGCTCTTTATACGCTGTAAGAATGTTTCTGGTTGTTTGCCCGCCGTAGCACTTGTGGCAATCTAAATATTGAATTTCAAATGCACCCCATTTCAACATGTCCGGAGTTTTATCGAATGTATTTCCTAGAAGTTATTTAATTTTCGTACAAGTTTTGGAAGGCAGTTTTATATTAATCTTTTGTTTGCTTTCGGATGGAACGTGAAAGCTTGGAAAACTTTTACCGTTTTCATTTCTTTCGTTAGGGTTATGTTACTGAAAAGTTTTTATCTTTATGCTTGTTGATAATTTTATGAATTAGTTGATGATCATATCCGTTCCTTTCGGCAATTTGGAAAATCAATTTTCTTTCTTTCTTGAAGTTTACATTGCTTAGCGGAATATTAAGTAAACGGTTGACGGAAAAATGTAAGCTGGCTCTTTTGTGTGACTAGGGACCATGGAGCAACTTAATCAGTTCAAATGTAAATATCAGAATTGACTGGTTTTCTAAAAACGTCAAAACAAAGAATCGTATCACTTGAAAATATTATTTATGTCACTATAACATTAGAACGGAGAGAGATAGGAACTTGCAATGTTTAGGGTAGGTTGTGCATCTGAATGCGACATTTGAATTTCTCCATAGGTATAAGCGGCCAAACGGTTTTGGAGTTGTACCCATCTGAAATTTGGTTGTTCTTTCCTCAATACCTCGAAAGATACGAGTCCGATCCAATTCAAACATGGTAATTAATTGTAGAATGCTGATGCAGAAATCGTTGCAAAATTTTGTGAGGATCGTATCACTAGAAAATTTCTATATATCTGAAACTATTCGCGAAAGCGAGAGCCTTCAAAACCTAACTACTGCCAAGTTCCAAGTTTCTACACAATCGGATCTATATTGTTGGAGATCCGAGCAGCAGGCCGGCCGTTGCCTCTATAACTTTCGAACGAAAATAGATAGACCGCCGTATTCACAAAGCATTCAATCTCCGTTAAGTCCTAACTGAGGTCCTCAGTTAAGGATAAATAAGAATCGCAACCTCGGTTAACGTGAAAATTAACGTGAAACCGGCCTGTTTAACCACCTTTACATACGTTAACAGAGGTTGCGATTCTTATTGATCATTAACTAGGACCTCAGTTAGGACTTAACGGAGATTGAATGCTTTGTGAATACATTAGAGAGACTTGCAATTTTCAGGGTAGGTTACGCATCCGAATGCGATATTTAAGTTCGTTAATTGGCATAATCGGCCAAATAGTATTAGAGTTATACTCATCTGAAGTTTTTTGTCATTTCCTCTATAACTCAAAATATACAAATCTGATCCAATTAAAACTCGGTGATTACTTGTAACTTGCCGACACACTAATTTTCGCAGAATTTCGTGGATATCGTATCCTGGAGCTACTTGAGGCGTAAGTTTTTGGCGCTCTTGTTCCTCGGAACAGAGTGCTTATCAATTTGCCCAAATGTCTTAAATTTTAGAATTTTTTGATGAAAATGGTCTTAAACGATTTGGTTCGACTTACTGATCAAGAATCCGTGGTCGAAATTCATTCTGTCCGGCCGGTCGTAGGCACGATAACTCTCGAACGGAATGAGCTAGACAGTTGAAATTTTCAGAGTAGGTTTGGGAGATAAATATCTCGCGTAAGTTCGTTATTGGGCAAAATCAGACAGATGGTTACGGAGTAACGAAAAAAAAATCTTTTACACAACAAATCACAAATTAAATTTTTTTCAATATGCAGTTTCACCGTAAGAATCCATTGATATAATTTTCAACTCTAAAGGTGCGTATTCACTTGCAACAGAATACTTCTTTGGTTTCTTCCATGGTGCAGTTCTCATTCTCAGATTGCTCATTTAATCTTGATAAATAAACTATTATTTCAATTGAATTTCCTTTATGATGTTGATCTATCATAAGAATACATTGATATAATTCCCAACTCTGAGAAACCAATACTTTCAGAGATATAATTCTGTCTGTTTGAACTAGAGCGCCAGAAAGCTCCTGTCCACAGGGCTTGAACCCATTTTTACTGAAGCATGTCATCAAAATGGCATAATGTATTCATATATAATAAAAGCTGAGAAAACGATATATCGATGATTAATTATTCGATTAAGAGTGTCCAATAAAGGTGAGTAGACAATAGATAATGCACGCAAAAGCGTCAGTGCTTGCTTATCTGATGAATGCACCTTTCAAAGTATCCTAAAGTCACTACGTCACTGACTGATTGTGGACCATTTCATTTTCACGAAGTGCAATTCGGCCACACTTATTTTTGACTTATCCTCACTTTTTATCGCTTAATCTCATTTCAAACAAGAAACGCCACACGTACCAACAAAAGCCCCAAAAAATTGCAATAATTCCAAACAGCAATTTTTTCCCGTCTAGGGCTGTAGCATCCCCTTTTGGCCAAAATGATAGTGTACCCATTTTCTGTGCAGTAGTCGTGTGCAAATCTGCCGTCAGACCGATTCAATTACGATTTTATCTGCAAAATAGATGACAGTTATTTCCATGAAAGGGCAATACCCGTAAAGTTCACGTTCCCTCATCCGACTGGGGCGCGTTCGCCCTTATTGGCTCGGTGTGCGAGTCGGCACTGAAGACGTTTTTCATTTTATTTAATTTCGTACGTAACCGAAAGATGACACCCCATGTTGCCCATTTTGTTTGTCCCGGTAATTGGTATTTCGGGTGCGGAACATATTCCCAATAAGATTTACATGTACGGGGGTCGTCCGACAAATATTTGTCGGTTGACGATTATTAAAACACCGATTTCAAAGCTTTCCACATACGGAACTCTATTCATTAATTTTAACCAAAGATTCCTCTCATCAAACGAAACACTTTTTTGGCGCTCTAGTTCCTCGGAACTGAGTGCTTATCAATTTGCCCAAATGTATGTAATTTTCGAATATTTCAATGAAAATGGTCCTAAACGATTTGGTTCGTCTCACTGATCAAGAATCCGTGGTCGAAATTCATTCTGTCCGGCCGGCCGGCCGTAGGCACGATAACTCTCGAACGGAATGAGCTAGAGAGTTGAAATTTTCAGAGTAGGTTTGGGGGGTAAATATCTCGGCTAAGTTCGTTATTGGGCAAAATCGAACAGATGGTTTCGGAGCAACAAAAAAAAAAATTTTTTTTTACGAAACAAATTCCAAATTAAATTTTTTTTAATAAGAAGTTTTATCATAAGAATCCATTTATATTATTTTTAACTCTAACAAGCTAATACTTTCGGAGATATGATTTTTCAAAATTTCAATAATAAATCGTATTTCAATGTTGTCACAGAATGATATTATTCTATGTATGAATATGAATTGTCATAATGTCAAATGATGTTCCTGAGACATTCCGCCGTATTCACAAAGCATTGTTAAGTGTTTGAATCTCCGTTAAGTCCTAACTGAGGTCCTCAGTTAAGGAATCAATCGAAGAATTGTGAGCGAAGTGAGAAAAATCTCAGTTGTTTGCTCCGAAATTAGTTTTTCTTAGAAAATTCTTACATTTCGGAACTGAACATGAAGTAAGAGATCTGAGAGTAGCGAGACTGCTTTTCATCCATAGACATAGATATAACTCTCGAACGGAATGAGGTAGGTAGTTGAAATTTTCAGAGTACTTTAGGGAGATGAATATCTCGGTTAAGTTCGTTATTGGGCAAAATTGGCCAGATTTAATTTGATTTCTTCCATGGTGCTTTTCTCATTCTAATGATTGCTCATTTAATCTTGATAAATAAACTATTATTTGAATTGAATTTCCTTTAGGATGCAGTTCTATCATATGAATACATTGATATAATTCCCAACTCTGAGAAACCAATACTTTCGGAGATATAATTTGTCTGTTTGAACTAGAGCGCCAGAAAGCTCCTGTCCACAGGGCTTGAACCCATTTTTCATTTACCATTTTTCCAGATTCGGCCTAGGTAAAAAGTTACAAGCGTTTGAAGATTTCACAATGTGCTAATACACTCCCGCATATAAATTATCTATGACATTGTTGGCGGACGAGAATAAGGCATGGTAACGTGGTTTACAGCTTGATTCGGGATTCCAACGCTCAGGGACGGATCCATAAAAGTAGTGAAATTTCTGGAGTTTTCCATTTTAAAACATTCAATGAAGAATATCTCGAAAACGCTACGTTTAAGGAGAAATGATGAAGAATAATATGATGTTCTAAAACGATGGAATATTCTTGAAATGACTCAAGAAAAACTTTATATGCTTTCTTTATGCTGATTTCGTTTAGTTTTATGAATCCACGAGTCCATAACTAGAAAAGCAGTAGAAGTAGAAAATAACTAATATTTGGAAAATATGTGTCATAGTTATAGGAAAGTTTACGCCAACATTCATTTTATTCGAAAAAAGGATGTCAAAGCTACAAAATAAAAACTGATTTTTTTTCAAAATTTCAACAGCCTGTATCTTTTTACCTAAGCTGAATTTGGAAAAATGTTAAATGAAAAATGTGTTTCGTTTGATGGGAAGAATCGTTGGTTAAAATTAATGCAGTGGTCAAAGACTCACCCTGCATATACTATACATACAATTCTAAAGATCTAAGTGTAGTAATAACCCTTGATTAATTCCTCTTCTTCCCCATGTTCCTTGTGTGTTCAGTGAAATACATTCAAGCATAACATATAATATGAAAACGAATTATTTGCGCACTCATAGTTTTAAAATTTTTTGTCGCAGAATCTTGTCCTAAATTTATTAAAATATACTTAATTAACACTCTTCAATTAGGACAATTAAGATCCCTATCCAAGATTAAACAAGAGCGCCAAAAATCCCATCCTCTCCTTCATCGTCATCGGTAGGATTTCCACAGAGGCCGATACTCTCGCTGATACGTTCATTGTTCCCGCTCCATCCGTGATTGACACGGTCTATCCCGGACTACGATGTCAACTTGATCCTCCACTTACTCACCTTAAATACTTAATCACCTGCCTTCACTACCACCAGAAGCGGACACGTCAATCGAATTTAGGCAGGGATTCTACTCCAACCCAATTATTGGTTTGGATATTTGAGAGACGGCTAAAATTGCCGAAATGACATTTATCGAATTGCTGCTTTTTCTCCTGTCCCATACGGGGAGGGAGGGGGCGAATGTTACATTGAATATAGACATATAGACAGATAATGTTTTTTGCTCAATTCGCGTTATACCGCAAATTAAATAGGGCTTCACACGAGACGAGAGTAGGCAAGAATATAACAAATCTCGTCTCGGTCTCGCCAATTCTCAAAAAATCAAGTATCGTTTGAGTTTCGGTCTCGTCTCGTTATCAGTTGTCTCGTCTCGTCTCGCTTAATTCTGAATAACGATAATACATACTATAATAATTTTATCAAGCTATATTTATACTCTTATACAAAAATATTTGTACATGTACATAATCTTTTCAATTTTGAACACTGATAATTTCATATTTCAAATTACTCGATGACCAAGAATTCAAACATAATCAAGCTTGCATCCCATCATCTTTAAATGATGTGCGTGTTTTTGCAATGATCATACCTGCTGTGGAAAATAGTCTTTCAACAGGTACGGATGTAGCTATCAATAAATCATCGACCATCTTGGAAAGTGTAGGAACTATTTCATGCACTTTCCACCACTCTAAAATACAATTTTGATTCCTATTTGCTCTTTCTAACAGCAAATGTTCTTCAACCTTTCCAATGTTTCGAAGGTTTTGTTGGTGTTTTAAGGAGGCTATCGATGTCTATACATTTTTTAATAGAATTGGACAAATTGGTATCGTTTTCAATGAATACCTTCCCAGTGGGTAGATCATTGAGGGTGTTCTTGGCGTATTACTCATAGTAGGGGAGCCCACGTAGCTAATTCGGGATTTACTCGAGCGTCATAGAGAGCTATTGGGTTGTCAAGCTTAGATGATAAGAAGAAAAAAATGTTATATAATATATACCTGTTCATCGGTGGGGTGATCAGATATCAATTTTCAAAAATGTAAAAAAAAACCGTTACGTGGACATACTCGAGCGCGTCAGATATTGATAGCATCTGTGTCCTACGTAATTTCAAAAATGTACAGATGTTAATCTAATCGTTTCCATGATGGGGGTGATCATACGTAAGGGTTGAAAAAGAAAAAAAAATTTTTTTATCGAGCTCGTCAGAGTTTCTAAGGGGGTGTTAAGTAAACCTTAAAAGATGCTCTTGTATAATAATCTGACGATTGGGATGTAACGCAAACTCGTGGTCATTATTAGAATATGCAAAAAAATTGCAATAAAATTTATTTTTTTTTTATTTTTTTGAATCATTGAACTTAATTAATCGAAAAACTCAGGAAATAGCGTGCAAATGAAAAAGCTTATGTTGTTTTGAGGAGAATATTTATACAAATAATAATTATACAAAATTTAATTTTTAATTTTTTCGTGATTTTCGAAGAATCGGTTTGCTCCGACGATATTCTAAAGTAATGATACATTTTTGTGAAGTTTCTAATGAAAATTTGATTGTGTTTTGAAAAGTACTTTCACCACAAAATACACAATTCATATTAATATCACTCAATCACTCATAGTAATTATTTATTAACTTTAATTCACATAACTTTTATTAAAATCGCAAAATAACCTAATACGTTGGAAATACGTTGTAAACAAGATCATACCCCGAACGATTCTGCGTGACCAGCTGTTATGGAGTCATGGCAACAGAAAACTTAGTGGGACGGAGTGAGAGAGCAATAGATAGAGAAAGAGTGAGAGGAGAATAGAAACACGTAGAGGGGAATATAGGCATGGCATAGCTGCACGCATTCAACTTTATCAATTAATTTTTATTACTTCGGCTTGTGAAAATCGACAGATTATATATTTTTCGTAATTCTTGCATTATTCCCTTCAATATAAAAAAAAAATTACCACGCTCGAGAATGTCAAGATGTCGTTTTTTTTACAACTTTGTAACCCTCCCCCTTCTTTACGTCACTCTCAAATTGTCAGATTAATGGAATATACACTTTTTAGCATGTAACTAACTCACCCTACCTTAATCTGACGCGCTCGAGAATTTCCGATGATCAACTTTTTTTTACTAATCTGATGCTTTATCCTTGACGGGCGGCCATATATATATGGCTCATGTTTCGTGGAAAAACTTAACCAGGTACAAGGTATCCCCCTATATATTAATCTGCCGCGCTGTAGTTATTCCCAAAATCCCCGCTTGGGCTCCCCTACTATCATAACACTTTTTGAAACATTGAATTGCTTCATTTTTCATTTCTTTACTGGTTTTATTATATGTACTTCTAATTATGTATACAAGAAGTTCAGGAAAAAAACAATGAATTTCTCCAGATGTTCAAATAGAGACGAAATTTTAAAAGCATTAGGATTTAGGGACAATAAAAGTTGTCCGTTAACTATTGAATTCATAATGGAATTAGTTTGTATGGTTGTGAGTTCAATTTTTTCTTGAAAAACAATCTCAATTATCGTGAGGTCTTTAAAATGTCGTGTATTTCTAGAACGATCGATGTATACCCGTAATATAGACAAAATATATTGGTAATTTTAGAGGAAACTCTTCATATTCAATGGTTTTCTATAGGTCCTCGAAAGAAGAAAGTATAATTATTCAGTACTATAGTCACTGAAGGAGGATTGGATTCGTAAATTTTGAGTTATATAGAGGAAATAACACGAAAATGTCAGATGTGTATAACTCCCAAACGTTATCATGAGATACATAAAATTATTGCATAACTTTTTTTTAATTTTCTGGTGATACAATCCTCTCAAAATTCCTCATACCACTTTATGTCGGTATTCCAAACCAAGTTTCAATTCGATCGGATTTGTATTTTTTGAGATATTGAGAAAATAATATTCCAGGTGGCTATAATTCTAAAACTGTTGGGCCGATTATGACCAACAACAAACTTAACGATCCCATTCGGATGAGCAACTTACTCTAAAAATTACAAGTCGCTATCTCTTTCCGTTCGAAAGTATCCTTTGAAATTTCCTAGTAATCCTCACGAAATTTCTCAAAAATTTGCGCGTTAGCATTCTACAACTAATAACCATGTTTGAATTGGATCGGATTAGTATTTTTATAGTTATTGAGGAAATAACAACAAAATTTCGGATAGGCATAACTCCGAAACCGTTTGGCCGATTATGCCTATTAGCAAACTCGAATGTCGCATTCAGATGCGCAACCTACCCTAAAATTTGCAAGTCGCTATCTCTTTCCGTTCTCAAATTATCGTGAGATTAATAATATTTTTTAATAATAATAATAATTCCAGTTTTCTGATAATACGATCCTCCTGAAATTTCACATAAGTTTTTATGTCGATATTCTACAACTATGCAGATGCAAGTTTCAATTTTGATTATATGTGTATTGGTTGAAAACAAATTTTGTACTCGGAAACCGTTTGGCTCATCAAGGAACTTAACCAGGGCTTTCGAATGCAAAATCTACCCTGAAAATTTCAATTCGCTATCTCTTTCCGTAGAAAAATTATCATGTAAACAGCCGGCCGGCGTTAGAACATGCGTGCATAAACGTGTTATCGGAACCCTGTGTTGGATTAACCAAGAACAGGTTACATGATTTCTCACTTAAACATAGAAGTATTTCGTTTGGGAAAACGTCAAAATCAAAATTGACATTTATCAAAATTTCATGTTAGATCTCACTCAAAATTTCTTGTAAAAATGGCTGCTGATACTACAGCGACGAAGGTAGAAGAAGCTAACGAAACAGCTGCTCTACTTGACGAGAAGTATGTATTACATTTTTCATGTTAGAATTTAATCCAACTGATCCATGTATTTTCAGAAAAAGTCAAGCTCTCAATTCTGAGTTTCTGTACTACAGCTCGGTACTGAAGATAATAGCTCCTACACTTACCAGTGTTTCGGACCAGGATTTTGTGATCCCTTGGATAAAAAAATTGTACAGACCTGAATATCACACTCATACCCTAAGGGAGAAGAGAAATAGGTGAGGTCACCAACTATGACAAATTTTGAGTCGTTGTTCTTCTCAATATATTCGGCCCTCTCTTCTAGATATCTCTTATATTTAACACTCACAATGTTCAATGATGAATTGATTGGAGTATTCGAATCAGAGCCCCCACCCTCCGTACTCAGAGATTTGGGATCATTACCAGAGTACAGGGTAGAGGCAGCTTCCTGGGAGAAAGACGACACCTGGAGGGATGTTCTTCTTTCCCTCCCTGAAAACTTCATACCACTAGAATGCTCAATACATCCAAATAAGGACCATTGTAGAAAGGATCATAGATTGGACAGGGTAAGATTAAAAACTAAAACCTATGTGATTAAGTATGGAGTATTTTTCTTTCCCATATAGGAGCTGGATCAAGAATTTCAATTCTATTTGTACTTGGCCAGACCGTATGCAGCTCTTATGCTGAACGCTGAAGATAGAACCAAGGTGGCTTGCTGGCTTCAGACATTATGTACCATACATGGAAATTGTTGTTCTAGCATGAAAGCTGTAAGGAATGACTATATGATGGCTTTGCTAGGGTAAGCTTGGTCAAAAGGGTGTTCCATATTAAATCATAAACATTGTTGAAGGAAAATTTTTTTTTAGTGTCACTAACCGAATCTTGCAGAAATTTGTGCGTTGGCATTCTAAAAATTGTTAGAAAGTTTCAATTGACTTATGCTTGGACACTCTCAAGGGGATTCCATGGGTGAATAGCATCTTCCAAACTCCAGCAGTTACATCACTTTTCGTCAGCTCATGCGGAGAGCAATTTGCCTCAAAGGGGCAGCGAGAATTTCAGAATTGCCCAAGGGCAAAGTTATGGACATCCAACCTCAGAAACAACGCTATTTCCTTGAAACTGACTCTCACACATAAATAATAGACATCAACACCGCACCTTTTTGTACTTTGGTACCTGGTTCTGATGTTGCAAAGATTATTTTTGACCTTATGGCTGCTGACAAATTAGCTTGCATCAATATTAACACAATGGGTTTTCGTAGATTGCGTTATTCATTTGAATACCTAGATTTCATTTACGAAATATTTCAGATACATATCTGATCTTCGAGCTGTTGGGCCTTTCCTAGAAAAACCACCATGGAAAACGCTTCCACCCTTAGCTCAGCTGGCTAAAGAATCTTTCGATAACACCACAGTCCTGGACCCCACAAGCACCATGGCCAACGAGTTCCTTCAGAATCAGCCAGTTCCAGAAGATGGCGCTTTTTGCTATATAGCTCTTACTGGCGACCTCATCGAAAGCAGCTTCGGAGGACCTGGTGTATAATTTTTTTTTTTCATTTGTTGGTTCTTCATTATTGATGTAATAAATATATGTTCATTCTTTAGTAACGATGTGTATACTTTTATGTTGAATACTCCTTGCCATTATGGTATTAAAGGATGAAGTTGTGAAAACTTGGGAGTTTCTAGAGAACTTATCTTTTCAATGGATTTAAAACGTCCAAGGTGTCGGCTGGGAAAGTTGGAATTTAAGACTGTCAGTTCGTAAACTAATCTTATGCAAATCTAGAAAGGCTTATACTCATTCAAGAAGAGGAAATCTTGGCCAATGAATAATACAGGACCGGCTTGGCGAAGAATACCAGCCAGTTTCGCATGGCTTTCTTCTGTTTTGTGAATATGTTGATTATATTGAATCGAATATTGTAGATTCTGCTGAATCCAACCAACTGCTTCTGCTAACACTTTCGATGCGTTTTGTTTATATATTTCTCCTTTATGAGTCGTTTTTTTGTGTAGAATAAGGATACAAATTTAGATATATCTAATGCAAAAAAGGCTGAATTTTATTTTGA
This sequence comes from Halyzia sedecimguttata, assembly GCA_937662695.2. Classification (NCBI taxonomy): domain Eukaryota; kingdom Metazoa; phylum Arthropoda; class Insecta; order Coleoptera; family Coccinellidae; genus Halyzia; species Halyzia sedecimguttata. Next base: position 84,698,580 of record OW569415.2, on the reverse strand, counting down.
AGGAACAAGAAAAAAATTTAAAATAGTGGTGTCAAAATCGATTCTGTCTGGCTGGTCCGGCCAGCCGATCTGACCGTTAACACGATAACTCTCGAACGGAATGACCTAGGCAGTTACAATTTTCAGAGTAGGTTTGGGAGATAAATAGCTCGGTCAAATTCGTTACTGGACAAAATCGGCCTGATGCTTTCGGAGTACCAAAAAAAGATTTTTTTTTAAATTACAAATTTCTAAGTTCAACTTTTTTCAAGATGCAGTTTCATCATAAGTATCTATTTATATTTTTAAAATTTTCAATATTGAATCGCAATTCTATGATTTCACCGAATGCTGTAATCGAAAATTAAAATATTTGTATCTATGAATGTATGTATGATCTGTGTTCATAACTGTCATCTACCGAGATATGTCATATTATTTATATCTGGTTCTATTTAAATTTGTTAACCATGATATAAAATATGTACCTCTTGTTCTAGAAAACGAAGTATGATTGAATGCAAAATGACCAATGATATAACCCCAGCTATCGTAGAGTTAAGAGGTTATATAATATTATAAATTTTGGGTGATAATATAATGCCCTTGGATAATCCATATGATGATGGAATGTATATACTTTGGTAAGTTAATCAAATTGAGTTCAGAATATCTCACGTAAAAACAGAACTGGCATATTGGCTAAGTTGCAATTGATATAATATAATTTTAAAAGTAGTTTTGAGGAATGAATATCTCGGATAAGTCCGTTATTGGGTAGAATTGGTTTGGTGGTTTCGGATTAATAATTTTTGGCATCCTTTTTGCGCTCTTGTTCCTCGGAACAGAGTGCTTATCAATTTTCCCAAATGTCTGTAATTTCCGAATTTTGGGCTGAAAATGGTCTCAAACGATTTTGTTCGACTCACTGATCAAGAATCCATGGTCAAAATCGAATTTGTCCGGCCGTTAACATGATAACTCTCGAACGGAATGAGCTATAGACAGTTGACATTTTCAGAGTAGATTTAGGAGATAAATATCTCGGTTGAGTTCGTTATTCGCAAAATCGACCAGGTTTTTTTTTAAGATGCAGTTTCATCATAAGAATCTATTGATGTCATTCTCAACTCTAATGAACTAAGAACCACTACTTCCGGAGATATGCTTTTTCAAAATTTCAATAATTATTCCCAATTCTATATGATTTCATAGAATACTCTAATTATAATCTCCTGATGTATATAAATCCAACATGAGATGAGTCATAGACCTACGTTTTTAATTTAATCACGAAAATTCTTGAGAATTGACGTACAGAAGCAAAATTGAAAAAGTGGGAAGGAAATGTGGACAGGAGTTTTGACACTCTTGTTGAAATCTTGACAAATCATAACTCCGACAGTATTGGTTTCAACGAGTTGGGAATGATATCAATAGATTCTTATTCTTTATATCGTTATTATATGATGCAGTTCTATTATAAGATTCCATTGAATAAGATTCCATTGATATCATTCCCAATTCTGAGAAACCAATACTTTCGGAGATATAATTTGTCAAAGTTTGAACAATAGCGCCAAAGCTCCTGTCCACAGGGCTTTCCCACATTTTTTTGTTTTTCAATAACATTTTTTTAGGTAAATTTCTTTTATGATGCAGTTCTATCATAAGAATCCATTGATATTCTTCCTTCCCAACTCTGAGAAACCAATACTTTCAGCGATATACTTTGTCAAAATTTGAACAGGAGCGTCAAATATCCTGTCCACAGGGCTTTCCGACATATTTTGAATTCAAATATTATAGTTTCAGAAGAAACAAAACTGAGAGCTTAAAAAAAATGGCGATGTGTGTAAATTCACCTTATTCTTGCTTTCAATATTTTTGAATATACTGGTCGATATTTCATTCGGTATTCGGCAGTTCTTGAGCACCGAAAATGCGGAATTCTTCAGTACGGCCCTGCGGAAAGGGCTGCGAAAACTCCAGGAAGTTTACGATGAAGAACAGAAGCATTTAGCGAATAAAGTTAGATCCCACCTGGTTGTTCCCAGATTATTTAAACGTTTCTTAATACAGGCCATTATTTAGGATCCGAGTATGCTAATTACTTAGGAACTCCCCTGTGTTTATACCTCGACACGCTCGAGAATCCCAATTTCCGAACTATCACTATAACTTTTTGAAGGAGGCCGAACAACTAATTTATATACAGTTGTAGAACCGAATCGGTGAATTTAGTTATGATCTTCGCTAATTTATTCCTGCAAGAATTTCCGCGGAGCTGAGAAGTTGGGGAGAGGGATTACGGTACAGATGGCGTGGTTGGAGGTATTTACATACGCCGGAAAGGTAGTCCTGAATATCACCCCTTTTCCTCTGTTGAAATTTCTAATACTCTTAAATTTACACTGAAGTTTATAATGTCTCCATCGAAATGTAATAATTCTCTTTATGATTTGTCAACATTTATTGATGGTTTCTTTCTGGGACTTCCCTCCCGAAAAATATCTATAAAATGAAAAATGTATTATTTTGAAATTGCTTCTGTGTTAGGAACACAATATATTTGTCAGAAGCAATATATAGAATCTTACCTAATAAACAGTAACGAAACAACATCAACGATAAAACAACTATTTTACATTTCGGAGTATCCTTCTTTACCAGAATTATTTTCTGGAGACAGTTATTCCGAAATTCTAAATTTGTCCTAGTGACAGTTTAAAAAAAAAACAGGCAACAGGGTGTCACTTTACATAGAAATTGGTCACTTCCAATTGAGCAATTTGAAAAGTTGCATTCTCGGTTCAACAAAGTACAAGTAGAGTCCTTAAGTTTCCTCTTTGGCGCTCTTGTTCCTCGGAACAGAGTGCTTATCAATGTGCCCAAATGTCTGTAATTTTCGGCTGAAAATGGTCTTAAACGAAAACAAAATATTTCACCTCACAAATTTCAAATTCAATTCATTTTGAAATGCAATTTCACTATAAAAATCTATTAATATCATTTTCAACTCTAAAAAGCTAATACTTTCGGAGATATGATTTTTAGAAATTTCAATAATGAATCGTACTTCTATGTTTTCACAGAATGCTGTATTCAATTACTCTATATTATATTAATTATATATGATCCAATAAGTGTTATTTTCCCATGAGAGATAAATGTCAAAATTATTTCCGGTTCGTTATTTTTGATATAAAATACACTGCCTGTTCTAGAAAACAAAATATGGTTGAATGCAAAATGACCAGTGAAATAACGTCAGTTATCGTAGAATTATGAGGATTATATGATATTATACTTTTAAGGTGATAGTATAATGACCGTGGATAATCCGTATGATGTTGGAAACATATTCTTTGGTAAGATACCTAATCAAATTGGATTCAGAATATCTCCAGTAAAAACAAAACTGCAATATTGTCTAAGTTTTAATTGCTATAATATAATTTTCAGAATAGATTTGAGAAATGAATATCTCGGATGAGTTCGTTATTGGGGAGAATCGGTCTGTTTGAATTTAATTTCTTTCATGATGCAGTTCTATCGTAAGAATCCATTTATATCATTCCAACAGACCAATAATTGCGAAGATATGGTTTGTCAAAGTTTGAAGAAGAGCGCCAAAGCTCCTGTGTACAGGGCGATCCCACTTTTTTCCAAATAAACCATCACAAAGTGACGGACTACTGTATTCATTAGTTTTCATTGAAATTTCAACACTTGATTCTTGAATTCCGTACAAAAAAATAGCATATCTGAATCTTCCAACCAGTTTATATACGTGAAATATTTCTATAGTAACAACAGATGAAAAATTTTCTTCAGCAGTCGCCAGGTCTTTGAAATTGTTGAATTCACATAATATATTCTCAAATTAATTATTTTTCCCAAGAAAATTCACATTGTGAAAAATACGTAATTAATACGACTTCTATGTAGAGGACAACGTTGCACAGCTATCTGACAGGAAAAGAGCATAACCTAACATTTTCAAAATATACACAGTGAAATGCGTCAAAATTTCATGACCAACCGGGAGACTTTATAAAAGGTAATGGACTATAGGTACTACCTATTGTAATATGAAAATAATGAATCAAGAAGTCTGTATCATTGTGGTGCCAAATGATTCACTGAAATTTTTCACAATTTCCGAAACGTCTAGGTACCTGCATGAGTTTCAATTTAACCCGTAGCCACCGAGACAAGCGGATCCGTCTGAATATAACGATCTGAATGCGATATTCGGGCCTCGCTACTCTATATATCGAAGGTTTCGCTGAAAGGCCGAGAGGTGTGTATGATAGAGAGATCGGAATCAGATATCCATTAGCCGGACAACAACGGTGCCGTACATTTCAGATGGAAAAATGGAAGAACGCTGTTCTCGGTCCCTTGTGACAAGCTGGTCAGCGTTTGTCATGATTAGGACTTATTGAATATTGAACTACTCCGCGAGCAACTTGCTCCTGCTGTGGAAATTCCATTATCTCGATTCTCTGGTATTGATTTCGATGGATTCTGTTGCCACTCCAATGAAATATGTAAATGTTTCTTGGCGAAATCGATATTATATCCAATCGAACTGGTCAACTTGTCAACTATATGTAACGTTCCTTTTTTTTAATCCAGGCAAGGGTTTGTTTATATTTTGTTTGCGATAAGGTTGTCGTTTATGTTGACATTAAATTTGAGGTTGGGTCTCAGTGGTACCAATCGACGCACAAAGAATTATCGTACTCTAAGAGCCGCATGAGTTGGCAATATTGTTTCGTTTTGTCAGAGTCAGCGGCGGTCAGATGAGATCGTCCATTTTGTGAAGAGTCGACGAAGGAAGCATAGGTTAAACGCATTTTCGGAACTTTGTTAGAATTATTGAAATCTTCTTAGTTGGATATAGTTTCGAAAATCGAATTTAGAGTGAGGGTTATATTGGTTCGATTTGGAAGGATAACAGGTAACCTTCACTTGTCTCGAAAGAGGATTTAAAGACCTTTTGCAAATCCAAGTTGACCACGTGAACGATCTTGGTGAGTTTGACAGAACATTGCTGTGTGCTTGAAGGATTATTTGGTGGAGGCACGGCCAGATTTAGTTTTGAAGCAAACTTATACAGGACAACCCCGAATATCAGGGGTTTTTTTGTCAGGAAGAGTAAAACTAAGACATTCGAGTATATACAAGGTGGTCCATAAGTAACGCTGTAAGACAGCCAACGCAGTGTTGCAGATCCCGAATATATACAAGGTGGTAAGTAAGCAACGCTGTGGGACATTCAATCTTTGACATTACCCTGTAGATATTTACTTCCAAGACATTGGCAGATAATGAAAGAATTATATTAAATTTCGCCTCTAAATCTTCTTCGATTGAAATTCGTTAGAGTTGACCAACATGCGACATATTATCCTCAAAGCAGTCGAGTCGACCCTTACGTGTGGTACATTTGCGACGTGCAAGTCCCAACAACAGCATAACATATCCATCTGTTTGTATGTAGAGGGAAAAACATAATCCTTCCCGGGGACATGTGTACATGAATTGGAACGAAGGCAGAGAGAAATTCATAGACCATTACTGCATTGTTTGAGGCACTAAGTAAGTTCCTTCAGGCAATAACTCCATATTAATAATGTTAGTCTCAACTTTTGTGTCTGCCTTTGTTATATCGCTGCACAAGGTCATATTTTATTTACACTTCCTAATTAGTATCCTTTCTTTGCCCCACATGCCCGCCATACTTCAGAATGCTGCACTCCACTTGAAAATTACAGCACGCCAAATTAATTGTATATGAGAGTTGTGCCCAAGCAATCCGAAACAAAACGTTCTTTGTAATTACATTTACATTGCGTTATATGTATATTGTTTACCTAAACTTATTCATCTGGAATTTCTAATTTATCCTGCTTCCTGAAAATATGGCAGTTTTCATCCACTCAAACCAGGATTTTCATTAATTCGATTGGCTTGAAATGGTTCAGAAAAGAATGAGGTCCATGTGTCCATTGTTGAAACTTTGACGAATCATAACTCCAAAAGTATTGGTTTCTCAGAGTCGGGAATTATATCAATGAATTCTTATGATAGAACTGCATTATAAAATAAATTGAATTAAATGAAAAATTGGTTCAAGCCCTGTAGACAGGAGCTTTGGCGCTCTTGTTCAATCTTTGACAAATCATATCTCGGAAATAATTGGTCTCTGGGAATGATATAACCGGATTCTTACGATAGAACTGCATTATGAAAGAAATTAAATTCAAACAGACCGATTCTCCACGATAACGAACTTATCCGAGATATTCATTCCTCAAATCTGCTCTGAAAATTATATTATATCAATTAAAACTTAGACAATATTGCAGTCTTCTTTTTACTGGAGATATTCTGAACCCAATTTGATTGTATCCTACCAAAGAATATATTTCCATCATCCTATGGATTATCTATGGGCATTATATTATCACCTTAAAAGTATAATATCATATCATCCTCATAATTCTACGATCTGAGGTTATTTCATTGGTCATTAGACATTCAATCATACTTTGTTTTATAGAACAGGAGGTTTATTCTATATGATATACTTATATGAATAAGGAACCAGAAATAACTTTGACATTTATCTCTCATAGGAAAATCAAATGACATGTACAAACACAGATCATATAATAATTCATAGATAGAAAAATTAAGTACAGTACTCTGTGAGAACGTAAAAGTACGATTCATAATTTAATTTTGAAAAATCATATCTCCGAAAGTAATAGCTTGTTAGAGTTGAAAATGATATCAATAGATTTTTATGATGAAACTGCATCTTAAAAATAATTGAATTTGAAATTTTTAATGTGAACAATTTTTTTTTCCGTTATTCTATTTGGCCCAATATCAAACCTAACCAAGAAACTTATCCCCCAAACCTACTCTGAAAATTTCAACTGCCTAGCTCATTCTGTTCGAGAGTTATTGTAGAAACAAAATTTAAATATTTAAAAAATTCTTTTTGCGCATATATTCAGAGGAACATCGCGTTATCATTTTGCCCAAATGTCTGTAACTTTCGAATTTTTTCACGAATATGGTCTCAAACGATTCGGTTCGACTCCCCAATGGAGAATTCGAGGTCAAATTTGATTCTGTACGGCCAGCCGTCCGGCCGTCCGGCCGTTGCCACGATAACTTGAGAACGGAAAGAGATAGCGACTTGAAACTTTCAGGGTAGGTGGCACATCCCAATTCGATAGACAAGTTCGTTAATGGGCATAATCGGCCCAATGGTTTCCGAGTAATGATTTTGTTTTCAACCAATATGAATCCGATCGAATTGAAACTTGGTGAGTAGTTGTAGAATATGAACCTAAGCACGTTTGTGAAATTTTGTGCGAATCGTACGGCTAGAAAATTATTTAATAATTATTGAAAAATATTTTTGTTGTCACGATAACTTGAGAACGGAAAAGATAGCGGCTTGAAGTTTTCAGGTTAGGATGTGCTTCTGAACAAGACATTTGAGTTTGCCTACAAGCATAATCGGCCAAACGGTTTTAGAGTTATAGCCATCTGAAATTTGGTTTTTTTTTTCTCCTCATTAACTCGAAAAATACTAAACCGATTGAACTGAAATATGGTTACTAGTTGTAGAATGCCAACGCAAAAATTCCCGCAAAATTTCGTGAGGATAGTATCTGTAGAAAATTTTTAAGAAATCATTGAAAATTAAAATAAAAATTCTATATATCAGTAACTATTAGTTTGAAATTGCTGAAATTTTGAAAGAGCCTTAAGAACCTAACTCTACTGCTAAGTTTCAAGTTTTAACACGATCGGTTAAATATTGTTGGAGATTCGAGCAGCCTTGTGTGAGTTCAGTAGATGGGTGACCGTTGCCTCGATAACTTTCGAACAAAAGGAGATAGGGACTCGCAATTTTCAGGGTAGGTTGCGTATCCGAATGGGAGAGTTAAGTTCGTTTTTGGGCATAATCGGTTCAACGGTTTCCGAGTTATAACCACCTGGAATATTATTTCCTCGATAACTCAAAAAATATAGATTCGATCGAATTGAAGCTTGGTAATTATTAGTAGAAAATCAACATAAAGACGTGTTTAAATTTTTTTAAGAACCGTACCCCTAGAAAATTTGAAAAAAATGACGAAAAAAATATTTGTAAGAACCGTACCCTTAGTAAATTTCAAAAAAATTACGAAAAAAAAATTGGTTCAAGCACTGAAATGAAGTCAGGAGCTTTTGCGCGTATGTTCTGTCCATTCTCCTGTATTGGACACCCTTAATCGAATTTACTGAAAACCGAAAAAACCACCCCCATGAAGGTGGCAACAACCCCCAAAATTTTTGGAATAGGGAAGAGATTTCGAGTGTTGGTTGATTTGAAAGTTATTTATGTTCTGTACACAACCATGTTAAGATTTTCACAATCGATTCTTTATTCACGAAATAATGTAATAATTGAACTTACCGTCGAAATGTGATGTTGAACAGACAGTTGAACCGCCAAACTCAAGAACCTGAGAGTTTTGAAGAATCCAAAAATAATTTTTGAGTTCTGTATTAGGGAGAAAGAATTCCTATGATAACATTGTTCCGAAAAAAACACCTGAGGGTGGCAACAACCCCCAACATTTTTTTGAATAGAGAGGAGATGTTGGATGTGGTTTAGTTAAGAAGTTTTTCTGTTCCCTAAACATCACAGTTGAAACTTTCGAATTTTAAATGGTAGAACAATTTGAATTTTTGAAAGTTCTTACTTTAAAAACATTCGATTTTCTTATCTTTCATGATCGGAAAATGTGTGAGACAATTCATTATATTATACTATTTTTTTGAAGATTCTTTCTCAAATGTGTTTCAGTCTTTCATTTCTGCATCATAATTCGGTTTGAAAGTTACTTACGTGGGCGAAAATGAAAGAAATGAATAAAAATTCTCAAATTATACTATCGTAATGACGAAATTGATAGATTAACTGCAAGGTATTTTAATAACAATCATCCAGAAAGAAGAATAAGTCACCAATATGTTAAGCATTTGATGAATAAAGTCAAAATTCTTAGGTTCTTGAGTTTGGGCGGTTCAACTGTCTGTTCAACATCAGCTCTTGACGGTAAGTTCATTTATTACATTATTTCGTAAATAATGAGCAGATTTTGAAAATTTTAACCGGGTTGTGTGCAGAACATAAATATCTTCCTAACTAACCAATACTCGACATATCTTCCCTGTTCAAAAAATGTTGGGGGTTGTTGCCACCTCCATGAGGGTGTTTTTTTCTGAACAAACTCATTATGAAAGTTCGTCCCCTCAAAACAGAAATTGACTGTTTTTTTAAACCTCCGAAAATTCTTCGTTTCTGAGTTCTGGGGGGGGTCAAATTTTCGTTGGTACACCCTGTATTATTTTTCATTGAGTTACTATGTTACTCCCCAAATCATAACAAATCCAACGACACCTCAAATGTTGAAATCCATCAATCCTTTCGAGCTGTAGAGCTGACTATTATAATAGACATACTACATACATAACTTCTGGCAGTCGGACAAGAAGGCGGTGAATACGAAATGGAACACGTTGTTGAAACACCCTCTATATGAATATTGTGCGTCAACAATCCAGGAACAAAGCGTTCTTTGTAATTACATTTACATTACGTAATATACTGTTTACCTAAACTAATTCATTTGGAGCTTTTTAATTAAATTTGCTATTTGAGAATATAAATGTGTACAATTAATTAAAATTTTCATTTTACATATGACGCCCACTTCAATTTCGTTAATTAAAAATTGGCTCGATATAACACATTTTGACTGAACACGTATCGATATTTCATCCATTTCGATTCATAATTGAGGGGTTGTTTAGAAGAACGGAACAAAAGCAATATTTTTGTATTGGTTTTTGTTGCCGTAATAGCATATTGTGCTGAATATGGATGAAATGATGGGATATTTGTTTCGATAATCATCGTTTTCCCCATGTTTTTCGAACATCTCATTAGCAATAATAGCATCGAATAGATTGAAATTTCACAATTAAATTTGGTTGTGATACAACTGGATTTTTGCCGATACGGGGCGTTTGCATCGATTTGATTTTTGGTTCTTACAAGAACATTACTGTTATGTGATTTAAAGCAATTCTCATTTAGGTTTACTTTAAACTTCATGAAGATTGGCATCGGAAGCATGTAAGAAATGTTAAGTTAGTTTGCCAATATAGATGAGCAGTTTTGGAGTTTCGTAGCTATACCCATCTGGATTATTATTTGCTGGATAACTCCAAAAATATTTATCCGATCGAATTTAATCCCGGTAACTAGTTGTTATATACTGACATGAAGAAGCATGTGAAATATTGTGAGGACCGTATTCCTACAAAATTTATAAATTATAAAAAAATATTATGTATCTCACGATCTAAATACAGGGTGTCCCAACGGAAATTAGACCTCCCTAGAACTGGTCAACTTTTGGTTTGAGGGGGATGAATTTTCATCAGGAGTTTGTTCCGAAAAAACCATCCACATGAAGGTAGCATCAACCCCCAACATTTTTTGAATATGGAAGTTATTTCGAGTGTTGGTTAGCTTGAAAGTTATTTTTGTTCTGAACAAAACCCAGTTCAAATTTTCAAAATCTGTTCATTATTCACGAAATAATGTAATAATAGAACATACCGTCGAAAGGTGATGTTGAACAAACAGTTGAAACCCCCCAAAAAAATCAATAAAAAAAATTGGGGGTGTTGCCACCCTCAGGTCGTTTTTTCGGAAAAATATCGTCATAGGAATTCTTTCTCCCTAATGCAGAACTTCAAAATTATTTTTGAATTCTTCGAAACTCTTAGGTTCTTGAGTTTGGCGGTTCAACTGTCTGTTCAACATCACCTTTTAACGGTAAGTTCAATTTTAACTGGGTTGTGTACAGAATATAAATAACTTCCAAACTAACCAATACTCGACATCTCTTCTCTATTCAAAAAATGTTGGGGGTGGATGCCACCTTCATGGGGGTGGTTTTATCGGAAGAAACTCATGATGAAAAATCGTCCCCCTCAAAACAGAAGTTGAGTTTTTTTTTAATCTTCGAGAATTCTTCGTTTCTGAGTTCTGGAGGGTGTCAAATTTTCGTTGGGACACCCTGTATAACTTGAGAACGGAAAGAGATAGGGACTTGCAATTTCCACGGTATGCTGCGCATTCGAATGCAACCTTTGAGTTCGTCAATAGGCATAATCGGCCAAAGTGTTTTGGAGTTATACACATTTTGTTGTTATTTCATCTATAACTCTAAATATACAAATCCGATCCATTTAGAAATCAGTAATTACTTGAAGAAACACTACGTGCTAATTTTCGCGGAGTTTCGTGAATATCGCATCCTTAAATTACTTGAGACGTAAGTTCTTTCGTATATTATTGTATATTTAATGAATTTCGATTCCAATGGACTACCTATGCCAGAATTACACATTCTGTGATTATAGACGATTCTCACATTAGTCAACTCTTTCATTAAAATGGTACGAAATGTATTCATATATTATAAAAGCTGAGAAAACGGTCTATATCGATGGTAAATTCCATTAAAAATTTCCAATAGAGGTACATAGACAATAGAATAGGTGCGCAAAAGCTCCTTATTTCACGTCAGTGGTTCAATCAATTTTTTGGTCGACTTTAGCGAAAATGGCTCCTTTTGAATTATTCAAAAGATACAGACTTTTTTACCATTTATAATTTTGATGATACCTACATTTTGAGGGAAACCCATACATATAAAATGGATACTCATCATACTCAATGTTCACTAAAAATGCCAAAATTTTCATCTGCTGCAATAATTACTAGTAGATTTTAATTTTATCACAAACGAAAATCAGGCGGTTCTTTAAGAGCAATCGCATCCAACAATCCCTCTGATAACATTTATATATACCTGGCCACAGATGACATCTCACGTTTCAGATGGGTTTCACCAACATCTTCAAACTCGTAAAAGACCCTCGTAAGAGTACTCTAGTGTGCTTTCGAAGAATCATCGTCCACCCTTTTAAACATGAGCGCAAAAGCTCCTGATTTCACGTCAGTATTTGAATCTTTTTGGCGCTCTAGTTCCTCGGAACTGAGTGCTTATCAATTTGCCCAAATGTCTGTAATTTTCGAATTTTTCGATGAAAATGGTCTTAAACGATTTGGTTCGACTCACTGATCAAGAATCCGTGGTCGAAATTCATTCTGTCCGGCCGTCCGGCCGTAGGCACGATAACTCTCGAACGGAATGAGCTAGAGAGTTGAAATTTTCAGAGTAGGTTTGGGGGATAAATATCTCGGCTAAGTTCGTTATTGGGCAAAATCGGACAGATGGTTTCGGAGTAACAAAAAAAAATTTTTTTTTTTTACATAACAAATTCGAAATTAATTTTTTCTTAATAAGCAGTTTTATCATAAGAATCCATTCATATCATTTTGAACTCTAACAAGCTAATACTTGAGACTGCTTTTCATCCATAGACGAATGCTCAGTTCTCTCAATTTATGACGGGACTGACAGAAGGGAATTTTGTAACTTCAAAAATATTGGGGTTGAAATACTCGTATTTTAGCGATGCAACGGGGACCTCACCCGAAAATGTTTGAAAATATTACGTAAATATTGAAAGCATAATTCTGTAGTTCGAGAGAGGAGAAATTTTTTTTTATCTATCATTGCCTAATTAAGGTTACAAATTTCAATTCATCACCTTCCCGCTCCACAGGCATGCTGTTTTAAATTCTTGGAATTAATTTAATTTTTTCCGAATTCATTACCGATTTCCTCCTATATTTCAAACAATAAGATTACCGGATTGAGATGGAGGAAATCTGTATCGTCCAACTGTTTTCCCAATGAATGGTTTCTTTCTTGGTTTTCTCTCCCAAACTCTGAAAATATCAACCATTCAATGATGAATATACCTCCCACAGTAACCTTTAATGATTACTTGTTTTCTCAATTTTCATAATTCATTATTTTCGCATATTTCAAGAAAAAAATTAGTTTCAATTATGAAACTGTTCAGTCACCCCATTCTATATGATATGGATTCTTCATCAGTAAATGGAGGCTTACTGAAATGGAGTTAGTTGTTGGTTGTATTTTAGGAACTACTAGGAAATATACTCGTGATATCTAACACGCCATGCAGATCCACGCCATAAAGTCAGATATAGTTTTGCAGGAGAAAGAGCTCAAGGAATTATTTGTTGTCAAATTGTCCTCCCGCGCTGAAAATAATTAGGTGATGAAAGAAGAACAGAAGGGGAAAAAATAGGAGAATTTAATGTTCGAACTGGGGATCCTATATCCAAGCCATAAAGTTGGGATGGTCGTACTAATCATAGGATGCCTAGACGGAATGAGAGCGAGGTACGTGACCGAATTGAAGATTATTCCGGCCTGTAAATCCCTGGCCGAGGAATTGGCACAAAGAATGCAGAAAGCGGTATGGCTCGGATCACTTCGAGTCATCAGGTTCCATCAACTGTGAAGGCCGCTGAAAGGGCAGGACGAAGAACTACTCCAAGTAATGTGCGAGAGGTTTTTCAGTGAGTAATCGATCAACAACTGGAGTCTCACACTCCTGAGAGAAGCGGACCCTCCCAGGGTAAGCCTATAAAACATGTTTCCTCTCGAGCGGAAAAAAAACTCCGCATAAAATGAATATAACTTTAGTTAACCAATCACACCTCCCTCCTGATAGCTGTTAGAGAAGAATGAAAAAAATCTATTCCTGCAGAAGAATCAATGATCACCTTACCACAAATTTTAGGAATAGAAGAGTTCTTGATGTTATCAGTCCTATAAGTAGGTAAGTGAAGAAGCGTTCTGCCTTGGATTTCTCTAGGTGGAACATGAAATTCGAAGAGTTCTAAAAGATCAGGACACCACAATGAGCCAGAGGTACGAAGACAAGAAAATGACATCCTCACGCCTGTACCTAAGGAATAAAGTCAAGTTTTCAGAATGAACCCTGATAGTTTGTGAACACTTGAAGCCAAATGGGACCGTCATATAAAGATAAGATGCAAAAGGATTTTAATTTCTTAAAGATTGGACAAGAGCGCTAAAGCTCCTACTACAAGGCTTTCCCACTATTAAACATTCAATAACCAATCGGTGGGGTTTGAATTTTAATGTAATCGTTTGAGACAACCTTCAGGCTGAAAATTCAAAAATTAGAAACATTGGCACAAAATGATCGGTCGGGGAATCAAGCGAACAAAAATTGAATACCGATTAAATATCGCACGATTTCCCGTGATAATCTGAAACGTGCTAATATTCCTTGATTCGGTGGAACGGTGGTTCCAGAATTGATGAGGGATTAGTAGTGTTTAAGGCGTCCAGCCTATAAACGTGACAAATATTGCCTGTAACGGCGTTAATGTCCGATTCCGCGCTGCGTTTTGCGGTAGTATCTCGTTAAACCGACGACCACAGGAACGGTTTACGTGTCGTTTGTGGCTACGGCAGAATTAAAAGTTGGGGTAGTTTTATCCCCGGCTGACGGTGCCGATCATGTACGGATTCTATTCAAATAATCGACGTTCTTATTGTAATACACACTATAGTTGCTATCGTGAGAATTGCTTTCTATTCAGATAGACTGATGTGAAGTCAGGAGCTTTGGCACGCATGTTCCATTGTCTGTTTCATTCGAAATCTATCGAGCTGAAATTCCATACTCGATTGTAAAATGTTGGCTGAAGTTGAGAAAATGCTAAGGCCGCTGCAATAGTTAAAACAATTAAGTGAAAAAAAGTGGGTTTAGGTTTTCACCAATGTCACAAAAACAGTTTGAGATAATTCAAATTGATAAGAGATTCAACTAGAGGAGGAAATTTCCTAAAAAAAAGTCCCAAAAGCCGGAACTGTAGGACCAATATTTATAATTTTCCTAGAAGGTTGAAAATACGCCCGAAAACGGGTATTCCGACTTGCGCAAGCCTCACCCCCTTCGTACATTTGTGGAGTAAATATTATTCAAACTTATTAAATATGAAAATAAAAAATTGAAAAAATTCAGGTGCCTGCAGGATAGATCAATGAACTATAATCCGGACCCAAAATGTTGATCGCGATTTTTCAATTAGTTATCCATTAGTTAATTAACAATTTTTTGTAGCACGAACATTAACAATGCAAGTTCGCTAATTTTTATCTCCTATTGTTTAAAATTGTTATAAACCAATCCGTTGCTTATGAGATAATTTAAAATTTTCTTTTGAAAACATTATTGAAGCTTTATATTTTTTTACTTAGGTAAATAATTGATAACAAAATGAAAATGAACAATTTTCAAACTTTCCAACGCAAATCTATTCTAAGACCTTTGAAAAATAGCTCGATGAAAGAAAAAAATTCTCAGATTAATAGTTAAACAATTATCGTATTTGCAACGTCAATGTTCGTGCTACAAAAAATTGTTAATTAACTAATGGATGACTAATTAAAAAGTCACAATAAACATTTTTGGACCACGGATTATTGTTCATTGATCTATCCTGCAGGCGCCTGAATTTTTTCAATGTTTTATTTTCATATTTAATAAGTTTAAATGATATTTATTCATGAAAGGTCCTAAGGGGACGAGGCTTACGCAAGCCGGAGTATCCGTTTTTCGGGAGTATTTGGTCCTAGTTCCGGGAGTTGGGACTTTTTTTAAAAGGAAATTTCCTCTTCTTCTCTTGAATCTTTTTTCAAATTTGAATCATCTCAGATAGTTTTTGAGATATTGGCGAAAAACCAAAGCCCCTTCTTTTTTTATCACTTAATTGTTTATATTAATATATAATATATATAATAAAGCTATTGCAATTTTTGTGAGCGGCCTTAGCCTTTTCTCAAAAAATATCTACATGCCATTCCGAATCCAATGACACCTCAATCATAATTTTCGGATAATACGCAAAAATTTTGACCTAAAAAGCACTTGTTGACTAGACTATTAGGTGGGATGTAAAGGGTTTTCCAATAAGAGATGTTATTTTGATATTTAAAGAAAAATGCCATTTTTCAATATAAAATGATCGGATGTTTATTTCATTATAAAGAAGAAGCTATGCCGTTAATAGTGGAAAATTACATCAGGCAAATAACCACCGCGACCACGCTTACAGGACCATATCCTTTTAATGAAATTTTCCATAACAAAATCGCAAAGCGGCTGCCCCATGTCCTCGATAGCCTCACGAATTCCATCTTTGAGGTCTTGAATCGACGCTGGGCTATTGGCGTAGACCTTCTCTTTCACGTGGACCCAAAGGAAGAAGTCGCAAGGTGTTGAATCACAAGATCTCGGTGGCCAATTGTGATCACCTCTTCGAGAGATAACACGGTCCGGAAACTTTTCCCGCAAAAGATCAATGGTTTCGTTGCTTGTGTGGCACGTAGCGCCGTCTTGTTGGAAGTAAACGTTGTCCAGATCAATGCCAATCAATTCCGGCAATAAAAAATCATTAATCATCGCTCGATAGCGCAATCCATTCACCGTAACTGTTGCTGCAGCCTCATTTCCGAAAAAATAAGGTCCAATGACTCCGCCGGACCATAAACCGCACCAAACGGTCACAGGTTGAGGATAGAGAGGCTTTTCAACAATAACTCTTGGGTTTTCCGAGCCCCAGATACGACAATTTTGCTTGTTGACGAAGCCACCGAGATGGAAATGGGCCTCATCACTCAAGATGATTTTTCGATGGAATTCCGGATCATTTTCATGTATTTCAACGACCCAATCAGCAAAGACACGACGTTGTTGATGATCGGCCGGCTTGAGTTCTTGTGTTAACTGAACTTTATAAGCCTTAAGACCCAAATCTTTATGCAAAATACGGTGTAATGAAGTTTGTGGAATGCCTAATTCCAAAGAACGACGAGGAATGGACAAACCTGAGTTTTTTTCAACACTTTCGGCTACAGCAGCAATATTCTCGGCTGTTCTTGAGCGACGTGCACGGGTTTTATTCTTCACATAACTAACTAGACCCAACAGCTCGAATTTTTCCACCAATTTCTTTATTGCGGTCCACCAAGGTGCTTCTGGACGACCCAAAAATGTTCGAGTTTTACGAACCGTCTATGCCAAATTTTCACCATTTTTATAGTGAATTTTAATAATTTCAATGCTTTCTTGAAGCGTGTATCGTTCCATTTTTATTAATGGCGTAGTTTCTACTTGTCAAATGTCAAAAATTGCAGCTTCAAAAGTGACATCTACCGAAATAGCGGGCTTTTCAAAATAACACCCCTTATTGGAAAACCTTTACATTTGATGATATGTTTCTTCTCGAACCTAGCTCGCCTTTGTTCGTCTTAAACAATCTAGTTTTCCGAGGGACATCTATCCAAATCTTTCCTACATTCGCATTGTTCAATTAAATAGCCTCCAGCAGCAATATCCACCGCTGTAGGTACCCGTATTTGTTCAGACCTGGGGGTTCTCTGGAGCGGGCGGTAGCCGGGAGAATTAAACCCCCGTTGCATCGCTAATCTTTATTAATGATGCACTTAATTACGGACCCCGTCATTCGTTCTGCCATGCAGCTATCCGTATCGCGTCCTTCTTCGCCCACCCCCTCAACCCTTTCGTCATTCACCGGCATACGAATCTGGAAATGTTTGCATTTAGACGAACGTTCCGGATTAGCGCGATAGCTCCAGATTTACTGTGAGGATCAAAGGATCCGCTGAAATATAATTGATGGTCGGTAAATTCGGATCATTTGTGTTTGCGCATCTGGAATTATTAGGGGGGGATGGGGGAGGTTGAGGTCTTGAAAAAATGGTCGGACTGGTGGTTGTCTTGATGAAGCGAGAAGTGTATTACCACAGCGAAGACCGGCCAAGTTATCCAGAAGATTTATTTTACGTTGATCTCTATGAAAAGTGACATTTTACGTACTAATTTACGTCCGCAAAGTCGACTATTATTGAAGGCAAGGACTTTGCGGACGAGAAAGTACTTTCTCAGCATGAATACGACATTATACAGTTCAATAAAAACATAAGTGTCT
This sequence comes from Halyzia sedecimguttata, assembly GCA_937662695.2. Lineage (NCBI taxonomy): Eukaryota > Metazoa > Arthropoda > Insecta > Coleoptera > Coccinellidae > Halyzia > Halyzia sedecimguttata. The sequence goes on along the minus strand of OW569415.2, from coordinate 84,680,510 downwards.
GTGAGAATAACTGTCATTGATGTGGTCCCTATGGATACGGTTCAATACAAACATACGTGTATGTGTCATTTGCTATTGTGAAATTATTTAAGAGGTCCGATATTCATGAAAATATTCGCCGAATAAATTTAATATGCACCTAGGCGAAAAACTGTCTAATGTCTCGTCTGATTGCTATCCTCGGCTCCGTCTCGGATAGCAATTTGCAGACTCGACTTCAATAAACAGTTTTTCATCCTTGGTACATACATAACTAAAGGGTCCGCCATCTAACGTTTTTCTTTCAACTAGTGCTTATTTCGTGAATGGTAGCACTTAGCTTATGTCTGATTCGACAGATAACTAGTTTTATCCTTTTGCTGAACGAATATGGTTGTGTATACGCTTGAACAACGCTAGGAAATATTGCGACATTACTTTGAAAATTATGGTAATGTTGCAGAATGTGTGCGAAAATTGCGTACGGATTTTGGAAGAAGAGAAGCACCGTCAGCTCCGTATGTTCATTATCTTGTGAAAAGAGTGAAAGAAACTGGCATCCTCCAAAGCGTGAAAAGCCAAAAACAGTGCGTACACCTGAGAATATTGCTGCTGTGGCAGAAAGTGTGCGTGAAGCGCCATCAACATCAATTCACCGTCGTTCTCAAGAATTGAACATTTCGGAGACATCATTGAGACGAATTTTGCATAAAGACCTTGGTATGACGCCATACAAAGTCCAATTGGTTCAGGAGTTGCCCTGTTTTTGAAGATCGCATTATCAGCCGCAGAGCTGATGTCGTTTGGCCACCTCGGGGCTGCGATTTGACACCGTTGGACTATTATTTGTGGGGTGCTGTCAAAGATAAGTGTTACGCCAACAAGCCAGAGACAATTGACGCTTTAAAGGACAATATTCGTGAAGCCATTGGTGAAATACAGCTGCACACAATCGATAATGTGCTTAATAATTGGTCCGATCGTGTAGGCTACTGCATGGCCAGCCGAGGCAGCCATTTGAATGAAATTGTTTTCCATTATTAACCGGTAGGACTGTACTTTCAAATAAAAAAAGAAATTTGAGAAAATATTCATTAGCTTTTTTTTATTGCATTTTCAAAAAAGAAAGTTATTTGGCGGACCGGTTACATAACTATTATCAGTATATTTCGCTATACTTTTGTATAAAGAGTATTTGATTTACTCGTTTACATATTCGAAACATGTTGGAGCGTTTGATCAATTTGATTTTAAACAAATTAAATTAGGAGCTAGGTGTGTCAATTCTAACGGTGACGCAGTTGTAATATTTTATTTCACGCGATATCTATTGACTAGAAATGGTAGCTCTAAGTAATCAAAGCTTCATAGGATACTATTTAGCAAAACTGACAGCTTTGCCACGACGCGCCTGCTTTGTTTCTGAACGTCAGTCTGCCATAACCAAAAAAACCGAAATATGTTTAAGTGTTCTATGATTATAAAATGTAACACTATTCGGATTGTTCAGTGATGATTTTCAGAGGAGTTAGAATATAGTCTACATGTTCAGAAATATAAATTGGTCAATTTAAAGTAAATTTTGTGTTTCATCTGCCATTCAAACAACTTGAAATTCAAATTATTTATGTTTTGGGAAATAGATGAACAGACGTTGTATATTTGTATATTGTTGTAGGGGCTAACGTTGCGCTGCGACCTTAAGGACTATTGTGTCCACATCAGAGCTGTTGATGTCAATACCATATACAGCTCGCCTTCCAGTTCCAGAGTTCTGATGAGCTCCAGTATCTGGGATGGCTTCAAGGCCATCAAGGTATGATTTTTTTCCTATTGGACTGAGAAAAAAATACAAAACTGCGATGCGGAGAATCTTCCTATTAACATTAAGAGCTTATGCATGCTTGGTGAGAATTTTTTTAAGGTGTCTAGTAACCCATTTTTCCGTGTCACTTGTAAAAAAAAAATAATCGATTTTTTTGACCCACCCTAGTGGTGGTGCAGCTTTCGGTGAAATTCCCCTTGTGATTTCTGATAGGAATAAAGACCTTTATTATTATTATATTATGTTTATGTTTCGAAAATTTGTTCGTATATCTTTTTGCGCGTATGTTCCGGGGAACATCGCGTTATCATTTTGCCCAAATGTCTGAAACTTTCGAATTTTTTGACAAAAATGGTCTCAAACGATTTAGTTCGACTCCCCAATGAAGAATTCGAGGTCAAATTTGATTCTGTCCGTCCGGCCGTCAGGCCGTTGCCACGATAACTTGAGAACGAAGAAAGCTAGCAACTTGAAATTTTCAGGGTAGGTGGCGCATCCCAATACGACGGACAAGTTCGTTAATGGGCATAATCGGCCCAGTGGTTTCCGAGTAATAATTTTGTTTTCAATCAATATAAATCCGATCGAATTGAAGTTTGGTGAGTAGTTGTAGAATATAAACCTAAGCACGTTTGTGAAATTTTGTGCGAATCGTATGGCTAGAAAATTATTAAATAATTATTAAAAAATATTTTTGTTGTCACGATAACTTGAGAACGGAAAGATATAGCGGCTTGTAGTTTTCAGGTTAGGGTGTGCACAAGAAAGCGACATTTCAGTTTGCTTATGAGCATAATCGGCCAAACGGTTTTAGAGTTATAGCCATCTGAAATTTGGTTGTTTTTTGTTCCTCATTAACTCGAAAAATACTAAACCGATTGAATTCAAACGCGATACTTAGTTGTAGAATGGCAACGCCAAAATTCTTGCAAAATTTCGTGGGGATAGTATTTGTAGAAAATTTTTAAAAAATCATTGAATAAAAAAAAAAATTCTATATATCATCAACTATTCGTTTGTAATTGCTGAAATTTTGCAAGAGCCTTCATAACCTAACTCTACTGCCAAGTTTTAAGTTTTAATACGATCGGTTAAATATTGTTGGAGATTCGAGCATTCTTGTGTGAGTTCAGTAGATTGGTGACCGTTGCCTCGATAACTTTCGAACAAAAGGAGATAGGGACTTGCACTTTTCAGGGTAGGTTGCGTATCCGACAGGGAAAGTTGAGTTCATTTTTGGGCATAATCGGTCTAACGGTTTCCGAGTTATACCCACCTGGAATATTATCTCCTTTTTAACGCAAAAAATAAATATTCGATCGAATTGAAGCTTGGTAACTAGTAGTAGAAAATCAACATAAAGACGTGTTTAAAATTTTTCAAGAAACGTACCCCTAGAAAATTTGAAAAAAATGACGAGAAAAAAAATTTTAAGAACCGTACCCCTAGAAAATTTCAAAAAAATCACGAAAAAAAAAATTGGTTCAAGAGCTTACGTGAAGTCAGAAGCTTTTGCGCGTATGTTCTATTGTCCATTCTTCTGTATTGGATTCCCTTAATCTAATTTACCATGGTAAATTATGTTGTCCATTCTCCTGTATTGGACACTTAATTCGAATTTACCATTCCAATGCAGAAGAATGGACAATAGAACATACGCGCAAAAGCTTCTGACTTCACGTCAGTGCTTGAACCAATTTTTTCCAGCACTCAGTGTTGACTTCACGAATGTCCAATTTCCTAGGAATAATCATATCAAAATTGAAAATTGATAATCAGTCGAGAATTCGACCAAAATTTCGTTAAAACTCCAGTTCACGCCTTTCTCAAAGTGCCACATCCAGAAATATAATAATTTATCAATTTCCATGAACTAGCCCGATAATGGCCTGAAGGCTTAAGATATGGGAAGCATTAAGGGTCAGATTATTAATAGCCCCCCCCCGGCGTGGTCAGTCCGGTACAGGGGTTTACGCTATCTACATTTGCGCAGATCTCTAATGGAATAGCAATGAAATTAGGAAAATAATGTCCTTAGTTTAATTGCTAAACGAAGTGGCCCACACTCTATGGTCAGTTAGGAAATTAGTTTTGATTAAAGACGGTGTTTAGGTCGTCCAACCTGGATAGCGGGAAAGCGTTCCACGAAATGTTACGAATTTTGGAAATTTAATTACAGGAATTTAGAACCCCCGGGGTTTCCTAGCCGGAACATTGATTAACCATTAAACATCATTAGCTTATGATACGCAGGATCACAAACTGTTTGGACTGTTAAGGAAAACTGGGATATTTCAATGTATGAATTATACCTGACTCAATTTCAACAGGAAACTCAAAACATTTGTATGTTTTGGGCATAAGAGTTGGCCATTGAGTCCCGAAGTACGAGTATATCCATTGAAAATGTTGTTTTCTTTATATTACAAAAAGTGCAGCTACAATAAACAAGTCGAAAGTGCGGACTCAATATCTACTGCTTCTCTTGTCTAGTGCTATAGATTCTCGTAGCCGAAATTATGGATGTTTTTCATTTTTTTTTAATTCTATCTGAATAATACATTTGAGAAAAGGGTTATTGACGGAATTAGGTCGATATATTCATAAAATTACGTGAATATTTTGGTATATTATTAGATCTGCCCGCCCCGGCTTTGCACGGTTGAAATGCTGATACTAAATATAATACAGAATTTCTTTTTATACAACGTTCACAGCATTTTTATCGTTAGACAATACAAACCAGTTTTCTTTGGAGGTTACTCTTGAAAGAGCGATATATAATTGGCCATGTGAAAAACACTCAACGCTCAAATATAAGCCTGTAGCGTTGAAAGTTGGACTCTGCGATTTATTAATGGTCATTGCAAAATATATGTTTACCGGAAATTGTAGGAGTTTAAATTGGATCAGTAAATCCGATGGTATCAGAGGAATTCGGAGAATCGATACATCTATCCTGGCTGAGGCGAGCCTCACGCTCTATAGATGATTCTCTGGCTCTCTGTATTCGATTTATGTCCCTATCCTGGCTGTGCCGGCCCCTCGGTCGGTACCACGGCAACCACTATGTCCCTGTATTTTAAATCTGCAATATCTTCGAAAATATTCATTTAAATTACATGCTGTAAAGGGCCATATAGATCAATATTAAATGCATTTAAGGTACTTAATTGGATAAGGATCAATGCTGTATTGCTTTAAATCGCTTCGTAATCAAGCCATTATTTCTCGTAGAATGTAAAGGATATAAAATGGTTATTGTGGGTTATCCTTAAGAGATAGACATATACCATCGCGAACTTTTTTGTAGACCTTTTTAAGGTGTACCATACTGTACCACATTATTTCGATCTATCTCGTAGGGTTCAGCCATCGTTTGCAATGTAAGCGCAAAAAAATGTGTTTATTTACGACATCACATTAAAAACCTTTAAAATTATCAGTGTTTCTCTATCACATTATGCAGGTATGATACACATAAACCTTCCTATTGAATCACTCTATCTATTAAAAACCGCATCAAAATCCTTCACGTAGTTTTAAAGATCTAAGCATACATAGACAGCGGGAAGCGACTTTGTTTTAAACTATGTAAGGACTAATATGGTGGTCACTATACATACGGTTCAATACAAACATAAGTGTATGTGTCATTTGCTGTTGTGGAATTATTGAAGAGGTCCGAAATTCATAAAAATATGTGGAGGTTGACGAAAAATTGTGATATGCACCTCGGCGTAAAACTGTCTATTGTCTCACCTGCTTGCTATCCGAGGCGAAGCCGAGGAATTTTCAGAATTTGCAGACTCAACTATAATAGACAGTTTTTCGTCTTTGGTGCATGAATAACTATATGTGTTTAAATACTGCGCTACTAATCCAATATTATGATAAATATTATTTTTTGCCGGCTACACACATTGTGCCGAAAACTATTGAATAATGAATTTACTGCAACCGGAATGTGTACCAGCTTACATGGTGTTATTCCATGTTATCCCGTCCCTATTATCTGCGTGCTTTGCATTTATCCGGTCAGACGGTCAAATTCCTTTATATTTTATGATATTTTTTTCGGAAATATTCCAACTCCATTGAATTTTTTCCAAATGCTTCGTAATTTTATCCAACTGCTTCGTAATTTTATCCAACTCCTTCGAAATTTTTCCAACTCCGTTCAACATTGGGGTGGGGTGGAGGGATTATCCTATCTTCAGGCTGCCATTCTATTTAACAATCGAGTGCCGAATCCAGCTCGATCTACTTTGTATGAGGCGTGAATAGAAAATGGCCAGGTAATGCAACAAAGTAAAGCAAGTATAATAGTTTGTCAAAATAGATGAAATAATGTTTTCTCTATTTCGGTATCGTAATGAGTCCATTACAGCACTAAAAAGAGTGCTGTAACGAACTCATTCCCGCATTGTTTCCAGCTATATTTTTCGTTTTGTGGTAGTCAGCACTGATATTCGATCCTATAAAATTCCAACACACGTCAATTGTCAACATAAAATAATCTGGATATAGTGAAATAATTGTTGAGAGGAAAAGTTTTATTTTCACTAAAGAATAAGGTACTATAGAGATTTCCTTCTTGCTAATTTTGAATTACTCGTGCTATTTGGAAACTGTTTCAAATCGGATCTCCATTCCCTACGTACGATTCAAATTCAAATTCCGTAATCTGTCACTTTTGTAATAGACACACCAACTGCCAAGATACAATACAAAAGTATTTCAACAGTATTCTAAAAAACTTGCCTGAAATAGATAAAATATCGTCTAATACTCGTTGTAAAGGGTTTTCCAATAAGAGGTGTTACTTTGATATTCAGAGAAAAATGCCATTTTTCAATATAAATGATCGGATGTTTATTTCATTATAAAGAAGAAGCTAGGCCGTTAATAGTGGAAAATAACATCAGGCAAATGACCACCATGACCACGCTCACAGGACCACTTCCTTTAAATAAAATTTTCCATAACCAAATTGCAAAGTGGCTGCCCTATGTCCTCGATAGCCTCACCAATTTCATCTTTGAGGTCTTGAATCAACGCTGGGCTATTGGCGTAGACCATCTCTTCCACGTGGTCCCAAAGGAAGTCGCAAGGTGTAACATCACAAGATCTCGGTGGCCAATTTTGATCACCTCTTCGAGAGATAACACGGTAATTCACCGTAACTGTTGCTCCAGCCTCATTTTCGAAAAAGTAAGGTCCAATGACTCCGCCGGACCATAAACCGCACCAAACAGTCACACGTTGAGGATAGAGAGGCTTTTCAACAATAACTCTTGGGTTTTCCGAGCCCCAGATGCGACAATTTTGCTTGTTGACGAAGCCACCAAGGTGGAAATGGGCCTCATCACTCAAGATGATTTTTCGATGGAATTCCGGATCATTTTCATGCATTTCAACGACCCAATCAGCAAAGACACGACGTTGTTGATGATCGGCCGGCTTGAGTTCTTGTGTTAACTGAACTTTTTAAGCCTTAAGACCCAAATCTTTATGCAAAATACGGTGTAATGGCGTTTGCGGAATGCCTAATTCCAAAGAACGACGAGGAATGGACAAACCTGGGTTTTCTTCAACACTTTCAGCTACAGCAGCAATATTCTCGGCTGTTCTTGAGCGACGTGCACGGGTTTTATTCTTCACATAACTAACTTGCCCAGACAGCTCGAATTTTTCCACCAATTTCTTTATTGCGGTCCGACAAGGTGCTTCACGACGACCCAAAAATGTTCGAGTTTTACGAACCGCCTCTGCCAAGTTTTACCCATTTTTATAGTGAATTTTAATAATTTCAATGCGTTCTTGAAGCGTGTATCGTTCCATTTGTAATTTTGTATTAATGTCGTAGTTTCTACTTTCAAATGTCAAAAAATGACACCTTCATAAGTGATATTTACCGAAATAGCGAGCTATTCAAAATAACACCTCTTATTGGAAAACCCTATAGAAGGCAATTCCAACACTCATGCGTTCGAAAATTAGCTCCTTCGTCGCTTGTTTTCGAATTTCGCACTAAACATGAGCCCATTCTGCAACTTGTTTCAGAATATGCTTTTTCGTTTGAAACAATTCGTGACAACCTCACAACTAACTATATTGAGTCTAGATCCAAGATCCGGTTCTTCTGGAGGCCTCCTATTGGAATTGCATTGATCTTGCTCTGGCCCTAATGGTGGAAATTAATGGTCGTAACACCGTCCCCTGTGGAAACCCTTCAGTCCTTACATATGAACGATCCGATAGTTCCAGTTGAGTGGCTTCTCATTGTTAGTTGAGATACTCAAAACAATTCGTTTATGATACAATAGGTATTTTAGGGTTCAAAATTTTCCGACAAGGTATTCAATATGTAAACAGTGGCGTAATATCCTGCGATTTCAACAACGCAATCGGACCTGGCCATATTAAGCTGTATACACAACTGCCCTCTGATATCAACTAATAACGATAATAATGCAAATTCTACAACCTCATGCAATCACCACGCAGAGTGCCTGATCTAATTCGAAATTGTCCATTAATTAAATATTCCACTATCAATAGTCGCTGGGCAAAACGTGCTATCAAATCAGAGTCCGACTGCAGATATTAATTTGGGACCAATAAACCGTTAACTGGCGAATTTCTGAAATGGTGCAGGCCGGGAGCGTACATATTCATGGCTTGTGTATGGTGTAATGGGTTCGATGTATATTTTTGCGCGTATGTTCTGGGGAACATCGCGTTATCATTTTGCCCAAATGTCTGTAACTTTCGAATTTTTTGAAGAAAATGGTGTCAAACGATTTAGTTCGAATCCCCAATGAAGGAATTCGAGGTCAAATTTCATTCTGTCCGACTGGCCGTTGCCACGATAACTTGAGAACGGAAAGAGCTAGCGACTTGAAATTTTCAGGTTACGTGGCGCATCCCAATACGACGGACAAGTTTGTTAATCGGCATAATCGGCCCTATGGTTTCCGAGTAATAATTTTGTTTTCGACCAATATAAATCCGATCGATTTGAAACTTGGTGAGTAGTTGTAGAATATGAACCTAAGCACGTTTGTGAAATTTTGTGCGAATCGTATGGCTAAAAAATTATTAAAAAATATTTTTGTTGTCAAGATATCTTGAGAACGGAAAGAGATAGCGGCTTGAAGTTTTCAGGTTAGGATGTGTATCTGAACACGACATTTGACTTTGTTTATAAGCATAATCAGCCTAACGGTTTTAGAGTTATAGCCATCTGAAATTTGGTTGTTTTTTTCTCCTCATTAACTCGAAAAATACTAAACCGATTGAATTGAAACATGTTTATTAGTTGTAGAATGCCAACGTAAAAATTCTTGTAAGATTTGGTGAGGATAGTATTTATGGAAAATTTTTAAGAAATCATTGAAAATTAAAAAAAAAAATTCTATATATCAGTAACTATTCGTCTGAAATTGCTGAAACTTTGCAAGAGCCTTTAGAACCCAACTCTACTGCCAAGTTTCAAGTTTTAACACGATCGGTTAAATATTGTTGGAGATTCGAGCAGCCTTGTGTGAGTTCAGTAAATGGGTGACCGTTGCCTTGATAACTTTCGAACAAAAGGAGATAGGGACTTGCAATTTTCCGGGTAGGTTGCATATCCGAATGGGAGAGTTAAGTTCGTTTTTGGGCATAATCGGTTTAACGGTTTCCGAGTTATACCCACCTGGAATATTACTCAAAAAATAAAGATTCGATCGAATTCAAGCTTGGTAACTATTAGTAGAAAATCAACATAAAGACGTGTTTAAAATTTTTTAAGAACCATACCCTAGAAAATTTGAAAAAAATGACAAAAAAAGAATTTGTAAGAACCGTACCCCTAAAGAAAATTTCAAAAAAATTACGAAAAAAAAATTGGTTCGAGCACTGACGTAAAGTCAAGAGCTTTTGCGCGAATGTTTAATTGTCCATTGTCCATTGTCCATATTGGACACCCTTAATCGAATTTACCTTGGTAAATTATGTTGTCCATTTTCCTGTATTGGACACTTAATTCGAATTTACCATAGTAAATTCGAATTAAGAGTGTAAGCATAATTAAACGATGATAAAACTATTTTGTTTATAAAATTTTGGACGGATCCAAGAATTTCATCGAAGTGCGTATTTCCTTCGAGCAATATTACCGTCAATAAACACCTGAGATTTCTTCATAGATTGACCCGAACCCATAGAATAAAACCGTTAATTACCTCATCTCGTGACACATTTAGCGTACAAGGAAAACGAATTGGAAAATTATCTCAGATTGCCACATAAGTATAGTAATTATCGCGGCGAAATTGAACTAGTTTTAATTTTCCGAGTAATTGCAATGAGCAAGCCGTCCCCGCTAATGCCCGGAGTACAGGTAATATCGGGGTACGTGTTTAAAATAATGAGTATATGTAAATGAATCGCTTGTTATAAAATCATATATCACGCACCCTCACATGCATCAATGGCCGGCCGCATTAATACGAGACTGAAGTCCATATTTTATCGCGCCGATTTATCTAGAATGCATTCAGACCAAGTAGGTTTTGGCCGCCGCCGTCGTTTATAATGGGGGTAAACCACGTTGTTATGCGCTGATTTCACACGGTTATCTGATGTAACTTCCACCCCAGACTCGATTTGCCGTTTCAATTTTGAGGGACAAACGGAAATATACTGTGGCTGCTATCAGCTAACATGGCCATCTTGAAAATTGATTTTCTCTGTTCCGTTCTGGTTGTGTTCATGTGGGGGGGTGAGTTTAATTGGGAATAACGAGAGGATCTATGATCACATTATTTTTTAATTCTTTCAAATGTATTCTGTTGAAATTGATATACGAAAAAACTTACGCCTCAAGTAACTCCACGATACGATATTCACGAAATTCCGCGAAAACTAGTGGATTGGCATTCTAAAAGTAATCACCGACTTTCACTTTGGTCAGATTTGTATATTTTGAGTTATAGAGGAAATCACAAAGAAATTTCAAATGAATGTAACTCCCAAAACCATTTTCCCCAATTAGGCCAATTAATGAACTTAAGTTGTATTTGGATGCTCAACCTACCCTGAAAACTGCAAATCGCTATATCTTTCTGTTCTAAATATAATCGATACATACAATTTTTGGCGCTCTAGTTCCTCGGAACTGAGTGCTTATCAATTTGCCCAAATATTTCGATGAAAATGGTCTCAAACGATTTGGTTCGGCTCACTGATCAAGAATCCGTGGTCGAAATTCATTCTGTTCGGCCGTCCGGCCGTAGGCACGATAACTCTCGAACGGAATGAGCTAGAGAGTTGAAATTTTCAGAGTAGGTTTGGCAGATAAATATCTCGGCTAAGTTCGTTATTGGGAAAATCGGACAGATGGTTTCGGAGTAACAAAAAAAATATTTTTTTTTACATAACAAATTCCAAATTAAATTTTTTTCAATAAGCAGTTTTACCATAAGAATCCAATGATATCATTTCTAACTCTAACAAGCCAATACTTTCGGAGATATGATTCTTCAAAATTTCAAAAATAAATCGTATTTCTATGATTTCACATAATGATATAATAGGGCATTTCCAGTCAGCTGTTTTTGACAACATCAAAACACGTGCTGAGGGGCAATCATACTTCATTTTCCCTTTGGAAAGTATAGAAAATGCACGTATAAGTTGTGCTGTAACGGTTTTTATGGGATTTTTGGAGATTATTTCTGGAAGAATGTCTTTTAGTAATATTATGAATCACTCAGCGGTAATGTGAGTGAGCGTTATCTACAAAAACTGGCCGTTATTGATGATATTTTACACTAAGAAAGTCTGCGATTTCTCAAAAAACGTCTACAAGCCTACAAAGTACAAATATAATGAATCTTGTATTGTGCAGAAGGTTTAGGCTAAACTGATCAATCTGGTGCTTTTGTTGCTGTGGGAAAGGTAAAATTAATACCACTAGTTCTCAATTAACAAAAAGAAGCACAGGAAGACCTAGAAAGAGATGGTTAGACGATGTAGTCGCCGTAGCCGGAAAACAATGGATGCGAACAGCAAAAGACAGAGAAGCATGGAAGAGACTGGAAGAGGCCTATATCCAACACTGGATGAAAAAAGGCTGAAGAAGAAGAAGAAGAATCGAATTTACCATGGTAAATTTATGGATTTTCATTCGAGAGTTTCTGACAACGAAACACTTTATACGTCTTGTGGTGATCTGTTAAACGACGAAAACATCATCCTGAGCCTAATTTCCTCGGGCCAGAGAGCCCCCCCATCCACACATTTATGTCCGATTACCATTTTAACAGCTTATCCAATCGGAAGGACAAATCGAATTACCACTCGATCCCAAAGGGGCCCATATTCCCGGTCGGGCCGCAACATCCGACATCAAACAGCCATCCAATTTCAATTCGACATAAGAAGGACAACGTCGACTTCCTTCCAAGGAATGTGTGCCTATTCCACTTTCGTCAGACGGTCTTGGAGGGTGGCGCAGGGTCGGGGGTGGAGATCGGTAGCAGCGAGATGTGCAAGTAATCTGACGAGGAGTCTGTTAATGTTTCCCTTGGCGGTCGTTATGCGGCGCTCTTATCGCCGACTGAGCCACTGATTGCTTCATTTCAGACAATTGCCTGTTTATATTCGGCGAACCGCAACCGCTCCTCCTTATCCTGATAAAACCAGGACCTGTTCCTCTTTTCGGGGCGGGAGAGAGAGGATGGAGCGAGGGATAGGGTTGCGGGAGAAGAACGGAGATGTTCTTGGGGATGGTATAGAGACTCGGATCATTGGCAATAATCTGGGGGTTTTAATCGAGGCAATCAGACAACAGCCAGCGGCGGTATTGGTAAAATTGACATTGACGGGGAATTCTTGAATTACACTTATGTTATTCTGCATGGAAAATTGGTTTGTTTATCGAAAGGTGGAAGATAATGGACATACATTGAATTCTCAATATTGATGTTCCTACTTGCAACGATATAGCACGTCTATGGATGAATCAAGTGGACGATCCGCCTCTGTTTTGATTGTTCGCGTGAGCTACAACGCTTCGAACACTACCGGGAGCCTGCGCGTAAACCAGAGCGTCGGCGTCTTCATGTTTGATGAAAAAGCTGAAACTCCGGAAAGTTCTTCTTGCGTTCCGGAAGATTTCAATATAACAGCATTTGTATCGTTAGATTTACGAGTTGAATTATCGGCGATGATGAACATAATACCATAATAACATAATAATAATAATAATAATAAACATAAATGAACATAAAACCGTTAAGTTGCTTTTTGCGCGAATGTTCTGGGGAACAGCGTGCTAAAATGTTGCCAATATTTTTGTCGAAAATGGTCTCAAACGATTAGGTTTTGCCGAAAATGGTTAGGTTCGTCTCACTGATGAACAATTCGAGGTCAAAGTTCATTATATCCGGCCAGCCGTTGCCACGATGACTTGAGAACGGATCGAGATAGCGACTTGAAATTTTCAGGGTAGGTGGTGCATCCAAATACGACGGACAAGTTCGCTAATCGGCCCAACGGTTTCCAAGAAATAATTTTGTGATCAACCAATACAGATCCGATCGAATTGAAACTTGATATCTAGTTGTGATATACCTACTGGCATAAAGACGTTTGTGATATTTCGTGAGAATCGTATTTAATTATCAAGAAATATTATTTATCCCACGATAACATGAGAACGGGAAGAGGAAGCGACTTGCAATTTTTACGGTAGGTTTATTCTTTTTGGCGTTTCCACACTTCCACAGTGAGGCTGAGGTTTGCAAAGTTATACCAACACCAACAACAAACGTTGGAAATGGCAATAAGGATATTGAGAAGAAAAAAACCGCTTCTGAAAATGGTGGCACATCATGAAATTGGGGACCAAGAAGCTTTTCTATTTAGGGCTGATTAGAGAGCTTTGGAGAGACTCTGTATAACTGGCATATCCATCGATCATGAGCTAGCAGGAACACCTATCACTCCAACAGACCAAAGTACAGTCGGCAGAGAGATAAGACAGGCACAACTGATGACACTACTCGAAGACCACATGAGTAAACACCTGCACTCCATATTTCCCAGGAGTTTGAAAGATCAGGGCCTGCCAGAAGAACTATCCTTCGCCTTTTTGAAGTTCGCAGGGCTGACGTCGGAAACGGAGGGATTCGTTATGGCTTGCCAAGATGGGATAATAAATACAAGATGGTATAAAAAGAACATCATGAATGTGGACACCCCAACAACGTGCAGAGCATGCCACAGTCAGCAGGAAAATGTTATGCATATTCTGTCTGCTTGATATGTGGAAAGACACAATGCGGCAATCCGAATTCTCTACTTCCATCTGAGAGAGGTTTATAGACAACTAGTGCTACCATGTGTGCCTCTGGAGATTGAAGCAGTTGTTGAAAATGCCAGAGCTCGCATCTACTCAAACTATGTGATTCCAACAACTCGACAAATCCACGCCATAAAGCCTGATATACTCTTGCTGGACAAAGAACTCGAGGAATTGTTTGCCGTCGAATTTTCCTCCCCCGCATAAAATAATGTGGTGATGAAAGAAGAACAGAAGAGGGAGAAATACAAGGATTTGATATTCCAACTGGGGATCCTGTATCCAAGGCATAAGGTTAGGAGGGTCGTACTAATCATAGGATACCTAGAGGTAACAACATGAATTGAAGACTATTCCGGCCTGCAAATCTCTGGCAGAGGATTCAGCGCACATAATGCAGAAGGCGGTTTTGCTCGGATCACTTCGAGTCATCAGGTGCAACCAACTATGGAGGCATCTCTTTTTATTGAGGGACGCTGTAAGGGCAGGACGAAGAACTAGTTCATGGAGCGAGAGGTTTTTTAGTGAGTAACAAATCAACAACTGGAGTCTCACACTCCTGAGAGAAGCGAACCCTCTCAGGGTGGGCCTGTAGAAGGTTTTTCCTCTCAAGCGGAAAAACAATAATAATAATTAGTGACTTGGCCCTTTATGTGATCTGATAACTTTTCAACTGTGAAAGCTTCTTGAGAGTCATGCAAACCAATTTTATATGAAATATTTTTGGTGGAATAATTATTACAAACAGCATACAGAAAATATCGCTAAACATCGAAAATAAAAGTAAATATTACATCCAAACCCCTATTTCCCCGATGAAAAATAATTCAATTGACGAATTGAGTCCGAAGTCGCTTTCCGCCGTCCTCCTCGGATTTACGAGGCATCCATTCTTAGAAACCACCGAATAGACAAACTTTTTTCTACGTCAAACTTCTGACGTCTCCATTTCGTCTCATGTAAGTTTGCTTCCGCTAGACTTCAGTTGTCTTTTGTTGTCATATTATTGCGAATCCACCGATCTCACTCGGAAACCGTTCTGGCGCATCCGCGAAGGCGGTTTTGTATTCATTTATACGACTTTAGTAACTCATAATCGGTTTATGGTTTCTGCGGTTTTCTCGTCTTCAATCCCTTTCGGATGCGGTTCGGTTGATGTTTCTGGGGAGGTCGTCCGCTAAATGGGGTGGAAATAGGAGACATAAAAGATGCACAAAGTTTAGGAATAGAATTTGGTGGAATAATAATACCATTAATTTTCGGCATTCAGTGTATTGAAGTTGATGTGACAGCAGTTCCGATAGACTTGTTTTAGACAGGGGGATTCGCTTTTATCTGATAATTGATATGAGGGTAACAGTTTCCAAGAACTAAATGTCTGTAATTCTCGAATTTTTGGACAACAATGGTATTAAATAATTTGGTTCGACTCACTGATCAAGAATCAGTTGTCAAAATCTATTCTGTCCCGCTGTCCGGTCGTTAACACGATAACTGTCGAACGCTAGACAGTTTAAATCTTTAGTGGTTTTGGGAGATAAATATCTCGGTGAAGTTCGTTATTGGTCAACATTTTTTTACGTTACAAATTTCATATTCAATTTTTTTAAGACGCAGTTTCATCATAAAAATCCAATGATATCATTTTCAATTCTACCAAGCTAATATTTTCGGGAATATGATTCTTCAAAATTTTAATAATAAATCGTAATTCTATGAATTCGCTGAATTCTACAATCGAAAGTTAACGTCTGTATTTGTATCCATGAATTTCATGATCTGTGTCATACATGTCGTCTTATCTACCGATATGAGACATGTCGTATTTATTTCTTTTTCTATTCAAAATTCGTTACCCATGATATAAAATACTTTCTGTTCTAGAACACAAAGTATGATTGAAATCAAAATGACCAATGAAATAACCTTAGTTATCGTAGAATTATGAGGATTATAGGATATTATAATTTTTGGGTAATAATATAATGCCCTGGGATAATCCATATGATGATGGAAATATATACTTTAGTGATTTTATCAAATTGGACTCCGATTATCTGCAGTAAATACAAAACTGGAATATTAGATAAGTTTCAATTGATATAAAATAATTTTCAGAGTAAATTTGAGGAATGAACATCACGGATAAGTTCGTTATTGGATAGAATCGATCTGGTGGTTTCGGCTTGATAATTTTTGGTACTCTTGTTTTAATCCCTATGTTGGAAGAAGTATTTCAGAATTTTCATTCCATAACAAGTAGTGGAATAAAATACAGTCAAAAAGCATACGAAAGGAGATTTTACAGAATGATAATTCTACACCAAGTGATAAAAACGGGAAAATCCCTGTGGCAGGAGCTTTGGCACTCTTGTTTAATCTTTGACAAACCATATCTCCGTAAGTATTGGTTTCTCCGTGTGAGAATCATATCAATGGATTTTTATGATAAAACTGCACCAAAAAAAATTAAATTCAAATTATAGTTTATTTATCAAGATTAAATGAGCAATCTGCAATGATTTAACCTCGTGAAATGGGTTGTTGCAACTTACACTCGGTGCATAGTTTTCACAACACGAAATACCTAAGGAAAGTATCATCGAAATGTCTAGAGCAAGGCTGGAGACAATCATAGCAGATTGTCCATTTATTCCTGATATTTGAATGGGTATAGGCTGACGAACAAAGTAATTTAATAGTTCAAAATATATTAATAAAATAATATCCTCTTTTCATAATTTAATAGTTCACTAACACATTCATTCTGTATTATGAACCTTAACTCAAGACAGAATATTTGAAACACAAATGTATATCAATATTTCAGCATTTTTTTGCTAGCAACATAATGAAAATACTGTATATAGGAATATCTCTAACTACTTAAGGAAGTAAACGGTAATATTAACCTCGGTGGTCAACGAAGAGCAATTCCTTTTGATTATTCCATTATGTTATTCTTTCCTATTCCCTTCATAAACTACAATGATCCAATTCTAAATCTTCTGAAACATCATCCCCAGTATTTGCACATAAATTATTAAATATGCAAAATGTCCATATAATTTTAGGTAGGTATCAAAACAGTCTTGTATAATATTCACAAAAATTGAACATGCGGAACCTTGTTTTCCAAAACAAAATACGAAATTATACAATCAAACTAGAACAGAAATAAATATGTATATATATATATATATATATATACAGTGCTAGTCAAAAGTCCCCTCCCCCCCTCGTATCTTTTGAACGGGTATACTTATAATAATGAAATTTGGAGGGTGGAAATAAACGGATGTAGGCTTCTCAACTGGTCATAACAGGTGACGCAATAGTCATAAATGACGTCACAAGGCCACTGTGACCAATAATTTTAAATGGGACCCTATGGCAAGTGACAGCTCGTTTGAAAGGTATTGAAAATACCTATTCAGTCATACCAATTTTGTTTGGGTTTCGGCTGATTTTGATTGATAAATTGAAGAAATACGAAAATTATAGTTTCGCATTTAATTAATAAAGATTTCAAAGTCGCCTCTGGTTAATTGTCAAAAAGGTTGACGTGTTTGAATTCTCTACTTGTCAAAAGTGTTTATATCTTGAAAATTTACCTAACCTATTGTTTAACTAGACGTTTAAGTGTTTAATAGGCAAAATGGTACGTACTGTAGCCGACAAAGTAGCAGCTATCTTAATAATTGGTGAATGTAGAAACAATTTCCATGCAGCGGAACGACTGTTTAATGAGAGGTACCCCGATCGCCCTATATCGAGAGTTTATTTGAGGGAGCTTCTTCGGAAGTTTGAAGCATCAGGTAGTGTTCAAGATGCCAAACGATCTGGTCGACCAACAATTAATGATGACAAAAAAATTGACATAATTGGAGAAATGGTAGTAAACCCTACTTCTTCCACAGCCCAAGTTGCGTCTATCTGTGAAGTCAGTCAAAGGACAGTACATAGGGTGTTGGCTAAAAACAAATTTCATCCATACAAATTAAAAATGGTGCACCAACTTTCAGATGATGACCCCGACCGAAGACTAGAATTCTGTGAAACTATGTCCAATAAAATGAACCAACAACCAGGCTACATACAGACAATTTGTTTTAGTGACGAAAGTACTTTCTTTCTCAATGGAAATGTTAACACTCAAAATGTGAGGTATTGGAGTGACACAAATCCTCACATCTTTCGTGAAAAACATACTCAATTTCCAGAAAAAGTAAATGTTTGGGCAGGTATTTTGGGAAACCACATAGTTGGGCCTCTTTTTTTGAATGCTAACTTAACCGGTGAATTGTATCTGGAGATGTTACAAAATGATATTGAGGCGTTAATTCTTGAAATTCTAGAAGATAATCCAGATGAATTCGACTACTTGGAAATTACGTTTCAACAAGATGGTGCTCCTGCACACTATTACGGTGCAGTAAGACGTTACCTAGATGAAGAATATCGTGGTAGATGGATTGGACGACGAGGTTCGATCGAATGGCCAGCTCGGTCACCGGACCTTACACCATTAGATTTTTTTCTATGGGGGTACTTGAAATCTAAGGTTTACGCTACAGCACCTGACAGTATTGCCATTCTGAAACAACGAATTGTTGAAGAATGTAGGGCAATTTCCGCTGACACACTGGGACGAGTACGACAAGAGTTTAGCAATAGGATGCATTACTGCCAGGAAGTAGATGGAGCACATTTTGAACACTTATTATAAGAACTGGTTCTTAAATTTTTATTAATTAAATGCGAAACTATAATTTTCGTATTTCTTCAATTTATCAATCAAAATCAGCCGAAACCCAAACAAAATTGGTATGACTGAATAGGTATTTTCAATACCTTTCAAACGAGCTGTCACTTGCCATAGGGTCCCATTTAAAATTATTGGTCACAGTGGCCTTGTGACGTCATTTATGACTATTGCGTCACCTGTTATGACCAGTTGAGAAGCCTACATCCGTTTATTTCCACCCTCCAAATTTCATTATTATAAGTATACCCGTTCAAAAGATACGAGGGGGGGAGGGGACTTTTGACTAGCACTGTATATATGGAAAGGTTTTACGGGTAATTCCGCAAAAGGAGCAGATTAAAAATAATTACCCGTAAAACCTTTCCATATATATATATTACTCCGCATGATCCATATTTCTATATATATATATATATATATCCTATAGTATAGATAGAAAAGATGAAAATAATGAACACACAGAAACGCAGATAGATCACAGACAGATATAATGCGCATTCTGTGAAAACATATAGTATGATGTATTATTGAAATTTAGAAAAAGCATATCTCCAAAAGTATTAGCTTGTAAGATTTGAGAATGACATCAATGAATTTTTATGATGGAACTGCATCTTGTAAAATATTGAATTTGAAATTTGTAATGCGAAAAAAAATTTTTTTTTCGGTACTCCGAAACCATCATGCCGACTTTGCCTAATAACGAACTTAACGGAGTTATTTATCTCTCAAACCTACTCTGAAAATTTCAATTATCCAGCTCTTTCCGTCCGAGAGTTATCGTGTCCACGGCCGGCCGGACAGAATCGATTCTGACCATGGATTATTGCTCAGTGAGTCGAACCAAATCGTTTAAGACCATTTTCATCAAAAAATTCAAAAATTACAGACATTTGGGCAAAATGATAAGCACTCTGTTCCGAGGAACAAGAACGGCAAAAAGCTAACATTCCTTAATCAAATATATCTCTATATTCTATAACAGTCGTGAAGAAATACAATGAAAATTATTATTTCCTGAATATAAATAAAAATGTTTCCTAGATTCAGTAGAGTCGGAAAAAAAAGATGAAGAGGTTATTTCACCCGGAAGAATAGAGACAATAAACGGCGTGATAATCATTATACCCGAGATAATCCTCGCCGACTCTGTGTTAACAACAAGCTCAACAAAAGAGGACACAAAACAACTATTGGTTGGAATTATAAGGAAGCCATAGAAATGGGAGCAATCTCATTGACTTTCTTATAGAAATGAGCAGTTCTTTCGAGAGGCAGACAATAATTAGCTTGATTCGATTTTGTAAAAGTGAGCATTCTACAGTTATGATATAAATATTAGCACATACAAGGTGAGTCTTTGACCACTGCATTTATTTTAACCAAAGATTTCTCTCATCAAATGAAACACTTTTTTCATTTAACATTTTTCCAAATTCAGCTCAGGTAAAAAGATACAGGCTCTTGAAATTTTGAAAAAAAATTAGTTTTTATTTTGTAGCTTTGACATCCTTTTTTCGAATAAAATGAATGTTGGCGTATAGTTTCCTATAACTATGATACATATTTTCCAAATATTAGTTATTTTCTACTTCTACTGGTTTTCTAGTTATGGACTCGTGGATTCATAAAACTGAACGAAATTAGCATAAAGAAAGCATATAAAGTTTTTTTTGAGTCATTTCAAGAATATTCCATCGTTTTAGAACATTATATTATTCTTCATCATTTCTCCTTAATCGCACCGTTTTCGAGATATTCTTCATTGAATGTTTTAAAATGGAAAACTCCAGAAATTTCACTACTTTTATGGATCCATCCCTGAGCGTTGGAATCCCGAATCAAGCTGTAAACCACGTTACCATGCCTTATTCTCGTCCGCCAACAATGTCATAGATAATTTATATACGGGAGTGTATTAGCACATTGTGAAATCTTTAAACGCTTGTAACTTTTTACCTGAGCCGAATCTGGAAAAATGGTGAATGAAAAAAGTGTTTCATTTGATAAGAGGAATCTTTGGTTAAAATTAATGCAGTGGTCAAAGACTCACCCTGTATATACTTTGTAAAGTAAAAGTTGCATGGAACATATTAGTTTGGAAGTAGAATATTTAAAGGATATAAATGAACTTAAAGAAAAATAGAACCAAAATTTGAAACCAAGATTAACAGCAGATTGTTCTGAAGAAAATAAAATAAGAAAACGAATAAGAAATAATGAGAAGAGGTATCACTGTTTCTTTGAAGGAGAAGTAAAATAAAAGAAAAATCAAGAAAGAAATCAAAGGGATGCTGCAGTAAGTTTTACACAATTTCAGTGGATTATTTTGTTGTTAAATATTCAACAAAAATAAAAATTGTAAAAAGTAAAACTTGACATGGGTGTAACAAAAAATAATTAAACAAATCCAATTCCACGTCATCGGTTCTAATATCTAAGAAATAAATATACCGGTCAAAAATCTCTCATAATATATCTGCCTTAACCTTCCTGGAAATTTCCAGCTGTAATCAACCCCTTCAACGACAACTCGTGTAAAGTACCAAAAGGATCCCATTCTTTTGCCTTAATGGCATTAATCCATGATTAAAACTTTTATTGGCCAACCGTAGGAAAACAAGGAGGTTAATTCTCAACTTGTACGTCTTGTTTATTATGTCACGAGTCTGCGAGAAAATTGCGGCAAGACATCGAAGTCGGCACGGTGCGGTCATAAAGACATCAAACTCCTATTTCAACCTTCCCTTCCGACCTCCTAACCCCATCGGATCCAGGGCCGGACACTTTATACTATTGAGCTTGCAGATTTTCATAATATAAGAACGTACGCAGAACTTTGTTCTTTTGGTATATTATTTCTATTTTTTCTTTTTTGGCGCTCTAGTTCCTAGCAACAGAGTGCTTATCAATTTGCCGAAATGTCTGTAATTTTCAAATTTTTTGCTGAAAATGGTCTCAAACGATTTGGTTAGATTCACTGATCAAGAATCCGAGGTCGAAATCGATTCTGTCCGGCCGGCCGTAGACACGATAACTCTCGAACGAAAGGAGCTAGAGGATTGAAATTTTCAGAGTAGGTTTGAGAGATAAATGTTATTGGGCAAAGTCGGCATGATGGTTTCGGAGTAACGAAACAAAATTTTTTTTTAAATTTTCAAATTCAATATTTTACAAGATGCAGTTCCATCATAAAAAATACAGGAGAACGGAAAATATAATTCACCATGATAAATTCGATTAAGTGTGTCCAATACAGGAGAATGGACAATAGAACATACGCGCAAAAGCTCCCACCTTCACGTCAGTGCTTGAACCAATGTTTTTTCAGTAACTTCAATAATATAGAGCCGATCGTGTTCAAATTATCGTTGCTAGGGAAGGCCGGCCGGACAGAATCGATTGAGACCGAGAAGAAAAGCCCTGTCGTGTAGTCCGGAGCTTTTGCGCGCATGTTCTCCTGTCTATTTTTGCCTGAAACACCTTTACATGATACTGCATGAACCTTCAAGCCGAGTACTAGATTTCAATTCGATCAGATCTGTATTTTTGGGAATATAGGAAAGATGAAATTCGGCTTGAATATTTGTGTGGAATTTCAGCCGAATCTGACAAATAAACTGCTCAACAAGAGTTAGGGATAATCGTTTCAACTAAAATAACTGACATTCTGAAACCTTTGTTTGCGCTGAAAACGTAATTTAATATATTGTTAGGTTCAAAACTATAAATGCACGTAAGTTTTTTGGTCTCCAACATATACAGGGTGATTTACAGAATAGGGTCAACTTTAACGACTTTTATTTCCGGACATTTTATTGTTTTTTTTGTCTTTTTATGCCTTCAATACAAGGTATGGCCACCACGGGCATCATTGACCGCCTGACATCTTCGTTGCATACTGCCAACGAGGGTGTTGAGCATATCTTGAGGAATTTCATTCCATAAACGAGGCAGTATAGTGCTTTGAGGTCATTCAATGTTTCTGGTGGAGGTTGGTGATCATCTAGTCTCCTTTGTAGCATATCCCATGCATGTTCTATGCAGTTTAATTCTGGCGAATGCGGAGGTATTGGTAAATGTGGAATACGATGCTCATCTCGCTCATTTGCTACTATTGCTGCACGATGTGGTCTTGCGTTATCGTCAAGAAATTGTAAAGCTTCACTAATGGCAGCATGAAAATTTGGCACTACGTTGCCAATGATATGTTCCCTATAATGTGAAGCAGTCATATTGCCAGGACAAATGTGAAGGTATATGCGCCCGTTGTAACATATCCCTGCCCATACCATAACAGAGCCTCCTCGATATGGATTAACCTCTCGCACATGGCGGCAATTTCGGGGTATACGCGGCATAGTCCATACCCTTATTCTTCGAAAATCTGATAATCGAACGTATCTGGATTCATCTGTGGAAAGTACACTACGCAATTGGACGTTCAGATTAACATGCTGCCTGGCCCATTCTAATCTTTGCCGTTTATGCTCACGTGTTAACGGAACACCCCTCAATGGACGTCTAGAAGCCAGGTTAATCTACCCCAAACGACGTCGGATGGTTTCAATGGAAATTTCAGGACCATTGGCATTTAAAAGTCGATTTCTCAGCATCCTATATGAAGAAAGAGGATATCTCCTCGCCGAAATGGTGACAAAGCGGTCTTGTGTGGGTGTTGTTTTTCTTGGTCCACCAACCCTATGTCTATCCTGCACCGAACCTGTCTCATTGAACCTATTCCAGAGTCGCGATATTACACTTTGCGATACTTGAAATGTTTCTGCCACAGCGACTTGAGTGAGGATACCGATAGCCCTATTAGCCTCGGCGTTTGTTAATTTACGTCTTGGCATCTTAAGAAGCTCGTGAAATTTACTAAGTTCGATATCGCTAAGAGACTGACAATAAATTAACTGCATATTGAAATGCTAAATCTTACGAATAATGTGAAAAACTGCCAAACTCAAGAAAAAAGACGACCAGATGGTGAAAATATGCATTCAAATCGAATTAATAAGTTGATCATGTTTTTGATATTGTCTTTAAAATTTTACGCCCCTCAGAACAACTTAAAATGATATCCCTAACTCTTGTGGAGCAGTTTAGTTGCTGAATTATACAATTTTTCCTCGATCCAGCCCTGGCGAGCCTCTCGTAACTGGCACTTTGATAGAGCTGTGAGCACAGATAATTGTGGAAGAGAATTAGCTGAACAACAATGTTAGCTTTTTATGTAGACAGCAGGGCTTGTAAAAACGTCCCAGTCAAACCGGAAACTAACTTTGTCCTTCCGGAGGCGATCTCTGATTTTACTCCTCTCGGATTCTGTGGCGCGGGGTCTATGACTAGGACAGATCTCGATAGGTTTTTTGTTCGGAGGACAAAAACGATCCTGAGATTGACTTGAAGGGGATATTTTATCGGGGTCGTCGATTCAGATGGAAGAGGAGCAATGTCGCTTTATATTATGGTAGAATGGATTTTTATTCCTTTTAATCCGCTTCTATGATTAGTATCTTCAAACACTTTATTCAGTGATTAGTTCTGCCACAGAATTTTTTCAACGGCATGAGATCTTTTCGGTTATAATTGAACAAGTGCATAAAAAATTTTATATAAAAATTGCATGAGTTTTTTCATGACGAGGGCTCTTTCGTCAAAATTATGGAACAAATTCATTTTCTCAGAAGAAAAATATTTGGCAACAAAATCCTGAAACAGGTCAATTTTTGTTTCACTTTTACCAAATTCTTATGCATTTTTGTTGCACCCTGTGCCATCCCCATCAACCCTCTAATTTTTTTGGAATAGGGAAAGTGGTTCATGTGGTACTTTTTTTGGCAATTTCTTTGTATCTTCTTTACTGGCGTTCAGAAATTTTCAAGAAAAATTTTTTATTATTTGAAAAATATTTTTCAAATGTTTCAGTATTTTGTTGCCAAATATTTTTCTTCTGAGAAAATGAATTTGTTCTATAATTTTGGCGCACACTGTATACAAGACTTTGTTGAAACTGAAAATAATATTGACTGATTACATATTGAATAATTTATGTACAAATATTGGGGACGATGTTTCAGAAGATTTAGAATTGGATCATTTTAATGATGTAGTTTATGAAGGCAATAGGAAACAAGAACATAATGGAATCATCAAAAGAAAGTACTGTTCGTTGACCACTGAGGTTAACATTACTTTTACTTCCTTTAGTTGTGAGATATATGTTCTTGTATAAAGTATTTTCATAATGTTGCTAGCAAAACAATTCTGAAATATGGATTTAAATTTGTGTATCAAACCTTTTTTTCTTGAGTTAAGGATCATAACACAGAAAAGAATGTGTAAATGGTATGAACTATTAAATTTTGAACTATTAAAATAATTTGTTCTCCAGCCTCTATCTACTCAAATATCAGGAATAAATGGACAATCTGCTATGATTGTCTCCAGCCTTGCCCTAGATATTTCGATGATACTTTCCTTAGGTATTTCGAGTTGTGAAAACTATGCAAGGAGTGTAAGTTGCAGCAATCCATTCCACGAGTTGAATCATTGCAGATTGCTCATTTAATCTTGATATAAAAAATTCAATGACAGTTTTCGAAGCAAACAGTATTGCAGATTGCTATTTTTTTCAAATGATAATTTTTGAAGCATGTTTTGTAAACGACACTTTTTTGGCGCTCTAGTTCCTCGGAACTGAGTGCTTATCAATTTGCCCAAATGTCTGTAATTTTCGAATTTTTCGATGAAAATGGTCTTAAGCGATTTGGTTCGACTCACTGATCAAGCATCCGTGGTCGAAATTCATTATGTCCGGCCGGTCCAACCGGTCCGGCCGTCCGGCCGTAGGCACAATAACTCTCGAACGGAATGAGCTAGAGAGTTGAAATTTACAGAGTAGGTTTGGCAGATAAATATCTCAGCTAAGTTCATTATTGGGCAAAATCGGAAGGATGGTTTTGGAGTATCAAAAAAAAAATTTTTTTTTACATAATAAATTCCAAATTAATTTTTTTTAATAAGCAGTTTTACCATAAGAATCCAATGATTCCATTTTTAACTCAAACAAGCTTATACTTTCGGAGATATGATTTTTCAAAATTTCAATAAAAAATCGTATTTCTACGTTTTCACAGAATAATATAATTATTCTATGTATGAATTGTCATAATGTCAACTTATTTTCCTGAGACATGACACTGTCTAATTCCTTGCTAATAGTTGGTTCGAGAAACGTCAAAATCGACTTAGAGAGACAAGGGTAAAAAACCGTCAAATAAACCCCCATGTTGCGATTTTATGTCGAAACGTGAAAATTAAGAATAATATATATCCCAGGTAAGTACCGACGTTTTATTCTAATACCGGAGATCGACAAGATCGTACGAGGAGCCCGATAGCCGTTTCGTCTAGTCAATCGGGTTTTCGGTTTCGAAACGAGAGAAGGCGGGCTCAAATCCCGGAAAGGGAATTATACTTTTTGGTGTTCTAGTTCCTTGGAACTGAGTGCTTATCAATTTGCCCAAATGTCTGTTATTTTTATTTAAGATGCAGTTTCACCATTAAAATCCATCGATATCATTTTCAACTCCAACAAGCTAATACTTTCGGAGATATGATTTTTCTAAATTTCAATAATGAATCGTACGTACTTCTATGTTTTCAAAGAATGCTATAATTATTCTATCTAAGCTTTATTATATGATCTGTGTTCATACTCGTTCATTTCATCCTGTTTTATAAGAAAGAGTCAAATTCATTTCAGCTATTTTAATATGATTTCTTCCATGGTGCAGTTCTCATTCTCAGATTGCTCATTTAATCTTGATAAATAAACTATTATTTGAATTTAATTTTCTTTATGATGCAGTTCTTTCATAAGAATACATTGATTTAATTCCCAACTCTGAGAAACCAATACTTTCGAAGATATAATTTGTCTGTTTGAACTAGAGCGTCAAAAAGCTCCTGTCCACAGGGCTTGAACCCATTTTTTAAATTTAATATCCTTCATGATGATCATAAGAATCCATTGATATAATTCCCAACTCTGAGAAACCAATACTTTCGGAGATATAATTTGTCTGTTTGAACTAGAGCGCCAGAAAGCTCCTGTCCACAGGGCTTGAACCCATTTTTTTCGTTACGGATAATCATTGCCATGTATAGCAGCCATAACTCACGTCTACGTATTTCAATTGACGACTACCCATATTCATACACGGCTTATACAGATATCAATTTAGCAATATAAACCTCGGGGTAATCTGCATTTGAATGCCAGACTTAACCGAAATATATTTTGTGACAATTTAATGCTGAGATTTAATAGGAGCGGATTATGAAAGTGACACTATCAGATTACACGACAATTTCGTCGTAATTGCTCCAGAATATAATAAATGAATTAATCTCGGCGTCCTTTGAGGCACACGATAACGTGGATATCTCACTACGAATAGAGGAGAGTGAACGAACGATTTTGCTGCATGAGAGGCCGATTTCGAGATAAACAGTCATTGATTCCAGGGCTGTTGTGGAATTATTCGCCGAATTATAATTCGAGATGCTCAGATAAGTCTGTTTACCCACTGAAAAAATGGCCAGTAAATTTATTCGGTGAGGGACATTGTCAAAAATGAAGATACACCGTGAATCACGTCGTCAAAATATATCGGTTGATTAAATCTTCGACGATTTCTCTCAAATCTTGTGATATTAAAACATCAGGCCATAATTTCCTGAATCTACGTTAAAAAATAATAATAATAAAAACGTTAAAAAATAATTTTTTTCTTCTCTCGAGCGGGAAAAAATAATAATATTTGTTTACAATACATACTACTGCTTTAAAATTAATATTTCCCAAGATAATCGGTAAGTAAAGCAGTAGTATGTATTATGAAAAATTGGTTCAAGCCCTGTGGACAGGAGCTATTGGGCGCATGCTCATCTTCCTTGTGGCCCGTACTGACCAGTAAAGAAAAAAAGCAGTATCATGTTGAATACCTTAATATTATTGATTATTATATAATCGATGAAAATACTGAGAGAGACCCAGGAAATTTGACACATTTTGTCTTATATCTCCAGAAATTGAAATCGTATAGAGCCAAAATTTTGCGCAATGTTGCAAAATACTACGATTGACGTTAGTACAAGTTTTTGTTGCAATTTGATGAATAGTTCACGAAAAAAAAATTTTTTTTTCGAAAAAATTAAAAGAAATATTTTTTTAAAAATTACCAACATTTCGATCATAACAGAATTTTGCCAAAAGTTGCGCGTTTATATCCTCGAACTGACTACCAAGTTTCGATTCAACATCTTCTTTAGTTCCTGAAATATCAGGGAAATAACCTCAAAATTTTAAATGTCTATAACTCCTAAACCGTCCGGCCGATTTTGCCCGTTAACGAACTTAACCGTCGCATTTTGATCAGAAACCTACCCTGAAAGTTTGAAGTCGATAGGACCTTCGGTGCTCCTGTTATCGTGCCTACGGCCGGAAGGCCGGCCGGCCGGCCGGACGGCACCCAAAAATCTGACACCGGATTCGTGATCAGGGAGTCCGAATTAGTCTATTAGCCAATTTTCAGCTCGAAATTCGAAAATTACAGACATTTGGACGAAATGATAGGACGATGTTCCCCTAGAACATGCGCCCAAAAATACACTATTTTTTAACGTATATTACGGCTGACCAAATTAAAAAAATGGATTCTCATTTGAAAAAAATGAGTTTGGAGGTCTTCGTCATGACTAACTTTGACATTGAAATAGAAATATCCTGTATGTTCTATTGAATTTCAATTAATCAAGGAGAAGCATTCGTATGTCTTTTGATAGAAGCTAGAAAATCAGGAATTTTTATTCAAAAATCTACAAACTGTTAACATTGGAATGAAGCCCTATTCGAGAAAATCTAAAGAGTTTTTTCAGATCCAGGCGAATTTTCTGAGAATAATATGTAAGTGCCACGTCAAGACAAAGTAGAATTCAATTTATTGGTAATCTGATTATCAATGAAGAAGCTGGGTATTACGTTTAAAGCATTGGTTCAAGCCCTGTGGACAGGAGCTTTTTGGCGCTCTTGTTCAAACAGACAAATTATATCTCCGAAAGTATTGGTTTCCCAGAGTTGGGAATTATATCAATATATTCTTATGATAGAACTGCATCATGAAAGAAAATAAATTTAAAAAATAATAGTTTATTTATCAAGATTAAATGAGCAATCTGAGAATGAGAACTGCACCATGGAAGAAATCAAATTAAAATAGCTGAAATGAATTTGACCCTCTCTTATAGAACAGGATAACATGTACGAGTATGAACACAGATCATATAATAAAGCTTAGATTGAATAATTATAGCATTCTGTGAAAACATAGAAGTACGATTCATTATTGGAATTTCGAAAAATCATATCTCCGAAAGTATTAGCTTGTTGGAGTTGAAAATGATATCAATGGATTGATATCGTCTAAAATAAAAATTGAATTTGAAATTTGTTACTTAAAAAAAAAAACTGTTTTCGTTACTCCGTTATTTTGCCCAATAACGAACTCAACCGAGATATTCATCTCCCTAATCTACTCTGAAAATGTCAACTGCCTAGCTCATTCCGTTCGAGAGTTATTGTAGAAAAAATTTTTTCAAATTTTCTAAATTTTTTTTAACACTTTGCGGTAACAAAACTTCACATGCGTATAAAGGTCATGATTCTACAATTTGATGCTGAATTTCAGTTAGATCGAGTGATCGGCTTCGGAAATATTCATGAAAAATGTTTTTACTAAAATCGGTATAACTCCGAAACCACTTGATGGATTTCGCTCATTAACGAACTCGTCCGAGATATTTACGCTCCAAACCCACCTTGCAAATTTCAATCCTCTAACTCGTTTTGTTCGAGAGTTATCGTGCCTACGGCTGGCCGGACAGAATCGATTTCGACCTCGGATTATTGATCAGTGAGTCGAACCAAATCGTTTGAGACCATTTTCAGCCAAAAATTCGAAAATTACGGAGATTTGGGCAAATTGATAAGCACTCAGTTCCGAGGAACTAGAGCGCCAAAATCGAAAGTTGGTATCATTTCCGGTGAAACCAAAAGTCGAACGAAACAGAAATTTTTCCAAGAATTAATCTCTCCTAACAAAGCTTAACTATAAAATTTCAAGTGTTTAACTCCTTTCTGTGAAATATTCTAACGAACGGTCTTCGTGAATCACCCTGTATGGTGGACTGAAATGGAATGGCTAGTATTGTGTTACCAAATGGCGAATGCGCCTGCATTTAATGAACGACTGGCAAAAATCGAGGGATATAAAAATATTCCAAATATTTGAGCGATTTTCAACTAGCTGTTACTCAGAGGAAAATGATCATTAAGCGAACAAGCTGGAAAAGTATTGTGGCCAAGAGTTTTGGCGCCCTTCAAATCTAGATTTACTGTAAAGTAAGGTTTTTAAGGCTCTTGCAAAATTTCAACGAAATCGGACGGATAGTTTCTGAGATGAAGAATTGTTGTGCGCATGTTCTAGGGAACACTGTGATATCATTTTGCCCAAATGTCTGTAATTTTCGAATTTTCATTGAAATATATTATTTATCTCACGATAACTTGAGTATAGAAAGAGATAGGGACCTGCAATTCTTATTTCCTCAATTCTCAAGAAATAAGGAACCGATCCAATTCAAATATGACAAATAGTTGTACAATGTTGACGCGCGAATTTTTGCGAAAGTTCGTGAGGATCGTATTACTAATTTTTTTTTTAAATCATTGAAAAAAATTCTATGTATCAGAAACTATCACTGAAATTCTGCGATAGCCTTCAAAACCTAACTTTACAGCCAAGTTCCGAATTTGAACATGATCTGATCTACAGGGTGTCCCATTAGTGCAGCAGCGGACGATATTTGCGTAACAGTCAAGTTTGGCAAAATTTTTTGATGCAAACTTGAATTACTCCAAGAATAGCACAAACTAAAAATATTTTTCAATGTATCGGGTGTCCCACAATAGAGGGTGACTATGATTTTTCAAATGGGAGACACTATATTCAGAAGCGTTCTTCAATTCTATGGAAAATCCTGCATGCTCTTTTATACTTTTCACATATTTTTGTTCAATGGTTTTCGAAATATTTGTCATTTTGACAAAAAATTATACTTGTAGAGGCTATGTTATCTAATTATATTTCACGAACCCTTGCACATATCAATATCCGCTTCATATGCATTAAAGGACGAGACTTCTAAGTATTATAGCTAGCTATAATAAAGCATCTCCAGCATATAAGGTGGCGTAAGGACACAGTAACAAAGCCTACACAGAACACAACTGGTTCTCCTAACTCAGGGCAAGCTCTTAGAGCTTATGAGGGGTCTCCTTGTGGAAGACCCAGGAGGATCAGTATAATAATAATAATAATATGAAGTGTCCACAAAAACACTATCAACATGACGAATTTCAAATCGATTTATCTTCATTTTTTCAAATGCAATGCATATAATTTTTTTTTATCATTGTAATCACTAATCACTTTACTTCACTTTTTGCGCGTATGTTCTGGGGAACATCGCGTTATAGTTTTGCCCAAATGTCTGTAACTTTCGAATTTTTTGACGAAATAAACGATTCAGTTCGACTCCCCAATGAAGAATTCGAGGTCAAATTTGATTCTGTCCGGCCGGCCGGCCGGCCGTCCGGCCGTCCGGCCGTCCGGCCGTCCGTTGCCACGATAATTTGAGAACGAAAAGAGCTAGCGACTTGAAATTTTCAGGGTGGGTTGCGCATCGCAATACGACGGACAAGTTCGTTAATGGGCATAATCGGCCCAGTGGTTTCCGAGTAATAATTTTGTTTTCAACCAATATAAATCCGATCAAACTGAAACTTGGTGAATAGATGTAGAATATGAACCTTAGCACGTTTGTGAAATTTTGGGCGAATCGTATGGCTACAAAATTTTAAAAAAATTATAAAAAAATATTTTTGTTGTCATGATAACCTGAGAACGGAAAGAGATAGCGGCTTGAAAATTTCAGGTTAGGTTGTGCATCTGAATGTGACATTTGAGTTTGCTTATGAGCATAATCGGTCAAACGGTTTTAGAGTTATAGCGATCTGAAATTTTCTGAAATTTGGTGGTTTTTTGTTCCTCATTAACTCGAAAAATACTGAACCGATTGAATTCAAGCATGGTTATTAGTTGTAGAATGCCAACGCGAAACTGTTTGCGAAATTTGGTGAGGATAGCATTCATAGAAAATTTTTAATAAATCATTGAAAATAAAAAAAAAAAATTCTATATATCAGTAACTATTTGTTTGAAATTGCTGAAATTTTGCAAGAGCGTTCATAACCTAACTCTTTTGCCAAGTTTCAAGTTTTAACACGATCGGTTGAATATTGTTGGAGATTCGAGCATTCTTGTGTGAGTTCAGTAGATGGTTGACCGTTGCCTCGATAACTTTCGAACGAAAGGAGATAGGGACTTGCAATTTTCAGGGTAGGTTTCGTATCCGAAAGGGAGAGTTGAGTTCGTTTTTGAGCATAATCGGTCTAACGGTTTCCGAGTTATATCCACCTGGAATATTATTTCCTTGATAACTCAAAAAATAAATATTCGATTGAATTGAAGCTTGGTAACTAGTAGTAGAAAATCAACATAAAGACGTGTTTAAAATTTTGTAAGAACCGTACCACTAGAAAATTTGAAAAAAATGACGAAAAAAAAATTTTTAAGAACCGCACCCCTAGAAAATTTAAAAAAAATCACGAAAAAAAAATTGGTTCAAGCACTGACGTGAAGTCAGAAGCTTTTGCGCGTATGTTCTATTGTCCATTCTTCTGTATTGGACACCCTTAATCGAATTTAACATGGTAAATTATGTTGTTCATTCTCCTGTATTGGACACTTAATTCGAATTTACCATGGTAAATTCAAATTAAGAGTGTCCAATACAGGAGAATGGACAACATAATTTACCATGTTAAATTCGATTAAGGGTGTCCAATACAGAAGAATGGACAATAGAACATACGCGCAAAAGCTTCTGACTTCACGTCAGTGCTTGAACCAATTTTTTTGTGATTACAATAATGATATAAAATTATATGCTAACATTTGAAAAAATGAAGATAAATCGATTTGAAATTCGTCATGTTGACAGTCTTTTTGTGGACACTTCAAATGCTGAAGATGCTTTATTATAGCTGGCTATGAAACTTAGAAGTACGTAACCTACCCTAAAAATTGCAAGTCTCTATCTCTTTTCTTTTGAAAGTTATCGAGGCAACGGTCACCCATCCAGTTACTGGACTTACACAAGGCTGCTCGGATCTCCAACAATATCGATCCGATCGTGTTCGAACTTGGAACTTGGCAGTAGAGTTGGGTTTTGAAAGCTCTCGCAAAATTTCAGAGATATCGTACGAATAGTTTCTGATATATAGAATTTTTTTCCATGATTTTCAATGATTTTTTCAAAAATTTTCTAGTGATATGACCTGACGAAATTTCGCAAGAATTTTCGCATTCGACAACTGATAACCACGTTTGAATTGGATCAGTTTCGTATTTTTTGAGTTGTTGAGGAAATAACAAACAAATTTCAGATGGGTATAACTCCAAAACCGTTTGGCAGATTATACCTATAAACAAACTCAAATGTCGCATTCAGATGCACAAACTAATCTTATAAGTTCAAGTCGCTATCTCTTGCCGTTCTCAGGTTATCGTGACATAAATAATATGTTTTAATAATTTTTTTAAAAATTTCTATTTCGTAATAAATAAATTTATTCCGCGGCAACCATTGGGCCGATTATGCCCATTAACAAATTTGTCCTTCGTAATGGGATGCGCCACCTACCCCGAAAATTTCAAGTCGTTAGCTCTTTCCGTTATCAAATTATCGTGGCAACGGCCAGCCTGCAGGACGGACAGGATCAAATGGGACCTGGAACTCGTCGACAGGGAGTCGAACCCAATCGAGACCATTTTCGGCAGAAAATTCGAAAATTATTGGGCTAAATGTTCCCCAGAACATACGCGCAAAAATGAATATGAATGGCAGATTTGAAAACTAGTTTCTTGTAGCTACAATTGGTTTTTTGCGCGTATGTTCTGGGGAACATCGCGTTATAGTTTTGCCCAAATGTCTGTAACTTTCGAATTTTTTGAAAAAAATGGTCTCAAACGATTAAGTTCGACACCCCAATGAAGAATTCGAGGTCAAATTTGATTCTGTCCGGCCGTTGCCACGATAACTTGAGAATGAAAAGAGCTAGCGACTTGAAATTTTCAGGGTAGGTGGCGCATCCCAATACGACAGACAAGTTCGTTAATGGGCATAATCGGCCCAGCGGTTTCCGAGTAATAATTTTGTTTTAAACCAATATAAATCCGATCGAATTGAAACTTGGTGAGTAGTTGTAGAATATGAACCTAAGCACGTCTCTGAAATTTTGTGCGAATCATATGGCTAGAAAATTTTTAAAAAATTATTAAAAAATATTTTTGTTGTCACGATAACTTGAGAACGGAATGAGATAGCGGCTTGAAATTTTCAGGTTAGGATGAGCACCAGAACGCGACATTTCAGTTTGTTTATGAGCATAATCGGCCAAACGGTTTTAGAGTTATAGCCATCTGAAATTTTCTGAAATTACGTGGTTTTTGTTCCTCATTAACTCGAAAAGTACTGAACCGATTGAATTCAAACATGGTTATTAGTTGTAGAATGCCAACGCGGAAATGTTTGCAAAATTTGGTGAGGATAGCATTTGTAGAAAATTTTTAATAAATCATTGAAAATAAAAAAAAAAATTCTATATATCAGTAACTAATCGTTAGAAATTGATGAAATTTTGCAAGAGCCTTCATAACCTAACTCTACCGCTAAGTTTCAAGTTTTAATACGATCGGTTTAATATTGTTGGAGATTGGAGCATTCTTGTGTGAATTCAGTAGATGGGTGACCGTTGCCTCGATAACTTTCGAACGAAAGGAGATAGGGGAGAATTTTCAGGGCAGGTTGCGTATCCGAAAGGGAGAGTTGAGTTCGTTTTTGGGCATAATCGGTCTAACGGTTTCCGAGTTATACCCACCTGGAATATTATTTTCTTGATAACTGAAAAAATAAATATTCGATCGAATTGAAGCTTGGTAACTAGTAGTAGAAAATCAACATAAAGACGTGTTCAAAATTATGTAAGAACCGTACCACTAGAAAATTCGAAAAAAATGACGAAAAAAAAAATTTTAATAACCGTACCCCTAGAAAATTTCAAAAAAAATCACGAAAAAAAAAATTGGTTCAAGCACTGACGTGAAGTCAGAAGCTTTTGCGCGTATGTTCTATTGTCCATTCTTCTGTATTGGACACCCTTAATCGAATTTACCATGGTAAATTATGTTGTCCATTCTCCCGTATTGGACACTTAATTCGAATTTACCATGGTAAATTCGAGTTAAGAGTGTCCAATACAGGAGAATGGACAACATAATTTACCATGGTAAATTCGATTAAGGGTGTCCAATACAGAAGAATGGACAATAGAACATACGCGCAAAAGCTTCTGACTTCACGTCAGTGCTTGTTTTTGCTGTACGTTAGTTTCCCTTCGAGTTACAGCCTGTTCAAAATCACGCAAATATTCACAATTAATTGCTTTACAGTGCTAATGGCTATAGTCATAAATTGTATTCACCGCCTTCAACGTCCAACCTAAATAATCCCCCACCCCTACAAGCTACAAACTAAATACCCCAATTAATTGAGATACCAACGAGCGTTAAATAGTTGAGTTCTTATATTTGCCTTTTCAAAAATCTCGCTCTTTCCTGAAATATGCAAACTCCGTTCCCGGTATAGAAAGAAGGATATTCGGACTAATTAGACCAACAAAGTTTTCCTTAATAAAATAAAGTATTCCGAGCAATTTTCCCCTTTGGCAAAGTATTAACTCGAGGGAGTCAGATCTTCAGATTAAACTTAGCAATTGTCATGTAGGGCCTGAATTAGAAATTCGCTTTATCGAAAGGCGAGAGTGGGAGGCTTGAATAGAGCTGGCCGTGGAGCGTAACAATCGACTGAAATGCTGCTAAATTTGTATTCAAATGCAATTGGAATGGAAATTGAAACATTTTTAGCTTTCAGGGAGTAATTAACGAACGGCTTAATGTGATTTTATTGCGTTTAGATTTCGTGGGGTTTTCCTTTCTCTCGTTTCAGATGTTTCCTTTATGTTTTGTCTTGTCCGTTCGAGTTAATCAGATTCGTTATACCTACGGTATACAGGCAATTTCACAACGAGCTATTTAAAAATTATTACATCGAAGAAAACACTTTGCTTAAGTTTCACAATACAGGGTGTGTCACGGAGACCGTTCGTTAGAATATTTCAAAGAATATCTCGAGATAAACACTTGAAATGTTATAGATAAGCTTAGTTAGGAGAGATGAATTCTTGGAAAAAATTTCAGATTCGTCGACTTCTGGTTTCACCGGAAGTTATACCAACTTTCGTTTTTTTAAATATAATACCTAGTTTTTCCATTGATAATCAGATTACCCTTTGAATTCTACATTGTTTCAATTTGTCACTTACATATTATTCTCAGAAAATTCCTGTGAAATCTGAAAAAAATTTCTCAAATAGGGCTTCATTCCAATGTTACCTAATAACTTGTAGATTTTTGTATGCAAGTTCCTAATTTTCTAGCTTCTATCAGAAAACATACCAATGCTTCTCCCTCGTTAAATAAAAATTCATTTGAACATACAGGGTGTTTCTATTTCAATATCAAAGTTAGTCATGACAAAAACCTCTAACTCATTTTTTTGCGCGTATGTTCTGGGGAACATGGCGCTATCATTTTGCCCAAATGTGAAATTTAATTCTGTGGTGCCGTCCGTTGCCACGATAACTTGAGAACGGAAAGAGCTAGCGATTTGAAATTTTCAGGGTAGGTGGCGCATCCCAATACGACGGACAAGTTCGTTAATGGGTATAATCGGCCCAATGGTTTCGGAGTAATAATTTTCTTTTCAACCAAAATGAATCCGATCGAATTTAAACTTGGTGAATAGTTGTAGAATATAAACCTTAGCTCGTGGGTGAAATTTTGTGAGAATCGTGTCACTAGAAAATTTCAAAAAAATTATTAGAAAATATTATTTATGACACGATAACCTGAGAACGGAAGGAGATATATAGCGGCTTGAAATTTTCAGGTTAGGTTGTGCATCCGAATGCGATATTTGAATTTGTCTATAGGTATAATCAGCCAAATGGTTTTGGAATTATACCCATCTGAAATTTGGTTGTTATTTCCTCAATAACTCGAAAAATACGGAACCGATATAATTCAAACATGGTAATTAGTATTAGAATGCCAACGCGAAAATTCTTGCAGAATATCGTGAGGATGGTATTACTAGAAAATTTCAAAAAAATTATTGAAAATAATTGAAAAAAATTCTATATATCATAAACTATTCGTTCGGCATGGATGAAATTTTCGAAGAACCTTCAGAACCTAACTCTACTGCAGAGTTCCAAGTTTGAACACGATCAGATCCATATTGTTGGAGAACCGAACAGAATTTTGTGAGTTCGGTAGCTGGATGCGAATCGACGTATTTTTACGAGAACCTTCAAAAACATGAATGTCATGATGACATATTTTTGCGCGTATGTTCTTGGAAAAATCGTGTTATTTCATCACAAATCTATGGGAGATGATAGCCCTACATTAGCGGTCAGACCTGGTTTTGAAAGAGATCCTCCTTAGGAGGAGGCAACTAAATATTGAAGGGATTTATATGAACAAGAGTGAATATCTTTGAGAAATAGAGAAGGCAATTATTCTTCAAGAGATCCATGTACCTTCAGAGGAGAATATTTGTGAGAGGGGACTTTTGAAAGGTTATGTATTATTTTTGATATGATATCGCTGAAATCTTGCTGAGGGCTTCAAAACTTAACTTCAAATTAACCACACTTTCTGATCTTGTAAGGTGAGAGGCTCATTTGTCGAAATTAAATCTCGTGATGGGTAGAGAGGAATTTTAGGCCAGTTTGTCTATCACTAATGAGAATATATCTTTATGTTTCACCTCAACACCTTTAGATCTATCAATGGGAATTTATTGGTTAAGAATAAGTAATTCAATATTACTGGAATTCAATTGAATTTCATTCAATATGTTAGTAACTAAACTTATAATTTTCTTTACTTTGATTATTTAAATATGACATTAATTCCAGTAATATTTTTCTAGAATAATTATGTATTCTTCTCCTAAAGAAGAATTGAAGGTAGACAATAATGTGTTAATTTTTTCATCATTGCTTTCTATCCTGACTTCACGAAAAAAAAATTGGTTCAAGCACTGACGTGAAGTCAGTGTCCATTCTCCTGTATTGAACACTTTTAATCGAATTTACCATGGTGAATTCTATTGTCTATTCTCCTGTATTGGACACTCTCAATCGAATTCACCATGGTAAATTCGATTAAGATTGTCCAATACAGGAGAACAGACAATATAATTTACCATGGTAAATTCGAGTAAAAGTGTCCAATAGAAGAGAATGGACAATAGAACATACACGCAAAAGCTCCTGACTTCACGAAAAAAATAATTTGGTTCAGGCACTGACGTGAAGTCAGGAGCTTGCGCGTATGTTCTCTTGTCCATTCTCCTGTATTGAACACTCTTAATCGAATTTACCATGGTGAATTCTATTGTCTATTCTCCTGTATTGGACACTCTTTATCGAATTCACCATGGTAAATTCGATTAAGATTTATCCTCGATTTTTGGATATAGAAATTGTCCAAGGGCCAAGGACTATCATCAAACTAACATCTTCGTCAACATATTTTTTAAGGTGTTGATGATGGAAGGTAGTTGGGTAACATGGTAACGATTAAACTGTTGTTCGATTTAGAGGTGAACTACTCCCACACCATTTCACATAAACCAAATATCTTCATTCTATCAGGAGAATTCGGTTTGACGGCAAATTCCCTTGTAAAGAATTGTGTATCTTCTTATAACTAAAAGCAAGCCTAATCGTATGAATTGGTTCTTTCGCTTACGTTGGGGAAAGCGTGGCTATAACAATAATTTCGTAACATCGTTTTTCAATATCTCGTTTCAAAACGAGGCACATAAAGAAAATTGGCTGATGTAAAGTACTCCCTTCGCTGTAATTTTAAATGATGAGGAATCGCTTTCAACGACACCTGTACCACACTCGTCGTAATTACTTGCAGTTACACCGTCATTTCTGCTATTACTGCCAACCTCCCCCTAGACATTTTATCCGAGAATACAGGAGTGGAATCTTTAGAGAACAAATTTATGTTTTACGTTGTTCCCGTTCGGAAATAGGACATCCAGAAATTCTACGAGAAATTGGTGAGCTATTCGTGGATATTAGAGATCCTTCATTTTCAAGTTAACAATGAAATTTGAAATTGTAATATTCTGGAATTTTTGGCGCGCTTTTCAGGTGAACAGAGTGCCTATCAATTCGTCCAAATATCTGTCCAATATACAGGGTGAGTCTTTGACCACTGCATTAATTTTAACCA
This sequence comes from Halyzia sedecimguttata, assembly GCA_937662695.2. Classification (NCBI taxonomy): domain Eukaryota; kingdom Metazoa; phylum Arthropoda; class Insecta; order Coleoptera; family Coccinellidae; genus Halyzia; species Halyzia sedecimguttata. The sequence goes on along the minus strand of OW569415.2, from coordinate 84,640,950 downwards.
AAGATTCCTCCCATCAAATGAAACACTTTTTTCATTTAACATTTTTCCAAATTCAGCTCAGGTAAAAAGATACAGGGTGTTGTAATTTTGAATAAAAATCAGTTTCTATTTTGTAGCTTAGACATCCTTTTTTCGAATAAAATGAATGTTGTTGTAAAGTTTCCTATAACTATGATACATATTTTCCAATTATTAGTTATTTTCTACTTCTACTGGTTTTCTAGTTATGGACTCGTGGATTCATAAAACTAAACGAAATAAGCATAAAGAAAGCATATAAAGTTTTTCTTGAGTCATTTCAAGAATATTTCATCGTTTTAGAACATTATATTATTCTTCATCATTTCACCTTAAACACACCGTTTTCGAGATAATCTTCATTGAATGTTTTAAAATGGAAAACTCCAGAAATTTCACTACTTTTATGGATCCGTCCCTGAGCGTTAGAATCCCGAATCAAGCTGTAAACCACGTTACCGTGCCTTATTCTCGTTCGCCAACAATGTCATAGATAATTTATATGCGGGAGTGTATTAGCACATTGTTAAATCTTTAAACGCTTGTAACTTTTTACCTGCGCCGAATCTGGAAAAATGGTAAATGAAAAAAGTGTTTCATTTGATTGGAATTTTTGGTTAAAATTAATGCAGTGGTCAAAGAATCACCCTGTATATCCATTTGGCAAATGGCCACAAACGACTAGTTTCAGCACTATTACGCTCGAATGCAAGTTGAAGAGTTGACATTTTCAGAGCAGGATTGGAGTCAACATGCGCAGGCTAATTTCGTTAATGAGTAAAAAATTACCGAGTGGTTTCAGAGCTATAGCCATCTGAGATTTATTTTCCCAATAACTCGAAAAATATTGATCTTATGCATAATTTTGTGAAAAAAAACATTTAAAAGAATTCTGTATCCTAAAAACTATCCATCAGATATCTTTGACATTCTGCGAAAGCCATCAAAGCCTTATTTACAGTAAAGTTCTAGATTTGAACTCGATCGGATCTCATATTGGTGAAGATATTGCCGAATTCTCGAAATATTTCAATAATCGAGATGTACTGGTCCATTTTTTTTACACTCGACCAACAAAGTTGTCAATAGTCGATACGTCAGTAATAACATTCTTCCAATATCTAGTGAGAATTGGAAATGTACCTTATTTTACTGCCAAGTTCACGAATTAAACATATCGACATAAAATAGTCACAAAAATAGTTTGAAAATCAGCCTACTGTATTGGGGGTTATAAACCAAATCTACAAAACTTATATTGATATCGCGTATTTTTTCAAAAGAAAAAAAATCGATAATATAATCAGCTACCGCATACACAGAATATACGAATTCTTCAAGTGTTTATATTAATGATATTGATCATCTGTTGAAACCATGAATAAACTCTCTGATCTCTGCTGATTATTGTAGATGTTCAACAATTATTGGTGATTTTCAACGAGTAAGATAATATTGAAAATTTGGTTCAAGCACTGCGGACAGGAGCTTTGGCGCTCTTGTTCAAACTTTGACAAATCATATCTCCGAAATCCTTGGCCTCTGGTAATTATATAAATGGATTCTTACGATAAAACTGCATCATGAAAGAAAATAACGAACTTATCCGAGATATTCATTCGTCGAATCTACTCTGAAAATTATATTATATCAATTAAAATTTAAACAATATTGCAGTTTTGTTTTTACTGGAGATATTCTGAACCCAATTTGATTATGTATCTTACCAAAAAATATATTACCATCATCATATGGATTATCCACGGGCATTATATTGTTATTTTATCTTATTACCTTATAAGTATAATATATCATGCTCATAATTATAGGATAGCTGAGGTTATCCATTGGCCATTTTACATTCAATAATACTCTGTTTTCTAGAACAGCAGGTGTATTTTATATCAGGAATAATGAACCAGAGAAAAATAAGATGACATACAGGATGTCCCAAAAATACCACGCGAAAGTGACACTGGAGATAGATTGGCATTAGGTCTATCAGATACCATCAACATGACCTCAGTAAAAGTCCACTGGTTTTCGAGATATCACCACTTTTGTGTATTTTTTAAAAATCTCCAGTTTTCATGGTATATCGATACGGAGCTCGTGTCTAATTAAATCGAGGTCGCTGATCACGAATATGCAATTAGTTTTTCCCTAAGTGGCGTACTTTATGAAAATTTTCACTTAGAGTGAAAAAATGGACGAAAATAGGTCAATTTTGGAAGTTCACACCGCCCAAAAAAATCGGAGTAAGGTGTTGTTGATTTTTGCCGTCATATATGGATCCTTTATCTACTGAATAATCCAAACAGAAAATGTCAAGGCCTTACTATTCGGAAATTATGATTTTTTTCCCAAGGGTCTGTTTTTCGGAAAACTCATTTCGCGGTATTTCCGCGGAAAATTCTCTAATGAAAAATCCGATCATATATTCGTAATCTACGGCCCCAAATTAGTAAATGACGTAATTTGCATCGAAATCGGAGACCGGTCGAATTTTGGCAATTTTTTAATACATTAGCCTTAAAAAAATCCCATTTTTCGAGAAAAATTTTTTGACGCAAAACTATGAAACGGGTACTTATTCTTATAGATTTGGGGCCGTAGATTCCGAATCTACCATCAGATATTTATTACAAAAATTTTCCGAGGAAATATCGCGGAAAGAATTTTCCGAAAAATAGACCCTCGGGAAAAAAAATCATAATTTCCGAAGCGTACGACCTGGACATTTATTGTTCGGATGATTCGATAGATAAAGGATCCAAATATGACATAAAAAATCAGCAATACCCTACTCCGATTTTTTTGGGCGGTGGAAATTTCCAAAATTGACCTATTTTCGTCAATTTTTTCACTTTGAGTGAAAATTTTCCCAAAGTACGCCACTTAGGGAAAAACTAATTACATATTCGTGATCAGCGACTTCGATTTAATTAGACACGAGCTTCTTATCGATATACCATGAAAAAAATTTTTTGAGTCAGCACTTAGAAATATTTTTGACCCGGAAACGAAGGAAAATTCTTCTTTCCCGTCCGAAATCTATGATTTTCACATCTCGATATCCCCGATGATTGGTCGGTGGACGACGTTTAGATTTATGTATCTATTTTTTCTGTATCTCTATCCGTTCGGAAAATATTAGGTAATGAGCGAATCCGTCAAACGCCAAAAAGTTTTCTCTAGTATCCAACACATACAAAAATCTACAATTTTCCGATTAGGTCAACGCAGCTTTAGTTATTCACTAAATCGGGTACGCAGATCACGAATCTGTAATTAGATTTTCCGTATCTCGATTAGTTTCGGAGCAATGACGAAGAAAGTCGCAATTTCTGGCTCTACCTCCGGAAAATGGACTAATCAGTCGGATTTTTCGCCATATTTCCAAAATTAATCGAGATACGGAAAAACTAATTGCAGATTCGGAATCTACGCCCTCGATTTAGAGAATAGCCAAGGCCGTGGCGATCTAATCGGAAAATTCTAGATTTTTGTATGGGTTAGAATCTAGACAAAGGACTCACAGCTCTGGCAATGTGTTAGTTGTCGTATGCATTTTATCAATATTTCACAGGAAATAGGTCATAAATACTTCTACAAGGGTTGAAGTATTACAAGATATTTTACTTGCAATTATCTTTCCGTGGAAAGTGGTGAGACCACCCATGCAAAAATAAACCAGTTAACCCAAAACATTTAAGTTTTACAAGCGAGCTGCTTTGCTTAGAAATACAAATGAGCGCTTCCCAACATGTGAAGTCATGGGACGCAACAGTGGTGATATCTCGAAAACCAGCGGACTTTTACTGAGGTCATGTTGATGCTATCTGATAGACCTAATGCCAATCTATCTCCAGTGTCACTTTCGCGTGGTATTTTTGGGACACCCTGTATAAGAACACAGATCATATAATAATACATAGAGAGAAAAATTAAGTAGGTACAGCATTCTGTGAAAACATAGAAGTACGATTCTTTATTGAAATTTCGAAAAATCGTATCTCCGAAAGTATTAGCTTGTTAGAGTTAAAAATGAGATCAGTGGATTTTATGGTGAAATTGCATCTTAAAAAGAATTTAATTTGAAATTTATAATGGAAATAAAATTAATTTTCGTTACTCCGAAACCATCAAGCTGATATTTATCTCCCAAACCTACTCTGAAAATTTCAACTGTCTAGCCCATTTAGTTAAAGAGTTGTTGTAGAAACAAAATTTAAAATAAAAAAAAAATTTTTTGACACTTTACGGCAACCCGATCAATACAAAACATGCATATAAAGGTCATTATTCTAAAATTTGATGCTAAATTTCAGGCATATCGAGTTATTGGTTTTGGAAAAATATTCATAAAAAAGTTCACTAAAAACGGCCATAACTCCGAAACCGCTTGGTGGATTTCTCGAACGAGTTCGTTAACGAACTCGTTCGAGATATTTACGCTCCAAACCTATCCTGCAAATTTCAATCCTCTTAACTCCTTTCGTTCGAGAGTTATCGTGTTATCTGCCGGCCGGACAGAATTCATTTCGACCACGGATTCTTGATCAGTGAGTCGAACCAAATCGTTTTAGACCATTCTCAGCCAAAAATTTGAAAATTACAGTCATTTGGGCAAATTAATAAGCACTCTGTTCCGAGGAACTAGAGCTCCAAAAATGCAATTGTAAGCCAATTTATGGGTATTAATCTAAACCGAATTGCTGAGTCGAAACGAAATCCTTGAAAACTATTGCGGAACGATATTTAGTTCTCGAGAAAATGTAGTTTCAAAGCATTCATTTGATTATATGAATGAATATCACTGTTCTTTTCCCGAATACACTTTGAGTTTGATGAAAACTCATAAATCCTGATGAATTTCAAACGACTTAAAAAAGGAGGGATCTATTTAATAACTTAGCCAGCAAACGAATTCCTCAAATGCAGAGAAGAGAACAAATAAAATTTCATCCCATCACGTTCCCCATAATATTAGAAAGTCTAGCATGAAGATTCAAATTTCCATCAGATAACTATATCGATAACAATAACCATTAACTGAAGAACTTTCTCGAATCTGTCGCCGAAATTACAAACAGAAATGGAATTAGCTTTGTGCAATTTCGAACTTTTTACGATAATCCTCACAACAAGGCACTCAGATGAAGCAGGATCTGAAAAATGTATTTGTTATGCTTTACAGGCTGTGCTACGCTACACACAGAGCAAAATATTGAAGCAAGTGATATTGTCGTCGTATCAGTTAACACCTGAAAGAGGTCCATGGTATACGTTTTCTCTTTTGTTGCTTTTTCTGGGAATATATTGAACAATGTCAGGAATGTTAGTAGAAAGGCAGCACTGGTTCTGGTCATTTTTGCGTGCATGTTTCGGGAAACAGCGTGTTATCATTATGTCCAAATGTCTGTGATGTTCGAACGACTAAGGTTCGACTCACTGATGAAGAATTCGAGATCAAATTTGATTCTGTCTGGCTGGCTGTTGCCACGATAAGTTGAGAACGGAAAAAGATATAATATGACGGACAAGTTCGTTAATGTAAATGATCGGCCCAACGGTTTCCGAATTAGAAAATTGGTTTTCAACCAATATGGATCCGATCGAATTGAAAGTTGGTAACTAGTTGTAGAATCACGACATAAAGACATCTGTGAAATTTTGTGAGGATTGTATAACTAGAAAATTAAAAAATGTATTATTCATCTCGCGATAACTTAAGAACGGAAAGAGATAGCGAATTGCAATTATTGGGGTAGATCGCGCATCCAAATGCGTCATTTGAGTTCGTTAAAAGGCATAATCGGCCAAATGGTTCTGTAGTTGTGCCCATCTGAAAATTTGTTTATTTTTTTTTGGTTATTTCAAAATATACGAAACCGATCCAATTTCAACATGGTGATTAGTTTTGTAGAATGCCGCCGCTTAAAATTTTACGGAATTTCGTGAAAATCGTTTCTAAAACTACTTGAGACGTAAGTTTTGACTTATATTATTCCATATTTAATGGATTTCAATTCCAATAGAAAATCTATGTCAGAATTAAAATTTCTAAGGTCTTAGATGATTCTCTCATTACTCAAGTCCGTCTTTAAAATGGTACGAAATGTATTCATATCTTATAAAGGCTGAAGAAACGATCTATATCGATGGTAAATTCAATTAAGAGTGTCCAATAGAGGTGCTTGAAACAATTTTTTACATGTAAATCTAAGGTCGATTTCAGCAAAAACGGATCCTTTTGAAATTTCTCCGTTTTCAGTTCATCAGCAGATACAGAATTCTTTACGGTTTATAATTTAGCCCTGTGACCTACATTCTGAGAGGAACACATACAGATAAAATGGGTTCAAGCCCTGTGGACAGGAGCTTTCTGGCTCCAAAAGTATTGGTTTCTCAGAGTTGACAATTATATCAATGTATTCTTATGATAGAACTGCATCATAAAGGAAATTCAATTAAAATAATAGTTTATTTATCAAGATTAAATGAGCAATCTGAGAATGAGAACTGCAGCATGGAAGAAATCAAATTAAAATAGCTGAAATGAAATTGACTCTCTCTCTCTCTCTCTTTTAGAACAGGATGACATGTACGAATATGAACACAGATCATATAATAAAGCTTAGATAGAATAATTATAACATTCTGTGAAAACATAGAAGTACGATTCATTATTGAAATTTCGAAAAATCATATCTCCGAAAGTATTAGCTTGTTGGAGTTGAAAATGATATCCATGGATTTTTATGATAAACTGCATGTTAAATAAAAATTGAGTATGAAATTTGTTACTTAAAAAAAAATTTTTTTCGTTACTCCGAAACCATCTGGCCTATTTCGCCCAATAAAGAACTCAACCGAGATATTCATCTCCCTAACCTACTCTGAAAATTTCTACTGCCTAGATCGTTCCGTGCGAGAGTTATTGTAGAAACATTTTTTTTTAATTTTCAAAAATCTTTTTCGACACTTTGCGGTAACCTGTTCAATACAAAACTTCACATGCGTATAAAGGTCATCATTCTTCACTTTGATGCTAAATGTCAGATAGATCGAGTAATCGGTTTCGGAAATATTCATAAAAAATGTTTTTACTAAAATCGGCCATAACTCCGAAACCGCTTGACGGATTTTGCCCATCAACGAACTTGTCCGAGATATTTACGCCCCAAATCCACCTTGCAAATTTCAATTCTCTAACTCCTTTCGTTCGAGAGTTATCGTGCCTACGGCTGGCCGGCCGGATCGGCCGGACAGAATCGATTTCGACCTCGGATTCATGATCAGTGAGTCGAACCAAACCGTTTCAGGCCATTTTCAGCCAACAATTCGAAAATTACAGACATTTGATGTAAATTGATAAGCACTCAGTTCCGAGTAGTGATGTGAAATACTCGAGTTTTTAAGTAAGGGACAAATATCCTGGAAAAATGTCTGAAACTTTCCCCCAAGGTCGAGCATTTTGAGTATTTAAGTATTTACGGACATTGCAGAAAAATATGACAATAGCCGTATTCTTTTCACCTTGTTGCATCTCAATAGATGCATAGAATCTTGCATTTTGCCTTCTAACTACTGAGTCAGAACTGAGAATCTCAGTTAATCTCAGCTAAAGTTGGTAAAAAGAATACGGCTAATCGTCACATGTTAAGTTAAAATATCAGGACAATTTGAGGCATTTAAAGAAATTTTTCATGGTCAATTGGAAATAACAAATAACTTATCATTGAATAAGTTATTATCGTGTTATTTTATTGAGTATCAGAGATAAAGGACAGGAGCCAGGTTCTGAATTAAGAATTAATAATATTAGAAAAATCGATTTAATTGGACTGTTAAATAATAAAAATAAACTTGTTCAAAAAAACATTGTATAATTTCCCAATTTGTTTACAGATCGTTAAGAATCTTCGATCCAAGTAGAAAAAAATGAACTTCTTTAAAAATTTGTGTATAATTGGCATCTCAGATCGTTAAGCCAAGTAGAAAAGAAGAATAAATATAGGACAAAAATGAAAATTGCCAAACAATTCTTTAGTAGAAAAGAAATTTCTGATATTTATCCAGACATTTTAGATAATGTCGATAAATACTAAAAAACTCTAAATGTCGACTGTTTTTAGATGTAATGATAATTTTCGGACATTTCTCAGTATTTATCAGAGGAGTATTTAAGACATTTTCCACACTCACAACACTAGTTCCGAGGAACTAGAGCGCCAAAAATCTACCAAAAGGGAACAAGGCGGTTCTTTTAGAGCCATTGTCATGATCGTTAGTATCGGAGTAATATCATATAACGGGTTGTATACGAGTATATCGGTGCTAAATGAGATACGTGTATACAATATACGATCAATTATGCAGATAAATTGTATTTGCATGGCCTTCAAGCCTTAATTGAATGGTAAGATTAACGAATATCATCTATATCTAGACGATGATCTATATTCATGGTTCGTGAGGATGGGTATTATTGGAAACGTAATCTGACGTTATTAGGCAACATATAGTTAGGAGTGCGAGAGGGGGGGAACGCGGGCTGCGGGGGAATGACGAAAAGGGGGCGAAAGGAGAACGAGGAGGGCCGCATTGCATACGAATAGACCTGTAAGCCAGCAATTAACAGTTTCTAACAAGATTGGCAATTTGCGCCCCACCGCCAATATACCTCGGATCAAATATAATCGACGATTTTTCTCTTTCAGTTAATTATTTAACGTCAAAGCTATTCTCTCAGACACGCTCTTCACATTCTAATTGGATTTTCGTGTAATAATAGGAGCCCGGCATGTTCTACTTTAACAACTTGTGACAGTCCTCTTGTATTACATTCTGGATGGAATTGTTTGACTATAATTTCGGTTTAATTAGAAATCGACGTTGGATAATGTCGAATGGATCTTGCCGATGAGGGTATTCATTAGGTCGATTGTTTTTAGATCTGCCGACTGTCAGCTGCAGCTCATAGACTTTTAGTCTATTAATTACTAATGATAAGCCTCCGGAAACAGTAGCGGTACCTGGAATTTTCATTATTGCTCGCTCTCGTACCAGGACGCTGTCATTTTTACCAAAGTATGTATATTTGGAAGTTATGTTACATAGGTATTCACACGAGACAAGAGTAGGCGAGAGTATAAAAAAATCTCGTCTCGCTCTCGCCAATTCCCAAAAAATTAAGTCTCGTTCAAGTCTCGTTCTCATCTCGTTATCAGTTGTCTCGTCTCGTCTCGCTTAATTGTGAATAACGATAATAAATATTATAATATATAAACGAAATGGTATACAACAATGAATAATTTTATAAAGCTATACTTATTACGCTCTTATACAAAAATATCTTTAAATGTACATATTATTTTTAATTTAAACACCTATAATTTCAACCATTAAATTACTCGATGACCAAGAATTTCAAACATAATCACGCTTGCATCACATCATTTTGCAATGATGTACGTGTTTTTGCCATGATCATACCTGCTGTGGAAAATAATCTCTCAACAGGTACGGATGTAGCCATTAATAAATCATCGGCCATCTTGGAAAGTGTAGGAAGAGCTTTTTCATCAATCTCCACCACTGTAAAATATTTTGATATTTACAATATTTCGAAAGTTTTGTTGATGTTTTAAATTTTTTTATAGAATTGGACAATTTGGTATAGTTTTCAAAGAATACCTTCCCAGTGGGTACATCATTGAGGGTGTTCTTGGCGTATTACTCATAACACTTTTCGAAACATTGAATAGCTTCATTTCTTTACCAGTTTTATTATACGTAGTTCCGCAGATGTATACATTAATTGTTCACATCTTCACTACAAGGAGCACAAGAGAAAGAATTTCTCCAGATGTTCAGATAGAGACGAAATTTTCAAAGCATTGGGATTTAGGGGCAATAATAGTTGTCCGTTAAGTATTGAATTCATAATGGCATCCGTTTTTATGGTTGTGAATTCCACTATTTCTAGAAAAATAATCTCAATTATCGCAAGGTCATAACGAATTAATAATCTTCTAAGAAATCGTGTATTTCTAGAACGATCGATGCATAATATAGACAAAATATATTGTTAATTATAGTGGAAAATATTCATATTCAATTATTTTCTGTGGGTGTTGAAAATAGTCGAGTCGTATATAAAACTTCATACATAAAATTCAACGAGTCCAAAAACGAGACTCTCGTGTTGCGGTGTATGTGGTCTCGGTATCGCCTATAATATTTTTGAAAACGTCTAGTCTCGTCTCGTTTCGCTTTCACGAGACGAGAACGAGACGAGACGAGAAAAATCTCGCTCTCGCGTGAAGCTCTAGTTACAAGACCAGTGCCTTTGAAAATGGTAAAAAGTGAAAAAAAATAATACTAGGATGAAACCAATTTCAAAAGGAAGAGAATATAACAAGAATTGATTGACTTTCCTTCGGTTTCATTCGATATCTAACAGGATCACACAGAATTACTGATGAAGGATTTGAGATACTGCCCCTTGTCACGATAACTTTCGAACGAAAAGGGATAGCGACTTCAAACTGAAAAATCTGTGGTTTTAACACCTCTGCATATAATGCAAACTTCTCCAGCCTGCATGAAAAACCATTATTCACAATTTCAAAGATAATCTTAAGACATATTTTGCAAAAAAATCACTTGAATGATGCACGTGCTCTAATGGAAAATTGGTTGGTTTGCTCCCACATCAGCTGATTTCGACATAGTGACAACAGAGTGCCCACGTAATGGTGCCGTATTTTTTATTTTGCGTAGAGAATATTGAGTTTACATACTGGTAGCGCCATCTATGGAGTGGAAGTTTCTGCTCGGTATCTCGTATCGATAGAGTCGTTAATGGAGCGATCGTTGTTTATTTCAGATGTCAGAAAGATTAAGGTGTCTTTGCTCATAGACGTTAGAGAGATTATATTGAATTTTATTTGCTGAACCACCCTTTCGTTAAGGATTGAGGTTGAAATATACTATATCGTCTTATTGATGGATTTGACTCAACTTGATCCAAGTCAGGGTGAAAGTAGTACGTATTTGGTGGATCGTCGATTTTGTTGAGTTTGATAAAGTCTTTTGTAAAAAAAAATTACGCCGAACATCCCTCGGACATTAACAAATGCCTCATAATTTTATGACAAATTTCTCAAGCTCGTTGCTTGATAACAGCCCTAAGCCTTCGGCTTCGGGTTGTTATAAAAGAATGAGCTTTCGATTGTCATAGAATTATCTCGTCTATTATCAATGTCATAGGGAAATTACTACTGAATATTTATGCTTTCGTTTGGTTTTCTTCCTACTATTGTCCATAAATAGGTTGAAGTGTGAGAGTTTGGTAAGTAATATTGTGATCATTTTCTTTCTTTTCAACAAATTTCTACCTGAGATCTATATCGACACAACATCTTTATAGAGAGAGTGGCGCCATAATAAAATAGTCCCAAGCACTGTTGCTAGCTGCACGGAACAAATTGGTGATACATTTATTTGGCGCCCAACGTGGGGCTCTGTACCAATGCATACATTTTTGAATATTTCTAGAATCAAAATTTGAAATCTCTTCTCTGCATTGAGCAAAAATCTCACATGATTTTCCAGACGAGCTCCTCCTGGACTACAATCCAACCGACTACGCACCCCGTTCACAGCCACAAATTCCACCACTATCAGCAATGAAATAAAGGACGTATTAGGAAAACAAATGACGACCCGTTTTAATGGGAAGGTAGCCGGATGATGTGTGGTCCTAACTAATGACCGGCAAGTCCGGTGATTTATCCGGGCCGCAGATTCCGGTATCTGCGTCGCATCCGCGGCGGCGGCGGCGTTAGGTTATGTTTTGATGCACGGCCGGCCCTTATTAGTTGTAATCCGCCGTTAACTCAATTACGAATGCCGGCCTACGAGTAATTTATTCCCAGGATGCATGTGCGAACCTTTTGCGACCATTTAGACCTTGTCGGGGTAGGAAACGGCCTGATAAGGACTGATGGCGGTGGTTCGGGATGTACAGGATGTGCCTTGGTGTCCGAACGACCAGGAATATTGGATAATCCGGAATTGGATAAGTTTGAAACAACCATGATAAAAAAGTTGGGAAAGCGCTGTGCACAGGAGGTTTTCGGCGCTTTTGTTCGAACAGACAAATTATACCTCCGAATGTATTGGTTTCTCAGAGTTGGGAATTATATCAATGGATTCCTATGATAGAAATGCATCATGAAAGAAATTAAATTTAAAAAAGTGTCGTTTAAAACAATGCTTCAAAAATTTTCTTTAAGAAAACAGAGCAATCTACAATGCTTCAATTCTTTAATGCTTCAAAAATTGTCATTAAATTTATTTATCATCATGAAAGAAATTAAATTTTAAAAAAATGCCGTTTAAAATCAAACGCTTCAAAAATTTTCATTTAAAAAAAATATCTGCAATGCTTTAATGCTTAAAAAATGTCATTAAATTTATTTATCAAGATTAAATGAGCAACCTGCAATGATTCAACCTCGTGAAATGGGTTGTTGCAGCTTACACTCGGTGCATAGTTTTCACAAATCGAAATACCTAGAGCAAGGCTGGAGACAATCAGATATTCCATTTATTTCTGATATTTGAGTAGGTAGAGGCTTACGAACAAATTATTTTAATAGTTCAAAATATATTAATAAAATACTAACATCTTTTCATAATTTAAAATTTAATAGTTCATATCACTTACACATTCTTTTCTGTATTATGGACCTTAACTCAAGAAAAAGTGTTTGATACACAAATGTAGATCCATATTTCAGCATTTTTTTGCCAGCAACATTATGAAAATACTGTATAGAAACATGTCTTACAAATTAAGGAAGTAAAAGGTAATATTAACCTCAGTGGTCAACGAACAGTAATTTCTATTGAGGATTCCATTATGTTCTTCTTTCCTATTGCCTTCATAAACTACATCATTAAAATGATTCAATTCTTAATCTTCTAAAATATCATCCCCAATATTTATACATAAATTAATCAATATGTAATCAGTCAATATTATTTTCGGTTTCAAAACAGTATTGTATATTAGCACAAATTCAAGAATCGGATACTCGTTTTCCAAACTACGAATTGACAAGTCTCTAAGAGCTAGATAAGATGACATATATGAACAGTGAATACAGGCAGAATCTGTGTTCACATTCTGTGAATACATAGAACTACGATGTATTATTGAAATTTTGAAAAATCATATCTCCGAAAGTATTAGTTTGTTAGAGTTGAAAATGATAACAATGGATTCTTATGATTAAAATGCATCTCAGAAAAATTGATTTTGAAATTTGTAAAGTAAAAAAACGCCAAACTCATGAACCTAAAAGTTTTGAAGAATCCAAAAATAATTATAAATTATAAATATAAAAGTTATATATCAGGGAGAAAGAATTCCTATGACGACATTCTTCCGACAAAACCACCTGATGGTGGCAACAACCCCCTACATTTTTTGAATGGGGAGGAGATATTGGATGTGGTTTAGTTAAGAAGATTTTTCTGTTTCCTAAAAATCATCGCAGTTGAAATTTTCAATTTTTTTTATTTAATGGTGGAACAATTTGAATTTTTGAAAGTTTTTACCTTAAAAACATTTGATTTCCTTATCGTCCACGATCGAAAAATGTGTGAGACAATTACATGATACTATTTTTTGGGGCTCTTGTTCCTCGGAACAGAGTGCTTATCAATTTGCCCAAATGTCTGTAATTTTCGAATGAAAATTAACATTTTTCGTTGAAAATCATCTTGAACGATTTGGTTTGACTCACTGATCAAGAATCCGTGTTCGAAATCGATTCTGTGCGGCTTCTCGAACGGAATGAGCTAGACAGTTGAAATTTTCGGACTAGGTTTGAGGAATAAATATCTCGGTTGAGTTCGTTAATGGGCCAAATCGGTCCAATAGTTTCGGAGTAACGAAAAAAAATATTTTTTTTTTACATTACAACTTTTGAATTCATATTTTTTGAAGATGTAGTTTCATCATAAGAATCCATTGTAATCATTTTCAACTATAACAAGCTAATACTTTCGGAGATATAATGTTTCAAAGTTTCAATATTACATCGTAAGTTATAATTATTGACAGAATGTGATCACAGAATCTGTCTGTGTTCAATATTCCTAAATGTCATCTTTCTTAGCTATTAGAAATTGTCAATTCGTAGTTTGAAAATATTTTCTCTTGGAAAGCAAGTATTCGATTCTTGAATTTGTGAATATATACAAGGCTGTTTTGATGTAGTTTATTGAGGCAATAGGAAAGAAGAAAATAATGGAATCATCGAAATAAAATAGTGTGCATTGACCACTGAGGTTAATATTACCTTTTACTTCCCTAAGTAGTGGGACATGTTCCTATATACAGTATTTTCATAATGTTGGTACCAAAAAAATACTTAAATATGGATCTACATTTGTGTATCAAACATTTTTTCTTGAGTTAAGGTTCATAATACACAGAAGAATGTGTTAGTGGTATGAACGATTACATTTTAAATTATGAAAAGAGGATAGTATTTTATCAATATATTTTGGACTATTAAAATAATGTGTTCGTTATCCCCTACCTACTCAAATATCAGGAATAAATGGACAATCTGCTATGATTGTCTCCAGCCTTGCTCTAGACAATTCGATGATACTTTCCTTAGGTATTTTGAGTTGTGAAAACTATGCACCGAGTGTAACTTGCAACAACCCATTCCACGAGGTTGAATCATTGCAAATTGCTCATTTAATCTTGATAAATAAATTTAATGACAATTTTTGAAGCATCAAAGAATTGAAGCATTGTAGATTGCTCTGTTTTCTTAAAGAAAATTTTTGAAGCATTGCTTTAAACGACACTTTTTTAAATTTAATTTCTTTCATGATGCATTTCTATCATAGGAATCCATTGATATAATTCCCAACTCTGAGAAACCAATACTTTCGGAGATATAATTTGTCTGTTTGAACAAAAGCGCCAAAAAGCTCCTGTCCACAGGGCTTGAACCAATTGTTTTGAAGATCCTTCCTCAAATATTTTTCAGTCTTTCGTTTCGACATCATAATTCGGTTTGATACTTACTTACGTGGGTGAAAATGGTCTATTCTATAGAAAAAATAATAGAAATTCTCAAATTATACTATCGGAATGATGAAAATGCTAGATTAACTGCAAGGTATTTTAATAACAATCATCCAGAAAGAAATATAAGTCACCAATATGTTTAGCATTTGCTGAATAAAGTCAAAACTCCTAGGTTATCGAGTATGGGCGGTTCAACTGTCTGTTCAACAGGGTTCAACATCACCTTTTGACGTTAACTTCAATCATTACATTATTTCGTAAATAATGAACCGATTTTGAAAATTCTAACTGGGTTGTGTACAGTACATAAATAACTTCCAACCTAACCAACACTCGAAATCTGTTTCCTATTCAAAAAATGTTGGGGATTGATGCCACTCTCATTATATGATTATTATACTGATCCTCCTAGGTTTTTCCCAAGGTGACTCCTCATAAGCTCTCGAAGATCTTGAGCGAGTCAGGATATCAGTTGTGTTCTGTATAGGCTTTGTTACTGTGTCCTTACGCCACCTTAGGCACAGCACTGTTAGTTTTTGACCCAAGAGTGAATGGTGACGATTACCTTGACTAAAAAATTCTTTCCTAGCCTCGGGATTGAACTTGTGGCTTCCGCTCCCAAGTCAAACCCTCTACCCACTGAGCTAACCACACATGGGGGTAGTTTTTTCGGAACAAGCTTATAATGGAAATTTCATTGGGACACACTGCATATGAAGCCAACTGTATCTCTGTGAAGCCAAAAATTCCACCTTGATTTGCCTTTTAAGACACATCGGTCGATCGAGAGCAGTAATTCGAAAGGAATCGGCAAAAAACCTTCCATAATGTCAACTTATACCTAGATATTTTGTATCGCCCAACTTAAAGTTTCCACAAAACAACTTCTCCCTCAATATAGCGCAAGGGAATCATCTCAAATTGACAGGATCTGAGAGGAAGCCGTCGCGTCGTTTATAAACTTTCCTCAACCCGATGAGATTTCAGTGTTTGCTCCATCGAGTGAGCTACTTCACGTCGCGTTACCCATGGTTACTTTTCTTCCCGAATAATTTCGGGCCCGATAGTACCTGACAACGAATACTTTGTTTACCGAATTAATTAATTAACAGTTCATTATTGAACAACTTCAGTCAAGACATTAGACCAAGAGGAATCTGAAATTTGCTAACAAAGTATGCACTTCATGCTCCGCTAATAGTACAGCTAGGAGAATTCCTTGATATTGAACCCGTTCGAGGGAGTAAATTTTCCGACAGATTCCATTTACGTCACTTCGCCTGCGAGAAAATTCCTTTAGACGAAATACCATGTGTGTTCGATAATGGTGTCTTCGGAAATACGAAATTAATCATTACAGTATAAACGAATATTTCCAACACTCCACGTCAAATATTCTGCGCAACTAGACTCCTAACTAAAATCTTCATATAGAGGGTGATTCACGAAGACAGTTCGTTACAATAATTCGAAGAAAGACTCGAGATTGAAATTTTATAGTTAAGCTTTGTTAGGGGGGATGAATTCTTGGAAAAAGTTTCAGATTCGTTCGATTTCCGGTTTCACCGGAAATGATAACAAGTTCCGTTTTTCGCGTTCTAGTTCCTCGGAACTGAGTGCTTATCAATTTCCCCAAATGTCTGTAATTTTCGAATTTTTGGCAGAAAATGGTCTCAAACTATTTGGTTCGACTCACTGATCAAGAATCCGAGGTCGCCATTAATAAATTCACGATAAACGTCATTAATGTCAAACGAAAATGAAAGTGTATTTCTGGATAGTTTGGTTGATGTAAAAGCATGTAGAAAATTTTAAATTTGGATTCACTAAGTTCATAGGCAGAGATTTTGGTTAGTTAGTCGAAAATGAATGATGCAAGGAAGTCGAGCATAATTTACGAGTCATTCTCTAATTATGGAAGATTTAGAACGGAATTTCCAACTAATGTACAGGTAGATATTCCTTAGTAACACTATTTAAGATTTCCTACATAAGTATTCTGGTTCGAGTTCATTTGATTTGTTTCATTAAAGAAACTGGCTATTTCATTTACTCAATTTTTCAGAATGACTCCTGATAGTTTTGAAACACTCTTAGCCAAAATTGGACAGTCATATGAAGATAAGATGCAACGGGATTTAAATTTCTTTAAAGATGTAGTTCTATCAAAATAATCCATATATAAAATATGTATAATTTTTTTTTTTAAATTTCAAATTTTTTTTTACACTTTGCGGTAACCTGGTCAATATCGAATAGATCGAATGATCGGTTTCGGAAATATTCATAAAAAATGTTTTCACTAAAATCGGCCATAACTCCGAAACCACTTGATGGATTTCGCCCATTAACGAACTTGTCTGAGATATTTACGCTCCAAACCTACCTTGCAAATTTCAATCCTCTAACTCCTTTCGGTCGAGAGTTATCGTGCCTACGGCCGGCCGGACAGAATCGATTTCGATCTCGGATTCTTGATCAGTGAGTCGAACCAAATCGTTTGAGACCATTTTCAGCCAAAAATTTGAAAATTACAGACATTTGGGCAAATTGATAAGCACTCTGTTTCGAGAAACTAGAGCGCCAAAAGTGGAAAAGCCCTGTGGACAGGAGTTTTGGCACTCTTATTCAAACTTTGACAAATCATAACTCCGAAAGTATTGGTTTTTCAAAGTTGGGAATGATTTCAATGGATTCTTGTTTAATTTATTATATTTTATGATGAAGTTCTATCATAAGAATCCATTGATATAATTCCCAGCTCGGAGAAAACACTTTTGGAGATATGATTTGTCAAAGTTTGAACAAGAGCGCTAAAGCTCCAGTCCACAGGGCTTGATTAAATGGTATCTTTATGGGTTTTCTCTCCCAAACTCTCGGCTCCGCCTCGCACATCAATTTGCAAACTCGACTATAATAGACAGGTTTGATTGTTGTATTACATAAGAAATACACAGAATCTTGAAACCGTAGATATAAGAAAGGAAAATGTTGTTATTGGATTAAAAAAATTATCAGGAGATCCTAGACTAGAATTTCTCGTCTCTAAGAAACGTGTTGGTGAAGAACAAAGTACGAAATTTTTCTATCCTTTTCCCCCGCAACACCCCTCACGAGATTGCTTCAGTCGACAAGCAATGTCATTAAAAATAACGATCCAACTCTCGGCGGGAGAAAGAGAAGAAAATTTCACGGGATAACTTGTTAAGCATAATTAACTCTTTCTCTTAATTAACACAATAGTATAGTGACGCGTCCTTGCCGGTTTTCCTGTCCAATTCGGCTGAACAAGGACCAAAAATAGCTTCGTTTCGCGCGCGAGATGAGAGATAGGCACAGGGGTGTAACTCGATAACAAGCAGGAACAGTCTTCTCGTTATTCCCCCTTATGGGACACTACATGTGATTTCTCTGGATTGATGTGTCTCAATAGGAGACCCTCTTCAGGAATCCAGCGATATCAACATCATATTAACAGATGAAACTACTTTCTCCTAGGTCCAAATATTTCGGGAAATCGGATTTTAAATTAAACATAATAACAACATATCTGATAACTTGACATTATTATTAAAGGTGTGCTAATTGTTTGAACTCTCTGTATTTTATCGATAAAATTGAAACAAAATATTAGTTTTATTTTTACTAGTGGCCAGCATCCTTATTTTGGGACTCAGATGAGTCAGTAGATCTACATTTTTTCCGGCAGATCTACATTTTTCCGGCAGATCTACATTTTTATTTTATTTTTATTATATTCTAGGAAATATGAAAGTGTATGGACAAATATTTTTCGAAATGTTTAATACGGGTGACTTCCTTGATGCAAATCCACATTAAATAAAATTGAGAATTGTATAAATGATTTACACTTATTTATTGAATATTGTGACGCAATCCGTAGATTGTGGTGAAAATTTTTATATTATCGAATTAACATTAAACACTAAATATCTATCATAAAGTTCACATTCGAAATAGGGTTAATTTGCAGTTTAACGCCCCCTCACCGATTTTCAAAATATTCTGTAAATAGAATCTAAATGATGTTAATATACCAGAGTTCCAATTTTAGCACTGGCAAATGAATATATTTCGAGAAAATTCAAAATGAAAGTTTCAAGCATATCGTACCCTAATGTGAACTTGTTAACACAAGCCGATTGAAACCGGAGACTCTGACTATGAACTATACGTACGTAAACGCCAAAGCTATAAAGTGCGCAGTTGCCATGTCATGAAAAGTCCGAAACTTTTGGATTTCTGAATGACGAGACCGCTACTTGCGATATTATCGTTTCATGAATTTTCGCCACAAAGGTACGGTCTTAATCTTTACGACATCTCAAGTGAATATGGTAGATTAGGTTAGGTTAGGTTAGGTTAGTACAGTACCCCTGGAAAATAAAAAAAAAATTACGATAATAATGTGATTCGATTAAGAGTGTCCAATACAGGAGAATGAACAATAGAACATACCCGCAAAAGCTCCTGACTTTACGTCAGTGCTTGAGCCAATTGCTTAATATTTTGGTGAAATGATCCTCACAAAATTAATCACTCGTCTTAATGTCGTTTTTAATAAATATCTTCCTCAAATGACTTATTTTGCCAATGTGGCAATAACGCCAACGTGGCGAAGTTCGCAGAAGTTCTTCACGTGCCATGCGCACTAGATTGGAACTTGGCAAGTATGCAAACATCCCTCTCGATGATTGCGATGTTGCCAGATTATCTGTAAATTCAGCTACGAACCATGAAATCAATATTATAGATCCCAACAATTTGCAACGATGCAGGTCGTTCTCCTAGTTTCATCCCCTCTAGAATCCCTGCCAGGAAAGGAACAATTCCGAAGAGAGTCCGAAGAGAGTTAACGCCAATTAATATTTCTGTTCTGTGAACGCTATATTCTCAACATAGGTAGAGAGTAGGCGAATTTAAAAAGAAGTAAGCGGAATATTCATGTGTGTATTAAACTAAATGTGCTTCTTTGAAATATTTCTACGGTATTCAACAAATATCCTTAAAATGCGTGTTATTTTTTCATGTGTGATCGATAGTTGGATCATAATGGCCGAATGAGACTTCGAGAGAAATCAGTTCAGGTGCCGTAAAGTGATTCATGTGCCTAAACGGGGATCTGTTAAGTGCGATACTTCTCGTAGTGTCTTCAAAGGAACATTTTTGGAAGGTTTGCATTTTGGTTTGTTTTGTCCATTTATCTGTATTATGATTATACTAAGAAACGTATGCCCAAACTTGCAGCCATGTTAGTTTTACTGCTTCCAGGCCCCGCTTTAGAGACGCATTCCGCTATTCATTATTTCGAAAAAAATTGTATCGTAAAGTGAATTTTGATGATTTTTAGTGGCAAAATAGTCCATTTACTAGAATCTAAACGGAAGGGGGAGTGAACAGCAGTGCCGAGAGGGGTAATATATTCAATACAATAACACATAAAAGAAATTTCCTCCAAATAAAAAAAAAATTCCAAATTTTTTTTTTCGTCATAAATTTTACCATTTTTCTCATTTTATTAGACCAAAATTTAGAAATTCTGAGCTATCATATTGAATTTATTACCCCACCCAGCACCTCTATTCACTCCCCATACCGCTAGATTGCTCCAAAAAAACTAGTCTGCCACTATTGAAAATCATCAAAAATAACTTTACAATGCATATTTTCTTCGAAAAACTTGAAAAAGTCGATAATTACGAGGGAGCGTTAAACTGCAAAATTACCGGCTGTCCTTTTCCTCGAAACAAAGTGCTTATCATCTTACCCAAATGTCTGTTTCACCATTGGCGAAATTATTTGTGAGTGCACAAGATCATATATAACCATTCGTTTCGATTTTTACTTATATAACGCACTGTATCTAACAATTGTATCCGAAATGTTCGTACACTGTTTGTATGTTTCTCACGATCGATTTATCGAATTTAAGGCCACTATTCACTGAATAATATCAAAATTTGCGAGAATGATCCGTTCACTGTCAACATTCGTTCACTACAATTCATCTGGTAGTATATAAATGATTCAGTTTCCCGGTTTTCAGTTGATGAATCACTTACTTCAGATTTATGTTTTTTCTGATCTAGTTGACATGTTCTGAACTTCAGTGGCATATGCATGGTACTGTGAACAGTTTTTCACTCATAGTTTTTCGCCTGCGTGATTTCGATTAAATCTACCGTATGAATATAAACATTTGTAATTTGTTTTGGAATATATTTCCTGAATGGAGGTTACGAATAATAATAAAAATATTTTTATCAATTTTTGCATGTAAGGAATTTTTTTTGGCCAAAACATTTATTTTCTTCGAATTGTATGAAAATTTTTATATTCATAAAATCGAATCCGTAGAATAAAAAAATGTAAACAGATATTTTTGATGACAGTTAGTTTCCAAATGATTCCATTCGGAAGTAGACATTTTTCGTCTAAATACGAAGCTTAAGTTCCGGAAGTCGTAATTCAGAAAATCTCATTAGCACAGACTGATTATTCTCATTCAAGAGAGACTAACTCATAAAGAATACGTCCTGAAAATTTCAAATTGATACAAGAACTAGTTTCGACGTGACGCTCCTTCAACTAAATTATTTTTTTTTATGACCCATTTAAGAAGATCAACTTCCGAGCTTCATAACTGCAAAGCATATTATAGTAGGACAATAAGTGTTACATATTCTTAAATGTGGATCTCATACCTAAAACATGAGGGAAGATTTTGGATCTGGGACGAAAAAAAAATTTCGATAAATTTTTCACCGAATATTTTTGGCGCTCTTGTTCCTCGGAACAAAGTGCTTATCAATTTGCCCAAATGTCTGTAATTTTCGAATTTTTGGCTGAAAATAGTCTTGAACGATTTGGTTCGACTCATTGATCAAGAATCCGTGGTCAAAATCAATTCTGTCTGGCAGGCCGTCCGTTAACACGATAACTCTCGAATGGAATGAGCTAGACAGTTGAAATTTTCGGAGTATGTTTGGGAGATAAATATATCGGTTAAGTTCGTTATTGGGCAAAACTGGCCGCATGGTTTCGGAGTAACGAAAAAAAGAATTTCTTACATTAAAATTTCGAATTTCGAATTCAATTTTTTTTAGATGTTTTCACAGAATTCTATCCCTCTGTGTTCTATCTGTGTTCAATGTTCATACATGTAATCTTATCTACTTATGACATACATGTCAAATGTATTTTTGTTCTAACAAACAAGTTTGATGAATGCAAAATGACCAATTATTGGATATAATAACTACCCCTATCCTACATAGCCTTGGATAATCCAAATGGTGATGGAAATATATAATTTGGTTCATTAAAGTGGGTTTGGAATATCTTCAGTGAAAACAAAACTGGAATATTGCTTAAGCTGCAATAGATATAGGTAATATAATTTTCAGAGGAGATTTGAGGAATGAATATCTGGAATTTTTTGCCGAAAATGGTTCAAAACGATTGGGTTCGACTTCCTGATGAAGAATTCGAGGTCAAATTTGATTCTGTCCGGCAGGCTGGCCGTCCTTTGTCACGATAACTTGAGAACGGAAAGAGATAGCGACTTTAAATTTTCAGCGTAGGTGGCGCATCCCAATACGACGGACAAGTATATTAACGGGGATAATCAGCCCAATGGTTTCCCAGTAATAATTTTGTTTCCAACCAATACTGATCCGATCGAATCAAAACTTGTTGAATAGTTGTAGAATACAAACCTGAGAAGGTTTGTGAAATTTTGTGAGGATCGCATCACTAGAAAATTTTGTAAAATTATTATATATGTCACAATAACCTGAAACCAGAAAGAGATAGCAACTTGAAGTTGTCAGGTTAGGTTGTGCATCTAAATGCGACTTTTGTGTTTGTCTATTGGCATAATCGGTCAAACGGTTTTCAAGTTATACCCAATTGAAATTTGATTGTCATTTCCTCAAAAACTCGAAAAATACAAAACTGATTGAATTCAAACATGGCCATTAGTTGCAGAAGGCCAACGCGAAAATTCTTGCAAAATTTCGTGAGGATCGTATCACTAGAAAATTTTTAAAAATCATTGATTATTATTGAAACAAAATTTATATATCAGTAACTATTCGTCCGACATCGTCAAAATTTTGCGAGAGCCTTAATAACCTAACTCTACTGAAAAGTTCCAAGTTTGCGGTCGGTAGAGCGGTTCCGGAGTTATACCCACCTGGAATATTATTTCCTCGATAACTCAAAAAATATAGACTCGATCGAATAGGTAATTAGTTGTTGAATATCCATATAAAATTTTGTAATAACCGTACCCTTAGAAGATTTCAACAAAATTATTATACATTATCCTGTATTGGACAATTGAGCATACGCGCTGATTTCACGTCAGTGCTTGAACCAATTTTTTTTTCTACTTAGTCCAGAAACTTTTTGATCCATTCAATTGAAACGTAGGAAACTACATATTTCCACATTTTATTCCATGAATTTATTGTCTCGGGATGGTTAATTACTCCCCTCCATAATTTTATCCCTGTCTTTGTTTTCCGTGGCATAAAACGCGTAGCTTAAAACACGAGCAAAAACCTCCGAATACCTCCCTGTCTGGTATCGTCTCCAATTATACCGTCCTCTTTGTCGAGATGTCATAGCGTGCAGTAGTTAAGATTTTGGCATTAAAAGATCCAGATCATTTCACAAAGGAATTATGAGTGCGAAATATAATATGAATAAGCCCCCGATTCACCCTTTCGCTCGCCATTAATATTGCTTAAATGTAAATGCATTTTCCGGCGGCTTTGTCCGATATTTTTTATGACTCCAATCCTTTTCAAAGTTGAGG
The DNA here is from genome assembly GCA_937662695.2 of Halyzia sedecimguttata. Taxonomy (NCBI): domain Eukaryota; kingdom Metazoa; phylum Arthropoda; class Insecta; order Coleoptera; family Coccinellidae; genus Halyzia; species Halyzia sedecimguttata. The sequence continues at coordinate 84,616,954 of OW569415.2, read as the reverse complement.
GCATGTCATTTATTTTAATGTCGCGGTTTTGGGCTTTCTCGAATTTCAATATCAGATCCTGCTCCTCTGTTTTATGTATTTAATGAGAGGTTTTCTCTAAACTGTTGCGCTGAGTGATGTTTTCCCTTAATGACGTGGACTATTGTTCGAGTATTCCAAGATTTATTGTTGATTTTCGTCGACTGGAAAATTTGATCAACTTTTTCAATACTTTAAAATTAATTCTTTATTTTTCTTGGACGGAAAACTGCATCTTCTTGATTCAGTAAAAATATTTGAATACTTCAGAATAAATTGCTTAGGAATACTGTTGAAATTACTAACAGAATAAATAAGATTCAATGATTGTCTGATCTGGACAGTTGGAATTTATTCAGATTTACGAACACACCTTGATTATTCGAATATGTGCATTATCATCTTAGACAGGAAACTGTGAAGCTTTCGTAATTTAAAACATTATAATGATTTTGAAAATTCAGACTGATGATTTGGAAATCAGGAAAAAAAATTGGTTCAAGCCCTGTGGACAGCAGCTTTTTGGCGCTCTTGCTCAAACAGACAAATTTTATCTCCGAAAGTATTGGTTTCTCAGAGTTGGGAATTATATCAATGGATTCTTATGATAGAACTGCATCATGAAAGGAATTAAATTTAAAAGAAGTGTCGTTTAAAAAAATGCTTCAAAAATTATTTTAAAAAACAGGAGCAATCTACAATGCTTCAATGCTTTAATGCTTCAAAAATTGTCATTTGATTTATTTATCAAGATTAAATGAGCAATCTGCAATGATTCAACCTCGTGGAATGGGTTGTTGTAACTTACACTCGGTGCATAGTTTTCACAACTTGAAATACCTAAGGAAAGTATCATTGAAATGTCTAGAGCAAGGCTGGAGACAATCATAGCAGATTTATTCCTGATATTTGAGTAGGAAGTGGATTACGAACAAATCATCTTAATAGTTCAAAATATATTAATAAAATACTATCCTCTTTTCATAATTTAAAATTTAATAGTTCATACCACTAACACATTCTTTTCTGTATAATGAATCTTAACTCAAGAAAGAATGATTAATACACACAAAATGTAGATCCATATTCCAGTATTTTTTTGCTAGCAACATTATGGAAATACTGAATATAGGAACATGTCTCACTACTTAAGGAAGTAAAAGGTAATATTAACCTCAGTTTTCAACGAACAGTAATTTGTTTTGATGATTCCATTATGTACTTCTTTCCTATTGCCTCCATAAACTACATCAAAACAGTTGTATATATTCACAAATTCAAGAATCGAATACTTGTTTTCCAAGAGAAAATATTTTCAAACTACGAATTGACAATCTCTGATAGCTAGAATGACATTTATGAATAGTGAACACAGACAGATTCTGTGTTCACATTCTGTGAATACATAGAACTTACGATGTATTATTGAAACTTTGAAACATCATATCTTCAAAATTATTAGCTTGTTAAAGTTGAAAACGATAACAATGGATTCTTATGATGGAACTGCATCTTTAAAAAATTGAATTCAAAAGTCATAATTAAAAAAAACTATTTTTTTTTCGCTACTCTGAAAGTATTAGTGATGATTGAAGTGATTTGTGTCACAAACAAAGCATTAACTAAATAGGTACCTTGGATGGATTCTCATAATGTATTCGTCCGAAATCTCCATACAGGGTGTTCTTCTTTTAACGTCAATTGCAACTTGCTGTTTTCCATGCCACAATCGTACAATTTCATTCATTTGTGTTAAAAAATAAACTTTAGAGGGATACATCATTGAAAATAAATCATTACTGTACAGGGTGTTTTTTTTCTAATTGCACAATTGTACGCGATTGAAGTGATTTGTACCAATAAAATTAGATAAAAATATAGTGTATTTACTCATATACTTCAAATTGAAATTCCTAAACAACGATTTGTGGGTTGGATCCTTTATGCTTAACTACATCCAATTAACGTTCAATTATTGTGACATAAAGGGATTGTATAGAAACGGTGAATATAAACTATCTATATTTTATGACAAACGGGTATAATAAAATCTAAAATCTGCTTATTTATTGCCTCTAAGGCGGAACAGAGTTCGCTGGGTCAGCTAGTATATTATAATATTTATTATCGTTATACACAATTGAGCGAGACGAGAACGAGACTTAAACGAGACTTAATTTTTTGGGAATTGGCGAGAGCTAGACGAGATTTTGTATACTCTCGCCAACTCTCGTCTCATGTGAAGCCCTAATCTTGCGTTACTTTTGGGACACCTTCACATCCAACATGAATCCCTCATCCGGTCGCGGCCATCCAACGTGAGACGCCCATGACTATACCGGAATCAACTCACGTGTCTTCCCCGATCGAGAAGATTAATTCCGTTCGACAGCTAAATGAATCGCTCAATCACCGACCGAATACTTCGGCAAACTCAGCATTCGAAACGGGAATCGCAAATATACATAACATCATGAATCACTTGCACACCGAGCCAATTACTTACTGCTTCAGATGCATTTAATGAAATTTCCGTCTATGCTCACGGACACAGGGCGTAACGATAGCTTTCGACCGGCCATTCTGTTATGCAACTAGCTATGAGGAGCTATGTCGAGTAGAATGTGAACATTGTTGACTACCTACCTGGTGGTCTCTGATCGGGTATATCTCCGAATAGTTACGTTAGGAAGTTGTAGGTATTTCGAATAGTGGATCCCCATACATATCTGAGCTGTTCGAGTGCGGGAATAGTTCAAAGGACCGGCCAAATCGGCAACACTGATTACAATAGATCAAAGAGATAATCAGGCAGGAGTGCACGTAATCGGGAAATTTTCAATAGGGTTTGGTGTATGTCTCACTTCATTTGCTTCGACCAGATGGGGGATGGCGATCGTGGAATGCGGATTAGGAGATTTGTTTAGCTATAAAAAACAAAATGACAGCAGATCGACTTTTGAGGTCTAAAGACAACGATAACGGGCGATTCAATTAAGCTGGAATTTAATTTTTACTCGAAAACTAGGCATCGTGGAGAAAAAAATTGGTTCAAGCCCTGTGGACAGGAGCTTTCTGGCGCTCTTGTTCAAACAGACAAATTATATCTCCGAAAGAATTGGTTTTTCAGCCGAAAAGCCGAAAGTATAGAATAAAACTTCTGATTATTAGTGTGTTTTCCATTACCCATATGGTTCCTCAGAGTTGGGAATTATATCAATGGATTCTTATGAAAGAACTTCATCTTAGCATAAATTGAATTCAAACATCATAGAAGAATTTAAATTCAACAAGAGTGCCAAAACTTATCAATCCTAAACCAATAGACAAATTCTACCCAACAACGAACTCACCCGAGATATTCATTCCTCAATTCTATGATGAACGATAATATATATTCTTTCCTCAAATCCACTCCAATACTCCAATACACCAATATTCCAGTTTTGTTTTTACTGGAGATATTTTGAACACAATATTATTAACTTACCATTACCATTCCCATCATCATATGGATTGACCATCGGCATGAAAATATCAACCAACAAAAAGTATGATATCATATTATAATTCTCATAATTCTACGATTGTTGAAATGAATTAGACAATGTCATGTCTCAGGAAAATAAGTTGACATTATAACAATTTATACATAGAATAATTATAACATTCTGTGAAAACGTAGAATTACGATTTATTATTGAAATTTTGAAATATCATATCTCCGAAAGTATTAGCTTGCTAGAGTTGAAAATGATATCAATGGATTCTTGTGGTAAAACTGCATATTGAAAAAAATTTAATTTGGAATTTGTTATGTAAAAAAATTTTTTTTTTGTTACTCTGAAACCATCTGTCCGATTTTGCCCAATAACGAACTTAGCCGAGATATTTATCTCCCAAACCTACTCTGAAAATTTCAACTGTCTTGCTCATTCCGTTCGAGAGTTATCGTGCCTACGGCCGGCCGGACCGGCCGGACAGAATAAATTTCGACCACGGATTCTTGATCAGTGAGTCGAACCGAATCGTTTGAGACCATTTTCAGCCAAAAATTCGAAAATTACAGAGATTTGGGCAAATTGATAAGGACTCAGTTCCGAGGAACTAGAGCGCCAAAAATAGTAGTGACAAAAGTTTGACATCTCCAGAGGGCGCTAGTAATGAATTCCGTCCACCCACTCACCCTCTGTAGAAGGGGGTTAACTTTTAAATCTTAAATCGCAACCCCTATTTTATATGGCTAAATAAAATCCTATGTCATATACATACGTATGATGTCCATAAAATGTTTGTCCATTTGCTATAGATGGCGCTGTACGCGCACAGAAGTCAATAAGAGGTAATACAGAAAGAAATGTGGGAGTAAAATTAATCAAACTATGACGAATCATATCACCTAAAGTATTGGTTTCTCAGAGTTGGGAATGATATCAACGGATTCTTATGATAGATCTGCATCATGAGAGAAAATAAATCCAAAAAAAGTGCCATTTAACTACTCTGGAAATTAGATTATATGAGTTTTAACTTAGCCAATATTCCAGTTTTATTTTTACTGGAGATATTCTGAAACCAATTTGATTAACTTACCAAAGTATATATTTCTATCATCATATGGATCATCCAAGGGCATTATATTATCATCTTATAAATATAATATCATATCATCCTCATAATTCTACGATAGCTGAGGTTATTTCATCAGTCATTTTGCATACAATCATACTTTGTTTTCTAGAACAGTAGAGCAAGGGCGTAGCCAGTAGGGGGGTTTTGGGGGTTCAAGCCCCCCTCCCCGAAACGTTATTTTTGTCTTAAAAAAAATGTTTGCTGCAGAAAACAACCCTTACACTACCCAGCCCTTGTAAGGGCTAGGTAGGTATGTATAATTAGTGGGAAAAGCATACTATTCCCAAACGACTGTGATAACACAGGAGTTTAGGAATATGCTTTTTCCACGAATTATACATACCTACTATTTTTTTTCGATCGTTGATTTACATTTAAAAAATTAATTCAAAAATATTTAATCCAAAATGTAATCAAGAAGATTTAAATAGTTTTCGATATGTTCATATTGAAATATAGAAGTGGCAACCATGGAAATTACTTTGTTATGACAAAAGTAAAATAATTTTCGAGATGGTTTTGTTTGATTCGTGGTATTTTATAAGGAATTAAAAAAGAATTAATAAAAATGAACATAGATAGTGATTATTTGTTACCTTGCACGCCTCCTGAACTAGTAGAAGCCGCGAAGCCGGCTTCACTTAATTCACTTCCGGCGAATTGCTGAATTGAATAAAAATAATATTAATATTGCCCAGTACCAAAAACAGAGAGCATTTTTAAAACGTCAAGCTGAAAAAATCCAAAATTTTAACCCAGGAACAAGTTCAGAAATCTATTTTAGAGGCCCCAGATGACATATTTTTATCGACGAAAGTGAGTAGATATAGATAAAATAGTAATACTTTAAATACATTAAATACGAAATATACAATTTTTGATTACCTTTTAGGTAGCTCTAATATTTGGAATAGCAGGAGCCTGTCAACGAGATGAGCTTGTCCGAATGAGAGTTTAGGATATAGAAGATTTCAGTTCAAAAATACTGGTAAAAATACCAGAAACAAAAACAAATGAACCTAGATCATTTATCTTTAACGAAACCTATTTAAATGTTTATAGAAAATACGTATCATTTAGGCCTAATGATTTTGAAAATCCTATATATTTTTTTAAATTCAACAAGGGAAAAGGATGGAAGACAGTCATTGGAATAAATCAATTTGGAAAAATGCCGCAAATTGTTGCAAGTTATTTACAGTTGCCAAATCCGATAGAATATACAGGACATTGTTTCCGAAGATCATCGGCAACACATTTGGTAGATGCTGGAGCTGATATTCTTTCTTTAAAGCGCCACGGAGGATGGAAATCTTCCAATGTGGCGGAAGAATATATTGACGAATCACTTAATAATAAAGTAGAAGTGGCTAATAAAATATTCAACACCCCTGCCTCTACTTCAAATGAAAATGATCGAAACGAGATAAACCAAACAATTAGCCATGCAGCTCCAACGTCTATAAATTCTCGTTGCCCTCCAGTACAATTCACAAATTGTACAATAAATGTAAATATTAACAACAATTAATTTGTGTTCCAGAATATCGTTATAAATTAGATGTTTCTTTTATTTCTTTTATAACAACTTTATCAACATAAAAATTAAAACCATACTTTGTTTCATTTTATTGTAATAATCCATTTGTAACCTTACCGCACGCTATTTGACCTCGAATTCTTCATAAGTGAGTCGAACCTAATCGTTTGATGCCATTTTCTACAAAAAATAACAGACTTCTGTACAAAATGAAAGCACACTTTCAAACATGCGAGCAAAAATGAGTATCTTTTCATCCTAGAATAATCTGGCCAGTTTATGATCAGTTCTCGGAGGAATGCAGTCAGTTCAGAAGCAAATAAGTACTGAATGAGCTGTTTAATCATCCCTCTTGCAGAGTTCTATGAAACAAACACAGACCTGAAGAATTTCATTAATTAATAAATCATTGTTATTTCCAGCTACCGTCTTCTGTTCGTGAGGCATTCATTTTATTAAATCTGTGATGCCTCAAAATTAAATTAATTACACTTCGAAGTTTCAATTTATTTATTCGGAAAAGTTTCCTGAATACTTCGCGAATGAGAAAAGATTATGATGCAGAAACTGCTCACGACCACAATCAGAAACAATGTGAATAAATTTCTGTTCCATTGTGTTTTCAACGAGATGATTAATTTTTCATCCTCTCTGAAATGAAGGATTGAATACACTTCAACTTATGAACAACATAGTTGACGAATATGATGAGTAACCTCCTTTTTCCAGATAGGTACATTCAGAAAGCACTGACGTGAAGTCAGAAGCTTTTGCGCGTATGTTCTGTTGTCCATTCTCCTGTATTGGACACTCTTAATCGAATTTAACATGGTAAATTGGGAGTGTCCAATACAGGAGAACAGACAATAGAATTCACCATGGTAAATTCGATTAAGAGTGTCCAATACAGGAGAATGGACAAGAGAACATACGCGCAAAGCTCCTGACTTCACGTCAGTGCTTGAACCAATTTTCTTTTTCGTGAAGTCAGGAGCTTTTGCGCGTATGTTCTATTGACCATTCTCCTGTATTGGCCACTCTTAATCGAATTTACCATGGTGAATTCTATTGTCTGTTCTACTGTATTGGACACTCCGAATTTACAATGGTAAATTCGACTAAGAGTGTAGGTAGATTTCAAGTCTCATCCAAAAACAGTAAAAGTAGGTGCTCAGCACAAAAATATTGGCAAATATCGCCTCAAACAAAATTCAAAACATTTAGAGCCTTCCCAGGCGTAACAAACTCATCAAAACTAACTTATTATTTTCTTCGGAATATTCTGAACCCAAAAATGGAACCAATATGAATTGCAAACATCCAGGAACGGAGAACAATCTGACCTGGAGATCGAATTTCGACTGAATTTTCCAATAGCGTTCCTCCACCATCGAAGTGCCACCAGCCACACGCAGGGGTTTAAAAGATCTATTGAATGAAACATCGATGCCTAAATCTGTAACCAAAATAAATCTACTATTTAATAATATATTCAATGTAGATTTTTTTTTTTTTTCTGGCATGGGGAACATAGTTGACGGAGAATTATTCCGTTACAAGATTTGTGAACTCTATGCATAAGTATAGATTTACGTTCCACGAGACCTTATGGCAGAATGCTCAGATCTTGTGGATTAAGGTTGATTATTAAAGATAATCCGAGTAGCATTCTGATAATTCACTACACAAACTTAGATGTAAATTTGTGATCCAGTTGGAAAACAATTACAACAATCCGAGTGTACAAAACTTCCTCAGATACGTATCATTTCTGACGTTCGTAACAGAACACCATCATTTCAATCAAATTCCTCTCATTAAAGAGAAAAGTTCTGATCAACAAGTCTAGAGCATTCCTGCCAATAGGGCCTTCATAATGGCTTCGAATAATAAATATACTTATGCATATATTTCACAAGTCAAATAAATCACAGGGGATTTCATTGATTTGCCGAGAAGCAAGAGCAGACGTGTTTCTGGCTGCTTGGCCTTCATCAGTACTCCGTAGCTTTCCAACAAATTCAACTAAACTGAACCGTGTTAAGCCGTGTTAGGTTTATTTGACTTGTGAAATATATGCTTAAAGTATATTAATTATACAGAGCCATTAAGAAGGCCCTATTGGCTGGAACGCTCTGTACTTGTTGATTTATTAACAACGGTATCACCATTTTTCATTATTATAGAAATGTTCTGTATTAAAATTTGATATCAGAATATTTCTAAGTATTCCAACGTAAGCCATTCATGTTTAACGATGAACAATTAGTTTGATGTTAATGAACGAATATCTAAATTGTAAGAGTTTCAAGAATTAACGGGTGAAACGAAAATTTCCCCAAAAACCATGTAGATATCGGTTAATTGAAATCATTAGAATCGAAGAGGTCCCTGTGAAATGAAACCCAAGAGAATTCAGATAACATCAATCATGCAATTAAGTCACTAATTGAGTTACCCTTGTATTTTGTCAATTCCAAGTCGCTTCAGTAGGCATCGATCAATTTGCCTATCGGGGTCGTCGAAAAGTTGCGAACAACTTTCCTCTCGATTATCGTCATTTTCAGGAGTATTCCATCGTAATGATGGAGACACAGCAAATCAATCCCATTCGTTTAAGGTATTTTCGCAGATAATTTCGGCTATTCGCAGGCAAAGCTGTATTTGATCCTCCAATATCAACAATTGCAGAATTTGACTGGGTTCGAACGAGGAAATATTGTAGACCATGATGTCTAAATGTTCGAGGCCAATCCCATACCTCAACTGAAGACGGCTGAGTCGGTACAACCTGATTTGAAGGTTTTTTATTCAATATGTACAGATTTTATGCCATCTGTTGAAACTCTGCGGCCACATATTATCAAAAATGCTGATATATGCTCTAAGTTGTTGGAGTAAGTAAGTTTGTGGCATGATGTTTCTAGCATTCTCAATTTTGAATAGAGTATAGTGAATTTCAATAATGGTAGCGCCATCTATGGAGGGAAAGCCCCTGCTCCGTAGCTGGTATCGATCGAGGGTCTATAAAGTCCCGATCGTTGTCTATCTCAGATGACAGATTCATGTGTCTTTGTCAGAATTAATTACGTCCCAGCATTCGGTTGACCGGTACCACATTAAGAATGGATTTTAATCGATTTGATCCGAGTCAGAGGACAAAACAATGAACGTCACTGAACTTCGCGCAAGATTTCTGCATCACAGGGGGTTGGAGGATTTTCCTAGGTGGCGCTGGTAAGATTCAATTTTTAGTACCTCGTCACGATAGGGTTTAAGTTTCCTGGAGCTTCTTCGTTTGTTATTCAGTGATCAGTGCCTAAGTTACGCTGATGATTGGTAACAAACATGAAACCGCTAAGTATCGGCCCTGAATTAACCTTTCTTCCTCTGGGGAACACTGAGCGATGAGTTGGCTATCCCGGAACACGAGAAAATATTTTTTGATGGTTAAAATCGCAGAATATTTCACCGCGTGTCTTTTAGCTTTGTACAACTGAACATAAGGTTCAGTCCTGAGCTCCACTCAAACCTATACAACTGGGCTTTAGAAATATATTTTGATCTATTATTTGATATTGCTTCTATAAATTATTGTGTGTAGTTTTGCTGTTCAATATGCAATTTTTGCGCGCATGTTCTGGGGAATATCGCGTCATTTTCCCCAAATGTCTGAAACATTCAAATTTTTTGCCAAAAATGGCCTCAAACGATCAGGTTCAACTCACTGAAGAAGAGTTCGAGATCAAATTTGATTCCGTCTGGCCAGCCGTTGCCACGATAACTTGAGAACGGAAAGAGGTAGTGACTTGCAATTTTCAGGGTATGTTGCGCATCCAAATGCGTCATTTGAGTTCGTTCATGGGCATAATCGGCCCAACGGTTTCCGAGAACTTTTTGAGAAGTTGAAGAATGCAAAATCAAGGACGCTTGTGAAACGATCAAACGGTTTTGGAGTTATACCCATTTGAAATTTAGTTGTTATTTCCTCAATAACTCGAAAAATATAAAATCAATCCAATTCAAACATGGTTGTCAGTTGTAGAATGCCAACACAAAAGTTCTTGCAGAATTTCGTGAGGATCGTGTAGCTCGAAAAGTTTTAAAAAATCATTGAAAAAAATTCTATATATCAGAAACTATTCGTCCGACATTGCTGAAGTTTGCGAGAACCTTCAAACCCTAACTCTACTGCCAAGTTCCAAGTTTGAAGACAATCGGATACATATTTTTGGAGATCCAAGCAGCCTTGTGTGAGTTCAGTAGCTGGATGAGTGACCGTTGCATCGATAACTTTCGATCGAAAGGAGATAGGGACTTGCAATTTTCAGGGTAGGTTGCACATCCCAATGGGAGAGATAAGCTCGGAGATAAGTTCGTTTTTGGGCATAATCGGTCCATCGGTTTCGGAGTTATCCTCACCTAGAATATTATTTCCTTGATAACTGAAAAAATATAGACTCGATCGAATTTAAGCTTGGTAACTAGTTGTAGAATATCGACATACAGGCGTGTGTAAAATTTTGTGAGAACCGTACCCCTTGAGAATTTTTCAAAATTATGAAAAAAAATTTATTCAAGCACTGACGTGAAGTCAGGAGCTTTTGCGCGTATGATCTATTGTCCATTCTCCTGTATTGGACAGTCTTAATCGAGTTTACCAAGGTGAATTCTATTGTCCGTTCTCCTGTATTGGACATGCTTAATCGAATTTACCATGGTAAATTCCAAGACAGGAGAACCAATACAGGAGAACGGACAATAGAATTCACCTTGGTAAATTTGATTAAGAGTGTCCAATACAGTAGAACGGACAATAGAACATACGAGCAAAAGCTCCTGACTTCACGTCAGTGCTAGAGACAATTTTTTCATAATTCTCTTGACAAGATAATAGTAATTCATCCAATGCTGACATGTGGATAACGCTTATTCGCTTTGTTAATTTTTTGGGCGCATGTTCTAGGGGAACATCGTCCTATCATTTCGTCCAAATGTCTGTAATTTTCGAATTTCGAGCTGAAAATTGGCTAATAGACTAATTCGGACTCCCTGATCACGAATCCGGTGTCAGATTTTAGGGTGCCGTCCGGCCGGCCGGCCGTACTTCAGGCCGTAGGCACGATAACAGGAGCACCGAAGGTCCTATCGACTTCAAACTTTCAGGGTAGGTTTCTGATCAAAATGCGACGGTTAAGTTCGTTAACGGGCAAAATCGGCCGGACGGTTTAGGAGTTATAGACATTTAAAATTTTGAGGTTATTTCCCTGATATTTCAGGAACTAAAGAAGATGTTGAATCGAAACTTGGTAGTCAGTTCGAGGATATAAACGCGCAACTTTTGGCAAAATTCTGTTATGATCGAAATGTTGGTAATTTTAAAAAAAAAATATCTTTTAATTTTTTCGAAAAAAAAATTTTTTTTTCGTGAACTATTCATCAGATTGCAACAAAAACTTGTACTAACGTCAATTGTAGTATTTTGCAACATTGTGCAAAATTTTGGCTCTATACGATTTCAATTTCTGGAGATATAAGACAAAATGTGTCAAATTTCCTGGGTCTCTCTCAGTATTTTATCGATTATTCTATGAACTCTTTGAATTCCACCGAAAACAAATTCAAAGACATAAACATAAAGAATCAAGTCATAGTTTAGACGTCGAAAGAAGGACGATGTTGATCGACTTGAAAAGGTACCTATTTCAAGAAATGCAATAATGAAATGCTTAATTTATGGATATAATATTATCTAAGTATTGTTGGGATCGGGCAGTTGGAAAATTTTTTAATAAAAAAATTTGTACCGACGTTAAATCAAGCATTCTACACGAGTGTGCAAAATTTCAGTTCGATACGATCTCAATTCCAGAAGATATTGCTTAAAATTCACATTCCAGCGTGTTTTGACGTTCTATGGTCACAGAAAATCGTCACAAAAATCTATTTACCTCATTTGACGGCTGTTTGTCAAATCAATTAATTCCAATAATTGATGTCAGATTTCCTACATACCAAGTTCAAACACATTTTATTATATGGAAAACACTTATTATGATCACGTTCTACAGGAATTGATACTAAATAGAAGCTAGATGAAGATTATTGTAATGGAAAATTTGTGTTCCAGAATAATATTAAGGTATTCAACATGATACTGCTTTTTTTCTTTACTGGTCAGTACGGGCCACAAGGAAGATGAACATGCGCCCAAAAGCTCCTGTCCACAGGGCTTGAACCAATTTTTTTCTAAATCACTTTACCTACATGAACGCCACTGAAGAGATCCGATAAAGATATCAGATAAACGTAAACTGAGTTGTACGGTTGAATTTCGCAGTGTCGGGGGCAAGAATGCAATTCGCCGGAAATCAACGAAAGGAAAGGTATTTTAATCAAAATATTTGAATAAATATCGAAGACACAGTTAATTAAAGCATTCCGATGAGTGGGTCCGTGTTAACCCAGCTTAAATAACGTGAAACAAGTAATAAGCAGTAGAAAGGGCTTGGGACAATTTCGAGGGCTCACGCATACGCGGCGGCGGCGGCAACCCTTCGCCGCCAACGCTTCAGGGGGTTAAATTAGAAAAGCCAATTCAACTACTAACGTCGCTTACGCGTGCACAGGAACGTATGAGGGTCAATTCGCATTTAGTTCTTACGAAAATCCGTTCATCCGACCCACAAGAAATCATAGATACGCTGTAGAATGAAAGAAAAAAAATTGGTTCGAGTCCTGTGGACAGGAGCTTTGGCGCTCTTGTTCAAACTTTGACAATTCATATATCCGAAATTATTGGTCTCTGGGAATTATATAAATGGATTCTTACGATAGAACTGCATCATGAAAGAAATTAAATTCAAACAGACCGATTCTCACCAATAACGAACTTATCCGAGATATTCATTCCTCAAATCTACTCTGAAAATTATATTATATTCATGTGATAATTAAGACATTCTGTTTTTCATGTTAATACAGGGTGTTTCAGCATAAGATGCTGATCCTTAAGTGTGTGAATCCCTAGATGATTTCGAGAAGAAAAGTGCAAACCTATGTCCTAAACCTCTCGACTTATAAGCTACAGTGTCCTAAAATCTTTAGAATAACGTTGTTTCATCATGGCTTCAATAGCTTCAATAAATACATTTGATGAAAGCCCTCTGAGCACCAATTGCCCATTGTTGTTTAAGAAGATGTTTAAATGTTTCAACCAGTAGAAAATATTATGCACGCCTCTCCGGATTCTTGAAATAAAAAATTATTTTTCAATTACTTTTTTATCTTTGGAGAAATTTACTGACCGACACGTGGTTAACGATTACAAAAATAAAAATTGGTTCAAGCCCTGTGGACAGGAGCTTTCTGGCGCTCTAGTTCAAACAGACGAATTATATCTCCGAAAGTATTGGTTTCTCAGAGTTGGGAATTATATCAATGTATTCTTATGATAGAACTGCATCATAAAGGAAATTCAATTCAAATAATAGTTTATTTATCAAGATTAAATGGGCAATCTGAGAATGAGAACTGCACCATGGAAGAAATCAAATTAAAATAGCTGAAATGAAGTTGACTCTCTCTTATAGAACAGGGTGACATGTACGAGTATGAACACAGAGCATATAATAAAGCTTAGATAGAATAATTATAGCATTCAATCTCCGAAAGTATTAGCTTGTTGGAGTTGAAAATGATTTCAATGAATTTTTACGGTGAAACTGCATCTTAAATGAAAATTGAATTTGAAATTTGCTACTTGAAAAAAAAATTTTTTTTTTCGTTACTCCGAAACCATCTGGTCTATTTTGCACAATAACGAACTCAACCGAGATATTCATCTCCCTAACATACTCTGAAAATTTCAACTGCCTAACTCATTCCGTTCGAGAGTTATTGTAGAAATTTTTTTTTTAAATTTTCAAAAATTTTTTTTGACACTTTTCGGTAACCTGGTCGATACAAAACTTCACATACGTATAAAGGTCGTGATTTTACAATTTGATGCTAAATTTCAGATAGATCGAGTGATCGGTTTCGGAAATATTCATAAAAAATATTTTTACTAAAATTAGCCAAAACTCCGAAAGTGCTTGATGGATTTTGCCCATTAACGAACTTGTCCGAGATATTTACGCTCCAAACCCACCTTGCAAATTTCAATCCTCTATCTCCTTTCGTTCGAGAGTTATCGTGCCTACGGCCGGCCGGCCGCACCGGCCAGACAGAATCGATTTCGACCTCGGTTTCTTGATCAGTGAGTCGAACCAAATCGTTTGAAACCATTTTCATCGAAAATTACAGACATTTGGGCAAATTGATAAGCACTCTGTTCCGAGGAACTAGAGCGCCAAAAAGGATAAAAAATATAAATAGTCTAACCAAATGAACAATCATATCTCACCCAAATTCGACATCAGATCAATCACAACCGAACAAACCGCCAACCTTGAAGCCGGCCCTGCCCGTTTACCCGTTCAAAATCGCAAAACACACAATGGCGTATCCGCGCTTTATGGTACTTTGGAGCCGTGTTTGCGGCAATTATTGCAGACTGAAATATCTTGACGAGAAATTCTCGATTGTGTAACTCCGCGAGGTATCGTTAATTAAAAACCTTGACAAACTTGAAGAATTTCATTAATCATTCAATCATTGTTATCTGCAGCCATTATTATTGCCGAGGGGGGCCATCCCAGTCGACAGCTGTATTAAATTTCGGGACGGCTCTGTTGCACCCTGCACCTGGGCGTATGGATGATTTTGTTCGACTGCATCATCATACATACGAGTAGACCAGGGTCGATGCCTTTGAAAATGGTAAAAAGTGGAAAAAATTGTAGCAGAATGGAAAGAACCCCACCAGCGCCACCTAAGGATTCTCCATAGGTGGCGCTGGTGGAGTTATTTCCCCTACCAGTTCTCGACCGATGGAAATAAGTTTCCTAGAACCTCGTCTGTTTTCATTCGGTGTCTGGCTAAGTCACACTAATGATAGGTAATTACCATGAAACCCTGGGGTCTGTGTCTGCTCTCTGCATTTGAATGATACTTTCCTCTTTGGGGAACACTGAGCGATGAGGTGTCTAGCCCGGCCACGCGGAATATTTGTTGATGGTTAGAATCAATAAATATTTCACCGTGTGTCTTGTTTTAGTTATTTGCAATTAGCCACAGTACACCTCATTCAATGTTAACTGTCTCTGAATTATGATTGATCGTAACTGCTGTTTTCAGCGACTCAACCATGGATACGGACGGTTTGACAAATGATAAATATTGTTCATGAAATAGTCTAATGAAATATCACTGGTGAATGAATTTATCTCATAAGTCTGTCTTTTATTTCTTAACTCAACTGAGTTGCTTGGAGAAAACACAACTCCTCCTTCGGACTTGTGGTGTTTTCAAGCAACTCAGTATCGTTAAGAAATAAGTCGACAGACTTATCGCGAAAATTCAGTCGCTAGTGATATTACTGCTGAAAATGAAATTGCCGCTATTTTTGCGCGTATGTTCTGGGGAACATCGCGTTATCATTTTGCCCAAATATCTGTAACATTCGAATTTTTTTACGAAAATGGTCGCAAACGATTCGGTTAGACTCCCCAATGAAGAATTCGAGGTCAAATTTGATTCTGTCTGGCCGGCCGTCCGGCCGTTGCCACGAGAACTTGAGAACGGAAAGAGCTAGCGACTTGAAATTTTCAGGGTAGGTGGCGCATCTCAATACGACGGACAAGTCCATTAATGGGCATAATCGGCCCAATGGTTTCCGAGTAATAATTGTTTTTTTCAACCAGTATAGATCCGCTCGAATTGAAACTTGGAGAGTAGTTGTAGAATATAAACCTAAGCACGTTTGTGAAATGCTGTGAGAATCGTATCGCTAGAAAATTATTAAAAAATATTTTTGTTCTCACGATAACCTGAGAACGGAAAGAGATAGCGGCTTGAAGATTTCAGGTTAGGTTGTGCTTCTGAATGCGACATTTGAGTTCGTTTATAAGCATAATCGGCCAAACGGTTTAAGAGTTATAGCCATATGAAATTTGGTTGTTTTTTGTTCCTCATTAACTCGAAAAATACAAAACCGATTGAATTCAAACATGGTTATTAGTAGTAGAATGCCAACGCAAAAATTCTTGCAAAATTTTGTAAGCGTATTATTTGTAGAAATTTTTTTAAAAATCGTTGAAAATTGAAAAAAAAAATTCTATATATCAGTAACTATTCGTCTGAAATTGCTGAAATTTTGCAAGAGCCTTTAGAACTTTAGAACTAACTCTACTGCTAAGTTTCAAGTTTTAACATGATCGTATAAATATTGTTGCAGATTCGAGCAGCCTTGTGTGAGTTCAGTAGATGGGTGACCGTTGCCTCGATAACTTTCGAACGAAAGGAGATAGGGACTTGCAATTTTCAGGGTAGGTTGCGTATCCGAATGGGAGAGTCTATTTTTGGGCATAATCGGTCGAACGGTTTCCGAGTTATACCCACCTGGAATATTATTTCCTTGATTACTCAAAAATATAGATTCGATCGAATTGAACCTTGTAAGAACCGTACCCCTAGAAAATTTCAAAATAATCACGAAAGAAAAAATTGGTTCAAGCACTGACGTGCAGTCAGGAGCTTTTGCGCGTATGTTCTATTGTCCATTCTTCTGTATTGGACACCCTTAATTCGAATTTACCATGGTAAATTCGATTAAGGGTATCCAATACAGAAGAATGGACAATAGAACATACGCGCAACAGCTCCTGACTTCACGTCAGTGCTTGAACCAATTTTAATTATTTTTTTTTCCGCCGAAGAACAGCGTACCGTCAAAATTTCATAGAGGTATCTTCATCCCCCCCCCCCCCCCATATGTTATTTCAGGTTATCCACACCTGCGTTCACTGTATTATGTCCACTACCTTGTTTATCGCCGTGAGTCCGAAAACTTCCCCATTTTATTCGAACCTAATACACTGCCTCACGAGGCATGATTCTAATAATTCCCGACAATCTGAACCGTAGAGACATATATTACCGGATATAAAATCCGGATCATAATAATAGCTTTCGGACCGGGACATTTCCGAGCTTTCGAACTCAAACTAACAATATCTGATCGCGCAAATTTCGCAATTTCTCCCGTGAAAAAAGACATAAAACGTGAAATATAAGGCCGTATTTCCAGCATAAGCGTCAAGGAGCACGTGTTGTTCAAACATAACATGGAGTAAGCAGTGTTTAGTGACATTTCGAGCGTTTATCCTCAAGTTTACAGCGGGATTGAAGAATGGGGATTAGAGATCCTGTGTACTTTGTACTTATACGGGATCCGCTGCGAAGGACCATATCCTGTGATATAAATTGTGTCTTTGAAAATTTGGCATTGAAATTTAAGGTCAGGGATATTTTTGATCTTAGTTTATGAGGAAACAAGCTTTTATGTTCGGATAAAAACGACTACACGATTTTAACTTGCTTGAATCTGAATTATTTGAAATATTCGGGATGCAATCTACCTAATGGTAACTGTTTTGAAACCGAAAATAATATTGACTGATTACATATTGAATAATTTATGTATAAATATTGGGGATGATCTTTCAGAAGATCTAGAATTGGATCATTTTAATGATATAGTATATGGAGGTAAAAGGAAAGAAGAAAATAATGGAATCATCAAAAGAAATTACTGTTCGTTGACCACTGAGGTTAATATTACCTTTTACTTCCTTAAGTAGTGAGACATTTTCTTATATACAGTATTTTCAGAATGTTGCTAGCAAAAAAATACTGAAATATGGATCTGCATTTGTGTATCAAACATTTTTTCTTGAGTTAAGGTTCATAATACAGAAAAAAATGTGTTAGTGGTATGAACTATTAAATTTCAAATTATGAAATGAAAAGAGGATATTATTTTAGTAATATATTTCGAACTATTAAGATAATTTGTTCGAAATCCACTACCTACTCAAATATCAGGAATAAATGGACAATCTGCTATGATATTCTCCAGCCTTGCTCTTGACATTTCGATGATACTTTCCTTAAGTATTTCGAGTTGTGAAAGCTATGCACCGAGTGTAAGTTGCAACAACCCATTCCACGAGGTTGAATCATTGCAGATTGCTCATTTAATCTTGATAAATAAATTTAATGACAATTTTTGAAGCATTAAAGTATTGAAGCATTGTAGATTGCTCTTTTTGGCGCTCTAGTTCCTCGGAACTGAGTGCTTATCAATTTGCCCAAATGTCTGTAATTTTCGAATTTTTCGATCAAAATGGTCTTAAACGATTTGGTTCGACTCACTGATCAAGAATCCGTGGTCGAAATTCATTCTGTCCGGCCGTCCGGTCCGGCCGGCCGTAGGCACGATAACTCTCGAACGGAATGAGCTAGAGAGTTGAAATTTTCAGAGTAGGTTTGGGGGATAAATATCTCGGCTAAGTTCTTTATTGGGCAAAATCAAGCAGACGGTTTCGGAGTAACAAAAAAAAATTTTTTTTTTTTACAAAACAAATTCCAAATTATTTTTTTTTGAATAAGCAATTTCATCATAAGAATCCATTCATATCATTTTCAACTCTAAAAAGCTAATATTTTCGGAGATATGATTTTTCAAAATTTCAACAATGAATCGTAATTCAACGTTGTCACAGAATGATATAATTCTATGTATGAATTGTCCTAGTGTCAACTTATGTTCCTGTGACATGACATTATCTAATCAATCGAAGAATTGTGAGCGAAGTGAGAAAAATCTCAGTTGTTTGCTCCGAAGTTAGTTTTTCTCAGAAAAGTCTTACATTTCGGAACGGAACATGAAGTTAGTAAGAGATCTGAGAGTAGTGAGACTGCTTTTCATCCATAGACATAGATATAACTCTCGAACGGAATGAGGTAGGTAGTTGAAATTTTCAGAGTAGATTAGGGAGATGAATATCTCGGTTAAGTTCGTTATTGGGCAGAATTGGCCAGATTTAATTTGATTTCTTCCATGGTGCAGTTCTCATTCTCATGATTGCTCATTTAATCTTGATAAATAAACTATTATTTGAATTGAATTTCCTTTATGATGCGGTTATATCATATGAATACATTGATATAATTCCCAACTCTGAAAAACCAATACTTTCGCAGATATAATTTGTCTGTTTGAACTAGAGCGCCAGAAAGCTCCTGTCCACAGGGCTTGAACCAATTTTTTAGTAATACGATCCTCACGAAATTTTGTAAGAATTTTCGCGTTGGCATTATACAACTAATAACCATGTTTGAATTCAATCGGTTCTGTATTTTTCGAGTTATTGAGGAAATAAGAACCAAATTTCAGATGGTTATAACTCCAAAACCGTTTGGCCGATTATGCCTATAGACAAATTCAAATGTTGCATTCAGATGCACAACCTTACCTGAATTTCAAGACGCTATCTCTTTCCGTGCTCATGTTATCGTGACATAAAGTTCATATTCTACAACTATTCACCAAGTTTCAATTCGATCGGATTCATATTACTCGGAAATTGTTGGGTCGATTATGCCCATTAACGAACTTGTCCGTCGTATTGGGATGCGCCACCTACCGTTTTCAGCCAAAAATTCGAAAATTGCAGACATTCGGCCAAATTGATGAGCACTCTGTTCCGAGGAACAAGAGCGCCAAAAAGGACTGAAAATACTGAATTGCTTCTTCTCCAACCGATTATACATCAATAATGAAAAATGGCCAGAGCGTTCCTGCCAATAGGGTCTTTATGATGGCTTCGTATAATTAATATACTTATGCATATTATATTTCTCAAGTCAAATAAGATCGAGCGAATGGTGGCATATGAGTTCACGCTTCAAAATTTCACTGGTGGGGAAAGGTTGAATTCCTTGTTTTGTCTCATAGGTGACGTGGGTGATTATGTATAATCGACCAAGTCGGCTGTAAGACGCTTAACACGGTTCAGTTTAGTTGAATTTGTTAGGAAGCTACTCTGAGTACTGCTGAAGGCCAAGAAGCCAGAAACGCATCTGCTCTTGCTTTCTCGGCAAATCAATGAACCCCCTGGGGTCTATTTGACTGAAGTATATGCATAAGTATATTAATTATAAGAAGCCATTTATGAAGGACCCTATTGGCAGGAACGCTCTGGACTTGTTGATCTATTATACATTATTAAATGAATCAAATGAATGAGCAGAAGCTTCTGAGGTCGCGTCAGTGTTTTTAAAAGTTGTTCTTCAATCAGATCGACGGTCGAATAATTGATTTTTTACCTTGTGAAACCAACCACCCAGAAAAGAAAGAAAATCCCAGTCTTCCTCCGACCAACCCATTTATCCGAGTACCGCTAATCATCACTTCATTCCTGCCAACTTAAGGCTCATAACACGCCTCAAAACGACCGGATCCGGGACGAAAGAGATTAAAGGAAGGTCCGAGGAAATCGAGGGTATAATAAGTGGGTATAGACCCCCGTCTTTCGGAACAGAAACTTTTTCACGCATATTTTCGGCTCAATTTGCCGGCGGCTGATCGTCTTAACGACTTCAAGGTGCTTTTTTAAATTTATCAAGTCCCGCTCAGGACGAGTTAACTACGTGAGTCGTGTCTCGGATTCGAGGGGGGGAATTAGGAGGAAATTTTCCGAACTCACCTGAGGAGGTTTGCGAGATAAATAAGAGGGATGGTCTTCTGATGGGACGATTTACGCGAAGAATGTCTTATCGGTGGATTTGCATACGGATGATATGTGGAAGTTTTGAAGAGTGGTTTCTTATCTGTTTTCGATGTTTGGGAGGAACGTTTTGGGGGAAGTTTTTCAGACTCCGGGGGATGGTCGCGTGAACGGAGTTCCGATGGGAATTTGAGTGGGGTAGTTGCCGGAACGTTATCGTTTGAATATTTGAGTGAATCGATATTTGCTTGATGAAAAAAACATTTTCAATAAAAATAATTTAAAATTAATATTTCCAGTAACCACTTTATTCAAGAAGGACAATTGTTTCGCCAAACTGTGGCTTCTTCGGTTTCAACATTTCAATTGATTAAACACGCGGAGCCCTCAGATCTCAAAAAAATGGTTCAAGCGCCAATTTTTTTATCCTAATTTTTTGACATTTTCTAGAGGTTTGGTTCTTATAAATTTTTAAACACGTCTTTATGTCATTATTCTACAACTAATTACCAAGCTTCAATTCATCGAGTCTATATTTTTTGAGTTATCAAGGCAATAATATTACAGGTGGGTTTAACTCCGAAACCATTGGACCGATTATGCCCGTAAACGAACCTAACTCTCCCATTCGGATACGCAATATACCCTGAAAATTGCAAGTCCCTATCACATTTTTTTCGAAAGTTGTCGAGGCAACGGTCACCCATGCATCTACCGAACCCACATAAGGCTGCTTGAATCTCCAACAATATAGATCTGATCGTGTTCAAACTTGGAACTTGGCAGTAGAGTTAGGTTCTGAAGGCTATCACAAAATTTCAGCGATGTCGAAAGAATATTTACTGATATATAGATTTTTTTTTCAGTAATTTCCAATGCCTTTTTAAACATTTTCTGGTCATATGATCCTCACAAAATTCTGCAAGAATTTTCGCGTTGGCATTATACAACTAATTACCATGTTTGAATTTAATCGGTCTTGTATTTTCCGAGTTATTGAGAAAATACGAAACAAATTTCAGATGGGTATAACTCCAAAATCGTTTGGTTGATTATGCCTACAAACAAATTCTAATATGGCATTCAGATGCTCCACTTACCCTCAAAATTGCAAGTCTCTTTCCGTTCTCAAGTTATGATGAATAATATTTTTTAATCATTTTTTTTAATTTTCTAGTGATACGATACTCACGAAATTGCACATACGTCTTCAAGTCTGTATTCTACAACTACTCTCCATGTTTCAATTAGATCTGTACTGGTTGAAAACAAAATTATTACTCGGAAATCGTTAGGCCGTTTATGCCCATTAACGAACTTTTCCTCGTATCAGGATGTGCCACCAATCCCAGAAACTTTCAAGTCGCTTTCTCTTTCCGTTTTCAAGTTATTGTGGCAACGGCCGGACAAATTCAAATTTGACCTCAAATTCTTCATCAGGGAGTCGAACCCAATCGTTCGATAGCATTTCAGGCGAAAAATTCGAAAATTACAGACATCTGGGCACAATGGTAACGCGATGTTCCCCAGAACATGCGCGCAAAAACCGAAAATTAAAGTCATTCAAGCAAAATAATAGCATGATGTTCTCTAGAACATTCTCGCAAAAATCAGTTACATTCAATGGGGGAAATATCAAATCTTTGTATTGCATTTCAAACATGGAATAAATATGCGATTTCGGACAATAAATGATAATAATAGGTCATCTTTTTGCGCGTATGTTCTGGGGAATATCGCGTTATCATTTTGCCCAAATGTCTGTAACTTTCGAATTTTTTGACGAAAATAGTCTCAAACGATTTGGTTCGCCTCCCCAATGAAGAATTCGAGGTCAAATTTGATTCTGTCTGGCTGGCCGTCTGGCCGTTCCCACGATAACTTGAGAACGGAAAGAGCTAGCGACTTGAAATTTTCAGGGTAGGTGGCGCATCCCAATACGACGGACAAGTTCGTTAATGGGCATAATCGGCCCGATGGTTTCCGAGTAATAATTTTGTTTTCAATCAATATAAATCCGATCGAATTGAAACTTGGTGAGTAGTTGTAGAATAGGAACCTAAGCACGATTGTGAAATTTTGTGCGAATCGTACGGCTAGAAAATTATTGAAAAAAATGTTTGTTGTCACGATAACTTGAGAACCGTAAGAGATAGCGGCTTGAAGTTTTCAGGTTAGGATGTGCATCTGAACACGACATTTGAGTTTGTTTATAAGCATTATCGGCCTAACGGTTTCAGAGTTACAGCCATCTAAAATTTGGTTGTTTTTTTCTCCTCATTAACTCGAAAAATACTAAACCGATTGAATTGAAACATGGTTATTAGTTGTAGAATGCCAACGCGAATTTTCTTGCAAAATTTGGTGAGGATAGTATTACTAGAAAATTTTTAAGAAATCATTGAAAATTAAAAAAAAAAAAAATTCTATATGTCAGTAACTATTCGTCTGAAATTGCTGAAATTATGCAAGAGCCTTTAGAACCTAACTCTACTGCCAAGTTTTAACACGATCGGTTAAATATTGTTGGAGATTCGAGCAGCCTTGTGTGAGTGCAGTAGATGGGTGACCGTTGCCTCGATAACTTTCAAACAAAAGGAGATAGGGACTTGCAATTTTTAGGGTAGGTTGCGTATCCGAATGCTAGAATTAAGTTCGTTTTTGGGCATAATCCGTTTAACGGTTTCCGAGTTATACCCACCTGGAATATTATTTCCTCGATAACTCAAATAATAAAGAGTCGATCGAATTGAAGCTTGGTAACTATTAGTAGAAAATCAACATAAAGACGTGTTTAAATTTTTTCAAGAACCGTACCACTGGAAAATTTGGAAAAAATGACGAAAAAAAGTTTTTGTAAGAACCGTACCCCTAGAAAATTTAAAAAAAACGAAAAAAAAAATTGTTTCAAGCACTGACGTGAAGTCAGAAGCTTTTGCGCTTATGTTCTATTGTCCATTCTTCTGTATTGGACACCCTTAATCGAATTTACCATGGTAAATTAGGTTGTCCATTCTCCTGTATTGGACACTTAATTCGAATTTACCATGGTAAATTCGAACTAAGAGTGGCCAATACAGGAGAATGGACAACATAATTTACCATGGTAAATTCGATTAAGGGTGTCCAATACAGGAGGATGGACAATAGAACATACGCGCAAAAGCTCCTGACTTCACGTCAGTGCTTGAACCGATTTTTTTAATAAGCAACTAATGAAATCATAATATGTATCTACATTTGCGTTCCATAAAAATATCAGCAAAATTTCTAAACAATCATATTGACAACTAAATTTACAACCCTTTTAAATTGAGTTTTTCACAACAAAGAAGTGTCAAGTTTAAAATAACGCAATTAATTCTGAAAATATATTCAATCGGAGTTCGCGTGTTGAACAAAGAACGACATAGCTTCCGGCTAACTAGTTTGTCGAGCTGAAATTGTGGGTGATTCGGGGGACGACGAAGCAATTAAAAGGGGGGTCCTCATATTACATCGGTCAACTCGGCTGTTACATGCGAAGAGAAGAAACTAAAGGGAAGCCTGCAGGAGATCCAGGGACAGCGAATATAATTCAGTTTTCCTTCTCATACTTCAACAACTGAAGAAGTAGCAGTTTGTATTAATCGCTCAAATAGTATTCATTAAGAGGATTTGAGTTCTTGATGAAAACGAGAATCAATATTTTACCTAAAGATTTAAGTACAAGGTTTTCCATCTATAATCCTCATTTTGAATTTATTGGTTTCGAAGTAAGGAACGAAAAAAAATTTATTTACATTACAAATTTCGAATTAAATTTTTGCACGTATGTTCTGGGGAACATCGCGTTATCATTTTGCCCAAGTGTCTGTAACTACGAATTTTTTTACGAAAATGGTCTCAAACGATTTGGTTCGACTCCCAATGAAGAATTCGAGGTCAAATTTGATTCTGACCGGCCGTCCGGCCGTTGCCACGATAACTTGAGAACTGAAAGAGTTAGCGATTTGAAATTTCCAAGGTAGGTGGCGCATCCCAATACGACGGACAGGTTCGTTAATGGGCATAATCTACCCAATGGTTTCCGAGTAATAATATTGTTTTCAACCAATATAGATCCGAACGAATTGAAACTTGGTGAATAGTTGTAGAATATAAATATAAGCACGTTTGCGAAATTTTGTGCCGAAAATTCGAAAATTACAGACATTTGGGCAAATTGATAAGCTCTCTGTTCCGAGGATTAAGAGCGGCAAAAACATGTATCTATCAATCAACGAGGAGTTCATACGCCATTGCTTTAGACATCCCAAATTGAGGCATTTTGGATGATATTGTTGTTCATTCTTAAAGGCAAACCTTCCTCTAATGAATGAATTAAAAATAAAATTTTTTCTAATATAAAATCGCGTTTTTCCTGAATCTTGGAAATTCACCGATAGATGGCGAGACCATTAACGGCCCAATATTAAAAACTATCATGATATGATACCTCTTCGAATAAGTTCGGACGTCTATGGCAGCTTTACCAAATACGGTTTGGATTAATTCTTTCTCCTTTACTCAGGGAATCAGCACGCTAATCAGATAAAGAAACTCTAAACTTGTTCTATTTGTTCTGTACGGAACCAATGTCGTGCAAATGGTGAATAAAATAACCTAGAACACTTTAATGTACACCAAGAATAATGTTAATTAGGTCAACTCTGGTGATCTGATTTTAACTCTGAAGTATTTAATTAGCTTAGGACTCGTGAGACTTTGGAAGCTTCTGCATGTTTTCATTGGTTCCGACCAAGAAAGGTTTTTTCGAGATGGTACGTATACTAGCGGCCATTTGCATGTAGGGCTTCACACGTGAGCGAGTAATTTTTCGTCTCGTCTCGTTCTCGTCTTTGAAAAGCGAAACGAGGCAAGACGTTTTGAAAAATATTATAGGTGATACCGAGACCACATACAGCGCAACCCGATACTCTCGTTTTTGGTCTCGCTAAATTTTTTCTCGTTAAAGTTTTTATTCCAAAAATTAGAAAAGGTTTATATAGAGATCCATATATTCCACAAAATATCAACTCTTGTGACTATCTGTGAATTATTTTATTGTAAATTAAAATACTTTTTTCACATTTTTATTTCAACTTGTCAACTTGTTCTTATTACTTCTTATAGTAACGTATCTCTTATCATAATTATCTATCCTTGCAGATTTTTATATTTTAGGTTTGAATGTGTTTCTTTCAAGATCGATTTTTTACCCTCGGTTGACTATGTGTCTATAAACTACTGAGTAACAAACGTGTATACTATTGAAAGGGTTTCTTTGGCTCGAAAATGTCCACCTGGATGATCGTCTTATTTACTACAGATATTTACAGTAAATTTTTCTTATATACGACTAGACCTATTTCAACACCCATAGAAAATAATTGAATATGAAGAGTTTCCACTTTAATTACCAATATATTCTGTCTGTATTATACATCAATCGTTCTAGAAATACACGATTTTTTAGAGACCTTGCTATAATTGAGATTATTTTTCAAGAAAATAATTCACAACCATAAAAACTTATCCCATTATAAATTCAATACTTATCGGACAACTTTTGTTGCCCCTAATTCCAACTGCTTTTGAAATTTCGTCTCTATTTGAACATCTGGGGAAATTGATCGTTTTTTATTGTGCATCTTGTAGT
Source organism: Halyzia sedecimguttata (assembly GCA_937662695.2). Lineage (NCBI taxonomy): Eukaryota > Metazoa > Arthropoda > Insecta > Coleoptera > Coccinellidae > Halyzia > Halyzia sedecimguttata. The sequence continues at coordinate 84,590,409 of OW569415.2, read as the reverse complement.
GAAGATGTGAACAATTATTTTATACATCTGTGGAAGTACATATAATAAAACTGGTTACGAAATGAAGCTTATCAATGTTTCGAAATGTGTTATGAGGAATACGCCAATAACACTCTCAATGAGCTACCCACTGGGAAGTTATTCATTGAAAACGAGACCAATTTGTCCAATTCTATTAAAAAATGTATCGAAACATTGGATAGCTGAGTTTGAAGAACATTTGCTGTTAGAAAGAGCAAATACGAATCAAATGATATTTTAGAATGGTGGAAAGTGCATGAAAATGTTCCTGCATTTTCCAAGATGGCCGATGATTTATTACATCCGTACCTGTTGAAAGATTATTTTCCACAGCAGGTATGATCATGGCAAAAACACGTAAATCATTGAACGATGATGTGATGCAAGCGTAATCATGTTTGAATTCTTGGTCATCGAGTAATTTGAAACATGAAATTAACGGTGTAAAATTAAAAAAATTATGTGCATGTACAAATATTTTTGTATAAGATAGTCATAAATATAGCTTAACAGAATTATTCATTATTATCTAACATTCCGTTTATATATTACAATTTATAATATTTATTATCGTTATTCAGAAATAAGCGAGACGAGACGAGACATTTAAACGAGACTTAATTTGTTGGGAATTGGTGAGACCGATACGAGATTTTTTATATTTTCGCCTACTCTCGTCTTGTGTGAAGCCCTACTTGCATGAATGTGGGTTATCCTAATTAACTTCTAGTAAAGTATTACCCCAGGTTTCCACTGAGTTAATTAAAGCTGAATTATGAAGAATGGAGGATACTTTTCCTAATTAAATATAGACTTTTTACGAATTGAAATTGTACGTACTCTTAGAAAATAAGTTTGAGAGCTAGGTAATCATATCAAATCTCCGCCATTTGCAGTTTATCCATCCAAAAGCCCGGAACGCGATATTAATAATCACAGCTGATTAATTGAAGCGATCTCTAGACGCTGCAGCACAGCCATCTACGTTTTACCCGGAATTAAAGAGGTAGTTTAAATGATTTCCTTTTTCCGCTTTGGAAATGCTCTAATTTCATTTTTCAATGCAATTTGAATAATTAAAGTTTCGAGTGGTTCTTTTAGGCAGATATCAAAATTAGCGTCATTGAAAGAACGCTAGAATGGAATTCTATCGCCCACAAGTAGCAGCAGGTCCGGATTGGGATCAACATAATCCATGTTGAAAATTCTACATCGTAGTAGGATATTGTTAAATATTTAATATGAATCATTCAGAGGAAAATTTGAATTGTTAAAGTTTACTTTCAAAAAGCCAAGGCATGAAGCGTAACAAGACCTCAGAAACTCGGACCTGTATAATCCAGAGATAACTTCACGAGTTTCCGAAGTAATTCATCGGTAACATTGCGGACTCCTCGAGTTGATGTCAAGAAAATTGTTGGATTTATATATGCATTTTACCTATAACCTCTTATTATAGGGCACTTGAGATTATACAACAAATTTCACACTCCTTCATGTAGTGATAAAGAAAATAGCCCATGAAACAATTCTCAGAATATCTAGGAAAGGAACAGGTAATGGGAGTATTAAAAACCAGAAAGCCTGGTCCTCTCTTACCAGGTGCATTTCATCAGCCAATCTTCCTAGTGATGAATTCAGCCAATCTTCCTAGTGGACTACGATGCTCGGTAGAAAAAAAGACTGGGACAGGGAATCCACCACCCAAGTTCTTAAAAGAAATACCATTAAATGGTACACAGACGGTTCAAAAACCACTACAGGAGCTGGCGCTGGAGTATACGGGCCAGGCACCAAATTATCACTATCGCTAGGCTGCTATCCGAGCATCTTTCAGGCTAGAACCTAGAAAGAAACTATCAGAGACATGATATAGCAATCCACTCTGACACTCAAGCTGCTACTAAAGCTCTGAGCTCCCGTGTTATCGAGTCCAAGCTAATATGGGAGTGCCAAAGAAAACTCAATGGAGTAGGCAAGAACAACAGGGTCTCCTTGGTCTGAGTTCCTGATGGTCACGAGGAAATGAGGAGGCCAACACACTTGCCAAAAAAGGAGCAAACCCCTTCTTTATTGGCCCAGAACCCTACTGTGTAAGTTCCGGATGAAAGAAGAAGAGGTATTTTCTGGAAATCTCTCCCCGGAATGTATCACTGCAAGAAATTCCTCCGGAACTTTGATACTGTCAGATCCAAGAAATACTTGGACCTCAGTAAGAACACGCTGCACCTCCTCACTGGTTTCCTCACAGGGCACTGCGGCTTTAGGGAGCATATGATGAGATTAGGGCTAGCAGATACTGACGAGTGCAGATTCTGTTGGGAGGAGGATGAAACTCCTGATCACCTGATAACGGAATGCCTCACCATCACAAACCAACGCAAGGAATGCTTTCGGCAAGAAATCTGCAGGAGCGAAGACGTAGCCTCCTTGAAGCCATCCCAGATACTGGAGTTCATTAGAACTCTGGAACTGGAAGGCGAGCTGTAGATAGTAATGATATGGACAGCTCTGACGAGGGGCACAATAGACCTTAAGGTCTCAGTGCAACGTGACCCCCTACAAAAATATACAATATACAAAACAATTTACAACCTCATTATAACCTATAATATTGTATTTATAGCGTATATTAGTGATCATGGATGAATATCACTGACACAATCACACTTTCAACAGGAGTTCGTTGCTGCACTAGAAGTAATTTTTCAATCTGAAAATTAGAGATCTGAAGAAAATGGACAAATAAAATTGACAAGACTTTGGATCCTCTTGGGGAAATTAAGCAATTAAAATTTCAATTATGTTGGGGGGTTATTCAAGATTCTGGCATAGGTGAGATGATTTTTTCATAACCATTTCAACAATACCTGTATAATAATATAAGTTACAAAATAAAGTTTGTGATTTATTGTTGAAACTGATCTGACGGAACTGTCAGAATATATAGTTATGGTATGTCCATAGTAGACTGGAGTTTTGTTCAAGAATTATGTATGTTTGATTGACTAATAATACTGAAATTGCTAGGACTTCTGACCAGAACCCTAGTAGGCTCTTAGGAGCTTGTGTGAGTAGAGAAAATCATATGCCTTCTATATAGAGTTTGTAGCTGTTTCCTTACGCCACATTAGGCTCAGCACTTATAGTTTTTGATCTAACAGTGAATGGTGGTCATCTGTATAAAACATTTCATTTTTCTTAGATTTAAGTTTATTGTGAGTTTACTTCACTCGAGAACATTTTTTGGGATCGCTTCTTCAAATCCGGTGTTAGTAGAATGGTTGAGGAACCAACAATGAGTTTTCAGTGCATCATGATAGAAATCGGAGTGAGGCAAAGTCTGAGTAACAACAGGGAAGGATCAATCTCATCGATACCAGAACCACAATATTCCTCATGATCGTTTTGATTTGAAGACCAGGGATATTTACATAAACTAGAGCGACAATTCATAGCAACCATATTTGAGCAATAGAAAATTATCAGGCAGTACAAAAAATACATTTCCAGCAAATATATTTTTCGTTGAAATCGTTACTAGGTCATTTTTTCTTCCAATTTGGATATGAAGTGAAGATTTTTCGTATGTTCTTCGGAACATGTGCTATCTAAATATTTAATTTCATGTATACCCGATTTTAACATGTCCGGAGTTTTACCATAATCTAGATAAACAGCTTCTAGGTAAAACATTCGATAAATTCCGGAAATATTAATATCGGGTATATGTGAAATTAAATGTTTAGATTGCAACAAGTGCTTCGTCGGGCAAGCGACCAAATATATTCTAACAAGAACATCGATAAATTCATGCCATTCAAATTTCCGAAAATTCCATTAAATTTTTCAAATTATCCAATAAATTGTACTTTGGAGACATAGAAATGAATAAAAGAGAATATGTTTTACTCAATAATAAAGTTTTACTTTATAGCCTTTAGAGATTTTCGCGCGCATGTTCTGGGGAACATCGCGTTATCATTTTGCCCTAATGCCTGTAACTATCGGAAGTTTTGCTGAAAATGGTCTCAAACAATTAGGTTCGACTCACTGATGAAGAATTCGAGGTCAAATTTGATTTCGTCTGGCCGGCCTCTGCCACGATAACTTGATAACGGAAAAAATAATAAAAAATACGACGGACAAGTTCGTCAATGGGCTTAATCGACCCAACAGTTTCCGAGTAATAATTTTGTCATGAACCGATACAGATCCGGTGGAATTGAAACTTGGTAGCTAGTTGTAGCTAGAAAATTTCAAAAAAATTAATAAAAAATATTATTTGTGTCACGATAACCTGAGAATGGAAAGAGATAGCGACAATTTTTAGGTTATGTTGTGTTTCTGAATGTGACATTTGAGTCTGTTAATAGGCATAATCGGCCAAACGGTTTTGGAGTTATACCCATCTGAAATTTGGTTGTTATTTTCTCAACAACAGTGCCAAATTTTTCGGGGACCATACTACTACAAAATTTTGAAAAAATTACGAAATAGATTATGTATCTCACGATAACTTAAGAACGGAAAGAGGTAGAGACTTGCAATTTTCAGGGTATGTTGCGCATCCGATTACGACATCTAAGTTCTTTAATTGGCATAATTGGCCAACTGGTTTTGGAGTTATATTCATCTGAAATTTTGTTGTTATTTGCTCTATAACCCCAAATATACAAATCTGATCCAATTAAATCTCGGTGATTAGTTGTAGAATGCCGACCCACTAATTTCGTGAATATCGAACCCGGAAGTTTTTTCGTATTTCAATTTCAATAGAATACATATTATGTAAGAATTAAAAATTCTGTTATCATGGACGATACTCTTGTTTCTATGTATTCATATATTATAAAAGCTGAGAAACCAGAACATATCGATGCTAAATTCGATTAAGTGTGTCCAATAGAGGTGAGTAGACAATACAAAAGCTCATGACTTAATGTCAGTGCTTGAACCAATTTTTTGAGACATGTATTATTCGGAAAATATTTTCATAGATGCATAGAATACATGGTGAAGACACATTTTCGGCCGATTTGCGGTCCAAATACTGTCAAAATACAAGGATTTTGTTCTACTCCAGTTTTCGCCGATAGATGCCGGCAGTAGAACTTTTATGGACAAAATTATCGACATGTCAAATTAAATTCGAATCTTTGTTTATTCTAGTTTCTTGTGGAAAGTCGTACCGTTTGCTGAAATTTTGTATTTTGAGTATTTCGTTCAACGTTCTTGTTTTCCGCGCCGAAAGTATGACAAATATTTGCTGTGTGAACTCTGAACGAGTATCCAGAACCATTTTAATTCCATATATTTCCATATTTGAAATTGAGTCATGGCAACCGATTACTTAGGGAAAGATGTGTAAAAACGGGCGGTGTCTGGATGGCTAAACCCTCTTATATAACCGCTATATTATGACGGGAAGGGAAAGGGGAAAGATTTCTACAACAATGAGCTATCGAGAAGATTTTTCGGAGGGGCCCTTATGCGTTAAAAAAATTCGAGAAATGGACGAAATTTTTGCGATTTTTCCTAAGTAAATCGGGAATTTTGGGAATTGTTTTAAAAATCTAGAGGACGGATCGAGGTTCGAAGGGGGTGGATATCGAATCTTAGGGAGGGGGAAAGGGTAGATCCGAAGACCCTAAGTCGATATCTATCGCGGTTTTCCCGTAACGAACGAAGATGTATTTTTTATCCTTCGCCCGGCGAAAAAGCGAGACCGACTTTATTTCGCATAAGGCTTCGAAATTCGACTGCTCTGGCTCCGAATTCTTCGTCGAGACGAAGAAGAAGTATCGGTGCATCAGGAACCAGCTCAACTTTTACCTACGATAAGTTTAAATATACTAAAGTGATACAAGTTCTGGAAGTTTCGCTTCCGGGAATCTTCCTTGCTAGAAGACATTCCGAGAAACGTCAAAATTGACATGAGAGACGGACTAATGCCCCATTTAGGTCGTTTTCGGGCCTGAAAGTTGACGAAAAGCGAAGATATGGGTAAAAAACCGTCAAATAAACCTCCATGTGGCGATTTTATGTCGAAAAGTGAAAATTAAGAATATCTATCCCCGGTAAGTACCGACTAATTATTCGAATACCGCAGATCGGTCAAAATTTACGTTGAAGCCGGTGGCGCATCACACTTTTTCATGTTTTTAGACCCTGTAGGTGGCGCTACAATCGATGTATTTGAACTTGAAAACGCCCGGACCGAATGTGATAAAACTTTGTGACTTTGTATCGGCGTGTCTCTGATTCACAATAGCATCCTATAGGGGGCGCCTCGATTGATCTATAGAAGCTCGAAAACGGCTCCACCGATTTCGATTAAACTTTGTGTGCTTACTTGAGTAGGTCTCAGAGTCACAATAGGAACCCTGTAGATGGCGCTGTGTTCGGCTTTTAGAAACTCAAGAACGACCGGACCGATTTCGATTAAACTTTCTGTGTGTCTGAGGAGGTCTCAGATCCACGATATACCCTCCATAGGTGGCGCTATGATCGGTTCACAGGAACTCGTTATTCTATGCATCTTGATATGTTCCTAGTGTCAAAATAGAAACTTCACATTCCAAAACATATGTCGAAGGGAATTTACTGATATTAGGATATTAAAACTCCCGGTTTCGAACCAGGTGACCTACGGAGCTCATTGCGTCTCTGCCTAGGTACACCTAGAGCACCCGTCTTCCGTCGCGCCATGGGGCTTATACTATGCCTGCAATCTCTGGCGGCAAGGATTCAAGTGTCTGCTAATTAATGCCACTAATTGGAGGTTCCCCTTGTACGCAGCGGACCAGCAGAAGGCTCGGAAGGATCCCAGGAGCCCAGGATCACGACTACAGTTCGGCACCTTTCAATTAAAAATATCGTTTCCCTGAAAAATACTTTGATAGTTGGAAGTTTCAGGTTTCCAGGGTAAAAGGATGGAGCTATTTGTAATTTGTTTACAGTGTGTCACCTGATCGGAACGGCAAGCGTTCATTGTCCTCGGCAATTAATTAGGGTCCTGAAGAGAGTCCGGAGGACTGCTGGATTAAATGGTCTCTGAGAGGCCTGTCCTTTATTTTTGAGATTCTGCAGATTTGTGATTATTCGGTTTAGATTCCACTTTTTCTAGGAATCTTTATGAATATATTGTAATTCAAAGATCTGTGAAATGATGGAATTACCTGGGAAATTTTAACAAAGCAAAATTATCCATGTTTGGAATTAAAATTAAACACATTTATGAAACTATTCGTTACGAAGCCTATCCAAGTTTCTAAAAAAGGAACTAATCGGAAGACGTTAAATCACACAATCTTGAAGGCCAATTGACAGGACCATTTCTTGAAATAATATTACTCATTGAATTCTAGGTTTAATGTGTCACTTACATATTATTCTCAGAAAATTCGTGTGAAATCTGAAAAAACCCTTTAAATTTTCTCAAATAGGTCTTCATTCCAATGTTTATAACTTGTAGATTTCTGCATGAAAATTCCTAATTTTCATACCAATGCTTCTCCTTCGTTCATTAAAAATTCAATAGAGCTTACAGGCTATTTCTATTTCAATGTCAAAGTTAGCCATGACAAAAACCTCAAAACTAATTTTTTGGTGCTCTTGTTCCTCGGAACAGAGTGCTTATCAATTTCTCCAAATGTCTGTAATTTTAGAATGTTTGGCTGAAAATGCTCTTAAACGATTTGGTTCGGCTCACTGATCAAGAATACGTGGTCGAAATCGATTCTGTCCGGCCGGCCGTCCGTCCGTTAACACGATAACTCTCGAACGGAATGAGCTGGACAGTTGAAATTTTCAGAAAAGGTTTGAGAGATAAATATCTCGGCTAAGTCCTTTATTGGGGTGAATCGGTCGGATGGTTTCGAAGTAACGAAAAAAAAAATTCTTTGCTACTTTACAAATTTCAAAATAAGTTTTTCTCATGATGCAGTTTCATCATAAGAATCCATTGATGTCATTTTCAACTCCAACAAGCTGATACTTTCGGAGAAATGATTTTTCAAGATTTCAATAATAAATCGTACTTCTGCGTTTTCACATAATGCGATAATTATTATTATTATCTATGAATTATTATAATATGATCTGTGTTGATACATGTCAACTTATTTTCCTGAGACATGATATGTCAAATTTTGATATTTAATGCCCATGGTTAATATATATGATGATGGGAATGGTAATGGTAAGTTAAGAATATTGAGTTCAGAATATCTCCAGTAAAAACAAAACTGAAATATTGGCTAAAGTTTCAATTGATATAATATAATTTTCAGAGTGGATTTGAGGAAAAAATATATCGTTCATCATAGAAGTGATGAACGAATATCTCGGATGACTTCGTTGTTGTAGATATGGTCTATTGGTTTTGTATTAATAATTTTTGGCACTCTTGTTGAATTTAAATTCTTTTATGATATTTGAATTTAATTTCTGCTATTATGAAGTTCTATCATAAGAATCCATTGATATAATTCGCAACTCTTACCAATACTTTCGAAGATATGATTTGTCAAAGTTTGATCAAGAGCGCCAAAGCTCCTGTCCACAGGGCCTGAACCAATTTTTCTTCAGATGATAACTCATATTTTGTATTGGTCAGCTGGAATCTACGTTGAAAAATACTATATTTCTTATAATACATACTACTGGTTTACTAACCGAATTTCTCGGGAAATAAGCATTTTAGAGGAATAGTATGTATTATCGAAAATACACTATTTTTTAACGTAGATTGCAACTGACCAATAAAAAATGGGTTCTCATTTGAATAAAATTATTTTTGAGGTTGTCATGACTGACTTTAACATTGAAATAGAAACACCCTGTGTGTTCAATTGAATTTTTAATTAACGAAGGAGAAGCATTGATATGTCTTCTAATAGAAGTTAGAAAATTGAAAATTTTCATTCAAAATTCTACGAGTTATTAACATTGGAATGATCCTACATGAGAAAATTTAAAGGGTTTTTTCAGATTCCACACGAATTTTCTGAGAATAATATATAAGTGACGCATCAAAACAATTCAATGGGTAATCTGATTATCAATGAAAAAATTGGGTATTACATTTAATAAACGAAAGTTGGTATCATTTCCAAGAATTAATCTCTCCTAACAAAGTATAACTATAAAATTTCAAGTGTTTATCTCGAGTCTTTCTTTGAAATATTCTAACGAACGATCTTCGCGAATCACCCTGTATAGCAAGTGCTACAATTCTGCCATATTTTTAGATACTCCATCATTGTAGGTGTTGAGGCATCAGGGCTTCAATTCATGAACGAATAGATTGAATATTCGAATATTCATTGAATATTTATTCGGAATTTTCGGTTTGCATTATTCATGCATTCATGAATATTAATGACTTGTGATGAGTAGATGAATAATCAATCATTAATGAAATAGCGAATAGATGTTTAAATGATCATTTAATTGAAATTTCAGGAATAATTAAAACTATTTTTTGTGCACTATAAATTACTATTGCACTTTCCAATAAGCAGACATTTGAATATCCAACACATGATACAGGGTAATTTTTTATGTATGTTCAGGTAGAAATAGTGATAACAAAGCAATAAAGGTTATAAAATTCGATACATTCGTGAAAAAAATATATTTTTGGTTAATTTTATGGGTGTTGGATTCAGGTATCCTTTGAAAGTGTCATGAACATATTATATGATATAAATATTCCTGAATAATGCCAATTTCAATGATAAATAATGAATGAATATTTGAATGTTCAATAAACATTCGAATATTCAATGACTATTCGAATGTATAGTTGAATACTCATGAATATTTTTGGGTGAATTATTCGACTAATCGAATCAGCCAAACAGTTTCGGTGTTGTACCCATTTGTTGTACCTCAATTATTCAAAAAAAATAAAATTAACGTCCGTATGATTTTCATGATCTGTGTTCATACATGACATCTTAGCTACCGATAAGAGTCATAATTATTTCTGGGTCTATTCAAAATTCGTTACTCATGATATGAAATACCTTCTGTTCTAGAAAACAAAATATGATCGATTTCAAAATGAACAATGAAATAACCTCAGCAATCGTATAATTATGAGGACTATATAGGATATCATAATTTTTGGGTGGTAAAATAATCCCCTTGGATAATCCATATGATGATGGAAATATATAATTTGGTAAGATATATATACAAGTTGGGTTCAGAATATCTCCAGTAAATACAAATTTACCATGGTAAATTCGATACAATACAGGAGAATGGACCATAGAACATACGCGCAAAAGTTCGTGACTTCACGTCAGTGCTTGAATCAATTTTTTTCGAATTTATTTAATTTCTTTTATGATGCAGTTCTATCATTAGAATCCATTGGTATCATTCCCAACACTGAGAAACCAATACTTTCGGAGATATGATTTGACACAGCTCCTATCCATAGAGGGCTTTCCCACATTTTTTCAAAAGGAATTACCTCTTAATTTTTTTCGCAACTATTTATTTACACTCTCTATACAGGGTGAGTCTTTGACCACTGCATTAATTTTAACCAAAGATTCCTCTCATCAAATGAAACACTCTTTTCATTTGCAATTTTTCCAGATTCGGCTCAGGTAAAAAGTTACAAGCGTTTAAAGATTTCACAATGTGCTAATACACTCCCGCATATAAATTATCTATGACATTGTTGGCGGACGAGAATAAGGCATGGTAACGTGGTTTACAGCTTGATGCGGGATTCCAACGCTCAGGGACGGATCCATAAAAGTAGTGAAATTTCGTGAGTTTTCCATTTTAAATCATTCAATGAAGAATATCTCGACAACGGTGCGTTTAAGGAGAAATGATGAAGAATAATATAATGTTCTAAAACGATGGAGTATTCTTGAAATGACTCAAGAAAAACTTTATATGCTTTCTATATGCTAATTTCGTTTTTTTATGAATCCACGAGTCCATAACTAGAAAACCAGTAGAAATAGAAAATAACTAATATTTGGAAAATATGTATCATAGTTATAGGAAACTTGACGCCAACATTCATTTTATTCGAAAAAAGGATGTCAAAGCTACAAAATAAAAACTGATTTTTTTTCAAAATTTCAACAGCCTGTATCTTTTTACCTGAGCTGAATTTGGAATAATGTTAAATGAAAAAAGTGTTTCATTTGATGAGAGGAATCTTTGGTTAAAATGAATGCTTTGGTCAAAGACTCACCCTGTATACAGGGTGTCCCAAAAATACCACGCGAAAGTGACACTGGAGATAGATTGGCATTAGGTCTATCAGATAGCATCAACATGACCTCAGTAAAAGTCCGCTGGTTTTCGAGATATCACCACTGTTGCGTCCCATGACTTCACATGTTGGGAAGCGCTCATTTGTATTTCTAAACAAAGCAGCTCGCTTGTAAAACTTAAATGTTTTGGGTTAACTGGTTTATTTTTGCATGGGTGGTCTCACCCTTGAAATTAATATTTTCCACGAAAAGATAATTGCAAGTAAAATATCTTGTAATACTTCAACCCTTGTAGAAGTATTTATGACCTATTTCCTGTGAAATATTGATAAAATGCATACAACAACTAACACATTGCCAGAGCTGTGAGTCCTTTGTCTAGATTCTAATACATACAAAAATCTAGAATTTTCCGATTAGATCGCCACGGCTTTGGCTATTCACTAAATCGAGGGCGTAGATTCCGAATCTGTAATTAGTTCTTCCGTATCTCGATTAATTTTGGTAATATGGCGAAAAATCCGACTGATTAGTCCATTTTCCGGAGGTAGAGCCAGAAATTGGGACTTTTTTCGTCATTGCTCCGAAACTAATCGAGATACGGAAAATCTAATTACAGATTCGTGATCTGCGTGCCCGATTTAGTGAATAACCAAAGCCGCGTCGACCTAATCGGAAAATTGTAGATTTTTGTATGTGTTGGATACTAGAGAAAACTTTTTGGCGTTTGACGGATTCGCTCATTACCTAATATTTATACAGAAAAAAGATACAGAAAAAATAGATACATAAATCTAACGTCGTCCACCGACCAATAATCGGGGAAAATTTGGATATTGAGATGTGAAAATCATAGATTTGGGACGGGAAAGAAGAATTTTCCTCCGATTCCGGGTCAAAAATATTTCTAAGTGCCAACCCAAAAAATTTTTTTCATGGTATATCGATACCGAGCTCGTGTCTAATTAAATCTAGGTCACTGATCCCGAATATGCAATTAGTTTTTCCCTAAGTGGCGTACTTTGGGAAAATTTTCACTTAAAGTGATAAAATTGACGAAAATAGGTCAATTTTCGAACTTTCCACCACCCAAAAAAATTGGAGTAGGGTGTTGCTGATTTTTTACGTCATATTTGGATCCTTTATCTATAGAATCATCCGAACAATAAATGTCCAGGTCGTACGCTTCGGAAATTATGATTTTTTACCCGAGGGTCTATTTTTCGGAAAATTCTTTCCGCAATATTTTCTCGGAAAATTTTTGTAATAAATATCTGATGGTAGACTCGGAATCTACGGCCCCGAATCTATAAGAATAAGTACCCGTTTCATAGTTTTGCGTCAAAAAATTTTTCTCGAAAAATGGGATTTTTTTAAGGCTAATGTATTAAAAAATTGCCAAAATTCGACCAGACTCCGATTTCGATGCAAATTACGTCATTTACTAATTCGGGGCCGTAGATTACGAATATATGATCGGATTTTTCATTAGAGAATTTTCCGCGGAAATACCGCGAAATGAGTTTTCCGAAAACCAGACCCTTGGGAAAAAAATCATAATTTCCGAATAGTACGGCCTGGACATTTTCTGTTCGGATTATTCAGTAGATAAAGGATCCATATATGACGGCAAAAATCAACAACACCTTACTCCGATTTTTCTGGGCGGTGTGAACTTCCAAAATTGACCTATTTTCGTCCATTTTTTCACTCTAAGTGAAAATTTTCATAAAGTACGCCACTTAGGGAAAAACTAATTGCATATTCGTGATCAGCGACCTCGATTTAATTAGACACGAGCTCCGTATCGATATACCATGAAAACTGGAGATTTTTAAAAAATACACAAAAGTGGTGATATCTCGAAAACCAGCGGACTTTTACTGAGGTCATTTTGATGCTATTTGATAGACCTAATGCCAATCTATATCCAGTGTCACTTTCGCGTGGTATTTTTGGGACACCCTGTATATATGTATGTATTGTATATCTCTGTAAGTGAGAAATTACATCAGATGTGATTAATAGTGCCTTTAGAAGGGCAACTGATAGACCTTTTTGTAAAATACCTGATTTACTTGTTTCCATTAACAAGTTTCTACCCGTATATCTGGCTGAAACAATAGAGAAAAATGTGGGAAAGCCTTGAGGACAGGAGCTCTGGTGCTCTTGTCTTGAGTTAGGAATGATATCAAAGGATTCTTATAATATAACTGATTCATAAAAGAAACTAATTTAAAATCAGATAACGAACTTTACGAGGTATTCATTCCTCAATTTAAATCTGAAAATAATATTATATCAATTGAAACTTAGCCAATATTGCAGTTTTGTTTTTACTGGAGATATTCTGAACTTACCAAATTATACATTTCCATCATCATTGGATTATCCAAGGTCATATAGACCACATTAGTTAGGTTAGAATCATTCTCTTGGCGGGAGATCCATATTCAAATTTTTTAACATGGAATTTCAACTTAGAGATGAAACCACCCTATTTAAAAGAAAATGTTAGTACAGAGACATCAAGTATTCGGTACCTTCATCATTAGTGCATGTTTTCATGTTCTTTCCACATTAAAATCTACTTCTATTTATCCTTGAATCAAAATTGAAACCAGTGTAGTTTGAAAGATTTCCGTATGTCGTAGATGACTTCTGTTGTGCGTCATTAGAAGGCCAATTTAGGGTTATGTTATCATTTTTGACTGATTTCGAGTGATCTAAGTCATAAGTCAATCGAATTTGGTGAACACTTTTATATTTGTCAATTATTTTGGAAATATAAAATCTGGTTATGAAAACTTGATTCTAGACTGTTGAAAAAGGTTCACTGAATCTATTTCAACCGAAATAAACCTTAAGAAATTAGTCAAAGTATCTAAAAACAGGCGAGAAATTCGCGTTAATTTTAGGTCCATAAGAAATGCATGGGAAATTCACTGCTCGGATCCACGGATGGAACGTAATTCAAATTTCCCGCCTAACCTAACTAATTTGGTCTATCGGGTAGGGGTTATTATAATATCCTATAGTTGGTCATTTTGCATTCAATCATACTTTGTTCGAACACAAATAGAACACACAGAGAGTCTGTGAAAACATAGAATTATGAATTATTGAAATTTTGAAAAATCATATCTCCGAAACTATCAGCTTGTTAGAGTTGAAAATGACATCAATGTATTCTTATGATGAAACTGCATCTTAAAAAAAATTGAGTTTGAAATTTGTAAATTAAAAAATTTTTTTTTTTCGTTACTCCGAAACCATCGAGCCGATTTTGCCCAATAACGAAATTAACTAAGACATTTATCTCTCAAACCCACTTTGAAAATTTCAACTGTCTAGCTCATTCCGTTCGAGAGTTATCATGTTAATGGCCAGCCGGACGGCCGGACAATCGATTTCGACCACGGATTCTTGATCAGTGAGTCAAACCAAATCGTTCAAGACCATTTTCAGCCAAAAATTCGAAAATTACAGACATTTGGGCAAATTCATAAGCACTCTGTTCCGAGGAACAAGAGCGCTCAAAATATTCCAATATATTCAGTTCCTTTTCTGACATTCAAATGCACCCGAAATGTCCCTACTAATTCTTCCATCCAGACGGATATTTTTCAAATCAACCCACGGACTTAATTGGTTTTCCCCGTCTGAGCCCCGGCAAGAGTATAATTGATAATCTCGACTCGCAGTTAAATCCGCGATGTTCCGGAAAAAATGCAAATATGGATTCAAAGAAACAAAATAAATTAATGCATTAAATAAGTAGTTCCCTTTCATCCCTTTTGTTTGAACGCAATTAAGAGAATTAAACCGGACGGGAGCGTAGAGGAGCGGGCTAATAAGTGCAGTATTTGTGTGGGCAGTCTTAATCTGAGTGCTCTGCCGTGGAAATAAATAGGAAAAGTTTGGGTTGGATTGAATTGGAACAGTTAATTATCGAAGTTATTAAATATTTCACATGGTGTTATGCTAACTTGCCCTAATGAATATTATGAGGGGTTGTGAGTTAATCTGTGGGAATTGTAGGTTCTGAATAATAGGACACAATTCGGAGGAAACAATGATGACCACATTCACAGAATTTTTGACTAGATTGTAATTGAGTAGAGTCTTAATAAAATATATGAAGTTCTACTATCAGTGTGTATGTGTTTGAACTACTCCTAAACGATGTGTCTGATTTTGATGACATTTTGTGTGTGTTTTTGAGTGGGGCCCTGGATGGCTTATAGTTGCAATTAAACACAGTAGGAGGCACCACAAGCAGGTTATGTAATCTTTTCTTTTGTTTTTGGCGCTCTTGTTCCTCGGAACAGAGTGCTTATCAATTTGCCCAAATGTCTGTAATTTTAGAATTTTTGGCTGAAACTGGTCTTAAACGATTTGGTTCGACTCATTGATCAAGAATCCGTGGTTGAAATCGATTCTGTCCGGCCGTCCATCCGTCTGGCTGTCCGGCCGTACAGCCGTTAACACGATAACTCTTGAACGGAATGAGCTAGACAGTTGAAATTTTCAGAGTAGGTTTGAGTGATAAATATCTCGGATAAATTTCTTCACTGGGCAAAATCGGTCTAATAGTTTCGGAGTATTGAAAATGAATTTTTTTTTACATTACAACTTTTGAATTCAATTTTTTTTAAGATGCAGTTTCATCATCAGAATCCATTGTTATCATTTTCAACTCTAACAAGCTAATACTTTCGGAGATATGATGTTTCAAATTTTCAATAATACATCGTTAGTTCTTTGTATTCACAGAATGTGAACACAGAATCTGTCTGTGATCGCTATTCATAAATGTCATCTTTTCTAGCTATAAGAGATTGTCAAATCATTTTCCCTAAGCTCTTGTATCATACGTTGAATTGTATGGTACCCCGTTATACCAACCTGCGCTAACACATATAAAGCTCTCCGTCAAAACAATATTCATACTGTTCGTTGACCACTGAGGTTAATATTACCTTTTAGCTACTTAAGTAGTAAGTAGTGTTCCTATATACAGTATTTTCATAATGTTGCTAGCAAAAAAATACTGAAATATGGATCTACATTTGTGTATTAATCATTTTTTCGTGAGTTAAGGTTCATAATACAGAAAAGAATGTGTTAGTGGTATGAACTATTAAATTTTAAATTATGAAAAGAGGATAGTATTTTATTAATATATTCTGAACTATTAAAATAATTTGTTCGTAATCCACTACCTACTCAAATATCAGGAATAAGTGGACAATCTGCTATGATTGTCTCCAGCCTTGCTCTAGACATTTCGATGATACTTTCCTTAGGTATTTCGAGTTGTGAAAACTATGCACAGAGTGTAAGTTGTAACAACCCATTCCACGAGGTTGAATCATTGCAGATTGCTCGTTTAATCTTGATAAATAGATTTAATGAGAATTTTTGAAGCATTAAGGCATTGAAGCATTGTAGATTGCCCTTAGATAATTTTTGAAGCATTTTTTTGAATCGACACTTTTTTAAATTTAATTTATTTCATGGTGCATTTCTATCATAGGAATCCATTGATATAATTCCCAACTCTGAGAAACCAATACTTTCGGAGATAATTTGTCTGTTTGAACAAGAGCGCCAAAAACCTCCTGTCCACAGGGCTTGAACGAATTTTTAGTACGAAATGGTAGAAGTACTGATTCACTTAATAGATTATCCACTCTTCTCAAGTATCATAGATCTGGATATGTCATTTTGACATGCGAAATTTATTGGAAATAAATTCAGTCAGTATTACGCTGCTGCAAAAATTAAGTTCGATAAATATTATATTAATAATTCACAGCTCCCAATTTTCGATCTTGACTGGTTGCATCTATCGCCCCCGCCCTTTTCCAGGCGACTGTGATTTCGTGGAATTTCTCCAGAATTCCATGATTCATAACAGTAATGTTCCTATAACTGGAGACTTCAACTGTCCAGAAATCAGGTGGCCTCTCAACGGTTTGCCTCCTTTCAGTTTTCCATCGTATCCCTATGCAGAACTCATCAGCGAAACTGTCTTCCACCCTCGTTTTAAAAGTAACTATGTATATAACATATGTCAGACGACAAAAAACTGTAGTGGACAAGACTGTAGTTACTCAAAAAGTGTTCATAATAAGTCCACAGTTAACTCAAAATAGTTAGGTACCCTCGTTACTTGATCTCATCTTGGTATCTGATTCCAATCTCGTTTCTGACATGGACTATTTACCTCCATTCGGAAAATCTGATCATATCACCTTGTCAACGGAGCTGCAATTTCGTCTTCTCTGTCCAAATTATAAATTGACTAAAGATATTCGCATTATTGACCATAACAAAGCATCATTCATTAATATCCAAAGACTGGTCACTTCTACTGGCGGACGGGGATGATGTTGACGGAATGTTGATGTCCCTCTTGGGTGTAGTTGGTCAGGTTGTTACTTCTTGCACAACCATTCATTCCGTTGAGACCCTCACTAGTAAACCGTGGATCAACGATGGGATCTTGAAGATGGCGAGAAATAAGAAGTACCTATGGCAGATATGTATCCGGACTAGAACAGTATGTGATTCTCGAAACCACCATACTTATTCAAATCACTATTTGAGCTACATTAAAGCAAGCTTAGAATCAGTATGTGGGAGGACTGGACTCTGTTGAGAACAAGAAGAAATTCTTCAAATATCTGAAGTCTTCGATGAGCGGAGGAGTTAGTTTTCCAACCATTCACGATATGTCCGGAGAACCGTGTGAGGATCCCCTTAAGACTGCATATGTATTAGCTGATCTATCCTCCGCATTCGTTAGGGAACCTGATGGTCCTCTTCCAGGAGTCAAATTGCATCGAACTTCTTAGGATATTTCCGACATCCAGATAAACGAAGAAGTGGTCAGAGGGTACTAACTGAAGCTCAAAGATACTACCCCTGGACTGGATGGCCTTTTCTTCAGACTTCTAAGATGCTGCGCGTCCTCCCTCTCTTTACCTCTCTCTAAAATATTTTCATGTTCCCTTAGATGTTCTATCCTCCCTAATGACTGGCTGACTGCCTCCTTAACCACGGTTTTCAAAAAAAAAGTTAAACTATCACTTGACAATTACAGACCCATAAGTATAATATCAACTATCAACAGCTTCGAAGGTCCTAGAAAGAATCGTGTCAGATCATATTACTCAGTTTGCAGTGTCTAGTGGCCTTATTCCTAGCGAGCAACATCGATTCTTGTCAGGTCGCTCTACAATAACCAACCTCATATTATGTATTAATGAGTGGACTAAGGCGTGGGACCGAGGGGTGTCCGTGGATGTGCTTTATCTCGATTTCTCCAGGGCTTTTGAGAAAGTCCCGCACCATCGGCTGCTTGCTAAGCTCTCTCATTTTGGAATCAGGGGAAGTGTTCTTGCTTGGATTGATGTCTTTCTATCAAACCGTACGTTTCAAGTGAGAGTTTCCTGTCCCGATAGGCCGATGATATCTGGTGTCCCCCAGGGTTCCGTTCTGGGCCCTATCTTATTTTTGTTATACACCTTCGATCTCCCAAAATTGCTCCATTCAAATTGCTCAATGTTCGCGGATGACAATAAAATCTACAATTTTCCTCTATCCAACTTCGATGCGCTCGAACAGGACCTCCATGAGATTAGTGTTTGGTGTGACAAATGGCTACTTCCTCTGAACGTGGATAAATGCTGTATACTTCATATTGGTATAAACAACCCGAGAAAGGAATATACCATCAGAGGTCTCACACTGCAAAGTCACTGTGACCTTGGTTTGACTGTTTCCGAAGACCTACACTGGTCTAACCATGTGTCATCTATCACTGCCAGGGCAAGACAGTTGATTTATAACATCCAGAAGACTTTTGGGGGATGTGGCATTGCAAAATGTAAACTGCTCTACACCAGCTTCGTTAGACCAATCTTGGGGTATGCTGGCCCTGTTTTGTGGCCTTCCACACGTGCCAACGAACTCTGTCTCCAGTCAGTGCAGCGTTGGAATACTCGGGTACCATATGGAATGATTCGCCTTTCCTACGAGGACAGGCTCAGTATATTCCAGTTGCCATCCTTCCACTGCCGACGTGAGAGGGAGGATTTAATATTTTCCTTCCGATCGCTCTGTGGTGACTTCGGTGATTGTAGTCGTGACCTATACACTTTGAACCATCACAACTTGAGGGGACATCAATTTAGACTGGCGAAGGAGAATTTTGTCACCACTCAACCTCATAGCTTTCTCACCAACAGAATCTTCGAGAGATGGAACCGTTTGCCGATTACCTTGATCGATGCTGGGAGCGTGAATGGCTTCAAGAACGCCCTGGATCTTTACGATGCAAGATCTAATTAACTACATTTCCTTACATGTGAGTATAAGGGAGACAGATCAAGTATGACCTTAAGTGCTGCTGTGGGAGTAGTATAGCTAGCTCCATTGACAATAAAACAGGCAAGCTGTTGCCATTTCTACAACCGACTGCGTGTGGTATCCTCATTAGTTTTCGTCCACCATGCTGAGGATAAGTAGGTGACGATGAGGTGTACTACTGCTGTGTATAACCACATTGCCATTGCCAGTTTCAGACTCCACGTGTTCTCAAATAGTCTTTTGCGGGCCCACATAGCCACTGTGGTTTTGGAAAGTATTTTGACTACGAGTTTTCTCCAATTTTACTATCTACATAATATTACTCCTATAGATATTTTCACTTATTGGAGATGTTCAGAGTCCAGACAGTTGGGACCGGAGGCTTGACATTCAGATTCCTCCTTCTAGTGAAGGGAATACAGGTGGTCTGAGAGGGATTGACGCTAAGCTCTTCTTCCTCACACCACTTTTCAGTCATATTGAGGACAGCTTGCCTTCGGCTACTCAGTATACCTTCATGCTTGCCTCTAACAGTTATCACTATGTCATCACCACATCGATAGAGAACTGAAACTATTCGGTGATCGTGTTCTCGGTTCTCGAATCAGCATTCGATCACTGGAAGTATGTGTTCATATGCAACCTTCTCGAATTCTAGGAGACAGAACCCTACCAGATATGAGAGTAGGGTGCACGACACGAAAGACTCATTGCACAGAAGCTCTACTGCATCGAACTTTACTGCATCGAAGAGTCACCACATCGAAAAACCCCCCACTTTAGAAAGTGGGCGGCACTCGTTTATCGATCGTCTTCGACGATAGTTTCGCTCGATGAGAAGCAGCGATGCCAGATGTACCATAATTATGGAATTGTACCATAATTTATACCTCAAATTTAGAGCATTCCATAATTGTACCATAATAAATAATTGTACCATAATTTCCATCGATTCTTCCATTCAATATTAACTGAGTAGAGTAATATTTACTCTATAGACCACATTAGTTAGGTTAGGCGGGAAATTAGAATTACGATCCATCCGTGGATCCGAGCACTAAATTCCTCATGCATTTCTTATGGACCTAAAATTTACGCGAATTTCTCGCCTGGTTTTAGATACTTTGGCTAATTTCTGAAGGTTTATTTTGGTTAAAATAGATTCTGTGAACCTTTCTCAACCATCTAGAATCAAGTTTTCAAAACAAAATTGTATATTTCCAAAATAATTAATAAATATAAAAGTGTTCACCAAATTCGATTGACGTATGTCTTAGCTCACTCGAAATCAGTTAAAAATAATAACATAACCCTAAATCGGCCTTGTGATGACGCACAACAGAAGTCATCTACGACATACGGATATCTTTCGAACTAGAATGGTTTCAATTTTGATTTAAGAATAAATAGAAGTAGATTTTAATGTGGAAATAACATGAAAACATGCACTAATGATAAAGGTACCCAATACTTGTTGTCTCTGTACTAACATTTTCTTTTAAATAGGGTGGTTTCATCTCAAAGTTGAAATTCCTTGTTAAAAGATTTGAATATGGATCTCCCGCCAAGCGACTGATTCTAACCTAACTAATGTGGTCTATTGCGTTCGAAAACTGAAAAGTTGAGTAAATTTTACTCTGTGACTGTCGTCCGAAATGTCGGAGTATTCGACTCCGAGTTCATTTTACTCCTGTCAAAATTGACATAACTCATGGGACGGCAAATCTAGTATCTTTGTCTCACTGTTTATGAATGTTCTGTGAGGTTATTTAATAGTTTAATACTGCTCACAATATATATTTATAATTAGAGTTACATATATGTGAAGAAAACAATAATAATAGGTTCTTTCTTAAACCAACATAACCTATTTTCCGATATTGGAACAGAACTGTGCCAGTGTCAGTGTCAGAGTTAACTACAGAGTAAATCTGTCAAACCTTCAAAAACTCTACTCTACTCCGTGGAGTTAATTTTCGAACACAACCCTGGCACAGCTGCTCAGACCTTGCGTTCCGAAATTGCTGGCATTACTGGCCACAGTAAGCAATATCGGAACGCTTTTCAGTGACAGTAATCTCGAACTGTTGTTAATTTTCGGAACGTTCGAGCAGTAACAAACGAAGCTTTGAACGAAGGAACAACATAACCTATAATTTTCATATTTGAAGTCCTTTTAAATGTTAGGTCTGTAATCGGTGGGTGAAACGATGGCTGAAATTAACCAAGTCTTATTGAATTCAATACTCAGGGATAGCGATTTTACAGTTTTGATGTTGATTAGTACTAAAAGAGACTCATAACCTAAACTATTTGAATTTGGGGAAGGAATACTGGCAGTACTGGCACTATACGACCACTTCTGTGGCAGTAGAAAATTAACTCCGTAGAGTAATATTTACTCCATTGCGTTCGAAAACTGAAAGGTTGAGTAAATTTTACTCTGTGACTGTCGTCCGAAAAGTCGAGTATTCGACTCGGAGTTCATTTTACTCCTGTCAAAATTGACATAACTCATGGGAAGGAAAATCTAGTATCATTGTCTAACTGTTTTATGAATGTTTTGTGATGTAATTTAATAGTTTTTATACTGCTCACAATATATATTTATGATTAGAGTTACATATATGTGAAGAAAACAATAATAATAGGATCTTTCTTAAATAAGAAGTACTGTGATATTTTTCGGAATTTGAGAGAAAAAACCCAGAAAAAAGCGGTTTAATGAGAGGACTTGACATATTCGCTGAATAGTTTTGCGAATAATATTGAATGGAAGAATCGATGGAAATTATGGTACAATTATGGAATGCTCTAAATTTGAGGTATAAATTATGGTACAATTCCATAATTATGGTACATCTGGCATCGCTGTCTCTCATCGAGCGAAGCTATCGTCGAAGACGATCGATATACGAGTGCCGCCCACTTTCTAAAGTGGGGGGTTTTTCGATGTGGTGACTCTTCGATGCAGTAAAGTTCGATGCAGTAGAGCTTCTGTGCAATGAGTCTTTCGTGTAGTGAGGCGCACCGAGATATGACACGACGAGAAGAATCAACGTAGCTAAAACAACAGCAACAACATACCCCCAGATCTCGTGAAACATCGTCCGAATATCCGTTTATGCAGATAAAATCTCAATATCTGAATATTAATGTCCGACCGGACATCGTGCCGTTTTCAGCTACCACCAGCGCGTCGGAAACGTAAAGTCGGAATCGGAGCTGACGTGGGGGGTGAGTCGGAGGGGGTAAAACGGGGTCGGTTGTGGATTTGGAAACGGCTGACGGTTATCAGCATCGTGCACGCCGACTAGCCGTCTGTTGCGTGTAATTGGGACTAAACAAGTTCACTGCTGCGTACTAATTGATGTCTATTGCTACATTGTTTCTAAATAACGCTTCGTCCTCTCATCCCCAGTTTAAAATTAATTAAATAGTATTGTCAATCCTGTCATTGTGAGCGCTTTGTGTAATGAACTCGCTCTCCAATATCTCCTGCCAATAATATACTGGGAAATTGCGAAGCTCTAATCCTTTCATAAAAGTTATTTAAATTAATTAATTCAATTAGTTATCCTGCTGCCATTTGCACGAGTCATTTGCAAGATTTTCAATTAGGTTATTCGGCTGATTGAGGAAATAATTGTACAAAGGATGGCCCACTAATTGAAATCGAAGGAGCTGTGTGTACCGGGAATTCGTTTTAATGAACCGAATCTCGTTCACCGACGTACTCGATTCGACTAGTTGAATTCCGGATTGAATACTCTGGTTAATCATGCTGGAAGCGAGGACGATGTCGGATAAAGTTTATAGGTGAGAAGTTAAGAAAAATTACCCATGATTCCAGGGAACAACCACGGCCAAAAGGAAAGAATTTGAGTGGAAAGCATCCGAACTGAGAACAAGAATTCGGCGTTTTCAGGTCTCGAACTTATGATGCGACAGAGTTTGGATCTACTCTCAAAAGTTGATCAGCGATGAAGAGAGCATCATTTGCATGTTTCACAAGCCCTATGGATCAAATTTTTGCCTTTGACTTGTTAGACGGAAGTTACACGGCCAGTCTGGTATCAGTCTCGCATCACATCAATCATGGATTGATGGGAGATTGACGGAAATTGGTTCTATATGCGTAGATTGATGGACTGATGATCCGGATTGATGGTAATACTGATACCAGACTGACCGTGTAATCTCCATCTTAGATCTTCAGATCATTCAGATCATTCAATCTTCTCACTTCTCCTGAAAAGAATAATATTATAACAACTTAATTTGACTAAACTTGAAGATCGAAGATAAAAGGAATTATAGAAGGAAACAACTTTCTTCCTCATACAGAAACGTCAATTAGTGGCTGTTATAGCCACGTATGAATGGGAAAAAATCGAGAAAAGTACTGACGTGAAGTAAGGAGCTTTTTACCGAATTTTCTATTTTCTATTCACGTTTCACACACCCTCACGAAATACTGGATGATCTTTCAAGCCGTCTTTGCAGCGGCAACACTAGAATATATACATTGTGCATCAACTGAATTCAAATTATGAAGTACATAATAGTATATTATTTCATAAGGAGGAGAAGTGTCACTTTTCATGACGAGCTTGAGTTTACCCGTCGGAATGAGCAAGCAAGCCATGAAAAGTCACTTCTACTCCGAATGAAATAATGTTATTTTATTTTCAAACGTTTTGAATTTCATAAAAA
Source organism: Halyzia sedecimguttata (assembly GCA_937662695.2). Taxonomy (NCBI): domain Eukaryota; kingdom Metazoa; phylum Arthropoda; class Insecta; order Coleoptera; family Coccinellidae; genus Halyzia; species Halyzia sedecimguttata. The sequence continues at coordinate 84,566,038 of OW569415.2, read as the reverse complement.
TCTGAATATCCACTTTTGGATTGATTTACATTTACGCACATAATTCTATCCATTTACCATCGTTCTAATTGAGCGAATTATGGAATATTTGCCAAGCAAAATTCATTCTGACAGATATAAAGTAAAATAATTGATAGTTATCATTTGCAAGCTGGTGAGAAGTGGTTGAAAGTGAAAATGTCTTCAGAAATTGAGGTTTTGGCGAATGAATCAGTCTCTTCCCTTGGAACATCGAAGTCTATTGAAAAATATTCTGCAGCTTGTTATCACTTCGTGAATTGGTGCAATTCGAAAAACGTGACAGTTTACCAAGAGATTGTGCTTCTACCATATTTCAACTTAATGGCTAGAGAAAAAAAATGGAAATCCTCTACTCAAACATGAAATAGACATTGGTAAATATCTGAAGTTGCGCGCATTTTTGAAAAAATCCAATGAAGGGTATCTTGCAAAAAAATCAAGAGTTTTTTCTAAGGAAGAGTTCGAACGTTTTCTCTTCGAAGCACAGTATGATTCATATTTAGGATTGAAGGTAACTATCATATTTCAAGTAATTTTAATTTTGTATATTGATCATGTGATTATTTCAGATTGTGCCATTATTTGGAGTAGCTGCAGCCTGTAGATGTGACGAAATGGTGAAAATGAAAACTGCAGATATGAGGACAAGGGAAATATTATAATAGTCAATATTCCTGATCGTAAAACGATAAAAGTTCGAACATTCACAGTTATTAGGGAGAATAATCAAATAGTTATGAGATACATTGCAGTAAGACCAGACGATTTCGTTGAAAATAGATTTTTTTTTAAATAACAATCTAGAAAATGCTACAGAGATGTGATGGGAATACATAGTATAGAAAGTGTTCCAAAGAAGGTTGCCACTTTTCTGCAATTGAATAATCCAAATGAATACACAGGTCATTCATTGAGGCGAACTTCTGGTTCACTATTTGTAGATGGAGGAGCCAACATTATTGAGTCTTTGAAACGACACGGAGGTTGGTAGTCAAGTAGTGTATAGAAGGCTACATCGAGGATTCGCTGCGAAATAAGAATGAGATTGCTGGTAGGATATTGAGCGTCAACGAATTCCCTGGAACCAGCAACTCAGATTACTCTATTGAGGCATCAGCTTTTGAATAGAATCCGAGACAGAAATCTGCCAGTTCATTATTACATGGTTTTAATTTTCAAAGTCCAACATTGACCAATAATTGTGTAACTTAAACGAATAAAAATTACGTTTGAATTGGAGAATTTTTTTTTCATGCTAACCAATTCATCTTTTGCATAGCAACAGTTTTCCTGCCGCAGACTGGAAATGTGCTGCATAGCAACACTTCAACTCCTTGGCGAATAAATAGAACTTTTCGATCATCCTCTCAATCGAAAAATGACGTTATTATTGTACTTTTGAAAATAAACAATATTCTTAGAGAAGCAAATACCAGTTCAAATTTTAATATTGAACAATTGCTGAAATTCATAGCCGCTCGAGCTGAAATTTGGCACTCGATCGTAAAATGGTGGCTTGAAGTTTTGTGCTGAGTTTCAGCTGAATCTGGCAAATTGCTTCTGAAATATAGCGATTCTCAAGAAATTTTGCAGGCATTTTGCGGCATTCAATGCAACTAATTACCAAGTTTCTATTCGACCAGTTATGTATTCTTTGAGTTATTGAGAAAACAATATTTCAGATGGGCCGTTTGACTGATTATACACATTGTCGAATTCGATGGAAGCATTTTTATACGCAACCTACCCTGGACATTTTGAGTCGCTATCTCTTTCCGTACGAATGATATCGTGGCAACGGCTGGCCGTACAGAATCGAATATGACCTCAAATTCTTCATCAGTGAGTCGAACCCAATCATTTGAGACCATTTTCGTCAAAATATCGAACATTTGGGCGAAATGATAGCACGCTGTTCCCTGAACATGCGCGCAAAAATTAAAACACAGGAATAAACAGCGGAACAAGATTGAACCTTGCCCAACAGGAACTCAATGAATAACAGTAGCGTAGCTTACTCAAAATATTTGTAATGATTACGATATACAACCACATAACCATTCATCAAACTACCCTGAAAAGTTGATCCATGAGCTGCCACTGATATTTTCAAGGTTCATATCTCAGATAGCACATCAACAATTATGAAATAGGTAGGCGAAGATTTATCCATATATGTAATCATTACGAAATCAGTTATCGAGCAAGTGCTATCATTTTTAGGAAAATACACACCAGATAATAAATAAACCGGACTGTGAGTGCAAGGAGTGGTTTTCCTTGAACCTGAACAGAGTGTTATGTTATTACTCAGTTTGGGATAATCGTTGAATCAACAACACCATGAAGTTTGAATACATTATATGCATCCATGTGCTTTTCGTGATACATTGGACAAGCGGCGCAAATATTCTAGCAATCTTTAGTACTCCGAGTAGAAGTCACAACGTTTTGGGGGTGAAGTTAGCTGAAGGATTGATCAAGAGGGGTCACCATGTTACGTTTGCGAATCCCTTTCCAGTGCAACCAACGAAAAACTTGACTCATATTTATCTGAAGTCTATCAGTGATTATTTCACAGGTGAATATTATTTTCATTACACTCATGGAACACTAGTTAGGATTATTAAGGCAACAATCAGTTTTCTAGTAAAAAAAAATTTTTTTTTCCGTTAATCTGAAACCATCAGGACGATTTTGCCCAAGAACGAACTTAGCCGAGATCTTTATCTGCCAAACCTCATCTGAAAATTTCATTTGCCTAGCTCATTATGTTCGAGAGTTATTGTGGAAACTAAATTTAAAAATTGTTTAAATTTTTTTTGATACTTTACGGCAACCTGATCAATCCAAATCTTCGCATATATATGAAGGTCGTGATTCTACAATTTGATGCGAAATTTCAGATAGATCGAGTGGTCGGTTCCGTAAATATTCATAAAAAATGTTTTGACTAAAAACGGCCATAACTCCGAAACCACTTGGTAGATTTTCCCCGTTAACGAACTGGTCCGAAATATTTACGCTATGAAACTACCCTGCAAATTTCAATCCTCTAACGTCTTTCGTTAGAGAGTTATCGTGCCTATGGCTGGCCGGACTGAATTGATTTCGACCACGGATTCTTGATCAGTGAGTCGAACCAAACCGTTTGAGACCATTTTCATCCAAAAATTCTAAAATAACAAACATTTGGGCAAATTGATAAGCACTCTGTTCCGAGGAACAAGAGCGCCAAAAATATAGAGGTTAATAATCGATTTGAATATTCATGCAAAATTAATAGGGGATTAAAAAGCAATTTCGACAACAATTTTCTGAATCAGCTGGAAATACATGCTGGGCAACAATTAGAAAAGACATAAAAATATCAGCTATACAGGGTAATTCATTTAAAGAGGCAATTAGCTTTATATTGGAAAGTAAAAATAATAAGCTCATAAAGATTCACACACAGTTTATCGACCTTGAACTACCTTTGCAAAATATTGCAAGTTTTCTACCACTTCGTTTATACTGGACGTAAAGTTCTTAATTTAAATGGCAACCATAATTTTTTCACATTTAGATTCTTCTTCGAAAAATAAACTATTTTTATTCAACCGTATCTTTGGCCATCTTTTTGCCCGTTTTGAAGTGTATTTGCATTTCAATAAAAATTTTGATACCTCAATATTGATATTGCGCGTATGTTCTGGGGAACATCGCGTTATAGTTTTGCCCAAATGTCTGTAACTTTCGAATTTTTTGACGAAAATGGTCTCAAACGATTAAGTTCGACTCCCCAATGAAGAATTCGAGGTCAAATTTGATTCTGTCCGTCCGGCCGTCCGGCCGTCCGGCCGTTGCCACGATAACTTGAGAACGAAAAGAGCTAGCGACTTGAAATTTTCAGGGTAGGTGGCGCATCCCAATACGACGGACAAGTTCGTTAATGGGCGTAATCGGCCCAGTGGTTTCCGAGTAATAATTTTGTTTTCAACCAATATAAATCCGATCGAATTGAAACTTGGTGGGTAGTTGTAGAATATGAACCTAAGCACGTTTGTGCAATTTTGTGCGAATCGTATGGCTAGAAAATTTTAAAAAAATTATTAAAAAATATTTTTGTTGTCACGATAACTTGAGAACGGAATGAGATAGCGGCTTCAAGTTTTCAGGTTAGGATGTGCACCAGAACGCGACATTTCAGTTTGTTTATGAGCATAATCGGCCAAACGATTTTAGAGTTATAGCCATCTGAAATTTTCTGAAATTTGGTGGTTTTTGTTCCTCATTAACTCGAAAAATACTGAACCGATTGAATTCAAACATGGTTATTAGTTGTCTAATGCCAACGCGAAAATGTTTGCAAAATTTGGTGAGGATAGCATTTGTAGAAAATTTTTAATAAATCATTGAAAATAAAAAAGAAAAATTCTATATATCAGTAACTATCCGTTTGAAATTACTGAAATTTGGCAAGAGCCTTCATAACCTAACTCTACTGCCAAGTTTCAAGTTTTAATACGATCGGTTGAATATTGTTGGAGATTCGAGCATTCTTGTGTGAGTTCAGTAAATGGGTGACCGTTACCTCGATAACTTTCGAACGAAAGGAGATAGGGACTAAATGGTTTCCGAGTTATACCCACCTGGAATATTATTTCCTTAGTAACTCAAAAAATAAATATTCGATCGAAATGGTGCTTGGTAACTAGTAGTAGAAAATCAACATAGAGACGTGTTTAAAATTTTGTAAGAACCGTACCCCTAGAAAATTTGACAAAAATGATGAAAAAAAAATTTTAAGAACCCTACCCCTAGAAAATTTTAAAAAAATCACGAAAAAAAAATTGGTTCAAGCACTGACGTGAAGTCAGAAGCTTTTGCGCGTATGTTCTATTGTCCATTCTTCTGTATTGGACACCCTTAATCGAATTTACCATGGTAAATTATGTTGTCCATTCTCCTGTATTGGACACTCTTAATTCGAATTTACTATGGTGAATTCGAATTAAATCTTTTCATTGTTTAATGAAGCTTTATAATTTTTCACTTAAGTAAATTGTTAATAACAAAACGAAAATTAACAATTTTTTAATTTTTCCAACAGGAATCGATTCTAAGAACTTTGAAAAATAGCTCCACGAAAGGAAAAAATTATCAGATTAATAGTTTAACAATTATCGCACTTGCAATCTTAATATTCGTGCTACAAATTTTTGGACCACGGATTATTATTCATTGATCTATCCTACAAGTATCTGAATTTTTTCAATTTTTCATTTTCAATAAGTTTAAATAATATTTATTCATTCAAGGTCCGAATAGGGCGAGGGAGTATCCGTTTTCGGGTGTATTTTCAACCCTCTGGGAAAATTATAAATATTGATCCTACAGTTCCAGGAATTAGGAATTTTTTTCAGGAAATCTACTCTTCTTTATGAATCTCTTTTCGAGTTTGAATTATCTCGAATAGTTTTCGAGATATTAGCAAAAAACTAGACCCTAACTAGCTACATGCCATTCCAAATTGAATGATACCTCAATCATAATTTTCGGAATACGCAAAAATCTTGACCTAAAAAGCACTTGTTAACTAGACTATGAAGGGCAATGATAAAATGAGGTATTCGAATTTAACATACATCAAAATGTCATTTGTGAAAATGTCAATGGGTTTGAAATTGTTTTTTGTTGCTGGGTGATTCCTATACTTTTGGAAAAATGTTTATTATTTGAGAAAATAATTAACCGTAGTGAATCTTAAAAGTACCGATTCATTCTGCTATTTTCCTCCCATCTTTGGTGTTATTAAATTGACCTTAACAGATATTTAAATTTCAGAAAATTTGAAGAAAGACAATAAGTTAGCGAATAACAACGCCTTCGCCATGTTCAAACGCATGATAAGCTTCACGACAAGAACCAATGAACTGTTCTGGGAAAACGAAGATATTCAAAAATTGATCAAGGAGAAACCAAAATATGATGTCGTCATTGTGATAGCCTTCTTCAACGACGCGATTCTTGGAATTGGCCACCACTTGGGTGTGCCTACCATAGTGTTCACCTGTGTGGGTACATTCGTTATGTGGAACGGCCATGTAGCAAATCCAACCATGGTTTACTCCAGGAATCTTATGCTTGGTTTACGAACAGATAGTTTCTTGGGAAGACTTGCTACAGTAACTGTGAATTTGTTGATGGGAGGAGTGAGTACCTTTGTAGTAGATCGGTATAACCAAGGTAAGAGGTAATAATTATATAATATTACAATGTTTTAAAAATTATATGATTCAAATCCCATGGCACCACAGACCTCCCTAGGATGTCTCTGATGTGTCACATTTGGGCATTTATGGAAACTGCTATTGCGTGCTCTAGCGAATGCCATGCGAAGTAACTGATAGATATTCTCATTCAAGTCAAAAAGTGAGTTTTATAAGATATCTCCTTAAAATTGGAAGAAATGTGGAGTTCTTGGAGGTATCTCCTGGAGATATCCCGAATGTAAATAAATTAGGATATTGCAATATGTAGTAACCTCCCATAGTCATCGAGCGAAGGGATGCCTGGCCATATGCGCATGAAATTGCTGTAAATATGTATATTTTGGGTAGAAGGAATTATTTTAGAAGAAAATTGATATAATTATCCTGGCCTCTGTCATTGTGAGCGATATGTTTGGAAGATATAAATTGTTAGAAATATTCCAGGTAGGTGTAACTCGGAAACCGTTAAACCGATTATGCCCAAAAACAAACTTAACTCTCCCATTCGGATACGCAACCTACCCGGAAAATTGCAAGTCCCTATCTCCTTTTGTTCGAGTTATCGTGGCAACGGTCACCAATCTACTGAACTCACACAAGGCTGCTCGAATCTCCATCAATATTTAACCGATCGTGTTGAAACTTGAAACTTGGCAGTAGAGTTGGGTTCTAAAGACTCTTGCAAAATTTCAGCAATTTCAGACGAATAGTTACTGATATATAGGAAATTGTTACACCGATTATGCCCAAAAACGAAGTTAACTCTCCCATTCGGATATGCAACCTACCCTGAAAATTGAAAGTATCAATCTCCTTTAGTTCGAAAGTTATAGAGGCAGCGGTCACCCATCTACTGAACTCACACAAGGCTGCTCGAATCTCCAACAATATTTAACCGATCATGTTAAAACTTGAAACTTGGCAGTAGAGTTAGGATCTGAAGACTCTTGCAAAATTTCAGCAATTTCAGACTAATAGTTACTGATATATAGATTTTTTTTTTAATTTTCAATGATTTCTAAAAAATTTTCCATAAATACTATCCTCACCAAATTTTGCAAGAATTTTTGCGTTGGTATTCTACAACTGATAACCATGTTTCAATTCAATCGGTTTAGTATTTTTCGAGTTCATGAGGAGAAAAAAAACAACCAAATTTTAGATGGTTATAACTCTAAAACCGTTAGGCCGATTATGCTTATAAACAAACTCAAATGTCGTGTTCAGATGCACATCATAACCTGAAAACTTCAAGCCGCTATCTCTTTTCGTTCTCAAGTTATCGTGACAACAAAAATATTTTTCAATAATTTTTAAAAAAATTTCTAGCCATACGATTCTCACAAAATTTCACAAACGTGCTTAGGTGCATATTCTACAACTACTCACCAAGTTTCAATTCGATCTGATTCATATTGGTTAAAAACATAATTATTACTCGGAAACCATTATGCTCATTAACGAACTTGTCCGTCGTATTGGAATGCGCCACCTACCCTGAAAATTTCAAGTCGCTAGCTCTTTTCGTTCTCAAGTTATCGTGGCAACGGCCGGATGGCCGGCCGGGCAGAATGAAATTTGACCTCGAATTCTTCATTGGGGAGTCGAACCAAATCGTTTGAGACCATTATCGTAAAAAAATTCGAAAGTTGCAGACATTTGGGCAAAATGATAACGCGATGTTCCCCAGAACATACGCGCAAAAATTGAAATTATCAGTGGAATCATGTGAATATTTCCTGATTTGATCACTATAGACAGTGATTGCGAATATCACAAATAATAGTTTATGTGGCATCTCTGAGAGCTCATCATCAGAGGTGAATAACATTTTCCCTAGTAGCTCGCCATAGGCAGTGATTGTGATTATCACAAATATGTCTTCATGTGAAAACGCAGGGGCCTCACTATGAGAGCTAAATTAGATTGTTCCCATTTGGTACACAATATGAGATATTAGAAAATTTCCACATTGTCGTTGAGCCCATCCCAGACGGTGGACATTTGGACCATATATATAGCTCTCTTCTTCAACCTCCCAGAGAGGTAACAAAAGTCCTCACATTCTCCTAGCAAGAAATCGCCGAGATATCTCTGGGAGCTCTCTGTGTTGCCTGGAATTTGTCCCACAACTTTCTTTGCAATAGCAAATCTGATCAGTCCAATTTCCATGACGTTTTCACACATTGGGGCCGGTATATCTTGATACTCTGTATATTAAACAGCTAAATTATCATTCTAGGGCTTCTAGATCGATACCTACCAAATGCTCCTCCTCTTCGCGAACTCCAGACAAACGTTTCAGTGGTTCTTGCCAATTCACATGTGAGTATCGAACCGGCAAGACCATACGTCCCAAACATGATCCAGATAGGCGGTTTTCACGTTCAAGATACGAAACCGCTTGCTGAAGAGTTCAAGAGGTTCTTGGACGATGCCAAGCAGGGAGCCATACTGTTTTCTCTAGGAGGAAACGTTCAAGTCGCCATGATACAAGAAGAAAAACGCAAGGCTATTCTCAAAGTACTGGGGGAGTTGGCACCGATGAAAGTTATATTCAAATCTGAATTGGTACATGAGAACGTACCCAAGAATATTATGGTGAAGTCATGGGTACCTCAAGCAGACATTTTGGGTGAGTTGTGTAATCTGTACCATTCAGTGATAATATTGTTCTGCTTGCTCGTACCACTATGCTTTCGGGCAAGTGTCTCGTTTTTTTCTGGGTGTCTGGTTTTTTTTCTGGGTTTTCTCTCCCAAACTCTGAAAAATATCTATAAAATAAAAAAATAATTATTTTGTGATTTGCTTCTGCGTAAGAAACATAAGATATTTGTCAGAAGCAATCAATTGAACAATGTTGCCTAGCAAATAACAACGTCACAACATCAACGAAGAAACAACTATATCGTAACGTTTCGGAGTCTATATCAGACTCCTTCTTCAGACGCTTAACGAAAAAATCTTCAGAACTATTTTGTTGATTGTTATTCTGAGATTCGAGAATTGTCACATTGACAGTATTTGAAAATCATAGCTAACATTGTTTTACTTTGTATAGAAATTTCCAAGTTCCACCTCCTTTTTCAATAAATTCAGCCAAATATGGTCAATACCAATTGAGGAATTTGCAAAATTGCATTCTCTGTTCAATAAAATACAAGTTGATTCCTTAAGTTTCCTTTTAAAATAATCAGTTTCTGTCATCAGACTCCTTGTATTACTCCAATCCATCATGTGATCTCCTTGAATTGTACATACATGTTCTGCAATTTTTGATTTCTGTATGTCTCTATTTCTCAAGTTATTCTTATGCTCTGACTTTCTTACTTCTAGTGGTCTTGATGTTTCTCCTGTGTACGATTTACCTCAAATACAAGGAATATTATATACACAGTTTTTGATTTTTGTTTTTCATTTATAGGTTTTGTCTTCGTTAATAAAGACCTGAGATCATTTTGTGTTTTGAAGACGGTTCTTATATTGAACTTAGAACCGATTCTTCTGATTTTTTTCAGAAAGGCCACGAATATAAGAGATCACATTCAGCATATTGGGTTGCTGTTCTTGTTGATTATTCTGTTGACTTGGAATTTTTTTTATAATAATTTTTTATAATGCTTGTGGCTTTTACTTGATCCATATTAACTCAATGAAAAATTTTATACGATTTACACTTATTTATTCAATATTGTGACGCGTCTCGTCGACACAGCGACTTCATCAGACTACATCATACTGTATGTACAGTCGTACTGTCGGACAGTATGATGTAGTCTGATGAAGTCGCTGTGTCGACGAAACGCGTCACAATATTGAATAAATAAGTGTAAATCGTATATAATTTTTCATTGAGTCAAGACTTGGAATTTGGAAAAATGATTTCATGTCATGTGTATGGCCAGAACCGACCAAATGTTTTCGAAGATATTTCATTTGATATATTGACATGTTACTGATATTAATAATTTTTTTCGCTCGAGAGGAAAAACTTCTTATAGACCCGCCCTGAGAGAGTCCGCTTCTCTCAGGATTGTGAGACTCCAGATGTTGATTGGTTACTCACTTAAAAACCTCTCGCACGTTCCTTGGAGTAGTTCTTCGTCCTGCCCTTACAGCGTCCCCTAACAAAAGAGATGAGCTGCAAGCGGCCTTCATAGTTGACGGGACCTGATGATTCTAAGTGATCCGAGCAACACCGCTTTCTGCATTCTGTGTGCTAAATCCTCTGCCAGGGATTTGCAGGCCGGAATAATCTTCAATTCGTTCACGTAGTTCGCTCTCATTCCGCCTAGGCATCCTATGATTAGTACGACCATCCTAACCTTGGATACAGGATCCACAGTTCGAACATTAAATTCTTGTATTTTCCCTCTTTTGTTCTTCTTTCATAACCACATTATTTTCTGCGGGGGAGGAAAATTCGACGACAAACAATTCCTTGAGTTCTTTGTCCAGCAGAAGTATATCTGGCTTTATGGCGTGGATCTGCCGAGTTGTTGGAATCGCATAGTTCCAGTAGATACGAGCTCTGTCATTTTCAACAACTGCTTCAATCTCCAGAGACACATATGGTAGCACTGATTCGTTATCTATACCATAAACCTCTCTCAGATGGAAATAGGAAATTCGGAGTGCCGCATTGTGTCTTTCCACATATCCTGACGGGTCATGGACTCTGCAAGTAGTCATAAGGTGTCTTATAGTTTCCTGCTGACTGTGTTATGCTCTGCAAGTTGTTGGGGTGTTCATGATGTTCTTTTAATAACATCTGGTATTTATAACCCCATCTTGACAGGCCATAATAAATCCCTCTGTTTCTGACTTGAGCCCAGCTGACTTCAAACAGACGAAGGATAGTTCTTCCGACAGGCCTTGCTCTTTCGAACTCCTGAAATATATGGAGTGCAGGTGTTTACTCATGTGATCTTCGAGTAGTGTCTTCAGTTATGCCGGTCTTAGCTCTTTGCCAACTCTTCTTTGATCTGTTGGCCTGCTAGCTCATGATCGATGGATATTCCAGTTAGACTGAGCATCTCCAAAGCTCTCTTACCAGCCCTAATTGGAAAGCTCTTTGGTGTCTAATTTCACAATGAACCACCATTTTCAGAAGCGGGTCTTCACTTCTCAATATCCTTATTGCCATTTCCAAGGTTTGTGGATAGTGTTGGTATTCCAAACTCGGCAAACCTCTGCCTCCCTGCGTTCGTGGAAGGTATATCCTTTGAATCGAGCAGTTGGGATGCAGGCTACGGTTCTTGTTCATCACTTTACGAGTGGTTCTGTCTAGCTCGATAATTTCATTCACTGTCCAGTTAACTATCCCGAATGAGTAGGTGATTATCAGGACATCCAAGCTGTGCGTAGCAGATACTTTAACTTCTAATAAATATATTTCTGAAGTCAAATGGTCGCGATGTGAGTTGTAAGCGAAAATGATCTGAAACGATTATGCTGAACCCACTCTAACTTCTCATACATTTTCGCAGCATTTTCTATGTAACGGCTTTTTTCTAGCACATCCAAACGTAAAACTGTTCATTAGTCACGGAGGCATGGGTGGTAATACAGAAAGCGTGTACCATGGTGTGCCGATTTTGGGTATGCCATTCTTCGGCGATCAAAAGATGAACACAGATGAAGCTCTCGTCTCAGGTTACGCACAGGTAATACTGCCAGCAGATATCACTGAAGAACTCTTCAGAGAGAAGATCAAGGAACTGCTGACAAATCCCAGGTGAGATTCAGTGTTGTAATATTTTTGGGCGCAGCGTGCTATCATTTCGCCCAAATGTCTGTAATGTTCGAATTTTTTGCCGAAAAAGGTTTCAAATGGTTATAATCATTGAAGGATAATGTGGGGGTATATTCATCATTAAATGGTTTTTTTCTGGGTTTCCTCTCCCAAACTCTGAAAAATATCTATAAAATAAAAAATTAATTATTTTGTGATTTGCTTCAGCGTAAGAATCACAAGATATTTGAAGAAATCAATCGATCAATGTTGCCTAACAAATAACAACGAAACAACATCAACAAGATAATGTTTCAGAGTTTGGGAGAGAAAACTCAGAAAGAATAGTATATTCTAAAACAAGTTGTAGAATGGGCTCCTATTAAAACACGAATGCGAAATTCGAAAACGAGCGACGAAGGAGCGAGTTTTCGAACGCATGAGTGTTGTAATTGCCTTCTTCAACGAGTATTAGACGATATTTTCTCTATTTCAGACAAGTTTTGTACAATACTGTTGAAATTTAATGAAAAATTCGGATTATACATCCTAGTTACTTTTGTATTGTATCTTGGTTGTTGGTGTGACTGTTACGAAAGTTGTCAGATTACGGAATTTGAATTTGAAACGTACGTAGGGCATGAAGATCAGATTTAAAACATTTTCCTAATAGCATGAATGATTCAAAATTAGCAAGAAGGAAATCTCTAGTACCATATTTTTCAATGAAAATAAAGCTTCTCCTCAACAATTATTTCTCTATATCCAGATTAGATTGTATTGTCAATTGACGTGTGTTGAAATTTGATAGGATCGAATGTCAGTGCTGACTACCACAAAACAAAAAATATAACTAGAAACAATGCGGGAATGAGTTCATTCCAGCACTGTTTTCAGTGCTGGAATGGACTCATTACGATACTGAAATAGAGAAACCATTTAATCAAATGGTTAGGTTCGACTCACTGATGAAGCATTTGAGGTAAAATTTGATTCTCTCCGGCCGGTCGTTACTACGATAACTTTCAGGGTAGGTGGCGCGTCCAAATGCAAACGGACAAGTTGTTAATGGGCATAATCGGCCCGACGGTTTCCGAGTACTAAGTTTGTTTTCAACCAATACCTCAGTGCTATTTCAAGAAATCTAATGTTCAAATGTTCAAAATTTCTCTCGAATTTCAGATATACGCAGAATGTAAAACGCAGATCTAGTTTGATGAAGGAACAACCTGTGAAACCCATGGATAACGCGGCATTCTGGATAGAACACGTCATCAAATTTGGAGGTGGACGTCATCTTCAAAATGCTGGAGCTCATTTGGCGTGGTACCAACTGTATATGATTGATATTTATGTTTTCTGCACCGTAGTTTTAATTTTATTGTCAGTAATCAATATTTATGTCATCAAATTATCATTAAGACTGATGAAGAGACTGTTTAATAGGAGAAAGTCAAATGAGAAATCTGGAAAGAAGGTGAAGAAGTCTTGAACTGATCTGTATGTATGTTTTTGAATAAGATAACATAAAGTCATATTAAGTTTAATTCATTTAAATGTCATCTCCACTTTACAGATTCATAATATTTAACAAAGATTTTGTAACTTTTGTAAAATATCCCAAATACAACATTATTTAAAATCTTAGTTAATTTTCCGTTTCATTCTCTACTGAGATTATTTGGGAATATATAAAAATTTGGATGTGACATCGTCTTATCCCTAAACTATATTGGTGTCCATAAAATTATCACGAATGTGGGGAAAGTTAGGGCTTCACGCGAGAGCGGGAATTTTCTCGTCTCGTCTCGTTCTCGTCTCGTAAAAGCGAGACGAGACGAGACGAGACGTTTTCAAAAATATTATAGGCGATACCAAGACCACATACAGCGCAACACGAGTCTCGTTTTTGGTCTCGTTAAATTTTTTGTATGAAGTTTTATATTCGACTCGACTTTTTTCACACCCACAGAAAACAATTGAATATGAAGAGTTGCCACTATAATTCCAATATATTTTGTCCATATTATGCTTCGACCGTTCTAGAAATACACGATTTTTTAGAAGATTATTAATTCGTTATGACCTTGCGATAATTGAGATTATTTTTCAAGAAAAAATAGAATTCACAACCATAAAAACGGATGCCATTATGAATTCAATACTTAACGGACAACTTTTTTTGCCCCTAAATCAATGCTTTGAAAAATTTCGTTCTATCTGAACATCTGGAGAAATGTATTCTCTTGTGCTCCTTGTAGTGAAGATGTGAACAATTATTGTATACATCTGTGGAACTACGTATAATAAAACTGGTGAAGAAATAAAAAATTGGTTCAAGCCCTGTGGACAGGAGCTTTCTGGCGCTCTAGTTCAAACAGACAAATTATATCTCCGAAAGTATTGGTTTCTCAGAGTTGAGAATTATATCAATTTATTCTTATGATAGAACTGCATCATAAAGGAAATTCAATTCAAATAATAGTTCATTTATCTAGATTAAATGAGCAATCTGAGAATGAGAACTGCACCATGGAAGAAACCAAATTAAAATAGCTGAAATGAATTTGACTCTCTCATATAAAACAGGATCAAATGTACGAGTACACAGATCATATAATAAAGCTTAGATAGAATAATTATAGCATTCTGTGAAAACATAGAAGTACGATTCATTATTGAAATTTAGAACTTCATATTAGCAGAAATTGAAATCAAACATCATAGAAGAATTTAAATTCAACAAGGGTGCCAAAAATTATCAATCCAAAACCAATAGACGAATTCTACCCAACAACGAACTCATCCGAGTTATTCATTCCTCAATTATATGATGAACGATAATATAGAGGGTGTCCCAAAAATACCACGCGAAAGTGACACTGGAGATAGATTGGCATTAGGTCTATCAGATAGCATCAACATGACCTCAGTAAAAGTCCGCTGGTTTTCGAGATATCACCATTGTTGCGTCCCATGACTTCACATGTTGGGAAGCGCTCATTTGTATTTCTAAACAAAGCAGCTCGCTTGTAAAACTTAAATGTTTTGGGTTAACTGGTTTATTTTTGCATGGGTGGTCTCACCCTTGAAATTAATATTTTCCATGAAAAGATAATTGCAAGTAAAATATCTTGTAATACTTCAATCCTTGTAGAAGTATTTATGACCTATTTCCTGTGAAATATTGATAAAATGCATACAACAACTAACACATGGCCAGAGCTGTGAGTCCTTTGTCTAGATTCAAACCCATACAAAAATCTAGCATTTTCCGATTAGATCGCGCCACGGCTTTGGCTATTCACTAAATCGAGGGCTTAGATTCCGAATCTGTAATTAGTTTTTCCGTATCTCGATTAATTTTGGTAATATGGCGAAAAATCCGACTGATTAGTCCATTTTCCGGAGGTAGAGCCAGAAATTGCGACTTTTTTCGTCATTGCTCCGAAACTAATCGAGATACGGAAAATCTAATTACAGATTCGTGATCTGCGTGCCCGATTTAGTGAATAACCAAAGCCGCGTCGACCTAATCGGAAAATTGTAGATTTTTGTATGTGTTGGATACTAGAGAAAACTTTTTGGCGTTTGACGGATTCGCTCATTAACTAATATTTTCCGAACGGATAGAGATACAGAAAAAATAGATACATAAATCTAAACGTCGTCAACCGACCAATCATCGGGGAATATCGAGATGTGAAAATCATAGATTTCGGACGGGGAAGAAGAATTTTCCTTCGATTCCGGGTCAAAAATATTTCTAAGTGCCGACCCAAAAAATTTTTTTCATGGTATAACGATACGGAGCTCGTGTATGATTAAATCAAGGTCGCTGATCACGAATATGTAATTAGTTTTTCCCTAAGTGGCGTACTTTGGGAAAATTTTCACTTAAAGTGATAAAATTGACGAAAATAAGTCAATTTTCAAACTTTCCACCACCCAAAAAAATTGGAGTAGGGTGTTGTTGAATTTGTACGTCATATTTGGATCCTTTATCTATCGAATCATACGAACAATAAATGTCCAGGTCGTACGCTTCGGAAATTATGATTTTTTTCCCGAGGGTCTATTTTTCGGAAAATTCTTTCCGCGATATTTTCTCGGAAAATTTTTGTAATAAATATCTGATGGTAGATTCGGAATCTACGGCCCCGAATCTATAAGAATAAGTACCCGTTTCATAGTTTTGCGTCAAAAAATTTTTCTCGAAAAATGGGATTTTTTCAAGGCTAATGTATTAAAAAATTGCCAAAATTTGACTGGTCTCTGATTTCGATGCAAATTACGTCATTTACTAATTCGGGACCGTAGATTACGAATATATGATCGGATTTTTCATTAGAGAATTTTCCGCGGAAATACCGCCAAATGAATTTTCCGAAAAACAGACCCTTGGGAAAAAAATCATAATTTCTGAATAGTACGGTCCGGAGATTTTCTGTTTAGATTATTCAGTAGATAAAGGATCCATATATGAGGGCAAAAATCAACAACACCTTACTCCGATTTTTTTGGGCGGTGAGAACTTCCAAAATTGACCTATTTTCGTCCATTTTTTCACTCTAAGTGAAAATTTTCCCAAAGTACGCCACTTAGGGAAAAACTAATTGCATATTCGTGATCAGCGACCTCGATTTAACTAGACACGAGCTCCGTATCGATATACCATGAAAAAAATTTTTTGGGTCTGCACTATTTTTGACCCGGAATCGAAGGAAAATTCTTCTTTCCCGTCCGAAATCTATGATTTTCACATCTCGATATCTCGATAATTTTCCCCGATGATTGGTCGGTGGACGACGTTTAGATTTATGTATCTATTTCCTCTGTATCTCTATCCGTTCGGAAAATATTAGGAAATGAGTAAATCCGTTAAACGCCAAAAAGTTTTCTCTAGTATCTAACCCAGGGGTCACCAATTAGTTTCATTGGAGGTCCGTTCACAAAATCTGTATATCTGTCGCGGGTCGTTGATAGCATTATGATGGCATAAGAATTTGACTAGCCGTTAATCTAAATCCAATATCTATAATTAGTTAATAAAACGAAAAGTTATCTGAATTTTTTTAATCAAGAATACATGTTTTCTGGAAAAATGGTCCGCAAAAAAAAGGTTCGCGATCCGCATCCGGACCGCGGTCCGCCATTTGGTGACCCCTGGTCTAGACTATTCGAAGACCCCTAGTCTGTGAAAGTCGGACCGGTTTCCATGTTACAAAACAATGAATGTGGGAGCGAGATAGTCGATAAGGGTTTTGGTTTTTTTTAATAAGTAGCAATTCTAGTTCTGATGAATTGGTAGTGTTGTATCATTTTGAAAAGGGCATGAAATGGACCAGTTTTTGCGATTATTTGTCAATTCAGTCTGATATAATTTTTTTTCACAGCAGTCAGTCAAACTTAATTTAACGTTTTAACTTCGGCATAAAATACAACAAGTTAGACATTTTTTGAAGGATTTTGTTCTAGTTGTCGGTGAAGTTATTACTTCATTGTTTAAAGCAACTATTCAGGATAGCCTAGGTAAAAAAAAACATGAGTTTGAAGTAATTTCTAGCAATGCTAGGCGATAAAAGACCGAAAACTGGAGATTTTTAAAAAATACACAAAAGTGGTGATATCTTGAAAACCAGCGGACTTTTACTGAGGTCATGTTGATGCTATCTGATAGACCTAATGCCAATCTATCTCCAGTGTCACTTTCACGTGGTATTTTTGGGACACCCTGTATATCTTTCCTCAAATATACAATATTCCAGTTTTGTTTTTAGTGGAGATATTCTGAACTCAATATTATTAACTTACCATTACCATTCCCATCATCATATGGATTGACCATCGGCATAAAAATATCAACCAACAAAAAGTATGATATTATATTATCATTCTCATATTTATACGATTGCTCGAATGAAGCAACGTCATGTCTCAAGAGAATAAGTTGACATTATAACAATTCATAGAATACCCACATAATAATTCTATCATTCTGTGAAAACGTAGAAATACGATTTACATTGAAATATTGAAAAATCATATCTCCGAAAGTATTAGCTTGTTAGAGTTGAAAATGATATGAATGGATTTTTATGATAAAACTGCCTATTAAAAAAAAAATAATTTGGAATTTGTTTAGTAAAAAAAAAATTTTTTTTTGTTACTCCGAAACCATCTGTCCGATTTTGCCCACTAACGAACTTAGCCGAGATATTTATCCCCCAAACCTACTCTGAAAATTTCAACTCTCTAGCTCATTCCGTTCGGGAGTTATCGTGCCTACGGCCGGACCGGCCGGAAGGCCGGACAGAATGAATTTCGAGCACGGATTCTTGATCAGTGAGTCAAACCAAATCGTTCAAGACCATTTTCATCGAAATATTGGAAAATTACAGACATTTGGGCAAATTGATAAGCACTCAGTTCCGAGGAACTAGAGCGCCAAAAATGAAGCCCACTGGGAAGTTATTCTTTGAGAACTATACCAAATTGTTCAATTCTATTAGAAAATGTATCGACATCAATAGCCTATTCAAAACATCAACAAAACTTTCGAAATATTGGAATCAAAATATTTTACAGTGGTGGAGAGTGATGAAAAAGTTCTTCCTACACTTTCCAAGATGGCCGATGATTTATTAATGGCTATATCCGTACCTGTTGAAAGATTATTTTCCACAGCAGGTATGATCATGGCAAAAACACGTACATCATTGAAAAATGATGTGATGCAATCGTGAATATGTTTGAATTCTTGGTCATCGAGTAATTTAAAAGTTGAAATTATCAGTGTCTAAAATTAAAAATAATATGTACATGTACAAATATTTTTGTATAAGAGCGTAATAAATATAGCTTTACAAAATTATTCATTATTGTATACCATTTTGTTCATATATCATAATATTTATTATCGTTATTCTGAATTAAGCGAGACGAGACGGGAGAACTGATAACGAGACGAGAACGAGACTTAATTTTTTGGGAATTGGCGGGAGCGAGACGAGATTTATTATACTCTCGCGTACTCTCGTCTCGTGTGAAGCCCTAAGGAATGAATGAAATGAATTTGACTCTCTCATATAAAACAGGATCAAATGTACGAGTACACAGATCATATAATAAAGCTTAGATAGAATAATTATAGCATTCTGTGAAAACATAGAAGTACGATTCATTATTGAAATTTAGAACTTCATATTAGCAGAAATTGAAATCAAACATCATAGAAGAATTTAAATTCAACAAGGGTGCCAAAAATTATCAATCCAAAACCAATAGACGAATTCTACCCAACAACGAACTCATCCGAGTTATTCATTCCTCAATTATATGATGAACGATAATATAGAGGGTGTCCCAAAAATACCACGCGAAAGTGACACTGGAGATAGATTGGCATTAGGTCTATCAGATAGCATCAACATGACCTCAGTAAAAGTCCGCTGGTTTTCGAGATATCACCATTGTTGCGTCCCATGACTTCACATGTTGGGAAGCGCTCATTTGTATTTCTAAACAAAGCAGCTCGCTTGTAAAACTTAAATGTTTTGGGTTAACTGGTTTATTTTTGCATGGGTGGTCTCACCCTTGAAATTAATATTTTCCATGAAAAGATAATTGCAAGTAAAATATCTTGTAATACTTCAATCCTTGTAGAAGTATTTATGACCTATTTCCTGTGAAATATTGATAAAATGCATACAACAACTAACACATGGCCAGAGCTGTGAGTCCTTTGTCTAGATTCAAACCCATACAAAAATCTAGCATTTTCCGATTAGATCGCGCCACGGCTTTGGCTATTCACTAAATCGAGGGCTTAGATTCCGAATCTGTAATTAGTTTTTCCGTATCTCGATTAATTTTGGTAATATGGCGAAAAATCCGACTGATTAGTCCATTTTCCGGAGGTAGAGCCAGAAATTGCGACTTTTTTCGTCATTGCTCCGAAACTAATCGAGATACGGAAAATCTAATTACAGATTCGTGATCTGCGTGCCCGATTTAGTGAATAACCAAAGCCGCGTCGACCTAATCGGAAAATTGTAGATTTTTGTATGTGTTGGATACTAGAGAAAACTTTTTGGCGTTTGACGGATTCGCTCATTAACTAATATTTTCCGAACGGATAGAGATACAGAAAAAATAGATACATAAATCTAAACGTCGTCAACCGACCAATCATCGGGGAATATCGAGATGTGAAAATCATAGATTTCGGACGGGGAAGAAGAATTTTCCTTCGATTCCGGGTCAAAAATATTTCTAAGTGCCGACCCAAAAAATTTTTTTCATGGTATAACGATACGGAGCTCGTGTATGATTAAATCAAGGTCGCTGATCACGAATATGTAATTAGTTTTTCCCTAAGTGGCGTACTTTGGGAAAATTTTCACTTAAAGTGATAAAATTGACGAAAATAAGTCAATTTTCAAACTTTCCACCACCCAAAAAAATTGGAGTAGGGTGTTGTTGAATTTGTACGTCATATTTGGATCCTTTATCTATCGAATCATACGAACAATAAATGTCCAGGTCGTACGCTTCGGAAATTATGATTTTTTTCCCGAGGGTCTATTTTTCGGAAAATTCTTTCCGCGATATTTTCTCGGAAAATTTTTGTAATAAATATCTGATGGTAGATTCGGAATCTACGGCCCCGAATCTATAAGAATAAGTACCCGTTTCATAGTTTTGCGTCAAAAAATTTTTCTCGAAAAATGGGATTTTTTCAAGGCTAATGTATTAAAAAATTGCCAAAATTTGACTGGTCTCTGATTTCGATGCAAATTACGTCATTTACTAATTCGGGACCGTAGATTACGAATATATGATCGGATTTTTCATTAGAGAATTTTCCGCGGAAATACCGCCAAATGAATTTTCCGAAAAACAGACCCTTGGGAAAAAAATCATAATTTCTGAATAGTACGGTCCGGAGATTTTCTGTTTAGATTATTCAGTAGATAAAGGATCCATATATGAGGGCAAAAATCAACAACACCTTACTCCGATTTTTTTGGGCGGTGAGAACTTCCAAAATTGACCTATTTTCGTCCATTTTTTCACTCTAAGTGAAAATTTTCCCAAAGTACGCCACTTAGGGAAAAACTAATTGCATATTCGTGATCAGCGACCTCGATTTAACTAGACACGAGCTCCGTATCGATATACCATGAAAAAAATTTTTTGGGTCTGCACTATTTTTGACCCGGAATCGAAGGAAAATTCTTCTTTCCCGTCCGAAATCTATGATTTTCACATCTCGATATCTCGATAATTTTCCCCGATGATTGGTCGGTGGACGACGTTTAGATTTATGTATCTATTTCCTCTGTATCTCTATCCGTTCGGAAAATATTAGGAAATGAGTAAATCCGTTAAACGCCAAAAAGTTTTCTCTAGTATCTAACCCAGGGGTCACCAATTAGTTTCATTGGAGGTCCGTTCACAAAATCTGTATATCTGTCGCGGGTCGTTGATAGCATTATGATGGCATAAGAATTTGACTAGCCGTTAATCTAAATCCAATATCTATAATTAGTTAATAAAACGAAAAGTTATCTGAATTTTTTTAATCAAGAATACATGTTTTCTGGAAAAATGGTCCGCAAAAAAAAGGTTCGCGATCCGCATCCGGACCGCGGTCCGCCATTTGGTGACCCCTGGTCTAGACTATTCGAAGACCCCTAGTCTGTGAAAGTCGGACCGGTTTCCATGTTACAAAACAATGAATGTGGGAGCGAGATAGTCGATAAGGGTTTTGGTTTTTTTTAATAAGTAGCAATTCTAGTTCTGATGAATTGGTAGTGTTGTATCATTTTGAAAAGGGCATGAAATGGACCAGTTTTTGCGATTATTTGTCAATTCAGTCTGATATAATTTTTTTTCACAGCAGTCAGTCAAACTTAATTTAACGTTTTAACTTCGGCATAAAATACAACAAGTTAGACATTTTTTGAAGGATTTTGTTCTAGTTGTCGGTGAAGTTATTACTTCATTGTTTAAAGCAACTATTCAGGATAGCCTAGGTAAAAAAAACATGAGTTTGAAGTAATTTCTAGCAATGCTAGGCGATAAAAGACCGAAAACTGGAGATTTTTAAAAAATACACAAAAGTGGTGATATCTTGAAAACCAGCGGACTTTTACTGAGGTCATGTTGATGCTATCTGATAGACCTAATGCCAATCTATCTCCAGTGTCACTTTCACGTGGTATTTTTGGGACACCCTGTATATCTTTCCTCAAATATACAATATTCCAGTTTTGTTTTTAGTGGAGATATTCTGAACTCAATATTATTAACTTACCATTACCATTCCCATCATCATATGGATTGACCATCGGCATAAAAATATCAACCAACAAAAAGTATGATATTATATTATCATTCTCATATTTATACGATTGCTCGAATGAAGCAACGTCATGTCTCAAGAGAATAAGTTGACATTATAACAATTCATAGAATACCCACATAATAATTCTATCATTCTGTGAAAACGTAGAAATACGATTTACATTGAAATATTGAAAAATCATATCTCCGAAAGTATTAGCTTGTTAGAGTTGAAAATGATATGAATGGATTTTTATGATAAAACTGCCTATTAAAAAAAAAATAATTTGGAATTTGTTTAGTAAAAAAAAAATTTTTTTTTGTTACTCCGAAACCATCTGTCCGATTTTGCCCACTAACGAACTTAGCCGAGATATTTATCCCCCAAACCTACTCTGAAAATTTCAACTCTCTAGCTCATTCCGTTCGGGAGTTATCGTGCCTACGGCCGGACCGGCCGGAAGGCCGGACAGAATGAATTTCGAGCACGGATTCTTGATCAGTGAGTCAAACCAAATCGTTCAAGACCATTTTCATCGAAATATTGGAAAATTACAGACATTTGGGCAAATTGATAAGCACTCAGTTCCGAGGAACTAGAGCGCCAAAAATGAAGCCCACTGGGAAGTTATTCTTTGAGAACTATACCAAATTGTTCAATTCTATTAGAAAATGTATCGACATCAATAGCCTATTCAAAACATCAACAAAACTTTCGAAATATTGGAATCAAAATATTTTACAGTGGTGGAGAGTGATGAAAAAGTTCTTCCTACACTTTCCAAGATGGCCGATGATTTATTAATGGCTATATCCGTACCTGTTGAAAGATTATTTTCCACAGCAGGTATGATCATGGCAAAAACACGTACATCATTGAAAAAAATGGGTTCAAGCCCTGTGGACAGGAGCTTTCTGGCGCTCTAGTTCAAACAGACAAATTATATCTCCGAAAGTATTGGTTTCTCAGAGTTGGGAATTATATCAATGTATTCATATAATAGAACTGCATCCTAAAGGAAATTCAATTCAGATAATAGTTTATTAATCAAGATTAAATGAGCAATCATGAGAATGAGAAAAGCACCATGGAAGAAATCAAATTAAATCTGGCCAATTTTGCCCAATAACGAACATAACCGAGATATTCATCTCCCTAAACTACTCTGAAAATTTCAAGTACCTACCTCATTCCGTTCGAGAGTTATATCTATGTCTATGGATGAAAAGCAGTCTCACTACTCTCAGATCTCTTACTTCATGTTCAGTTCCGAAATGTAAGAATTTTTGAGAAAAACTAATATCGGAGCAAACAACTGAGATTTAACTCACTTCGCTCACAATTCTTCGATTGATTACTTCAGGAACATCATTTGACATTATGACAATTCATATTCATACATAGAATAATATCATTCTGTGACAACCATAGATTAAAGGTCTTTAATCTATGGTGACAACGTTGAAATACGATTTATTATTGAAATTTTGAAAAATCATATCTGAGATTTTTCTCACTTCGCTCACAATTCTTCGATTGATTAGTCTCAGGAACATCATTTGACATTATGACAATTCATATTCATACATAGAATAATATTATTCTGTGACAACGTTGAAATACGATTTATTATTGACATTTTGAAAAATCATATCTCCGAAAGTATTAGCTTGTTAGAGTTAAAAATGATATGATTGGATTCTCATGATAAAACTTTTTATTAAAAAAAATTTAATTTGGAATTTGTTTCGTAAAAAAAAAATTTTTTTTTTGTTACTCCGAAACCGTTTGTCCGATTTTGCCCAATAACGAACTTAGCCGAGATATTTATCCCCCAAACCTACTCTGAAAATTTCAACTCTCTAGCTCATTCCGTTCGAGAGTTATCGTGCCTACGGCCGGCCGGACCGGCCGGCCGGCCGGCCGGCCGGCCGGACCGGCCGGACAGAATGAATTTCGACCACGGATTCTTGATCAGTGAGTCGAACCAAATCGTTTAAGACCATTTTCATCGAAATATTCGAAAATTACAGACATTTGGGCAAATTGATAAGCACTCAGTTCCGAGGAACTAGAGCGCCAAAAATGATGTGATGCAATCGTGAATATGTTTGAATTCTTGGTCATCGAGTAATTTAAAAGTTGAAATTATCAGTGTCTAAAATTAAAAATAATATGTACATGTACAAATATTTTTGTATAAGAGCGTAATAAATATAGCTTTACAAAATTATTCATTATTGTATACCATTTTGTTCATATATCATAATATTTATTATCGTTATTCTGAATTAAGCGAGACGAGACGGGAGAACTGATAACGAGACGAGAACGAGACTTAATTTTTTGGGAATTGGCGGGAGCGAGACGAGATTTATTATACTCTCGCGTACTCTCGTCTCGTGTGAAGCCCTAAGGAAAGTTAAGAATGGATTCGAATTCTGAAAAATTCTATATACTTAGGCCTTGAAGATATGGAAAATTACTAAAAAAGTAACTACACTCTTGTCCACTATAGTTTTGTCATCGGAGATATGTTTCGGAAACAAAGTTTCCATCTTCAAAGACTAAGCGTTACTAAATTACAGTTTAGTATGGGTTGACATTATACCCTTAGTCCTAAACCGATGAGAATAATGAATTGTTAATGGGGGTTAGATAATTATTGAGTAAAATATCTTTTCTCTTCTACATCTTGATTCCTTCAAGTGTTCCTAAGTACAATTTATTGGAATTTTTCAATAATTTGACCGAATTTTCTGAAATTGGGTGGCCAGTTGTTAAGACGTGATTTGCAACAGTATATTTATTGTTGTTTTTCCTAATGTATCCCGTACACTGTTTATACCGTGTGAGAATGTTTCTGGTTGTTTGACCGACGTAGCACTTGTTACAATCGGAACATTTAATTTTATATTTAGCTGATTTTAACATGTCCAGAGTTTTATCAAATGAATTCCTAGAAAATTTCCTAGAGAATTAAACAACCCATACTGGATTGTAGAAAATTTTTGCATGCTTTAGTAACGCTTCGTTGTTGAAGCTGGAAATTTTGTTTCCGAAACATAAATATGTCAGACGACGAAAACTGTAGTGAATAAGAGTTAAGTTACTTGTGTAGGGTTCATAATAAGTACACAGTGAACTCAAACTAGAAGAAATGGGAAATGTCTATAAATCCCAGAGAAGAGGTGATGTTCATAGAATAAACTAGTTGGAACTGCAAAGTGATATTTTGAACGTTGGAAGATAGCTAAAGAGTATGTGCAAAAATTATAACGCGAAGTAAGTCTTACTTCTCGTTATTCGGGACATACAATATTTGCACAAACTGACATATTTTTATAGACCAAAGTAAGTAGATATAGATAAAATAGTATTACTCAAAATACAGAAAATACGAAATATACAATTTTTGATTATCTTCTAGGTAGCTCTAATATTTGGAATAGCAGGAGCCTGTAGACGAGATGAGCTTGTCCGAATGAAAGTTCAGGATATAGAAGATTTCGGTTCAAAAATACTGGTAAAGATACTAGAAACAAAAACAAATAAACCTAGATCATTTATCATTAACGAAACCTATTTAAATGTTTATAGAAAGTACGTATCATTTAGGCCTAATGATTTTGAAAATCCTAGATTTTTTATTTAAATTCAACAAGGGAAAAGGATGAAGACAGTCATTGGAATGAATCAATTTGGAAAAATGCCGCAAATTGTTGCAAGTTATTTACAGTTGCCAAATCCGACAGAATATACAAGGCATTGTTTCCGAAGATCATCGGCAACACATTTGGTAGATGTTGGAGTTGATATTCTTTCTATAAAGCGCCACGGAGGATGGAAATCTTCCAATGTGGCGGAAGAATATATTGACCAATCATTTAATAATGAAGTAGAAGTGTCAAATAAAATATTCAACACCCCTGCCTCTACTTCAAATAAAAATGATCGAAACGAGATAAACCAAACAATTATAGCCATGCAGCTTCAACTTCTATAAATTCTCGTTGCCCTCCAGTACAATTTACAAATTGTACAAACTGTACAATAAATGTAAATATTAACAGCAATTAATTTGTGTTCAAAAATATCGTTATAAATTAGATGTTTTTTTTTATTTCTTTTATAACAACTTTATCAATATAAAAATTAAAACAATACGCTGTTTCATTTTATTGTAATAATCCATTTGTAACATTACCGCACGCTACAGCAGTGCGGTAAGAATATTACCGCACTGTTATTTTCTAATTGCTTAGCAACTGCCCACTATTCTGGAATGTTGAGCTTTGCGCATAGAAAACAGGTCAAAATAGTGTCACTTTTCCCACGATCGAAGAGAAATAATATTTCCACAATCCTTCCAACAATATACATCCATTCAAGTTTAAATCTAGAACTTTGTTGCGAAATATGGTTTTGAAGGCTCTCGCAAAATTTCAACGATACTGAGGTTTAGGTTCTGAGATACAAAGTTTTTTTAAATATTTTTTTTTATTTTCTAGTCATACAATCCTCACGAAACTACTGAGCTTTAATTTGGGCAGATCAGTTAGTATTTATCAAATTATTTGGAATACAAAATTTCAGATGACTATAACTCCGAAACCACTGGGCAGATTTTGCCTATTATAGCTAGTCAAAACTTATCGTTTGGGACCATACTCGGCCAAAAATCTGAAATTTGCAGACATTTGGGCAAATT
This sequence comes from Halyzia sedecimguttata, assembly GCA_937662695.2. Classification (NCBI taxonomy): domain Eukaryota; kingdom Metazoa; phylum Arthropoda; class Insecta; order Coleoptera; family Coccinellidae; genus Halyzia; species Halyzia sedecimguttata. The sequence continues at coordinate 84,538,964 of OW569415.2, read as the reverse complement.
GATATGAACCCTGTTCAGATGAGCAAGCGCGCCAAAAACGGTTAGTCTGTCAAGGTGTCCAGCAGAGAAGTCCGTCCCAGAAATTTGCGTATGCCTGTGAGCAGTTTGATGCAGATATGTTGAGAACGAAACATGTTGGTGACGTTAAAGGGTTCAAATATCCAATTACTCCTTTTAATTAAACCAATATCGACGATATTAACAGGGTAATGGCTCAAAACAAATCGGAATTAATACGCTGAAGGGGGTCCGGAAATTGGAAGGGAGATAGAGACACAATGCACCGCATATAGAGAAAGTCCATGAGCAATGGCGGAACGCATATTTTTCTTTCGCATCAAATGGAGGATTCATCTTGAGGGTTACTTCAATTAAAAAAATATTTCCGAAATGTAATATTATCTCAAATGAGTGATTTAAGGACCGAAAGGAGACATCCATGATGTTCCAATTAATGTGTCCAGAAATATACAAACATTACGAAATTAACAGTGCTGTGCCTACGGTGGCGTAAGGACACAGTAACAAAGCATACACAGGACACCACTGATTCTCCTTACTCGCTCAAGCTTTTCTAGAGCTTATGATGGGTCTCTTAGGGGAAGATCCTCCTAGATCTTCCCCTAAGAGTATCACTATAATAATAATAATATAATAATACTATAATATAATATAATATAATAAAGGGTCCACCAAATAACTTTTTTTTTCTGAAAAAGCAATAAAAAAAACTACTGAATATTTTCTCAAATTTCTTTTTATACTTTGAAAGTACAATCCTTCCGGTTAATAATGGAAGATAATTTCGTTCAAATGGCTGCCTCGGCTGGCCATGCAGTAGCCTACACGATCGGTCCAATTTTTAAGCACATTATCGATTGTGTGCAGCTGTATTTCACCAATGGCTTCACGAATATTGTCCTTTAAAGCGTCAATTGTCTCTGACTTTGTATGGCGTCATACCAAGGTCTTTATGCAAAATTCGTCTCAATGATGTCTCCGAAATGTTCAATTCTTGAGAACGACGGTGAATTGATGTTGATGGCGCTTCAAGCACACTTTCTGCCACAGCAGCAATATTCTCGGGTGTACGCACTGTTTTTGGCTTTTAACGCATTGGTTTATCGATGAGGATGCCAGTTTATTTCACTTTTTTCACAAGATAACGAACATACGGAGCGGACGGTGCTTCTCTTCCAAAATCCGTACGCAATTTTCGCACACATTCTGCGACATTACCATGATTTTCAAAGTAATGTCGCAATATTTCCCAGCGTTGTTCAAGCGTATACACAACCATATTCGTTCAGCGGAAGGATAAAACTAATGATCTGTCAAATCAGACATGAGCTAAGTGTTACCATTCACGCAATAAGCACTAGTTGAAAAAAAAAAACGTTACCCGTTATTACTACATTTTTTTCAGAAAATATCAAAAAATTTCAGATACCAAGTATAAACCAAAAATCTGTATGTAAAATGGAGATTTTTATGTCAATGAAGAATTTCGTTGAAGAAAATTTGTGAGCACTGTGGGGAAAAAGCAGGTGATGAAAAAATCTTGTATTTTATGCAAAATATTTATTTTCGCGCGCATGTTCTGGGGAACTTCGTGCTATCATTTTGCCCAAATGTCTGTAATTTTCGAATTTTTCGTCAAAAATGGTCTCAAACGATTAGGTTCGATTAACTGATGAGGTCAAATCTGATTCTGTCTGGCTGTCCGGATGGCCGATGCTACGATACCTTTCGAACGGAAAGAGATACCGACTTCAAATTTTCAGGGTAGGTTGTACATCGAATCCGTCGGTTAAGTTCGTCAATGGGAATACTCGTGGAAATGGTTCCCGAGTACTTATTTTGTTTTCAAACAATACAGATTCCATCGAATTGAAACTTTGTAACTAGTTTCAGAATACTGTCACAAGGACTTATGTGGAATTTCGTGATGATCGTATCACTAGAAAATTTAAATAAATTTATTAAAGAATATTATGTATCTCACTATAACTTAAGAACGGCAAGAGATAGTGACCAAATGGTTTTGGAGTTATATCTATCTGAAATGTTGTTGTTAATCCCTCGGTAACTTGAAAATGACTAGTTGTCAAATACCGACGCGCAAATTTTTTAGAAATTGTGAGGTTCGTGAAACTAACACTTTTGAAATAATCATTGAAAAAAATCTAAATGTCAGAATCTGTCCGTTCTATAGCGCTGAAAAATTAATACCAGGGCCTTCAAAACCTGACCTTAACCCCAAGTTCCAAGTTTGAAGACTTTTAAAAAATAAAAAATTGGTTCAAGCACTCGGTGCGCCTCACTACACGAAAGACTCATTGCACAGAAGCTCTACTGCATCGAACTTTACTGCATCGACGAGGCACCACATCGAAAAACCCCCCACTTTAGAAAGTGGGCGGCACTAACTAGAGTTAATGTTCGTGCTTTCTCCTGATTGGCCGAACGTGAAAACCGGTTTATCGATCGTCTTCGTCGATAGTTTCGCTCGATGAGAGGCAGTGATGCCAGATGTCGAATATAAAATTATGGTACAAGGATCCTTGTACCATAATTTTATATTCGACATCTGGCATCACTGCCTCTCATCGAGCGAAACTATCGACGAAGACGATCGATAAACCGGTTTTCACGTTCGGCCAATCAGGAGAAAGCACGAACATTAACTCTAGTTAGTGCCGCCCACTTAATTATGGAATTTTAAGGCAAATTATGGTACACAGATGCCAGAATTATGGAATTTTCGGGAAAATTATGGTACAATTAAGTATGCATATTTATTCAAAGTAATAAGTAGTACTGTGAAAAAAACAACGAATTGGTATACATAGAATTAAAAAACCAATCTGTATTTATAGAAATAAAAAGTTAATTTGAAATTAATCATGTTACGTGCGTTCAAAAAAATTCGTGGTCAAGTAGGCTATGGAATTTTAAATGTCTAACGTAGTTCAGAAAATTAACCTTTAAAATTCCATAGACTACTTGACCACGAATTTTTTTGAACGCACATTATTTAGTTTTGAAAACCGGAAAAAAATCAAGTATGGAAATTAAATTACAAAATATACACTTTACAAAGTAAATTCATGTCTGTACATTTACCCTAAAACTACGTCGGAAAGTAAATTTCTACATCTTCCTCGTCATCAGATTTGTACAAATTTTAGGCTTCCATTGCCTGTACTGAAGAATCTGTTATTTTGAATTTGTAGCATTCTCCATTGGTGCTTTGCGATGCTAAGAGCAATCCATTGATTGAATTTGTACAAATCCGATTTCGGATATTAGTTTTTATTAAATTGACTTTTGAAAAAACCCTTTCGCAAGAAGCATTTGAATGTGGTGTTGCCAAAATATCAAGAACAAATTCGCCCAATTCCCTAAATGAATTTTGACCAGAGTGGTCAGTTAATACCATGATTTCATACCAGTATTTGTCACAAGACTTTCATTTTTTATATCTTCATCAAAATCATGGATTAACTGACAATACAGCCTCCACTGATCATCCACCTTTTGTTTCTTTTCAGTATCGTTTTTATTTATAATTCTAGGTAACGAATTCATGACACCCAAAATGGATTGAGGTTTTTCCTTATTATGTTTATTGTCAAATATGGCGATTTGAGATAAAATATTTTCTTTGAAATCAAATCTTTTTTTAATTTCATTACAGGAAACTATTAAAAATTGCCTGCATCTGATAAAAAAATCTATTTTTTCGTCAGGGGCTAATCTGTTCACATTTTCAGCGACTCTGACACCAAGATATATATCATGTGAACTTAGAAACTGTGACACATTATTCGGATCAATATCTGATAAATGAGTTTGATGCACATAATTTGGTTTCAAATATGTCAATAACATGGTTTTAAAAGTTTCAGTCATCTTATTATGGACTGCAGTAATGACAACTCTTTCATTTTGAAAATATTGGTTAAGGTCAACAACTTAGGAAGAATCCATTGCAGGAAATAAAAAAAAGTTTGGTTTCTGAGTCATTGAGCCTGTTTGCAATTGTTTCAGACGAATTCAACCTATGTTCAGTCCATTGCGCCCTTGCTTTCACGAATACTGCCTATTCTAGATACCGGTAGCCGACGGAAGCAATAAATAATGGGTCGGCCATAAATAAATTGTGGAAGTTTATGTATTCTATGCAGATAAAAGAAATAATCCCCTTATAATGGTCACATCTGTTCTCGAGTAAATTCACAGGAAAATTACGGATTACAACAATAAACTATATTCAAGACCAAACAATTAGAAACGGGCGAAAATATTGAATCGATCGAAATTATGGTACAATTATTTATTATGGTACAATTATGGAATGCTCTAAATTTGAGGTCGAAATTATGGTACAATTCCATAATTATGGTACATCTGGCATCGCTGCCTCTCATCGAGCGAAACTATCGACGAAGACGATCGATAAACGGGTTTTCACGTTCGGCCAATCAGGAGAAAGCACGAACATTAACTCTAGTTAGTGCCGCCCACTTTCTAAAGTGGGGGGTTTTTCGATGTGGTGCCTCGTCGATGCAGTAAAGTTCGATGCAGTAGAGCTTCTGTGCAATGAGTCTTTCGTGTGGTGCACCCTACTCCAAGCACTGACTTGAAGTCAGCAGATTTTGCGCGTATGTTCTGTTGTCCATTCTCCAGTATTGGACACCCTTAATCCAATTTACCATGGTAAATTCGATTAAGGAGAACCGAAACAGATAGCGACTTGAAATTTTCAGGTTGGGTTGTGCATTTGAATGCGACATTTTAGTTTGTTTATAGGCATAATCGGCCAAACCGTTTTGGAGTTATACCCATCTGAAATTTGGTTGTTATTTCTTCAATAACTCGAAAAATACAGAGCTAATCCAATTAAAACTTGGTTATTAGTTGTAGAATGCCAACTCAAAAATTCTTGCGAAATTTCATGAGGATAGTATCACTAGAAATTCTTATAAAAATCATTGAAAAATATTCTATATATAAGAAACTATTCATCTGACATCGCTGAAATGTTGCGGGAGCCTTTAGAACCTAACTCAACTGCCAAGTTCCAAGTTTGAACATGAACGGATCCATATTGTAGGAGTTCCGAGCAGCCATCTATGAGTTCAGTAGCTGGATGGGTGGCTTGGTAACTAGTTGTAGAATATTGACAAAAAACCGTGTATGAAATTTTGTGAGAATCGTTCGACGATTCTGTATGGACCAGATTACCGCAAAGCGTCAGCTAGGCAGTTGAAATTTTCAGATTAGGTTAGGGAGATGAATATCTCGGTTAAGTTCGTTCTTGGGCAAAATAGGCTAGATGGTTTCGGAGTAACGAAAAAAAAAAAATTTTTTTTTAAGTAACAAATTTCAAATTCAATTTTTATTTAAGATGCAGTTTCACCATAAAAATCCATTGATATCATCTTCAACTCCAACAAGCTAATTATTTCGGAGATATCATTTTTCGAAATTTCAATAATGAATAGTACTTCTATGTTTCCACAGAATGTTATAATTATTCTATCTAAGCTTTATTATATGATCTGTGTTCATACTCGTACATGTCATCCTGTTCTATAAGAGAGAGTCAAATTCATTTCAGCTATTTTAATTTGATTTCTTCCATAGTGCAGTTTCATTCTCAGATTGCTCATTTAATCTTGATAAATAAACTATTATTTGAATTGAATTTCCTTTATGATGCAGTTCTATCATAAGAATCCATTGACATCATTCCCAACTTTGAAAAACCAATATTTCGGAGATATAATTTGTTTGTTTGAACTAGTTTTTCTTCGAACTGTGATCAACATTTATTATTCGGAGATAATAAACCAAAATCCGTGTTTACGTTGTTATAGAAAACATATGAGATCCATGAATCTGTAATCAATTCCTATCCGATCCCCCGACCAGATACGCCACTGGCGTCCATCGGCTGACGTTATTTTCGATATGCAGATTGTTAATTAAATCTGGTCGACGGGCATATTTACATGACAGCAATCTGTCTGGAGCAGAGCTGTGCGGCACGACGGGCTCGCTTTAATTAGGTTGTGTAACAAGGCGTATTTTATTAATATGAATTCACCACGAGTCCTTACGCCGACTGCTGTTGCTAATTGGGAATAATAGATATTATATCGAGAATTAACGAAACCGTAGTTTGTTGCGTTGTGTCATCGCCAGCCCAAAAAGGCGATGATGGACTCAACGCGTTTATCCCTATTTAGGCAGAGATTTTCATCCTTGTTATCTATACTCTATTCACTTTTATAAAGTCTACCGGTTGGCCATGATTTAGGTCTAACACGTATTTGGCACTCTAGTTCCTCGGAACTGAGTGTTTATCAATTTGCCTAAATGTCTGTAATTTTCGAATTTTTCGGTGAAAATGGTCTTAAGCGATTTCGTTCGACTCACTGATCAAGGATCCGAGGTCGAAATCGATTCTGTCCGGCCGGCCAACCGTAGGCACGACAACTCTCGAACGAAAGCAGCTAGAGAATTGAAATTTGCAAGGTGAGTTTGGAGCGTAAATATCTCGGACAAGTTCGTTAATGGGCGAAATCCATAAAGCGGTTTCGGAGTTATGGCCAATTTTAGTAAAAACATATTTTATGAATATTTCCGAATACGATCACTCGATCTATCTGAAATTTAGCATCAAATTGTAGAATCATGACCTTTATACGCATGTGAAGTTTTGTATAGACCAGGTTACCGCCAAGTATAAAAAAAAATTGAAAATTTTAAAAATTCTTTTCTACAATAACTCTCGAACGGAATGAGGTAGGCAGTTGAAATTTTCATAGTAGGTTAGGGAGATGAATATCTCGATTAAGTTCGTTATTGGGCAGAATAGACCAGATGGTTTCGGAGTATCGAAAAAAAAAATTTTTTTTAAGCAACAAATTTCAAATTCAATTTTTATTTAAGATGCAGCTTCACCATAAAAATCCGCTGATATCATTTTCAACTCCAACAAATTAATACTTTCGGAGATATTATTTTTCGAAATTTCAATAATGAATCGTACTTCTATGTTTTCACAGAATGTTGTAATCATTCTATCTAAGCTTTATTATATGATCTGTGTTCATACTCGTACATGTCATCCTGTTATATGAGAGAGAGTCAAATTCATTTAAGCTATTTTAATCTGATTTCTGCCATGGTGCAGTTCTCATTCTCAGATTGCTCCTGTTCCAGGGCTTGAACCAATTTCGTAACTAAAACTACGGCAGGTTGGCACTTCTGAAATATAGTCAATGTCAAAACAATTATCTGAGACGTTGCCAATTTCTACTCTCAAAAATCAACATAATGTTCCATCTTAGACAAGATATTATCGCAGTTCCTTCGAATAATAAAGAACCTTCCGCTTTGAATTTGAAAATGCCAAAAGTAGTTTTTAAGAAGCAGAGACAAAGTATCAGGAAGTGCTATACAGAACTGAAATCTGCAATAGTATAACTTCATTCTGTCTTAGGACATGTTGAACTCTCGAATGAAATTACTTAGTTTCCTATCATATCGCTATATGTTATTAAAGTTTAACAGTGACTCTGGTTTCGCAGTACTTCTACATTTTGAAAATGGTGTATTTCAAGTTGTGGAACAGGGTATTTAAATGTCTTCTGTAGGCTTAGTTCTTGAGAATTTCTAAAAGTGGGGAATTCCATAGGAACGTCTCTTCGTTTAGAAGTTTTCCTGGCGAAATATTCAGGTACATACTTTTATTCTTTTTGGCGCTCTTGTTTCTCGGAACAGAACTTATCAATTTGCCCAAATGTCTGTAATATTCGAATTTTTGGCTGAAAATGGTCTTAAACGATTTGGATCGACTCACAGATCAAGAATCCATGGTCGAAATCGATTCTGCCCGGCCGTCCGGTCCGTCCGGCCGTCCGTCTGGCCGTTAAAACGATAACTCTCGAACGAAGGATTGAAATTAGCAGGGTAATTTTGGAGCATAAATATCTCGGACGAGTTCGTTAACGGGCAAAATTCATTAAGCGGTTTCGGAGTTATTGCCGTTTTTTTACGAATATTTCCGAAACCGATCACTCGATCTATCTGAAACTTAGCATCAAATTGTAGAATAATAAGCTTTATATGCGTGCGTAGCTTTGTATTGATAGGGCTTCCGTAAAGTGCCAAAAAAAAGTATTTAAATTTTCAAAATTTGTTTCAACAATAACTTTCGAGCAGGATGGGCTAGGTAGTTGAAATTTTCGGACTAGGTTTGGGGGATAAATATCTTGGTTGAGTTAGTTATTGGGCAAAATCGGCCTGATGGTTTCAGAGTAACGAAAAAAAAAATTTTTTTTACATTACAAATTTCGAATTCAATTTTTTTTAAGACGCAGTTTCACCATTAAAATCTATTGATATAATTTTCAACTCTAACAAGCTAATACTTTCGGAGATATGATTTCCCGAAATTTCAATAATGAATCTTACTTCTGTGTTTTCACAGAATGCTGTACTTAATTTTCCTATCTATGAAATTCAAAAAACTATACGGGGGAAAAAATTTTCTCTTGGTGCGTACTTTTTGAAACGCACTGTATATCTATGTTTAAAATGTTGAAACCAGTGCACCTTGTTCGATTAAACAAATTGCTGAACAAGTCGATATTAGCGATAGAACTGTTCGGAATATTTTGAAAAGTAATGGTTATCGATGTTATAAAAATCAAACAACGACTTATTCAATTATAATCATTCCCGTGAAAACAAATCCATATTTATTTCCATTCTGTACTAATTTCCGCCTCATTATGTCGAACCCCCATTTACTCACACCTCACACAAAACTCTTAAAAGTATCAAAACCTGAACAATTCACGCTCGTCGTCCTAAATCATCGGGAATCAGCTTAAAATCCTACGAATCCCGCAGGAAGCTACACGCGCTTTTGATACGCCGCGAAAATAAAAGATTTAAACGTTATAAATGGGCACAGGTAAAAATCCCACAATTGATAGTCGAAGGGGATTAAAAAGGCGCGAGGGACGCGGAAGGGGGGGGGGATCGGTTCGGGAGGAGAGCGTGTTTATCCGTTACGCGAATGTGATCCCGCCTATAAATTACAGGACTAGGCTAATCCTGTTACAGGAGCAACGCGCGGTAAAGTTTGAGATGGGCCGTATGCCCCGATAGTTGCTGGATTTCATCGATTCCGTACAACCGGATTGATTAGGTACATTAACAACAATTGGCATCGCCATCGATTCGAGTAGCACTGATCAGGACATTCAAATGATGGGCTTGCGAAATTTAGGGACAGCAGAAACATGAACGATCTTTTGCAAGGTTGAAATTGGTGAGTTCACTTCGGATACTTATATTTCCCAATAAAAACAACATTAGACAATGAACCATGTGCGCAAAAGCTCCTTACTTCACGTCAGTGTGCAAGGTGTATACCGGGTGGCCCACCACAGACCCGGAGCTAGGGCTTCACACGAGACGAGACTAGGCGAGAGTATAAAAAATCTCGTCTCGCTCTCGACAATTCCCAAAAAATGAAGTCTCGTTTAAGTCTCATTCTCGTCTCGTTATCAGTTGTCTCCTCTCGTCTCGTTATCAGTTGTCTCCTCTCGTCTAGCTTAATTCTAAATAACGATAATAAATATTCTGTTATATAAACGAAATGGTGAACAATAATGAATAATTTTGTAAAGCTATATTTATTACGCTCTTATACAAAAATTTTTGTACATGTGCATATTATTTTTAATTTTAAACACAAATAATTTCAACTTTTAAATTCTCGATGACCAAGAATTCAAACATAATCACGCTTGCATCACACCATTTTTCAATCATGTACGTGTTTTTGCCATGATCATACCTGTTGTGGAAAATAATCTATCAACAGGTACGGATGTAGCCATTGATAAATCATCGGCCATCTTGGAAAGTGTAGGAAGAACTTTTTCATCACTCTCAACCACTGTAAAATATTTTGATATTTCCAATATTTCGAAATAGGTCTTGTTGATGTTTTAAATAGGCTATCGATGTCGATACATTTTTCAATAGAATTGAACAATTTGGTATAGTTTTCAAAGAATACCTTCCCAGTGGGTAGATCATTGAGGGTGTTCTTGGCGTATTACTCATAACACTTTTCGAAACATTGAATAGCTTCATTTCTTTACCAGTTTTATTATACGTAGTTCCGCAGATGTATACATTAATTGTTCACATCTTCACTACAAGGAGCACAAGAGAAAGAATTTCTCCAGATGTTCAGATAGAGACGAAAATCTCAAAGCATTGGGATTTAGTAGCAATAAAAGTTGTCCGTTGCATATTGAATTCATAATGGCATCCGTTTTTATGGTTGTGAATTCTATTTTTCCTTGAAATATAATCTCAATTATCGCAAGGGCATAACGAATTAATAATCTTCTAAAAAATCGTGTATTTCTAGAACGATCGATGCATAATAGACGAAATATATTGGTAGTTATAGTGGAAACTCTTCATATTGAATTGTTTTTTGTGGGTGTTGAAAAAAGTCGAGTCGTAAATAAAACTTCATACAAAAAATTTTACGAGACCAAAAACGAGACTCTCGTGTTGCGCTGTATGTGGTCTCGGTATCGCCTATAATATTTTTGAAAAGGTCTCGTCTCGTCTCGTCTCGCGTTTACGAGACGAGAACGAGAAAAATCTCGCTCTCGCGTGAAGCCCTACCCGGAGCTCGTTTTGAGGGGGTAAATGAAGATATTTTGAGAATATTATTTCGTGATGTGTGTAGGGTGTTCAAACTAGGGAATCCAATCCCGCAACAAAACTTCAAACCCGTAAACGCGCGGGATTAAAGACATCAATCCCGCGGATACGCAAGAATGCGGGATTGTTAGCAATATACAGGGTCTCCCGGATAAGATGGGAAACATTTCAAGGGGAGACAGCAAACACCTAGAGGATCCCGAAAACCCCTCATTTGAAGTATCTAGGAGTTCTAGAATCTAATTTACAGGGTGTTTTTCAAATTTGAATGGAAATTAAAACCACTGTATCTCCTGAACGGAATCACCGATTTATCCGAAATTTGGAATGAAGATAGCTTTCATGAGGTTCCAGAAATATGCCATCAAACATCATTCGATTGCAGGACCGTATCACATAAATTTGGACAGTTCTAAAAAGTTTGCGAAATCACACTTTACAAGGAATTTCATGATTTCTTCGATATCTGCGTAAACGGTAACATTCATTTATTCAATTTGACAACTAATATTCTATGGCACCATCCAGGTTGCCGATGACTGATTTTTTTTCTTGATAGTGACAATAATTTTTCTCACGTGTCGATATTTAGCATCCTATTCATTTCGTAACGTTTATTCTTTCTAATTAAATGACTGTTAAAGAACCATCCTCGAATTATGCTTTGAAAAATTGTAGTATTCCATAAAATGAAAACTGAAATTACCATTCTATAATTTATATTCAATTGATTAAATTCATAAAGTTTCGAAATTCACTTCGTTCCGAGATGATTAGGATGTTAATTATCGAGACGAGAGAAAAAATTATTTTCACTATAAAAAAATCAGTCCTCAGCAACCTGGATGGTGCCATACAATATTATTCGGTGAAATCAACAAATTAATGTTAGAGTTTACACAGATATCGAAGAAATCATGAAACTCATTGAACAGGGTGATTTACGCACTTTTTAGATCTGTCCAAATTTATGTAATACGGTCCTGCAAATAGAATGATATTTGATTGCAGTATTCTGGAACCTCATGAAAGCTATCTTCATTCCAAATTTCGCATAAATCGGTGATTCCAGCCGGGAGATACAGTGGTTAATTTCCATTTAAATTCAAAAAACACCCTGTCGATCAGAATCTAGAGCTCCTAGATACTACAAATGGGGGTTCTTCGGCATCCTCTAAGGGTTTTCTGTCTACCATCTTATCCGGGTCACCCTGTATATACTCATTGTACTCAACTTAATAATCTTGTTAATATATAAATATATATATTCTTTTGAACTTGAGCATTACAATTTGTTTTTTATCTAACAATGAAGCATGTGTATGAAATAAGTGTTAGCAGAGGTTAGTGTAACGGGGTACCATATAATTTGATATATGATACTAGAGCTAAGGGAAAAAACCTCAGCAAAAAAACCCAATCTACCCGTTAGTGTTGTGATTTATGAAAATAAAAATTGTTAACAAAATATGCTGAAATATTAAATATTGAAGGGCATTGTTTTCTTCATTATCGCTTCTTCCTTCAACAAGCAGAGAAGTTTCTCCAAGGTACCCGAAACTCAATCTGGAAAAGGAAAATACAAAGGGAGAAAACGAACAAATTAAAAATGGAATATTCTATATTTTATCAAATAGATTTGAAACCCGCTACCCATTCTAAAAAAGATTTAGAAACATTATGAATAGCCCTAAAACCATCTTTGAATCTATATATGCGACAATTATTAACTAAATGATCTATGGTTTCCTCTGCTTCCCCGCATTCACAACTAGGGCTCTCAACTGAGTTCCACCTGAAAAGCATGCTGTTGCAACTACCATGAACGGTTCTTAGAGGATTCAGAATAGACCATATTCTCCTTGGAAGATCAAACCCCGGAACTCTATTCGAAGGATCAGAAATTAAATCTTTGTTGAATAAATTGCAAGAAATCCATTCAGACCGCCAAACTTCCTTGTCACTTTTATTCGAATTAAGAAAACAGTTGGACCATAAAGTATTAGCTTGTTGGAGTTGAGATATCAATGGATTCCTATGAAATTGCATCTTTAAAAAAATTTTATTTGAAATTTGTATGTAACAATTTTTTGTTTCGTTACTCCGAAACCATCTGGTCGATTTTGCTCAATAACGAACTCAACCGAGATATTCATCTCCTACTCTGAAAATTTCAACTGACTAGCTCCTTCCGTTCGGGAGTTATCGTGTTAACGGAGGGCCGGCCGGACAGAATTGATTTTGACCACGGATTCTTGATCAGTGAATCGAACCAAATCGTTTAAGAACGTTTTCTTTTAAAAAAATTGAAAATTACAGACATTTGGGCGAATTGATAAGCACTCTGTTCCGAGGGACAAGAACGCCAAAAAGACGGCTTAAGCTTCATGCTCCTTGATGATGAGGCGTGAATAGACAAAAGAAAAAGCGCGCAAAAGCTCCTGACTTCACGTCAGTGCATTTTAAGAATGTTTTAAAATCTGTATCATACACAACCCCTGTACTGTTGGACATACATTGAAATGCATCGAAATTTCACATCTCTATTAGATTTGACGGCCACAAAGGACTCCTACCGGATCGACGGGACAACGTCCCGCATCCCCCCCCACCCCCCACCAACCTGCGGTCTCCCCCACTTCCTGTTGATATATTGGCGAGATGTGCCCCAAAGGACGGGTTTTATGAAATCAATCAGTGCACCATATTGGCCTACTAGGCCCCTAATTGCCTTAATTTCGGGACGCAACTGATGCGCTCATGTTTATTTTTAAATTTGGAAATCACGGACGGCGTAGGAAGGGCCCTCTATGGAGCACGAAATTAGGCCGGTCGAGCGGATTTGTATCGACAGGCCGGATCGCGGAAATTCGATTTGGCGCTAATGTGCGCGATTCGGTTGATTTTTGGAAGGTGAATTTTTTTAATCAGATCTCGGGAACCTACCCTTCTGGACGCGGGATTGTCGAAATTAGTATCTGATAGCTTTTTGTATAAAACTAGCGGACTGGACAGAGGTTGTCCTGCTCGAACGTTGGATTGCCTGCTACCAGCAGGATCAGCAAATTTTTTTTCAATATTCGAATTTTTGATATACTATATTCCAAGTGATATTTCATTATATTTGTTTCAACATTATCATTGTGCGATTTGTTGTGGCAAATTTAAAAATTGGTTCAAGCCCTGTGGACCGGAGCTTTGGCGCTCTTGTTCAAACTTTGACAAATATCTCCGAAATTATTGGTCTCTGGGAATGATATAAATGGATTCTTACGATAGAACCGCATCGTGAAATAAATTGAATTCAAACAGACCGATTCACCCCAATATCAAACTTATCAGAGATATTCATTCCTCAAATCTACTCTGAAAATCGTATTATTTGCAGTTTTGTTTTTACTGGAGATATTCTGAACCCAATTTGATGATGTATTTTACCAAGGAATATATTTCCATCATCATAATATGATGACGGAATAATCCATAGTATGGATTATCTAATCAAGAGCATTGTAGCACTAGAAAATTTTGAAAAAATTGTTGAAAAAAAATTGGCCCAAGCACTGACGTGAAGTCAGGAGCTTTTGCGCGTATAATCTATTGTATTTCTCCTATATTGGACACTCTTAATCGAATATATCATGGTAAATTATATTGTCCATTCTCCTGTATTGGACACTCTTAATTCCAATTTACCAAGGTAAATTCGAATTCGTTCACAAGTTATTGTAGTAACGGCCGACCAGACAGAATCAAATTTGACCTCGAATTCTTCATCAGTGAGTCGAACCTAATCGTTTGAGACCATTTTCGGCAAAAAAATCGAACGTTACAAACATTTCAGCAAAATTATAGCTCGCTGTTTACCAGAATATGTGCGCAAAAATATAATTAGCATTTTTTTCCACATCTCGATCACAAAAATTTATTATGAAATAAAAAATTGGAACAAGCCCTGTGGACAGGAGTTTTCTGGCGCTCTTGTTCAAACAGACAAATTATATCTCCGAAAGTATTGGTTTCTCAGAGTTGAGAATTATATCAATGTATTCTTATGATAGAACTGCATCATAAAGGAAATTCAATTCAAATAATAGTTTATTTATCAAGATTAAATGAGCAATCTGAGAATGAGAACTGCACCATGGAAGAAATCAAATTAAAATAGCTGAATGGAATCTGACTGTCTCTTATAGCACAGGATAACATGTACGAGTATGAACACAGAGCATATAATAAAGCTTAGATAGAATAATTATAGCATTCTGTGAAAACATAGAAGTACGAGTCATTATTGAAATTTCGAAAAATCATATCTCCGAAAGTATAAGCTTGTTGGAGTTAAAAACAGACAAATTATATCTCCGACAGTATTGGTTTCTCAGAGTTGGGAATTATATCAATGGGTTCTTACGAAAGAACTTCATCTTAGCAGAAATTGAATTCAAACATCATAGAAGAATTTAAATTCAACAAGAGTGCCAAAAATTATCAATCCAAAACCAATAGACGAATTCTACCCAACAACGAACTCATCCGAGATATTCATTCCTCAATTCTATGATGAACGATAATATATATCTTTCCTCAAATCCACTCCAATACACCAATATTCCAGTTTTGTTTTTGTGGAGATATTCTGAACTCAATATTATTAACTTACCATTACCATTCCCATCATCATATGGATTGACCATCAGCATGAAAATATGAACCAACAAAAAGTATGATATTATATTATAATTCTCAGATTTCTACGATTGCTGGAATGAATGAATTAGACAACGTCATGTCTCAGGAAAATAAGTTTACATTATAACAATTCATAGAATACCCACAGAATAATAATATCATTCTGTGAAAACATAGAAATACGATTTATATTTAAATTTTGAAAAATCATATCTCCGAAAGTATTAGCTTGTTAGAGTTAAAGATAATATCAATGGATTCTTATGGTAAAACTGCATGTTGAAAAAAATTTTATTTGGAATATGTTATGTAAAAAAAACCATTTGTCCGATTTCGCCCGTTAACGAACTTAGCCGAGATATTTATCTCCCAAACCTACTCTGAAAATTTCAACTGTCTAGCTCATTCCGTTCGAGAGTAATCGTGCCTACGGCCGGACGACCGACCGGACCCGCCGGACAGAATGAATTTCGACCACGGATTCTTGATCAGTGAGTCGAACCAAATCGTTTAAGATCATTTTCATCGAAAAATTCGAAAATTACAGACATTTGGGCAAATTGGTAAGCACTCAGTTCCGAGGAACTAGGGCGCCAAAAAGGCTTCAATGCAATAAACAGCTTTAAAAATCGACCCAAAATGAAATCAAACACAACCCCACATGTCGAGAATTCCCTTCCGTTTTTGTCGCCGTTTGATGTCGGCATCGCGAAACGACCCTTACCTTGGAATGCGCCTGCTTTAAATTAGCTCCTCTTCGCGAAATATGTGCTTAATTAAAACATAGTATGACAAATACTTAAGCGAGCATGCGAGGCCTTTCCTCAAACGATCCTAGGTACAGAGTTCTCCGGAATTCGTACGCCCAACTACAGTTTTATGCAGTCTGTGAATTATTAGGAACCCCTTTATGTTAATACTCCTTCGTAAATACATATTTTCGTTGAGAACGCTTGCATAGTTTCGGCTTTCGAAGGTAAATTGTTGGATTTCTGGCTGCTTAATTGCCCCGGCGCAGTAACAGCGTGTGCGATATTTTATGAATGTTCATTAATGTCGCGGTGCCAATCGAAGTAGGTGCGCTGAAGGAGTCTACGTGCATCAATCAAATACAGTATACAATGAGCGTCAATAGTGTGTAATACTGGATTTATTGACTTCCGTTTCAGGAATATCGAAAAATGGTTTCATGGATCAATGTTACTAATGCTGGGGCCACACTATCGCGATTCTGCGAATATTTGCGTTTTCGCTGCAAGTGTGGCCGGGTACTTCGTCGAGTCGCGGTGTGTTCTGGCGAAGACGAATATACTTCGCTGCGCTAACGGTAAACTGGCACGATTCAAAGGGTTTTTTATGATACAATATTCGACTTCGGTGTTCAGTTCAGTAGCGCTCCAGATGTTGAGTGCATGTTTGATTTCGGAGAAAATTTACGATTTGTACTAGATAATTATTCAACGACGTATAATAGAACGCCACTGCTTCCTCTATTAAAATTCTCAAGAATAATCGTCACGTCACGTTGACTGCAGAATATTGCGACGAAAACTTCGCGATTTCATCGCGATGAAGTCGTGAATATGTTCGCCTGCAAGTGTGGCCGCAGCATTATTGGTGCTCTTGTTCCTTGGAACGGAGTGCTTGTTTAATTTGCCCAAATGTCTGTAATTTTCGAATTTTTAGATGAAAATGGTCTTAAACGATTTGATTCGACTCATATCGACGAATATCATTAAATAATTTAAATGTAAAAGTATCCCAATCCCCAGATATTTATTCCAAATTTTAAGGTTTTTCCACTGGCACATAAGCTGCTTCAAATACATCTCATTTCGAAAAACTAAATCAATCTAGAACATATACTTATCGGCACGATTGCTCACTTGAAGAATTAGCCCAAATGTCTGTAATTTTCGATTTTTTTTTCGAAAATGGTCTCAATCGATTTGTTTAAATACACTGATGAAGAATCCGAGGTCAAACTTAATTCTGTCCGGCCGGCCATCAGCACAATTACCCTGGAACGCAAATGAGTTACAGAGTTGACATTTTAGGGTAGGCGTGGAGTCCAAAATCACCAGTTAACTTCGTTAATGGGCAAAATACTTCTAGTGGTCTCGAAATTAAAATGTTCTGAATTCTTCTTTTCAATAACTAGAAAAATACTGTTCTGATCAAATTATATCACGGTAGTTAATTGTAAAATCCTGACGGAAAGAATTTTGCTTAAATTCATGAGCTAGAAAGTTCTAGAAACATTATTTAAAACAAGTCTGTATCTCAAAAAATCTCCGTGAGATATCGCTGAAATTTTGCCAAAGTCTCCAGACCTTAATTATACCGTCCAGTTCTGAATTCAATCCCGAACGGATCTATATTGTTTCAGATTTGGCAAAGTATCTAAATAACTTAATAAACAATAACGAAACAACATCAACGATAAAATAACTATTTAGTAACGTTTCGGAGTATCAGACTCCTTCATCAGAGACTAAACCAAAATCTTCAGAATAATTTTTTTTTGTATGATAGTTATTCTGAAATTTGATAATTGTCAATCTGACTAGAGCATTACAAAACATGTTCTTAATTTTTTGAAACCATTACATTCGAAAGGCAATTTAATTCGGAATTATTTCATTGCCTCTGCATCTGCACATGTAGGTGAGACAATTTCTGTGTGAGACAATTTTTTGTATAATTTTTCCAATTTTCTGTAAAGGCTGATTACAAAAGGCCCTTAACATTGTTTTACATAATCATTAAAGGATACTTTGGGAGCTATATTTATTACTAAATCCTCCTTTCTTTCAGAATAACTATCAAACAAAAAATAATCCTGAAGATTTTCGTTTAATGTCTGACGAAGGAGTCTGATATAGACTCCGAAACGTCACGAAATAGTTGTTTTATCGTTGATGTTGTTTCGTAATAATTGTTTGTTAGACAACATTTTTCGATAGATTGCTTTTACAAATATCTTGTGTTTCTAACGAAGGTGTAATTCACAAAATAATAATGTTTTTAATGTATAAATATTTTTCAGAGTTTGGGAGAGAAAATCCAGAGATGAACCATTTAATAATTCAATAATGAATATACCTCCCAAAGTATCCTTTAATGATTATCTAGATATTTTCAGATTGGAGATGCTGAAGTAAATTTAATTCTCTACTGAATGAAGGTTTCATCTGCTAGGAATGCATAAAACAGGGTATATTCAATGAATTTGAAAGAATATTTTTGGAATTCATTATATGGAATATGATAACTGATTAGTTGACTTTCTAGAAGAGTTTTATGTTCTTATGTTGAATTAAATAATAATCTGCACCATTCATAGAAGATTCACGATTTCATATAATTTTCTTGTTATTTTTGACCTCAGACTTCAGATATCGCTGAAATTTTGCAAGAGTCTTCAAATCCTTATTTAACTAGATTTAAACTCGATCGAATTGTTGAAAGTAGGGCTTCACCTGAGAGCGAGATTTTTCTCGTCTCGTCTCGTTCTCGTCTCGGAAAAGCGAGACGAGACGAGACGAGATGATGAAATGAAATATTTATAGGCGATAACGACATAACATACAGCCCAACACGAGTCTCGCTTTTGGTCTCGTTAAATTTTTCTTATGAACTTTTCATTCGAAAAATTAGGAAAGGTCTACATAGAGAACAATACATTTTACAAAATATCAACTCTTGTGACTATCTGTGAAATATTTCTGTTCTTATAGTAACGTATCTCTCATCATAAATATATATATTTACTACAGACTACACGACTTTTTTCAACACACACAGAAAACAATTGAATATGAAGAATTTCCATTATAATTACCAATATATTTTGTCTATATTATACATCAATCGTTCTAGAAATACACGATTTTTAAAGATTATTGATTATTATGTCTGTTATGAACGTGCGATAAGTGAGATTTTTTATTAAGATAAAATAGAATTCAACCATAAGAACTGATGGGATTATGAATTCAATACTTAACGGACAACTTTTATTGCCTATAAATCCCAATGCTTTTAAAATTTCGTCTGTATTTAAACATCAGATAAACTCCATTAAAATACCGTAGTGAAGATGTGAACAATTATTGTATACATCTGTGGATGTGCATATAATAAAACTAACCACTGGGAAGGTAAAACTATACCAATTTGTCCAATTCTATTAAAAATGTATCGACATCGATAGCCTCTTTAACATCAACAAAACGTTCGAAATATTCGAAAGCTGAGTTTGGAAAATATTTCCTATGAGAAAGAGCAAATAGGAATCAAAATATTTTACAGTAGTGGAAAGTGATGAAAAAGTTCTAACTACACGTTCCAAGATGGCCGATGAATTATTAATGGCTATATCCGTACCTGTTGAGAGATTATTTGAGATATTATGATCATGACAAAAACACGTACATCATTTAAAATGATGTGATGCAAGCGTGATTATATTTGAATTCTTGGACATCGCGTAATTTGAAAGATGAAATTAACAGTGTTTAAAATGAAAAATAATATGTAGATGTACGAATATTTTTGCATAAGAGAAAAATAAATATAGCTTTACAAAATCATTCATTATTATAAACCATTTCGTTTATATACATATTATAATATTCATTATCGTTGTCCAAATTAAGCTAGACGAGACGAGACAACTGATAACGAGACCTAAACGAGACTTACTTTTTTGGGACTTGGCGAGAACGAGACGATTTTTTTTATGCTCTCGCCTACTCTCGTCTCGTGTGAGGCCCTAGTTGAAAGAAGCAAGAAAATTTAATATATCTTTCCTAGAATCTGAACTGCCTTGGACAAGTCCAATACTTTGATGGGTGAACCATATGTCTATGAATTTGGACAAGCTATCCAAAACTAACCCAACTTTTGTATATTCTGGGGCAGATAAAAATCGAAACATCCAAATATATTCAAGAGGATTCATTTAATGATATTAAAAAAAAAATTGTATTGAGGTTACAACTTTTATTTTTAATGTGTTAAATATCGAAATTATGGCTAAAACTGGGATTCGAATCAATAATCAGATAAAGGGGAATTCTTGAATATATTGTTAGTTTCGTTCGCTTGAAATCCACTTCATCAATCATTCACTGCAGTTTTGTCATTCTAGGGCTTCACGCGAGAGGAGATTTTTCTCGTCTCGTCTCGTAAAAGCGAGACGAGACGAGACGTTTTCAAAAATATTATAGGCGATACCGGGACCACATACAGCGCAACACGAGAGTCTCGTTTTTGGTCTCGTTAATTTTTTTGTATGAAGTTTTATATACGACTCGATTTTTTTCAACACCCACAGAAAACAATTGAATATGAAGAGTTTCCACTATAATTCCAATATATTTTGTCCATATTATGCATCGATCGTTCTAGAAATACACGATTTTTTAGAAGATTATTAATTCGTTATGACCTTGCGATAATTGAGATTATTTTTCAAGAAAAAATAGAATTCACAACCATAAAAACGGATGCCATTATGAATTCAATACTTAACGGACAACTTTTATTGCCCCTAAATCCCAATGCTCCTTGTAGTGAAGATGTGAACAATTATTGTATACATCTGTGGAACTACATATAATAAAACTGGTGAAGGAATGAAGCTATTCAATGTTTCGAAAAGTGTTATGAGGAATACGCCAAGAACACCCTCAATGATCTACCCACTGGGATGGTATTCTTTGAAAACTATACCAAATTGTTCAATTTTATTAAAAAAATGTATCGGCATCGATAGCCTATTTAAAACATCAACAAAACTTCCGAAATATTGGAAAGCTGGGTTTGAAGAATATTTGCTGTTAGAAAGAGCAAATAGGAATCAAAATATTTTACAGTGGTGGAGACTGGAGAGTGATGAAAAAGTTCTTCCTACACTTTCCAAGATGGTCGATGATTTAGTAATGGCTACATCCTTACCTGTTGAAAGATTATTTTCCACAGCAGGTATGATCATGGCAAAACACGTATGTACATCATTGAAAAATTATGTGATGCACAAGCGTGATTATGTTTGAATTCTTGGTCATCGAGTAATTTAAAAGTTGAAATTATCAGTGTTTAATATTAAAAATAATGTACATGTACAAATATTTTTGTATCAGAGCGTAATAAATATAGCTTTACAAAATTATTCATTATTGTATACCATTTCGTTTATATACTATAATATTTATTATCGTTATACAGAATTGAGCGAGACGAGACGAGACAACTGATAACGAGACGAGAACGAGACTTAAACAAGACTTAATTTTTTGGGAATTGGCGAGAGCGAGACGAGATTTCTTATACTTTCGCCTACTCTCGTCTCGTGTGAATCCCTACGTCATTCTTATTTTATATAAGCCGCACCTGCATATGAGATAAACCGAAATTAATGTCACTTGATGTATGTTCCTAAATGTTTTATCGGCGAACAAAAAATCTAGTCCATTGTTGTTGGATCAACTGAAACATTCGTTTATTTTCCCGTCTCCAGAAACTAAACCTATTTCTCCCCAAAATTAATGTTCCATCGTACACTTCGAATCCTCACTCCCACATCCTACCTCCCAAGCATCCATCTCCCCCAACGGGAGGGGCAGGAGCCAGCCTCCCGAATCCATGACCTTCGTCCAACCTCTCAGACAATTAACACCCTGTATAACCCTTCGGGATGACATATCGGACGCTCCTTTTTGGCCAGCGTCTCCAAAACGCCGCCTAGGGGGGAAGGTCTCCAGGCCTTGGAGCACGCCTCCTCCAATCCCGACGTAGACGTCGTCTGCGTCGAGCAGCCGGAAGCACGTGGTGCGTAACTAGGTGCTGGGTTCAATTCCGGGAGCTGGGATCTTGTTTGTCGCTTTTCAGTCTGGAGGTAGCGTCGCATAAGGGAGGTTGCCTGATTTTTGGGGATCTGGGACGTTGCGAGGTAGAGCGTGGGAGCGACTCATGGAATCACATAATACATACAGGGTGATTTCTAACCAATTACCCATCGGGCAGGGAGTAATAGAGGAGTTTGTGAGGAGTCAGAAATGGCCCTCAAACATCTCTTAAGCCTACTACTTTCCTTAAATTAATAGAATTCTCAAACCCCTATAAGTTTAAAACTGTTGAATCGATTTTAATGATATTTCGCAAGTTTATTGAATTTGAGACACATAAAAGAATTCGAAAGCGGAAATTGAAAAAAAAAAAGTGGGAAAGCCCTGTGGACAGGAGCTTTGGCACTCTTCTTCAAACTTTGACGCTATTGATCGAATTTATCATGGTAAATTCGATTAAGAGTTTCTAATACAGGAGAATGGACAATAGAGCATGAGCGCAAAAGCTCCTGACTTCACGTCAGTGCTTGAACCAATTTTTTTTTCAATGATTTATTTAAAATTTCCTGGTGAAAAGGTTATCACAAAATTTTACACACGTCTTGATGTCGATATTCTACAAATAGTTACCAAGCTTCAATTCGATCGAGTCTATATTTTTTGAGTTATCGGGGAAATAATATTCCAGATTGGTATAACTCCGAAACCGTTGGTCCGACTACGACCAACAGCGAACTTATCCCTCCCATTCAGATGTGTAACATATCCTGAAAATTGCAAGTCCCTATCTCCTTTCGTTCGAGAGTTATCGAGGCATTAGTTCATATAATATCACAATATTCAAATATACCGACTAAAGAGAAAATAGGAAGAATACTCTGTAGGTATTCAATTGATCTAAAGGAATACTCATCAAGTGCATCAAGTAGTCGAGTTTTGTTTAGTTAATGACTCCATGTGAACCCGTCCTCATAATTTGGAATAATTTCCAAATTTCGAGGAATATGGACAAGGGGATGATATTATTGGAAGTTTTGTAATATGTAAATCAGATAAAAGTGGTCAGATTGGGTTGAAATTGAGGGAAAATGATGGGAGGGTATTGTTTTTCCGATGTGCGAAATTGGGAATCATTCTAAGAACTTTCAGAATTTTTGTCCGAATGAACAATGGGATAATGCTTAGTTTTATACATTTATTACTGCTGTAAATGAGATAACAATGGTCAGATTAGGTGGTTGAAATTGAGGGAAAGTGATGGGAGGAAGGGCGTAGCCAGGAATTAATTTCGGGGGGGGGGGGGGGGGGTTTGAACCCCCCCCCCCTGGCTACGCCCTTGGATGGGAGGGTATTGTTTTTCCGATGTGCGAAATTGGGAATCATTCTAAGAACTTTCAGAATTTTTGTCCAAAATGAACAATGGGATATGCTTAGAAGTTTAATGCATTTATTCAAACTGCTGTAAATAACATAAAAAGGGTCAGATTGGGTTGAAATTGAGGGAAAATCATGGGATGGTTTCCCGATGTGCGAAATTGAGAGTAATTCTAAGAATTTTCAAAAATTTTCAACCAAAATGAACAATCGTATACCACTGTTCATTAGAAGTTTCGTGCATCATTTATTCAAACTGCTGTAAATGAGATAAAAATGGTCAGATTGGGTGGTTGAAATTGAGGGAAAATGATGTGGGAAATTGGGAGTCATTACAAGAACGTTCAAAATTTTGGACCAAAATGAACAATGGTACCAAAATGAACTCAGAGTAGGTTAAGGAGATAGATATCTCTGGTAAGTCCGTTATTGGGCAAAATCGGCCAAAATGGTTCCAGAGTAACGAACAAATTTTTTTTTTACATTACAGCTTTTGGATTCAATTCTTTTTGAGATGCGGTTCCATCATAAGAATCCATTGATGTCATTTTCAACTCCTAAAATCTAATACCTTCAGAGATATGATTTTTCAAAATTTTAATAATACATCGTAGGTACTTCTATGTTTTCACAGAATGCGAATTCTATCTGTATGTGTTCACTGTTCATTCATGTCATCTTATCTACCTATAAGAGACGTCATATTTATTTCTGTTCTAGTTTGTTTATGTAATTCGAACTTTGAAAATATGTTGTGTTGGAAAGGTTCCGCATCTTTAATTTGTGAATATATACAAGACTGTTTTATTACCAATAATAATATCGACTTTGTACATATTGAATAATTTATGTACAAATATTGGGGATGATGTTCCAGAAGATTTAGAATTGGATCATCTTAATGATGAAGTTTATGATGGCAATAGGATATAACAACATAATGGAATCATCGAAAGAAATTACTGTTCGTTGACCACCGAGGTTAATATTACCTTTTACTTCCTTAAGTAGTGGGACATGTTCCTATATACAGTATTTTCATAATATTTCTAGCAGAAAAATACTGAAATATTGATCTACATTTGTGTATCAAATATTATTTCTTGAGTTAAGACTCATAACACAGAATGAATGTGTTAGTGCTATGAACTATTAAATTATGAAAAGAGGACAGTATTTTATTAATATATTATGAACTATCAAAATAATTTGTTCGTCAGCCTATACCTATTCAAATATCATGACTAAATGGACAATTTGCTATGATTGTCTCCAGCCTTGCTCTAGACATTTCGATGATATTTTCCTTAGGCATTTCGAGTTGTGAAAGTTACGCACCGAGTGTAAGTTGCAACAACCCATTCCACAAGGTTGAATCATTGCAGATTGCTCATTTAATCTTGATAATTAAACTAATATTTGAATTAAATTTCTTTTATTGTGCAGTTCTATCATAAGAATCCATTGATATCACTACCAACTCTGAGAAACCAATAATTTCGGAGATGAATTGTCAAAGATTGAACAAGCTAAAGCTAAAGCTCTAGCCACAGGGCTTTTCCTCTTTTATATGTATGTATTTTGAATGTATTCTTTATGTACTGTCTGAATCTTAATGGTTTGTTTGTGAGCTCCAAATGCTCAACCTCAGGTCTCACCAAATAAATAGCTTGCTGGCACCACAACCCACTATATCTACTAGCCTGGAAGATGATAAAATGGCAACACAGCTCAGAGACGTACGTCAGTCGAACGTTCGTTAGTTTGTTATTGTAAAAATGGACGATTACTTCTGATTCTGGAGTTAACCATTATTGTTTTTCGCGGGCATTTCGTGGTATTTTTTGTGTACAACGGTGTCAAATGTGAATTAATGCAATGCAGTGATAAATATGGTCGGATATTTATATGTTCTGTGATTAAACTGCAGTGTGTAAATAGTGAAATTTCCTTTGGATTATTTCTACTTATTGGAGATGAGTACATTTCAGTTCAGACTATAGACAACAAGATGGACTAGAAATATGAGTGAAATAGAACTTTCATTTTTTCCGATTTTATAAAACATTTTGATGACCTTTCTAATAATTTTTCAACAAAAATTGATATATCTGTATAGGAGATCAAGAAGCTCAAATAATCTATTTATTTTATATATATATATATGTATTAAATTTCCAAAAGTCTGCATCTGTAGATGCTTCAGTTGAAATCAATAAGGACTTATTATTCATCTTAAATTATTCATTAAAAACGTTCAGATTTTCTGCAGTGATTTGAAATGGATTCTTCCTTTCGATCTTACCTTTACCCGAGAAGATGGTCTCAAACACAGATCAATAAGTAAACATTTCCCGCTACAGAAATATAATTAATGGGAATTCAGATTCGGAATTCATCAATTTGTTTTATTAACATTTTTACACAGTTCTGATCAAAAAATAATTTAATGTGAATTTACTCTTTGTAGCATTAAATTGATATTCTGAATTCACATAGACTTGTAGCATCCCATAACTGTCTAATCGTCCTGAAAATTTACTCACTTGCTAATTTTGGGTTGTAGATAACGAATCTGAAGTTGAAAGTCCGTGCTCTCTTCTAGTTTTTTTAAATCCCAAAGTGTCCCAAATAACAACATTTCATCTCGTAATTACATTGTCTTAAACTGTTTTATCGGTAAATATTCATCATAAATAAGATCTTATTGTAGTCCTCATCATTTTTCGACAGTAAATCATTTGAAAAATGATGAAATAGTCGAAATTTCATCAAAATCCAGCGCTACCGCATTGAAGGAGTATGCCTCTAAGAGACGATTAATTGCGGCGTTGTCAGACTGTGTTCCAGGCTATCTCTATAGTGGGCTGTGCTGGCACCCATCAACCTTCAAGGTCATCCTGACCCGCCGACCACCCCGATCAAGATACCACCCTAATCGTCCGCGCAAACAAACGACAAATCAGCCGTAATAAATGCGCATCGCTGCCGCGGCCCGGTTGATCCGGGGCTTAAATCTGAATAAAGAACGATGGTCCCCGGCTCCGAAAGCTCGTTAGTAGCCATAATTACGGTGGCTAATTAATGATTTTTATCAGTGCACGTGCCGCGGAAGCGCGGTACGGTATTTCAGTATTTTTGCCGGTGGCGCTGAGCCGTGCCGGGACGTAATTATGAATCGGCGACTGGCATGTTTAACCCTTTATTGACTGTCGTATATCATTGCACGTCAAAAATATGGATCGCATCGAAATTATCTTGGGTCAATTTAAAATTTAATCGGTCTAAGCCTAATTCCGAATATTAACTTTGGGAAATCACGCGACTTATGGGACGTGGACGGTGGGGGTTGGGGGCGGTTGGGGACGGTCGACAGTTATTGGAGTTCTTCTGCTTGTGATAACATTATTTGAACATTGGCTGAAATGCTCTGGAGCTCTGGACGTCGAAATTCGTACTGCGTAGCGGACAGCAGAAAGCGGGAAAGAGACAATCACACTTATGTTGTTTGCATCTAGCAATATTGACAAGAAGAATTGGTTCAAGCCCTGTGGATAGGAGCTTTCTGGCGCTCTTGTTCAAACAGACCAATTATATATCCGAAAGTATTGGTTTCTCAGAGTTGGGAATTATATACATGTATTCTTATGATAGAACTGCATCATAAAGGAAATTCAATTCAAATAATAGTTTATTCATCAAGATTAAATGAGCAAATCATGAGA
This sequence comes from Halyzia sedecimguttata, assembly GCA_937662695.2. Lineage (NCBI taxonomy): Eukaryota > Metazoa > Arthropoda > Insecta > Coleoptera > Coccinellidae > Halyzia > Halyzia sedecimguttata. The sequence continues at coordinate 84,511,543 of OW569415.2, read as the reverse complement.
ATGAGAACTGCACCATGGAAGAAATCAAATTAAATCTGGCCAATTTTGCCCAATAACGAACTTAACCGAGATATTCATCTCCCTAAGCTACTCTGAAAATTTCAACTGTCTAGCTCATTCCGTTCGAGAGTTATCGTGCCTAAGGCCGGCCGGACAGAATGAATTTCGACCACGGATTCTTGATCAGAGTCGAGCCAAATCGTTTAAGACCATTTTCATCGAAAAATTCGAAAATTACAGACATTTGGGCAAATTGATAAGCACTCAGTTCCGAGGAACTAGAGCGCCAAAAATTGGTTCAAGCCCTGTGGACAGGAGCTTTCTGGCGCTCTAGTTCAAACAGACATATCATATCTCCGAAAGTACTTTGTTGGAGTTAAAAATGACATAAATGGATCAATGGAAGGCAACACTGCATCTCAAATGAAAATTGAATTTTAAATTTGTTACTTAAAAAAAAATTTTTTTTCGTTACTCCGAAACCATCTGGCCTATTTTGCCCAATAACGAACTTAACCGAGATATTCATCTCCCTAACCTACTCTGAAAATTTCAACTGCCTAGCTCATTCCGTTCGAGAGTTATTGTAGAAACATTTTTTTTAAACTTTCAAAATTTTTTTTTGACACTTTGCGTTAACCTGGTCCATACAAAACTTCACATTCGTATGAAGGTCATGATTCTACAATTTGATGCTAAATTCGAGTGATCGGTTTCGGAAATATTCATAAAAAATGTTTTTACTAAAATCGGCCATAACTCCGAAACCGCTTAATGGATTTTGCTCATTAACGAATTTGTCTGAGATATTTACGCTTCAAACCCACCTTGCAAATTTCAATCCTCTAACTCCTTTCGTTCGAGAGTTATCGTGCCTACGGCCGGCCGGACGGACTTGATTTCGACCTCGGATTCTTGATCAGTGAGTCGAACCAAATCGTTTGAGACCATTTTCAGCCAAATATTCGAAAATTACAGACATTTGGGCAAATTGATAAGCACTCTGTTCCGAGGAACTAGAGCGCCAAAAATATATTGCTTCCTCAGCAAGATTCGAAATATTCTATACTTATGATATTTTTATATCAACTCATAGTTTCTCATGACACACCCGTACGATTAAAATTATATTCGTTATAAAGATAACTCTCGAAATAAACACAGTCAAATAAACAGTCGAAAAAAGAATAACGAACTCTAAACAGGATCTTTTGGCGCTCTTGTTCCTCAAAACAGAGTGCTTGTCAATTTGCCCAAATGTCTGTAATTTTCGAATTCTTGGCTGAAAATGATCTCAAATGCTCTGGTTAGACTCAAAATCGATTCTGTCCGGCCAGCCGGTCCGGCTGGACCCTCCTTCAACACGACAATTCTCGGACGGAATGAGCTAGACAGTCAAAATTTTCAGAGTAGGTTTGGGAGATATATATCTCGGTTAAGTTCGTTATTGGGCAAACTCGGCCAGATGGTTTCGGAGTAACGAAAGAAAAAAAAATTTTTACATTACAAATTTAAAATTTTTAAATGCAGTTTCACTATAGAAATCCATTGATAAAATTTTCAACTCTAACAAGCAAATACTTTCGGAGGTATGATTTTTCAAAATTTCAATACTAAATTGTATTTCTGGTTCGTTACTCATGATATTAAATGGACGAACATCGCGTTATCATTTTGCCCAAATGTCTTTAATTTTAAAATTTTTCGCCGAAAATGGTCTCAAACGATTGGGTTCGACTGTCTGATGAAGAATTCGAGGTCAAATTTAACCGGCCTGCCGTCCGTTGCCACGATATCTTTAGAACGGAAAGAGATAGCAACTTGAAATTTTCAGGTTAGGTGGCACATCCCAATATGACAGACAAGTTCGTTAATGGGCATAATCGGCCCAATGGTTTCCGAGTAATAATTTAGTCTACAACCAATACTAATCGAATCAAATTGAAACTTGGTAAGCAATTGAAGGCATCAATGCAAGAAGTACCTAAGTCACAAATAAGTGATTGTGAGATATTAAGGTTTGAAATTTTATGTTTGAGTATGAAACATTACTCGAACTGTTTTCATCAAAATATGTGTGATATTGTATTATAGGTAAAAAATGGCTTCTACTTTGACAATTACATATTAAAAATACCTTTTTCTTTACCTAAAAAAAATTATAATAGTTTTGGACTTAGGCACTTTTTGTGTTGAAATTGTTATTTTGTTGAAATTTAAAGATACATTAAAGTAAAAATTCTTAATATTGAAATAAGATTTATCAGGAAACGGCCTCAGAATATACAAAACATGTGAACGACTTAAAACTTGTGAAACATGTCCCAGTGTGGCAGAAGAACTCCAGGTCATACCTCCTTTTGTAGTTTTTTTTGTTTATTATGGAAGCAAATTCATCGGCTTCCGAACGTTCTTCGCTTTCGCTATTTCGTGCATACACACGTGAATAATGCATACTGTATCATCTACAAAAAGCGTCAAAGCTAAAAATATTGTTTGGCTTTATCGCTTGGTGCTCCTTTTTGACGTTACACGCTTTATCACAGAATCTGTGGTTCCATTATAAAACGTACCACGTCACCGTAGCAACATGAAAATGAACATGTCAAGTCTGTGACTTAGGTACTTCTTGCATTGTAAACAAGGTAAACTCCGATTGGAGACAATGTGATCTCGGGCACTTAGGTACATATTCCTGCCAATTTAAATATCCCATCTGAAAGCCTATAAAAAATACCACTATACGGCGGCAAATTCCGACTTTTGATTAAAATGTGACTTAGGCACTTCTTGCATTGACCCCTTCAATTGTAGAATATAAGCCTAAAGACGTTTGTGAAATTTTGTGAGAAAGGTTTCGCTAGAAAATTTAAAAAAAATGATTAATAAATATTATTTACGTCACGATAACCTAGGAACGGAAAGAGATAGCAACTTGAAATGTTCAGCTTAAGTTGAGAATGTGAATGCGCCATTTGAGTTTGTTTATGGGCATTTTGGTAAACGGTTTTGGAGTTATACCCATCTGAAATTTGGTTGTTATATCCTCAATAACTCGAAAATTACCAAACCGATCGAATTCAAACATGGTTATTAGTTGTAGAATGACAACGCGAAAATTCTTGCAAAATTTCGTGAGGATCGTATCGCTAGAAAATTTTTAAAAAATCATAGAAAATGATTGGAAAAAATTCTATACATCAGAAAATATTCGTCCGACATCACTGAAATTTTGCGAGAGCTTTCAGAACCTAAATCTATTACCAAGTTCCAAGTTTGAGCATGATCGGATTTATATTGTTGGAGATCCGAGCAGCCTTGTTTGAGTTCTGTAGCTGGATGGGTAACCGTTGCCTCGATAACTCTCGAACGAAAGGAGATAGGGACTTGCAATTTTCAGGATATGTTACACATCTGAATGGGAGGGATAAGTTCGCTGTTGGTCGTAGTCGGACCAACGGTTTCGGAGTTATACCAATCTGGATTATTATTTCCCCGATAACTCAAAAAATATAGCTCGATCGAATTGAAGCTTGGTAACTATTTGTAGAAAATCGACATCAAGACGTGTGTAAAATTTTGTGATAACCTTTTCACCAGGAAATTTTTAATAAATCATTGAAAACAAAATTGGTTCAAGCACTGACGTGAATTCAGGAGCTTTTGCGCGTATGTTCTCTCATCCAATGTCCTGTATTGGACACTTTTAATCGAATTTTTATGTTGTTGAACTTAAGCGAAACTACTTTCTTTGCTTTTATATCCTTTTCCTTTTATCCTTCCCATCATGTACCCTAAGAGAAGACCTGGCCTCCCCGTAAATTACCTGCAAGATTCAATTAACTATCGTTGTTAAATTAGGCATCAGCTCAATCCCGACGAGAGATTAGACGTCCAAACTTTAAACATTCAGGACCAAGTCCGATCGGAGGTGAACGGGCCTGTTCCTCGGTCCGGAAGGGATTCCGGATGGCCTCCGGACAGTCTGGATTTATAAGGGAGTTATACTAACTACCCCCAAGGCGATACCTGACCATCTAGCGGTCGTCGGGCGGTGACCGACGGTGGACTTGATTCATGCCCAGATCAGTCCCTAATGGAATGCCCTTACGGGGGCAGCGACAAAAAACATCGGAAATAAATCTGAAAGAACGGCAGGCAGATGTGATATATGAGTTGGGAAAGAATGTGGGGAAGGCGTTAGAGATGAAAATGCGCTTAACGGCTGAGTTTTACTTTTCGCTCATTCGGTTTTCCAATGTCAGATTATACAGGGTGTTTTCAAGTGGGTCTTTGGTTGGTATGAGGAAGAACTTACTAAGAAGAGCCAGTTAACAAAAATCTTCTATACAGAAGATGCATAATAACATATTTATTTTTTCACTAGCTGCCCGCCCCGGCTTCGCACGGTTGAAATGCTGTTACTAACTATACTACAGAATTTCTTTATATACAACGTTCACAGCATTTTTGTCGTTAGACAATACAAACATGTTTTCTTTAGAGGTTACTCTTGAAAGAGCGACATATAATTGGCCATGTGAAAAACACTCAACGCTCAAATATAAGCCTGTAGCGTTCAAAGTTGGACCCCGCAATTTATTAATGGTCATTGCAAAATATATCATTACCGGAAATTGTAGGCGTTTAAATTGGATCAGTAAATCCGATGGTATCAGAGGAATTCGGGGAATCAGTACATCTATCCTGGCTGAGGCGAGCCTCACGCTCTACAGATGATCCCTATCCTGGCAGTGCCGGCACCCCGGTCGGTACCATCGCAACCGCTATGTCCCTGCATTTTAAATCTGCAATATCTTCGAAAATATTCATTTAAAGTACATGATGTAAATGGCCATATTGATCAATATTAAATGCACAATGCATTTAGGGTACTTAATTGGATAAGGATCAATGCTGTATCGTTTAAAATAGCTTCGTAATCAAGCCATTATTTCTCGCAGAATGTAAAGGATAAAAAATGGTTATTGTGAGTTATCCTTAAGAGATAGACATATACCATCGCAGACTTTTTTATAGACCATTGTAGGGTGTACCATGCTGTACTACATTATTTTGATCTATCTCGTAGGGTTCAGCCAGCGTTTGCAATGTAAGCGCAAAAAAATGTGTTTATTTACGACATCCCATTAGAAACCTCTAAAATTATCAGTGTTTCTCTAATATATTATGCATGTATTTTACATGTAAACCTTCCTATTGGACCGTCCACTCTATCTATTAAAAAAACCGCATCAAACACCTTCATTTAGTTTTAAAGATCTAAGCATACATAGGAACAAACAGACAGCGGGAAGCGACTTTATTTTATAACAAGCCCTGTTGACAGGAGCTTTCTGGCGCTCTAGTTCAAACAGACAAATTATATCTCCGAAAGTATTGGTTTCTCAGAGTTGGGAATTATATCAATGTATTCTTATGATAGAACTGCATCATAAAGGAAATTCAATTCAAATAATAGTTTATTTATCAAGATTAAATGAGCAATCTAAGAATGAGAACTGCACCATGGAAGAAATCAAATTAAAATAGCTGAACTGAATTTGACTCTCTCTTATATAACAGGATTAAATGTACGAGTATGAACACAGATCATATAATAAAGCTTAGATAGAATAATTATAGCATTCTGTGAGAACATAGAAGTACGATTCATTATTAAAATTTAGAAAAATCATCTCTCCGAAAGTATCAGCTTGTTAGAGTTGAAAATGATATCGATGGATTTTAATGGTGAAACTGCATCTTAAATAAAAATTGAATTTGAAATTTGTTGCTTAAAAAAAAATTTTTTTTTTCGTTTCTCCGAAACCATTTGGCCTATTTTGCCCAATAACGAACTTAACCGAGATATTCATCTCCCTAACCTACTGTGAAAATTTCAACTGCCTAGCTCATTCCGTTCGAGAGTTATTGTACAATTTTTTTTTTTTAGTTTTGAAAAGGCGGTAACCTGGTCAATACAAAACTTCACATGCGTATAAAGGTCATGATTCTACAATTTGATGCTAAATTTCAGATAGATCGAGTGATCAGTTTCGGGAATATTCATAAGAAATGTGTTTTACTAAAATCGGCCATAACTCCGAAACCGCTTGATGGATTTCGCCCAGTAACGAACTTAACCGAGATATTCACACTCCAAACCCAGCTTGCAAATTTCAATCCTCTAACTCCTTTCGTTCGGGAGTAATCGTGCCTACGGCCGGACGGCCGGCCGGACAGAATCGATTTCGAACTCGGATTCTTGATCAGTGAGTCGAACCAAATCGTTTGAGACCATTTTCAGCCAAAAATTCGAAAATTACAGACATGTGGGCAAATTGATAAGCACTCAGTTCCGAGGAACTAGAGCGCCAATATGTAAGGACGATGGCATATCAAATTATAACGTAAATTTTCAACCCATTTTTTTCCTTCTTTTATACAATGGAAAATGAAGCATATATCTATGGGAGATGATAGGACTACATTAGGGTCCTAAACGGTCTTCGAACATCTGATGTTCTGAATAATCATCGCTTGGATTAGCTAAACCTGGTTTTGAAGGAAACCGCCTGGCCTTACGAGCAACCACATTTTTCCTTTTTAAATTCAAATATTGAAGGTATTTCTAAGAACAAGAGTGAATGTTAGCGGACGCGATCCTTATTCAAGAGATCCATGCGGTTAAATATCTCGGACAAGTTCGTTAATGGGCGAAATCCACCAAGCGGTTTCGGAGTTATGGCCTTTTTCAGTAAAAATTGATACATGAGTATGAGTGTTGGAATTGCCTTCTGCAACGAGTATTAGACGATATTTCCTCTATTTCTGGCAAGTTTTGTAAAATACTGTTGAAATTTAATGAAAAATTCGGATTATAGATCCTAGTGACTTTTGTATTGTATCTTGGTAGCTGATTTGACTGTTACGAAAGTTGACAGATTACAGAATTTAAATTTGAATCGTACGTAGGGCATGGAGATCAGATTTAAAACAGTTTCCTAATAGCATGAATGATTTAAATTTAGCAAGAAGGAAATCTATAGTACCATATTTGTTAATGAAAATAAAGCTTTTCCTTAACAATTATTTCACTATATCCAGATTATATTGTATTGTCAATTGACGTGTGTTGAAATTTGATAGGATCGAATGTCAGTGCTGACTACCACAAAACGAAAAATATAACTAGAAACAATGCGGGAATGAGTTCATTCCAGCACTGTTTTCAGTGCTGGAATGGACTCATTAGGATACTGAAATAGAGAAAATTGTTTCCGCTTCTTATTATTTGATTCGGCATGTCAATAATGACATGCTCACGTATTCAATGAAATTCGGTACTTATTCCACATACGATCGAATTAGAAAGAAAATGATTTTAATCCCAAATTAACATCGTCTTCCTCGGTAATAACCCCTGAATATCCCCTTTATCCCAGTAATAAGGGTAAGATTGTGAAGTTTCGATCAAGTTGGATGGACTAATTAAATTACAAGCCGTGTTTCCACGCTCGTAGCGAGCATAGAAGCGTGCATTCCTTTGTCATATGGTACCCAATCGAAGTTATCCTATTAGCAAAATATTGAGCCATTCAGCTGAAACTTGGCTGGCCTTTGAACTCAAATGAAGTGTTCATGAATGAGAATCCTACGGTGTACCTAAGTGGGAGAAGTTAGATGGCCATCGTGTCGTGGAAGTGAACTGGCTTTAAAAACTGCTGTATATACAGTGCGCGTCAAAATTATGGAACAAATTCATTTTCTCAGAAGAAAAATGTTTGGCAACAAAATCCTGAAACAGGTCAGTTTTTGTTTCTCTTTTACCAAATTTTTCTTTTTGCGCGTATGTTCTGGGGAACATGCGTTATCATTTTGCCCAAATGTCTGTAATTTTCGAATTTTTCGCCAAAAATGGTCTCAAACGTTTGGGTTCGACTTCCTGATCAAGAATTCAAGGTCAAATTAGATTTTGTCAGGCCGGCCATACGGCCACCGGTCGTTGCCACGATAACTTGAGAACGGAAAGAGATAGCGACTTGAGATTTTCAGGGTAGGTGGCGCATCCCAATACGATGGGCAAATTCGTTAATGGGCATAATTTGCTCAATGGTTTCCGAGTAATGATTTTGTCTACAACCACTACTAATTGGATCGAATTGAAACTTGGTGAGTGGTTCTAGAATATAAACCGAAGGACATTTGTGAAATTCTGTGAGAATCGTATTGCTCGAAAATTTTAAAAAAATTTATGATTAATATTATTTACTTCACGATAACCTAAACCGGAAAGGGATAGCGACTTGAAATTTTCAGGTTTGGTTGATAATCTGAATACACCATTTGAGTTTTTTTATTGCCATAATTGGCAAAACGGTTTTGGAGTTATACCAATCTGAAATTTGGTTATTAATTCCTCAATAACTCGAAAAATACAAGACCGATCCAATTCAAACATGCTCATTAGTTGTAGAATGGCAACGCAAAAATTTTGCAAAATTTCGTGAGGATCGTATCACTAAAAAAATGGGTTCAAGCCCTGTGGACAGGAGCTTTCTGGCGCTCTAGTTCAAACAGACAAATTATATCTCCGAAAGTATTGGTTTCTCAAAGTTGGGAATTATATCAATGTATTCCTATGGTAGAACTGCATCATAAAGGAAATTCAATTCAAATAATAGTTTATTTATCAAGATTAAATGAGCAATAATGAGAATGAGAAAAGCACCATGGAAGAAATCAAATTAAATCTGGCTTATTTTGCCCAATAACGAACTTAACCGAGATATTCATCTCCCTAAACTACTCTGAAAATTTCAACTACCTACCTCATTCCGTTCGAGAGTTATATCTATGTCTATGGATGAAAAGCAGTCTCACTACTCTCAGATCTCTTACTTCATGTTCAGTTCCGAAATGTAAGAATTTTCTGAGAAAAACTAATTTCGGAGCAAACAACTGAGATTTTTCTCACTTCGCTCACAATTCTTCGATAATGTAGGAACATCATTTGACATTATGACAATTCATATTCATACATAGAATAATATCATTCTGTGACAACGTTGAAATACGATTTATTACTGAAATTTTGAAGAATCATATCTCCGAAAGTATTAGCTTGTTAGAGTTAAAAATAATATGAGTGGATTCTTATGATAAAACTTCTTATCAAAAAAAATTTAATTTGGAATTTGTTTCGTAAAAAAAAAAATTTTTTTTTGTTACTCCGAAACCATCTGTCCGATTTTGCCCAATAACGAACTTAGCCGAGATATTTATCCCCCAAACCTACTCTGAAAATTTCAACTCTCTAGCTCATTCCGTTCGAGAGTTATCGTGCCTACGGCCGGACCGGCCGGCCGGACGGCCGGACAGAATGAATTTCCACCACGGATTCTTGATCAGTGAGCCGAACCAAATCGTTTAAGACCATTTTCATCGAAATATTCGAAAATTACAGACATTTGGGCAAATTGATAAGCACTCAGTTCCGAGGAACTAGAGCGCCAAAAAATGTTTAAGAAATCATTGAAATTTCTATATCTCAGAATCTGTCTGTCTGATAATGCTGTCATTTTGCGGAAGGCTTCAAAACCTCAGTTTACTGCCAAGGTCCAAAATTTAAAATTATTGGAAAAAATTCTATATATTGAAAACTATTCGTCCGAAACCGCTGAAATTCTGCGAGAGCCTTCAGAACCTAACTCTTCTACCAAGTTCCAAGTTTGAACATGATCAGATCTATACTGTTGGAGATCCGAGCAGCCTTGTGTGAGTTCAGTAGCTAGATGGGTGATCGTTGCCTCGACAACAAGGGACTTGAAATTTTGAGGATAGGTTGCACATCTTAATGGTAGAGTGAATTTGGGTGTTTGCCATAATCGGCCCAACGGTTTCAGAGTTATACCCATCATGAATTATACTTCCTAGGTAGGTTTGGGAAATAAATATCTCGGTTAATCTTGTTACTGGGCGAAATAGGCCAGATAGGTTCGGAGTAACAAAAAAAAACATTTTTTTTACATTACAAATTTCAAATTCAATGTTTTATAAGATGCACCATAAAAATCCATTGATATTATTTTCAACTCTAACAAGCTGATACTTTCGGAGATATGATTTTTCGAAATTTCAATAATGAATCGTACTTCTATGTTTTCACAGAATGCTATAATTATTCTATCTATGAATTATTATATGATCTGTGTTCATACTCGTACATTTCATCCTGTGCTATAAGAGAGAGTCAAATTCATTTCAGCTATTTTAATTTGATTTCTTTCATTGTGCAGTTCTATCATAAGAATACATTGATATCATTCCCAACTCTGAGAAACCAATACTTTCGGAGATATGATGTGTCAAAGTTTGAACAAGAGCGCCAAAGCTCCTGTCCACAAGGCTTGAACCAATTTTTATTATTGGAATCGATTATTATATCCATAAGAATAGGTACTGAAAAAGTTCAGCCCGCTGTCAAAAATTTCAATTTTCAACGAGAATACGATCATTCAAATTTGGTTGCACATAATGCCTGTTCAAACGATCGAAACTTGGCGGCAGTCCTCGACGTAACCCGTCATATCTACCCTCACCCTCTTCTCGTGTCCGTTTCACTCTTTATTCTAGTGTAACACGGCTGCCTATAAAGGGCTCGTAGTCAACATTGGCTGTAACAAGCAGATAGAAAATTTTGAGTACGTCATCCGTCATAGCAACGATTCAGAAGCGTTTCACCTCATTTGAAATTGCTTCTTGATTTACCGATTATCTACACCGAAATATTCAAATTTTATAAAATATTAAAGTGTATGAGGGCATACATGATGGTCTGGTATTGAAGATTCAGAAAAAACGTAAACATATGGTATTTCGTGATACATGCAATATGCCGTAGTCCTAGACTATGCGTACACGAATTACTCGGACTGTATTGGGTTTAGGGATTTACATCAAGTAAAAGCCTGGAGCATTCGATTCTCAGCATTAGTACAAACACGCAAAAAACGAGGAATTAACTAGTAAAAGGCTTTCCAATAAGAGGTGTTATTTTGAATAGCCCGCTATTTCGGTAGATGTCACTTTTGAAGCTGTCATTTTTTGACATTTGACAAGTACAAACTACGCCATTAATAAAAATGGAACGATACACGCTTCAAGAACGCATTGAAATTATTAAAATTCACTATAAAAATGGTGAAAATTTGGCAGAGACGGTTCGTAAACCTCGAACATTTTTGGGTCGTCGTGGAGCACCCTGTCGGACGGCAATAAAGAAATTGGAGAAAACCCAGGTTTGTCCATTCCTCGTCGTTCTTTGGAATTAGGCATTCCACAAACGTCATTACACCGTATTTTGCATAAAGATTTGGGTCTTAAGGCTTATAAAGTTCAGTTAACTCAAGAACTCAAGCCGGCCGATCATCAACAACGTCGTGTCTTTGCTAATCGGGTCGTTGAAATGCATGAAAATGATCCGGAATACCATCGAAAAATCATCTTGAGTGATGAGGCCCATTTTCACCTCGGTGGCTTCGTCAACAAGCAAAATTGTCGCATCTGGGGCTCGGAAAACCCAAGAGTTATTATTGAAAAGCCTCTCTATCCTCAACGTGTGACTAGTTGGTGCGGTTTATGGTCCGGCGGAGTCATTGGACCTTACTTTTTCGAAAATGAGGCTGGAGCAACAGTTACGGTGAATGGATTGCGCTATCGAGAGATGATTAATGATTTTTTATGGCCGGAATTGGATGGTATTGATCTGGACAACGTTTACTTTCAACAAGACGGCGTTACTCGCCACACAATCAACGAAACCATTGATCTTTTGTGGGAAAAGTTTCTGGACCGTGTTATCTCTCGAAGAGGTGATCACAATTGGCCACCGAGATCTTGTGATTTAACACCTTGCGACTTCTTCCTTTGGGGCCACGTGAAAGAGAAGGTCTACGCCAATAGCCCAGCGTCGATTCAAGACCTCAACGATGGAATTCGTGAGGCTATCGAGGACATAGGGCAGCCACTTTGCGATTTGGTTATGGAAAATTTCATTAAAAGGATATGGTCCTGTAAGCGTGGTCGTAGTGGTCATTTGCCTGATGTTATTTTCCACTATTAACGGCATAGCTTCTTCTTTATAATGAAATAAACATCCGATCATTTATATTGAAAAATGGCATTTTTCTTTGAATATCAAAATAACACCTCTTATTGGAAAACCCTTTAGTTCTCCACATCAAGTATTTGAATAGCCAAGGCGCCTGCAAACCCGACTCTCCCATCCCAGAATCAAAACAGATTCCTCCAAAACATGAGGCATTGGCTGTTTTCCGAACCAGCCAACTCATAATCCCCAGATATGACATAAAATATCTATTCGGCAAAGAAAAGACATAATCCTTATCTGCGATCTCCGGTGTTGCGACGCTTCACATTCGGTTTCGGTTAGTTTTATCGGCGTCGTTTCCTGAGCGCCTTTTGTCCGACGCCGCCTTTACGATCGTCTTCTCGCTTGCGGACTGTTGAGCTTGTTCGTCGTAACGACCGTCGAATAGATTTCGCATATCTGGGAATAGGTCCGGAGTCGAAAGTGTTTACGCTTTTTTATCAGGGACCAGATTATGCGAGACTGACGCGCCCGACTTTTATTGCCGGAGTTGGAACGATTGAATTCGGGGTCGTTGAGGAGGATTATGATTGTTTACCGACTGGGCCCGATACTGCGGAGGTTGTGAATAAAATTGGGAATTATACTGTTGTTTGGAGCATTTTATATATACGAGAGAATAGCACGGGTTTAGTCTTAATTCCGATTTTTCCACGCATTGCCATAATGTCCTTGAACAGTTGATACAGGGTGTTTTATTGGGAAATCCGCATACGGTAAGGGTAGATGGAAGCCACCGAGAAACTTCTAAATAATAACCCATATTATATGGGTTTAACGTTCTTTGTAAGCAAGATACAGAGTGATTTATTAATTTTGGCAATTTTGCCAATTGAACATAACTTACGAAGCACCCTATACATTTTTGTAATAATTGGTTCGTACGTTCGTTGTCCACAGTGATGCCGATTAACATATTGAAAAATTGGTTCAAGCACTGACGTGAAGTCAGGAGCTTTTGGTAAATTGGATTAAGAGTGTCCAATACAGAAGAATGGACAATAGAACATACGCGAAAAAGGTTCCTGACTTCACGTTAGTGTTTGAACCAATTTTTGTTTCCTGATTTTTTTAACATTTTCTAGGGTTAAGGTTCTTACAAAATTTTACACACGTCTTTATGTCGATATTCTACAACTAGTTACCAAACTTCAATTTGATCGAGTCTATATTTTTGAGTTATCAAGGAAATAATATTCCAGGTTGGTAGCTCCGAAAACGATGGACCGATTATGTCCAAAATCTAACTTACCCTGAAACTTGTGGGTCCCTATCTCCTTTCGATCAGAAGTTATCGAGGCAACGGTCACCCATCCAGCAACTGAACTCACACAAGGCTGCTTAGATCGCCAACAATATAGATCCGATCATATTCAAACTTGAAGCTTGGCAGTAGAGTTAGATTCTGAAGGCTCTCGCAAAATTTCAGCGATGCCGGAGGAATAGTTTCTGATATATAGAATTTTTTTCAATTGACTTAAAAAAACAATTTCTAGTGATACGATCCTCACGAAATTTCGCGAGAGTTTTTGCGTTGGCATTCTACGACTAATAACCTCAGTTGAAATGGACCAGATTTGTATTTTTAGAGTTATTGAGGAAATAACAACCAAAATTCGTATAACTCCAATATCGTTTGGTTGATTATGCCTATAAAGAAATTCAAATGTCGCATTTGGCTGCACGACCTACCGTAAAAATTGCGAATCGCTATCTCTTTCTGTTCTCAAGTTATCGTGAGATAAATAATATTTTTTCGTATTTTTTTTTAATGTACTAGTGGTACAATCCTCACAAAATTCCAGACGCGTCTTTATGTCGATATTATACAACTAGTTTCAATTCGATCCGGTCTGTATTATTTAAGTTATAAAGAAATAGTACCTATATTCTAAAACAATTTGCAGAATGGGCTCCAATTAAAAACGAATTTCGAAAACGAGCGACGAAGGAGCGAGTTTTCGAATGCATGAGTGTTGGAATTGCCTTCTGCAACGAGTATTAGACGATATTTTCTCTATTTCAGACAAGTTTTGTAAAATACTGTTGAAATTGAATAAAAAATTCGGATTATACATCCTAGTGACTTTTGTATTGTATCTTGGTAGTTAGTGTGACTGTTACGAATGTTGACAGATTACGGAATTTGAATTTGAAACGTACGTAGGGCATAGGCATCAGATTTAAAACAGTTTCCTAATAGCATGAATGATTCAAAATTAGCAAGAAGGAAATCTCTAGTACCTTATTTTTCAATGAAAATAAAGCTTTTCCTCAACAATTATTTCACTATATCCAGATTATATTGTATTGTCAATTGACGTGTGTTGAAATTTGATGGGATCGAATGTCAGTGCTGACTACCACAAAACGAAAAATATAACTAGAAACAATGCGGGAATGAGTTCATTCCAGCACTGTTTTCAGTGCTGGAATGGACTCATTACGATACTGAAATAGAGAAATAATATTCCAGATGGATATAACTCCGAAACCGTTGGGCCGATTATGTCCAACAACGAACCTAACTCTCCCTTTCGGATTTGCAACCAAGCCTGAAAATTTCAACTCCCTACCTGTTTTCGTTCGAAAGTTATCAAGGCTACGGTCACCCATCCAACTACTGAACTTATCCAAGGCTGCCCGGATCTTCGAAAATATATATCCGATCGTGTTCAAACTTGGAATTTGGTAGTTGAGTTTGGTTTTGAAAGCTCCGGCCTTCTGTGATGTCGGGCGAATAGTTTCTGATATATAGAAATTTTTTCAATGATTTTCAATTATTGTTTTAAAATTTTCTAGTGATACTATTCTCGCGAGATTTTGCAAAAATTTTCGGGCCGTCATTTTACGACTAGTAATCAAGTTTGGATTAGATCGGTTCTGTATTTTTCGAGTTATTGGGTTATTAAAACCAAATTTCAAATGAATATAACTCCAATATTATTTAGCCTATTATGTCTATTAATAAACACAAATTTCGCATTTAGATACCACAACCTACCCTAAAAATTGCAAGTCGCTATCACTTTCCGTTGTCGAGTTATGGTGACTTAAATAATATTTTTTAATACTTTTTTTTTAATTTTCTAGCGACACGATTATCACAAACGTCCTCGTATTACTCGGAAACCGTTGGGCCGATTATGCCCATTCACAAACTTGTCCGTCGTATTTGGATGACCTACCCTGAAAATTTCAAGTCGCTATCTATTTTCATTGTCAAGATATCGTGGCAACTGCCAGCCGGACAGAATCAAATTTGACCTCGAATTATTCATCAGTGAGTTGAACCTAGTCGTTTGAGACCATTCTCGTCAAAAAATCCGAAAATCACAGATATTTGGGCAAAATGATAATTTCCAGAACGTACGCGCAAAAAAGTGGGAAAGCACTGTGGACAGGAGCTTTGGCGCTCAAACTTTGACGAATCATATCTCCGAAAGTATTGGTTTCTCAGAGTTGGAATGATATCAATGGATTCTTATGATAGAACTGGATCATAAAATCCCTTTGCATCTTATCTTTATATGACGGTCCAATTTTGGCTACAAGTGTTTCAAAACTATCAGGAGTCATTCTGAAAAATTTTGTGAATGAAAAAGCCAGTTTTTTTATGAAACATATCTAATGTAATCAGTCCAGAAATAACTCAAAGCAGAATACTTATGAAGGAAACCTTAAATAGTGTTGCTCTGGAATAACTACCTGTACATTAGTTGGAATTCCTGTTCTAAATCTTCCATAATTAGAGAATGACTCGTAAATTATGCTCGACTTCCTTGCATCATTCATTTTCGACTCACTAACCAAAAAACTCTGCCTATGAACTTAGCGAATCCAAATTTCAAATTGTCTACATGCTTACATCAACCAAACTCTCCAGAAATACACTTTCAGTTTCGTTGACATTAATGACGTTTATGTTCCAAACTGGACCAAACGCCAGCTACTGCAAACATATAGAACACAGACAAGATATAATTCGCATTCTGTGAAAAAATAGAAGTACGATGTATTATTGAAATTTTGAAAAATCATATCTCCGAAAGTATTAGCTTGTTAGAGTTGAGAATAATATGAATGTATTCTTATGATAAAACTGCATCTTGAAACAAATCATATCACGAATTTGTTTTTTGGTACTCCGAAACATGTGGCCGATTTTGCCCAATAAAAAACTTGATCGAGTTATTTATGTTCCATACCTACTCTGAAAATTTCAATGGTCTATCTCATTCCGTTCGAGAGTTATCGAAATTGGAAAATTACAGACATTTGGGCTCTTGTTCCCAAGAACAAGAGCGCCAAAAATTGAAGGAAGAATGCTTTATTTAGGGCTTCACACGAGACGAGAGTAGGCGAGAGTATAAAAAATCTCGTCTCGGTCTCGCCAAATCCCAAAAAATTCTCTCGTTCTCGTCTCGTTATCAGTTGTCTCGTCTCGTCTCGCATAATTCTGAATAACGATAATAAACATTATAATATATAAACGAAATGGTATACAATAATGAATAATTTTGTAAAGCTGTATTTTATTACGCTCTTATACAAAAATATTTGTATGTATGTACATATTATTTTCAATTTTAAACACTGATCATTTCATTTTAAATTACTCGATGACCAAGAATTCAAACATAATCACGCTTGCATCACATCATTTGTCAATGATGTGTACGTGTTTTTGCCATGATCATAAATGCTGTGGAAAATAATCTTTCAACAGGTACGGATGTAGCCATAAATAAATCATCGGCCATCTTGGAAAGTGTAGAAAAAACTCTTTCATCACTCTTCACCACTGTAAAATATTTTGATTCCTATTTGCTCTTTCTAACAGCAAATATTCTTCAAACTCAGCTTTCCAAATATTTCGAAAGTTTTGTTGATGTTTTAAATAAGCTATCGATGTCGATACATTTTTTAATAGAATTGAACAATTTGGTATAGTTCTCAAAGAATACCTTCCCAGTTAGTAGATCATTGAGGGTGTTCTTGGCGTATTCCTCATGCCTCAACACTTTTGGAAACATTGAATAGCTTCATTTCTTCACCAGTCTTATTATACGTAGTTACGCAGATGTATACAATAATTGTTCACATATTCACTACAAGGAGCATCAGAGAATACATTTCTCCAGATGTTCAGATAGAGACGAAATTTTCAAAGCATTGGGATTTAGGGGCAATAAAAGTTGTCTGTTAAGTATTGGATTCATAATGGCATCCGTTTTTATGGTTGTGAATTCTATTTTTTCCTTCATAAATAATCTCAATTATCGCAAGGTCATAACGAATTAATAATCTTCTAAAAAATCGTGTATTTCTAGAATGATAGATGCATAATATAGATAAAATATATTGGTAATTATAGTGGAAACTCTTCATATTCAATTGTTTTCTGTGGGTGTTGAAAAAAGTCGTTCGTATATAAAACTTCATGCAAAAAATTTAACGAGACCAAAAACGAGACTCTCGTGTTGCGCTGTATGTGGTCTCGGTATCGCCTATAATATTTTTGAAAACGTCTCGTCTCGTCTCGTCTCGCTTTTCCGAGACGAGAACGAGACGTTCTCGCGTGAAGCCTTAGCTTTATTTCCTGAGGGTGTGGGGGGGATGAACAGACAGAAAAACATGCGGGCAAAAGCTCCTGATTTCACGTCAGTAATTCTTAAGAACTTCATCGTATTTGTTATGGCAATCAGAAGTACGACTTAAATCCTAAAATTTCGTAGAAAGGAGGAAAGTGCTGATGGATAGACCGAAAATGTTAAGAATCCAGCTCTGTCGCCGGATCTCCTAATAATTCCGCAAACGCACGACTTGTCCAAACAATCGTCCCCGATTAATCAGTTCGGGCACAAAGTAAAGTGACAAATTGCGCAAGTTAGTTCGGTAACAAGTATAAAACATGCAACATCTGCGTGCGATTTGTCCGGGCCGGACCGGCGTTCGGAACGAAGTTAGCCGCAGAAGTGGTTTCCCGCCCTGGGGTGCTATCCTTTTACAAAGGATGCATAGGATGTGCGCCTAATTTAGCGTTGCTATGTCCTTTGTCGAGGATTCTGGCTATTTAATTTCAATTCCAGTGATAAATTCGGAATTTGCGAGTTTACCGGCTTTGTTATTCGTATAACATAAAGCAAACATTGCGTTATTGTTCCCGTTGTCGGATGTTTTTGCGTAGACAACGGTATTTTTGATATACATACGATTTTTTCCGCCCTTTGGTTCACCTGAAACGGTGCGCGCTGAAAAAACCGCTCCGATTGGAAATTAACGAGCAAACTAATATCTTGCTCATCAAATATACGCTTCCGAACAAAAAACAGTCCATTCAGTGGAATTCGTAGTATTTGTGGAAGCATTGAGTAATTAAATCATATCATCTAGAACAGGGGTTTAATTCGGGTGATTATGTTCTAATAGTAATTTAAGTCACAAGTCCGGAAAATAGGGTTTTTTTGCACGAATAGACAAAATTCAGTCAGAAGCTTTTGCGCGTATGTTCTATTGTCCATTCTCCTATATTGAACACTTTCAATCGAATTTACCATGGTGAATTCTATTGTCTTTTCTCCTATATTAGACACTCTTAATCGTATTTACCATGGTAAATTCGATTAAGGGTGTCCAATTCAGACGAACAGATAATAGAATTCACCATGATTAAGATTGTCCAATACAGGAGAATGGACAAGAGAACATACGCGCAAAAGCTTCTGACTTCACGTCAGTGCTTGAACAATTTTTTTTTCAATGATTTTTTAAAAATTTTGTAGTGCCTCACGAAATTTTGCAAGAATTTTCCCTTTGAAATTCTACAACTAATAACCATGTTTGAATTGGATCGGATTTGTATTTTTTCAGTTATCGAGGAAATAATATTCCATATGGGTATATTTTTTATGAACTTTTTAAATTTTCTAGAAATTCACGAAATTTTGCAAGAATTTTCGCGTTGCCATTCTACAACTAATAATCATGTTTTATTTCCATCGGTTTCCTATTTTTCATATTATTGAGGAAATAACAATTAAATTACAAATGGGTATAACTCCAAAACTGTTTTGCTGATTATGCCTATAAGCAAACTCAACTGGCGAAATCAGATTCTCAAGCTAACCTGAAAATTTCAAGTCGCTATCTCTTGCCGTTCTTAGTTTTTCGTGCCGTGAATAATATTTTTCAATACTTTTTTAAAAATTTTGTAGCAATACGATTCTCACAGAATTTCACAAACATCCTTAGGTTTATATCATTCAACTACTCATCATGTTTCAATTCGATCGGATTAATATTGATTGTAGATAAAATTATTACTCGGAAACCATTGGGCCGATTATGCCCATTGACGAACTTGTCTGTCGTATTGGGATGCGCCACCTACCCTGCAAATTTCAAGTCGCTATCTCTTTCCGTTCTCAAGTTATCTTGACAACGGCTGGCCGGCCGGACAGAATCAAATTTGACCTCGAATTCTTCATCAGCGAGTCGAACCGAATCGTTTGAGATCAATTTTGGCAAAAAATTTGAAAATTACAGACATTTGGGCACAATGATAACGCGATGTTCCCCAGTACATACGCGCAAAAACCTCTCAAATCGGGCTTCATTCCAATGTTTATAACTTGTGAATTTTTGCATGAAAATTCCTAATTATCTAGGTTCTATCAGAAGACATACCAATGCTTCTCCTTCTCTTTCCTTAATTAAAAATTGAATTGAACATACAGGGTGTTTCTATTTCAATATCAAATTCAGTCATGACAAAAACTTCTTACCTCACCTTATTTATTTTCAAATGAGAACCAATTTTTATATTGGTCAGCTGGAATCTACGTTAAGAAATAGTGTATTTTTATAATACATACTAATGCTCTAAAATGTCCGAAATATTCTGTAAGTAAGGCAGTAGTACGTACTATAAAAAATGGGTTCAAGCCCTGTGGACAGGAGCTTTCTGGCGATTTGGTTCAAACAGACAAATTATATCTCCGAAAGTATTGGTTTCTCAGAGTTGGGAATTAAATCAATGTATTCTTATGAAAGAACTGCATCATAAAGGAAATTAAATTCAAATAATAGTTAATTTATCAAGATTAAATGAGCAATCTGAGAATGAGAACTGCACCATGGAAGAAATCAAATTAAAAAAGCTGAAACGAATTTGACTCTTTCTTATAGAACAGGATGAAATGTACGAGTATGAACACAGATCATATAATAAAGCTTAGATAGTATAATTATAGCATTCTGTGAAAACATAGAAGTACGATTCATTATTGAAATTTAGAAAAATCATATCTCCGAAAGTATTAGCTTGTTGGAGTTGAAAATGATATCGATGGATTTTAATAGTGAAACTGCATCTTAAATAGGAATAACAGACATTTGGCAAATTAAATTGATAAGCACTCAGTTCCGAGGAACTAGTGCGCCAAAAAGTGTAATTCCCTTTCCGGGATTTGAGCCCGCCTTCTCTCGTTCCGAAACCGAAAACCCGACGGTGTAGACCATTCATACATAGAATAATTATTTAATTCTGTGAAAACGTAAAAATACGATTTATTATTGAAATTTTGAAAAATCATATCTCCGAAAGTATTAGCTTGTTAGAGTTAAAAATGATATAATTGGATTCTTATCATAAAACTGCTTGTTGAAAAAAATTTAATTTGGAATTTGTTTTGTAAAAAAAAAATTTTTTTTTTGTTACTCCGAAACCATCTGTCCGATTTTGCCCGATATCTCCCAAACCTACTCTGAAAATTTCAACTGCCTAGCTCATTCCGTTCGAGAGTTATCGTGCCTACGGCCGGCCGGCCGGACAGAATGAATTTCGACCACGGATTCTGGATCAGTGAGTCGAAACAAATCGTTTAAGACCATTTTCATCGAAAAATTCGAAAATTACAGACATTTGGGCAAAATAATAAGCTCTCAGTTCCGAGGAACTAGAGCACCAAAAATACACTATTATGTTTTAACGTAGATTCCAGTTGACATGGGTTCTCATTTGGAAGAAAATGAGTTTTGAGGTTTTTGTCATCTGACTTTGACATTGAAATAGAAACACCCTGTATGTTCAATTGAATTTTTAATTAACGCAGGATAAGCATTGGTATGTTTTCTGATAGAAGCTAGAAAATTAGGAATTTTCATGCAAAAATCTTCAAGTTATTTGTTTTTTCATATTTCACACGAATTTTCTGCGAATAATACGCAAGTGACACATTAAAACAATGTGGAACGAAAGTTCATTTCCAGATGAAACCGGAAGTCGAACGAATCTGGATTTTTTTCCAAAAGTTCATCTCTCCTAACAAAGCTTAAGTATAAAATTTCAAGTGTTTATCTCGAGTCTTTCTTTGAAATAGTCTATCGAACGGTCTTTATGAATCACCCTGTATACCCGTTATACTCATGTACAATTTCTTATTATTTGTTCTAAAAAATCATAAATCAGATTGAAAAATTTCTAACTCAGCCAAAGAATTTAAACTTCACCGAAAGCCGAGCTTTCCAAGATATCGATACCCATAAGTTTACCTCGTTTCCCCAGTACCGGTCATCAGGCGCAGAAAGGGGTAGGTAGCTTATTCAATAACACAACAGCACTTCAAAGCATATAACTGTAGCCCAATAGGGGATTATGCAGTTTCGGTCTACTTTAGAAAGCACTAATTGCTCGTTTGTTCAACTACAATAATTACCGACCAGTATTATGTCGTTCATTAGGGTTGTGCAGATCTAAATGAAGGTAGATTGGTTCAGCCTGAGGCTCTATCGATTAAATCTCGAGTATGAGCATGCATTGATAATCGGTAGTCATTCTGAGGTTTTGAAGGATAACAATCCCACGAGTGAGAAAATAGAGTGCAGATATTATACGAAGCATGAGATTAGTAAGAATACATTGAATAACAAGTTGGAAAAGCAGTTGGGTTCAGGAGCTTTGGCGCACTTGTTCAGATTTATAACCGGAGCGGTCATCCATCTAAATACTGAACACGCCCCTAGGGACAAATATTTTAACAATATACAGGGTGAGTCTTTGACCACTGCATTAATTTTAACCAAAGATTCCTCTCATCAAATGAAACACTTGTTTCATTTAACATTTTTCCAAATTCGGCTCAGGTAAACAGATACAATTGTTGAAATTTTGAAAAAAAATCAGTTTTTATTTTGTAGCTTTGACATCGTTTTTTCGAATAAAATGAATGTTGGCGTAAAGTTCCCTATAACTATTATACATATTTTCCAAATATTAGTTATTTTCTACTTCTACTGGTTTTCTAGTTATGGACTCGTGGATTCATAAAACTAAACGAAATTAGCATAAAGGAAGCATATAAAGTTTTTCTTGAGTCATTTCAAGAATATTCCATCGTTTTAGAACATTATATTATTCTTCATCATTTCTCCTTAAACGCACCGTTTTCGAGATATTCTTCATTGAATGTTTTAAAATGGAAAACTCCAGAAATTTCACTACTTTTATGGATCCGTCCCTGAGCGTTGGAATCCCGAATCAAGCTGTAAACCACGTTACCATGCCTTATTCTCGTCCGCCAACAAGGTCATAGATAATTTATATGCGGGAGTGTATTAGCACATTGTGAAATCTTTAAACGCTTGTAACTTTTTACCTGAGCCGAATCTGGCAAAATGGTGAATGAAAAAAGTTTTTCATTTGATGAGAGGAATCTTTGGTTAAAATTAATGCAGTCGTCAAAGACTCACCCTGTATAATATATAAGCTGTAAAAAAAAATTTTGTGAGAACCGTACCCCTAGAAATTTTCAAAAAAATTACGAAAGAAAAATTGGTTCAAGCACTGGTGTGAAGTCAGGAGATTTGGTGCGTATGTTCTATTGTCCATTCTCCTGTATTGGACACCCTTAATTCGAATTTACCATGGTAAATTCGAATTGAGTGTCCAATACAGGAGAATGGACAACATAATTTACCATGGTAAATTTGATTAAGGGTGTCCATACAGGAGAATGGACAATAGAACATACGCGCCAAAGCTCCTGACTTCACGTCAGTGCTTGAACCAATTTTTTTGTCGTAATTTTTTTGAAATTTTCTAGGGGTGCGGTTCTTACAACATTTTTTATTCGTCATATATATAAAATACTGTCATAACCCAAAACAAGCACTGACGTGAAGTCAGGAGCTTTTGCGCGTATGTTCTATTGTCCATTCTCCTGTATTGGACACCCTTAATAGAACATACGCGCAAAATCTCCTGACATCACGTCAGTGCTTGAACCAATTTTTTTTTTCTTATTTTTTTGAAATTTTCTAGGGGAACGGTTCTTACAAAAACATTTTTTTTCATCATTTTTTTCAAATTTTCTAGGGGTACGGTTCTTAAAAAAATTTAAACACGTCTTTATGTTGATTTCCTACTGATATTTACCAAGCTTCAATTCGATAAGGTGGCGATAAGTCGGAAACCATTTAACCAATTATGCCCAAAAACGAACTTAACTCTCCCATTCGGATACGAAACCTACCCTGAAAATTGCAAGTCCCTATCTCCTTTTGTTCGAAAGTTATCGAGTCAACGGTCACCCATCTACTGAACTCACAGAAGGCTGCTCCAATCTCCAACAATATTTAACCGATCATGTTAAAACTTTAAACTTGGCAGTAGAGTTGGGTTCTAAAGGCTCTTGGAAAATTTCAGCAATTTCAGACAAAAAGTTACTGATATATAGAATTTTTTTTTTAATTTTCAATGATTTCTTAAAAATTTTCTACATATACTATCCTCACGAAATTTTCCAAGAAATTTCGCGTTGGCATTCTACAACTAATAACCATGTTTCAATACAATCGGTTTAGTATTTTTCGAGTTAATGAGGAGAAAAAAACAACCAAATTTCAGATGGCTATAATTCCAAAACCGTTTGGCCGATTATGCTTATAAACAAACTCAAATGTCGCGTTCTGATGCATATCCTAACCTGAAAACTATGTCGCTATGGCTTTCCGTTCTCAAGTTATCGTGTCAACAAAGATATTTTTTAATGATTTTTTAATAATTTTCTAGCCATACGATTCGCACAAAATTTCACAAACGTGCTTAGGTTCGTATTCTACAACTACTCACCAAGTTTCAATTCGATCGGATTTATATTGGTTGAAAACAAAATTATTACTCGGAAACCATTGGGCCGATTATGCCCATTAACGAACTTGTCCGTTGTATTGGGATGCGCCATCTACCCTGAAAAATTAAAGTCGCTAGCTCTTTCCGTTCTCAAGATATCGTGGCAAAGGACGGACGGCCGGCCGGCCGGACTGAATCAAATTTGACCTCGAATTCTTCATTGGGGAGTCGAACTAAATCGTTTGAGACCATTTTCGTCAAAAAATTCGAAAGTTACAGACATTTGGGCAAAATGATAACGCGATGTTCCCCAGAACATACGCGCAATAAGGTTTTGAATGCTCTTGCAAAATTTCAACGATATCTGAACTGTTATACCGTGGTGGTGGCCCACCACAGACGCGGATCTCGATTTGAGGGTGTAAAAGAAGATATTTTGAGAATATTTTTTTGTGTGTAGGGTGTTCAAAAGCAGAATTTAAAATTATTTTCATATATACAGGTTGTTCGAAAACAAAGATATAGACCAAAGATACATCTTTTTTAATGTAATACCCTGTATTTGACCTGAAAAATGGAATGGCTAGCTCAAATGATGATGAGTTTCTTCAGATCAACAAGAGTGCCAAAAATTATAGATCCAAAACCAATACACGAATTCTACCCAACAACGAAGTCATCCGAGATATTCGTTCGTCAATTCTATGATGAACGATATATTTTTTCCTCAAATCCACTGTGAAAATTATATTATATCAATTGAAACTTTAGCCAATATTTCAGTTTTTTTTTACTAGAGATATTCTGAATTCAATATTATTAACTTACCATTACCATTCCTATCATCATATGGATTAACCATGGGCATCTCAGGAAAATAAGTTGACATGTATCAACACAGATCATATTATAATAGTTCATAGATAAAATAATTATCGCATTCTGTGAAAACACAGAAGTACGATTTATTATTACAAATTTGAAAAATCTTATTTCCGAAAGTATTAGCTTGTTAGAGTTAAAAATGACTTCAATGGATTCCTATGGTGAAACTGCATCTCAGGAAAAACTTATTTTGAAATTTGTAATGTAAAAATATTTTTTTTGTTAACCAGAAACCATCTGACCGATTTTGCCCAATGAAGAACTTAGCCGAGATATTTAACTCCCAAACCTATTCTGAAAATTTCAACTGTCTAGCCCATTCCGTTTGAGAGTTATCGTTTAAACGACCGGACGGACGGCCGGACGGAGGGATGGCCGGTTCGCCGGACAGAATCGATTTCGACCACGGATTCTTGATCAGTGAGTCGAACCAAATCGTTTAAGACCATTTTCAGCCAAAAATTCGAAAATTACAGACATTTGGGCAAATTGATAAGCACTCTGTTCCGAGGAACAAGAGCGCCAAAAATAATACTAACCAATGTATAAATCAGAAAATGGGTTCAAGCCCTGTGGACAGGAGCTTTCTGGCGCTCTAGTTGAAACAGACACATTATATCTCCGAAAGTATTGGTTTCTCTGAGTTGGGAATTATATCAATGTATACATATGATAGAGCTGCATCATAAAAGATATTCAATTCAAATAATAGTTTATTTATCAAGATTAAATGAGCAATCATGAGAATGAGAACTGCACCATGGAAGAAATCGAATTAAATCTGGCCAATTTTGCCCAATAACGAACTCAACCGAGATATTCATCTCCCTAACCTACTCTGAAAATTTCAACTACCTAGCTCATTCCGTTCGAGAGTTATTGTGGAAAAACTTTTTTAAATTTTCAAAATTTTTTTTTTACACTTTGCGGTAATCTGTTCAATACAAAACTTCACATGCGTATAAAGGTCATGATTCTACAATTTGATGCTAAATTTCAGATAGATCGAACGAACTTGTCCGAGATATTTACGCTCCAAAACCACCTTGCAATTTTCAATCCGCTAACTCCTTTCGTTCGAGAGTTATCGTGCCTACGGCTGGTCGGCCGGCCGGACAGAATCGATTTCGCACTCGGATTCTTGATCAGTGAGTCGAACCAAATCGTTTGAGACCATTTTCAGCCAAAAATTCCAAAATTACAGACACTTGGGCAAATTGATAAGCACTCTGTTCCGAGGAACTAGAGCGCCAAAAAAACAAGTTTCGTATGACAATTGCCCAAAACAGGTTTAAAGTACCTACAAATAGTAGGTATTCCATAAAACATGTATGAAAGAAGATGAGTAATAATATGAAAGAAGATGAGTAATAAATAAAAAGTTACCTTGTAATCGATCAAAAATTTCCTGATCTACGTTCACCAAATTTTCTCCTCTCTCGAACTACTGAATTATGCTTTCAATATTTACGTAATATTTTCAAACATTTTCAGGTGAGGTCCCCGTTGCATCGCTAAAATACGACTATTTCAACCCCAATATTTTTGAAGTTACAATATTCCCTTCTGTCAAGTTGACATTATGACAATTAATACATAGAATAATCTGTGAAATACGATTTACATTGAAATTTTGAAGAATCATATCTCCGAAAGTGTTAGCTTGTTAGAGTTAAAAATGATATGAATGGATTCTTATGATAAAACTTCTTATTAAAAAAAAATTAATTTGGAATTTGTTTCGTAAAAAAAAAATTTTTTTTTTGTTACTCCGAAACCATCTGTCCGATTTTGCCCAATAACGAACTTAGCCGAGATATTTATCCCCCACACCTACTCTGAAAATGTCAACTCTCTAGCTCATTCCGTTCGAGAGTTATCGTGCCTACGGCCGGCCGGACAGAATGAGTTTCGACCACGGATTCTTGATCAGTGAGTCGAACCAAATCGTTTAAGACCATTTTCATCGAAATATTCGAAAATTACAGACATTTCGCAAATTGATAAGCACTCAGTTCCGAGGGACAAGAGCTCCAAAAATAATACTAACCAATGTATAAATCAGAAAAAAACACAGCCGAGTCACTTCACATAGGATATGAAATCCTTCTTCACACTCCTCCACTAAAATTATCATTCAAAATCAATTTAGGCGTCGCATATGATGTACAATCATGCATATATGGATGCAGCAGCGGAACAAGGGGGATTTTCACGGACTCCTGTGGGCTCGCAACCCGTCCCAATCTCCCCTCCTCCCTCGTTTTTCCCATTTCCGTTCTTGTTTTATTCAAACTGGGTCTTTTCACTCTGTGAGCCTTTTACACCCTTTTATCGCTTTCGAAAGGTGATTTTGCACCTTCCAGACTTTTCTGTGCTTTTCGATATCGTTTAAAACTTTTGTTGGGGGTAATTTATTGCCCGTAATTTATTTGATAAGGTTCTTTCATTTGGGAGGTCTCGTGAGAACGTTTTGTTCGGAACAAATAAATAAATATCGGAGTTTAGTTTGCTGGTTTATCGGCTTTCACGAAAACGAAGAAAGTTTCTCACATTCCAGGTACAACTCAAGTATAACTCGAACCAATCGAAATTAAAAGATAATGCTGATGTGAAATGGAACTACATATTCAATAGGAAACAAAGCTACACTGATGGATACAATTTTTGAATAATTGGTTCAGTCCCTGTGGACAGGAGCTTTGACGCTCTTGTTCAAACTTTGACAAATCATATCTCCGAAGTAATGTTTTCTCAGAGTTAGGAATGATATCAATGGATTCTTATGATAGAACTGCATCATAAATGAAATTCAATTCAAATAATAGTTTATTTATCAAGATTAAATGAGCAATCTTCAATGCTTTAATACTTAACAAGTTATCATTTAAATGATAAGGAAAGTATCATCGAAATGTTTAGAGCAAGGCTGGAGACAATCATAGCAGATTGTCCATTTATTCCTCATATTAGAGTAGGCAGAGGCTGACGAACAAACTATCATCTTTTCATAATTTAATAGTTCATACCACTAACACATTCATTCTGTATTATGAACCTTAACTCAAGAAAAAATATTTGATACACAAATGTAGATCCATATTTCAGTATTTTTCAGCTAGCAATATTATGAAAATACTGTATATAGGAACATGTCTCACTACTTAAGGAAGTAAAAGGTAATATTAACCTCAGTGATCAACGAACAGTAATTTCTTTTGATGATTCCATTATGTTCTTCTTTCCTATTGCCTTCATAAACTACATTATCAAAATGATGCTATTAGGAAACTGTTTTAAATCTGATCTCCATGCCATACGTATGATTCAAATTCAAATTCCGTAATCTGTCAACTTTCGTAACAGTCACACCAACTGCCAAGATACAATACAAAAGTCACTAGGATGTATAATCCGAATTTTTCATTAAATTTCAACAGTATTTTACAGAGTTCGACTGAAATAGAGAAAATATCGTCTAATACTCGTTGCAGAAGGCAATTCCAACACTCATGCGTTCGAAAACTCACTCCTTCGTCGCTCGTTTTCGAATTTCGCATTCGTGTTTCAATAGGAGCCCATTCTGCAACTTGTTTTAGAATAAACTATACAAACTACGAATTGACATGTCTCTTATAGCTAGATGACATTTATGAACAATGAACACAGATAGAGAATTCTGTGAATACATAGAACTACGATGTATTATTGAAATTTTGAAAAATCATATCTCCCAAAGTATTAGCTTGTTACAGTTGAAAATAATATCAATGGATTCTTATGATGAAACTTCATCTTACAAAAAAATTTAATTCCAAAGTTGTAATGCGAAAAGGATTTTTTTTTCTCAATACTCCGGAACCATTAAGCTGATTTTGCCCAATAACGAAATTAACCGAGATATTTGTCTAGCTCATTCCGTTCGAGAGTTATCGTGTTAACGGCCGGCCAGACAGAATCGATTTCGACCACAGATTCTTGATCACTGAGTCAAACCAAATCGTTTCAACCATTTTCAGCCAAAAATTCTAAAATTATAGACATTTGGGCAAATTGATAAGCACTCTTTTCCGAGGAACAAGAGCGCCAAAAGTTGGTTCAAGCACTGTCGTGAAGTCAAGAGCTTTAGCGCGCATGTTTTATTGTCCATTCTCCTGTATTAGATACTCTTAATCGAATTTACCATGGTAAATTCGATTAAGAGTGTCTAATACAGGAGAATGGACAATAGAATATGCCCGCAAAAGCTCCTGACTTCACGTCAGTGCTTGAACAAATTTTTTTTTCAAGAACGAGTAGTATAGAATAAGTGGAGCATTAATTGTTACTTCTATTATTTTTTCCGAAGACTATACATTACCCTAAGTAGACTTTGCATTTACCATTATTTCTTCCCTCATTTCATCTTGGACTCTCACTTTCAAGTGATGGAATGGCTGATAAGCTGCCATTTCGATTTAATGAATTGACTCGAAATGAGCAAAGAGCAGGGGGAATTTGAGGAGGGCTATTCTCGATATTCGGTATTGAAGTTCTATGTTTCAACAGGACTGCATTAGTCAAACAAGCATATTCACTCACCCTAATCCTTTCAGTGCAAACCCTTAGTTCAGTACAACAGTAGCCAACTTAACTATTAATGAGCGTTCGCCTCCAAATGTTCTTGAATTAGTCCATTCAAGTGCACAATAAGACATAAGACTACATTCACTACAAGGAAATGCGCGAAGGATGTAGGCATGTATATTATATTGGGAGGACGAAAATATATTGGGAAATAATCTATTGTAATGAACACTTTCAATCAACATGTTAGACTTTGATACTAAAGGTCTACAGGGTGATTCAAGAACGCCGTTCGTAAGAATATTTCGAAGAAAGATTCGAGATGAACACTTGAAATTTTATAGTTAAGCTTTGTAGGAAAGATCGTTTCTTGGTAAAAATTTCAGATTCGTTCGACATCCGGTTTCACCGGAAATGATATCAACTTTCGTTGTTTAAATGTTATACCCAGCTCTTTCATTGATAATCAGATTACCCATTGAATTTTACTTGTTTTAATTGTCACTTACATATTATTCTCAGAAAATTCGTATGAATTCTGAAAAATCCCTTTAAATTTTACTCTTGATTGAATTCACCATGGTAAATTCGATTAAGAGTGTCCAATACAGGAGAACAGACAATAGAATTCACCATGGTAAATTCGATGAAGAGTGTTCAATACAGGAGAATGGACAATACGCGCAAGCTCCTGACTTCACGTCTGTGCTTGAACCAATTTTTTTTTCGTGAAGTCAGGATAGAAAGCAATGATGAAAAAATAAACACATTATTGTCTACCTTCAATTCTTCTTTAGGAGAAGAATGCATAATTATTCTAGAAAAATAATACTGGAATTAATGTCACATTTAAATAATCAAAGTAAAGAAAATTATAAGTTTAGCTACTAACATATTGAATGATTTTCAATTGAATTCCAGTAATTTTCAATTACTTAGTCTTAACCAATAAATGCCCATTGATAGATCTAAAGGTGTTGAGGTGAAACATAAAGATATATTCTCATTAGTGCTAGAAAAACTGGCCTAAAATTCCTCTCTACCCATCACGAGATTTAATATCGACAAATGAGCCTCTCACCTTACAAGATCAGAAAGTGTGGTTAATTTAAAGTTAAGTTTTGAAGCCTTCAGCAAAATTTCAGCGATATCATACTAAAAATAATACATAACCTTTCAAAAGTCCCCTCTCACAAATAAACTACTCTGAAGGCACATGGATCTCTTGAAGAAGAATCGCCTTCTCTATTTCTCAAAGATATTCACTCTTGTTCATAGAAATCCCTTCAATATTTAGTTGCCTCCTCCTAAGGAGGATCTCTTTCAAAACCAGGTCTGACCGCTAATGAAGGGCAATCATCTCCCATAGATTTGTGATCAAATAACACGATTTTCCCAAGAACATACGCTCAAAAATATGTCATCATGACATTCATGTTCTTGAAGGTTCTCGCAAAAATAGGACGATTCGCATCCAGCTACCGAACTCACAAAAGGCTGCTCGGTTCTCCAACAATATGGATCCGATCGTGTTCAAACTTGGAACTCTGTAGTAGAGTTAGGTTCTGAAGGCTCTTCCAAAATTTCAGCCATGCCGGACGAATAGTTTATGATATATAGAATTATTTTCAATAATTTTTTTGAAATTTTCTAGTTATACCATCCTCACGAAATTCTGCAAGAATTTTCGTGTTGGAATTCTACAACTAATAACCATGTTTGAATTATATCGGTTTCGTATTTTTCGAGTTATTGAGGAAATAACAACCAAATTTCAGATGGGTATAATTCCAAAACTCTTTGGCCGATTATACCTATAGACAAATTCAAATGTTGCATTCAGATGCACAACCTGACCTGAAAATTTCAAGCCGCTATCTCCTTCCGTTCTCAGGTTATCGTGTCATAAATAATATTTTTTAATAATTTTTTTAAAATTTTCTAGTGACACGATTCCCACGAAATTTCACAAACGTGCTTAGGTTTATATTCTACAACTATTCACCAAGTTTATATTCGATCGGATTTATTTTGGTTGAAAACAAAATTATTTCTCGGAAACCATTGGCATACCCATTAACGAACTTGTCCGTCGTATTGGGATGCGCCACCTACCTGAATATTTCAAGTCGCTAGCTCTTTCCGTTCTCAAGTTATCGTGGCAATGGCCGGACGGCCGGACGGCACCACAGAATTAAATTTCACATTTGGGCAAAATGATAACGCGATGTTCCCCAGAACATACACGCAAAAACTGAAGAATAAATTCATATCAGTAGCTTACAATTTTTTTCTTCTACAGTGTCAGGGTTCAAATCCCGAATTTCACTATGGAAAACTATTGTTTAGCTAGCTGTCATTAGCATTTTTTTTGTTACTGTTCATCCATTATTCTAGTGACTAGGGTACTATTTATGAGGTCAATTAAAATCAGAAATGTAAAATGAAGACATTAGAAATAGGGTACATTTATTAGAGACCGCTTATGTAGTAGTGATAGAAATATCCCTCAAATAATTCTAAAGTCGGTAAACATCCAGAGGCACGCTCAAAAGAATTATTTATTGTTGATAGCTATTCTAACAATTCTCAAACTTCAGAATAGCTATCAACAAAAAATAATTCTGAAGATTTTCGTTAAGTGTCTGAGGAAGGAGTCACCAAAAACTCACAAAATAGTTGTTTCATAGTTGATGTTGTGTCGTTATTGTTTGTTAGGCAACATTGTTCGATAGATTGCTTCGGAGAAATATCTTGTGTTTCTTACTCAGCAGCAATTCACAAAATGATAATTTTTTTTTATTTTATAGATATTTTTCAGAGTTTGGGAGAGAAAACCCAGAATGAAACCATTTAATTACTAATTCAATATTTATAATGTTCAGAAAAGACATAAGAATCTGTCAACTGAGATAAACAACGATCGCTCCGTTATCGACCCTCGATCGATATGAGATACGTTGCAGAAGTTTCCCCTGCATAGATGGCGATACCAGTATTGAAACTCATCATACTTCGAAAAATTGAGACTGCAACATCTTATTCATTCATCTTGCACCCTGCTAACAGCACCCATGCATCTGGAAAGTACTTCCGCTGGTTTTCTCCCGTTTCCGTCTACCCCTTAAGACAATTCATTCGATACGAATTAAATTGAAACCAACAACACATGTACTACGATAAAAGCATTCAGCATTCCATCCGCCAAAAATGACAACTTTTTTTTTCCAAAGCGACAACCACACGCATACATTTCTGTGCCGTAAAAGCGGCCTCAACTTTGTTTGAAAACGCGTTGTTATCTTGGTCAATGCATATGAAATGTGAACACCAAGTGTCAGACAATGTTTCATGGTCGGACATTTGCCTTCATCTCTCTTCGTTCTGGAATTCGTCATTTGTTCGCTGACAGGCATTCAACAATGTATTACATTTCAGCGCTTTGAAGTTTATGCCATTGAGGGTGTCGTCATCGCTAGCTACCTGAGATTGGCTGAAACAAGATACCACGATTTGATTCAGCTACGCGGAATGAGCGTACACAGGGTTTGGAGGGGTTCATGCAGGGAACATAATCAGTATGAGTTTTATTGTGATGCTAGACAATATTCTGGGAAATTCGTCGATATACTCAGTGACTTCACAAGTGCTGCAGACAGAAGGAATCATTTTATCAACCTGTTTTATTTGCATCGAAGGACTATATTAAGCATGCTAAATGTCAACATATTTTGTGAAAACAAATTTTTATCTCTGTGTGGTTCCTTTCTGGGTTTTCCCTCCCAAACTCTGAGAAATATCTATGAAATAAAGAATTTACTGTTTTGAAATTGATTCTGCGTGTGAAACATTAGATATCTGTCAGAAGCAATATACAGTGTGGATCTTTGAGTAGATTCCTCTAACCACTTTATTTATTTACCATTTTTCCAGGAGTGGATCAAATAGAAATGGAAAGCTCAGTGGACAGGAGCTTTGGCGGTCCTGTTCAAATCTCCGAAAGTATTGGTTTCTCAGAGTTGGGAATGATATCAATGGATTTTAATGATATCATTCCCAACTCTATCAATGGATTGTTATGATAGAACTGCATTATAAAATAAATTAAATTAAAGAAGTATAATTTGAAAAAAAAGTGCCAAAAATTATTAGTCCGAAACCACCAAACCGATTCTACCCAATAACGAGCTTATCCGAGATATTCATTCCTTAAATCTACTCTGAAAACTATATTATATCAATTGAAATTTAGCCAATATTCGAGTTTTGTTCTTACTGGAGATATTCTGAACCCAATTTGATTAACTTACCGAAGTATATATTTCCATCATCATATTATGGATTATCCAAGGGAATTATACTATCACCCAAAAATTATGATATCATATAATCCCCATAAGTCTACGATAGTTGAAGTTATTTCATTGTTCATTTAGTTTCAATCATACTTTGCTTTCTAGAACAGGAGGTGTATTTTATATAATAGCCTCGATTGCAAAATCTAGCTAACTGTTTACGTCTATCAGCATTTTGCGTTACTCTCATTTGTGGTTGTTTGATACCAGAAGCAACCTGGTTGCGATCTGTTTACGTCAAACAAGCAAACATTTGCTGTCATTTGTACGTTGTGACTTGTTAGGGAATTGGCTTATGTTACTAATTTATAAAGTTTTCTTAATTTATTTAATTCTATTCGCTTTATTCACACTAACGAGCGAATTGTCACCCCTGTGGCAGGAGCTTTGGCGCTCTTGTCCAATCTTAGACAAATCATATCTCCGAAAGTTCATTCTCTCTGAATGAAGAGTGTCCAACACTCTTCATTCAGATTCACCATGGTAAATTCGATTAAGAGTGTCCAATACAGGAGAACAGACAATAGAATTCACCATGGTAAATTCGATTAAAAGTGTCCAATACAGGAGAATTGACAATAGAACATACGCACAAAAGCTCCTGACTTCACGTCAGTGCTTGAACCATTTATTTTGTGAAGTCAGGAGCTTTTGCGCGTATGTTTGATTGACCATTCTCCTGTATTAGACACTCTTAAACGAATTTACCATGGTGAATCTGAATGAAGATACGCCCAAAAGCTACGGACTTGAACCAATTTTTTTTTCGTGATGTCAGGATAGAATGCAATGATGAAAAAATTAACACATTGTCTATCTTCAATTCTTCTTTGGGAGAAGAATTAATATAATATTCTAGAAAAATATTGCTAGATTTAATGTCATAATTAATCGAAGTAAAGAAAATTATAAAATTATAAGTTTTGTTAAGTACTAACATATTGAATGAAATTCAATTGAAATCCAGTAATATTCAATTACTTATTCTTAACCAATAAATGCCCATTGATAGATCTAAAGGTGTTGAGGTGAAACATAAAGATATAATCTCATTAGTGATAGAAAAACTTGCCTAAAATGCCTCTCTACCCATCACGAGATTTAATATCGACAAATGAGCCTCTCACCTCACAAGATCAGAAAGTGTGGTTAATAGAACTTTTTTCAATTATATTCAATGATTTATTTGAAATTTTCTAGTGATACCATCCTCACGAAATTTCGCAAGAATTTTCGCGTTGGCATTCTACAACTAATAACCATATTTAAATCATATTGGTTTTGTATTTTTCGAGTTATTGAGGAAATAACAACCAAATTTATGATGGGTATAACTCCAAAACCGTTTGGCCGATTATACCTATAGACAAATTCAAATGTCACATTCAGATGCACAACCTAACCTGAAAGTTTCAAGGCCCTCTCTGTTTCCGTTCTCAGGTTATCGTGTTATAAATAATATTTTTTATTAATTTTTTTTAGATTTTCTGGTGATACGATTCTCACATAATTTCACAAACGTGCTTAGGTTTATATTCTACAACTATTCACCAAGTTTCAATTTGATCAGATTCATATTGGTTGAAAACAAAATTATTACTCGGAAACCATTGGGCCGATTATGCCCATTAACGAACTTGTCCGTCGTATTGAGATGCGCCACCTACCCTGAAAATTCCAAGTTGCTAGCTCTTTCCGTTCTCAAGTTATCGTGGCAACGGCCGGATGGAAAGAATCAAATTTGACCTCGAATTCTTGATCAGGGAGTCGAACCCAATCGTTTGAGACCATTTTCGGCGGAAAATTCGAAAATTACAGACATTTGGGCAAAATGATAACGCGATGTTCCCGAGAACATACGCGCAAAAACAGAAAGACTCTATGTCCAGGTCATCTTTTATGAGGTAAAAAGGGATACTACTTCATTTGAGTATCTATTCCTTTTATTTCAGCTATCTCATTTTTATTGTTCATGAAGAAAAAATATCAGCAACATAGTATCTAAATTCCGTAACTACATATACTCGTATACAGAGTTTGTCTTTGACCACTGCATTAATTTTAACCAAAGATTCCTCTCATCAAATGAGACACTTTTTTCATTTAACATTTTTCCAAATTCAGCTCAAGTAAAAAGATACAGGCTGTTGAAATTTTGAAAAAAAATCAGTTTTTATGTTGTAGCTTTGACATCCTTTTTTCGAATAAAATGAATGTTGGCGTAAAGTTTCCTATAACTATGATACATATTTTCCAAATATTAGTTATTTTCTACTTCTACTGGTTTTCTAGTTATGGACTCGTGGATTCATAAAACTAAACGAAATTAGCATAAAGAAAGCATGTGTAGTTTTTCTTGACTCATTTCAAGAATATTCCATCGTTTTAGAACATTATATTATTCTTTATCATTTCTCCTTAAACGCACCGTTTTCGAGATATTCTTCATTTAATGTTTTAAAATGGAAAACTCCAGAAATTTCACCACTTTTATGGATCCGTCCCTGAGCGTTGGAATCCCGAATCAAGCTATAAACCACGTTACCATGCCTTATTCTCGTCCGCCAACAATGCCATAGATAATTTATATGCGGGAGTGTATTAGCACATTGTGAAATCTCTAAACGCTTGTAACTTTTTACCTGAGCCGAATCTGGAAAAATGGTAAATGAAAAAAGTGTTTCATTTGATGAGAGGAATCTTTGGTTAAAATTAATGCAGTGGTCAAAGACTCACCCTGTATTTCCAGTGAATCAAACTAGAACGTGACTATACAATCAGGAACAGAAAGTCGAGACCTGGTCGTGTTCATATATTGAAACCATATTTTCTGGAAGCTGATAACCAGAGAATATTGATAGCAAACATGTGAACATTTGTCGAATCCTGTTTAGACCAGCACTGAAATATGTTCGCAATGAAATATATGCCTAGCGCATGTAATTCGTTATTGGTATCACATAAAAACGCACAGTGGTGAAATATATAGGCATTCTCCATTATATATTTTGAACAATGGGTTTGATCAGTTTCCTGTGCGCAAACACAACTGCGGAAAACTATGTTATTTCTATCGGAAAATGAATACCAAAATAAACACAGTGCTCAAAATGGGGAATAAGGGATGATTTTTGATTCGATATTTTTTAATATTGATGCTTTGAAATTGACCTGTGGAAAAAAATATTCAACCCTCGTCTGAAATTGATGGTTACAAAAATGAGGAAAAACCTATTAGACAAATCTAGGCACACAAATAATGAGTATTCCTCCAGATCTCTCAGATAACTTTCATGAAAAGAATATGATTAAGGCGCAGAGAAATTCTGTCATGAATTATTGGGAAAAAAATTCAGATGGCTGTAACTCCGAAACCACACCGAATGTCAACTCTCTAAATTATTGCGATCGAGCGTAATCATGCTGACGGCTAGACAAAATCAAGTTTGTCCTCGGATTCTTGATCAGTGAGTCGAAACTGATCGTTTGAAACCATTCTCGGCAAAAATTTTGAAAAATTACAGATATTTGAGCAGATTGATAGACACTCTATTCCGGGGAACAAGCGCATCGAAACTTGTGCTGTGCATTCGTCATTTTTGGCGCTCTAGTGCCTCGGATATGAGTGCTTATCAATTTGCCGAAATGTCTGTAATTTTCGAATTTTTCGATGAAAATGGTCTTAAACGATTTGGTTCGACTCACTGATCAAGAATCCGTGGTCGAAATTCATTCTGTCCGGCCTTCCGGCCGTAGGCTTGATAACTCTCGAACGGAATGAACTAGACAGTTGAAATTTTCAGAGTAGGTTTGGGAGATAAATATCTCGGCTAAGTTCGTTACTGGCCAAAATCGGACGGATGGTTTCGGAGTAACAAAAGCAAATTCCAAATTAAATTTTTTTCAATAAGCTGTTTTACCATAAGAATCCAATGATATCATTTTTAACTCTAACAAGCTAATACTTTCGGAGATATGATATTTCAAAATTTCAATAATAAATCGTATTTCAACGTTGTCACAGAATGATATTATTCTATGTATGAATTGTCATAATGTCAAATTATTTTCCTGAGACATGACATTATCTAATCAATCGAAGAATTGTGAGCGAAGTGAGAAAAATATCAGTTGTTCGCTCCGAAATTAGGTTTTCTCACAAAATTCTTACATTTCGGAACGGAACATGAAGTAAGAGATCTGAGAGTAGTGAGACTGCTTTTCATCCATAGACATAGATATAACACTCGAACGGAATGAGGTAGGTAGTTGAAATTTTCAGAGTAGTTTAGGGAGATGAATATCTCGCTTAAGTTCGTTATTGGGCAAAATTGGCCAGATTTAATTTGATTTCTTCCATGGTGCAGTTCTCATTCTCATGATTGCTCATTTAATCTTGATAAATAAACTATTATTTGAATTGAATTTCCCTTGTGATGCAGATCATATGAATACATTGATATAATTCCCAACTCTGAGAAACCAATACTTTCGGAGATATAATTTGTCTGTTTGAACTAGAGCGCCAGAAAGCTCCTGTCCACAGGGCTTGAACCAATTTTCATTTGAAGAACTTTTATTGAAATATTCCAATCAATTTCTTGATTTTCATTGGATATTTTATCCAATGAAAATCAAGATCTTCAGAACCTAACTCTACTACCAACTTCCAAGTTTGAACTTGATCGGATCAATATTTGTGGAGATCCGAGCAGCCTTGTGTGAGTTTAGTAGCTGGATGGGTGATCGTTGCCCCGATAACTTTCGAACTGAAGGAGATAGGGACTTTTTCAATTTTCAAGATAGGTTGCACATCTGAATGGGAGAGTTAAGTTCGCTGTTGGCCATAATCGGCCAAACGGTTTCGGAGTTATACCCAGCTGGAATTTTATTTCCTCGATAACTCAAAAATTTAGACTCGATCGAATCGAAGCTTGGTAACTAGTTGTAGAATATCGACATGAAGACGTGTGTGAACTTTTGTGAGGACCGCAGCACTAGAAATTTTTTTAAAAATTACGAAAAAATAATATGTATCTCATGATTCCTTGAGAACGGAAAAAATAGCGACTTGCAGTTTTCAGGGTAGATTGCGCATCTGAATGCGACATCTAAGTTCGTTAACTAGCATAATCGGCCAATTGGTTTTGGAGTTATATCAATCTGAAATTTTGTTGTTATTTCCTCAATAACTCAAAAAATACAAATTCGATCCAATTCAAATATGGTTATTAGTTGTAGAATGCCAACGCGAAAATTCTTGCAAAATTTAGTGAGAATCGTAGCACTAGAAAATTTTCAAAAAACCATTGCAAAAAAAAATTGGTTCAAGCACCAAAGTCAGAAGCTTTTGCGCGTATGCTCTGATGTCTATTCTCCTGTATTTGACACTCTCAATCGAATTCACCATGGTGTCCAATACAGAAGAATGGACAAGAGAACATATGCACAAAAGCTTCTGACTTCACGTCGGTGCTAAAACCAATTTTTATAGTTGGATTCATATTCTTTGAAATATTGGGAATACTATTTTTTTTCTGGAGTTGGGCAGACAGTGAGTTCAGTACCTGAATGAGTCTGCTCTGGTTATAAATTCGAACAAGCGCGTCAAAGCTAATGGTCACAGTACTTTTCCAACTTGTTATTCCAGAAATTAAGCGAGTACACGAAAACGATATTCCTCTCACAAGCTATTCTTACATATAATATAACGAAGACAATCTCATTGCTATAAATTTTCAATCTTGATCAAATTACCGCATGAACTCTTCTAATTACAATAATGAAACTGACGTGGATTGATAAAATTCCTCGGGTGTTCCAGATTCTCGGTGGAGTTCGCGGAGCGACGGATATGGCAGTGTAGCATAATTATTAATAATTAGATTAGAACGTACGAGTGCACAGTATCTGAACAGGAGCCATAACAATGGCCTAACGAGGTTAATCAAATAACCAAATATCAAATCCAAATGTCAAGCCAGAATTAGATTATAGTGGAAAGCAAACGGCACTTGATAAACGTTAATTCTGAGTCGAATTATCCTGGCTTCTGAGGTTTCGTTCTGGATACTCCTGATGAACGCAACCACTGGTGATTTCATCCGGTAAATATTTCACTGAATTTTAGCTATTGCATTATTGTAGCAATCAAAAAATCCTAGACAACTATTCTGACTAACAAAGAAACTGCAACACCCAGAAGGAGCTGTATACATTTTAATTTTTTTTTGTGAAACATAGATAGTATAGCAAGGAATAAATGATCGAAATTTGAAGAGAAAAACGAAGTATTTACAATTTTTTTTGATAAATGTATTAATAATGTGTTTGTCCACCGCGATTATCTATACACTCCCTAACACGTCTTCGCATTGATGAAATGTCTATTTCTTCTTGACGGATACTATCCCAATCTACCTGTAGTTCATGTATCAGAGCCGCCAAAGTCCGTGGGGGCAGGGGTTCATTTCCAAGCCTTCTACCCACGATGTCCCAAACATGCTCTATGGGCGAAAGATCGGGGGATCTGGGCGGCCATGGCAAAAGATTCACATGGGTCACTTCAAATAAGTTTAAACTAACTCTGGCAACATGAGGTCGAGCATTATCTTGCTGAAATATTGGATTCTCGAGCCGGTTAAGGTAAGGGAGAACATATGGCTCCACTATTTCTTGAAGGTAACGAAGCGCTGTCATGTTACCTCGAATAAAGACTAAAGGTGACCTACTTGAATATGCAGTAGCACCCCATACCATAACGCCTACTGTCCGGTGTACATGACGCTCAATAGCAAACTGAGGTTCACGTCTTTCTCCCCGACGTCGTCTAACCCTTCTTCGGCCATCATGTGCACCCAAGGAGAATCGAGATTCATCAGAAGAGACGACCTGATGCCATTCCACATTCCAATGTTGACGTTCTCTGAACCACTGTCATCGTTGCCAGCGATGCTCAACCGTCAGAGCTAACACAAGATGGGGTCGATAATGCTGCAATCCGAAAGACCTTATCCGGCGGTATACCGTTCGGACAGTTACAGGATGGCCTTGTACTCCTAACCACTCATCAGCCAAAGATCGAATTGTCGCAAATCGGCTCTAATAGCCTTAAGTATTAGACGTCGATCTTGAACTTCATTTGTGTCCCTTCGACGTCCGGTGCCCACTGTACTTAGATTTTGGGCATTATCGAACCACGCTTGACAACATCTCATAACAGTAGTTGGATTTCTGTTCGTACGGTTAGCGATTTCTCGAAATGACGCATCCCGTAGACCAATAATTCGACCTCTTTCAAATTCACTTAGCTGGCGATGAACTCCGCGTACACGTGCTCTAGGTATTTTAACAACAACTAAATATCGACTTTGATCTCCTCGAACGGCTGGTTTATTGTAAAATTTAAAAAGTTGCAAAAAACGACTACAATATGTAAGTAACAAAAAATGTTTATATGAAAAATCTTAACGATTTTTTTTCCAAATTTTAATCATTTACTCCTTGCTATACTGTCTATGTTTTACAAAAAAAAATTAAAATTTAAACAGCTGCTTCTGGGTGTTGCAGTTTCTTTGTCAGTTAGGATATTCATACTGGTTCTAAGAGAGTCAGCCTTCTCGTTTTTGGCGGGCTTATTCGCCTGAATAGGGAGCTTATCAACTTGTAGATTTTTGCATGGAAATCCCAAATTTCTAGCTTCTATCAGAAGATATACCAATGCTCCTCACTTGATGAATTGAAAATTCAATTGAACATACAGGGTGTTTCAATTTCAATGGCAAAATCAGTCATGACAAAAACCTCAAATCTCATTTTTTCAAATGAGAAACCATTTTTTGTATTGGTCAGCTGGAATATACGCTAAAAAAAAATCACTATTTTTTAATGTAGATTCCATTTGACCAATACAAAAAATGGGTTCTCATTTGAAAAAAAATTAGTTCTGGGGATTTTGTCATGACTGAATTTGACATTGAAAGAGACCCTGTACGTTCAATTGAGTTTTTAGTTAACGGAGAAGAAGCATTGGCTTGTCTTCTAATAGAATCTAGACAATGAGAAATTTCCATGCAAAAATCTACAAGTTATTAACATTGGAATGAATCCCTATTTGAGAAAATGTAAAGGGTTTTTTCAGATTTCTCACGAATTTTCTGAGAAAAATATGTAAGTGACACATTAAAACAATGTAGAATTCAAATCAATGGAAAACCTGGGTATTACATTTAAAAACGAAAGTATCATTTCCGGTAAAATCGGAAGTCGAATGAATCTGAAATTTTATCCAAGAATTCGTCTCTCCCAACAAAGCTCAACTATAAATTTTCAAGTTTTTATCTTGAGTTTTTCTTCGAAATCAACCTGTATTGGATATTTCCGATGTAGGAAAATCCTCGAATCGTGGGTACCTACACTAATATATCTGGATGACTAATTCTTATCAAAAAAATATTTTTCTACTAAAGCTTTGTTTCGGCTCCTAATGAGGATTTTTATGAGAATTCAGAAATCTATACATCTCTGATGCACTAAACGTCGTTCAGCAGAATAAAAATATCTTGAAATGATGATGATGGCACCTCCCAAAGTATCCTTTAATGATAACTCTTCATCTCTTCATCAATGGTTTTTTGTGACCCTCTAGGATTTGTCGAGCAAAACTTCGTCTCAGCTCTGAAAATGGATCTTTATGGGAATTCAAAAAGCAAAAAACCAATTGATTCACTCACCACGAAAGATTTTTTTCTCACCCTGTACAATTAGTTGAGCTAAAATTCTCTTCATCTTTGTATTAGAATGATCCAAAGAATTCAGAAACCTACAAATAATTTATTCAGAAAGTAGCAAAAATGCAATGTTTAGATCGTTAGTTTTGGTTCTTTCGGCTGCTAAAACCTTACTTCGGAAAACGATCGTATTATACGTAATCTCTGTAAATAATCGTCATTAATAATAAAATATTGTATTTACCTTCATTAGGTAAGTTTCCAGATAATTTCTCAACTATAATCGTCGATTTTCCATAAATTCTGCGATTTATGTCGGAGAATTAGTGTTTAAATCGACTATTTGATTTGTTTGACTAGGTGACACATGATATGTTTGTTGCCTGGCGTAGCCGTGGCCGCTTCAGCTTAAGTGCCTCTTCAGCAAGGCAAGATTAGTTTATGAAGTATAGGATAAGAATTGATTGAAATGAGGAAAGAGAGGAGGGCACGAGGGCAGTTAGTTTTCGGGAGACCTAAGAACTAAGAAGCGTGATCCACGGATGCGTCGGCCAAAATAACGAATCATTAGTTATTGAAAGTAATTCTTGAAGTTTGGTTGATAAATAATGAATAAAAACGAACGATTCGACATCAGAAGAGGGATTCAACTCGCAAACACGAAAAGGAGATCTTGAGTATTCAGAATCGCAATCTCATAATCATAATAAATGCAGTGAAAAGTACCGAATTGAGTGAAAGAAATTTGCCGTTGCCTAAATTTCATTCTGAATTATCAGATATTGATCCCATTGCTCGGTGCAATACAGTCAATTTGTGCCAAATCCGAAAAACCAAGTACAAGGTAGTGTTTTAATTAGTGCAAGTTGCAAGTTTGCAAGGAAGTGCGTCTCAATGGTTAGATATCACGAATATGCTATAGCCTGGTATTACCTGGGCGGAATTCAAAACTGTAGCTTTTCATTTGAAAATATAGTACAAAGTCGTCCAAATAATGAGAGGACAGGTGGGAAGAAACAAATCAACAGGGTGAACTTAGTTCCAAATGCTATTTCAAAGCAGTGTGGTGAGTTGAAGTAATTCTATTTTGATTCCGGAGCAGAATGCTCATTGATTAAGGATGAAATGGTAGTAAAATTTACTGTAAGATAATTCAACAACATC
The DNA here is from genome assembly GCA_937662695.2 of Halyzia sedecimguttata. Classification (NCBI taxonomy): domain Eukaryota; kingdom Metazoa; phylum Arthropoda; class Insecta; order Coleoptera; family Coccinellidae; genus Halyzia; species Halyzia sedecimguttata. The sequence goes on along the minus strand of OW569415.2, from coordinate 84,467,536 downwards.
GTTAATTTCAAGAGTTTAGGAAACATAACAGTTTTTAGTACAGTACAGGGTACAGGTTTCTTCAGAAATTGATGATTAACATTGATCATCCCGTATTTACAGATGGTTACCTGAAATGAGATATCATGATATAATGATTTTAGGTGAAATGCTTGATAAAGGCTTTGACTCCAGGCTAGTAGAAACAAATTGTTTGTTGTTAAGAAATAAATCGAGGATAAATGGCTGCAATGAAATGAATTCTATCAGGACTATTGATTTTTGATTCGTATCAAAACAGATATTGATGATTATAATAAAATAAAAATGGCTGCGACAATTTTATCAGAATTTTCGAATTACTTCATTGAAAATTGAATATAATCCTAGTGGTCGAGTCGCTAGTATACAATTGGAAGTACGATTAATTTATGAGGATAAAATAGTACGAAAATCGCCTAATTGACTTGCATATAGTGAAAAGTCTGATAAGCAAAATTCAGGTGTTGAAAGCTGATATAATTTGTTTTAGTTACTCTCGTTTTCAAGTCCGATAATTTTTGTTAAAAAAAATGTTACGGATCGATTATGTCTCGATTATAGAAAGTAAATTGGAATGCCAGATGGGCATTATGAAAGGTTGCTCATGCCTGTTGGATTGAAAAATGCTACGGCAGTTTTTCATTGTGCAGAAATGTTCCTGTCTTGTGTTATTGTTGATGTAGATGACATGTTGATTGTTTCCTAAGCTATCGATGTAACGATAGAAAGATTAGAAAAGGTGTAACAAGTATTGAAGACTGCAGGATTCTCGTTCAATGCTTATAAGGAAAATACATAGAATATCTCGGATTAGAAGTGGAAAATTCTGAAATACGAACAAATTCCAAAATTTTCACAACTTGCCGGTCCCTTTATCTTTTAATATCTAACAAAAGAGATGTTCAGTGAAAACTGGAACATTATATGATTCGACAAAAAAAAATATCATTAAAATCTTAACAGTGCTTAAGATATGTGATCTACAAGACTCAATTGAATTATTTACCCACAGCAGATTTGTCTTGGTACGATAACGCATTAAAAATTGATAACAAACTCAGCTTAATTGGATTCTACAAGTAATCAAGGATAATTTTTGAAGCATTAAAGCATTGAAGATTGCTCGTTTAATCTTGATTAATAAACTATTATTTGAATTTAATTTCCTTCATGATGCAGTTATATCATAAGAATCCATTGATATCATTCCCAACTCTGAGAAAGCAATACTTTCGAAGGTATGATTTGTCAAAGTTTGAACAATAGCGCCAAAGCTCCTGTCCACAGGGCTTGAACCAATTTTTTACCTTAGAATTAGTTTCTGTGAAGATATTACAGTCCTTTCAATGAATATATATCCGAATTAGCTTCTATACACCCCATTTCTGTACCTATCTATGTTAGAACAGTTCCATTCGACTTAGCACAATAAGAAAGGATTTATCATTCGAACTATTACCTCAACCGGCATCTAATATTAAGATCCTACCATATTCCAACCATTAAGCTCTCGACCGTTCTCAGAAACCCAAACTCTGATTTGATTTACGCGACTTCGAAATCCATTCGGAGCCCTTACACCGGGCTAAGATATACAAATTAGTGGAATTATGTGTAATTCATGTATTAAGTTAGTAACGTATTACTTGGCTATATCTCGGCAACCACTTTCGAACTAGTTGCATATTTTATCACGTTACGGGGTGGCAAACTCGGTGCAGACCAAACTTAAACATTTCCACAATATACACATCTTAGTCCATTAATTATGGAATATTTTTCATCTTGATTTACTGCTTGGGTAATGTAGGACTTGGATCTCAGTTACGTTAATTCCAATGAACTTGCTGGGATAGTTTTCGATGTGCCAAAATCCAAAGTATTCAAACAAATATGAATAATTTGAAAATTGGTTCAAGAACTGACGTGAAGTCAGGAGCTTTTGCGCGTAACTTCTATTGCTTGAAACAAATTTTTTCTTCGTAATTTTTTTAAAATTTTCTATAGGAGTACGGCTCTTGCAAAATTTTACACACGTCTTTATGTCGATATTCTACAATTAGTTACCAAGCTTCAATTGGATCGAGTCTATATTTTTTGAGTTATCCAGGAAATAATATTCCAGGTGGGTATAACTCCGAAACCGTTGGACCGATTATGCAGAAAAACGAACTTAACCCTCCCATTCAGATGCGCAACCTACCTTGTAAATTACAAGTCCCTATCTCCTTTCGTTCGAAAGTTAACGAGGCAATGGTCACCCACTCACACAAGGCTGCTCGGATATCCAACCATATAGGTCCGAGCTCTTTTTTTTTTCTGGGTTTTCTCTCCCAAACTCTGAAAATATCTATAGAATAAAAATTAATTATTTTCTGATTTGCTTCTGCGTAAGAAACACAAGATATTTGTCAGAAGCAATCAATTGAACAATGTTGCCTAACAAACAACGTCAACGAAGAAACAACTATATCGTAACGTTTCGGAGTCTATATCAGACTCCTTCGTCAGACACTTAACGAAAATCTTCAGAATTATTTTGTTGATAGTTATTCTGAAATTCGATATAGTTGTTTCATCGTCGATATTGTTGTTTCGTTGTTGTTTGTTAGGCAACATTGTTCGATTGATAGCTTCTGTCAAATATCTTGTGTTTCTAAACGCAGAAGCAAAAATATAAAAATAATAAATTTTTTATTTCATAGATATTTTCCAGAGTTTGGGAGAGAATACCCAGAAAGAACCATTTAGTTATTACTATGAATGCATCTTGGCAGGAATAATGCATAAATAATTTAATTCAAACTAGACAAATATTAATAAATTGATAGAATGGTATTAGCAAAACAATTCCGTTACACGTTCGAGATCAAAATTCGAAAACGGCCACATTACAACGCTTCGCAAAAATATTCTAGAACATATTTGGAATAAGATTCAATTTCGTTCAGTACTTTACTGAAATTTCCTTTGGAAACGAATCGATTATCATCGAATTCTCCAGTACTATTCTGCACATCCTACGAATTCGCTTCTTCCGCAACAAGAATGGGCGTTTGCAGTCAAATTACCCCCTTTCGGTCCGAAACAAAACGCGACATTGGACCTCAAAGAAACCCGCATTATCTTCAGTCGGCATATCGTCAAAAACACAGTTTCTGCGTCCGAATTATACGTATTTGGTTAGGGCCACTCCCCCGAGTTCATCTCCAGAGGATACTCTCTTGTGTTCCCGTACATCAGACCGCACATCATATTTACCTCGACTTTGGACAAAGCCCCGAAACTTGGGCTCTGCAGGCGCGTCGCCAGCGGGCTAGAGGGCCGTGCGGCGTCGGTTGTCATCCGCAAGACCCTAATATCCGAATACCGCGGTACCGTCACTCGCGTCGGCTGGATGAACATGTCATACATGTCATCTACAAACCGCAAAGGAGCTCATACTGTACGTTGTTACCTGTATAATGCTGCTTGTCTCGGGGGTAAAGTAAACACGTTATGTTGGATCGTCGGAAGTTTCGTTTTCCGCGCTGCGTTCAGAAATTTCGACATTTATTATGGAATTTTCGGTAGTTTAAGCTTATATTAGCGGAAAATGCTTTGACAAAAATATTTATAACTCAACACATCGAAACATCTATTTATTTATTGAAAGAACAGTTAGTTATTACCACGCATAATATTTATGATCTTGTTGTGGTAGTCTTGATCGAGATTTGAATATTTTTGCGCGTATGTTCTGGGGAACATCGCGTTATCATTTTGCCCAAATGTCTGTAACTTTCGAATTTTTTTACGAAAATGGTTTCAAACGATTTAGTTCGACTCCCCCAATGAAGAATTCGAGGACAAATTTGATTCTGTCCGGCCGTTGCCACGATAACTTGAGAGCGGAAAGAGCTAGCAACTTGAAATTTTCAGGATAGATGTCGCGTCCCAATGCGACCGACAAGCTCGTTAATGGGCATAATCGGCCCAATGGTTTCCGAGTAATAATCTTGTTTTCAGCCAATATAAATCCGATCGAATAGAAACTTGGTGAGTAGTTGTAGAATATGAACCTAAGCACGTTTGTGAAATTTTGTGCGAATCGTATGGTTAGAAAATTATTAAAAAATATTTTTGTTGTCATGATAACTTGAGAACGGAAAGAGATAGCGGCTTGAAGATTTCAGTTTAGGATATGCATCAGAACGCGAAATTAGAGTTTGTTCATAAGCATAATCGGCCAAATGGTTTTGGAGTTATAGCCACCTGAAATTTGGTTTTTTTCTCCTCATTAACTCAAAAAATATAGGACCGATTGAATTGAAACATGGTTATTAGCTGTAGAATGCCAACGCGAAAATTCTTGCAAAATTTTTTGAGGATAGTATTAGTAGAAAATATTTAAAAAATCATTGAAAATTGAAAAAAAAATTCTATATATCAGTAACTATTCGTCTGAAATAGCTGAAATTTTTGCAAGATTTTAGAACCTAACATTACTGCCAAGTTTCAAGTTTTAACACGATCGGTTAAATATTGTTGGTGATTCGAGCAGCCTTGTGTGAGTTCAGTAGATATGTGACCGTTGCCTCGATAACTTTCGAACGAAAGGAGATAGGGACTTGCAATTTTCAGGGTAGGTTGCGTATCCGAATGGGAGAGTTCGTTTTTGGGCATAATCGGTTTCCGAGTTTTAACCGGACCTGGAATATTATTTCCTCGATAACTCAAAAAATAAATATTCGAACGGATTGAAGCTTGGTAACTAGTAGTAGAAAATCAACATCAACCCCCAGAAAATTTAAAAAAAATGAAGAAAAAAAAAATTTTAAGAACCTAGAACCCTAGAAAATTTCAAAAAAATTACCAAAAAAAAATGGTTTTAGCACTGACGTAAAGTCAGAAGCTTTGCGCGTATGTTCTGATGTCCATTCTTCTGTATTGGACACCCTTAATCGAATTTACCATGGTAAATTATGTTGTCCATTCTTCTGTATTGGACACTCTTAATTCGAATTTACCATGGTAAAGTTTGGCTGATTTTACCAATTAACGAACCATAGCATTCGAAAGCGAGACATACACTGAAAATAGCAATTCCCTACCTCATTCCGTTCAAAAGTTATCGTGGCAAGGGATGGCCGGCCGGACAGAATTGAATTTAACCATGAATTCTTCATCAGTGAGTGAAACCTAATCATTTGAGATCATTTTAGGCCAAAATTTCGAAAATTAGAGACATTTGGGCAAAATTATATCACGCTGTTTTCAAGAACATGCGTTCAAAAATTTTAATGAAATATAATGTTCATTCACATTTGCAACATTTTTGAGACAAAACAACACAGATGAAAATTTTGGCGCTCTTGTTCCTCGGAACAGAATGCTTATCAATTTGCCCAAATGTCTGTAATTTTCGAAAATTTGGCTGAATATGGTCTTAAACGATTTGGTTCGACTCACTGATCAAGAATCCGTGGTCAGAATTTATTCTGTCCGGCCGTAGACACGATAACTCTCGAACGGAACGAGCTAGACAGTTGGAATTTTTAGAGTAGGTTTGGGAGATAAATCAGTTAAGTTCGTTAGTCGACAAAATCGGCCAGATGGTTTCGGAGTAACAAAAAAATATATTTTTTTTTGCATTACAAATTTACAAGTTTAATTTTTTTAAGATTCAATTTCATCATATGAATCCATTGATATAATTCCTAATTCCCAATTTGGTTAACGTAGATCAGGAAATTTTTGATCGATTACAAGGTAATTTTTCATTATTACTTCCCTTCTTTCATACATGTTTTATGGAATATCTACTATTTGTAGGTACTTTAAACCTGTTTTGGGCAATTGTCATACGAAACTTGTTTTTTTGGCGCTCTAGTTCCTCGGAACAGAGTGCTTATCAATTTGCCCAACTGTCTGTAATTTTGGAATTTTTGGCTGAAAATGGTCTCAAACGATTTGGTTCGACTCACTGATCAAGAATCTGAGGTCGAAATCAATTCTGTCCGGCCGGCTGGCCAGCTGTAGGCACGATAACTCTCGAACGAAAAGAGTTAGCGGATTGAAATTTGCAAGGTGGGTTTGGAGCGTAAATATCTCGGACGAGTTCGTTAATGGGCGAAATCCATCAAGCGGTTTCGGAGTTATGGCTGATTAAAGTAATAACATTTTTTATGAATATTTCCGAAACCGATCACTCGATCTATCTGCAATTTAGCATCAAATTGCAGAATAATGACCTTTATACGCATGTGAAGTTTTGTATTGACCAGATTACCGCAAAGTGTCAAAAAAAAAATTTGAAAATTTAAAAAAAGTTTTTCTACAATAACTCTCGAACGGAATGAGCTGGGTAGTTGAAATTTTCAGAGCAGGTTAGGGAGATGAATATCTCGGTAAAGTTCGTTATTGGGCAAAATTGGCCGTATTTGATTTGATTTCTTCCATGGTGCAGTTCTCATTCTCAGATTGCTCATTTAATCTTGATAAATAAACTATTATTTGAATTGAATTTCCTTTATGATGCAGTTCTATCATAAGAATACTTTGATATAATTCCCAACTCTGAGAAACCAATACTTTCGGAGATATAATTTGTCTGTTTGAACTAGAGCGCCAGAAAGCTCCTGTCCACAGGGCTTGAACCCATTTTTTTTTTCAGAAGAATAATTTGAATAGACCATAAATTATTCCCCGAATCCCACAATTTTTTTCAAAGTTCTTCCTTATGAGCACGTTTTCGCTTATCGCAAAAATCTGACCGAATGAGCACTGCCCCGATCGGTTGTGTGAAAAGGGATTGTTGATGAAGCGAATTCGCCAGCTTACTTAACATGATTTCCGGTACATTTGGCCCATTACACATCATTCCATATTAAATTAACGCCGACGACGCATCGTCGAATGTTGGAGAGTTCTTCCGGGTGTGCTTAAAAGAGCACTCAACTGTTATGGTATCAGCATACAGGGTGGAATATACGCTTCAGCATTCCTGCCCTCGGACGATATGCCATAGAGTGGATATCCGTGTATATTTTTAAAAGTTACCGATCATTCCTGTACCTCTCCTACACGAGATTACCTGAAATAGTGTTAACAGTGATTATTATAATGCATTTTTTGCGCGTATGTTCTGGGGAACATCGCGTTATCATTTTGTCCAAATGTCTGTAACTTTCGAATTTTTACGAAAATGGTCTCAAACGATTTAGTTCGACTCCCTAATGAAGAATACGAGGTCAAATTTGATTCTGTCCGGCTGGCCGGCCGTCCGTCCTTTGCCACGATAACTTGAGAACGGAAAGAGCTAGCGACTTGAAATTTTCAGGGTAGATGGCGCATCCCAATACAACGGACAAGTTCGTTAATGGGCATAATCGGCCCAATGGTTTCCGAGTCATAATTTTGTTTTCAACCAATATAAATCCGATCGAATTGAAACTTGGTGAGTAGTTGTAGAATATGAACCTAAGCACGTTTGTGAATTTTTTTGTGAATTGTATGGCTAGAAAATATATAAAAAATGTTTTTGTTGTCACGATAACTTGAGAACATAAAAAGAGATAGCGGTTTGAAATTTTCAGGTTAGGATGTGCATCAAAACGCGACATTTGAGTTTGTTTATAATCATAATCGGCCAAACGGTTTTAGAGTTATAGCCATCTGAAATTTGGATATTTTTTTCTCCTCATTAACTCGAAAAATACTGAACCGATTGAATTGAAACATGGTTATTAGTTGTAGAATGCAGACGCGAAAATTCTCGCAAAATTTCGTGATGGTAGTATTTGTAGAAAATTAAAAAAAAAACATTTAAAATTGAAAAAAAAAATCTATATATCAGTAACTATTCGTCTGAAATTGCTGAAATTTTACAAGAGCCTTTAGAACCTAACTCTACTGCCAAGTTTCAAGTTTTAACACGATCGGTTAAATATTGTTGGAGATTCGAGCAGCCTTGTGTTAGTTCAGTAGATGGGTGACCGTTGCCTCGATAACTTTCGAACTAAAGAAGATAGGGACTTGCAATTTTCAGGGTAGGTTGTGTATCCGAATGGGAGAGTTGAGTTCGTTTTTGGGCATAATCGGTCTAATGGTGTCCGAGTTATACCCACCTGGAATATTATTTCCTTGATAACTCAAAAAATAAATATTCGATCGAATTGAAGCTTGGTAACTAGTAGTAGAAAATCAACATAAAGACGTGTTTAAAATTTTGTAAGAACCGTACTCCTAGAAAATTTGAAAAAAATTACGAAAAAAAAAATTTAAGAACCGTACCCCTAGAAAATTTCAAAAAAAAATTGGTTCAAGCACAGAAGCTCTCTTAATTCGAAATTATCATGGTAAATTCGAATTAAGTGTCCAATACAGGAGAATGGACAACATAATTTACCATGGTTAATTCGATTAAGGGTGTCCAATACGGAAGAATGGACAATAGAAAATACGCGCAAAAGCTTCTGACTTCACGTCAGTGCTTGAACCAATTTTTAACTATCTTCGTTTAAAAGCCAATTGCTATTCCTCAATAAGTGCATATGTGAATATAGAACATATTCTGCCGTATTAACAAAGTATTCAATCTCCGTTAAGTCCTAACTGAGGTCCTCAGTTAAGGATAAATTTGAATAACAACTTCATTTAAGGCGGGTTTATACAGCAAGTGAAATAAAATAAGAAATAAATTGGAATAAAATAAGAAAGTTGAACATGTACATTTCTATGAGAGCCTTATACACGAAATAAGATAAAATTAGAAATACGAATAAGAATTAAAGTTGGCCAACTCTCATCTTCATTTCTTATTTTATGTTATTTTGTTTGGAAAATGACAATGCGCATGCTCAAAGAGTGAAATTCATAGAACTCGCATAAAATTGTCAAAAATCTGCGATTTGATTGGTTCATTCTTATTTCTTATTTTGTTTTAGATCATATGCATAAACCGATCATTTTAACCCTTAATTCTTATTTCATTTTAATTTTTTCATATTTTATCTTATTTGCTGTATAAAACCGCCTTTAGAGTACTTAACGGTGGTGAAACAGGCCTGTTTCACGTTAATTTTCAGGTTAACTGAGGTTGCGATTCAAATTTATCCTTAACTGAGGAACTCAGTTAGGACTTAACGGAGATTGAATGCTTTGTGAATACGGCAGATAAACTATAACGTAAATTTTTTAGAGCATTTTTTCATTCGTATACAGTCTGATGAAGTAGCAGTATTGACGAAACGCTTCACAATATTAAATAAATAAGTGTAAATACAACAAGTAAATGCCACAAGTATTCAATTTTTGGCGCTATTGTCCCTCGGAACAGAGTGCTTATCAATTTGCCCAAATGTCTGTAATTTTCGAATTTTTGGCTGAAAATGGTCTTAAACGATTTGGTTCGACTCACTGATCAAGAATCCATGGCTAAAATGATTATGTCCGGCCCTCCATCAACCCGATAACTCTCGATTAGAATGAGCCAGACTGTTGAAATTTTCAGAGTGAGTTTGGGAGATAATTCATTATTGGGCAAAATCACCTTGGAGGTTTCACAGTAAAGAAAAACATTACAACTATCAAATTAAATTTTATGTAGGAGCAGTTTCATCATAAGAATCTAATGATATCATTCTCAACTCTAATAAACTAATACTTTCGGAGATATGATTTTTCAATAATTTATCGTAATGTTATGATTTCATAGAATGATCTAATTATAATTTTCTGATGTATGTAAATCCAACATATAAGGTGGGTCATAGACCTACGTTTTGAATTTATTTTTGGCGCTCTAGTTCCTCGGAACAGAGTGCTCATCAATTTGCCCAAATGTCTGTAATTTTCGAATTTTTGGCTGAAAATGGTCTCAAACGATTTGGTTCGACTCACTGATCAAGAATTCGAGGTCGAAATCGATTCTGTCCGGCCAGTCCGGCCGGCCGGCCTAGGCACGATAACTCTCGAACGAAAGGAGTTAGAGGATTGAAATTTGCAAGGTGGGTTTGGAGCGTAAATATCTTGGACAAGTTCGTTAATGGGCGAAATCCATCAAGGGGTTTCGGAGTTATGGCCGATTTTAGTAAATACATTTTTTATGTATATTTCCGAAACCAATCACTCGATCTATCTGAAATTTAGCATCGAATTGTAGAATCATGACCTCTATACACATGTGGAGTTTTGTATTGACCAGGTTACCGCAAAGTGCCAAAAAAAAATTTGAAAATTTTAATTTTATTTTTCTACAATAACTCTCGAACGGAATGAGCCAGGTAGTTGAAATTTTCAGAGTAGGTTAGGGAGTTAAATATCTCGGTTAAGATTGTTATTGGGCAAAATAGGCCAGATGGTTCGGAGTAACGAAAAACAAATTTTTTTTAAGCAACAACTTTCAAATTCATTTGTTATTTAAGATGCAGTTTTACCATAAAAATCCATTGATATCATTTTCAACTCCAACAAGGTAATACTTTCGGAGATATGATTTTTCGAAATTTCAATAATCTATCGTACCTACTATGTATGTACTAAGTATGTTTTCACAGAATGCTATAATTATTCTATCTAAGCTTTGTTATATGATCTGTGTTTATACTCGTACATGTTATCCTGTTTAATAAGAGAGAGTCAAATTCATTTCAGCTATTTTAATTTGATTTCTTCCATGGTGCAGATTGCTCATTTAATCTTGATAAATAAACTATTATTTGAATTGAATTTCCTTTATGGTGCAGTTCTATCATAAGAATACATTGATATAATTCCCAACTCTGAGAAACAAATACTTTCGGAGAAATAATTTGTCTGTTTGAACAAGAGCGCCAGAAAGCTCCTGTCCACAGGTCTTGAACCAATTTTTTTATGCATATCATAAGAAGCCATTGATATCATTCCCAACTCTGAAAAAACAATACTTCCGGAGATATGATTAGTCAAAGTTTGAATAATTACCCGCTATTAGTTTGACAAGAGCGCCAAAGCCCCTGTCCACACAGCTTTCCCACTCTTTGGTGCACTTATTCCTCAGAACAGAGTGCTTATTAATTTGCCCAAAAGTCTGTAATTTTCGAATTACTGGCTGAAAATGGTCTCCAACGTTTTGGTTCCACTCACTGATCAAGTATCCGTGGTCAAAATCGATTCTGTCCGACCGTAACCACGATAACTCTCGAACGGAATGAGCTAGACAGTTGAGATTTTCAGAATAGGTTTTGGAGATAAATATCTCGGTTAAGTTCGTTATTAATTTAAATCAGCCTGTTAGTTTCGGAGTAACGAAAAAAAAAATATTTTTTTAAATTACAAATTTCAAATTCAATTATTTTTGAGATGCAGTTTTATCAAAAGAATCTACTGATATCATTCTCAACTCTAACAAACTAATACTTTCGGAGATATAATTTTCAAAATTTTCAATAATTAATCGTAATTCTTTGATTTCATAGAATGCTCTAATTATAATTTCCTGATGTATGTAAATCCGACATATGAAGTGAGTACGTTTTCAATTAAATTTTTTATGATGCAATTCTATCATAAGAATCCATTGATATCATTCCCAACTGTTACGGTGGGTTTCACAAAGCTTTGACAGCTCTTAATTGCCAAATCAGTGTGATTCTATGTCAATTTCCAGTTAATTTTTGATGCAACCACCGACTTAAGTCCACAATTAATCTAACCGAATCTTCGTGGAACCCACCATGAGAAATAAATATCTTCAGAGATATGGTAGTAGTTTGACAATAGCGCCAAAGTTCCTCTTCATAGAGCTTTGCCACTTTTAATATTATTTCCCGATTTTATTATTTGAATACAATTAGTTGCCAAGCTCTCGCAATGAATATTGCTGGGGACTGTTGTATCTATACTTCATACCTACCATATACCCCTCGTTTCCATAGATAGATGGCGCAATCACCTTATCTCTATAGCCTAAGAGCCCACGACAGCCAGACCTTCGTTATTTTATAAAAGCTGAAAGTTTGTCTGTGCATGCCCCCTATACAGGTAAGAACGGTCAGCGACTATAGAGTTTGGGTTGTGGTTACTTTGGCAGGTAACCGGTAGTAAAGGTGTAAAAAATAGTACCTTACTTTCGTTAAAGTATAAAGCCCAATTTTTTCATATTTTCTTCGGGATAACGTTAGAAATCTCATCATCCATTGCCGGACACTTGTGATGGTTGCTACCCCCTGCCAGACAACCCTAAACTTTAATAAATTATACGTAATTATACTTTCGTCATAATATAAAAGCTGAATTTTATATATGTTACTTGGGGACCTATGAGAAAATGTTACCCCAATAGCCGGACAGTTTTAATGGTTTTTACATCTTGCCAGACACATTGAAACTTCAAGCGGGTGTGCATGAGATAGGGCGCTTAGTCGATTGCGATCTTTTACTGCTCATCATCTTTCGGTTAGTGATGTATTGAAAACATCGCGATGTTTTCATCATGATTTTTTTGTCTACATTAGCAGTCAACGTGACCTGAAGATTATTCTTGCGAAGTGAAATGGAGCAGCAGTGGCGTTATATTACCTATATCTATTTCGTTATAACGATCGCAATCGACTAAGCACTCCCGCTCGCACCTACAGCGGACTTTCAATATGTCTGGCAAGATGTAAAAACCATTAAAACTGTCCGGCTATTGAGGTAACATTTTCTCATAGGTCCCCCAGTAACATATATAAAATTCAGCTTTTATATTATGACGAAAGTATAATTACGTATAATTTATTAAAGTTTAGGGTTGTCTGGCAGGGGGTAGCAACCATCACAAGTGTCCGGCAATGGATGATGAGATTTCTAACGTTATCCCGAAGAAAATATGAAAAAATTGGGCTTTATACTTTAACGAAAGTAAGGTACTATTTTTTACACCTTTACTACCTGTTACCTGCCAAAGTAACCACAACCCAAACTCTATAATATCTGGCCGTTCTTACCTATATAGGGGGCATGCACAGACAAACTTTCAGCTTTTATAAAATAACGAAAGTCTGGCCGTCGTGGGCTCTTTCTCTACTAACTTCGTCACTTCGAGTAGTTTCACAGATTGAATAAAATATCTAGCGCCACACATCTACAGCAGGCTCTTACTCATTCTCTCAAGGTACCACAAATTCTCTTGATTGGGGAAAGGCATTCCACGTTTCGTTCCTGCTCTTACCGTGGAACAAGTCAAAATAAATAGAAGCTAGTAGGTGCCTGCAATTGAAGTGTTGCGCCACAGACCCCGTTCGATCAGTAGATCTACTTGAATTTCGCAAATTGAATTAGCCCCAGGGGATCTCATTGATTAATCGAGAAGCAAGAATATCAGTGCTCTATAGATTCTCAATAAATACAACTTAATTGAGCCGTGTTAAGCCTCCCATAGCCGGCTTGAGCGGATATAACTAAACGCCCAGGGCACCTATGAGACAAAACAATGAACTCAGCCTTTCTCCACCAGTCAAAATTTAAGGAGTGAAAACGTAATATGTCCCCCTTTAGAACAATATTCTTCGAGAAAGTACTCCCGCAGAGCTCAGACAGTATCTTTCTATGGCTATTTTCAAAATAATATTCAAAAATGGGTTCAAGCCCTGTGGACAGGAGCTTTCTGGCGCTCTAGTTCAAACAGACAAATTATATCTCCGAAAGTATTGGTTTCTCAGAGTTGGGAATTATATCAATTTATTCATATGATAGAACTGCATCATAAAGGAAATTCAATTTAAATAATAGTTTATTTATCAAGATTAAATGAGCAATCATGAGAATGAGAACTGCACCATGGAAGAAATCAAATTAAATCTGGCCAATTTTGCCCAATAACGAACTTAACCGAGATATTCATCTCCCTAAACTACTCTGAAAATTTCAACTACCTACCTCATTCCGTTCGAGAGTTATATCTATGTCTATGGATGAAAAGCAGTCTCACTACTCTCAGATCTCTTACTTCATGTTCCGTTCCGAAATGTAAGAATTTTCTGAGAAAACCTAATTTCGGAGCAAACAACTGAGATTTTTCTCACTTCGCTCACAATTCTTCGATTGATTAGATAATGTCATGTCTCAGGAACAAAATTTGACATTATGACAATTCATACATAGAATAATATCATTCTGTGACAACGTTGAAATACGATTTATTATTGAAATTTAAAAAAATCATATCTCCGAAAGTATTAGCTTGTTAGAGTTAAAAATGATATCATTGGATTCTTATGGTAAAAAAGCTTATTGAAAAAAATTTAATTTGGAATTTGCCCGAAACCATCTGTCCGGTTTTGCCCAATAACGAACTTAGCCGAGATATTTATCTCCCAAACCCACTCTGAAAATTTCAACTGTCTAGCTCATTCCGTTCGAGAGTTATCGTGCCTACGGCCGGCCGGCCGGTCACGGATTCTTGATCAGTGAGTCGAACCAAATCGTTTAAGACCATTTTCATCGAAAAATTCGAAAATTACAGACATTTAGGCAAATTGATAAGCACTCGGTTCCGAGGAACTAGAGCGCCAAAAATGGCTGTTACCGTTGTTAATAAATCAAGTAAGTCTAGAAGAGCGTTCTGCCATTAGGGTCTTCAAAATGGATTCATAAAATTAATATAGTTTTCACAAATCAATTCGATTTGTGAAAACTATGCATAAGTATATTTATTGTTGATTTACTAACAACGGTATCAGCCATTTCTCAATATCAAATTAAGTAATAGTGTAAAACCTAGAAGAAATACGATTTTTCGGAATACAAAGTCATTGAAAAGTTCATTAAAGCAGTATTTCAAACAGCTGTATACTTTTTTGTCATGAACGTTAAAACAAGTTCATTTTGACCGACGTACTATTCACGCCGAACAAAGCTCCAAAACTGAAACCATCATAGGAATGTTTTATAATAGAGTTCCTCGAATTAGCAATAATATTTTGTTTCATGGAAGTTGACAAAGAATTTCGAGAATGTGTATCAATATTCGACTGTATACACAAATATCAAATACTCCAACATCATGAATTCCGTTTTCAAGTAAATAATTGCTATGAATTGTGTTTCACATACCTACTGGAATGTTTTGAAAAACGAATATTCACGAAATTATACAGGGCGTAAATAAAATTATCGTAAATATATTCCGCTAACACTTCCTACATACAGGGTGTTGGAGTTTTGAAATTTTCCATGGTTTTTGCGCACTTGTTCTGGGGAATCATTTTGCCCAAATGACTGTAAAATATTCGATTTTTTTGCCGAAAATGTTCTCAAACGATAAGGTTCGGATGTTCGGCCGTTGCCACGATAACTTTTAAACGGAAAAAGATAGCGACTCAAAATTTTCAAGCCAAATGCGACGGACAAGTTCGTTAATAGGCATAATCGGCCCAACAGTTTCCGAGTATCTACTAATTTTGTTTTCAACCAATACAAATCCGATCGAATTGAAACTTGCTAACTAGTTGTAGGCTAATGATCTGAAGACGTACGTAAAACTTTGTCAGGATCGTACCACTAGAAAGTTTTAAAAGAATTATTAAAAATATTATTTATCTCACGATAACTGGAGAACGGAAAGAGATAGCAACTTGAAATTTTCAGGGTAGGTTGAGCATCCGATTGCCACATTTGATTTTGTTAATATCCATGATCGGCTAAACTTTTTTGGAGTTAAACATATCTTAAATTTCGTTGTTTTATCCCCAATAACTCAAAAAGTATGAATCTGATACAATTCAAACATAGTTATTAGTTGTAGAATACCGACACGCAAGTTTTTGAGAAATTTCGAGAGGATCGTATAACTGCGAGAGCCTTCAAAACCTAATTTTACAGGCAAGTTTCGAATTTGAACACGATTGGATCTATATTGTTGGAGATCCGAGCAGTCTTGCGTGAGTTCAGTAACTGGATGGGTAACCGTTGACTCGATTACTTTAGAACGGAATGAGATAGGCACTTGCAATTTTCAGGGTAGGCTGCGCATCCGATTGGGAGGGTTGAGTTCGTTATTGGGCATAATCGGGCCAACGGATTCCGAGTTATACCCATCTGGAATATTGTTTTCTCGATAACTCAAAAAAATACAGATCCTATCGAATTGGAGCTTTGTAACTAGTTGCAGACGAAGTTGAGTGTTGGAATTGCCTTCTGCAACGAGTATTAGACGATATTTTCTCTATTTCAGGCAAGTTTTGTAAAAGACTGTTGAAATTCAATGAAAAATTCGGATTATACATCCTAGCCGCTTATGTATTGTATCTTGGCAGTTGGTGTGACTGTTACGAAAGTTGACAGATTACGGAATTTGAATCGTACGTAGGAAATGGAGATCAGATTTAAAACAGTTTCCTAATATTATCAATGACTCACATTTTGCAAGAAGGAAATTTCTAGTACCTTATTTTTTTAATGAAAATAAAACTTTTCTTCTCAACATTATTTCACTATATACAGATTATATTATATTGACAATAATAATAAAATAGAGAATAGTATATTGTATAATTAATGAAAAAGCATAATATTCCCAAACGACTGTGATAATTATCAGACGAGGAGCGTAGAGATTATTCTGGTAACACAGGATTTTGGGAATATGCTTTTCCCACGAATTATACATACTATTTTTTTTTCGATCGTTGATTTACATTTAAAAAATCAATTAAAAAATATTTCATTCAAGATGTAATCAAGTAAGTTTAAATAGGTTTCTCTATGTTCATATTGAAATATAGAAGTGGTATCCATGGAATTTACTTTGTTATGACAAAAGTAAAATAGTTTTCAAGATGATTTTGTTTGATTCGTTGTATTTTATAAGCAATTAAAAGAGAATTAATAAACATGAACACTGATAGTGATTATTTGTTACCTTGCACGTCTCCTGAACTAGTAGAAGTGCGAACGCGGCCCCACTTAATTTACTTCCGGCGAAATCCAGAGAAAAGTATGAACTTGCGTACCAACGCTTCATGGATTTTTGCAGAGAAAACAAAGGTGTATCCTTTTCTGAGAATGTACTGATGGCGTATGTTGCTGAATTGGCTAAAACAATGAAATCTTCGACGTTGCTTCGATCAACTTTGTCTGTTAAAAATAATATTAATATTGCCCAGTACCAGAAACTGAGAGCATTTTTAAAACGTCAAGCTACAGGATACAAACCCAAAAAATCCAAAATTTTAACCCAGGAACAAGTTCAGAAATTCATTTTGGAGGCCCCAGATGACATATTTTTATCGACGAAAGTAAGTAGATATAGATAAAATAGTATTACTTTAAATACATAAAATACGAAATATACAATTTTTGATTACCTTTTAGGTAGCTCTAATATTTGGAATAGCACAAGCCTGTTGACGAGATGTGCGTGTCCGAATGAAAGTTCAGGATATAGAAGATTTCGGTTCAAAAATACTGGTAAAAATTCCAGACAAACAAAAACAAATAAACCTAGATCATTTATCATCAACGAAACCTATTTAAATGTTTATAGAAAGTACGTATCATTTAGACCTAATGATTTTGAAAATCCTAGATTTTTTTCTAAATTCAACAAGGGAAAGGGATGGAAGACAGTCTTTGGAATAAATCAATTTGGAAAAATGTCGCAAATTGTTGCAAGTTATTTACAGTTGCCCTCCAGTACAACTTACAAATTGTACAAACTGTACAATAAATGTAAATATTAACAATAATTAATTTGTGTTCAAGAATATCGTTATAAATTAGATGTTTTTTTTATAACAACTTTATCAATATAAAAATTGAAACCATACTTTGTTTCATTTAATTGTAATAATCGATTTGTAACATTACCGCACTTTACAGCAGTGCGGTAAGAATATTACCGCACTGTTATTTTCTAATTGCATAGCAACTGCCCACTATTCTGGAATGTTGAGCTTTGCGCATAGAAAACAGGTCAAAATAGTGTCACTTTTCACACGATCGAAGAAAAACTATATGTATGCATCAAAGAAAAGGTACAACTACAGCTGACCATTCCAAATTGTCCAATCTACGTGAAAATCGAAAGTTCCTGGTCCTATCTGCTACACGGAATAATCTCAACATCCAAATCGCGACTAATAAGCGGAAAGCGGTTTTTTGCCATCGGAATAACGGCTGAAAAAGATACATCAGATTCCATCTCCGCAATCCCACTTGCACACTCGCTAAAGCCCCATCTGGCCACGCTTGAATAAGCTTAAGATAATTGTAAATTTATTCATAGGGCAATCCCGCAGGACCCTGTATGATGTCATGGACCAATTACGGAATATCCTTTCTGGACAAGCGTCCGGGCGATTAGTATAAATGCAATTAAAAAAGTTAAATCCTCGATTTTTAAAAACGCTTTTAAATTGCCCGGTCCGTTGCCGTGACAGGAAAACGGATCTAAATAATGGCTTATCTTGTTCGAAAGGATCATTTTTATTTTTCGTCCATAAAGAATGACCCCTTTGTGTATCTCATCCCGATGCAGAGCCATTGTTTCCGAATCTTTATGCTTTTTTAGCTTGAATTAATATTCAGAATCGCCTGTCACACGCTTGGGATTTTTCAGTTCCGGCTTGTCGTGTTTCCTGAATGAAAATATCCAGCGATCCTGCTCTATCCTGGTCCGCCTGTCGCAAAGCAAGCGGGATGACAGGAAAAAACTCTATAGTATGTCTAGGAATCGTTGGACAGTGTCTGGGAGATCCACTCGTTGAGTCTGGAAGACTACGAAGAATAGATATTAAATTTTTATACAGGGTGAGTCTTTAAGTTGTACATTAATTTTAACCATAGATCCCTCTCATCAAAGTAAACACTTGTTGACGCTCTTGTTCCTCGGAACAGAGTGGTTATCAATTTGTCTAAATAGACCAGGATCGATAATTTTTGAAACCGAATAAAATTATAGTAGAATGAAACCCATTGTAAAAGGAAGAGAACACAACAAAAATGATAGGAAAAATAATTTACGGCCGATCTGAGGTCGGGAAGGGGAAGGGGACGATTTTTTAAGAATAGAAAACGGTTTATCTCGATTTTCGGCAAAACTAACAAGTCCTATGGAAAAAAGTTGAGTGGAAAAGTTGTAGGTAATAAAAAGATCTACAACTTTCGCTTACACACTTTTTTCACATACGCCCAAAATTTATGTGAAAAATTCAAAAAACGTCGTTTTTGGTTTTTAATTTTTATCTTCTACAAAACAATTTTTTTTTCGCCAAATTTGGTGAAAACTTACCTTTTTATGTCCCATATACACTGTAATTTTTTAGATTTAAAATTTTTTTCTTTCACCTTAATTTGACTTAATATCGAAAGAGCATCCTAATTTTCAATCAAAAATTCTCACGTCAAAATATCTGCTTTTTTAAAAAAGTAGGTGAGCTTTTGTTCATTGAAATCTCTACTTTCTGATGGTCTAACAAAAATGTACCTTACTATGGTAAATTCTCTCAGAAAATGCTACGAAGTAAGGCAGTAAGGCCCAGACCCTCATAGCCCGTTCCTCACGTTTCTATGGAATACCTTTTGATGGGCTAAAATTATCCGTAGGTCACTCAGGTATACAAGTTATCTTTGAATACCAATAAATAGGCATCTACATATATAATTTAGAGAATATTCTACAACTTTCTCAAAATATTGTGGATGTCTTATTAAATATTAACTTTATTAACTTTGCATTTTCCGAGAAAATTTACCATGTTAAGGTATATTTTTTTTACACCATCAGAAAGCAAAGACTTCAATGAACAAAAAGCCCACCTACTTTTTTGAAAAAGCAGATATTTTGACGTGAGAATTTTTGATTGAAAATTAGGGTGCTTTTTCGATATTAAGTCAAATTTAGGTGAAAAAAAAATTTAATACAAAAAATTACAGTGTATTTGGGACATAAAAAGGTAAGCTTTCACCAAATTTGGTGAAAAATAAATGTATTTGTAAAAGATAAAAATTAAAAACCAAAAATGTGGTTATTTGAATTTTTCACATAAATTTTGAGGTTATGTGAAAAAATTGTTAATACAAAATTTGTAGATCTTCTTATTACCTACAACTTTGCGATTAGACTTTTTTTCCATAGGCTTGTATTTTTGCTGGAAATCGAGATAAACCGTTGTTTTTCCTTAAAAACTCATCACCTTCCCCTTCCCGAAATAAGATCGCCCGTAAATTATATTTCCTATCGACCCTGGTCTAAAATGTTTAAGCTGAAAATGGTTCAACTAACTGATCAAGAATTCGTGGTCAAAATTTTCAGGATAATTCTCAAACAAAATGAGATGGACAATTGAAATTTTCAGAGTAGGTTTGGTATATAAATATCTCGGTTAAGTTTGCTTTCGGAATAACGAAAAAAACATTAGTTTTCTCTATTTCAATATCATAATGAGTTCATTACAGTACCAAAAACAGTGCTGTAATGAACTCATTCACGCATTGTTTCTGGTCTTTTTTTTCGTTTTGTGGTAGTTAGCACTGACACTAGATCCTATAAAATTTCAACACACGTCAATTGTCAATAAAATATAATATGGATATAGTGAAATAATTGTTGAGATGAAAAGTTTTATTTTCCTTAAAAAATAAGGTATTAGAGATGTCTGTCTTACTAACTTTAAATCATTCATGCTATAAGGAAACTGTTTTATATCTGATCTCCATACCCTACGTGTAAGATCCAAATTCCTCAATCTGTAAAGTTTCGTTACAGTCACACCAACTTCCAACATATAATCCAAAAGTCACTATGATGTATAATCCGAATTTTTCATTAAATTTTAATATCGCCTAATACTCGTTGCAGAAGGCAATTCCAACACTCATGCTTTCGAAAACTCGCTTCTTCGTCGCTCGTTTTAGAATTTCGCATTCGTATTTGAATAGGAGCCCATTCTGCAACTTGTTTTAGAATATACTATTTCATTACAAATTTCAAATTTAATTTTTTTTTAAGATTCAGTTTTATTATAAGAATCCATTGATATCATTCTCAACTCTAACAAACTAATACTTGAGATATAATTTTTCATAATTTCAATAATTATTCTTAATTGTATGATTTCATAGAATACTCTTATTATAATTTGCAGATGTACGTAAATCCAACATGAGACCTAGAGACATAGACCTAAATTTTGAATTTAATTACGAAAACTCTTGAAAATTGGCGCACAGAAGCCAAATTGGAAAAAGATTAGGTACAGCATACGCTGTTCCCAAGTGGTACCCCATCCAAGTACTAACCGCGCCCGACGCTTCTTGGCTTGTGTTCGGACGGATTCTAGCATATACAGTGTGGTTTGGCCACGAACAATATTTCCACCTCTATATCTGCTATATAAGGATCCATTGATACCATTCCCAACTCTGATAAATCAATACTTCCAGAAATATTTGCATTTAATTTATAAGAATCTTCAATCAGTTGAGAAATTTAAATTATTCTTCGTCATTTCTGATAAAACGCACCGTTTTCCAGATATTCTGCATTGAATTCTATAAAAATGTGATAAAAATTCCAGATATTTAATTGAACTTATGAATCCATCCCTGAAGTCGAATCACAGATAATAAATGTCAGAATAATCGAATAAAGGGCATAGACTGACTGCTCAATGATCTCGAAATTAATCACTTCTTAGTCGTCCATAGAATAGAACACATCTAGAAAGAGGTAAAGCTAGTAACCTACTTATATTATCACAACGGTAATATTATTTTCCATCCATATCATCAATTCATTTACTATCATACTGTTTTCATTCTGCACCATCATTCTAAGGATTTCTTTCATATTTGGAACAAAATACAATCTTATAACACACTTTCAATTAATAATTTCCTATAGGTACCTCACTTCTAATTATTTTATTCCAACTAGTTGAATCATAAGTTTGTAGTATGCATGGAAGTTCATGCAGAAGAGAAATTGTTATCCGCATTCATAATTCAGTCTTTTCATCAAACGTTGAATAAGTTTGACATTTCTCAGTAAAATATCAATTCTAAGTATCATTCCACCTAATCGGGTGTAAGACATCCCAATTATTGTTGACGAGTTGTTTCTTATATAATTTCAATTTAGCTCAAATGTAACGAACTACGAAACTATGTAAACATAAACAAACGAATGCTTCGACATAGAATACTAGATAAATCAGAATATAACCTGATGATTATTACATTTCTGTGTGTGCCTTGGTTGAATGAGAGTAAATGCGAGGTTGTCAGATTGACAAATGGATGGTTTTGATCCAGGTTTTTCTTGTATAAGAACCTTGTGTTTTGATATCATCGAAAAGCTTTGTGAAACCGAATTCTGTTAATCGGCTAGTTAAATTCTACAGAAAAATTGGTTAATTATAGATTAAACGTGTATGTTTAATAGAAAACCCTGTACAATCAGTAAAGTAATAATACCATGATTTCAATTCAAATTTTTTCTGTCCCTCGACTTGTTTTCCGTTCATTTTGTCCCTTAATTAAGCCAGTTTCCCATTTTCTTTCCCGATGACACTTCGGAAAGACGCAAAATACGTTTCTGAATATTTTAGGGCACAAGTCATTAGGACTAATCATTTATGCATCAACGCTAAATTAAAAGATGTCGCGAATTCGATAAAAAATTCTGCAAACACGGAATTGTTTTTCTTCGGAAGGAAATGAGTTGACAGTCTCTCTCCAGTTTCTACGAAACGAATGTCGTAATTATCGGGAAAGGTATCTCACTTTTTATCTAGAATGGCGGTTGTTCAATTATAAATGAGGTCCATGAATTTCCATCCATTGGGAGGAGTACGGTATTTTTTAAACGTTAGATGACAGTTTTCATCTGAAAATATGAAATTTGTAGTTAGGGCAACGAAAGAAGAAAAATTATAATGGCTCCTAATTTATTGAGGATTTGGTATGTTATTACACCGTGATTTCGGACAGAAAGAAACGTTAAAATTCTGTGCTCTAGAATGTTTTGATTGATGAGGTTAGGGCAGCCGAGGACAGCAAAATAATCATCTTTAGCACATGTTGCTCTACTGCTGCAGCCTTACCAGCTCACAATGTTTCCAAAACATAGAGCGTCTCTTAACGGAAGAGATAAGATGCAGGTGGCCTTCACGTTTGATGGGACCTAATGACTTGAACCGATCCGAGCAACACTGCTTTCTGCATTCTGTGCGCCAAAACCTCGGCCAGGTATGTACAGGCCGGAATAATTTTCAAATCCGTCACGTATTTCGCTCTCATTTCACCTAGACATCCTAGGATTAGTACAACCATCCTAACCGTATGCCATGGATACAGGATCCCCAGTTCGAATATTAAATCCTTGAAGGATAATGTGGGAGGTATATTCATTATTAAATGGTTTCTTTCAACATTGTTCGATTGATTGCTTCTAACAAATATCTTGTGATTCTTACGCAGAAGCAAATCACAAAATAATATATTTTTTATTTTATAGATATTTTTCAGAATTTGGATGATAAACCCCAGAAAGAAGCTATTTAATAATTAAATCCTTTTTTTTTCTCTTCTGCTCTTCTTTCATCACCACATAATTTTAGGCGGGGGGAAAAATTTCGATAACAAACCATTCCTTAAGGTCTTCGTCCAGCAGGACTATATCTGGCTTTAAGGCGTGGATCTGCCGAGTTGTTGGATTAGCATAGTTCCATTAGATGCGAGCTCCGTCATTTTCAACAACAGCTTGAATCTCCAGAGGCACATATGGTAGCACTGGTTTCTTGTCTATACCATAAACAGACAGAATGTGCATAATTGTTTCTTGCTGGCTGTGGCATGCTCTGCACCTCTGCACGTTGTGGGGGTGTCCACTTTCATGATGTTCTTTTTATACCATCTGGTATTCATAACCCCATATTGACAAGCCATAACAAATCTCTCCGTTTCCGACTTGAGTCCAGCGGACTTCAAAAAGACGAAGGATCATTCTTCCGACAGTCCCTGATCTTTCAAACTCCTGATGTATATGGAGTGCAGGTGTTTACTCATGTGATCTTCCAGTAGTTTCTTCAGTTGTGCCTGCCTTATCTCTCTACCAACTCTTCTTTGGTCTGTTGGCGAGATAGGTGTTCCTGCTAGCTCATGATCGATAAATATGCCGGTTATACTGAGCTTTTTCAAAGCTTTCTGACCAGCCCTAAATAAGAAAGCTCATTGATTCCCGATTTCATGCTGAGCCACCATTTTCAGAAGCGGGTCTTCGCTTCCCAATATCCTTATTGTCATTTCCAACGTTTGTTGAAGGTGTTGGTATTTCAAACTTTGCAAACCCCTGCCTCCCTGCGTCCTTGGGAGGTATACTCTTTGTATCGAGCAGTTGGGATGGTGGCTACTGTTAATGCTTATCATTTTACGTGTGGATCTGACGAGCTCGAGAATTTCATTCACTGTCCAACCAACTACCCCAAATGAGTAGGTGACTATTGGTACTGCCAAGCTGTTAATCTCGGATTTTCTCCGCTGATATTGTTTTTTCCGGTCAAGAGGAAAAACTTTTTAAAGGCCCTCCCTGAGAGGCTCCGCTTCTCTCAGGAGTGTGAGACTACAGTTGTAGATTGGCTGCTCACTAAAAAACCTCTCGCACATTCCTTGGAATAGTTCTTCGTTCTGCCCTTTCAGCGTCCCTTAACAAAAGAGATGAGTTGCAAGCGGCCTTTACAGTTGATGGGACCTGATGACTCGAAGTGATCCGAGCAACATCGCTTTCTGCACTATGTGCGCTAATCCTCGGTCAGAATTTTGCAGGCCGGAATAATCTTCAATTCGGTCACGTAATTCGCTCTCATTCCGCCTAGGCATCCAATGATTAGTACGACCATCCTAACCTTAGGTCTTGGATACAGGATCACCAGTTCGATCAGTAAATCCTTGTATTTTCCCTCTTCTGTTCTTCTTTCATCACCACATTATTTTCTACAGGGGAGGAAAATTCTTAAACAAAAAAAAATATATTATATTATATTATTATACTGATCCTCGTAGGTCTTCCCCAAGGAGACCTTTCATAAGCTCCTGAGAGCTTGAACGAGTAAGGAGAATCAGTTGTGTTTTGTGTAGGCTTTGTTACTGTGTCCTTATGCTACGTTAGGGACAGCACTGTTAATTTTTGATCCAACAGTGAATTGAGGGGATTGAACTTGGGTCCTCCAGCTCCTGAGTCAAACTCTCTACCACTAAGCCAATCGCGCTGCATTACTTTTTCCTATAGTGTATTATTAATCAATAACTTGACTAAATAACTATTATTTGATGAGAGAAATGTATGGTTTAATTTATTTACAGCTCACCCCATGTATATCCAAATTAAATGTGTTTTGTAATTCTCTTTTTGGCGCTCTTGTTCCTCGGAACAGAGTGCTTATAAATTTAATACAAGACTGTTTTGATGTAGTTTATGGAGGCAATAGGAAAGAAGAACATAATGGAATCATCAAAGGAAATTACTGTTCGTTGACCACTAAGGTAAATATTACCTTTTACTTCCTTAAGTAGTGAGACATGTTCCTAAATACAGTATTTTCATAATGTTGCTAGCAAAAAAATACTGAAATAGGGATCTACATTTGTGTATCAAACATTTTTTCTTGAGTTGAGGTTCATAATACAGAGAAGAATGTGTTAGTGTTATGAACCATTAAATTTTAAATTATGAAAAGAGGATAGTATTTTATTAATATATTTTGAACTATTAAAATAATTTTTTTGTAATCCACTACCTACTCAAATATCAGGAATAAATGGACAATCTGCTATGATTGTCTCCAGCCTTGCTCTAGACATTTCGATGATACTTTCCTTAGGTATTTCGAGTTATGAAAACTATGCACCGAGTGTGAGTTGCAATAACCCATTCCACGAGGTTGAATCATTGCAGATTGCTCATTTAATATTGATAAATAAATTTAATGACAATTTTTGAAGCATTAATGAATTGTAGACTGCTCTTTTTTTGAATTTTTTAAATTTAATTTCTTTCATGATGCATTTCTATCATAGGAATCCATTGAAATAATTCCCAACTCTGAGAAACCAATACTTTCGGAGATGTAATTTGTCTGTTTGAACAAGAGCGCCAGAAAGCTCCTGTCCACAGGGCTTGACCCAATTTTTTGTTTGAAATATTACTGTTTCATCTTGACAAACATAAGGGGGTCCAAGAATGTTAGCTATACGAGTATGTATACTTGGAGGAGGTGCTTACATTTTGAAGGTACATAATACTATCAGAACAATAAACGAAAGCTGGCATTCGCGATTCAGCTTCGCACCCTCCGCAGCTTCCTTGGTTGCATGCGGCTATCAGCATAACAGTTCCATTCCGACGACGCTTTCAATAGAACCGAGGCCCGTCATAGGGCGAGGGATCGTATTCATAACCTTTCCTGTAAGTTTATGATTTATGTTGGCAGATCTGTTGGAAGTCGCCGTTATCTGGAACGGTTTTGCCGCAATGACCGCTACGTGGTTTTTCTTTGTATTCTTCTCTCGGCCCCTGATAAAATACTATTTTTACATCAAAAGATACCTAGTGATTTATTGGACGATTTTTCCTTTACGACAGTCCTGAATATTCAATGTTTACGTTTTTGTTGCGAACTTACTCGGAGTCTATTTATTCGAGGCAGAGAGATATTCTCGCTTTGCTGAAATGAAGAATGGGTTTAGATACGAAAGTTTTACTTTCGAGCATGTACAGTGATATCTGGAGATTAGGAGGTAGACATCTTCTTATAGCTTCATCCATGCAATTAACATCCCATTACCAATTTTCTTCATGCTCGGGCTTAAATCCCCATTTTTTTTTTCGCTCGAGAGGAAAAACCTTTTATAGGCCCGCCCTGAGAGGGTCTGCTTCTCTCAGGAGTGTGAGACTCCAGATGTTGATGGTTACTCACTAAAAAACCTCTCGCACGTTCCTTGGAGTAGTTCTTCGTCCTGCCCTTACAGCGTCTCTTAACAAAAGAGATGAGGTGCGAGCGGCCTTCATAGTTGATGGGACCTGATGACTCGAAGTGATCCGAGCAACACCGCTTTCTGCATTCTGTGAGCTAAATCCTCGGCCAGAGATTTGCAGGCAGGATCACCAGTTCGATCAGTAAATCCTTGTATTTTCCCTCTTCTGTTCTTCTTTCATCACCACATTATTTACTGCGGGGAAGGAAAATTCGACGACAAACAATTCCTTGAATTCTTTGTCCAGCAAAAGCATATCTGGCTTTAGGGCGTGGATCTGCCGAGTTGTTGGAATCGCATAGTTCCAGTAGATGTGAGCCCTGCTATTTTCAACAACTGCTTCAATCTCCAGAGGCACATATGGTAGCACTGGTTCCTTGTCTATACCATAAACCTCTCTCAGATAGAAGTAGAGAATTCGGAGGGCCGCATTGTGTCTTTCCACATTTCCTGATGGAGCATGGACTCTGCAAGCAGACATAATGTGCCTAATAGTTTCTTGCTGGCTGTGGCATGCTCTGCACGTTGTATGGTTGTCCACTTTCATGATGTTCTTTTTACACCATCTGGTATTTATAACCCCATCTTGACAAGCTATAACAAATCCCTCCGTTACCGACTTGAGTCCAGCGGACTTCAAAAAGGCGAAGGATAATTCTTCCGACAGGCTCTGATCTTTCAAACTCCTGAAGTATATGTGTGCAGGTGTTTACTCATGTGATCTTCGAGTAGTTTCTTCAGTTGTGCCTGCCTTATCTCTCTGCCAACTCTTCTTTGGTCTGTTGGCGAGATAGGTGTTCCTAATAGCTCACGATCGATTGATATGCCGGTTATACAGAGCTTCTCCAAAGCTCTCTGACCAGCCCTAAATAGTAAAGCTCCTTGGTTCCTGATTTCATGCTGAGCCACCATTTTCGGAAGCGTGTCTTCGCTTCTCAATATCCTTATTGCCATTTCCAACGTTTGTTGATGGTGTTGGTATCCCAAACTTTGCAAACCTCTGCCTCCCTGCGTTCGTGGAAGGTATATCCTTTGAATCGAGCAGTTGGGATGCTCACGATTCATGTTCATCACTTTACAAGTGATTCTGCCTAGCTCCAGAATTTCATTCGCTGTCCAGTTAACTATCCCGAATGAGTAGGTGATTATCGGTACTGCCAAGCCATTCGTAGCAGATACTTTATTTTTCCTGGACAGCTGTGATTTCCATATATCTCGGATCTTCTTTTTGTAGCTAGCTGTTAAGGAATCCTTGATTTGGGTTGTCTCCAGTGCACCTCGTTGTTTCATCCCAAGGAATTCGTATGTTTCTTCCTCTTCGAGGTGTCGAATGCTTATTCCCCCTTCTAGGTCGATCCCAATAATCATTATTATTATTACAACGGGGTTATGAGACTTGGTCCAGCCCTTCAGATTTGCGACCGATAAGATATTATTATTACCTACCTATTCAATCCTAAGGACATTGTCAATGGTGTAAACATACCTGATTACTTCTTCAGGAACCTTGGCTATTACGTCGTGAGGGTTTAAAACTGGCTCACTCATATGAAAAAATCT
Organism: Halyzia sedecimguttata; assembly: GCA_937662695.2. Classification (NCBI taxonomy): domain Eukaryota; kingdom Metazoa; phylum Arthropoda; class Insecta; order Coleoptera; family Coccinellidae; genus Halyzia; species Halyzia sedecimguttata. The sequence goes on along the minus strand of OW569415.2, from coordinate 84,438,979 downwards.
TAGGCTGGCCAGCTCTGGGCATTCACAAACTATGTGTTTGGCAGTTTCCTTTTCCGATCCACAGAGCCTGTATCTGATTGGTATTTATACCGACAGTGCCCTGTCAGCAATCCCACCATCATCGGAAGCTCAGCTCGAGCAAGTGCTGTAGCTTCTTGGTATAGGATGGTGAGAAATCCACGAATCTTTTTACCGGTGCAAGTCCTGAAGTATTTCTCCAAAGGGCTTTTCAGTTATTTAGCTCCCATTGCACTGTAGTGGTCTTTTCCAAGCCAAGGAAGGGTTCTGGTCCTGCATCAGCCTCCTCATTTCCTTCAATACCACAGTGCCCTGACTGCCCTGGCACCCATAGAATAGTTACCTTACTGCCACTAGCCTGTTGCTTTATGGTATTCTGCATTTCCAGGACAGTAGGAAACCTTGAATTGGTGGTTCCAGGTCTCTCTGAATGATCATCATTCTCGTCGTGATCATTGTGATCTAACAATTGACTGAAGATCCGATGGGGCTCACTTTATTCGCGTGAAATGATCCAAGGTTCAAGGTTTACGCTTACCTTTGTTTATTGAAAATGATATTTTAACATTAGCCCCTATTTTCATCTTGAAGTCTCTTATATATGTGAAAGAGAATGAGAAACAATGGTTAAGTTGTCTAGTTTCCATGGTTATCATACCACAAATCAGGGAGCATTGTATATCCCGAAACATAATACGACAAAGTTTGAGTTGTCACGTATGTATCAGTGCATTAAACTGTATAATCATTTGTCGCATAGTATTCAATCTCTCGATTTTGAAAACATTCAGAAAAGCAGTAAGGGTTTATTGTTACGTAAATGCTACTATTCTGTGGGCGCTTACCTTTTGGATCTACTTGCTAGTGAGTATTTTCTACTGTAAATTGTTAATTACCGTAGACCTATCATATACATTTCATTGTCAGAAAGGATCAATAAATATACTATTATTATATATATTTTTTCTTCCGTTCGAGAGGACAAAACTTTTCTCTATTTCAGTATCGTAATGAGTTCATTCCAGCACTAAAAGCAGTGCTTGAATGAACTCATTCCCGCATTATTTCTAGTAATATTTTTCGTTTTGTGGTAGTCAGCACTGATATTCGATCCTATCAAATTTCAACATACGTCAATTGACAATAATATAATCTGGGCTCGATCCTTCGTCTTCCTTCGTCGCTCGTTTTCGAATATCGAATTCGTGTTTTAATAGGAGCCCATTCTACAACTTGTTTTAGAATATACTATTACAGGCCCGCCCTGAGAGCCGCTTCTAGCTAATGAGAAGTTTCTCCAAGACACCCGAAACTCAATATGAAAAAGGAAAAGACAAAAGAAGAAAACGAACAAATTAAAAATGGGATATTCTAAATTTTGTTAAATAGATTTGAAACTCGCTACCCATTCTAAAAAAGATTCAGAAACATTATGAATAGCCCTAAAACCATCCTTGAATCAATATATGCGACAATTATTAACTAATTGATCTATCGTTTCCTCTGCTTCCCCGCATTCACAACTAGGACTCTCAACTGAGTTCCATCTGAAAAGCATGCTGTTGCAAAGACCATGACCGGTTCTTAGACGATTCAGAATAAACCATATTTTCCTTGGAAGATCAAAATCCGGAACTCTATTTGAAGGATCAGCAATTAAATCTTTGTTGCATAAATCGCAGAAAATCTGTTCAGATTATACCCTGCTAATACTGAATACAGACGACTTTGAAGGCCGTTGCATGAGAGGATGGGGATATGAGTCCACCTCATTTGATTTCTGCCTGAACTGGAATGCAGGATCATGATATGTGTCTTGATCAAAAATTCTAATGAACATTCAAGTACTACGAATAAATTTCACCTACCCACCACTCCTAGCACACCCTCCCCTGAATCATGGTAGCAGTTAAATTCAGCGTAATGTGATATTTTCGTTTAATACCTTCCACATTATCTATATTGCGAGAAGAAATAAACATAATTTTTCCCAAAGTATCCGAAAACAGCCATGCTCCATCACTTTGCTGCCATTATACACACAAGATACTCTTTATATATCCACGTAATTCAATAAATACCGAAAGATAAACGTCAGCTATCCCTCATAACCCAGAGCGATCATTACCGCAACATCAGCCATCATTCATAAAGATAAGCGCAGAAAAGCGGCTGAATACGGAACCGACAGACAGCTTCCATGGCTATATTCATTGCTGATCGATGGCAAATCAATCTAACACACTGCCAGAAGAGCGACGGAACGCAGCCAATGAGCGTGTGACGTCATTTCCTTTGTGGCGCTATCACCACTTCTGGTTCATAACCCAGGAATAATGGCCAGAATCGAGCACACATTATGGCTGTTATACTTCTGTCAACTTGGGGGGATATTCGGTGTGTATGGGGGCGAGAAATGCCTGTTAATTATGCCAAAGAGGTGCTCTGTTCGATATCAGGATTATGGGTTATGGAATTGAATGGTGGGCTTTGGCATCGATATCAAGATCGAGTAGTTTTGTCAGATGAATGATTGTCAAACTAGAAATATGGCAGAATGAGAATATTTAGGTCCGGTTGTTAATTCGAGGTTTGAACTACTGTTTACCTGTCCAAAGATTAAATGTGACCAAGGTTTAAGTAGGTTATGCGTTATGCTACCAATTTTGAATAGTTAACTTAAACCATAGATAACTAGTGGTTAACGCCTAATCCGTGATTGAACAACAGCTTGACAGTCCTTAATCCCTGGGTTTGCGTAAACTATTGTTAAACCTAGTGAACTTCGTATTGAACAACCAGCTATTAGTGTATAATATATCAGTGTTGATCCACCTGATGAAACGACTTACAGAAATTTTGAAACCTGGATTATTCTGGTCCTACCAGTTATCGACCCATTAGTCTATTGAGTGCTGTGAAAGACGCTTTACAGAATTGCCAGGGGGGCATCAGAAAAAAAATTGGTTCAAGGAGCTTTGGCGCTCTTGTTCAAACTTTTACCAATGAAATCTTCGAATGTATTGGTAAGAGTTGGGAATTATAATAATGTATTCTTATGATAGAACTTCATAATCGAAGAATTTAAATTCAAACATCATAAAAGAATTCAAATTCAACAAGAGTACCAAAAATTATTAGTCTAAAACCAATAGATCAATTCTACCCAACAACGAACTCATCCGAAATATTCGTTCCTCAATTCTATGATGAACGATATATTTTTTCCACAAATCCACTCTGAAAATTATATTATATCAATTGAAACTTTAGCCAATATTTCAGTTTTGTTTTTACCGGAGATATTCTGAACTCAATATTATTAACTTACCATTACCATTATGGATTAACCATGGGCATTAAATATCAAAATTTGACATATCATGTCCCAGGAAAATAAATTGACATGTATCAACACAGATCATATTATAATAATTCTTAGATAGTATAATTATCGTATTCTGTGAAAACACGGAAGTACGATTTATTATTGAAATTTTGAAAAATCATATCTTCAAAAGTATTAGCTTGTAAGAGTTAAAAATGACATCAATAGATTCCTATGGTGAAACTGCATCTTGAGAAACTTATTTTGAAATTTGTGATGTAAAAAAATTTTTTTTTTGTTACTCCGAAACCATCTTACCGATTTTGCCCAATAACGAAATCAGCTGAGATATTTATGTTCCAAACCTATTCTGAAAATTACAACTGTCTAGCTCATTCCGTTCGAGAGTTTTCGTGTTAACGGCCAGCCGGACAGAATCGATTTCGACCACGGATTCTTGATCAGTGAGTCGAACCAAATCGTTTAAGACCATTTTCAGCCAAAAATTGATAAGCACTCTGTTCCGAGGAACAAGTGCGCCAAAAATTTAAATTGATGTGATCAGGTTCTTAGTCTCACTACACTACAGGATCAGCATTTGACGATTTGTCGGCAGCATATGACACAGTACGGAAAGATGGTTTGATTTTCAAACTCTTTACCTATACCTATTTGAGAGGAGCAAAAATGGTTCTGTTACACGAAAATATGCTGTCGGATAGAAGATTTCGTATTTTTGTTGATACTAAAAATAGTAATCGTACAGCTTGGTAGTCCCGATAATCACCTTCTCATTCGGGATAGTTAACTGGACAATGAAGGAAATTCTCGAGTTAGACAGAACCACTCGTAAAGTGATGAACATGAATCGTAGCCGGCATCCCAACTGCTTGATTCAAAAGATATACCTTCCACGAACGCAAGGAGGCAGAGGTTTGCAAAGTTTGGAATACCAACACCACGAACAAACGTTGTAAATAGCAATAAGGATATTGAGAACCGAAGACCCGCTTCTGAAAATGGTGGCTAATCATGAAATTGGGAACCAAGGAGCTTTCATATTTAGAGCTGGTCAGAGAGCTTTGGAGAAGCTAAGTCTAACTGGCATATCCATCGATCATAAGCTAGCAGGAACACATATTATGCCAACAGACCAAATAAGAGTTGGCAGAGAGATAAGGCAGGAACAACTGAAGACACTACTCGAAGATCACATGAGTAAACACCTGCACTCCATATTTTTCAGGAGTTTGAAAGATCAGGGCCTGTCGGAAGAATTATCCTTCGATGGTATAAAAAGAACATCATAAAATTGGACACCCCAACAACGTGCAGAGCATGCGACAACCAGCAGGAAACTGTTATACACATTCTGTCTGCTTGCAGAGTCCATGCCTCAACAGGATATGTGGAAAGACACAATGTGGCACTCCGAATTCTCTACTTCCATCTGAGAGAGGTTTATGGTATAGACAAGGAGCCACTGCTACCATATGTGCCACTGGAGATTGAAGCAGTTGTTGAAAATGAACGTGCTCGCATCTACTGCAACTATGCGATTCCAACAGCTCAGCAGATCCACGCCATAAAGCCAGATACATTCTTGCTCGTTAAAGAACTCAAGGAATTGTTTGTCGTCGAATTTTCCTCCCCCTCAGAAAATAATGTGGTGATGAAAGAAGGGCAAAAGGGTGATGAGAAAAGGGCAAAATACATGGATTTGATGTTTGAACTAGGGATCCTGTATCCAAGGCATAAAGCAGAGTAGTCGTACTAATCATAGGATGTCTGGGCGGAATGAGAGTGAGCTACGTGACCGAATTGAAGATTATCCCGGCATGCAAATCTCTGGCAGAGGATTTAGCGCAAAAAATGCAGAAAGCGGTGTTGCTTGGATCACTTCGAGTCATCAGGTCCCATCCACTGTGAAGACCGCTTGCAGCTGCGAGAAGTTTTTTAGTGAGTAATCAATCAACAACTGGAGTCTCACTAATGAGAGAAACAGAACCTCTCAGGCCGAGCCTATAAAAGGTTTTTCCGAGCGGAAAAAAAGTACTTTCAAAAATTTGAATAATGGTCTCCCACAAGGATCAGTTTTAGCACCTCTTCTTTTCAATTTATCTGTGAGATATTCCTACTACTAAGAAATTCATATACGCTGATGACATTGCCCTTCTTGAGCCATATTTTAAATAGTAAATAACTAGGTGTTCAACTAGATTCTTCTTTGAATTTCAAAGCCCATTTGGATGACTTCCGTCTGAGGGTGCTGATGCAGCTACTCTTCGTACGGCAGCCTTAGCCTTGGATTTTTCTGCAGCTGAATATTGTTGCCCTGTTTGGTTTAATATTATTCATGCGCAAAAAAATTATGCATAACTGAATTCATCTATGAGGATTATCATTGGAACTATTAAATCTAACCAAAGTATCCATGGGTATCAGTTCTTTCAAACTGCTTTGAATTCATGGAAAATTTTCATTATTTTCTGAATACATATACGATTCTCTAGAAAAATACTTATTCCATCGAGTTTAAAGAAGAATATGGCCGATAAACTAGATTTTAAAAGTTCTCGCAAAACATGGGCGATATCTCACCGATAGTTCCAGAGCTAGATAATTTTTTTAAATAATTATTTTAAATGTTTCGATAATTTTGGACATAAGTTTTTGTGTCGGTATTTTTCAATTAACTACTGAGTATTAATTCCGTCAGATCATTATTTTGCGTGTTATTGCAAAAACATAATTCAGGTTGGCTGAAATTATGAAATTCGAAAATTGTCAATTTTCGAATTTCAGAATATTTATATCAACAAAAACTAATTCTGAAGATTTTCATGTGGTGTTTGACGAAGGAGTCTGACATAGTTTCCGAAACTTTACGAGATGGTTGATGTTGCTTCGTTATTGTTTGTTAGGCAACATTGTTCGCAGATCTAGGAGGTCCAAGAAATATTTGGAACTCGGTAAGAACACGCTGCACCTCCTCACTGGTTTCCTCAAAGAGCACTGCCTTAGGAAGCATATGATGAGATTAGGGCTAGCAGAAACTGACTAGTGCAGATTATATTGGGAGGAGGATGAAACTCCTGATCACCTGATAACGGAATGCCTCGCCATCACAAACCAACACAAGAAATGCTTTGGACAAGAAATTTGCAGGAGCGAAGACGTAGCCTCCTTGAAGCCATCCCAGATATTGGAGTTCATCAGAACTCTGGAACTGGAAGGCGAGCTGTAGATGGTATTGACATCTGCAGCTCTGAACTAATATTTCTTTCATTTTATAGATATTTTTCAGAGTTTGGGAGGAAAATCCCACAAAGCAACCATTTAATGATGGAATGAATTGTCAGAAAGTCCTCCAACCTTCAGTTGAAGGAGAGTAAAGACACTCACTCTATGAAATCTCTCCTATATTACACCACGATATTGACATTACATAATGAATCTTTCTGGTTCGATACATATAAAGATAAATGTTGACGTCAGCGTGGAAAGGGCTGGATAATCCGTAATATAAGAGCCAATTTCTCACATAATCTTTCAATTTCTCTTAACGACTCTTTCAGAGGTTTCCCGTTCAACCAAGAGCCGGCTATCGCGATTAGTTTATTATGGCCTGGACACAAAACTAATCCTAGCCAGCTATCGTTTTCATCACCCTTAACCCTGTCATATAAGTTTCCGTTATCTAAAACCCGAATTCCCCTCAAGAGGCCCCCCCTGCCGCCACGCCGCCCGGCCTGCTCACAATACACACTCTGGGGTGGCTTTGTTTGACTAAATGCTACAATTTAGAAGTTGGCAACTTGTTCTTGTGCTTCGGGGAGGTTTCCATTATTGTCCTTATTAAATTCAAGTTGCCATTTGCGTCTCCATTGTTCGGGAAATCTTATGAACTATTGAATAATAACTTACTTATTTGTTCCTTCGCGCGCCCACTCGTTTTGATAGGAGGTGTTGGTTTCTGCCGAGCGGAATTAACCGGCTTTTGTTCGCAGTTTCTTCGATTTCGACAAGAAATGTATCCCTTCCCGTGGAATTGTCTGGCTGTTTACGGATTAAATGATATTTCTCGAGTTAATTAATTTTCCGTGACACTCATATTTCGTGAGGGTGCTGATGAATTGGAGGAGGAAGGATAATTTATTCTTGATATTTCTGATCTATTCATTTTCCGAATTTGTTCGTCAGAAAACTTTCAAGAAAAGTCGAAACGAATATACAGGGTGTTTGGTAATTCCACGTTATCCTTTAACGGGGTTAAACTAGGCATCTTTTACAACGATTTGAGTCCGGTGAACTATGGTCCAAAAGTCTATGGTTACTGAGATATATAGATTCGATATTTTTAAAGTTTTGCGACTTACCATCGAAAACAATTAATGTTGTGGAAACTACTCAACACTGAATATAGAAGTGAGATTTTTTTGAAAGTTGATGAGATGAGGATCATTTCCAGAAAAAATCATTCTCCAAAAATTCGAAAAACTTGAAAAATATAGCTTATGAATTGGCCTCAAGTCTTTTTCGCATAGAATTTTCATGAAACAATTGGGTATTTCTCAAAAAACTCATGATTAACTTTGCGTACAAATAAGTGAAAAAACCTTTTTGGTTGATGAACTTTCCGAAAAGGTACACATGTAATAAATTTTCCCACGAGATCAAAAAATACAGCCGGAAATCAAAGCTAGTAACATACTTTTTCGATACTTTAATTGTTATCCCCCTATCTTCTCCTTTACTATGTGATTAATGTGATTATTATTTGCTTGTTACGAGTAGGACTAGTACGAATAATAAACATTTCACAGTATTTATCGAATAAAAATTGAAATAATCCTCAATTAACTGAGAGTAACTCCAAGGAATTTCAATTTGAGGATAATTAGATTCAAAACTTGGTTCAAGCCCTGTGGACTGGAGCTTTTTGGTGCTCTTGTTATATTATATCTCCGAAAGTATTGGTTTCTCAGAGTTGGGAATTATATCAATGGATTTCTATGATAGAAATGCATCCGGAAAAAATTACATTTAAAAGAAAGGTCGTTTAAACAAAATTGGTTCAAAAATTATCTTATAAAAAAAGAACAATCTACAATGCTTCAATGCCTTAATGCTTCAAAAATTGTCATTAAATATATTTATCAAGATTAAACGAGCAATCTGCAATGATTCAACCTCGTGGAATGGATTATTGCAACTTACACTCAGTGCATAGTTTTAACAACTCGAAATACCTAAAGAAAGTATCATCGAAATGTTTAGAGCAAGGCTGGAGACAATCATAACAGATTGTCCATTCATTCCTGATATTCGAGTAGGTAGTGAATTACGAACAAATTATTTTAAGAGTTCAAAATATATTAATAAAATACCATCCTCTTTTCATAATTTAAAATTTAATAGTCCATACCACTAACATATTCTTTTCTGTATTATGAACCTTAGCTCAAAAAAAAATTATTGATACACAAATGTAGATCCATATTTCAGTATTTTTTTGCTAGCAACATTATGAAAATACTGTATATAGGAACATGTCTCACTACTTAAGGAAGTAAAAGGTAATATTAACCTCTGTGGTCAACGAACAGTAATTTGTTTTGATCATTCCATTATGTTCTTCTTTCCTATTGCCTCCATAAACTACATCAAAATAGTCTTGTAGATATTCACAAATTCAAGAATCGAATACTTGCTGTCCAAGAGAAAATAACAACTATGAATTGACAATCTCTAATATCTAGAAAAGATGACATTTATGGATAGTGATCATAGACAGATTCTGTGTTCACATTCTGTGAATACATAGAACTTACGATGTATTATTGAAACTTTGAAACATCATATATCCGAAAGTATTAGCTTGTTAGAGTTGAAAATGATAATAATGGATTCTTATGACGAAATTGCATCTTAGAAAATTTGAATTCAAAAGTTGTAATTTAAAAAAAAATATTTTTTTTCGTTACTCCGACACTATTTGACCGATTTTGCCCGATAACAAACTTAACCGAGATATTTATCCCTCAAACCCACTCAGAAAATTTCAACTGTCTAGCTCATTCTGTTCGAGAGTTATCGTGTTAACGGCCAAACGGACGGCCAGACGGCCTGACGGCCAGATGGCCTGCCGGATAGAATCGATTTCGACCACACATTCTTGATCAGTGAGTCAAACCATATCGTTCAAGACCATTTTCAGCCAAAAATTCGAAACAGACATTTGGGCAAATGATAAGCGCCAAAGAGAAAGAAATGCTGATATTTATTGTGTTTTTGATTGTTTCCCTGGTATTAAATACGCCTCATTTGAGGGGTTTTCCGTTCATTTTTATCGATTTCGTGAAGGAACTATTGAGATATGTACCTTTTTGAAAAGCTAATGAAACGAGGAAGTTTTTTTCTGAATTTAGTATACACCAAGTTCATAATAATTTTCATCAGAATCTTTTTGGTGCTTTTGTTCCCCAGAACAGAGAGCTCAATTTGCCCAAATGTCTCTAATTTTCGAATTTTTTGATGAAAATGGCATTAAACGATTTGGTTCGACTCACTTATCAAGAATCCGTGGTCAAAATTGATTCTGCCCGGCTGGCCGTTAACACGATAAGTCTCGAATGCAATGAGTTATATAGTTGAATTTTTCAGAGTAGGTTTGTGAGATAAATATATTTATAATATAATTTTCAGAGTAGATTTGAATAAATATCTCGGATAAGTTATTGGGTAGAATGGACCTGGTGGTTTCGGATAAATAATTTTGGCAGTCTTGTTTTTTTAAATGACACTTTTTTTAGTTTAATATCTTTTATGATGAAGTTCTATCATGAGAATCCATTGATATGATGCCCAGCTCTGAGAAACAAATACTTTCGGAGATATGATTTGTTGAATGTTTGAATTTATTTTCTTTTATGATGCAATTCTATCATAAAAATCCATTGATATCATTCCCCACTCCGAGAAAACCATTACTTTCGGAGATATGATTTGTCAAAGTTTGAACAAGAGCGCCAAAGCAACTGTCCACAGGGCTTTCCCACATTTTTTACTGCAATCAATCTATGTGGTCTACATGGATTGTACATACATGTTCTGGTTTATGTAGTCCTCAAGTTGTTCTTATGTTCCGACTTTCCTACCTCTAATGGTCTAGATGTTTTGCTGCGTACCACAAATACAAGAAATAAGTACTGTTCACATAGTTTTGGATTTTTCTCTTTCATTAGTCGGTTGTGTATTGGTTAATGAAGCCCTTGGATTATGTTTAGTCCTGAAAACTGTTGTTATGAACTAAGAGCCAATTTTTCTGATTTTTTCTGGAAGGCAAATTGAAATAAAATATTATAATTTCACCTATACTTCTTTTATCACTTTATCCGAGTCCTCCAAAGATATTATATAAAATATCTAGTTAATGAGATTAATTATGTGTCAATTCTCAGTTTTTCCAAATTGATAGATTTTATAAATATAATAGTTGGATAGTATATATAATATTCAGATTTATTACACTCGCTGTAATATATACCTCATCTTCAAATTACCAAATAATCAACATACGCATCTTTGATCCCATGCCACCTTCTCTATCTCACTCAAACCAACAACCACAATAAAATTAGTATGACTCAACGGCACCCTCAAAGCAAACCTGCAAAAATGATCAGCGCCAATCACGATATGATAATAATCGTCGAAAAAGTACACTGTCATGTCAAACAGTCCATCATCTCTTAGAGGAAAACCTCCAAAAAGTTCCTCGTTGCCCCATCTTCCATTGACGTACGAATTTCTCGCCACCAAATTCTCATCCATTTTGAAAGAAATCATCAGTGCTATGTCTCTGGAATCGACTTGGGTCGGAAATGAAATCTCTATCAACTTGGTCGAATTCGAAAATCGGCCCAAAATCGACACAGTGTCTCCGTAGCTGAGGCGACGAGGAATTTGTGCTGTATACGATAGCTCTGGACTTGAGGTAAATTCTCCTTTAATTTCCATCAAAGGAATCAATGGAAATAAAGAGATCCATATAATCTGTTTCATTGAATATTTTCCGAACATCGTGAGCGTACACGAACATCAACATTTACTTGGATATGACTCAATTGAAACTAGTTTTGTTGAACAGATAAAAAGCAGAAATAGTTGGTTATATCTGAAAGGAGTTAATAGGCTATTCAGTTTAAAAAATGAGATTAATTTCTTTCTTTATTCCGTCTTTGTTCTATGAACAATTTCCTCATTTGATATTAGGTAGGAACAGATTGTTGACCCATGTCGTAACCTAAGAATTTCAGTCGTATTTCGGTTTAAGTTAGTTGTTTTGTGTTCTTGCGCATGTTCTAGGGAATAGCGTGCTATCTTTTGGCCCAAATGTCTTTAATTTTCGAATTTTTCGCCGAAATGGTCTCGAATGATTAGGTTTACTGATGGGGTGTGTTCTTTCGAACAGAAGGAGATAGTGAATTGCAGCTTTCAGGGAAGATTGCGCATCTGAATGTGAAAGTTGAATTCGTTGATGGGCATAATCGGCCAAATAGCTTCGGAGCTATACCCATCTGAAATTTTATTTCCAGAATAACTCAATAAATACATATCCGATTGAGTTGAAACTTTGTAATTAGTTGCCAATGCACAATTTTTTGCAAAATTTCGTGAGGATCACTAAAAAAACTTTTTTTTAAATGCATGAAGGTTCATGCTATATTTCGTGAGGGTGTGTCAGGCGTGAATAGACAAAAGAGCATGCTCGCAAAGGTTCCTGACTTCACGTCAGTGCTTTTTAAGATTTCTTTGATATATACCACCCACAGTATCCTTTAACGATTACATAAACCACCCTGTCTGTAAATAGTTTATCATCCAACGAAAGGTTTCCGATAAAAAAATAGAAAGAGTGGGAAAGCCATGTGGACAGAAGCTTTGGCGCTCTTGTTCAAACTTTAACAAATCATATTTCCGAAATTATTGGTCTCTTTGAATGATATAAATGGATTCTTACGATAGAACTGCATCATGAAAAAATTAAATTCAAACAGACCGATTCTCCCCAATAACGAACTTTTCCGAGATATTGATTCCTCAAATCTACTCTGAAAATTATATTATATCAATTAAAAATTAGACAATATTGCAGTTTTGTTTATGCTGGAGATATTCTGAACCCAATTTGATTATGTATCTTACCAAAGTATATATTTCCATCATTCTGGTATTATATTATCACTTTAAAAGTATAATATCATATTATCATCCTCATAATTCTACGATAGCTGAGGTTATTTCATTGGTCATTTTGCATTCAATCATACTTTGTTTTCTAGAACAGGAGGTGTATTTTACATCAAGAATAAAGAACCAGGAATAATTTTGCCATTTATCTCTCATAAGAAAATAAGATGAAATGTAAGAACACAGATCATATAATAAGTCGTTTATTGAATAATTAAGTACCGCATTATGTGGAAACATAGAAGTACGATTTATTATTGAAATTTTGCAAAATCATATCTCCGAAAGTATTAGCTTGCTACAGTTGAAGATTCTATCAATGGCATCTTAAAAAAAATTGATAAGCACTCTGTTCTGAGGAACAAGAGCGCCAAAAACTGTATATATAGAGGTGTGAATAATATTTTTCCAATCTATTCCACATCCAATACTGATGTCAAAGGATGAAAAATTTGAAATTCTTCCGCATCAAAAATGGCCTTTGATGCTTTTGGGATGTGTGCCAAATGTCTATGAACCAAGTTATTTTTGGCGCTCTTGTTCCTCGGAACAGAGTGCTTATCAATTTGCTCTAATTTCTGTAATTTTCGAATTTTTGGCTGAAAATGGTCTTGAACGATTTATTTTGACTCACTGATCAAGAATCCGTGGTTGAAATCGATTCTGTCCGGCCCTCCGTCCGGCCGTTAGCACGATAACTCTCGAACGGAATGAGCTAAACAGTTGAAATTTTCAGAGTAGGTTTGAGGGATAAATATCTCGGTTAAGTTCGTTATTGGGCAAAATAGGACTAATAGTTTCGGAGTAACGAAAAAAAATATTTTTTTTTACATTTCAACTTTTGAATTGAAATTTTTTTAAGATGCAGTTTCATCATGAAAATCCATTGTTATCATTTTCAACTCTAACAAGCTAATACTTTCGGAGATATGATGCTTCAAAGTTTCAATAATACAAAGTAAGTTATATGTATTCACAGAATGTGAACACAGAATCTGTCTGTGATCACTATTCATAAATGTCATCTTTTCTAGTTATTAGAGATTGTCAATTCATAGTTGTTATTTTCTCTTGGAAAGTATTCAATTCTTGAATTTGTGAATATACAGGCTGTCCCAAAAATACCACGCGAAAGTGATACTGGAGATAGATTGGCATTAGGTCTATCAGATAGCATCAACATGACCTCAGTAAAAGTCCGCTGGTTTTCGAGATATCACACATTGCCAGAGCTGTGAGTCCTTTGTCTAGATTCTAACCCATACAAAAATCTAGAATTTTCCGATTAGATCGCCACGGCTTTGGCTATTCTCTAAATCGAGGGCGTAGATTCCGAATCTGTAATTAGTTTTTCCGTATCTCGATTAATTTTGGTAATATGGCGAAAAATCCGACTGATTAGTCCATTTTCCGGAGGTAGAGCCAGAAATTGCGACTTTCTTCGTCATTGCTCCGAAACTAATCGAGATACGGAAAATCTAATTACAAATTCGTGATATGCGTACCCGATTTAGTGAATAACCAAAGCCGCGTCGACCTAATCGGAAAATTGTAGATTTTTGTATGTGTTGGATACTAGAGAAAACTTTTTGGCGTTTGCCGGATTCGCTCATTACCTAATATTTTCCGAACGGATAGAGATACAGAAAAAATAGATACATAAATCTAAACGTCGTCCACCGACCAATCATCGGGGAAAATTTGGATATCGAGATGTGAAAATCATAGATTTCGGACGGGAAAGAAGAATTTTCCTTCGATTCCGGGTCAAAAATATTTCTAAGTGCCGACCCAAAAAATTTTTTTCATGGTATATCGATACGGAGCTCGTGTCTAATTGAATCGAGGTCGCTGATCACGAAATAAATATCTGATGGTAGATTCAGAATCTACGGCCCCGAATCTATAAGAATAAGTACCCGTTTCATAGTTTTGCGTCAAAAAATTTTTATCGAAAAATGGGATTTTTTTAAGGCTAATGTATTAAAAAATTGCCAAAATTCGACCGGTCTCTGATTTCGATGAAAATTACGTCATTTACTAATTCGGGACCGTAGATTACGAATATATGATTGGATTTTTCATTAGAGAATTTTCCGCGGAAATACTGCGAAATGAATTTTCCGAAAAACAGACCCTTGGGAAAAAAATCATAATTTCCGAATAGTACGGCCTGGACATTTTCTGTTTGGATTATTCAGTAGATAAAGGATCCATATATCAGGGCAAAAATCAACAACACCTTACTCCGATTTTTTTTGGGCGGTGTGAACTTCCAAAATTGACCTATTTTCGTCCATTTTTTCACTCTAAATGAAAATTCCCCAAAGTACGCCACTTAGGGAAAAACTAATTGCATATTCGTGATCAGCGACCTCGATTTAAATAGACACGAGCTCCGTATCGATATACCATGAAAAAAAATTTTGGGTCGGCACTTAGAAATATTTTTGACCCGGAATCGAAGGAAAATTCTTCTTTCTCGTCCGAAATCTATGATTTTCACATCTCGATATCCAAATTTTCCCCGATGATTGGTCGGTGGACGACGTTTAGATTTATGTATCTATTTCCTCTGTATCTCTATCCGTTCGGAAAATATTAGGAAATGAGTAAATCCGTCAAACGCCAAAAAGTTTTCTCTGGTATCTAACCCAGGGGTCACCAATTAGTTTCATTGGAGGTCCGTTCGCAAAATCTGTATATCTGTCGCAGGTCGTTGATAGCATTATGATGGCATAAGAATTTGACTAGCAGTTAATCTAAATCCAATATCTATAATTAGTAAATAAAACGTCCGCAAAAAAAGGTTCGCGATCCGCATCCGGACCGCGGTCCGCCATTTGGTGACCCCTGGTCTAGACTATTCGAAGACCCCTAGTCTGTGAAAGTCGGACCGGTTTCCATGTTACAAAACAATGAATGTGGGAGCGAGATAGCCGATAAGGGTTTTGGTTTTTTTTAATAAGTAGCAATTCTGGTTCTGATTGAAAAAAATTGGTAGTGTTGTATCTTTTTGAAAAGGGCATGAAATGGACCAGTTTTTGCGATTATTTGTCAATTCAGTCTGATATAATTTTTTTTCACAGCAGTCAGTCAAACTTAAGTTAACGTTTTAACTTCGGCATAAAATACAGCAATTTTTTGAAGGATTTTGTTCTAGTTGTCGGTGAAGTTATTACTTCATTGTTTTAAGCAACTTTTCAGGATAGCCTAGGTAAAAAAAACATGATTTTGAAGTACATTCTAGCAATGCTAGGCGATAAAAGACCGAAAACTGGAGATTTTTAAAAAATACACAAAAGTGGTGATATCTCGAAAACCAGCGGACTTTTACTGAGGTCATGTTGATGCTATCTGATAGACCTAATGCCAATCTATCTCCAGTGTCACTTTCGCGTGGTATTTTTGGGACACCTTGTATACAAGACTGTTTTGATGTAGTTTATGGAGCCAATAGGAAAGAAGAACATAATGGAATCATCAAAATAAATTACTGTTCGTTGACCACTGAGGTTGATATCACCTTTAACTTCCTTATTTTCTTGAAACTTAAACATCCTGATAACAACCACAAGATGACAAGACATTATATCCATAAGATAAGAGGTTTAGGACATAGGTTTATCAGAAAATTTCTTCAAAATTTCACCCAAGAATTCACACCCTTAGGGATCAGCATCGTATTCTGAAACACCCTGTACATGTGATTGGCTAATCCAATCACTAATTCAAAATATAGAATGATAATAGAACTAAATAGATCCTTTAATGAGAGCTATGACAGGAAATATAAATATTGTGTTTGGATAAAATTTGATTTTTCAGGTGACTGTGTCTGAAGTAAACTCAAAAGGAATTTATTGAAATTACTGCATCTTATTGCAACAAAAACGAAATATATCTTGTTGTAGGTGACGATTCGTCATATTGTTAGCAGAACGTAGCCAGGTCCATATAAACCCAGAAGAGAGCGTATCAAGCTAAATTGAGATAGAGTATCGTATTTGCCAAGTAATATTTCCTACATCATGGAAGGGGATTTCCGTAAATTCGTACAGATTGCGCTCTATATTTATATTTCACATGTTTCCTGGCAATTTGTACCAATATTGGGGCAAATAATAGGTCATAAAGCAAGTATATATCTTTTTTAACTGCTAACTAACACACTAGCAACGCAGCTTTTTTCATATACCTTCACCGGATAGATTTACGTACCTTGATTACAGTTCACCATTATCCCGTATATTCTAGTGAGAATGTTCACCAAAAAAAATATTAAAAAATGGGTTCAAGCCCTGTGGACAGGAGCTTTCTGGCGCTCTAGTTCAAACAGACAAATTATATCTCCGAAAGTATTGGTTTCTCAGAGTTGAGAGTTATATCAATGTATTCTTATGATAGAATTGCATCATAAAGGAAATTCAATTCAAACAAAAGTTTATTTATCAAGATTAAATGAGCAATCTGAGAATGAGAACTGCACCATGGAAGAAACCAAATTAAAATAGCTGAAATGAATTTGACTCTCTCTTATAGAACAGGATGAAATGTACGAGTATGAACACAGATCATATAATAAAACTTAGATAGAATATTTATAGCATTCTGTGAAAACATAGAAGTACGATTCATTATTGAAATTTAGAACTTCGTCTTAGCAGAAATTGAATTCAAACATAGTAGAAGAATTTAAATTCAACAAGAGTGCCAAAAATTATCAATCCAAAACCAATAGACGAATTCTACCCAACAACGAACTCATCCGAGATATTCATTCCTCAATTCTATGATGAACGATAATATATATCTTTCCTCAAATCTACTCTAATACACCAATATTCCAGTTTTGTTTTTAGTGGAGATATTCTGAGCTCAATATTATTAACTTACCATTACCATTCCCACCATCATATGGATTAACCATCGGCATGAAAATATCAAACAACAAAAAGTATGATATTATAATATAATTCTCATATTTATACGATTGCTGGAATGAATGACAATGAGACAACGTCATGTCTCAGGAAAATAAGTTGACATTATAACAATTCATAGAATACCCACAGAATAATTCTATCATTCTGTGAAAACGTAGAAATACGATTTACATTGAAAGCCGGGGTCGCGGGTTCGAATCCCGCTCAGGGCATGGATGTGGTGTTGGGTTGTGTGAATGTCCAAAATAATTATGAAAGAGTTTGCGATATAAGGATTATAACTGTGTAGATGGCCTACAGTTGCCTAGCACATAAATAGATAGAAAAAATAAATAAAAAATTTACATTGAAATTTCGAAAAATCATATCTCCGAAAGTATTAGCTTGTTAGAGTTAAAAATAATATGAGTCGATTCTTATGGTGAAACTGCTTATTGAAAAAAATTTAATTTGGAATTTTTTTCGTAAAAAAAAATTTTTTTTTTCGTTACTCCGAAACCATCTGTCCGATTTTGCCCATTAACGAACTTAGCCGAGATATTTATCCCTCAAACCTACTCTGAAAATTTCAACTGTCTATCTCATTCCGTTCGAGAGTTATCGTGCCTACGGCCGGCCGGACGGCCGAACCGGCCGGACAGAATGAATTTCGACCACGGATTCTTGATCAGTGAGCCGAACCAAATCGTTTAAGACCATTTTCATCGAAAAATTCGAAAATTACAGACATTTGGGCAAATTGATAAGCACTCAGTTCCGAGGAACTAGAGCGCCAAAAAATGGTTGACAGTGTTCGAGATATAATATTGTTATTATCCTACCCTTCGTAGTCTGAGCTTAATCGTATTTGGAAAGATTGTAATATAAAATTGGAAATATTCTTGATTCGTCAATTTAGGATCAATCATTCTGTTCCTGAATATTACAGATGTATTCCTGCAAGAACTGCAAAATGCACTATCATTTAGATATCTACTAGAGTTTCTTCTAAAATCTCGACTATCTCTTCGTTTATAAATTGATAGATACTAGAAATTATAAGCTTGAATCTACCCAGAAGGTAACGGAATAATTTTTCGTTTACAGTTTATATTTTCCAAGAGTAAAATTCGTCTGGTATAATTCCGTGCGAATACAGCGTAAACTTCCTGTGACGAATTTTTTTAGGTGATTTTTGAATCATGATTATTCAAGGGGTAATATTTGTGTCCGAGTGTATCTGAATATTCATGTTGATTATAATATATGTGTTTTATGCAGTTGAATTATCTAACGTCTAAAGGGCGGTAAGTTTAATTATAACAACTTTTTTTTTATCTGATTTGATTATTCATAAATTCTAACACCAAGTGAAAATCGTTAGAATCAATTTCTTGTTGGACGATACTCTCAAAGCCGAAATTTATCACAGTGATAGTCTTTGAAAAAAAAGGGAAAAGCCCTGTGACAGGAGCTTTGGCTGCACTCTTGTTCAATATTTGACAAACCATATCTCCGAAACTATTGGTTTCTCAGAGTTGGGAATGATATCAATGGATTCTTATGATAGAACTGCACCATAAAATAAATTAAATTCAAATTATAGTTTATTTATCAAGATTTAATGAGCAATCTGCAATGATTTAACCTCGTGGAATGGGTTGTTGCAACTTACCCTCGGTGCATAGTTTTCACAAATTGAAATACCTAAGAAAAATATCATCTAAATGTCTAGAGCAAGGCTGGAGACAATAATAGCAGATTGTCCATTTTTACCTGATATTTGAGTACTTAGGTAGAGGCTGTCGAACAAATAATTTTAATAGTTCAAAATATATTAATAAAATACAATCCTCTTTTCATAATTTGAAAGTTCACACCACTAACACATTCATTCTGTATTATAAACCTTACCTCAAGAAAGAATATTTGATACACAAATCTAGATCAATATTTCAGATTTTTTTTCCTAACAACATTATGAAAATACTGTATATAGGAACATGTCTCACTACTTAAGGAAGTAAAAGGCACCTCGGTGGTCAACGAACAGTAATTTTTTTTGATGATTCCATTATGATTTTCTTTCCTATTGCCTTCATGACCTACATCATTAAAATGATCCAATTCTGAATCTTCTGAAACATAATCCCCAATATTTGCACATAAATTAATCAATATGCAAAAAGTCAATATTATTTTAGGTATCAAAACAGTCTTGTATATATTCACAAATTCAATATCGGAAAATTGTTTTCCAACGCAAAATATTTTTAAAGTACGAATTATATAAACAAACTAGAAGAGAAAAAAGAGCACCAATAAATATGACGTCCCTCATAGGTAGATAAGATGACATGAATGCACAGTGAACACAGATGGAACACAAACGGATAGAATTCGCATTCTGCGATAACATAGAAGTACGATGTATTATTGAAATTTTGAAAAATCATATCTCTGAAAGTATTAGCTTGTAAGAGTTGAAAATGACATCAATGGATTCTTATGATGGAACCTCATGTTAAAAAAAATTGAATCCAAAAGTTGTAATGTAAAAAAAATTTTTTTTCGTTACTCCGAAAATTTGTATTTCATGTGATCGGGATATTTCATATATATACACAGTATATATACAGTATATACAGTAACCAAGATAAGGAATTTATTCCATAAGACTTTTCCACTTCTGGATTTTCTCGTCTCGTTTTTGGTTTGTTATCTCCAAGTAAACCATAGAAATCGTAGCATCCCTTAAAACTTTCACAGTTTCCGATTTGCAATGAGTAGGTACATTTAGCTTGAGCGGTTGAATGTTCAAATAATCCTCGTCTGGAATATACCGTTCAGTTGCTACAGCTAACAAACTCATCTATTACGTGGGATCACATAGATCGATATATTTCAATACGTACGACAGTTACAGGATAATGGCCACATATGTTGGTCAGGATTTCAGAAATCCAGGTATATGGTCAATTGTTTATGACGCGATCGTAATTGGCTTGAAATGAGGGATTTTCTCGCTCCCATCTCTCTCTAGAGAGGAATTGGGTTTTGTAACAATGATGCTAGTGGCATAGGCTTATCTGAGTGACGGTTATATGCCTTTGTTCGGATTTGGAGGACCGATCAAGGATGAAGATTTAATTCATCAGTTGTCGTGATATGTTTTACCGGACATAATATTTTATTGATAGGAGTATTTGTTTTCGGCTTCATTCCATTTTAAATACTATTAGTCCGGTCAATTTAGACATTCGAAGTTACCTAAATTCCCACCAAGCTGAAAATCGGTAAGATTGTTTAAAATATCATTAGAAACAAAATTTGAAAGTTCCCCATCTTTCCCTTGTGAGGAAAAAATTTTATTCAAGGTCAAAGGTCAAAAAATGAGTTTTCCGCGATTTTCAACAAAACGGTAAGTTTTATCATAAAAATGCAAAAACAAAAATTGTAGATCATAAAACTATCTACAAAACAGTTATCAATACCTTTTTCTCTACGAGTTTTTGAGATATAACGATTCAAAAAGTTGTAATCGTCATAATATGCACACGTTTCCTCGCCACCTATGAGATAGTGTACTTAGCACGTTTTTTCAACGTGGTTTCCCCAGTTGGCCTATTCCACGGGTCAGTTTTGATCCTGTTCAATTTTAAACTATTGGAAAATAAAGGATATTAGCACAGATTGAAAAGATAAAAGCAATTTAAGTTAACAAGTAGTGGAATTTAATCGTCCGAGTCGTAACTCTCAAAATCTTCTTCTTGATTTTCTTGTTCTCGACTCTCTCTTATAGAACAGGATGACATGTACAAGTATGAACACAGAGCATATAATACAGCTTAGATTGAATAATTATAGCATTCTGTGAAAACATTGAAGTACGATTCATTATTGAAATTTCGAAAAATCATATCTCCGAATATATTAGCTTGTTGAAGTTAAAAATGACATCAATGGATTTTTATGGTGAAACAGCATCTTAAGTGAAAATTGAATTTGAAATTTTTTACTTAAAAAAAATTTTTTTTTTGTTTCGTTATTGCGGTACCATCTGGCCTATTTTGCCCAATAACGAACTTAACCGAGATATTCATTTCCCTAACCTACTCTGAAAATTTCAACTGCCTAGCTCATTCCGTTCGAGAGTTATTGTAGAAATTTTTTTTTTTTATTTTCAAATTTTTTTTTGACCCTTTGCAGAAACCTGGTCAATACAAAACTCCACATGCGTATGAAGGTCATGATTCTACAATTTGATGCTAAATTTCAGATGGATCGAGTGTCGGTTTCGGAAATATTCATAAAAAATGTTTTTACTAAAATCGGCCAGAACTCAGAAACCACTGGATGGATTTTGCCCATTAACGAACTTGTCCGAGATATTTACGCTCCAAACTCACCGTGCAAATTGCAATCCTCTAACTCCTTTCGTTCGAGAGTTATCGTGCCTACGGCTGGCCGGAAAGAATCGATTTCGACCTCGGATTCTTGATCAGTGAGTCGAACCAAATCGTTTGAGACCATTTTCAGCCAAAAATTCGAAAATAACAGACATTTGGGCAAATTGATAAGCACTCTGTTCCGATGAACTATAGAGCGCCAAAAAGTGTTTATTTGATGGTTTTATCAAAAGTATTTCTCCGCACGATCCCAAAGGCTTATCGTTCGAGAAAATAATCAAACAGAACTCATAAACAGCAATTTGTAAGAATAAATGCTAATCAACGGTGAGTAATCCCCAGTTCCGCATGAATAATTGGGTCGGTTGTTAATTAACATCGACCAATTGACGTTTTAATATTCCCATCTGAAATGCAAATAATCGAAAATTTGTCAGGAACAGAAACGCACTGCATTATTGCGATCAGGGCGAGCGTTATATCATTCATATCATTAAACTGCATCGATTATTCAATGCCTAATTAACTGCGAAGAAGTATTAGGAGCTATTTGCAGTATGAACTATTTGCAGTATGATTATACCGGACCGTGAAACTAATAAATAAACATTTGTACACATGACCGGCACGAACTATATAAATGCATATATCACATTAATTACCCAATTAATTATCGTTTATTCGAATGGCAAATAGAACATTACTACAAATCCCACTCGGTCGGTAATGAGTTTAAAGCAAACATCCGGTCTATACCTTCAATTACCAACTGTATAACAAAAATCCCCTAATTGTATGCAATCAATTCGTGGGCAAACAATTTCGAATTTAAGGGGAACACGTCGTTTTGATATTCGGTACTTTGCAGATCGATTGGGAAGCGTAAATCCGGTAATGCTAATTCCGGTATTTTGTATAGGTTGATATTTTAGTAGGTGAATTCGCTGCTATGACGCATTAAAGGATGATTCAAATATCCCACGTTCCAAATTAAACAGTAGATTTTTGGCGCTCTAGTTCCTCGGAACTGAGTGTTTATCAATTTGCCCAAATGTCTGTAATTTTCGAAGTTTTGGCTGAAATTGGTCTTGAACGATTTGGTTCGACTCACTGATCAGGAATACGTGGTCGAAATTCCATTCTGTCCAGCCATAGGCCCGATTAATCTCGAACGGAATGAGCTAGACAGTTGAAATTTTCAGAGTAGGTTTGGGAGATAAATATCTCGGCTAAGTTCGTTATTGGGCGATATCGGACATATGGTTTCGGAGTAACATTTTTTTTTAAATAAAAAATTCCAAATTAAATTTTTTTCAATATGCTTACCATAAGGATCCATTGATATCATTTCCAACTCTAACAAGCTGATACTTTCGGAGATATGATTTTTCAAAATTTCAATAATACATCGTATTTCTACGTTTTCACAGAATGATATAATTATTTCGTGGGTATTCTATGAATTGTTATAATGTCAACTTATTTTCCTGAGACATGACGTTGTCTAATTCATTCATTCCAGCAATCGTAGAAATATGAGAATTATAATATAATATCATACTTTTTGTTGGTTGATATTTTCATGCCGATGGTCAATCCATATGATGATGGGAATGGTAATGGTAAGTTAATAATATTGAGTTCAGAATATCTCGACTAAAAACAAAACTGGAATATTGGTGTATTGGAGTATTGGAGTGGATTTGAGGAAAGATATATATTATCGTTCATCATAGAATTGAGGAATGAATATCTCGGATGAGTTCGTTGTTGGGTAGTATTCGTCTATTGATTTTGGATTGATAATTTTTGGCACTCTTGTTGAATTGAAATTCTTCTATGATGTTTGAATTCAATTTCTGCTAAGATGAAGTTCTTTCATAAGAATCCATTGATATATTCCCAACTCTGAGAAACCAATACTTTCGGAGATATGATTTTTCGAAATTTCAATAATGAATCGTACTTCTATGTTTTCACAGAATGATATAATTATTCTATCTAAGCTTTATTATATGCTCTGTGTTCATACTCGTACATGTCATCCTGTTGTATAAGAGAGAGTCAGATTAATTTCAGCTATTTTAATTTGATTTCTTCCATGGTGCAGTTCTCATTCTCAGATTGCTCATTTAATCTTGATAAATAAACTATTGTTTGAATTGAATTTCCTTTATGATGCAGTTCTATCATAAGAATACATTGATATAATTCTCAACTCTGAGAAACCAATACTTTCGGAGATATAATTTGTCTTTTTGAACAAGAGCGCCAGAAAGCTCCTGTCCACAGGGCTTGATCAAATTTTTTGATAGAGCACATTCTAGTACCCACACTGCCTATAGTCTCATTTCTCAAATATTGCTGGAATATGTTTTGGAGAAATGTTTGAAATACATTGTGTTCATAAAGTAAGAAACAAAATTTATAACTGCATTATTTTCGAGCAAAATGCTCTGACAGGTCAATTTTAGTTTTTGATTAACCATATTATGACATTCATTTTTACAGGTTGACGTCATAATAATTTTTGAATGACCACCTCAATTTTTTTTGTTGCTGCACAGGACCGTGCAACTTACTTAAATAAAAATTGGTTCAAGCCCTGTGGACAGGAGCTTTGGCGGTCTTGTTCAAACTTTGACAAATCATATCTCCGAAATTATTTGTCTCAGGGAATGATATAAATGGATTCTTACGATAGAACTGCATAATGAAAGAAATCAAATTTGAACAGACCGATTCTCACCAATAACGAACTTATCCGAGATATTCATTCCTCAAATCTACTCTGAAAATTATCAATTAAAACTTTTGTGTATATATAATTTTTTCTTGAGTTAAGGTTCATAATACAAAAAAGAATGTGTTAGTGGTATGAACTATTAAATTTTAAATTATGAAAGAGGGTAGTATTTTATTAATATATTTTGAACTATTAAAATAATTTGTTCGTAATCCACTACCTACTCAAATATCAGGAATAAATGGACAATCTGCTATGATTGTCTCCAGCCTTGCTCTAGACATTTCGATGATACTTTCCTTAGGTATTTCGAGTTGTGAAAACTATGCACCGAGTGTAAGTTGGAACAACCCATTCCACGAGGTTGAATCATTGCAGATTGCTCATTTAATCTTGATAAATAAATTTAATGACAATTTTTGAAGCATTGAGGCATTGAAGCATTGTTTATTGCTCTTGTTTTTATAAGATAATTTTTGAAGCATTTTTTTCAAACGACACTTGTTTTAAACTTAATTCCTTTCATGATGCATGTCTATCATAGGAATTCATTGATATCATTGCCAACTCTGAGAAACCAATACTTTCGGAGATATAATTTGTCTGTTTGAACAAGAGCGCCAGAAAGCTCCTGTCCACAGGGCTTGAACCAATTTTTTAATATTGTGGCCATATTTCCTGAACATTGCTGAGTGGGAAAGAGCATTGAAGTTAGTACCATCTTATTGGCACTGACGATATATCGGGTGTCCCAAGGTGAGTGGCCTATTAGATTATTATGGAAACTATTAATGGTAAAGATTTTAAATTTTGTGGCGGTGACAATTATAATTCAAAAGCAGTGACATATACCAGATCAATATCTAATGATTTGCTAAATTTTCTGATTCAAATCTCAAATATTGAGCGAACTAGAGTCATTTTCGTAACACGCCTATTTGATCTAAAACTTCGAAAAATAATTAATAACTCAGAAACCGTTAAAGATGGGTATGAAAAAGTAGAATGAATAGATTCAGTATTTTATGGAGTATCATAAAAAAAATAGAAATACCGAATGTCCCATTTAAAATAACAAAGTTGTTGCCAAATTGTCGTACATCCGGCAACACTGGAATTGTGAAATTATTCTAAAAATGTACCTTACATGGCCAAATATCGATCCAAAAAATTTAAAATCCTTACCATAAATAGTTTCCATAATAATCTAATAGGCCACTCACCTTGGGACACCCGATATACCGTTCCATTCCATGAAATCTTCACAGCTCCTCCAAAGCAATTCAATTATTGATTCTTCTCGCCATAAATTCTTCCAGGAACAATACCTAATGGTTTCCTGAAAGACTTCCTCATCAATCTCGCAAACGCTATCAGTCCATCTACCGGTCCCATCAGGGCTGCCACGATTTAGTAGTTAGCGCTGTTTAAATAATGTAGCACAGTCTTCCGGTCAGCCCTGAACCTTCTCGGCTCCCCCAAGACGTTGATGGTCAGTCGGACGGTCCCCTGGGATTTGAGGATTAACTTGGGAGCCATTACTTTGGAAATATCTCGCGGATTTCTATCGAAGGACGGCGAAGGCGATAAATGGGATTATCGTTTTTTTCGATTCTTAGCCGTCGTGATGAATGCAGCGTCGAACGATGGTAAATTACGTG
This sequence comes from Halyzia sedecimguttata, assembly GCA_937662695.2. NCBI lineage: Eukaryota > Metazoa > Arthropoda > Insecta > Coleoptera > Coccinellidae > Halyzia > Halyzia sedecimguttata. The sequence goes on along the minus strand of OW569415.2, from coordinate 84,412,637 downwards.
GGGTATCGAATGAAGTCGAGTCAAGATTAAAGCGGAAAAATGATTGATGTTCGCCGATTTGACAGATTTATATAATTTTTTGGTGATATCAATGTGTAGAGAAAAAATCTAGAAAATATATCGAAGCACGATTTGTAGCCAGGAGTATTAGTAGATTCTGAGTACCTACTGATTTTTAATACATTCATAAATCATTTGATTGTTTGGTAATTGCTTCTGCGTTTAAAACATAAGACATTAGTCAGAAACTAACTATGGAACGATATTGCCAAATAATAATATGCTATCATAAAATGAGCAGTAGAACTTTTGGATTACATTTTTTTAAGATGCAGTTAATTCCGTCATAAAAATCCATTGATGTCATTTTCAACTCTTACAAGCTAATAACTTTTACTTTCGGATATATGATTTTTCAAAATTTCAATAATACATCGTACTTCTATGTTTTCGCAGAATGCGAATTTTATCTGTGTTCACTTTTCATTCATGTCATCTTATCTACCTATAAGAGACGTCATATTTATTGCTGCTCATTGCTAATATTGACTTTCTGCATATTGAATAACTTATGTGCAAATATTAGGGATGATGTTTCAGAAGATTTAGAATTGGATCATTTTAATGATGTAGTTTTTGAAGGCAATAGGAAAGAACAAAATAATGGAATCATCAAAAAAAATTACTGTTCGTTGATCACCGAGGTTAATATTACCTTTTACTTCCTTAAGTAGTCAGGCATGTTCCTATATACAGTATTTTCATAATGTTGCTGGCAAAAAATACTTAAATATTGATCTACATTTATGTATCAAATATTCTTTCTTTATTTAATGTTCATAATACAGAATGAATGTGTTAGTGTTATAAACTATTAAATTATGAATAGAGGATTGTATCTTATTAATATATTTGAACTATTAAAATAATTGGTTCGTCAGCATATACCTATTCAAATATCAGGAATAAATGATCAATATGCTATGATTGTCTCCAGCTTTGCTCTAAACATTTCGATGATCCTTTCCTTAGGTATTTCGAGTTGTGAAAACTATGCACCGAGTGTAACTTGCAACAACCCTTTCCACGAGGTTAAATAATTGCAGATTGCTCATTTAATCTTGATTAATAAACTATTATTTAAATTTGATTTTTTTTTTGTGGTGCAGCTGTATCAGAAGAGAGTGGTGTAATCTCAATAGAATTCGCACGGGTCACGGAATCTGCAACAAAAGCCTTACCCAGTGGGGAGCTGCCGACAGCCCACGATGCGACAACTGCGGCGCCGATGAACAAACAATCACCCACCTGGTCCTGGAGTGTCCCGTTTCCTCCTTCAGTGGCACACTACAAGAGCTACATGACCTCACACCGAATGCAGCAGAATGGCTACGACAGTGTAACTTGCGGCTGTGATCCAAATATTTAATATTTAATTTAGTGAATTGTAATGTATTTGTTCATTGTTCATACGAATATATATATATATATATCATAATAATCCATTGATATTATTCCCAACTCTGAGAAACAAATACTCGGAGATATGGTTTGTCAAAAAAAAAAAAACAAGAGCGCCAAAGCTCCTGCCACAGGGCTTTCCGCCTTTTTTATATCTTTTTATAATGATTCTGCGTTAGAAACACAAGATATTTTCCAGAAGCAATTATTTATGCAACCATATCGCTTATTAATAATAAGTAATCATTAGAGGATACTTTAATAGGTGCATTTACCATTGAATGTTTTTTTTGTTTTCTCTTCCAAACCCTGAAAAATATCTATAATAAAAAAATTGTTTAATTCTCTTGAAATTTCGTATGCGACAGGAAAACTATCTCTTGATTTGTCAGAAGCAATTTTATTTGTTTTGTTACGATGAAACTCATAATTTAATTAATCAACTTCATCGGCCATTGATACAATGATTTTTAATCCAATTTTATAATGCGAAAAATTTAAGGGGGTTGATTTTTAAATGCATATACCTAAAATGTTCTGAAAAGAATATCCAGCAACCGGCTACGCAATTTCCGAGTTCAATTATTGAAAATTTCAAATAAATTGTAGAATAGAACCATAGAAGGTATTAAAATATAACGTAAATTTTCCAGCCCGATTTTTCATTCTTGAAAACAATAGGAAGGGGAGCATATATCTATGAGAGATGATAGCCTTACATTATGGTCCTGTAGCGGTCTTCAAACATCTGAAGTTCTGAATAATCATCGCTTGGATTGGTCAAACCTGGTTTAAATAAAAACCTCCTTTTTAAATTCAAATATTGAAAATTAGTGGAAGTTAGTTATTCTTCTTCAAGGGATCCATGTGGCTACAGAGAAGTATATTTATGAAAAGGGACTTTTGAAAAGATAGAAAGATTTAGTTACGGGTACCTTGGAGAAATCTCTGTTTTTTGACGAAATAATCCATATTGAAGAAAGAAATGCCTATCAAGAATTAATATATCAACTAATTTTGTAAACAGTTTCAAGTTCTACAAATCAGAACACTCACAAGGAGACAGGGTTTTTTCTGAGGTTATTCCCTAAGCATTTGTATCATACATCGAATTGCATGGTACCCCGTTACACTAACCTCTGCTAACAGTTTTAAGCCTCTGAATCGAAAGAATATATAGATTTAAATAAATATATCATAGAAGACTTAAAATTTATAAAAGAAGGTATTTTTGGGCGCATTTTCGGGGGATCGTTTTGCCCAAAATTTCTGTCGAAAGTGGGTTCGACTCCCTGATGAAGAGTTCGAGGTCAAATTTGATTCTGTCCGGCCAGCCAGCCATCCGGATGGAAAGAGATAGTGATTTGAAATTTTCAGGGTAGGTGGCGCGTCTCAATACCACGGACAAGTTCGCTAATGGGCATAATCAGACCAATGGTTTACTTAGTAATAATTTTGTTTTCAACCAATACAAATACGATCAAATTGAAACTTGGTGAGTAGTTGTAGAATACAAGCCTGAAGACGTTTGTGAAATTTTGTGAGAATCCTACAACAATTTTTTTTTTTTTAATTATTAAAAAATGTTATTTATGTCACGATAACTTGAGATAGCGACTTGCAATATTCAGTTGTGCATCTGAATGCGACATTTGAGTTTGTTAATAGGCATAATCGGCAAGACGGTTTTGGTGTTGGGCTTTGGAGTTTGGTTATTTCCAAAATAAGTCGAAAACTACGAAACCGATCTAATCCAAACATGGTTATTAGTTGTAGAATGCCAGGATAGTATGCGCATCCAAATGGGAGAGTTAAGTTCGTTGTTATGGGCATAATCGGCCTTAGTGCCTCGGAGTTGTAACTGGAATATTTTTTTCTCGATAACTTAAAAAATACAGACCCGATCGAATTGAAGCCTGGTAAATAGTTGTAGGATATCGACAGAAAGACGTGCGTGAAATTTTATGAGGACCGTGCCACTAGAAAACTCTTAAAAAATCACGAAAAAATATTATGTATTACTTGAGAACGGGATGCGACATTTAAGTTCGTCAATTGGCATAATCGGCCAAATTATTTTAGAGTTATACTATCTGAAATATTGTTGTTATTTCCTCTATAACTCAGAATATGCAAATCTAATCCAATTAAAACTCGGCAATTACTTGTAGAATGCCAATCCACTAATTTTCACAGAATTTCGTGAATATCATATCCTGGAGTTACTTGAGATGTAAATCTTTTCTTATTTCAATTCCAATTTAATACATTATCTCAGAATTGAAAAAGTTTTAATCATAGACGATTCTCTATTGAAGTCTGTCATTAAAATGGTATGAAATGTATTCATATATTAAAAAAGCTGAGAAAACGGTATATATCGATGCAGTAGATTTTCCAATTTTTTACTAATTCCTTGTTCTCACTAATCAGTTTATGACTTAGTGAATGGCTAACAAATACTCAAGTATAAGAAAAGAGTGTAGTTACTCTCTATACAGGGTGTCCCAAAAATACCACGCGAAAGTGACACTGGAGATAGATTGGCATCAGGTCTATCAGATAGCATCAACATGACCTCAGTAAAAGTCCGCTGGTTTTCGAGATATCACCACTTTTGTGTATTTTTTAAAAATCTCCAGTTTTCATGGTATATCGATACGGAGCTCGTGTCTAATTAAATCGAGGTCGCTGATCACGAATATGCAATTAGTTTTTCCCTAAGTGGCGTACTTCATGAAAATTTTCACTTAGAGTGAAAAAATGGACGAAAATAGCTCAATTTTGGAAGTTCACACCGCCCAAAAAAATCGGAGTAAGGTGTTGTTGATTTTTACCGTCATATATGGATCCTTTATCTACTGAATAATCCAAACAGAAAATGTCCAGGCCGTACTATTCCGAAATTATGATTTTTTCGGAAAACTCATTTCGCGGTATTTCCGCGGAAAATTCTCTAATGAAAAATCCGATCATATATTCGTAATCTACGGCCCCGAATTAGTAAATGACGTAATTTGCATCGAAATCGGAGACCAGTCGAATTTTGGCAATTTTTTAATACATTAGCCTTAAAAAAATCCCATTTTTCGAGAAAAATTTTTTGACGCAAAACTATGAAACGGGTACTTATTCTTATAGATTTGGGGCCGTAGATTCCGAATCTACCATCAGATATTTATTACAAAAATTTTCCGAGAAAATATCGCGGAAAGAATTTTCCGAAAAATAACCCTCGGGAAAAAAATCATAATTTCCGAAGCGTACGACCTGGACATTTATTGTTCAGATGATTCGATAGATAAAGGATCCAAATGTGACGTAAAGAATCAGCAACACCCTACTCCGATTTTTTGTGGGTGGTGGAAGTTCGAAAATTGACCTATTTTCGTCAATTTCATCACTTTAAGTGAAAAATTTTAACAAAGTACGCCACTTAGGGAAAAACTAATTGAATATTCGTGATCAGCGACCTCGATTTAATTAGACACGAGCTCCGTATCGATATACCATGAAAAAAATTTTTTGGGTCGGCACTTAGAAATATTTTTGACCCGGAATCGGAGGAAAATTCTTCTTTCCCGTCCCAAATCTATGATTTTCACATCTCAATAACCAAATTTTCCTCGATTATTGGTCGGTGGACGACGTTTAGATTTATTTATCTATTTTTTCTGTGTCTCTATCCTTTCGGAAAATATTAGGTAATGAGCGAATCCGTCAAACGCCGAAAAGTTTTCTCTAGTATCCAACACATACAAAAATCTACAATTTTCCGATTAGGTCGACGCGGCTTTGGTTATTCACTAAATCGGGCACGCAGATCACTAATCTGTAATTAGATTTTCCGTATCTCGATTAGTTTCGGAGCAATGACGAAAAAAGTTCCAATTTCTGGCTCTACCTCCGGAAAATGGACTAATCAGTCGGATTTTTCGCCATATTACCAAACTTAATCGAGATACGGAAAAACTAATTACAGATTCGGAATCTCGATTTAGTGAATAGCCAAAGCCGTGGCGATCTAATCGGAAAATTCTAGATTTTTGTATGGGTTAGAATCTAGACAAAGGACTCACAGCTCTGGCAATGTGTTAGTTGTTGTATGCATTTTATCAATATTTCACAGGAAATAGGTCATAAATACTTCTACAAGGGTTGAAGTATTACAAGATATTGTAATACTTGCAATTATCTTTTCGTGGAAAATATTAATTTCAAGGGTGAGACCACCCATGCAAAAATAAACCAGTCAACCCAAAACATTTAAGTTTTACAAGCGAGCTGCTTTGTTTAGAAATACAAATGAGCGCTTCCCAACATGTGAAGTCATGGGACGCAACAGTGGTGATATCTCGAAAACCAGCAGACTTTTACTGAGGTCATGTTGATGCTATCTGATAGACCTAATGCCAATCTATCTCCAGTGTCACTTTCGCGTGGTATTTTTGGGACACCCTGTATATTGTTTATAATCAGTAAAGAGACAACTCATACCCTTCCTAATATTACTGGGTACAATATTTAACATTCAATCGTCATTTTTCTTTTCACTCTTCTCTTTAATCTTGCTCCTTCATTATTTCATAAATATTTTCAAGAGTTTTGGGAGTTTTGGGACGGAAAACCCAGAACGGAACAATTTAGTGATTCATTCGCTTCCCAAAGTATCCTTCAATGATTACTCAAACTTGTTTATATATTCTGGGATTAATATTTTTGGCGCTCTAGTTCTTCGGAACTGAGTGCTTACAATTTGCCCAATTTTCGAATTTTTGGCTGAAAAAGGTCTCAAACGATTTGGTTCGACTCACTGATCAAGAATCCGAGGTCGAAATCGATTATGTCCGGCCGGCTGGCCGGTCCGGCCGGCACGATAACTCTCGAACGAAAGGAGTTAGAGGATTGAAATTTGCAAGGTGTATTTGGAGCGTAAATATATCAGACAAATTCGTTAATGGGCGAAATCCATCGAGCGGTTTCGGAGGTATGGCTGATTTTAGTAAAACACATTTTTTTTTTATATTTCCGATACCGATCACTCGATCTATCTGAAATTTAGCATCAAATTGTAGAATCATGACCCTTATACGCATGTGAAGTTTTGTATTGACCAGGTTACCGCAAAGTGCCAAAAAAAAAATTTTCAAAATATAAAAAAAAAAATTTCTACAATAATTCTCGAACAGAATGAGCTAGGCAGTTGGAATTTTCAGAGTAGTAGTAGGGAGATGAATATCTCCCCTATATATCTTCTATGTTCTCACAGAATGCTATAATTATTCTATCTAAGCTTTATTATATGATATGTGTTCATACTCGTACATGTCATCCTGTTCTATAAGAGAGAGTCAAATTCATTTCAGCTATTTTAATTTGATTTCTTCCATGGTGCAGTTCTCATTCTCAGATTGCTCATTTAATCTTGATAAATACACTATTATTTGAATTGAATTTCCTTTATGATGCAGCTCTATCATAAGAATACATTGATAATTCCCAACTCTGAGAAACCAATACTTTCGGAGATATAATTTGTCTGTTTGAACTAGAGCGTCAGAAAGCTCCTGTCCACAGAGCTTGAACCCATTTTATATTTACTATTATCTTTTCTTTCCACCGGTTTTCTCTCGTTTTTATTCTCTCATATCTCTCACATATTTCTCCTCTACCGTAGCCCGCTGGTTCGCTCTGTACATAATTCTATATCCCCTTTCCTCTAACATCATCATTTCAAATATTGAAACTCATACAAGGGTTTCGCATCAGATATCAATAGGACATAATCACCGAAAGATCGGATCTCGCCATCCGATCACCACGCTCTATTTTACGATCCTGTTTGTCTTGTCCTGGCTCCGGTCCAACCGGAAGCCCATCCGGAATCCCGACACCGCAGATAAAGCGATCCGAAAAACTGGACGTGAATTGCCTATAATTTTAAAATTACCCATTGCGGCCCATTTCTCACATTCCAGGTCTACGAATTCAAAGTTTCCCGAACCGTGCCCCGCTCCTCGATGCCAGGACAGGAGGGCCGTTTTTCGGCCGAATTTATGCAGAACTGATGCGAAATATCTTCTTTTTATCGCCTCGGATTAGAGGGGGTGTTTTTTGGTGTTTTACGGCGGGATTGATGGTGTATGATTACGTCGGATTCGACTTGACGACAACGCAAGCTCACCTACAGGTTTGAGACTATATCAGGTACTAGGAGTAGATATAAGTATTGGTGTCTCAGAGTTGGGAATTATCAATGGATTCTTATGATAGAACTGCAGCATGAAAGAAATTAAATTTTAAAAAGTGTTGTTTAAAAAAAATGCTTCAAAAATTATCATTCAAAAAAAATGCATCATAATAAAAGGAAATTCAATACACATGATAGTTTATTTATCAAGTTTAAATGAGCAATCTTCAATGCTTTAATGCTTCAAAAATTATCATTTAAAATAATAAGGAAAGTATCATCAAAATGTCTAGAGCAAGGCTGGAGACAATCATAGCAGATTGTCCATTTATTCCAGATATTTGAGTAGGTAGAGGCTGACGAACAAATTATTTTAATATATTCAAAATATATTAATAAAATATGTGCATTCCTCTTTTCATAATTCAGTAGTTCATACCACTAACACATTCATTCTGTATTATGAACCTTAACTCAAGAAAAAATATTTGATACACAAATGTAGATCCATATTTCAGCATTTTTTTACTAGCAACATTACGAAATTACTGTATACAGGAACATGTCTCACTACTTAAGCAAGTAAAAGGTAATATTTACCTCAGTGGTCAACGAACAGTAATTATTTGATGATTCCATTATGTTCTTCTATCTTATTGCCTTCATAAACCACATCATTAAAATGATCCAATTCTAAATCTTCTTAAACATCATCCCAAATTTATACGTAAATTATTCAATATGCAACCAGTCAATATTATTTTCGGTTACAAAACAACCTGTATATATTCACTAATTGAAGAATCGGATACTTGTTTTCCAGCCGAAAATATTTCAAACTACGAATTGACATGTCTCTAATAGCTAGATACGATGACATTTATGAACAGTGAACACAGACAGTGAATACATAGAACTACGATGTATTACTCAAATTTTGAAAAATCATATCTCCGAAAGTCTTAGCTTGTTAGAGTTCTTAGACAGCTTATTGCACATAGAAATACGATAAATGTTTTAGAAAATCACATACACTGGAATGGATATAAATTAATTGAAAAGTACAAAGAATCAGATATAATCGCAAAGTCCAAGTAATAAAATATCTAATAATATACGAAGAAACTTATGTCTCAAGTAATTTCAGGAAAAGATATTCACGAAATTCGGCAAAAATTAGAGCGTCGGCATTTCAAAAGTAATTTCCGAGTTGGATCGAAGAGCGGAAATAGATAACAACTGAAATATTCAGGGTAGGTAGCGCATCCAAATACGAAGGACAAGTTCGTTAATGGGCATAATCGACCTAATGATTTCCGAGTATTTTTTGTTTTTTTTCAACCAATAACAGTCCGATCGAATTAAAACTTCGTAGGTAGTTGTAGAATATAAACTTGAGGACGTTTTTGAAATTTTGTGAGAATCGTATCACTAGAAAATTATCAATAAATATTATTTATGTCACGATAACCTGAGAACGGACACAGATAGCGACTTGAGATTTTCGAGTAAGGTTGTGCATCCGAATGGAACATTTGAGTTTGTTTATAGGCATAATCGGCCAAACGGTTTTGGAGTTATACCCATCTGAAATTTGCTTGTTATTTCCTCAATAACTCGAAAAATACGAAACCAATCCAATTTAAACATGGTCATAAGTTGTACAATGCCAACGTGAAAATTCTTGTGAAATTTCGTGGGGATCGTATCACTAGAAAATTTTTGAAAAATCATTGAAAATCATCGAAAAATTCTATATATCAGAAAACTATTCGTACGACATTTTGCGAGAGCCTTCAAAAGCTAACTTCACTATCAAGTTCCAAGTTTGAACACGATCGGATCTATATTGTTGGATGGGTGACCGTTGCCTCGATAACTTTCGAACGAAAGGAGAATTTTGAGAGTTATACCCACCTGGAAAATTATTTCCTCGATAACTCAAGAAATATAGACTCGATGGAATTGAAGCTTGGAAACTAGTTGTAGATTATTGACATAGAACGTGTCAATTATTTTGTGAGAACCGTACCACTAAAAAAATTTTAAAAAATTACGAAAAAAAAATTGATTAAAGCACTGACGTGAAGTCAAGACTTTTTGCGCGTATGTTCTATTGTCCAATCTCCTGTATTGGACACTCTTAATCGAATTTACCATGGTAAATTATATTGTCCGTTCTCCTGTATTGAACACACTTAATCGAATTAAATTCGATTAAGAGCTCCTGACTTCACGGCAGTGCTTGAACCAATTTTTTTCAGTGTGGGATTGTGAATAATCACTATTTGAGCATTTGTGGTTTTTCTGTAGTAACACCAATTTTTTTTATATTCTGTGGAATGATCGCAAATAACTTATCCCTTCACCAACCAATGTTATTAGTCATTTAAAATCACTTTACATGTCAACTTTAATTGAAATTACAACACCAACAACTATACTCTCTCCACCTACACGTATTATACACGGTGAGTCTTTGACCACTGCATTAATTTTAACCAAATATTCCTCTCATCAAACGAAACACTTTTTTCATTTACCATTTTTCCAGATTCGGCTCAGGTAAAAAGTTACAAGCGTTTAAAGATTTCACAATGTGCTAATACACTCCCGCATATAAATTATCTATGACATTGTTGGCGGACGAGAATAAGGCATGGTAACGTGGTTTACAGCTTGATTCGGGATTCCAACGCTCAGGGACGGATCCATAAAAGTAGTGAAATTTCTGGAGTTTTCCATTTTAAAACATTCAATGAAGAATATCTCGAAAACGGTGCGTTTAAGGAGAAATGATGAAGAATAATATAATGTTCTACAACGATGGAATATTCTTGAAAAACTCAAGTAAAACTTTATATGCTTTATTTATGCTAATTTCGTTTAGTTTTATGAATCCACGAGTCCATAACTAGAAAACCAGTAGAAGTAGAAAATAACTAATATTTGGAAAATATGTATCATAGTTATAGGAAACTTTACGCCAACATTCATTTTATTCGAAAAAAGGATGTCAAAGCTACAAAATAAAAACTGATTTTTTTTCAAAATTTCAACAGCCTGTATCTTTTTACCTGAGCTGAATTTGGAAAAATGTTAAAGGAAAAAAGTGTTTCATTTGATAAGAGGAATCTTTCGTTAAAATTATTGCAGTGGTCAAAGACTCACCCTGTATACCTCCAGCGAAAACAAATACTACAGCGATGTTATAATTTACTTGTCATGTCCGACAAAACTCTGACTGAACTGAGGGACGTGAGCTGCCTAGTACGACGTGCATGGAGCGAAGGATTGCTTTGGCAGAGTCCACAGCGGACAGTGACGAATGCCTGTCGCATGATAACATCGATGCCCTGTAAGCCTTGGTTTTTCGGACGTCTTCTGCCACATATTAAATCAAAGATAAGACCCTCATTCTATTTGTGGGGTTATCTGCCGGTTGACTATATATTTCCAGGGAGAGATGAGAACGACCCTTGTGATAAATGAGCGGAGAGGGTATGACAGCTTTGTTTCATGTATTTTTGATGACAAAATGAACATAGTCTGTCATATCAGATATATCAACACTTTTTGGCGTGCTTGCACGGAGTGCCTATCAATTTGCCGAAAATGTCTGTAGTCTTCGAATTTTTAGCCGAAAATGGTCTCAAACGTTTATTTTGAACCTAGTGAAGAAGAATCTGCGGTCAAACTTAATTATATCCGGCAGGTGATAGGCACGATTACTCTAGAACGCAATGATTTCGAGAGTTGAGTGCCGGTTAAGTTCGTTAACGGCAAAATCCTCCGAATTATTTCGAAGTTACAGCCATATGAAATTTTAGTTTCCCACTAACTCAGAAAATAATGATCTGATGGATTTAAAACTAGTTAGTTGAATAGTACAGACATGATTTCATCATACCTAGTCTATTCTCACATCAAAAAGAAGAATCCTTAAATATCCTGCTAACCACAATAAATCATTCTATGATCGAACACCATAGATATGGAGTCTCGATCAGATCAACGTTGTCGGACGTACTCCATGGAAGAATGAGTTTCATGGAATAAAACTCAAACTTAATCGAAATAAAAATAAAAATTGGTTCAAGCACTGACGTGAAGTCAGAAGCTCTTGCGCGTATGTTCTTTTGTCCATTCTTCTGTATTGGACACCCTTAATCGAATTTACCATGGTAAATTCGATTAAGGATTCACGTCAGTGCTTGAACCAATTTTTTTTCGTGATTTTTTTGAAATTTTCTAGGGGTGAGGTTCTTAAAATTTTTTTTTTCGTCATTTTTTTGAAATTTTCTAGGGGTACGGTTCTTACAAAATTTTAAACACGTCTTTATGTTGATTTTCTACTACTAGTTACCAAGCTTCAATTCGATCGAATATTTATTTTTTGAGTTATCAAGGAAATAATATTCCAGGTGGGTATTACTCGGAAACCGTTAGACCGATTATGCTAAAAACGAACTCAACTCTCCCTTTCGGTTACGCAACCTACCCTGAAACTTGCAAGTTCCTATCTCCTTTCGTTCGAAAGTCATCGAGGCAACGGTCACCCATCTACTGAACTCGCACAAGACTGCTCGAATCTCCAACAATATTTAACCGATCGTTTTAAAACTTGAAACTTGGCAGTAGAGTTAGGTTATGAAGGCTCTTACAAAATTTCAGCAATTTCAAAAGAATAGTTACTGATATATGGAATTTTTTTTTTTCAATTTTCAATTATTTTTTAAAAATTATCTACAAATACTATCCTCACAAAATTTTGCAAGAATTTTCGCGTTGACATTCTACAACTAATAACCATGCTTGAATTCAATCGGTTAAGTATTTTTCGAGTTAATGAGGAACAAAAATCAACCAAATTCCAGATGGCTATAACTCTAAAACCGTTTGGCCCATTATACTCATAAACAAACTGAAATATCGCGTTCTGATGATCATCCTAACCTGAAAACTTCAAGCCGCTATCTCTTTCGGTTCTCAATTTATCATGACATCAAAAATATTTCTTAATAATTTTTTAATAATTTTCTAGCCATATGATTCGCACAAAATTTCACAAACATGCTTAGGTTCATATCCTACAACTACTCACCAAGTTTCAATTCGATCGGATTTATATTGGTTGAAAACAAAATTATTACTCGGAAACCACTGGGCTGATTATGCCCATTAACGAACTTGTCCGTCGTATTGGGATGCGCCACCCACCCTGAGAATTTCAAGTCGCTAGATCTTTTCGTTCTCAAGTTATCGTGGCAACGGCCGGACGGCCGGACAGAATCAAATTTGACCTCGAATTCTTCATTGGGGAGTCGAACTAAATCGTTTGAGACCATTTTCGTCAAAAAATTCGAAAGTAACAGACATTTGGGCAAAATGATAACGCGATGTTCCCCAGAACATACGCGCAAAAAGTGATTTATTTGATGTGAAGAGTCTATGATTGAAATGTACAACTCATCCTAACTACCGGCTGACATGAGTCAAACTACAGTATGGACCTCTCCTCCAGAAATGAAGACTGAATCGCCGAAAATCACAGCAAAAATACGAATCATTAAAGAGCGAAATGATAGGAAATCAAGAAGAATGAAAACTAATCGAACGGCATCTCCCAAAGATATATCCTGATCGCCAGACAGCCATTAGGAAAATAAGTGGCCAATTTGTCCTTCTAATTCGGACACAAATAACCAGAAAATCAGGACCATTTGCGTTAGGCGAATGATCGAAGTGACCAGTTAGTTTCAGCTGACCGCCGCAATGTTTCAGTGTCGCTGCACGGGAGGATGTCGGAGTACGCGGCCTGTGCGGACCATTGCTTGCAGACCAACAGGCTTAATGGCCTTAACTGGACCGTTATTTAGCCGACCAATGTCTCCCCAGTTGTTTATGTTACACCGCTTGCATTATAATAGTTTCGAAGTTCTGATATTGTGTACAAACTGTTGCGAAAACTGTCGCTTCGACTTGGTGGAAAGGTGATTTTCACACGAAGGCTTTATACAGGCGTATCAATAAAATATCTCAAAAAGCACTAACATTAAGTCAGGCTCAAGATTATATCAGATTCGTAAAACTAAATGTGAAAAAATTATTATCATAGGGATGATAATATTTGGATGTTTTCCTGATTCAATATTTAGTCTACTTGACAAATCAGATACAATTACAGATATCTGTAGTGGTAGTAAGATGTATAGAATGCTATAAAGGGTTTTCCAAAAAGATGTGTTATTTTGATAATAAAAGAAAAATGCCATTTTTCAATATAAATGATCGGATGTTTATTTAATTACATGGAAAATAACATCAGGTAAATGACCACCACGACCACGCTTACAGGACCATATCCTTTTAATGAAATTTTCCATAACCAAATCGCAAAGTGGCTGCACTATGTCCTCGATAGCCTCACGAATTCCATCTTTGAGGACTTGAATCGACGCTGGGCTATTGGCGTAGACCTTCTCTTTCACGTGGCCCCAAAGGAAGAAGTCGCAAGGTGTTAAATCACAAGATCTCGGTGGCCAATTTTGATCAACTCTTCGAGAGATAACACGGTCCGCAAACTTCCGCAAGAGATCAATGGTTTCGTTGCTTGTGTGGCACGTAGCGCCATCTCGTTGAAAGTAAACGTTGTCCAGATCAATACCATCCAATTCCGGCCATAAAAAATTATTAATCATATCTCGATAGCTCAATCCATTCACCGTAACTGTTGCTCCAGCCTCGTTTTCGAAAAAGTAAGGTCCAATGACTCCGCCGGACCATAAACCGCACCAAACAGTCACACGTTGAGGATAGAGAGGCTTTTCAACTATAACTCTTGATAGGTTTCCCGAGCCCCAGATGCGACAATTTTGCTTGTTGACGAAGCCACCGAGGTGGAAACGGGCCTCATCACTCAAGATGATTTTTCGATGGAATTCCGGAGCATTTTCATGCATTTCAACGACCCAATCAGCAAAGACACGACGTTGTTAATGATCGGCCGGCTTGAGTTCTTGTGTTGACTGAACTTTATAACCTTAAGGCCCAAATCTTTATGCAAAATACGGTGTAATGACGTTTGTGTAATGCCTAAATCCAAAGAACGACGAGGAATGGACAAACCTGGGTTTTCTTCAACACTTTCGGCTACAGCAGCAATATTCTCGGCTGTTCTTGAGCGACGTGCACGGGTTTTATTCTTCACATAACTAACTCGTCCCAACAGCTCGAATTTCTTTATTGCGGTCCGACAAGGTGCTTCACGACGACCCAAAAATGTTCGAGTTTTACGAACTGTCTCTGCCAAATTTTCACCATTTTTATAGTGAATTTTAATAATTTCAATGCGTTCTTGAAGCATGTATCGTTCCATTTTTATTAATGGCGTAGTTTCGGCTTGTCAAATGTTAAAAAATGACAGCTTCAAAAGTGACATCTACCGAAATAGCGGGCTATTCAAAATAACACCTCTTATTGGAAAACCCTTTACGTCTTATTAACCCCAAAAAGAGTTGTAACGCTTAACACCCTTAGATTTCAGCCCAACTAGCTGGCAGGTCAACGATACACTTATACTTTCTGGGATATGAGGTGAAAATTGGTACAACTGGTTTTCAAGTTTCAATAATACAAAAATTCCTTTGATCACAAAGAAAACACTTAGCTTAGATTTTCCAGGGAAAATTCAAGGAATTATTCCTGATTTATGATAGGATACTTCCAAGTGATGAGTATTTGTTCTTCCAACTGGAACACTCATTATCTCCAGACACGGTGCAGGAAATGTAGGGATCAGTCCCAGTACAACAGCAAAAAATACAAAGGGTTCAGTAGAATTGATTGTCACCTCAATCCAACAGTAGCCTCAACTTAACATATGTTATGCATGCAGCCTCACAAAAAAACGACGTCACAACAAGTTTCTCGCCCCAGCCAAAAACTACAAACAATGAAACCAGTGTTACACATACTACTTTCCAAAATACAATATTTCTTTGTACGAATCTGGGATATAAACTAATAGTACACAAACTTTATTTATCGGAATTCATTAAACATATATCGGAAAAATTAGTTAGAATCGAAATAATCAACTATAAAGTACTCTACATTATTTTCTAATAAAAATGGCGTGCAAAACTACATTAATTAATTTAAATCTGAAATCATCACGAAAATTTATTTACCAAAACTAATTTCAACATCACAAAACATATTTAAATATTATTCACCGCCAACTTAACATATCTTTACAAATAATCACACACACTGTTAAGAGATATTCAGAACACAATTTCTTTCATCTCAACTATTGAGAACAAAGGAATCTTACGAGAAGCGTTAGAAGAAGTGACTTGCTCCAGGGGCAAATGAACGAATAAATCCCCGACAGCAGGCAACAAACGTATAACCATAATTCATAGTTTTTGGCGCTCTAGTTCCTCGGAACAGAGTGCTTATTAATTTGCCCAAATTACTGTAATTTTCGAATTTTTCGATGAAAATGGTCTCAAACGATTTGGTTCGACTCACTGATCAAGAATCCGTGATCGAAATTCATTCTGTTCGCCCGGCCGTAGGCGCGATGACTCACGAACGGAATGAGCTAGACAGTTGACATTTTCAGAGTAGGTTTGGGAGATAAATACCTCGGTTAAGTTCGCTATTGGGCAATATCGGACTGATGGTTTCATAGTAAAAAAAAAAATTCTTACATAACAAATTCCAATTTTTTTTTTTTTTGTATATGCAGTTTTACCATAAGAATCCATTGATATCATTTTTAACTCTAACAAGCTAATACTTTCGGAGATATGATTCATCACAATTTCAATAATAAATCGAATTTCTATGTTTTTACAGAATGACATAATTATTCTATCTATGAATTGTTATAATGTTAACTTATTTTCCTGAGACATGACATTGTCTAGTTCATTTTAGCAATCGTAGAATTATGAGAATTATAATATATCATCATACTTTTAGTTGGTTGATATTTTCATGCCGATGGTCAATCCATATGATGATGGGAATGGTAATGGTAAGTTAATAATATTGAGTTCAGAATATCTCCAGTAAAAACAAAACTGGTATATTGGTGTATCGGAGTGGATTTGAGGAAAGAATATATATTATCGTTCATCATAGAATTGAGGAATGAATATCTCGGATGAGTTCGTTGTTGGGTAGAATTCGTCTATTGGTTTTGGATTGATAATTTTTGGCACTCTTGTTGAATTTAAATTCTTCTATGTTGTGCAAATTCTGCTAAGATGGAGTTCTTTCATAAGAATCCATTGATATAATTCCCATCTCTTAACAATACCTTCGAAAATATGATTTGTCAAAGTTTGAACAAGAGCGCCAAAGCTCAAGCACAGGGCTTGAACCAATTTATTTATTTTAATAGATTTATTTTTGATATTTTGGATGCGAGAAAGGAGGAATAAATAAATTCTGGAAGAAAGGAAAGCGATTACAGATTTCAGTAGTTTACGGTGATACAAGTAATATTTTATATTTTTGTAATTGAACAGTTTCAGGGGAAAACATGTGAAAAGCTCTGTGAACAAGGGCTTCGGCGCTCTTGTCAAACTAGAGCGAGTAATTATTCAAACTCTGACAAATCATATCTCGGAGTTGGGAATGATATCAATGGATTCTTATGATAGTGGAAATGTATAAAAAATAAATTCGAAACGTAGATCTTTGACTCACCTCATATGTTGGATTTACATAAATCAGCAAATCATGAAATTACGATTAATTATTGAAATTTTAAAAAATCATATTTCTGAAAATATTAGTTTGTACCTAAGAGTTAAGAATGATACAAATGTATTTTTATGATGAAACTGCTTATTACAAAAAATTAAGTTTACTCAATAACGAACTTAATCGAGATATTTATCTCCCAAACCTAATCTGAAAATGTCAAGTGTCTAGCTCATTCCGTTCAAGAGTTATCTTGTTAACGGGTGACCGTTCAGAATAGATTTTGACCACGGATTCTTGATCAGTGAGTCAAACCAAACGTTTGAGACCATTTTAAGTAAAAAATTCGAAAATTACAGACATTTTGGCAAATTAATGAGCACTCTGTTCCGAGGAACAAGAGTGCCAAACAGCAAACCATTTCGAAATTATTAAACATTCAAAAGGTGACATCAAATTAGCATTAACATTCAGCCAAATTTAATTCTTCTAAATTGTTCCATGAAGGAGATATTCAATAAAAGCGAAAATGTTGCCCCAATTTCGAAGGGCAGTATTGCCAGATTTGGAGGTAACAGTGCATGTAGCAATAAAGGAGGTTTGGAAAAGCTAGAATAGTAATTTACGTAACAAGTCCGGAAAATAGGGTTTTTTTGGACGAATAGACAAAATTCTAGGACGAGCGTAAGCGAGTCCTGGAAGTCTATGAGTCCAAAAAAACCTTTTTCGGGCGTGTTGCGTACAATATTTTTTCGGCAACCGTGTTTTTCTAGACTATTCGAAGGTTTTCGACCGATTCGGTTCGAAATTCAAATTCGATTTGACATTTCTAATCGCTCGTTCTGACCGAAAACGTCGACCGTGAAGGAGCCGCGTTAAAATTCGCCACAGAAATACGTGAAACGTCAGAAGTTCGTCGATTTTCGCCGAAAAGTCACATTTCCTATCGTTCTTCCGGGAAAACGAAAGAGTGAATCGAAAAAAGGGCTCAGCTGCGGACTAATTTCGAATCTCGTCTTCGCGTTCCCGCAAATACCGTCGTTCCGAACGAGGTTTTCATAATGTATTTACAATGACCAAAACGACGTGATTCTTCCCGGCCTAGTCCGGGAAGTACGTACTTCCCGGACTAGGCCGGGAAATGCTTCTTTCTCAAAGAAAAAGCGTCCGGGAAGTGGGCACTTCCCGGACGGTTGCCGAAAAAATAGATTTTTTAAATATAAACTTTGATCATTTTCCAGGAACTTTTTCATTTTAACTCCTATTACATATTCCGATGAAATAATTTGAACTGGGCAGTAAAAAATCAAGAATAAATCGCAATAAAAACTATCCCTTCGCTTCTATCTGGCCACAAATTCAATTTTCATGAAGTAAATAACGAGAATCCAATTAAAACTTTCATAAATCCTGTGATAGAACTCGTTGTGTATTTATTGTAAATTTCTCTTCAAACCTCAAAATATTTGCTCCAATTAATTAAAACACGTCTAAAATATAATATTTAATTCATTTTGACCCAAGAATGGTTTTGAATATCGGTATAAATGCATTCAAACAACCTTTAGAATTAAACAGGTATATTCCCCAAATATATTTATTCCAGAATATCCAGAAAATACTCCGGCGGGATACTAAATAATCGAACCAACAGAGTTCATTCCGACGAAGTGCGAGGCTCATCAAATATTGAAACGAAAATTGCCGGAGCAAATTAACCTTTCTTTCCGAACGGGCTTGTCAATTATTATGAAAGGATATAACCTTTCTGTTTACTGGCCTTATAATTTAATCAGCAGCTGTTGAGCGTAGACTGACCTTTCCGATATCATTGCAATTTCATTCTAATATCACGATGACATTATTATCCAGACGCAAATGGATTCCCCCCTTGAAATCCGCTTCAGTGCCTAATCAGAATCAGCAACGATCTTCTGCGCCGTTGAATGAATTAAAGAATGGGTCTATGTGAGAGAAATGAAATAATGGTGGAAAATGTTCCCAAAAAGCACTTTGGGCTTCACGCGAGAGCGAGATTTTTCTCGTCTCGTCTCGTTCTCGTCTCGGAAAAGCGAGACGAGACGAGACGTTTCCAAAAATATTATAGGCGATACCGAGACCACGTACAGCGCAACACGAGAGTCTCGTTTTTAGTCTCGTTAAATTTTTTGTATTAAGTTTTATAAACGACTCGACTTTTTTCAACACCCACAGAAAACAATTGAATATGAATAGTTTCCACTGTAATTACCAATATATTTTGTCTATATTATACATCGATCGTTCTGGAAATACACGATTTTTTAGAAGATTATTAATTCGTTATGACCTTGCGATAATTGAGATTATTTTTCAAGAAGAAATAGAATTCACAACCATAAAAACGGATGCCATTATGAATTCAATACTTAACGGACAACCTTTATTGCCCCTAAATCCCAATGCTTTGAAAATTTCGTCTCTATCTGAACATCTGGAGAAATGTATTCTCTTGTGCTCCTTGTAGTGAAGATGTGAACAATTATTGTATACATCTGTGGAACTCCGTATAATAATACTGGTAAAGGAATGAAGCTATTCAATGTTTCGAAAAGTGTTATGAGGAATACGCCAAGAACACCCTCAATGATCTACCCACTGGAAAGGTATTCTTTGAAAACTATACCAAATTGTTCAATTCTATTAAAAAATGTATCTACATCGATATACTCTTCAAAACATCAACAAAACCTTCGAAATATTGGAAAGCTGAGTTTGAAGAATATTCGCTGTTAGAAAGAGCAAATAGGAAACAAAATATTTTACAGTGGTGGAGAGTGATGAAAAAGTTCTTCCCACACTTTCCAAGGTGGCCGATGGTTTATTTATGGCTACATCCGTACCTGTTGAACGATTATTTTCCACAGCAGGTATGATCATGGCAAAAACACGTACATCATTGAAAGATGATGTGATGCAAGCGTGATTATGTTTGAATTCTTGGTCAGCGAGTTAAAAGTTGAAATTATCAGTGTTTAAAATTAAAAATAATATGATTCATTATTGTATACCATTTCGTTTGTATATTATAATATTTATTATCATTATTTAGAATTAAGCGAGACGAGAGGAGACAACTGATACGAGAAGAAAACGAGACTTAAATGAGACTTAGTTTTTTGGGAATTGGCGAAACCGAGACGAGATTTTTTATATTCTCGCCTACTCTCGTGTCGTGTGAAGCCCTAACTGAGCTGAAATCAGAAGCTTTTACACTCATATTATTTCTCTATTTACACCTCACACACCCTCATGAAATACTGCTTGAAGTTGAGTATGAATAACACGTGGAAAAAATTTTAAAGAAAACTATTTTTTGGAGTGATACGATCCTCACGAAAGTGCCAGTCCAGTTATGGAGGAAATACAAACAAAATTTTAGATTTGTGTGAGAAGGTATCATGAAGCATAATCAATATTCAGTAGTGATATATGCCTCAACTCCGTAGAAATGGATGAAGGAGAATGCATGGATGAAAATTTTCAAAAGACCGCCCCTGGATTAAATGGTTCATAGGATGACCCCAATATGTCAACCGATATAAACCTGTCGAATTTTCGAACCGAAACGTCCAAAACTGCCCACCGCAGTTTCAACAGCGATCAAAACAGCGGAAACGGGTCAACGTCAAGCGTTTCGCGTGATTTGATCCTCAAATATAAATAGCGTCATCCTCATGCCGTCAATCACACGTCCTTGAAAATGGCCGAAATGAAAACACTGGAAAATTCAAAACGGGACGTTCGTGACACCTGTCGGAAATTTTCAGCCAAGGCAGAAATGACCTGAATGAAAAGTCGGAAAGTAATAGAATTTTCGCCATATTCAAAAGGGTCGGTCGGACAACACCGCATAAAAGATTGACAAATATGGGAGGGAAGGGTGACGGTTGTCGCACGCAGAGAATCATGGCCGCTTAAACAAGGTAGTGACACGTGTAAAATATGCAGGATCACACATATTTCGCGTGAGTTACGACTACGGTTGCTTGATGGAAGTGGCCGTAATTTTTTCACTGTCTGGTTGGGGATTTAGGCCGATTTGTAATGGGGTATCAGACACTTCCACCTATGTATTTAAAGTGGGTTGGTGGATGTTGAATAAACAAACTATTCCATACGTTTTTGCGCGTATGTTCTGGGTAACATCGCGATTTTGCCCATATGTCTGTAATTTTCGAATTTTTCGCCAAAAATGGTCTCAAACGATTGGGTTTGACTTCGTGATCAAGAATTCGAGGTCAAATTTCATTCTGTCAGGCCGGCCGGCCGTCCGTTGCCACGATAACTTTAGAACGGAAAGAGATAGCGACTTGAAATTTTCGGGTAAGGTTGAGAATCTTAATGAGCCATTTGAATCCGTTTATAGGCATAATCAGCAAAACAGTTTTGGACTTATACCCATCTGAAATTCGGCTGTTATTTCCTCAGTAACTCAAAAAATACAAATCCGATCCAATTCAAATATGGTTATCTGATCCAATTCAAATATGGTTATTAGTTGTACAATACCAACGCGAAAATTCTTGCAAATTTCGTGAGAACAGAAAATAAAATTACCCATGGTAAATTCGATTAAGATGGTCCAATAAAGGTGAATGGACAAGAGAACATACGCGAAAAAGCTTCTGACTTCACGTCAGTGCTGGAACCAATTTTTTTTTTCAATGATTCTTTTGAAATTTGAATTTACCATGTTAAATTCGGAGTGTCTAATACAGGAGAACAGATGATAGAATTCACCATGGTAAATTCGATTAAGAATGTCCAATAAATAAAGGCGAATGGACAAGAGAACATACGCGCAAAAGCTTCTGACTTCACGTCTGTGCTTGAACCAATTTTTTTTTCAATTATTTTTTTTAATTTTCTAGTACTACGATCCTCACGAAATTTTGAATTCTGAATTTTGAGTTTTCGCGTTGGTATTCTACAACTAATAACCATATTTGAATTGAATCGGATTTGTATTTTTTGAGTTATTGAGGAAATAACAACCAAATTTCAGATTGATATAACTCCAAAACCATTTGGCTGATTATGCTAGTTAACGAACTCAAATGTTTTATGAAGATGCGTAATCTACCCTGAAAACTGCAAGACGTTATTTCTTTCCGTTCTCAAGGAATCATGAGATACATAATATTTTTTCGTAATTTTTAAAGAATTTCTAGTGGTACGGTCTCCACAAAATTTTACACACGTCTTCATGTCGATATTCTAAAACTAGCTACCAAGCTTCAATTCGATCGAGTCTATTTTGTTTGAGTTATCGAGGAAATAATATGCCAGATGGGTATAACTCCGAAACAGTTGGGCCGATTATGGCCAACAGTGAACTTAACTTTCACATTCAGGAGTGCAACCTATCCTGAAAATTGCAAGTCCCTATCTCCTTTCGTTGGAGAGTTGTCGATGCAACTTTGATCTGTGTTCAATATCTGTGTTCTTACATGTCATCTTATTTTTCTATGAGAGATAAATGTCAAAATTATTTCTGGTTCGTTATTCTTGATATATAATACACCTCTTGTTCGAGAAAACAAAGTATGATTGAATATAAAATGACCAATGAAATAACCTCAGATATAGTAGAATTATGAGGATGATATGATATTATATTTTTAAGGTGATAATATACTGCATGTGGATAATCCATAATATGGATTATTCCACCATCATATTAGGATGAGGGAAATATATCAATTGGTAAAATACATCATCAAATTGGTTTCAGAATATCTCCAGTAAAAACAAAACTTGAATATTGTCTGAGTTTTAATTGATATAATATAATTTTCAGAGTAGATTTGAGGAATGAATATCTCGGATAAGTTCGCTATTGGGGAGAATCGGTCTGTTTGAATTTAATTTCTCTCATGATGCAGTTCTTTCGTAAGAATCCATTTATATAATTCCCAGAGACTAATGATTTCGGAGATATGATTTGTCAAAGTTTGAACAAGAGTGCCAAAGCTCCTGTCCACAGGGAACTGAAATATAAAAGCCAATCCACGTATAACAGGGTACCAATATTTGAGAAAATAATGGACCAAGACTGATAAATAGGCGTGCGAATATAGAGACCTGAAATACAAACTACGTACTTCACAGCAACGAGCCATTCAAAGGTGAGAATCAGATACAACCGATTCAAGTCTGTATCACCTCAACGCACCTTCAATTCAACGGAAACTTCAGCCGAACAAACCCCATCCTAACATCTCTATCAGTCTTGCGGGAGAAACATAATCCAGTTATGATTTCTACCGCACAAAGGCTCGGCATACATTTACGTATATCATATTAGACGCTATCGGAGAATTAAATCAGATGGAGTTGACTGAACGGAGGTGGTTCATTTGTGTTATTAGACACGTCGCTTTGGAGGCAAACGGGGGGTGGTTCTCACCACGCGTCGTTTTGCCACCCTTGCGGTGAATTAGCGGTGGCATTTCGCGCCGATGTCAATTTAGGCGTTGGGAAGTTAGCGATCACTGTGACTGAATGTCTTCGAATTCCCCGATGTTTCGTTGTGAGATAGGAGAGAAACTGATGTGGTTGTCTTATTGTTTGATCTTAAATGCTCTGTCTTTTCAATCGAAAATGCACAATGTTGCACAACAGCTTGTCACTGTTCATCTAAAATCCTGATATAATAATATATTCCTTTTATGTAAAATTTGTTAAATTCGGGCAGTAACTGATTCATTATTCAGAATAAGGTGACTTGTAGCTGATGGCTTATAATTAAAAGACACTAAAAGACGGTGAATATTCCTCCATCAACAAATATTACCTCGTGATCCAGGATAGCCACCTCATCACTCAAAGGAAAATGTCATGCAGGGTAGATTCATACCTACCGATTTTCAAGGAAACTTAAACCCTATTTCGGCAAAGCCTGGGAAGAAAATATTACCAGCGCCACCTAGAAAGATCCTTACGAACTGTAAGCCTCTGTGATGCAGGAACCCGACATGAAAATGCTCAGCTATGTCAAACAAGATCGCCAAAAATACGTTTGATATGTCCGTATAATTTGTATCCCTTTGGGTTAGGTGGCGCTGTACGCGCAATGAAGAGAAAAACAACAAAAGCAGAAAAAACATCAAACGCACATGTATTTAGCAATAATTTTTGCCAGTTAATGATAGTACTATGATTGATGAATACGTATTTGTTTGGTGCTTTTTCTCCTTTTCCTCTTGTTCCCTTCGTTTCGTGTACAGCAGTCTCTATCGCAAATGAAAATAAATCTTAAGTACAAATACGTTTTTTTGCTCGCATCTTCTGGGGAGCATGTCCCAATGTCTGTAATGTTCGAATTTTTTGCTGAAAGTGGTCTCAAACGATTGGATTCGACTCCTAATGAAGAATTCGAGGTCAAATTTGATTCTGTCCAGCCGGCCGGTCGTTACCAGGATAACTTGAGAACGTAAAGAGATAAAGACTTGAAATTTTCAGGGTAGATACAATACGACATACAAATTGGGCCTAATGGTCCCAACGGTTTCCGAGTAATAATTTTGTGAACTTAGTGATTAGTTGTTGAATTCAAGAATTGTCAATTGTGACAATTCTTCAATTTCACAAAATAACTATCAACAAAATAATTCTAAAGATTTTCATTAAGCGTCTGACGAAGGAGTCTGATATAGACTCCGAAACGTTACGATATAATTGTTTCTTCGTTGATGTTGTTTCTTTGTTGTTTGTTAGGCAACATTGTTCAATTGATTGCTTCTGACAAATCTTGTGTTTCTTACGCAGAAGCAAATCACAAAATAATTAATTTTTATTTTATAGATATTTTTCAGAGTTTGCGAAACCCAGAAAAAAATCTTTCAATATAGACGATTCTCTACTGAAGTAAGTCATTAAAATAGTACGAAATTTATACATGTCTTATGAAAGCCGAGCAAACTGTATATATCGATGCTAAATACGTAGAAGAGAGTAGAGGTAAGTAGACAATAGAACATGTGTGCAAAAGCTCCTGATTTCACGTAAGTGCTTTTTGACATAGAATTTGATTTCGCTATAAAAATAGGATTGTCATTTAAGATTTCAAGGTAACTGTCTCCCCACTTTCAGGGGGTGGGCGGAATTTAGTTCTACCGGATGTACCTTCTAGAGATATCTCAATTTTGGCTCTACATTTTTTTTCCAAACTTAGATCAAAAATTCCATGTTGAATGAATATCGCGGTATAAATAGTTATTTTGAGACGAAATAATTGCTTCCTAGTAAGATCGCGAAAGAAATACATATAAACCCAAAATTTTTTGAGTAGGTAACTGAAGTTAACCTATCTTAAAAGTTTCCAAAACAGTGTGTTAATTAATACTTTTACACAATATCATTCACATTGAATATTGCCCCTATCATACATCATTTTATGTCTTAGTTCATAATTTTTGCCCATTGAATCTCACAGTCGATAAATCTAATTCATAACAAAGCTGAGCTATTTTTAAAATCTGCAATTCCCTTCCTGTGAATACACATGTGGTATATAAACTCAACTCAAAGTTTTTATTATATTTTATTAAGTTCACAACTCTCTCAAACTTGATAAGTCGAGCAAACCTAATAAAACTTGTCCGTTAAATCTTATTTACCGCTACACTCTGAAGTATACTCACGATGCATTTTATGAAAAATTAACCGTTGGGAAAACAAATGACGAAAGAGCGTGCACATATCTATTTCACCCACAGCCCGATCTCGATGGCGTGCTCGAGCACGATTAACGTAGTCATTAGCAAGGAAAAGGATCCGTATTTTCTGTCGTCCAACAATCCGCCAAGATTTCAGTGCACGCCAACATTTTGGGCTTGCACCAGATAACTCTTTTCGTGCAATCAGGAGGATACCAGATAATTAACCGACTGAGATAAATTGGACAAGGACTGTTATTTATGATCACAATTTAATTAACACCACCAAGTGTTGGAGAATCGCAATGTTCAGTAAGAGCAACAAAATATCTCCGAATACCATGCACAGGTTCGTCAGGTGAACACATCATCATGCAAGGAGAAAAACAAGTATTGATACATAAGGGAAAACAATGGAAATAGTGTTTCATGAGCCAACTACTAGAAACAGATTGGAGCTGCTTACAGAGTCGGGGTATGCAGGAGTCGTATAGAAAAACTCTAATGAAGAAAAATCCTGCAAAAACTGATGCTCCCTATCATAATGCGGAAGTAGAAATACTGAGAAATAATATTGAGACTGCGTTTGCAATATATTATTATTTATTGACAGAAGAGTTGAGGTGAATAACTTATAAACTCAATAATACAAAATATCAAAGGAAAAGAACGCACTGAAGAGCAGTGAAATAAAAGCAAATGCACATATTATCACGAACATTGTAGAAAGCCCTGACGCTGAGTTGTTTTGAAATTTTGCCTTCCGAGTTAATATGCCATCTGCGGAGCTGTGTTATTCTTCTTTTCTGTAGGTGTCAGCCCTGTTACGACGATCCTCAAAAGTTTGTAGATCCATCATTCTCAAGCGAGTGGGTTAATCTGGTCTTATCATATCAAATGGAATTCTGGTATTCCAACATAGCATGGACTCAAAGAGATGGATACCACACCGGTCCAGCTTACTCCAACATAGCTGAAATAAAGTACCCTGTACGTTGTCAAGCTGTCACCTCCAAATGCTTCTGGCTCTAGTTGCAACCATTGTAAAAGGGTGCGACCAGTACTAATCATGAGTTACAGTGACATCCAGATCGTTATGTTGATCAATTGTGGCTAGGCGGCGACCATCAACCACATACTGAAATCTTTGATTACTCTTACCAAGATGCAGCACGTGGCATTTACTGGTGTTTAGTGGTAATAATAATTCTCGACACCAGTCACTCATAGCTCTTGAATCCTCTTGCAGGGCTTTCGCATTTAATGCACGAGTATAAATGTTTGTGTCATGGGCAAAAAGCGTGCATGGAGACTTCTACAGTCGTTGCAGGTCAGACAGAAAGAGAATGAGACCCAATTCCAATCCCTCCGGGACGCCACTAGACAAGGCAATATCAAAAAATGAATGATTCCCACCTTCACACGGAAAGATATGTGGAAGAGTAACGCCTCGAACAACAAGAGCAGAATACCTCTTATGCGTAGATGGTATAGTTTGGATACCAGACGAAGATGTGACTAGGTCATTTAGACAACTCAATGAGTTGGTACTTTTGGAACTACCAGGAACAACTCATGCTTGTCTGCCTTTTTATAGATTGGTGTCACAGATGCCCTCAACCAATCGCTTGGAAAAAGGTGAGAAATGATAATGTGTCACTGATACTACAAAAACAACTGCACAAGATGTAAAGGGATAAAATTGAGGTAGTAATAAAACAAAAAAACAGAAAATTAATATCCGAAAATAGAATGGAGGAAATATGGAGAATAATAAATCAAAAAGTAAAACCTCATCACTATGTTCAGACCAGCTAAATATATACTTGATCAATATAGGAAAAGAAATGAATGGCACTCCAAACCTCTTAGGTTCACAATCTGGGAAAGGCGCTACCAAATTTATAAATACAGATTGACAATATTCAATGTTTTCGAGATTGACCTGTGATCAGGAAATCTTATATGAAGTATCAAACATGAAAAACAAGAAGTAACCAGATGTTTTTGGATTTACCATTGAGCTGAACTATGGCATACTTGATAAACAGGTGTATGCAGAGTGAACTCTTTCCATCTCAGTTGAAGGTGGCCGGAGTAGTGCCTTCGTATTAACAGGGTGATTCAAGTATGTGTTCAAATTATAGACCCATTTCAATGGGTCACTCGAAAATCTTTGAGATCATAGTAAGAAGAAGGGTTGTTGATTTCCTCGAAGCTAGATTGTTGCTTCATCCAGACCAGCATGGTTTTTGAAAGCTGAAATTAGTAACAACAGCCGTGATAGATATCATAACGGATATCTTTGAGGCCCTTGAAAATGAAGAGGAGGTTGTTATGGTGTGCTTGAAATTGTGCAAGGCATTTGACAGAGTCAACCATGAAAGATTACTTTCAAAACTCGAACGCATTGGCATCAGGGGTGTTCTACTGGGGCTAATCCGCTCATATATGACAAGACCGGTACCAAATTGTGGAGTGTGAAGGTGGGAGGTCAAATCTGCTGAAGATAGAGGCGGGGGTTTAACAGGGCTCGGTATTGAGCCCTGTTTTCTATATAGTTCATACAGATGACTTGCTGGTGAACATAACTGATAAGAGGAAAACATTCGCAGTTGATTATGACAAAACAGGAATTGGACATATAGAGTCAGGAAAATCCTTACTTGTGGCCCTAATTTGGTGCATGGAAACTAAGTTAAACCTGAATATAGACAAGGCTCAAAAAATTGTAATAACAACGAAGTATTCAGAAATCAAAATAATAAGGGTATTGGGATTTCAGGGTTATGGAATGCTCACAAGTAAGAGATTGTCAACTCGTCTCTTTATAATAGGAAGGGTAAAATGTTTGGAGAGGAGGATTAACTTCTTCCATATTTTGACATTTCCATTCAGTGGCCACATATGTGATATAATCCTCTAGTTCTATTAGTTTAATATACAGGCTTGGAGACTTTTGGGAACTTTATGTTTAGTGTTGATATATTCCATATTCTTTTCTAAATTTTTGAGAACTCGACCTTTTGGTTAATTGTATTCCTACTATAATCAGAGGACTTCCATTACCTGACCGTTCAGAAAGTGCTAGCTTGCATATCCCATGAGAGCCGGTACATGATAAACATGTTATTGTTTAGTGGGATTTGTAGGTTATAAAAGGAATAGCAAAATTATTGGTCTTACGCGATGGGCACCGAACAACCGAGAGATTTACATCACGAGAGATCATTCGATTGTGCCAATCTCTACTTTCGCATTATTCATCACCGGCAATTCATCTGGATCATCATAATAATCAATCAAATTAACTTTTTTTATTTCCATCCCCAACATCTCAACGAAGACTAATTTTTACGGTCGTAATCCTTATCACTCACAGAAACAACGGATTAAGTAACTCCAATTAAGACAAAACGCACACTCTCTAATCTATTCACTCTTCCTAATAGCCCGATTTTTTCCAGGCGCCCCCTAAGCCCCTAATGAAGACCTCCAGCCCTCGATTTCCACTTAATTGCGCATTTTTTATCCGGCACGATTTGTTAAAGCGCCAGCTCTTAATGAACACAATCAGGTAAGGAACAGAGGGGTAAGAAAACTCCAAACGAAGTGAGATGTTGTTCTGTTGGCAGTAAATCCTGCCAAATTGCCCCGGTATGCACCTGTGCGTTCCCAGCGTCGCAACGCCGAACAAATGACAGGCGATTTACGCGGTAATCGAGGCCTCCTAAGATAAGTCCGTCGATCCAGGCAACTGCGTCGGGATAATGCCGAGTTTTGCATGAAATTGTTCAGACTATAAAGTAAGATTAATGATGGCGGATGAGGTAAAGAATAGTTCTGGAATGGTGATTCAGGCGCGACAGTGGGGTTTTGGAATTATTCATGGGCTGTATGACAGCTTATATAGTTGCAAATGTATGGGGATGATGCTTGAAAAATTGTGTTTTGTGTGTGGACGCTAAGTGTCGTCATGATGTCCCATTCGGTCCCTGAGTATAAATGAATTTTTTTACTCGGATGTCAACCACTGATGTACTACGTTCACACTTTGACATTTATGATGTGCATATCTTGGCAAGACATCATAAGTATATTCATTCTCTAGTGGAACCACTACAATAGTTTTATTGAGATCAGAGATCTGAATACGGTGGACCTCGTTGGTCGGTTGGACAAAAAGTTGTCCATTTTGTATACGGGTGGATCCAAATCATATAAGGGAACAGGTATTGGGGTATCTAGGCCAAAACCGAGGATCTCTGAGCCTCTGGGACATGAACCCTCTAGTAGGCAGAGACACAAGCTGTCTACATTTGTGCAAGAGGAACCTCAAGGTGACATATTAAATTATAACGTAAATTTTACGGCTCATTGTGTACAATAGAAAGTAAGCATGTGTCTATGGGAGACCTACATTAGGGTCCTGTAGCGGTCTACGAACAACTGCACATCTGAAGTTCTGAATAATCATCGCTTGGATGGGCTAGACCTGGTTTTGAAAGAGAACCTCCTGGCGAATTTACCATGGTAAATTCGAATTAAGGGTGTCCAATACAGGCGAATGGACAACATAATTTACCATGGTAAATTCGATTAAGGGTGTCCAATACAGAAGAATGGACAATAGAACATACGCGCAAAAATTTCTGACTTCACGTCAGTGCTTGAACCAATTTTTTTTTCATGATTTTTTTGAAATTTTCTAGGGGTACGGTTCTTAAAATTTTTTTTTTCATTTTTTTTTAATTTTCTAGGGGTACGGTTCTTACAAAAATTGAAACATGTCTTTATGTTGATTTTCTACTACTAGTTACCAAGCTTCAATTCGATCGAATATTTATTTTTTGAGTTATCAAACAAATAATATTCCAGGTGGGTATAACTCGGAAACCGTTAGACCGATTATGCCCAAAAACGAACTCTACTCTCCCATTCGAATACGCAACCCACCCTGAAAATTGCAAGTCCCTCTATCTCCTTTCGTTCGAAAGTTATCGAGGCAACGGTCACCCATCTTCTGAACTCACACAAGACTGCTCGAATCTCCAACAATATTTAACCGATCGTGTTAAGACTTGAAACTTGGCAGTACAGTTAGGTCATAAAGGCTCTTGCAAAATTGCAGCAATGTCAAACGAATAGTTACTGATATATAGAATTTTTTTTTTCAATTTTAAATGATATTTTAAAAATTTTCTACAAATACTACCCTAACAAAATTTTGCAAGTATTTTCGCGTTGACATTCTACAACTAATAAGCATGTTTGAATTCAATCGGTTTAGTATTTTTTGAGTTAATGATGAACAAAAAT
Organism: Halyzia sedecimguttata; assembly: GCA_937662695.2. NCBI lineage: Eukaryota > Metazoa > Arthropoda > Insecta > Coleoptera > Coccinellidae > Halyzia > Halyzia sedecimguttata. The sequence goes on along the minus strand of OW569415.2, from coordinate 84,381,242 downwards.
CAACCAAATTTCAGATATACAGTGCTAGTGATCACCTGTTTGTCATAATTTATAGAATTGTTTATTATTCTGGAATCTGAATGAAGTGATTTTCCTTTTACGAACAACTGAACCAGGATAATTTTGACAATACCTGAGTAACATGTATGAATTAAATCATACCAATTGGAATTTTTTTAATGAATTGAAAAACTGTTACCGACATCTTAATATCTAGAATAAATATTGGAATATTCGAATCAGTATCAAAAACCTTTCGGGGAATTGAAGGGAAACCTCGTGAAACTTCCTGTAAAAGGGAAATATTGCCGGAATATGCAATAAAATATGAATGTTATAGGAATAAGATTGACACGCAGCGCAGGGACTTGTGAGGCATGGTTATGAGGCAGTAAACCGTGTACATAATTTCGTACATGATTCCGAGGGTTCATATAGGGTTGGTCCGTTTGAATTCCAACGTAAGTTCTTTTTCCTCAGGACAAGATATGAATATCATATCATGATAGATAAAATGGACGTAAATCCTTCAATACTTGAAGTTACAGGCTGATGCTGCAGCATAACTCCTTTGTTTGGCGCGATGTTCTGTGAACAACAGATGAAGAATCCGTTGTCAAAATTGATTATGTTGGATATCGGATCTATAGTGGTGAAGATATTGCCGAAATAAGGAAATATTCCAACGATCGAGATGTACTGGTCAACTATATTACACTCGGCGAAGTAAGTTTTCAACAGTTCTTGTTTTTTGACGTGGCTCTAAATTATTTCATTTATTTTCTGCATATATCGTATATCTCTCTTTCATGAATTTCATGTTCCTCCATGATCTTTACCTAAACATATGAATGGCATGTGTATAACATCTGTGACAATCTGTCACAGATGTGTCCAGCACTGTTTTTAGTGCTGGAATGAACTCATTAGGATACTGAAACAGAGAAAATAAATTCATTAGTATTCCATATATTTGACCTTCACTGTATACGAAAATACTTAAAACTCAAACTACAGTGATATTCTCCTATGTGGTTTCATGCTAACAGACCATGCTGTACATAATATCTCAGCTCAACTCTCGTCAAATATTTTAGAATCGTAATATCGAATAGCAGCTGCTGTCCGATTCATGTACGTGCCCGAGATTTAAATCGCCGGGGTAGATTAAACTAGAAAATGGAAATCTTTTTTCTCGCACATGTGTTCACGGTCCATATCATGCCGTCAAGTTATGAGCTTCATGAACTTTCATTTTGGGGGAAACAGATGGAATTTGGGTACGTCGTATCCACTTAATAAGCTTGGGATATTCTATTTGAATTGGATTGAAAGGGGAAGAAAACAATTTTGTGAATGGGGCATGAAGATCGGGAAATTTAAAGGAAAATTTGATGTCAACAAAGTAAACTTTGCCATTAGTGAGTAGATTATTTTGAATTCAACTACAGCCTTATTGTATTTGTGTTCAAAATATACACTAGTATTATTTATTTTGTTATCATTATCATTTGTATATCATTTCCTTGGAAATTAATCGAACAGACATCTGAACTTTGGGAAGGAGACCAGTTTTTGAGAGATATAGAGTGGACACATTTTTGTCCAGTCCTTCGAAAATTTTAAAATTGATACATACCCATTTTGTGAGTCGTAATTTGACTTACATCCCTTATATAACACCGACGAGGCATTGTGAATAATTTGATGAAAAAACTACCTAGACCACTGACATTATGGATTTCCTCAATGACTATTTGGAATACATATATTAACATTGTGAGTGGTACCCCAAGATATTTTTTCGATTTTCGTCATGCGGATCGATTGAGCGAGTATGAATATGGGACGTTTAATAAATTAATAGGATGTATTCGAAACAACAAGCTGTAGAAATTCATTTATTTTTCTCGTATATCATATCATATAATCTGCTCTTCTTATCCATAAGGAGATCATCAGGGCTTCCAAACTCAATAATCCTTCCAGATTCTATGACCATAAGTTTGTCGTAATCTAGCACTGTGCTGACACGGTGAGCAATAGTGAGGACTGTACAGTCCATAAAATGCTTTCTTATAACTTTTTGTATCCTTTTATCCGTTCTGTAACAAAACAGTTCCTAATAAACCATAATAAATTGTAGTAATTTATATTAATAATAGATTTTAGTAATTTATTTGGCCCATATAGCCACTATGCCTTTGGAAAGAATTTTGTCTATGTGTGTTTTTCCATTTGAGATAGTAAACTCAAAAGGAAAAACACATAGATGAAATTCTTTCCAAAGCCACAGCGGCTATGTGGGCCTGCAAAAAGCTACTCGGAGAAGCATGGAGATCTCAGCATGGTGGACAAAAACTGATCAGAACACCACACGCAGCCGGTTACAGAAATGACAACAGCTTGCCTGTTTTGTTGTCACAGGAGTTAGCTATACTACTCCCACAGCCCACAGCGGCACATGCGGTCGTACTTAATCTGTCTCCCTTGTACAGGGTGATTCACTTATCTTGGTAACTCCAATTTTCTTTGAAACGGCCGAATATATTTTAGTTCTGTAAACGCCGTTTTGTACAAGTCATCGTTAACTTGAGATGCGTGTAGAAGTTGGCGAAAAAATAAGGATGGCTAGCGTCGCGGCGCCGACAAATCTTGTTTTCCCAGGAACATACCTTTTTGGCGCTCTAGTTCCTCGGAACTGAGTGCTTATCAATTTGCCCAAATGTCTGTAATTTTCGAATTTTTGGCTGAAAATGGCTAGGCAGTTGAAATATTCAGAGTAGGTTAGGGAGATGAATATCTCGGTTAAGGTCGTTATTGGGCAAAATAGGCCAGGTGGTTTCGGAGTAACGAAAAAAAAAAATTTTTTTTAAGTAACAAATTTCAAATTCAATTCTTATTTAAGATGCAGTTTCACCATAAAAATCCATTGATATCATTTTCAACTCCAACAAGCTAATACTTTCGGAGTTATGATTTTTCGAAATTTCAATAATGAATCGTACTTCTATGTTTTCACAGAACCTTATCATTATTCTATCTAAGCTTTATTATATGATCTGTGTTCATGCTCGTACATGTCATCCTGTTCTATAAGAGAGAGTCAAATTCATTTCAGCTATTTTAATTTGATTTCTTCCATGGTGCAGTTCTCATTCTCAGATTGCTCATTTAATCTTGATAAATAAACTATTATTTGAATTGAATTACCTTTTTGATGCAGTTCTATCATAAGAATACATTGATATAATTCCCAACTCTGAGAAACCAATACTTTCGGAGATATAATTTGTCTGTTTGAACTAGAGCGCCAGAAAGCTCCTGTCCACAGGGCTTGAACCCATTTTATATTATGCCATTCGGAAGATGATTCAATTCTAAATTTTATTTCGAAATACCGTTTTTTCCCATTTCAAACCTTTAGCGATCTACAGGGTTATATGTTAATTCTATTCCATTTTTGCGCGTATATTCTGGCGAACATCGCGTTATCATTTTGCGCAAATGTCTACAATTTTCGATTTTTTTGCCATAAATAGTCTCAAACGATAGGGTTTGACTCCCCGATGAAGAATTCGAGCTAAAATTTGATTCTGTCCGGCCGGCCGGCCGTTGCCACGATAACTTGAGGACGGAAAGAGCTAGCTGAACTTTTCAGGGTAGGTGGCACATCCCAATACGACGAACAAGTTCGTTAATGGGCATAATCGGCCCAATAGTTTCCGAGTAATAATTTTGTTTTCTACCAATACAAATCCGATCGAATTGATACTTGGTGATTAGTTGTAGAATACAAACCTAAGGACGTTTGTGAAATTTGCCATTTTCGGCAAAAAACTCGAAAATTACAGACATTTGGGCAAAATGATAACGCGATGTTCCTCAGAACATCGCGCAAAAATGGAATAGAATTAACATAAAACGCCCTGTAGATTGCTAACGATTTAAAATGGGAAAAAATGGTATTCGGAAATAAAATTTAGAATTGAATCATCTTTCGAATGGCATAACAAAAAAGGTATGTTCCTGGGAAAAAAAAAATTAACGGCATCGCGACGCCTCCATCTTTATTTTTTACGCCGGCTTCTACACGCATCCCAAGTCAACATTGAATTGTACAAAAAGGCGTATACAGAATTAAAATATATTCGGCTGTTTCGGAGAAAATTGGGGTGACCAAGATAATTTAACCACCATGTACATAAATGTAGCCTGCTGGATGCAATAAGAATTTCTCTTAGTAGGAAACTCATTCCAGGCAACTGGGTAGGACATTCGAGGTTTCTGTACCAACTGGACTCCAACCTATTGGCAAAGATCTCAGATGTAATGCCAACCATATTCGATTTCGACAACCGTGCGTACGGTGTACCTCAATAATCGATTGGTCAAAGAAGTGTCCATTTGGTATACGCACGGATCAGAAGACACTAGCTTAGATTTATTCTCAGCAGTGTCTGAAAAGAAACTTCAAAGAGGCACAAGTATACATTATAACTGACAGCCAGGTTACACTGAGAAATCTGTAGACACCCATCCAGGGTTTCCTGTTGTCCTGAGAATGCCAGATTATCATCATGCAACTGGCTAAAGGCAATGAGGTGACTCTTCTATAGATGGCAGGGCACTGTGGTATTGGAGGGAATGAGAAGGCCGGTGAATTGGGAAATGATCCTCTACGGTAACACCTGCTGGATCAGAACCCTTCAGCGTGCTTGGAAAAGACCACTACGGGGCAGTGGTCCAACACTAGGAACTAAATATCAAAACAGTTCTTTACAGAAATTCTTTAAGACTACAGGCAAAAGATTCGATTTCCCACCATCCTATACCTGAAAACTTCTGAAGATGCCACGAGTTGAGATATGGGTAATAGTGGTACTGCTGACAGGGCACAGCCATAACAAATTACACTTGTACCACATAGTTAAGTCAGCAGACGAAGCATGCAGGCCCTGTAGATCGTAACAAGAAACAGCCGATCATATAGTTTGCAAAATTCCAGAGCTCGCCAGCCTAATAATTTCATGTACGACTGAGCCAGTTCAAAATCCTCAGATAGCCAAGGCTCCTAAGGACATCATCAGGTTTGTTAACACTATGGACAAAGTCCTCAGGATTGAATAAGTAGGGTAATACAACAAAAGGGCTGAACCAAGCCACGCGACCCCATTCTAATAATAATAATAATGACACTTCTTATTTCCCTGTGTATAGTATATTCCACACTTGCAAAACCACTTACTCGATATCCATATTTGATGTTGCTTCATCTATCAAGATGATTTTATTGTTCCTTATGATGGTTCGTGCCAAACATATCAACTGCTTCTGTCCTATACTCAAATTGGATCCCCTTTCTATAATTTGATCGTTTAAATCGTTGATATCAGAAGATGTAGACGCCCAATCAACTTCTTTCAAAGACTGGTAGAGGACGTGGTCATCAAAATTTCCAAAAGGATCCAGATTGTACCTAAGCGAACCGGAAAAAAGGACAGGATCCTGTGGTATAACTGATATACGTGAACGGATAATATTTACTGGAATATCTTGAATGTTCTTGGAGTCGATTAGAATTTCACCTTTAACAATTGCTAATTTCAGTATAGAAGCGATAAGGGAAGATTTACCTCCACCAGTTCGTCCAACAATACCAATCTGGAAAAAATACTATATATGAATATAGAAGGGTAGCGGGTCCTTTGCAGTATAGTGATGTTTCTGCTTATTGGCTTCTTCGGGGCAAGAAAACCAAGAAACCAATGAAAATATGGAAATTAAACATAGGTGCACCACTCCAGGAGCGAGCAACTAATTTGTCTCTTCAGCTCTAGGACCTCCATTTTGGAGGAAATCCATAGCATAATTGCCTTGCCCTGAAGCAGGCAATACGCAGAAACACATGTCGACTAGCACCAACAAGATGTTTTTTCCTACTTCTTTTGCAGAATATCTGGTTACCCTTTTGAATTGAGTGTTATCACTATTAGAGAAAAATCAAGGAAGTAGATTGGGTTGATTTGAGCATATTGATACGTTCAGTGAAGACTAGGAATGAAGGTAGGAGAGAATGGAAACTGAAAAAAGGGGCCAGAGAATACAAGAAAGGTTTCTAAAAGCTCAGAAATGGAACTTGTTAGAGGATGGAGTAGGTATTGAGATGGTAAAAGATAAAAACTATTACAAGTGGTAACACCATCCACAAAGATCATTGGAATGAGGAAGCTTAGCACAAGAAGAAACAGTTTCAAATACAATACCCACCTTTTCGCCTCTTCCGATGGTAAAATTAAAGTTTTTAAGATGTTGAGAAGGAAGGAAAGAATGGAAACTGAAGAAAAGAGGCCAGATGATAAGAAAGGTTTCCAAAAACTTACAAATTGAACTGGAAAGGTTAGAGGATGGAGGAGGTGTTGAGATGGTAACAGATGAAAATGACAACAAATGGCAACACCCCCCACAAAGTTAGTTGAAATGAGGAAGCTTAGGATAAGAAGGAACAGGTTCAAATTGGGATACCCACCTTTTTGCCTGATGCGATGGTAAAATTCAAATCTTTAAGAACTGGCACACCATGCTCATCATAGTGCACTTGAACATCTCTAAATGTTATATTCCCAAATTGTGGCCAATCATCTGCTACGCATTCAGTTGACTTCGAGACAGTCTCTTGAGGTAAACTTTCGTATTCTCGAATACGCTCAACAGCCACCAAATGATTATTAGCTTGAACGCACTGTATTATACAGAACTGCAGGTAAGTAGTGAACGCCATAGATTGTGTGATTGCCAGTCCGATTTGACTTCCGTTCAGTTGAATCTCTTGAAAATGTTAGAATATGTCTGAAGATATTCAATAAAAAGGACCTGAATGAACCCTTAGAATTTGAAGGAATATAAAAGGGAGGTCCACGAATAACTGTAAATAGTTTGATGGTGAATTGTTGGTGTTTAGGGAAGCCAGAAAACAAGAATTAAATATGGGCTAAGGCTGCTCGTTTCTGAGATATAGGGTGATTCATTGATTCAGACTGAATCTTTGATTAGCCATAAAACCAGAACCGTCAAACAAATTCTTTTCAAATTTTACAGGTATTATCATATCAGGTCCCCAAACCTCCATATGACGTATGACAATTACACCGAAAAATTGCAGGCCAGGATTCAGAATCTTCGATTTTTACAGTTTTTCACTAGAACGGCACATAGACCGTTTTATCTTTTTCTTTGAAATTTATAAAAGAACATAATTTTTTGTTTTTAAAACTATTTCAAGAATGTTCGTTAGTAATTAGTTGAAAAAGTACTGTGAATATAAATCCTAATGTGAAAACAAGCGTCAAAAAAAACTGATACGCTTTTTGGCCGAGAATTGTCTCAAACGATTAGTTTCAACTCAAATAAATACACTCACTGTCGAAAATAAACAGTGCTGTGTCTGTGGTGGCGTAAGGAGCCATTCAAATACATACATTCTCTGTTGTTCTAAAATTAACAATCAAACAATTGTGCCATGAGACAAAAATCACCTTATATAACAGTGGTTTATTTTCAATAGTGTATTCTAAGAGTAATTTCTATGAAACAAATCAGTTCAATCGTACGCTTGCGCCATGAGAAATTATGAGTTGACATTTCACAAAGAACATTATATGCATTTATATACATTTACTAGCAGTAATTTTAATATCTAATGATGTACGAAAATACTCATGATTCACGTAATATTAAGAAAAAATCGACCTAAATTCATTGGATAACCGTTACTCGGAGTTATTATTTCAATAGAAATGAAAAGAAGTTGGAAAAGCATGAATCAATTAATCACCCTGTATATCAGTATCCAATAGCCTTAGCCCATATTCAATTAATGTTTTCCGGCTCCCCTAGGCACCATCAACCTATACTCCATTCACTTTTATAAAGTCTCCCGGTTGGCCATGAAAATTTGACACATTTCACCATGTATATTTTGAAAATGTTAGGTTAAAATTATGCTCATTTTCCTGTCAGATAACTACGCAACGTTGTCCTCTCTACAAAGAAGTCGTAGTAATTACGTATTTTCACAATGTGAATTTACTTAGGAAAAATAATGAATTTGAGAAGATATTATGTGAATTCAATAATTCCACAGTCCTGGCGACTGTAGAAGAAAATTTTTCCTCTCTTGTTACTAAAAATAATTCACGTATATAAACTAGTTGGAATACTTATTCAATTATGCTATTTTCTTGTAAGGAAATCGAGAATCAATTGTTGGAATTTTATTGAAAAATAATTGATATAGTAGTCCGTTACTTTGTGTTAGTTCATTTGAAAAAAGAATAAAAAATATCCGAATAACCCAGCAGGAAAACTTCTTAACCAACAGACGTACCTATGAAATTCCCCACTTTTCTCAATAAGACATTTAAATACCTTGCACAACTTGAAATACACCAGTTTCAAAATGTAGTAGTACTACGAAACCCGAGTCATTCTTATACCTCGATAAAATATAATGATAGGAAACTAAGTAATTTCATCCAAAATGAAGCTTTTACTATTGCAGATTTTGGTTCTGAATAGCATTTCTGCTTTCTGTTTTCAAAGCGAAGAGTTTTTTATTATTCGAAGATAATGGTCTGTGATAATATCTTGTCTAAGATGGAAGATTATGTTATGATTATGTTGAGACTGTTGAAAGTAGAAATTGGCAACGTCTCGGCGAATTCTTTTGACCTAGACGATATTTCAGCAGTGCCAACCTGCCTCTGGTTTAGTTACAAAAACGTGATAGACCTAAATCATGGCCAACCGGGAGACTTTTAAAAGTCAATGGAGTATACGTACAGCTATTCGTGGACTATTATGTATATAAAATGTTGATTGGTATATATTTCAGCAATATTATATACCTTCTTCCAGCAAGAAACAACTGACTGTCACGATGGAGATTAAGATGGTGGTGACGAGCTCTACAGCAAAACTGAAGGCATGGGTTATCGTATAAAACATATACAGACTACTCGTGTATCTATTTTGACATCTGCTATATTCTCTTTCCATAACGTATTGTCCATTCAACGCTCTTATAGTTGACAAGCCTTGAATTGTCGATTTCACTTGGGTAAGCACCGGCCCTATAACTGCAAATCTATCGACATAAATATTGGGTATCAGAACAAGTAATAACTTACGATTTCCCTCAATTCGCTTCATGTTTTTGGACGTGTGAACGAAAACTTTTATGAAGTGGCCGAAAATTGCGGAGAATAGAAGCACTACGACGATCAGATAAGGATTTACGTATCCAATCAGAAGTATCCTGGCAAAAATTCCAAGAACAACCTGTAATATGATTAATTTTATGATGGATAAACGATGGGTTCTTCAAAAGAGAAAGAATGGAGAATAACTGTAAGTGTAAGTAACTCTAAATCAACAAGTCCAAAGCGTTCCTGCCAATAGGGTCTTCGTAATGGCTTCGTATAATTAATATACTTATACATATATTTCACAAGTCAAATATCCCCCTGGGGATTTCATTGATTTGCCGAGAAGCAAGAGCAGATGCATTTCTGGCTTGTTTGCTTCATCAGTACACTGTAGCTTCCCAACAAATTCAACTAAACTGAACCGTGTTAAGCCTCTCACAGCCTTCCCACAGAATTTCTTGTTTTGTCTCATAGGTGGCCTGGGCACTTATGTATAACTGTAACTGCTCATGCCGGCTGTGAGAGACTTAACACGGTTCAGTTCCGTTGAATTTGTTGGGAAGCTACAGAGTACTGATGAAGGCCAAGAAACCAGAAACACATCTGCTCTTCCCCTGGGATTTATTTGACTTATGAAATATATGCATAAGTATATTAATTATACGAAGCCATTATGAAGACCCTATTGGCTGGAACGCTCTGGACTTGTTGATTTATTAACAACAGTATCGCCATTTTTAATGAATATGTAAAAATTACACACACAAACGTGACTCAAACTCACCATACATGATTCCAGTATGGTGCGAGGCAAAATCTCATCAACTGCTCCCAAATCCTTGGAGAACCTGCTCAAAATTTGTCCTATATCAACACTCTCGAAGAAGGTAATTTTACTATGAATCACTGTATGGAGCATTCCTTTATGAAGCATTTTAGAGCTTTTCACCACCATCGTCGCATAAGTCACAGCCCGTACTATAGAACACACCAGAAGGACAACAAGAATGGCCATAAATACGAAGAGATATAAGTATCTTCCGGATATCGTTAAGACTTCATGTCCAAGTGTTATATTGTGAAAAGAATCATTGGTTTCTTCGCGGTGCGTCCAATAAGTAATAAAGAGGAAAACGCAGGATTCTGTTGTTTGTGTGAGGATAAATACGAAGAGTACCAGCATAATTATACAAAGGTTGTTTCCACTTGTTATGTATGCGATCAAATCCGATTTTTTCCGTACAGAGTTGGTTGATGATTTTTTTATTTCTGGTAAAATTCCACTTCTCTGAAATAAAAAATTCCCATAAGAATCATTTTCCAAATATTGACCTCTTTATCCTACATCTGCTCCATCCATCTTGGTGAAATAGCTAACTAACCTAAGAAAAACTAGCTGCACCCGTCAAAAAACCAAGATGTCCAGCAATGTTCTAGCAAACAATAATTCATCTATACTAGGATCCTCAAATTTACCATGGTAAATTCGATTAAGAGTGTCTAATACAGGAGAACAGACAATAGAATTCACCATGGTAAATTCGATTAAGAGTGTACAATACAGGAGAATGGACAATAGAACATACGCTCAAAAGCTCCTGACTTCACGTCAGTGCTTGAACCATTTTTTTTATTAGAAAAATTGTTGTCATCCATTTGGAATATGTTAGTGAACAAGTTTCAGGAAGTGGACTGGAATTTATTGTCCTTAATATAATTCTGCCAACGTTTCGAGGATTTGAATGTCCTCTTTTTCAAGCCTATAGAAACAATTAATTAGACAAACAATACAACGACGAAGACAATCACAACAGACTCATCTAATCCCTTTACCTTCAATTGTTTTCTTTAACGGAGACTATATATCATCATCAAAGTCAACAAAGGTACATCAAAAAGGCTCAACATCACAAAATAACTATTGTCACAAATAAAATGGTATAGAACATAAATACGAAATTATCCAGTGGCAAGTGACACATTTCTTTTTATATTCTGAAGAAAATAGTCAAACTTACCTTTGGAACAGGAGATATTTTCACTTCAGAAGCAGCGTCTCCTTCTATTGGGATATGTCTTATCAAATATTCCAGGGAAAGATACCCTTGTTTTTCTAGCTCATCAAAACTACCCTCCTTCTCTATTTTTCCCTAGAAAAGCAACAGTTTTCCCCCTATTTCACTGAAAATTCAGATACAGAAACACTTCTTAAATTTATATATAATCTTGTACTTTCATATATTCGCCATTCTGGCTTAAAGAGCAGGAAAGTCTATGGTCCATCAAAGAAAAACTAGTTTCCACAGAAAATATTAGTGAATAATTTTAAAAATCGATAGTTATGAACACAGAAAAAGAGAATCATCGAATGCAATACCCCAAATCATTGTCAATCAGACCTATTCTGTTTACGCATAGCAATATTGCTAAGAAAAAAATATTGCTTCCACAGCAAGATTCGAAATATTGCCATTCTGATCATCAGTTTTGAGCAATATGATCTTCTATTGCTATCCACTTTGCTATCTCCGCATCCTCATAGTAGTACTTGCTAAGAGTATAACAAGATTTGGAATATGGCAAAGAACCATTTTTTTCTTCCAAGAATTCGAAAATATTGAAACTAGGTAGGTCCTTTAATGAATATAGGTACATATAATCGTTTATATTTGTTAAAGATACTATAAAATAATTAATTTTAAGGAAATGTCTGAGTCTTAGTTCTGACACCTATACAATCCCTTCTATTTGTACACGGAAAAGTTCACAAACTATTCAGCCTTGATAATAAGATTGATTCTTTCGATTTAATTCAAGAGATGAGGGAATTTTATTCATTTATTTATTTCTTCATGAGCAAACTAGGAGAGATACTGCTTCTTTTAAGTTAGAGATATACATTCGAAGACTAACTGACTGGATGAAAAAAATTAAATTAACTATTAATTCAGAGAAAACTAGGAGAGATACTGTTTCATTTCACTTAGAAGTGTGCATTCGAAGTCTGACTGACAGCAGGAAAAATTTTAAATTTAATATTTGTTTAGGTGTTTGCAAGTCTTCTTTTCGGTCGTGGTAGCGGTTATCAATATTTGGTGTGTTTCCTGAAAATTGATCAAAAACTCCATCTCGTTAGTATCATAAGTAATTAGTTCTCGCTATTTGCTTAGGAATTACGAATAACCACCGAAAAACGGACGAAATGTTTATCAATTAAGGTTAAATTATTCTTCTATTTCACATAAATGTCATGAAATACAGTGTTGTCAGCTCTAAAATCAATGAATTTTGACCTACGTGATAGCAATATTGCTTGGAGAAAATTGAACACCAATATTGCTATAACAGTCCAAACAGAATACTCAATACCGTAGCCATATTGTTAAAAATGAGGAGGATATCAATATGACTTGAATAGCAATGTTTATAGCAATACGCAAGCAGAATGTCTGAATGCCATCAAAATCATAGTACCTAATTACGTACTCACCGAGTTAAGAATTATAATACGATCACACTTTCTGAGATGGTTTACGTTATGCGTAACCAGTACCCTACATTTGTTCTTCAAGAAACTCATCAAACATTCCTCCATCAATAAGTTGGCAACACTAGCGTCCACAGAAGAAAGCGGATCATCGAACAAATAAATATCCACATCTCGATATATGGCGCGTGCCATGTTGATCCTAGACTTTTGCCCACCACTCAGGCACAAACCTAATTCTCCCACAGGTGTCTTGTCACGTTCAGGTAACTGTTCTAGATCGGATCTCAACCCACACACCCTGATAACTTCTGCATATCGTGTCTCCTCCAGAGGTTCGTCGAAGAGGATGTTTTGTCTGATGGTGCCGGGAAAAAAACAGGAATCTTGAGAAGCGTAAGACATCGATCCGTTCGTGGAGATTGATCCTGAGTTCATAGTTTCACCTGAAATATACCCATTTGTAAAAATTTTATATTAATGAAAAATGGCGATACCGTTGTTAATAAATCAACAAGTCCAGAGCGTTCCTGCCAATAGGGTCTTCATAATGGTTTCGTATAATTAATATACTTATGCATATATTTCACAAGTCAAATAAACCCCAGGGGATTTCATTGCTCTGTCGAGAAGCAAGAGCAGAAGCGTTTCTGGCTTCTTGGCCGTCATCAGTACTCTGTAGTTTTCCAACAAATTCAACTAAACTGAACCGTGTTAAGCCTATCACAGCCGGCTTAAGCGGTTATACATAAACGCCCACGCCACCTATGAGACAAAACAAGGAATTCAACCTTTCCCCACCAGTGAAAATTTAAAGCGTGAAGACATATGCCAGCATTCGCTCGATTGCAATCGAGAAACGAGTCCCGCAGAGCTCAGACAGTATTTTTGTTGGGAAGCTACAGAGTACTGATGAAGGCCAATAAGCCAGAAACGCGTCTGCTTTTGCTTCTCGGCAAATCAATGAAATCCCCTTGGGTTTATTTGGCTTGTGAAATATATGCATAAGTATATTAATTATACGAAGCCATTATGCAGACCCTATTGGCAGAAACGCTCTGGACTTGTTCATTTGAAAATTTCATGATAGAGAACTGTATCTCATAAGTTATGATTGCGAATGAGTTAGAAACTTGAAATTATGAGGTAGGTTCGGAATCTAAATGCGCCTGTTGAGTTCATCCATGAGCAAAATCCGCCAAGTGGTTTCAGAAGTTTCTAGCGTTACTGAAATTTTAGAAAAAATGTGGAAAAGCCCTGTGGACAGGAGCTTTGTTGCTCTTGTTCAAACTTTGACAAATCATATCTCCGAAAACGTAGGTCTATGACTCACATCATGTTGGATTTACATACATCAGCAAATTATAATTAAAGTATTCTATGAAATCATACAATTAAGAATAATTATTGAAATTTTGGAAAAATCATATCTCCGAAAGTATTAGCTCGTTAGAGTTGAGAATGATATCAATAGATTATTTTGATGAAGCTACATCTTAAACAAAATTGAATTTAAAATTTGTAATGTAAAAAAAATATTATTTTTGTCGTTACTGCGAAACCACCCAGTCGATTTTACCCAATAACGAGCTTAACCGAGATATTTATCTCCCAAACCTCAACCATCTAGCTCATTCTGTTCGAGAGTTATCGTGTCTACGGCCAGCTGGAGAAAATCGATTCTGACCACAGATTCTTGATCAGTGAGTCAAACCATTTTCATCAAAAAATTCGGAAATTACAGACATTTATGCAAATTTATAAGCACTCAGTTCCGAGAAACAAGAGCGCCAAAAAGAACTCTATAAGGGTGACATCTCGGAAAGGGATGGGCTGAAGAAATTTTGTTATATGCAAGACCCATCTTAATTTTATACGGGCAATCACCTCCCGAATTTTGTCGCATGAATTTAGAAACACCCTGAATATTGAATTTTAAATTAATATGAATTCATGAAACATCAAACATACCGAGAATTGCCAGAAGAAGTGTTGACTTTCCACTTCCAACTGCGCCGGTTACGCCATACAACATCCCATCCTCGAATTTAATGTTTATATCTTGTAAAACACAATTTCTTCCTTGTTTCTTCAATAACGATTCCTCGTCCAAAAATGAATTTGATTTGTCAGAACCTTTCGAATGTATTGACCATATGGCAGTGAAATCTTCGAGTACTATTCTGCCCTTTTCGACTTTCTCCTCCTTTTCTGGAGATTCTCCAATTTCCTCTTGCAGAAGGAAATCGTTTACTCGTTTGAGCACTTGATGGAGTTCTGTGGCTTTGGTTACAGATAGAGGGAACATCAGTGTTATCGCGAAATTGAACGAATGATAATACATGATCAGTTTGAACACCTGAAATAAGTCGAGTTGAAATAAACGTCATAGATTCACAATGAATCAAATCAAGAATAATATACGGGTATTCTATATAATTTGAGTTCACTTTGGACTCATTATGAACACTACAAAAGTAACTAGAATTTTGTCCTCTAGATATGTCGCCTGACATATGTTTCAGAATCCATGTTTCCATCTTCAAAGACGAAGAGTTACCAAAGCATTCAATCAATTTCTACACCCATGTATAAGCTGATTAGTGAGAAAAATGACTTGTTACTAGGGGTTAGATCATTATTAAGTAAAATATGTTTTCTCTATTTCAGTATCGTATAATGAGTTCATTCCAGCACTAAAAACAGTGCTGGAATGAAAGTGAACTTAATAAAGGGTTTTCTAATAAGAGGTGTTATTTTGAATAGCCCGCTATTTCGGTAGATGTCACTTTTGAAGCTGTCATTTTTTGACATTTGACAAGTAGAAACTACGCCATTAATAAAAATTGGTTCAAGCACTGACGTGAAGTCAGAAGCTTTTGCGCGTATGTTCTATTGTCCATTCTCCTGTATTGGACACTCTTCTTAATCGAATTTACCATGATGAATTCTATTGTCTATTCTCCTGTATTGGACACTCTTCTCAATCGAATTTACCATGATGATTTTTATTGTCTATTCTCCTGTATTGGAGACTCTTCTTAATCGAATTTACCAAGATGAATTCTATTGTCCATTCTGGACAATAGAATTCATCTTGGTAAATTCGATTAAGAAGAGTCTCCAATACAGGAGAATGGACAATAGAATTCATCATGGTGAATTCGATTGAGAAGAGTGTCCAATACAGGAGAATAGACAATAGAATTCATCATGGTAAATTCGATTAAGAAGAGTGTCCAATACAGGAGAATGGACAATAGAACATACGCGCAAAAGCTTCTGACTTCACGTCAGTGCTTGAACCAATTTTTTTTTATTTATAATATCATTTAAATTAATATTGTAGGACGTTACTTTAAAAGTTCTAAGCTATACTGACTTACAGCTAAAATATTATAAAGAAAAGAAGCAATTGGATAGTCTAACTATCATTTTAATAAAATGATGCATTTTTATTGTTCAAATAAAGATATTTTGTTAACTTACAAGAATTTCTTCATTCAATGGTATTTCAAAGATCTAATTACAGTTTTAAATATAAAAAAGGCCTAAATCGTCAGTTTCGCTTTCGAAAATTTCCGACCCCGTCTCTCGAATTAATTCTGACGTTTCTCGGATTGACTTTTTGAATGGAAAATCGTCGGACTCAAAACCTCCGAAACTTGTTTCGAATTAGTATATTTAGGCTCAACCTAGAAGAACGAAATTTGGGAAAAACACAAATCGATTCGTCTTCTTCGACTCGACGGCAAAAGTCCGGGTCGAGCGATCGTTTCTTCGGAGCCTTACGCTAAACCAAATCGGTACTACTGAACTCGCACAAGAATGCTCGAATCTCCAACAATATTTAACCGATCATATTAAAACTTGAAACTTGGCAGTAGAGTTAGGTTATGAAGGCTCTTGCAAAATTTCATGAATTTCAAACGAATAGTTACTGATATATAGAATTTTTTTTTTTTATTTTTAATGATTTATTAAAAATTTTCTACAAATGCTATCCTCACCAAATTTTGCAAACATTTTTGCGTTGCCATTCTACAACTAATAACAATGTTTGAATTCCATCGGTTCAGTATTTTTCGAGTTAATGAGGAACAAAAAACCACCAAATTTCAGAAAATTTCAGATTGCTATAACTCTATAACCGTTTGGCCGATTATGCTCATAAACAAACTGAAATGTCGCGTTCTGGTGCACATCCTAACCTGAAAATTTCAAGCTGCTATCTCATTCCGTTCGCAAGTTATCGTGACAACAAAAATATTTTTTAATAATTTTTTTAAAATTTTCTAGCCATTCGATTCGCACAAAATTTCACAAACGTGCTTAGGGTCATATTCTACAACTACCCACCAAGTTTCAATTTGATCGGATTCATATTGGTTGAAAACAAAATTATTACTCGGAAACCACTGGGCCGATTATGCCCATTAACGAACTTGTCCGTCGTATTGGGATGCGCCACCTACCCTGAAAATTTCAAGTCGCTAGCTCTTTTCGTTCTCAAGTTATCGTGGCAACGGCCGGCCGGACGGCCGGCCGGCCGGACGGCCGGCCGGACAGAATCAAATTTGACCTCGAATTCTTCATTGGGGAGTCGAACTTAATCGTTTGAGACCATTTTTTTCAAAAAATTCGAAAGTTACAGACATTTGGGCAAAACTATAACGCGATGTTCCCCAGAACATACGCGCAAAAATGGAACGATACACGCTTTAAGAACGCATTGAAAATGGTGAAAATTTGGCAGAGACGGTTCGTAAAACTCGAACATTTTTGGGTCGTCGTGAAGCACCTTGTCGGACCGCAATAAAGAAATTGGTGGAAAAATTCGAGCTGTTGAGACAAGTTAGTTATGTGAAGAATAAAATCCGTGCACGTCGCTCAAGAACAGCCGAGAATATTGCTGCTGTAGCCGAAAGTGTTGAAGAAAACCCAGGTTTGTCCATTCCTAGTAGTTCATTGGAATTAGGCATTCCACAAACGTCATTACACCGTATTTTGCATAAAGATTATGGTCTTAGGGCTTATAAAGTTCAGTTAACACAAGAACTCAAGCCGGCCGATCATCAACAACGTCGTGTCTTTGATGATTGGGTCGTTGAAATGCATGAAAATGATCCGGAATTCCATCGAAAAATCATCTTGAGTGATGAGGCCCATTTCCACCTCGGTGGCTTCGTCAACAAGCAAAATTGTCGCATCTGGGGCTCGGAAAACCCAAGAGTTATTGTTGAAAAGCCTCTCTATCCTCAACGTGTGACTGTTTGGTGCGGTTTATGGTCCGGCGGAGTCATTGGACCTTACTTTTTCGAAAATGAAGCTGGAGCTACAGTTACGGTGAATGGATTGCGCTATCGAGAGATGATTAATGATTGTTTATGGCCGGAATTGGATGGTATTGATCTGGACAACGTTTACTTTCAAAAAGACGGCGCTACGTGCCACACAAGCAACGAAACCATTGATCTTTTGAGGGAAAAGTTTCCGGACCGTGTTATCTGTCGAAGAGGTGATCACAATTGGCTACCGAGATCTTGGGATTTAACACCTTGCGACTTCTTCCTTTGGGCCCACGTGAAAGAGAAGGTCTACACCAATAGCCCAGCGTCGATTCAAGACCTCAAAGATGGAATTCGTGAGGCTATCGAGGACATAGGGCAGCTACTTTGCGATTTGGTTATGGAAAATTTCATTAAAAGGATATGGTCCTGTAAGCGTGGTCGTGGTGGTCATTTGCCTGATGTTATTTTCCACTATTAACGGCATAGCTTCTTCTTTATAATGAAATAAACATCCGATCATTTATATTGAAAAATGGCATTTTTCTTTGAATATCAAAATAACACCTCTTATCGGAAAAACCCTTTAGATGGGTATTTACTGATTTAGATACCGGCTATGAAGTATTGCAATCACATCCTTTGTTACCTCATAGAATATTTGCATAGTACAGAAAATTATCGAAAGATAATTATCTCTGTGACTTTTTAATGTTTATTTAAACAATAATTAATAAACATCTATCTATCTATAGCATATTCAAGTACCTTAGGTGCAGTAATTTCCTCACTCATAATCACCATGGTAAGAAGTGCCAAAAACACCGCCGATATATTGACGAAAGCCTGCAAGGAATACAGTATTCCCTTCAAGTAGGTTACTTTTTTCACGATCTTCATTTCAACATCTCTAGAATTTTCCACGAGTCGGCAAAAAGGTTTTTCCCAGGCATACATTTTAATCGCTTTTATACTGGAAAGTATCTCATTCATCAGTTTGATCCTCACATCAGTTTTTTTTGCGATTTTGTTTCTATAGGATCCAATCCAACGAGCGAAGAAACCTGTTGAGAAGACAACAATATTAATGGTTCGCACATAGTTGGTTTCCTTGAATGAATATAATTTGAGCTTCTTGAAGTTGAATTCCCTGACTACTTTTTTCTCTCGAAAACATTTTTGTTTTCTTCAAATCAACAAGTACAAAGCGTTCTGCCAATAGGGACTCGAAATGGATTGTTATAATTTTTATACTTATGCACAGAGTTCACAAATCTAATTAACACCCAAGGGATTTCATTGATTTGACGAGAGCAAGAATAGGTGCGTTTCGGTCTTCATTTGTGTTCTGTAGCTCTCGATAAATTTAGTTAAACTGAGAAGTGAGCTCTTAACTTGTTTATTTATTAACAACGGTATCGGCCGTTTTTCTATATTATTTTTTTTCTTGATTTTCCAGACCCCAGACTTTATTTCATATTCATTACCTACTTCTTAATATTTCTTGCATTCACCGCATACCAATATTATTATAAGGTTTAAAGGTTACTCACTTTGAAAAATCATGTTAAGTATGAACCATAATACCCCCGCCAAAGCAGAAATACCAACATCATAGTAAAGCAGATTCAAAATACTGATGAGAAACAATGGTGATCCCCAGACATAATGGACGTAGTTTGAGGTCCTGTCCAATCGACTCAAATCGTTCGAGATCAAGTTCATTGCATTATTTTGACATGAAATTTTCATCCTCAGTATCTGAAAAGAAGAGAAGAATCACGAATTAAAATTATGTATTGAATAATTTCTAAAAATACTAAGAACATATTTCACATATACATATATAACTTTCAGTTGATCATCACAAACTATGATCTCGTGCTCTGTTCCGAAATGTAAAAATCTTCTGAGAATTTGGTGAGAGAAATCGATTTCGCAACAATCTTCTGAGATTTTCCTCACTTCGCTCACATTTCGGAATACACATTTAATTTAAATAAAATAAATGTCGGCATCAGAAAACTATGGCGGCTTTCATATGCTTATGGCTGCTCGTTAAGTGAAGCAACGGAGGCAGTACCTACTTGAAAAACATTTCAGCATAAATTCCATACAACCGTACAAACATTCGGCAAACCTCGTTAAAAAAAACAAATAATATACTTGAGCATGTCTCTATGAATCTATTCTACGATTGAGTGATTTCCCTTTTCAAGGCGGTGGTTAAAATGAGAGATATTTCCGGACTTCATTATGAACCAAATTTTGTCGTCTAGCATATGTTTTGGAAACGATGTTTCCATCTTCTGAGACGAAGCGTTAATAAAGCATGCTATTATTACTATACTCAACTGTGGACTGACCCTTAGTCATAAGCCGATTATTGAGAATAATGATTTCTTAATAGGGTTTAGGTCGTTATTGAGTAACACATCTTTTCTTTTATACATTTCGATACCTTGAAGGGTTCCTAGGTACAATTTATTGGAATATTTCAACAATTTGATGAAATCTTCGTAAACTGAGTGGCCAGTTGATAAAACATTATTTGCAACAGGGGATTTATCGATGTTGTTATTTCGTGTGTGTCCTATATGCTGGCTAGACCTAGTTAGAATATTTCCGGTTGTTTGCCCGACATAGCTCTTGTTGCAATCTAAACATTGAATTTCCTATATACCCGATTTTAACATGTCTTGGCTTTAAGCGAATGTATTTCGTAGTAGTTGTTTAATTTTTGTAGAAGTTTTGAAAGCCAGTTTAATATTAACCCTTTCAAAAATATTCTGAAGTTTGTTGGTAGTTGTCTGATGTTTCTTTCGGCAATATGGAAAATCATTCGTATTTATTTCTTGAAGTTTTCATTGAACATGAACTATAAATATGAGAATTGATAGATTTTGTAAAAATGTCAAAGCTGATTGAATTTGAGGTACATAACTTCAAGTTTTACGAATTCTTAGATTCAATCAGATTAATCTACCATTTCTGATATTCACATTTGGTCTAATTCAGCAGCTCCCTGGTCACATAAAACAGCCAGCTAAAATTATTTCTATAATATCCATAAATTCCAACAGTAGGTATACGGTGTTGTGTTACAAATCAGTCTAATATATTGATCATTCCATAAAGGAGCGTGGTAAAGCTCTTGACCCGACGTCAGTGGTTCTATATTTTTTTGGCGCTCTTGTTTCTCGGAACAGAGTTCTTATCAATATGCCCAAATGTCTGTAATTTTCGAATTTTTGGATGAAAATGGTCTTAAACGTTTTGATTCGATCCACTGATGAAGAATCCGTGGTCAAAATCAATTTTGTCTGGCTGTCAGTCCGGCCGTAACCACGATAACTCTCGAACGGAATGAGCTAAAGGAAATTTTCAGAGTAGGTTTAGGAGATAAATATCTCGGTTAAGTTCGATATTGGACAAAATCGGCCAATTTCTGTTAAGATGCAGTTTTATCATAAGAATCCATTGATGTCATTCTCGAGTCTAACAGACTGATACTTTCGGAGATATGATTTTTCGGAATTTCAATTATTATTCTCAATTCTATATGATTTCATAGAATACAATACATAGAATATAAATCCAACATGAGATGAGTCATAGAACTAGGTACGTTTTGAATTTAATTACGAAAATTCTTGACAATTGACGCACAGAAGCCAATTTGAAAAAGTAGGAAAGCCCTGTGGACAGGAGCTTTGACGCTTGTTCAAACTTTGACAAATCATAACTCCGAAAGTATTGGTTTCTGAGAGTTGGGAATTACATCAATGGATTCTTATTCAATTTATGATGCAGTTCTATCATAAGAATCCATTGATATCATTCCCAATTCTTAGAAACCAATACTTTCGGAGATATAATCTGTCGAAGTCTGAACAAGAGCGCCAAAGCTCTTGTCCACAGGGCTTTCCCACTTTTTTTAATATTATGTCCTCACCAGCTCGTAAGGCCATGAGCCTGGTATATGAAATGGTTGATTGATAGACCTTGGTAATTTAAATTAATTATTGTAGGTATATTATGGTATGAATACTTTTCTGTGTATACATGTGGCACATGATATCCTGATCTTCATCGCTGTAATACTGCTGGAAAATTTGTACTGGACGGAGACAATGGTACTCATCAGATTGAAAACAACCAGTAGAACAATATACCAATACGCTTCGGGCTTACTAATGGTACTTGAAGGACTAAAATAACTCAGTATATTTCCCAATAAGAGAGGTTGTATAATTCTAGGAACAAGAGACAGAACTAGTAGGCAGGAATCCAGAAGTATATCTAGCCAGAAGAGTCTGATTAGAGCTATGAAGATATTTGGCTCCTTCTCGCTTATTTTACATTCATCTGTGTGATGTGCCCATAACCTGAAAATGGAAAATGAAGATACAAATTTTACATATGGATAAGTACATGCTGATGAAGTTAATGGTCAAATTCCACCGAGCGGTTTCAGAGTTATAGCCATCTGAAATTTTATTTCCCAATAACACGAAAAATACTGATCTGATCGAATTAAAGCTCAGTCGACACAATTTTGAAATGTTTCTTATGGACTTATTTTTTTCAAGGGGGAGCAGTGATCCCTCGAAAGACTATGATTGTGCCATTCACTAGAGAGGAAATATTAATATAGATTCCACCACTATGAATGGAATTAACATCCCATTTGCGGATGAGGCTAGATATCTGGGTGTTATTCTGGATAGAAAGCTGAACTGAAATTCACACCTGGAAAGGGTGATCCACATGGATAGGCTCTCTCTCTGGGCTTGCCAGTGGACTTTTGGAAATAGGTGGGGACTGGCTCCAAAACAGCCCCATTAGTTGTACGTGATGAAGGTGAGACCACAAATCACTTACGGCAGCATTGCTTGGTGGCGGTGTACTGTAAAGGAGCAGTCTCCGCTCAAGCTTGCAAAAATTCAGTGATTGCGTGCTTGAAGGTGACAGGGGCTTTTCGCTCCGGCCCCACCGCAGCCATGGAACGTCTACTGGACCTCACCCTTCTTCACCCGGTGATCAGGAGCGTGGCCCGGATGGTGACATACAGACTTCTGCGTATGGCTCACAATGGGCCAGATGCGATTGGCTACGTGCCTGGTTCTCTGCAGGCTGAATTGGAGGCCAACGAGATAATGGGCATGCGATCGGAAGTATCTAAAACCAGAACCTACACAAAGTGGCCCTACCGAGTCGTCTTTCCCAGCATAGACGACTGGACCGTCTCTGAGACCCCACTGCTTGAGGGTCCCTGCTGGTTCACAGATGGCTCCGCTACCACCTAAGGGGTGGGAGTGGGAGTGGGAGTTGGCGGTTGCAAAATTGCTAGGCGTAAATCCATCAACCTGGGTGGTTTTTTGACTGTCTCTCAAGCAGAAGTTCTCACCATTGATCACTGTGCGAAGCTCATACATGAGAAAGATTGGGTTCACGGATCAATTAAGATCCTATCGATAGCCTTGAAGGCCTTGACTTCATACAACTCCAAATCCCTGCTTGTGTAGTATTGCCGGACCACACTCGCTGAAATTGGAGAGCCCTGCAGGCTGCAGTTTTTGTGGGTCCCGGGCCACTCGGGCATAAAGGGTAATGAGGTGGTGGACCCATTGGCGGCATGGGGGTTCCATGGGTCTCATTGGACCGGCCTAGGGTATCACTCTCAGGTCAGCGGCGAAGGAAAACAACAGATGATTGGACCAAAAGGGCGAATAAATCTGGAGCATCCTATCTGGACACATACATGCTCACTCAAAAATTACTGACCAATCAGCTGAAAGAGATAGACAATGGCTCAAATTCTCAAGGGAAGACTTGAAAATCCTTACAGCTTTATACACGGGCCACTGTGGCCTCAGAAAATACCTCAATACGCCGATTGGTCACAGTGAAGGGGCGGGTTTCGTCTGTCCGGCACAATTCATATAATAATATGGACTTATTTTAAAAATTTTAGGACCCATATAGTTAGGTTTGATTGAAAGTTAAACGATATTTTATCCAGATATAATATAGGTTACCCAAGATTCTAGGATTTGCTGAAATCGGAAATATTCTATTAAATATGGAACAATAAACAATGAAAAAGCGTAAGTAATTTATAATCTTAGAATTTTCCGATTTATCACAATTTTTTACCGATACACAACGAAAAATAATTTTGAACATACAAATGTTAATTTCAAATGAGGTCCGAAAAATGTTATTTAGATGCATTTATATCAATATTTAAAACCATTCGTTGATCAAACAGAATCTAATATGTTACCAGATATTTCCAAATCAGAGGTGCTGAAATTTTCGTTCTCTACTGAAAGAAGGTTTTATTTGTAGAATTGATTTTAAATCAATATCTATATTTTCAGAATTCAATATATGGAATACGATAACTGACAGTTGAATTCCTAGGACACTTCTGTGTCCTAAGCTGAATTGAATATTAACCTGCACCATTCGTAGAATATTCACGATTGCATAGAATTTTCTCGTTATTTTTTGACTTATATCGCAGTCCAGATATCACTGAAATTTTGCAAGAGGCGTCAAAACCTTTTACAGCCAAAATCTAGATTTTAATTCGATCGGATCTTAATTGTTGGTAATATTGGGAAAATAATATTTTTTTTTTCCTGAAAGCCAAGCATTCCATGGGCGAGTTCAGTACCTGGATGGGGGATAGCTCTAGCAATGAATTTAAACACGC
Organism: Halyzia sedecimguttata; assembly: GCA_937662695.2. Classification (NCBI taxonomy): domain Eukaryota; kingdom Metazoa; phylum Arthropoda; class Insecta; order Coleoptera; family Coccinellidae; genus Halyzia; species Halyzia sedecimguttata. Next base: position 84,356,537 of record OW569415.2, on the reverse strand, counting down.
GCGCCAAAGCAGACGGACCTCAGGTCAGTGCACTTCACCAATTTTGTATTCACGTTATCATTTGGCATTTTGACAAGGAACAGCGCTCTGTTACCAGTGCTTAAAAACGACCTTCCATTTGTTATCGCTAGCAATAAACATTTTCCCGAATAAACAATAATTCACTTTACCTTTCAAGCTTTTCTCCTAATACTTCACTGCGATGAGAATCCAGTGGTTTATATAAATTCGAAAGATTCCAAAATTGTCCTTTTCTGAAGGTCTCTAAGGTATACCTGTGAAAATTGAATTCTTGACAGCACATAGAAGATTCTAAATTGTTATTAATAGCTTCTTTATTCTCTGATTCCACGGTTAAAAAAATATTGGCAATACATTTTTAGGAGGAGATGACTTCAGACCATAGACATAGAATAACATGGACTGGCCCTCACGTAACTTTATCACACAGTTCGTTGCGGAATACATTAGAGAGAGAGATGTTATGAAGGATAGAATACTTAAAAGCACATAATGGTATAAAAATAATGATGTTTTTTTTATAAGTATCAGAATATTCAGAAACGAGTGTCAGATTTAAATGAAAATGTTTTGCCTTTAAATATTCTGTCTACAAATCACCAAAACACATACACAATACACGAAACCAAACAATACAGTAACAAGAAAGGTCAGAAAATAAAGGAAACCAATGTTTTGTATTCTGTGGTTTTGCCAAACGCTAAATTATAAGAAAATATTCATATACCGTGGTTTGCCTTTAACTATTCTGTCTTTTTTTCAATGCTGATTTCAATGGTCTCTTTCTCACAACCAGTCCATGTTATTTTATGTCTATGCTTCAGACTAATGACACTTATCGAAAAAGTTGACTGAAGGGATTATTCAAGATATATTTCGTTGCGAGGTGCATTAATATTTCTAACATGTGTGAACCCAAAATGATTTCGACAATAAGGCATCGAAGAAGTATGATTATTTCTATAATAACTATTGGAATTATTGAGTTAAAACAACAAAGTTCTGAAAAATTTTGTAAAATGCACTTTAAATTCTGTCACAAAGAAATTCGAACAGGTAAAAACTTACGTGAAAAATAATACTGAAAGAAAACTTGCGCTATTTCGGGGATGTGGATTGTCATTATCGCTATGTTTCTTCATATCGACACAAGAACATCATCACTGTTTATTCACCACTTTAAACTGTTAGATCTTGTTAGATTCGATCTTATGCTAGACAAGAGAGACAGGACGTCAACATCAATTCATTTACGAACATTAAATATATACACATTATAACAATGACTACGCTCGCTCTTATCAGTCTATGGAATAAGATAAACTATTCAGTTACTTTTTCCGAGTTTATTAACTGATAATTGAGTTTTTAAGGATTCAAATCTGTAAATATAATATTAACAATCACCATTATTCGACAATCATTTATGCAAATTAAATATCATCATTGCATCAATGCAACAGAATAATTATTCGCCATAGTTTCAGTCAACGTATAGTAATTACAGGTTATTTCTGCTATGGCGAGCTTGTTCAAATTCATATCCGGAGCGGTCACCCATCCAGGTATTAAACTCACCCAATTCGGAAAATATTCTTTCCGATTCATTAGAATACTTCAAATATACCATTTTTTACGCATTTTGAGTCAGTAATGCGTTTAAATATCTATTTAAAATAAATTTTATAAATTAAAAAATCTACTTTAGCATCTCTAATTTGAAAATCTCTGTTTCAATTCATCAAAATACGTCCAATTAAATATCGACATAATTGCATCTAAATAACCGTTTTCCAACCTCCCCTGAAACTGAAATTTGATAATTTTCGTATTGATTTTTGCATTGTCAATCGGGAAAAAATTGTAAATTTGAAATTGAAATATTTACGTTTTTCTAGTTCATTTATTACTAGATACTACTTCAGTCCTTTAGTAACAATCTATGGTTTGTCTGTGGTATTCGCACTTCTCTATGAATACTTTATCATTACTGTCAAATAAAGCCCTTTCCAATTCGAATACCAATTCAACTGAATAATAATTTAGTTAATTAAGGTTCATTTTCAAAATAGTGAAAAGGTTGATACAACTAAATGTTATATTTTATCCGAAAAGAATGTAATGAGGGTCAAAGAGTTATTGTATTTGCAAAAGTGTCCTGAGAGAGTTCCATCCTTCCATCATATACAGGGTGAATCTGAATAATTTACCATGGTAAATTCGAATTAAGAGTGTCCAATACAGGAGAATGGACAACATAATTTACCATGGTAAATTCGATTCAGGGTGTCTAATACAGAAGAATGGACAATAGAACATACGCGCAAAGCTTCTGACTTCACGTCAGTGCTTGAACCATTTTTTTTTTCGTGATTTTTTTGAAATTTTCTAGGGGTACGGTTCTTAAAATTTTTTTTTGTCATTTTTTCCAAATTTTCTAGGGGTACGGTTCTTACAAAATTTTAAACACGTCTTTATGTTGATTTTCTACTACTAGTTACCAAGCTTCAATTCGATCGAATATTTATTTTTTGAGTTATCAAGGAAATAATATTCCAGGTGGGTATAACTCGGAAACCGTTAGACCGATTATGCCCAAAAACGAACTCAACTCTCCCATTCGGATACGCAACCTACCCTGAAAATTGCAAGTCCCTATCTCCTTTCGTTCGTAAGTTATCGAGGCAACGATCTACTGAACTCACACAAGGCTGCTCGAATCTCCAACAATATTTAACCGATCGTGTTAAAACTTGAAACTTGGTAGTAGAGTTAGGTTCTAAAGGCTCTTGCAAAATTTCAGCAATTTCAGACGAATAGTTACTGATACATAGAATTTTTTTTTCAATTTTAAATATTTTCTACTAATACTACCCTCACGAAATTTTGCAAGGATTTTCGCGTTGGCATTCTTCAACTAATAACCATGTTTGAATTCAATCGGTTTAGTATTTTTCGAGTTAATGAGGAACGAAAAACAACCAAATTTCAGATGGCTATAACTCTAAAACCGTTTGGCCGATTATGCTCATAAACAAACTTAAATGTCGCATTCAGATGCACAACCTAACCTGAAATCTTCAAGCCGCTATCTCCTTCCGTTCTCAGGTTATCGTGACAACAAAAATATTTTTTAATAATTTTTTTATAATTTTCTAGCGATACAATTCTCACAAAATATCACAAACGTGCTTAGTTTTATATTCTACAACTATTCACCAAGTTTCAATTCGATCGGATCTATATTGGTTGAAAACAAAATTATTACTCGGAAACCGTTGGGCCGATTATGCCCATTAACGAACTTGTCCGTCGTTTTGAGATGCGCCGCCTACCCTGAAAGTCGCTAGCTCATTCCGTTCTCAAGTTATCGTGGCAACGGCCGGACGGCCGGCCGGACAGAATCAAATTTGACCTCAAATTATTCATTGGGAAGTCGAACCAAATCGTTTGAGACCATTTTCGTAAAAAAAATTCGAAAGTTACAGACATTTGGGCAAAATGATAACTCGATGTTCCCCAGGACATACGCGCAAAAAGATTCACCATAGATCTGGCCAAAATCTAAAATTAATACTAAACAATTAAAACTAATATATCGTTGAATTAATTCCCACTAAGCAAGGGGTAACCCCCGTTTCCCTAACTTCCTTCTATGAATGAAGCTTTCACTGACGGAAATCCAAAGAATATGAACAGAACTTTCTCATGATTATCAAGAATAAATTATCCTTATCTGAAGCCGAGGTGGCGGAATAGACTAAAAGTTGTTTCAAATTAAGGTTTCCTCTAATTAAAGTGGAACCATAAACCCTTTATATTTGGGCGCGGATAATTTATTTCTGGGACTCCATGTAGCATAAATTTTGACTGCAGATAATTAAAACTGTTAAAAGTTAATTGCGAAAAGATTTATTCCTTTTCTCCATTCTTGCGGAAATTAAAAGTAGCAGATATGGTCATGAGATAAGTACATGGTGGGGAGATTTAGTGTTTCTTGTGCTGAATTCCGTAAGAAAATTGTAATTTTTCAATTAACGAGTTCATGTGAAATCAAGATTGATTCAGGAAGCTTTTTATTTCTGCAGAAATCCTTAGAGAAATATGGCTATTCTGGTTGTCAGGTCAGTCCAAAAGTAAGATTTCACAACAATCTGAATTCGTGAAATGATCATCGTTGAAAAAATTTCAGGACCGTAATGAGAAATCTTGGTTTCCATAAAACGTGAAATAGCTATACCAACTCAGTTTATTGTTTACAGAATATTCAAATGCAGATATCGAAAGAACAGAGAAACTTATTTCAATGAAATCGTCTGATCATATAACACAAATATGGAAATCAGTTGCAGAACTCGAAAATTTTTGAGAAATTTCGTGACGATCGTGTCAATAGACAATTTTTAAAAAATAATTGAAAATCATTGATAGAAATTATATATATCAGAAACTATTCGTCCGATATCGCTGAAATTTATATAGAGCCTTCAAAACCTAACTTTACAAAGATGTTTCAAATTTGAACACGATCGGATCCGAGCAGGCTTGGGTGAAATCATTAGCTGGATGGGTGACCGTTGCCACTTCTACTTTCGAACGGAAATAGACAGCGACTTGTCATTTTCAAGGTAGGTTACGCATCCGAGTAGGACAGTTAAATTCGTTTGTTGGGCATAATCGGTCCAATGGTTTCGGAGTTATAGCCACTGGAATAGTATTTTCTCAAACTCAAAAAATACAGATCCGATGAAATTGAAACTTGGTAACTAGTTGTGGAATGCCGACATATAGATGTGTGTAAAATTTTGTGAAGATCGTATCACTAAAAAATATTAAAAAATTATATTGTTGTATCTAACGATAACTTAAGAATGAAAAGAGATAGCGACTTGCAAATTTCAGGGGTAGGTCGCGCATCCGAATGCGACATTTGAGTTCGTTAATAGCTAAATCGGCCAGAGGATTTTGGACTTATGAATATCTTAATTTTGTTGTTATTTCCTCTATAACTAAAAATATACAAATCCGATCCAATTAAAACTCGGTAACTATTTGTACAATGCTGATGGATAAATTTTCTCGAAATTTCGTGAATATCGTATCCTGAAATTACTTGAGATGTAAGTTTTTTTGTATATTATTTGATATTCAAAGAATTTCAAATCCGTAAGAATACATATGTCGAAATTCTGTGAACATAGACGATTCTCTCATTACTCAACTCTGTCATTAAAATGTTACGAAATGTATTCATATATATTATAAAAGCTGAGAAAACGGTCTATATCGATGGTAAATTCGTTTTTTGGCGCTCTATTTCCTCGGAACTGAGTGCTTATCAATTTGCCCAAATGTCTATAATTTTCGAATTTTTTGCTGAAAATGCTCTCAAACGATTTGGTTCGACTCACTGATCAAGAATCCGAAGTCGTAGGCACGATAACTCTCGAACGAAAGGAGGAGGAGGATTGAAATTTGCAAGGTGGGTTTGGAGCGTAAATATCACGGGCGAGTTCGTTAATGGGCGAAATCCATCAAGCGGTTTCGGAGTTATGGCCGATTTTAGTAAAACACATTTTTTATGAATATTTCTGAAACCGATCACTCGATCTATCTGAAATTTAGCATCAAATTGTAGAATCATGACCTTTATACGCATGTGGAGTTTTGTATTGACCAGGTTACCGCAAAGTGTCAAAAAAAAATTTCAAAATTAAGAAAAAAAATTTCTACAATAACTCTCGAACGGAATGAGCTAGGCAGTTAAAATTTTCAAAGTAGGTTAGGAAGATGAATATCTCGGTTAAGTTCGTTATTGGGCAAAATAGGCCAGATGGTTTCGGAGTAACGAAAAAAAACATTTTTTTTAACCAACAAATTTCAAATTCAATTGTTATCAAAGATGCAGTTTCACCATTAAAATCCATCGATATAATTTTCAACTCCAACAAGCTACTACTTTCGGAGATATGATTTTTCTAAATTTCAATAATGAATCGTACTTCTATGTTTTCACAGAATGCTATAATTATTCTATCTGAGCTTTATCATATGATCTGTGTTCATACTCGTACATTTCATCCTGTTCTATAAGAGAGAGTCAAATCCATTTCAGCTATTTTAGTTTGATTTCTTCCATGGTGCAGTTCTCATTCTCAGATTGCTCATTTAATCTTGATAAATAAACTATTATTTGAATTGAATTTCCTTTATGATGCAGTTCTATCATAAGAATACATTGATATAATTCCCAACTCTGAGAAACCAATACTTTCGGAGATATAATTTGTCTGTTTGAACTAGAGCGCCAGAATGCTCCTGTCCACAGGGCTTGAACCCATTTTTAGTAATAGCATTAATCGTTACTCATACTCAACCTCCCGTTGAAGTACTTCCATATTCTGACATCCTTTCTCACAAATCCAGAATTCAGAACCAGACTAGGACAATACAATAAGTCTCCAGAACTCATCACCTTCATGCATTTTTGGCAAAATATTCGAAAATTACAGAAATTTGGAAAAAAATGTTAGCACTCTGTTCCCTAGAACTTGCGCGCAAAAACATAATTTATTGACAATTAAAAAAAAATCAATTATATTTCTGTAAAATTATTTTTATTATTATTTTTGAATTATCGTTTGAGAGCATGTTCAACCAAAAAAAAAAGGTCTTAAATGTTTAGAATCGGAATCTATTTTCTCTATTTCAGTATAGTAATGAGTCCATTCCAGCACTAAAAACAGTGCTGGAATGAACTCATTCCCGCATTCTTTCTAGTTATATTTTTCGTTTTGTGGTAGTCAGCACTGACATTCGATCCTATCAAATTTCAACACACGTTAATTGTTAATATATATATATATATATATATATATATATATATATATATATATATATATATATATATATATATATAATATATAATATATAATCTGTTTATAGCGAAATAATTGTTGAGAGGAAAAGTTTTATCTTCAATAAAATAATAAGATAGGTACTAGAGATTTCTTTCTTCCTAATTTTGAATAATTCATGCTATTAGGAAACTGTTTTGAATCTGATATATATGCCCTACCTACGATTCAACTTCAAATTCCGTAATCTGTCAACTTTCGTAACAGTTAGACCAACTGCCAAGATACAATACAAAAGTCACTAGGATGTATAATCCGAATTTTTCATTAAATTTCGACAGTATTTTACAAAACTTGCCTGAAATAGAGAAAATATCGTCTAATACTCGTTGCAGAAGGCAATTCCAACACTCATGCATTCGTGTTTGAATAGGAGCCCATTTTGCAACTTGTTTTAGAATATACTATTTCCTAAAAATACTGGGTGAGCCCATTTTTGGAATACACTCTTTTTGAAATTTAACTAAAAAGAAATTGCGTTATTTAGAAAGAAAAATTAGATCAAAAACTAATCACAAAGATGGATGTTTTCCGGAAATCTTATAAATGAATAGGTTTGCTTAATAATTTTTTTCAACTACAATTTTCTGAATATTCATGTCAGGTTCTCCAAATCATCGTAATTTATTTAATATCGAATATAGTAATTCCATCAAATGGAAATCTATACATTTTTTCCAATAATACAATGAATTATATTTGATTATTCCAAACAAGTATATCATTGTACTGCACAAACAAAAATAGTAGGTACTAAGCCCCACGCAAACAACCGTCAAGGTAACAATATTAATCTAATTTCGGATACAGTTTGAATAGAACAATAGCTCTGGGATCACGGATCATACAAACGCAAATATATACGCAGGCACATAACTGGGGGCCACAGGAACACCTAAGATCCTAAGACAGCAACCTCTCGCAATTATCGAAGGAGTTCTCTGTTCAAGAAATCTGTTTTGCCGTAGACGGAGGGTCATATTATTCGACGTGAGAACTGGCCCAGGATTCAACCCCTGGATCATTTCGCATTCTCCTTGTTATCGCAAGCTGTTTTGATAGTATTGGGTGTTGCTAAGTGTATCTTAGGGTCTCGTGCTTTTGAATGCGTTTTCTTACGAAGAATGAGGATTGTGATACCAGAATCTAGGGAGTGGCCAGACAAGAGGTAAAATTTGCATCCACGTGCTCAAAAAATGGGACGATGGACCTTAAATCTGGAGATTCAAGTTCATCTTGAAGCCACCTGGTGGAGAAATCTAAAGTTTCAGGAGTAGGTTACAGAGGATGTTTTGCTTTGAGATCGTACAATAATTAACATTTATTTGTGAGAATTGAATACAAAAATTAGAACTTGTTTTTCTGCTTTCTCCATATACAGGGTGAGTCTTTGACCTCTGCATTAATTTTAACCAAAGATTCCTCCCATCAAATGAAACACTTTTTTCATTTACCATTTTTCCAGATTCGGCTCAGGTAAAAAGTTACAAGCGTTTAAAGATTTCACAATGTGCTAATACACTCCCGCATATAAATTAATATGACATTGTTGGCGGACGAGAATAAGGCATGGTAACGTGGTTTACAGCTTGATTCGGGATTCCAACGCTCAGGGACGGATCCATAAAAGTAGTGAAATTTCTGGAGTTTTCCATTTTAAAACATTCAATGAAGAATATCTCGAAAACGGTGCGTTTAAGGAGAAATGATGAAGAATAATATAATGTTCTAAAACGATGGAATATTCTTGAAATGACTCAAGAATAACTTTATATGCTTTCTTTAGGCTAATTTCGTTTAGTTTCATGAATCCACGAGTCCATAACTAGAAAACCAGTAGAAGTAGAAAATAACTAATATTTGGAAAATATGTATCATAGTTATAGGAAACTTTATGACAACATTCATTTTATTCGAAAAAAGGATGTCAAAGCTACAAAATAAAAACTGATTTTTTTTCAAAATTTCATCAACCTGTATCTTTTTACCTGAGCTGAATTTGGAAAAATGTTAAATGAAGAAAGTGTTTCATTTGATGAGAGCAATCTTTGTTTAAAATTAATGCAGTGGTCAAAGACTCACCCTGTATAATAATAAGTCCACGAGATAGGTTATTCACATCCGTGAACTATGGCTGACTAGTTACGGGACACCCTGTATACCATAATCTCTAGCAATATTCCACTTCTAAAGTCAAATAGCCATCAGAAGACATAGAAATCCTATTATAAATTTATAGTCAAAGTTAACAATTTCGAGCACACGTATAACGCAATTCAAAAGAATTCATCCCCAAGGTAAAAGTTTCCATCCACTTCGAACTCCGCTCAGTTATCTCAAGGGTGTATTCTTCCTTATCCTTCAGGATGTGGTTGTAAAGGATTTCGAAATTCCTGAAACGGGTATGAGAATAAATATTTTGTTTAATTAGTAAGTTTGTTAGTGAACTCATTAATTTGAGATTATTATTAGTCCAGATATCCATACCAGACAAACTTTCGTTATAGAGTTTCTTATTCTGGAGCAGCCCGATGTTTTATTCAGTTGAAACTTCTTCGGGAAACTTCGTATTGTATTTAATTGTTGTACCTTCAGCAAGGAAAGTTTTATGTCTGGATAAAAGATGATGGAATTCTTAGAAAAAAATTGCTTCAAGCCCTGTGGACAGGAGCTTTCTGGCGCTCTAGTTCAAACAGACAAATTATATCTCCGAAAGTATTGGTTTCTCTGAGTTGGGAATTAAATCAATGTATTCTTATGAAAGAACTGCATCATAAAGGAAATTAAATTCAAATAATAGTTTATTTATCAAGATTAAATGAGCAATCTGAGAATGAGAACTGCACCATGGAAGAAATCAAATTAAAATAGCTGAAATGAATTTGACTCTTTCTTATAAAACAGGATGAAATGTACGAGTATGAACACAGATCATATAATAAAGCTTAGATAGAATAATTATAGCATTCTTTGAAAACATAGAAGTACGTACGATTCATTATTGAAATTTAGAAAAATTATATCTCCGAAAGTATTAGCTTGTTGGAGTTGAAAATGATATCGATGGATTTTAATGGTGAAACTGCATCTTAAATAAAAATTACAGATATTTGGGCAAATTGATAAGCACTCTGTTCCGAGGAACTAGAGCGCCAAAAAGTGTAATTCCCTTTCCGGGATTTGAGCCCGCCTTCTCTCGTTCCGAAACCGAAAACCTGACTGACTAGACGAACCGGCCATCGGGCTCCTCGTACGATCTTGTCGATCTCCGGTATTAGAATAATACGTCGGTACTTACCTGGGATATATATTCTTAATTTTCACTTTTCGACATAAAATCGCCACATGGGGGTTTATTTGACGGTTTTTTACCCTTGTCTCTCTAAGTCGATTTTAACGTTTCTCGAACCAACTATTAGCAAGGAATTAGACAATGTCATGTCTCAGGAAAATAAGTTGACATTATGACAATTCATACATAGAATAATTATATAATTCTGTGAAAACGTTGAAATACGATTTATTATTGAAATTTTGAAAAATCATATCTCCAAAAGTATTAGCTTCTTAGAGTTAAAAATGATATCATTGGATTCTTATGGTAAAACTGCTTATTGAAAAAAAAATTAATTTGGAATTTGTTATGTAAAAAAAAATTTTTTTTTGTTACTCCGAAACCATCTATCCGATTTTGCTCACTAACGAACTTAGCCGAGATATTTATTTGCCAAACCTACTCTGAAAATTTCAACTCTCTAGCTCATTCCGTTCGAGAGTTATCATGCCTACGGCCGGCCGGCCGGACGGCCGGACCGGCCGGACAGAATTAATTTCGACCACGGATTCTTGATCAGTGAGTCGAACCAAATCGTTTAAGACCATTTTCATCGAAAAATTCAAAAATTACAGACATTTGGGCAAATTGATAAGCACTCAGTTCCGAGGAACTGGAGCGCCAAAAAGGATTCGATCGATTTGAAGTTTGGTAACTAGTTGTAGAATATCGACATAAAGACGTGTGTCAAATTTTGTGAGGACCGTACCACTAGAAAATTTTGAAAAAATTACGAAAAAAAAAATTGTTTCAAGCACTTCCGTGAAGTCAGTGTTGCGTCAATGTCAATGTTCTATTGTATAGAACATACGCACAAAAGCCTGACTTCACGTCAGTGCTTGAACCAATTTTGTATCTGTTACAGTAGAAGTAGAAAAAATTGGAAAAGCACTGGCGTGATGTAATTCCGCTTTGGTACGCTTGTTCAAATTCATAGCCAGACCTGCGACCCATAATACGAGTACGTATTAAATTTAACCAAGGCTGCTTAACTTCCAGAAAAATATAATAATATTTTCTCAATATTATCAAATCTATAGATCCGAGTGAGTTTAAATCTAGAACTTGGCTCTAAAATAAGGTGGATAGTTTACGAGATTTTTTTAATTTTTTAGTCATATGATATTCACGAAATTGCGTAAGTCTTCATACTGGTTATCTTCAACTAACGACCGAGTATTCGCTATAAAAGTAACTACACTCTTGTCCACTACAGTTTTTTTATCGTCTGACATATGTTTGGGAAACAAAGTTTGCATCTTCAAAGACGAAACGTTACTGTAACTGTTACAGTAACGCTTCGTCTTTGAAGATGAAAACCTTGTTTCTGAAACATATGTCAGACGACAAAAAACTGTAGTGGACAAGAGTGTAGTTACTTTTATAGTGTTCATAATAAGTCCACAGTGAACTCAAAATAGAATATAGACCGAGTATTCGATCAGATCACTATTTTTCGATTTATTCATCAGATTTAGATACGGATTCTGATCGCTATAAGTCCAAAACCACTCGGCTGATTTTGCCCAATATCCACCTCAGCTGAGATATTTATGCCCCTAGCTTACCCTACAGATTTATAAACTCTCTAGTTCATTTCGTTCGACAGTTATCGTGCCTACACCCGGACGAACAAACATTTAGGCAAAATAAAAGACATGTTCAGGGAAACAATCCAGCCAAAAAGATTTTTTTAAGGAATTGATCTGAAAGCACTTTTGTTTCACGAAATGAATATGACGAGTGCAATAGTGCATAGACATAGAATAACATGGACTGACCCTCACGTAACTTTATCATTATCACACAGTTCCTTGCGGAATACATTAGAGAGATATGTTATGAAGGATAGAATAAGTAAAGGCAAATAATGGTATAAAAACAATGGTGTTTTTATACCATGGGCAAATACACAAATTGGAAATTGGGCTATATTGAAAAATCCTGATTTTTTAAGAGAAATATTGATTATTTTGAATGAGTATCGAAAAAGCTGAATAGATTACAGTAAGGAAATTTATGACAAATATTTTCAGATTGTATCAGAATATTCAGAAACGAGTCTCGGATTTAAATGAAAATATTTTGCCTTTAACTATTCTGTCTACAAATGACCAAAACACATACACAATACACGAAACCAAACAATACAGTATACAAGAAAGGTCAAAGGATAAAGGAAACCAATGTTTTGTATTCTGTGATTTTGACGATCTCCTAATTATAAGAATATATTCTTATACCGTGGTTTGCCTTCAACTGTTCTGTCTTTTATCAGCATTGAAAAAAGACAATCAATGGACTCTTTCTCACAACCAGTCCATGTTATTTTATGTCTATGGACGAGTGTGAAATGCACAAAGACAGTACGCTCACGAATGTTACTTTGCCTCAAGGACCAAATAAGAGATAAAAGTATCTATGGAGGTCCAATAATAAATTTCCATGAGGAAAACATATCAATTTTCCACATCCCGAGGGGAACTCGCGAAAATTATAGAAACCCAATCGTAGTTCCCCAACTCGAGATATGAATCTATACCGGTTCAACTCAAAAACTGTTACATCGACATTACAAACAAGAGTTTAAGTTTCTCGTTCTTGGAGAGCGCCGATAAATCCTCGGAATGAAAGATAGAAAGGGGGAGACGAAGGAGGGAAGTCCGGGAGAGATACAGTGGGACTATTAGGGGAATAACAAGCTAATAATCGTTGAGAACAGTCGAAAACAAAAGTGTGATTACCCGCTTTGAAACTGCTAACTAAGGTAACTCGAATCGAATTCGAGATTTATGCCAAGGCAATTTTCCTAAGATAAAACCTCGGTTTCCTTCCTCAGTTTCCCTCGCATTTCCAGAAACCCCATTGTCTCTCAAACTGTATTATGTTTTCGTTTCGTTCCAAGAAAATGTTTGAATGATTCCGGTAATTTGCCAAACTGAACTTCGGATTTGAGACAATCAGATTGAGTTTTCTCCGTCTGAATTTTTTTATTTTTTAGCTCCGAAACGAATATCTCATTTAAGGCTCATTAATTCGATTGGTGGCTGATGTTCTTTCAATTTCTAGGGATAAACATTATTATTATTATTGTGATCACCTGTTTTGTAACTGATGTAAATAAATATTATTATATATGAGTCCATTCCAGCACAGAAAACAGTACTGGAATGAATTATTCTCGCATTGTTTCTAGTTTTATTTTTCGTTTTGTGGTAGTAAGCACTGACATTCGATCCTATCACATTTCAACACACGTCAATTGACAATACAATATAATCTGGATAGAAATAATTGTTGAGGAAAAGTTATATTTTCATTGAAAAATATGGTACTAGAGATTTCCTTCTTGCTAATTTTGAATCATTCATGCTATTAGGAAATTGTTTTAAATCTGATCTCCATGCCCTACGTACGTTTCAAATTCAAATTCCGTAATCTGTCAACTTTCGTAACAGTCACACCAACTACCAAGATACAATAAAAAAGTCACTAGGATGTATAATCCGAATTTTTCATTCAATTTCAACAGTATTTCACAAAACTTGTCTGAAATAGAGAAAATATCGTCTAATACTCGTTGCAGAAGGCAATTCCAACACTCATGCGTTCGAAAACTCGCTCCTTCTTCGCTCGTTTTCGAATTTCACATTCGTGTTTTAATAGGAGCCCATTCTGCAACTTGTTTTAGAATATACTATTATGGGAAGGTAAGAATTTTTCAATTCTTAAATACAAAGCAAATGAGATAATTTACTGATGTATATAAATCCAATAACACAGGAGCTAGACCTACCTTTCGAATGAATTTTTTTGCGCGTATGTTCTGGGGAACATCGCGTTATCATTTTGCCCAAATATCTGTAATTTTCAGATTTTTCGCCGAAAATGGTCTAAAACGATTGGGTTCGACTCCCTGGTCAAGAATTCGAGGTCAAATTTGATTGTGTCCGGCCGGCCGTTGACACGATAACTTGAGAACGGAAAGAGATAGCGACTTGAAATTTTCAGGGTAGGTGGTGCATCCCAATAGGACGGACAAGTTCGTTAATGGGCATAATCGGCCCAATGGTTTCCGAGTAATAATTTTGTCTACAACCAATAGTAATCCGATCAAATTGAAACTTGGTGAGTAGTTGTAGAATATAAACCTAAGCACGTAAGTCAAATTTTGTGAACATCGTATCGTTAGAAAATTTCAATAACCTAAGAACGGAAAGATATAGCGACTTGAAATTTTCAGGTAAGGTTGAGAATCTTAGTGCGTCATTTGAGTTCGTTTATAGGCATAATCGGCAAAACGGTTTTGGAGTTATACCCATCTGAAATTTGGTTGTTATTTCCTCAATAACTCGAAAAATTCAAAACCAAACCAATTCAAACATGCTTATTAGTTGTAGAATGGCAACGCGAAAGTTCTTGCAGAATTTTGTGAGGATCGTATAACTAGAAATTTTTTAAAAAATCATAGAAAATCATCATGAATCATCAGAAACAATTCGTCCGATATAGCTGAAACTTTGCGAGAGCCTTCAGAACCTAACTCTACTACCAAGTTTCAAGTTTGAACATGATCGGATCTATATTGTTGGAGATCCGAGCAGCTTTGTATGAGTTCAGTAGCTGGATCGGTGATCGTTGCCTCGACAACTCTCGAACGAAAGGAGATAGGGACTTGTAATTTTCAGGATAGGTTGCACATCTAAATGGAAGAGTTAAGTTCGCTGTTGGCCATAATAGGCCCAACGGTTTCAGAGTTATACCAATCTGGAATATTATTTCCTCGATAACTCAAAAAATATAGACTCGATCGAATTGAAGCTTGGCAACTAGTTGTAGAATATCGACATGAAGACGTGTGTAAAATTTTCTCAGAAAGCTTTTGCGCGTATGTTCTCTTGTCCATTCTCCTTTATTGGGAACGCACTCTTAATCGAATTTACCATGGTTAATTCGATTAAGAGTGTCCAATACAGGAGAACAGACAATAGAATTCACCATGGTAAATTCGATTAAGAGTGTCCAATAAAGGAGAAGGGACAATAGAACATACGCGAAAAGCTCCTGACTTCACTGAGAAAAAAAATGGTTCAAGCACTGACGTGAAGTCAAGAGCTTTTGCGCTTATGTTCTATTGTCCCTTCTCCTTTATTGTACACTCTTAATCCAATTTACTATGGCGAATTCTATTGTCTGTTCTCCTGTATTGGACACTCTTAATCGAATTTACCATGGTAAATTCGAAGTGTCCAATACAGGAGAACAGAAAATAGAATTCACCATGGTAAATTCGATTAAGAGTGTCCAATAAAGGAGAATTGACAAGAGAACATACGCGCAAAAGCTTCTGACTTCACGTCAGTGCTTGTTATGATGCAGTTCTATCATAAGAATACATTGATACCCTTCCCAACTCTTACGGTGGGTTTCACAAAGCTTTGACTGCTCGTAATTGCCAAAATAGTGTGATTCTATGTTAATTTCCAGTTCATTTTTTATGCAACCACCGAATTAAATCCACAATTAAGCTAATCGAAGTTTCGTGAAACCCACCATGAGAAACTAATACTTTCGAAGATATGATTTGTCAAAGTTTGAATAATTGCTCGCTAATATAGTTTGACTAGAGCGCCAAAGCCCCTGTCCATAGAGCTTTCCCACTTTTTGGCGCTCTTGTTCCTCGGAACAGATTGCTTATCAATTTGCTCAAATGTCTGTAATTCAATCGGTTTAGTATTTTTCGAGATAATGAGGACCAAAAAAACAACCAAATTACAGATGGCTATAACTCAGAAACCGTTAGGCCGATTATGCTTATAAACAAAATCAAATGTCGTGTTCAGATGCACATCCTAACCTGAAAACTTCAAGCCACTATCTCTTTCGGTTCTCAAGTTATCGTGACAACAAAAATCTTTTTTAATAATTTTTTAATAATTTTCTAGCCATACGATTTGCACAAAACGTGCTTAGGTTCATATTCTACAACTACTCATCAAGTTTCAACTCGATCAGATTTATATTAGTTGAAAACAAAATTATTACTCGGAAACCATTAGGCCGATTATGCGCATTAACGAACTTGTCCGTCGTATTGGGATGCATCACCCACCCTGAAAATTTCAAGTCGCTAGCTCTTTCCGCTAGCTCTTTCCTCTTCTTCTCAAGTTATCGTGGCAACGGTCGGACGGCCGGCCGGACAGAATCAAATTTGACCTCGAATTCTTCATTGGGGAGTCGAACCAAACCGTTTGAGACCATTTTCGTCAAAAGATTCGAAAGTTACAGACATTTGGGCAAAATGATAACGCGATGTTCCCCAGAACATACGCGCAAAAAGAAAAAAGTTTTCTTGAAAATTTCTACACGCGTATAAAGAAGATACAAAGACCTTGCCAAAAAAGTACCACAGGACCCACTTTCCCTATTCAAAAAATTTAGAGGGTTGATGGGGATGGCACAGGGTGCACCAAAAATCCGTCAAAGATGCATAAAAATTTGGTTTAAGTGAAACAAAAATTGACCTGTTTCAGGATTTTGTTGCCAATTATTTTTCTTCTGAGAAAATTAATTTGTTCCATAATTTTGATGCGCACTGTATAATAGAACAGATTTTCCAGATAAAAATGTAGGTATTCATAATGTAACATATGATAATGCAACTGGGATAGCAAAATATTTGTCATTTTGAAATAAAATATGTGAAAATTAAAATAACCGTGTATTACACTGCTCAACAATTGATAGGGATCACTTACTTTTTCTAAATTTATTTCTGAATTATTCGCTCCAAGGTTATAAATTTAGTCAGATATCAGAGTATTTTCAGTTGATAATATGGTTCACTTGAGGAAAGAATGAAAAAATGGAAAGTTGGAGAGAAAAAAAGACTTTATTAGGAACACTCAAAATTCTGTGTTTGAATAACATAAAAATTTTATGATGACACCACAAGAAGGCTGAAGTTTCGGTTAAGCTAGTACCTAGTTGGCCCCCCACGAGCTCGTCTCAAGCATTCTACCCTACGAGGCATACTTTCAATCAAACGATTTATAAAATTTTGGGGCCTATTCGTCCAAATATCCCGTAAAGCGTTAGAAAGGTCCTCCAGGTTATTGATCGGTTGTTCTAAGGTTGACAATTGTCTAGACATCTCAGACCAGACATGTTCGATGCAATTCATGTCTGGAGAGCGAGCTGGCCAGTCCATCCTATCAATAGCATGAGTTTCTAGCGCTTCATTAACCAGACGACTACGGTGTGGACGTGCATTATCGTCAATTAAAATGTTATTCTCGCCCAAGGCAGCCGCAAACGGAACAATTATGGGTTCAATAATCATATCGTGATATCTCTGGCTGGTCATTGTGGTGTTCTGCAGAACAACCAACTCTGTGCGTTGGTTCAAACAAATGCCTCCCCATACACATATAGAACCTCCGCCAAAAGCTGTTGTGAGTACCATAAACTGTTCTGCATACCTTCGACCTCTTTCCCTCCAAGCAAGAATACGTCCATCGGAGTTGACCAAACGAAATCTAGACTCATCCGTAAATAAACATCGGCTCCAATCTTCAACTGTCCAATTGCGGTGCTCCTCAGCCCATTGCCGTCGATGAACCTGGTGTTCCCTATTCAAACGGGGATGTTGTACCCTCCTACGTGCTCTCAAACCACGAACATGTAGTCGTCGTCTTACAGTCTGGTTCGAAATTAGAACTCCTGTTGCAACTCTCAGTGATCTATTGAGCCGCGACGCCGGGTAAGTGAGATTTCTCCTAGCATTGAGGACCAAAAGACGATCTTGGGCAGCTGTTGTACTGCGCTGCCGACCTCCCCCATGAACATAAGCTACTGAGTCGTTTTGGATGAACCTATTCCAAGCCCGACTCACGACACTTTGCGAAACATTCAACCGCCGGGACACTTCTCGCTGGGACAAACCTTCCTGTATCCACCGTATGATTTGGTCCAGTTGCACAGGAGCCAAATGTCTTCTCGGCATGACTGATAAGCTAATATTGTTCTCATTTCTTCAATTATTGTCACCTTATGTGTTTGAACGAGAGAAAAAAACAGATTTAATAACAAATACCACATTGCTTTTCACTCCACATATAACAGCCTACAGATAATAATCGATTTTGTGAACAAGAGCCGATGAAGTGAGGAAAAATTGGATATAATCAACTCAAAACATCTTAATTTTTCCTTAGAGAACATATAATGTACAGATATTCACGAGATGACTTGAAAAAAATACAAATGAAGAGAAGTTCATAAGTGATCCCTAGCAATTGTTGATCAGTGTATTTTGGTGTTTATCATTAAAATCATAATACAATGAACGAGTGCCTTTATGCTCCTGACGCCTTGTCAAACTCAATGCAATGTTCTTGTATTGAATAAACATCATAATATGAACTTCTTTAATAGAGTTTTCACACAGGAAATATTTCTTTAAGTGATATTATACTCTGATCATTCCACGAACACATTCACATCTAGAAAAGTAATGGCGATAGAATTTCCCAATTATACCACTAGTAGGATTCGGTTTCAGCCAGTAGTTCCGAGACAGTAAAAGAACATTAATTCTTATGCGATTGTAAGTCTTTCGGGTCTGAAGTTGCAAACTTGGAGTATAACGAGAGAAATAAAACCACCAGGGCTCTTTAATGTCTAGTGAACCTCCATGGTGATAGCAACGAAGTTACTAATTCGAAAGTTATAATTCTCCGACTTGTCGAGCAAGAAAGAATGGGAAGAATATACAGTGAGCGTCAGTTGTATGGAATAATGGATTTATTTTCTCCCCTTTGAGGAATAGCGAAAAATAATTGCATCGATTAAATTAATTCACTTTTTAAGGAACATTTTCCCATAATTCTTGTTCTTCTACCGTTTCCCGTTTCCAAGCAGTGACCTCATCGATGTTTTTTTTTAAATTAAATTGCAGGCCCCTATTTTTTTATTATTATTATTAAATTCATAAGAGCCAAGGCTAATACCTATAGGGGCTCAAAAAAATATATACATTTTAAATGTAAAGAGCTTAAACTTAAGTCACATTGTGAATAACTTAAAACACTTTGTGTATTGTAGAGAAACACATAATTGAAACAAGAGCAAAAAAAACATGAAATAAAATAAAATAACCAAAAAGAGACACTAAAAAGAAACACTACTCTGGAAACCGCCCACTCCATGAGTCCAAGGCATTTTTGAACGAATTAACACTAGGGGAGTTCACTATTCCCGTTGGGAGGGCATTCCAAACTTGAAAAATTCTATTCGACAGAAAGTGTTGGCGTGGAACAGTCTTGAAATTTTCCTTATGGAGTTTGTAATTGTGGCCTCTTAAGTTATTGTTGTTTAGCCTGAAAACGGTTGAAGTATCTATCCCGTACAACAGATTGTTCACAGCTCTGCATGCGATTATCAGGTCCCCTCTCTGACGCCGTTTTTCGAAAGTTCTCAAACCAAAAATCTTCAACCTACCAAAATAATCTGGACGAGATACGCCATAGGGTATAAGAGTAGCTCGTCGTTGGACGGACTCCAGCAATTCAGCGACTCCTCTTAAGTTGGGATACCATACAGGTCCCGCGAACTCCATGATTGGTCTGATGAAGGTAGAGTATATTTTACTGCACACCTGAGGATCACATCCGTAAAAGGCCCTGGAAATGAGGAAGTGACCTGTTTCGCCTTCGAAGTTATATGCTGAATGTGTTTACTCCAACTGAGATCTCGAGAAATGATCACTCCAAGGTCGTTATGCTCATCCGCTGTTCTTAAAGGTTGACCTGACAAATGATAAACATGCTGGAGGTTATTCTTACCAACATGGGGCACCACACATTTGTCGATGTTCAGTGGCAGCAACCAATCATTACACCACTCCGATATTGAATCTAAATCTGCCTGGATAGCAGCAGTGCTGGTGATGGGGTTGTTATAAATTTTCGTATCATCTGCGTACTGAGAGCAGGAAGACCCAATCGAAGATGGAAGATCAGCAGTGTAAAGCAGGAAAAGCAATGGTCCCAAAACAGATCCCTGTGGTACTCCTCCAGGAACAGGTGAATCAGATGATGTTCTATCCGAAACTCTGACATTAAATTCTCTTGAGGTCAGAAACGACCGTATCCACAAAAGCAGGTCACCCGCGATCCCAAAATGTTGAACCTTAGAAAGGAGTCTTCGATGATGAATCGAATGCCTTGGAAAAATCCAGATATATTATATCAACCGGGCGCACGTTCGGGGGAACATCGCTTTATCATATTGCCAAAATGTGAGTTCGTTAATAATCATAATCGGCCAAACAAAACTGGTGTTATATAACATTTTGTTATATGTCCAATTCAAACATGGTAATTATTTGCAGAATGCCGACGCGCAAATTTTGACGACATTCCGTGGGGATCACATTACTAGAAAATAAAAAACAAAATAATTGAAAATCTTTCAAGAAAATTCGAAATCTCAAGAACTATCTCTCTGATATCGCTGAAATTTCGCGGAAGGCCTCAAAACCTAACACTTCAGCCAAGTTCCAAAGTTGAACACGATCGGATCTATATTGTTGGAGATCTGAGCCCCTCAGTGGATCTGGGATGTGTCTCAGAGGACAGGCTTAGCGAATCTGAGATACCCTAGCTAAACCTGGCAGTAGTTATAAAATGCAAAACCGCACGGGGGCACTACTTAGTAGCATACGGGTGTGACAAACCCGCAGGCCTCGGTCACTCTCAACCGATGATGAACTACAATCTAAGGAACCTCGGAGAACAGCTGCTGCCTGGGGATCACCAGGCAGCAGGGGAATAAGCATTTGACACCTTGAAGAGATAGAAACATACAATTTCTTTGGGATGAAACAACGAGGTAAACTGGAGGCAACCCAAATCAAGGATGCCTTAACAGCTAGCTACAATAAGAAGACCTGAGATATATGGCGATCACAGCCGTCCGGGAAAAATAAAGTATCCGCTACGGACAGCTTGGCAGTTCCGATAATCACCTACTCATTCGTGATAGTTAACTGGACAGTGAATGAAATTCTCGAGCTAGACAGAACCACTCGTAAAGTGATGAACATGAATCGTAGCCTGCATCCCAACTGCTCGATTCAAAGAATATACCTTCCACGAACGCAGGGAGGCGGAGGTTTGCAAAGTTTGGAATACCAACATCATCAAGAAACGTTAGAAATGGCAATAAGGATTTTGAGAAGCGAAGACCTGCTTCTGAAAATGGTGCTCAGTATGAAATCAGGAACCAAGGAGCGTTCCTATTTAGGGCCAGTCCGAGAGCTTTGGAGAAGCTCAGTATAACCGGCGTATCCATCTATCATGAGCTAGCAGGAACACCTATCATGCCAACTGACCAAATGAGAGTTGGCAGAGAGATAAGACAGGCACAACTGACGACAGTACTCGAAGATCACATGAGTAAACACCTGCACTCTATATATTTCAGGAGTTTGAAAGAGCAGGACCTGTCGGAAGAACTATCCTTCGCCTTTTTGAAGTCAGCTGGGCTCAAGTCGGAAAGATAGGAATTTATTATGGCCAGTCAAGGTGGGGTGATAAATACCCGATGGTATAAAAAGAACATCATGAAAGTTGACACTCCAACAACTTGAAGAGCATTCCACAGTCAGCAGGAATCTATTATACACATTCTGTCTGCTTGCAGAGTCCATGCTCCATCAGGATATGTGGAAAGACACAATGTGGCACTTCAAATTCTCTACTTCCACCTGAGAGAGGTTTATGGTATAGACAACGAACCAGTGGTATATAATGTACCTCTGGACATTGAAGCAGTTGACAGAGCTCACATCTACTGGAAGTATGCTATTCCAACAACTCGGCAGATCCACGCCATAAAGCCTGATATACTCCTGCTGAACAAAGAACTCGGGGAATTATTTGTCGTCGAATTTTCCTCCCCCGCAGAAAATAATGTGGAGATGAAAGAAGAACAGAAGGTAGAAAAATACAAGGATCTAATTTTCGAGCTGGAGATTCTGTATCCAAGGCATAAGGTTAGGATGGTCGTACTAATCATAGGATGTCTAGGCGAAATAAGAGCAAACTACGTCACCGAATTGAAGATTATTCCGGCCAGCAAAAAATGCAGAAACCGGTGTTGCTTGGATCAATTCGAGTTAGCAGTTCCCATCAACTGTGAAGGCCGCTTGCAGATCATCTCTTTTGTTAAGGGACGCTGTGAGGGCAGGACGAAGAACTACTCCAAGGAAAGTGCGAGAGGTTTTTTAGTGAGTAACCAATCAACATCTGGAGTCTCACACTCCTGAGAGAAGCGGACCCTCTCAGGGCGGGCATATAAAAGGTTTTTCCTCTCGAGCGGAAAAAAAAAATAATAATTCTACAGTGACCCTACGAAGTTGTTGGAGTCGCTATACCTAATTCATACAGAAAGAATAAACCACCCTAAGAGAAGAATCCTATACCGGACCAGTACCAATGAACAAAATTAATGTTGTGGATTCAAATTAATCTCAAAGTTCTGTACCTCTTCCTCAAAGCACGGAATACTTTCCTCTGCCGAAAAAATTAGTATTGGCGCCGCAACGTCGCCGTTACAAAAGAACTGGAAAGTCTATCAGAAATCCGCAGCGAAATCGGCCAAATCACCAATTATATCGGAATTGTTAATTTATGCCGAACTTTAACGAGGAAAATTTTAATTATTATTCGACCGAGTCGACGAATTCGGCAAACTTTCGAAGCACTAGTTGGCAGACAGTTAAATGGCGTGTCCTTTCAGTCTTTAACATTGACATCCTCGCAAATTGAAGTTGGCGGAGTTAAGAGGATTGCGAGCAATCATACTGTTGAGTATACTCTTAATTAGTTTGGCGATTATGTTGAAAACAAGTCTAGGACCACTCCGTATAATTATGCATCAGTCATGCTGGCCAAGCTGGATTGCAGCGTCTAGAATTATCATAATTAAAAAATTATAATAGCACTGACGTGCGTCGTGGGTTTTAGGGTGCTGGTGGATCAATAGATTTAGCTGATTTGAAACACCCACTTATTGTACAACTGAAAATGTAGATCTAGTTTATAGTTTAATATTTTATAATACATAGTAATGCTCATATGTATTTCATTCCAAGCGAGAATTCACAGTAAATGGTAGCTTTCTGGGCTTTTACTATTCCAAACTCTGAAATAATTTTCTTTTTATTATTTTGAAATCGATCCTGCGTTAGAAACACTAAATAGTTATTAAAGGGTTTTCCAATAAGAGGTGTTATTTTGATATTCAAAGAAAAATGCCATTTTTCAATATAAATGAGCGGATTTTTATTTCATTATAAAGAAGAAGCTATGCCGTTAATAGTGGAAAATAACATCAGGCAAATGACCACCACGACCACGCTTACAGGACCATATCCTTTTAATGAAAATTTCCATAACCAAATCGCAAAGTGGCTGCCCTATGTCCTCGATAGCTTCACGAATTCCATCTTTGAGTTCTTTAATCGACGCTGGGCTATTGGCGTAGACCTTCTCTTTCACGTGGCCCCAAAGGAAGAAGTCGCAAGGTGTTAAATCACAAGATCTCGGTGGCCAATTGTGATCACCTCTTCAAGAGATAACACGCTCCGGAAACTTTTCCCGCAAAAGATCAATGGTTTCGTTGCTTTTGTGGCACGTAGCGCCGTCTTGTTGAAAGTGAACGTTGTTCAGATCAATACCATCCAATTCCGGCTATAAAAAATCATTAATCATCTCTCAATAGCGCAATCCATTCACCGTAACTGTTGCTCCAGCCTCATTTTCGAAAAAGTTAGGTCCAATGACTCCGCCGGACCATAAACCGCACCAAACAGTCACACGTTGAGGATAGAGAGGCTTTTCAACAATAACTCTTGAGTTTTCCGAGCCCCAGATGCGACAATTTTGCTTGTTGTCGAAGCCACCGTGGTGGAAATGGGCCTCATCACTGAAGATGATTTTTGGATGGAATTCCGGATCATTTTCATGCATTTCAACGACCCAATCAGCAAAGACACGACGTTGTTGATGATCGGCCGGCTTGAGTTCTTGTGTTAACTGAACTTTATAAGCCTTAAGACCCAAATCTTTATGCAAAATACGGTGTAATGACGTTTGTGGAATGCCTAATTCCAAAGAACGACGAGGAATGGATAAACCTGGGTTGATGATTGATGTCAGACTGAACTGATTCCAGATTGATCGTATAACCTCCGTCCTATAAAGAGAGTGGCGCCATTATAAAATATGTTCATGCTCTATCGCTAGCCAGGGGTACAAGTAATCCCTCTTAGGACAGAACAAATTGGTGATAAATAATGCAGAAATAATGATTTGAAATTTAGAATTAACTCAAATGAAAATTTGTATAAGATGTACAACCTGTTTATTGGAGATTGGGACACGTTTCGTCGACACAGCACCTTCTTCAGGCTAAATCCTAAATTCTTAACAATCAATGATCTCCTTATATGTCACAAACGATGACCTGGACATAGAGTTTACCTGTTCTTCTTCTCAAGGCCTGTTTAAAACTACATAGTTACACAATCTTACACTAGTATTTTGTAAAAAAAATTAATATGATATAATTGCATATTAACCAGACTAAATAATAAAAATGTTGAAGAAATAAAAATTCGCGAAAAGCACTTACGTGAAGTCAGGACCTTTTGCTCACATGTTTCAATGTCTATTCACGCCTCACATATCCTCACTAAATACTGCATGAGGTTGAGTATGAATAAAGGCAGCGTTAATAGGTGAAAGACTGAGTTTAATTTTTAAAATGGAATGATTCCAAAAATACAAAGCTGATCGAGCTGATATCCGATAATGAAATGTAAAATAGTGGCTTGAAGGTATGTGTAGATTTTCAGCGGAATCTGACAGATAGTTTCTGGAATATAAAATTTGTAAATAAAAATTTTTATTTTTATTTTCTAGTTTTCTACTAATACAATCCTCATGAAATTGCGCACAAATATGTGGGTGAGCATTATACAACTAATCACCAAGTTTCATTATGATCGGAACTGTAGTTTTTGAGTTATTGAGGAAATAACGACAAAATTCCAGATTGGTATAACTCCGAAACCGTTATGGCGAACTCAGCAGTCGCATTTGGATGAACAATCTACCCTGAAAATTGCAAGTCACTATCGCTTTTCGTACGTGAGTTATCGTGGCAACGGACGGATGGCCGGTCAGAATTGAATTTGACTTCAAATTTGTCATCAATTAGTCGAACAAAAAATTCGAATATCATAGACAGAACGTGCGCGCAACAATGATTCTTAACCAGATCAGCTAATCCATATTTCGTTCAGATTCTGGAGATAACTCAGTCGAATGGGACCTACGAATGTGATGCGGAAGGCCAAAATATCATAGTCGAAAATTTTCCAGTAGGGCACCCAAGGGACACATGCAAATTCCAGTGCTGGTAAATCAGATGTGAAAACTGCATGATTTGCACAGACGTGCCGAAAATATCGACGGGAAAAGAAACAGGATATATCCAAACAGAATATTAATATCCACGCGGGCGATACATTTGATTTCGCACGTATCGAAAGGCCATGAATATTTTTTGTTCATGAATAGAATAGGTGAATACAAGAATAGATATTTCTAGAGTGGCAGATTTCAAGAAATATTGAAGAAATGGTCTTATTCATATTCATTCTATGGACCTCAAAGTAGAATCAAATTTATGGTTTAGTTTGTATACTTAAGCGATCAACCGCTAGGTCATAATATGAACTTAATTTGGCAGGTCGGTCGTTGCTTCTATGTCATTATTGGAATTGTTCACGTCACGCTATTGTAGCAAAAAGTCTTTGCAAATTGTTTCGTGGTCGCTTTAAGTTCAGGTGCTTCTTTATGTGGAAGTGTGACATTATAAATACATTTATCATGTACCTTACTAAATGTGTTGTGGCTAGAAATATGCGGCACAGATATTCCGCCATAGAGTAGTTTCAACACACTTCATCTAGTCATAGACCAGAGTCAATCATTTTTGAAACGAAGAAAAATATTAGTAGGATGAAACCAAGATGCATAGAATAACATTCTATGCATCTATGATGAAACCATTGACATAGAATAACATGAACTTGTTGTGAGAAAGGGACCATTGATATCAGCAATGAAAAAGGACAGAACAATTAAAGGCAAAACTTTGACACATATGGCGATTTCCATTGACACGCTCGGATCACTCGGAGCTGTCACACTGACATATTTGACAGATATTTTCGGTTCAATTGGACAGATGCATGACAGATGAGATCGATTTCGAGTGCTCCGAGCGTGGAAATCGCCAATAGTAAGAAGTGCCGCAATATGCCTTGAACTATTTAGTGCGGATTTTATTTGATTCAGGGTTCAAAATTGATGTTTTTTTCTGATGAATTGCTTAAACTAATGATGATTAGTAAAATTCATGAATGTATAATGAGATTTGTTTGATTGATAGAATTTTTCTTTTCTTCTTTCTTCAAACATAATGTGAATATAAATCTTCGTTACTGTCTGTATAAAAATACTTATATTGCCCTTGTAACTGCACTAAATCGAATATAAATTTAATTTTATCACTAAAATAATTCAGTCCTGAACTTATGGAAAACTTTGGAACAGAAATAAAAAAACTTTTTCATTCAACTAAGACAGGATGAAATTCTCTTGTTTTTGAATATTCTGCTAATTAAAATATGAAAATATGCCACATAAAATTCCTCACTGTGATTGATTTAGCTTTTTCGATAATCATCTTATTCAAATAGTCAATATTTTCCAACGTATCACAATATCCATCAATTCGTATATTTCTTTACTTATTCTATCCTTCACAACATCTATCTCTCTTATTTATTCCGCAACGAATAGTGTGTTATAGAGATACTTGAGGGCCAGTCCATGTTATTCTATGTCTATGGATGAAGCCCATTGGAATAGGAAGAGAACATAACAAAAACAAAAATGAAAGGAAAAATTATTTACTGGTGATCTGAAGTGGAAAAGGGTGAGTTTTTAAGGGTAAAAAACGGTTTATCTCAATTCCGGCAAAAGTAGGTACAAGTCCTATAGAAAAAAGTAAAATGGCAAAGTTGTGAAAATTACAGACATTTGGGCAAATTGATAAGCACTCTGTTACGAGGAACAAAGCCAAAAAGTGTGAATACAAAAGTTGTAGATCTTTTTAGCTACAACTTTGTGCTTTGATTTTTGGCGCTCTAGTTCCTCGGAACAGAGTGCTTATCAATTTGCCCAAATGTCTGTAATTTTCGAAGTTTTGGCGGAAAATGGTCTCAAACGATTTGGTTCGACTCACTGATCAAGAATCCGAGGTCGAAATCGATCCTGTCCGGACAGTCCGGCCAGCCGGCCGTAGGCACGATAACTCTCAACGAAAAGAGTTAGAGGATTGAAATTTGCAAGGTGGGTTTGGAGCTTGAATATCTTGGACGAGTTCGTTAATGGGCGAAATCCATTAAGCAGTTTCAGAGTTATGGCCGTTTTTAGTAAAAACATATTTATGAATATTTCCGAAACTGATCACTCGATCTATCTGAAATTTAGCATCAAATTGAAGAATCATGACCTTTATACGAATGTGAAGTTTTGTATTGATCAGCTTACTGCAAAGTGTCAAAAAAAAAATCTGAAAATTCTAAAAAAAAATTTCTACAATAACTCTCGAATGGAATGAGCTAGGCAGTTGAAATTTTCAGAGTAGGTTAGGTAGATGAATATCTCGGTTGAGTTTGTTATTGGGCAAAATAGGTCAGATGGTTTCGGAGAAACGAAAAAAATTTTTTTTTTTGAGTAACAAATTTCAAATTTCTATCTAAGATGCGGTTTCCCCATAAAAATCCATTGATATCATTTTCAACTCCAACAAGCTAATACTTTCGGAGATATGATTTTTTGAAATTTCAATAAAGAATCGTAGTTCTATGTTTTCACAGAATGCTATAATTATTCTATCTATGCTTTATTATATGATCTGTGTTCATACTCGTACATGTAATCCTGTTCTATAAGAGAGAGTCAAATTCATTTCAGCTATTTTAATTTGATTTCTTCCATGGTGTGGTTTTCATTCTCAGATTGCTCATTTAATCTTGATAAATAAACTATTATTTCAATTGAATTTCCTTTATGATGCAGTTCTATCATAAGAATACATTGATATAATTCCCAACTCTGAGGAACCAATACTTTGGGAGATATAATTTGTCTGTTTGAACAAGAGCGCCACAATACTCCTGTCCACAGGGCTTGAACCAATTTTTTCCATAGGACTTTTATTTTTGCCGGAAATCGAGATAAACCGTTTTGTACCCTCAAAAGGGGTCACTTCCCAACCTCAGATCGCCCGTGAATTATTTTTCCTTAATTTTTGTTATATTATCTTCCTTTTCCAAAGGGTTTCATCCTACTATTATTTTTTTTTCACTTTTTACCATTTTTAGAGGCTTCAGACTGGTCTATCAGCAAAATAGGTCAATATGCTTCCTTCCAATAATAATTTATTTACGAAACTTCATTCAACTAATTCGGACAGTAGCAATCATATTTTCTTCTTCTTTAGAAACTAGTTATATTTTCCGAAAGCAATATTCATTATACATATGATTTTCTTTCACAGACACAATGAAGTCCATTGGAGAGGGTGCTGGCGAAGAGGCTTTGATATTAATAAATATATTTTTGGGTAGAAATTAGGATAAGTTTCTAGCGTAACGCCACTGCGTGCTTATATTCTCAGTAACCATCCTGTACAGTATCTATGATTCCGTTTTTCCGCTAAGAGCTCTGAAGAAAATTCTCCATATCATACTTTCCCAGTTTATTACGAACCCTCTTGAGATGTTGAATTCTCAGACATATACGTGATTGTCATGAAATTCTTGTACCTGGTTTCTTAGCGACCCCTGTGTCCGGTACGGGGTAAGAGTTCATATCTGCATTATGTTCTGGGATAAAGTGCAAATACCAGATCCAACTTGACTTCAGATCTCCTTTTATAAAGCAAAAAATATACAGACGTATTTTTCAATATCATCCGGTCCATGTAGAAATGTCCTTTCGTTGAAAAATCGACAGGCGGAAAATTGAGAGTTTCAGTCAGTTGTGTCGCTTCAAAAGGGTAGAGTAGCATTTTCCTTAAGGAATTCCCATCTTTGTGTGCTTGTATCAGGCCGATATGAGCTCGTTCAATGTCTGTATGACGAATTATAAGCCGATATTGCTCTCGAACGACAAAATTAGAATACTTTAATATTGTCTGACCGTCCGGCTTTCCGGTATTTCAATGGAGCACGTCAGCATGTCTGTAATTTTCGAATTTTTGGATGAATATGGTCTTAAACGATTTTGTTCGACTGACTGATCAAGAATTCGGGGTCAGAATCGATTCTGTCTGGCCGTTAACACGATAACTCTCGAATGGAATGGGCTAGACAGTTGAAATGAGTAGGTTTGGGATATAAATATCTCGGTTGATTTCGTTATTGGGCAGAATAAGCCAGATGGTTTCGGAGTAACGAAAAAAAAATTTGTTTTTATATTACAAATTTCAAATTCAATTTTTTTAACATGCAGGTTCACCATAAGAATTCATTGATATCATTTTCAACTCTAACAAGCTAATACTTTTGAAGATATGATTTTTCAAAACTTCAATAATACATCGTATTTGTATATCATGTTTTCACAGAATGCTCTAATTATTCTATCTATGAATTATCGTATGATCTGTGTTCACACATGTCATCTTATTTTCCTATAAGAGACATTTCAACTTTATTTCTGGTTCGTTACAGTCATTTTGGGTAACTTTGAATTCCACTCTAACTTTGAATAAAACCTTACAAATGATAAATTTATTTTTATCAAACTTAAAAGTTGTACGCAAGTTCAAGATACTGTATAAAATGGAACATACCAATGTGAAGATTGCCACTCGTCTGTGAAATATATTTTTACGTTTTACGAGCCATTTCTGAGTACGTTTTTCAGCGGGCGTTGGTTGCTTCCTTATAACTCAAAATTAAATATACAGAGGCGATTTTGAGCAAGTGAGTTATTGATTGTCCTTACCTTTTATGTGGTCGTCTCCAGTTTCATTTTAAAATGTTCATTCGTAAACATTAAATTCTTAATTTCTGAACTACTTGGGAAACGTATGAATATCGACAACTTTGAATTTTCATTGTAAGGTGGAGAATGCCACGAAAATCGGAAAAAGTCACGCCTGGTGTCAGAAAATATGGTACGAAAAGTGGGCAAGCCCTGTGGACAGGAGCTTTGGCACTCTTGTTCAAACTTTGACAAATCATATCTCCGAAAGTATTGTTTTCTCAGAGTTGGGAATGATATCAATGGATTCTTATGATAGAACTGCATCATAGAATTAAATAAATTAAATAAGAATCCATTGATATCATTCCCAACTCTAAGAAACCAATACTTTCGGAGATATGATTTGTCTTTCCCACTTTTTTGGAACAATTGTGAGTATTGGTTACTTGTGAACACTGTGAAGTAGTGGAATAATCTGCAGAGTTGTTGTAAATAGCAGATTTTCAGTTTAATTATACTTTCGTACGCTAACCCATGACATAGGAGGATTCACTTTCCAGATAAAATTCAGCCAATATGTTTAATGAGTAGTTATAGAATGTGGACATATACCACTAGAACAATAGAAAAATAGAAAATAATAAGAAAATTATGAGATTTGATGGAACGATGTCCTTCCATCAGGAGTCAACTCTTGGGAAATACTATCACCGAAGTTTGTTGGTATTTTGGTTGAAATAATTACATTGCATTAACTCGAACCTCGTCCATTAATCTGTAGATCCGGCTAGACAATTCTTCAATGGATCAATGGTTTCTTGGAAGGTCAGGGTTTGATCTAGTTGACCAAATTTAAGTCATTCGAGGGACATTCCGTGATGACGAAAGAGTTTGTAGTAAACAAATGAGGCCGCCCACACTTACCGTGAATTTTAGGCGATAGTGCTGATTTGGTAACGCGTCTTGTTTTTGCGCGCATGTTCTAGAGAACAGTGTGCTATGATTTCGCCGACATTTCGATTTTTTCGCCAAAAAAGGTCACTAACGATTAGGTTCGACTCACTGAAGAATGGGAGGTCAAAATCGAATGTGCTTCGGCCGTCCGTTGCCACGATAACGGAAAGGGAAAGCGACTTGAAATTTTCAGGGTTGAAATTATTGGCGTTGATACTAAAAGATTAGGTTAACATGAGAAAGATAACAGGACTATAATACTATGATTGACTCGTTTAACAATATAACGCGTGATTTTTTAAGAGCTTTCGGATTTGATTTGAGAAAAAAACACATAAAATTCAGGAGAATGTATGAAATATTTATTTGAGTCGATAGAACAATTCATATAATTTAATTTTTAAGATTATTTCATGTAAATGTTGGCCGCGGCTGCGCTTCAAATGGTCTATATGCCGGTTCCAATTTTGGCCTACTCACAACAACATATCGGCCGGTATCCCACGATTAAATTCTTCAATATTGACTTCCAGTACGTCAATCGTTGCGGGCTTCTCGCTATAGACATGAGCTTTAACATAGCCCCACAAAAAATAATTTAGAGGCGTTAAATCACAAGATCTAAACGGCGACATAATTTAGCGATAAAAAGTGGATCTTCATCCAACTTTGCCAGCACCCATTCATTAAAAGTTATCCGTTGTGGTAGGTCATGCTGCTTCAATTCTTGCACCAGCTGATTTTAAAAGGTTTCATATCTAAATCCTTCCGCAAAATTTTCCACGTAGGGGAGTAACAAAGGCCCAATTGATGCGAATGGCGCCGAATCGACAATTCACTGTCATCACTAACACTGGAGGATACAGCTGCGATATTTTCCTCTGTCCGCACTCTACTTATGCGTGTTGGTGATTTAATATCCAATAATGTAATTTAGTGCGAAATTTAGTCACAAGATTCCGAACAGCCACCTGAGAATGTAAAGCAAACTGACCATAAAATGGAAGAAGTGCACAATACACTTTCTTAACAGAGCATAAATTTTGATAATAAAATTCAATAATTTACAAGCGTTGTTCGTTTGTAAGTCGATTCATAGTTACATTATAGACCAAACTGAACATGTTTGACAGTCACACAAGGCACGAAACCCCCATCAGCTGTAAAAAACAGGGTTGCCAAAAAGAAAGTTGTTAAAAAATAACTAGTTAGTATTCAAACCATCCCGAGATGCCCGCGATGCAATAAGGAATAAACGACAAGCAGATCCATGTAAACGTAAATCCAATTCAGTTTCGTTAAAATTGTCTGAAGTAAACAAAGTAATATTGCTATGGAATAAAAATACTCCTGAAGGTCTTATGCGTAAATTTTACCATATTGCTGCAGTAGAATCAGCGTGGCGAGGAGAAGAGGCAGTTGCTAGGCTAGTGGATTTTTTTCAAATCGAGAAAAATAACTATGACTCTCCAACAAATTGCATTGAAGGCAATCTGGTGTTCAGTAAAACGTTCCAAGGTGGTTCAAAAAATTGTACAAGTAGTAAATGTAAACAAGTTAAGAGCGTTCCTGCTAATCGGGTCCTTCATGAATGGCTTCGTATAATAAATATACTTGTGCATATATTTCACAAATCAAATAGACCCCAGAGGGTTCATTGATCTGCCGAGAAAGCAAGAGCAGACGCGTTTCTGGCTTCTTGGCCTTCATCAGTACCCTGTAGCTTTCCCGACAAATTCAACTAAACTGACCCGGGTTAAGCCTTTCAGAGACGGCTCGGTCGATCATTATAATCGCCCACGCCACCTATGAAACAAAACACGGAAATCAGCCTCTCCCCACCAGTGAATATTTGAAGCGTGAAATCATATGCCACCATTCACTCGATATTAAATCAAGAACGAGTCCCACAGAGCTCAGACAGTATCTTCTCAATGCCATGAACGCTGTTTAGCGTTTTCAAAAATAATAATGAAAAATGGCGATACCGTTGTTAAAAATAAACAAGTTAAGAGCGTTCCTGCTAATCGGGTCCTTCATGAATGGCTTCGTATAATAAATATACTTGTGCATATATTTCACAAATCAAATAGACCCCAGAGGGTTCATTGATCTGCCGAGAAAGCAAGAGCAGACGCGTTTCTGGCTTCTTGGCCTTCATCAGTACCCTGTAGCTTTCCCGACAAATTCAACTAAACTGACCCGGGTTAAGCCTTTCAGAGACGGCTCGGTCGATCATTATAATCGCCCACGCCACCTATGAAACAAAACACGGAAATCAGCCTCTCCCCACCAGTGAATATTTGAAGCGTGAAATCATATGCCACCATTCACTCGATATTAAATCAAGAACGAGTCCCACAGAGCTCAGACAGTATCTTCTCAATGCCATGAACGCTGTTTAGCGTTTTCAAAAATAATAATGAAAAATGGCGATACCGTTGTTAAAAATAAACAAGTTAAGAGCGTTCCTGCTAATCGGGTCCTTCATGAATGGCTTCGTATAAT
Organism: Halyzia sedecimguttata; assembly: GCA_937662695.2. Taxonomy (NCBI): domain Eukaryota; kingdom Metazoa; phylum Arthropoda; class Insecta; order Coleoptera; family Coccinellidae; genus Halyzia; species Halyzia sedecimguttata. The sequence goes on along the minus strand of OW569415.2, from coordinate 84,322,662 downwards.
AAATATACTTGTGCATATATTTCACAAATCAAATAGACCCCAGAGGGTTCATTGATCTGCCGAGAAAGCAAGAGCAGACGCGTTTCTGGCTTCTTGGCCTTCATCAGTACCCTGTAGCTTTCCCGACAAATTCAACTAAACTGACCCGGGTTAAGCCTTTCAGAGACGGCTCGGTCGATCATTATAATCGCCCACGCCACCTATGAAACAAAACACGGAAATCAGCCTCTCCCCACCAGTGAATATTTGAAGCGTGAAATCATATGCCACCATTCACTCGATATTAAATCAAGAACGTATTTTTGAAAACGCTAAACAGCGTTCATGGCATTGAGAAGATACTGTCTGAGCTCTGTGGGACTCGTTCTTGATTTAATATCGAGTGAATGGTGGCATATGATTTCACGCTTCAAATATTCACTGGTGGGGAGAGGCTGATTTCCGTGTTTTGTTTCATAGGTGGCGTGGGCGATTATAATGATCGACCGAGCCGTCTCTGAAAGGCTTAACCCGGGTCAGTTTAGTTGAATTTGTCGGGAAAGCTACAGGGTACTGATGAAGGCCAAGAAGCCAGAAACGCGTCTGCTCTTGCTTTCTCGGCAGATCAATGAACCCTCTGGGGTCTATTTGATTTGTGAAATATATGCACAAGTATATTTATTATACGAAGCCATTCATGAAGGACCCGATTAGCAGGAACGCTCTTAACTTGTTTATTTTTAACAACGGTATCGCCATTTTTCATTATTATTTTTGAAAAAGCTAAACAGCGTTCATGGCATTGAGAAGATACTGTCTGAGCTCTGTGGGACTCGTTCTTGATTTAATATCGAGTGAATGGTGGCATATGATTTCACGCTTCAAATATTCACTGGTGGGGAGAGGCTGATTTCCGTGTTTTGTTTCATAGGTGGCGTGGGCGATTATAATGATCGACCGAGCCGTCTCTGAAAGGCTTAACCCGGGTCAGTTTAGTTGAATTTGTCGGGAAAGCTACAGGGTACTGATGAAGGCCAAGAAGCCAGAAACGCGTCTGCTCTTGCTTTCTCGGCAGATCAATGAACCCTCTGGGGTCTATTTGATTTGTGAAATATATGCACAAGTATATTTATTATACGAAGCCATTCATGAAGGACCCGATTAGCAGGAACGCTCTTAACTTGTTTATTTTTAACAACGGTATCGCCATTTTTGCGCGTATGTTCTGGGGAACATCGCGTTATAGTTTTGCCCAAATGTCTGTAACTTTCGAATTTTTTGACGAAAATGGTCTCAAACGATTAAGTTCGACTCCCCAATGAAGAATTCGATGTCAAATTTGATTCTGTCCGTCCGGCCGTCCGGCCGTCCGGCCGTCCGGCCGTTGCCACGATAACTTGAGAACGAAAAGAGCTAGCGACTTGAAATTTTCAGGGTGGGTGGCGCATCCCAATACGACGGACAAGTTCGTTAATGGGCATAATCGGCTCAGTGGTTTCCGAGTAATAATTTTGTTTTCAACCAATATGAATCCGATCGAATTGAAACTTGGTGAGTAGTTGTAGAATATGAACCTAAGCACGTTTGTGAAATTTTGTGCGAATCGTATGGCTACAAAATTATTAAAAAATTATTAAAAAATATTTTTGTTGTCACGATAACTTGAGAACTGAGAGAGATAGCGGCCTCAAGTTTTCAGGTTAGGATGTACACCACAACGCGACATTTCAGTTTGATTATGAGCCTAATCGGCCAAACGGTTTTAGAGTTATAGCCATCTGAAATTTTATGAAATTTTGTGGTTTTTGTTCCTCATTAACTCGAAAAATACTGAACCGATTGAATTCAAACATGGTTATTAGTTGTAGAATGCCAATGCGGAAACGTTTGCAAAATTTGGTGAGGATAGCATTTGTAGAAAATTTTAAATAAATCTTTGAAAATAAAAAAAAAAAGTTCTATATATCAGTAACTAATCGTTCGAAATTGCTGAAATTTTGCAAGAGCCTTCATAACCTAACTATACTGACAATTTTCAAGTTTTAATACGATCGGTTAAATATTGTTGGAGGTTCGAGCATTCTTGTGTGAGTTCAGTAGATGGGTGACCGTTGCCTCGATAACTTTCGAACGAAAGGAGATAGGGACTTGCAATTTTCAGGGAAGGTTGCGTATCCGAAAGGAAGAGTTGAGTTCAATTTTGGGCATAATCGGTCTAACGGTTTCCGAGTTATACCCATCTGGAATATTGTTTCCTTGATAACTCAAAAAATAAATATTCGATCGAATTGAAGTTTGGTAACTAGTAGTAGAAAATCAACATAAAGACGTGTTTAAAATTTTGTGAGAACCGTACCCCTAGAAAATTTGAAAAAAACGACGAGAAAAAAAATTTTAAGAACCGTACCCCTAGAAAATTTCAAAAAAATCACGAAAAAAAAATTGGTTCAAGCACTGACGTGAAGTCAGAAGCTTTTGCGCGTATGTTCTATTGTCCATTCTTCTGTATTGGACACCCTTAATCGAAATTACCATGGTAAATTATGTTGTCCATTCTCCTGTATTGGACACTTAATTCGAATTTACCATGGTAAATTCGAATTAAGAGTGTCCAATACAGGAGAATGGACAACATAATTTACCATGGTAATTTCGATTAAGGGTGTCCAATACAGAAGAATGGACAATAGAACATACGCGCAAAAGCTTCTGACTTCACGTCAGTGCTTGAACCAATTTTCATTATTATTTTTGAAAACGCTAAACAGCGTTCATGGCATTGAGAAGATACTGTCTGAGCTCTGTGGGACTTGGGACTCGTTCTTGATTTAATATCGAGTGAATGGTGGCATATGATTTCACGCTTCAAATATTCACTGGTGGGGAGAGGCTGATTTCCGTGTTTTGTTTCATAGGTGGCGTGGGCGATTATAATGATCGACCGAGCCGTCTCTGAAAGGCTTAACCCGGGTCAGTTTAGTTGAATTTGTCGGGAAAGCTACAGGGTACTGATGAAGGCCAAGAAGCCAGAAACGCGTCTGCTCTTGCTTTCTCGGCAGATCAATGAACCCTCTGGGGTCTATTTGATTTGTGAAATATATGCACAAGTATATTTATTATACGAAGCCATTCATGAAGGACCCGATTAGCAGGAACGCTCTTAACTTGTTTATTTTTAACAACGGTATCGCCATTTTTGGGCGCATGTTCTAGGGGAACATCGTCCTATCATTTCGTCCAAATGTCTGTAATTTTCGAATTTCGAGCTGAAAATTGGCTAATAGACTAATTCGGACTCCCTGATCACGAATCCGGTGTCAGATTTTTGGGTGCCGTCCGGCCGGCCGGCCGGCCGGCCGGCCTTCCGGCCGTAGGCACGATAACAGGAGCACCGAAGGTCCTATCGACTTCAAACTTTCAGGGTAGGTTTCTGATCAAAATGCGACGGTTAAGTTCGTTAACGGGCAAAATCGGCCGGACGGTTTAGAAGTTATAGACATTTCAAATTTTGAGGTTATTTCCCTGATATTTCAGGAACTAAAGAAGATGTTGAATCGAAACTTGGTAGTCAGTTCGAGGATATAAACGCGCAACTTTTGGCAAAATTCTGTCATGATCGAAATGTTGGTAACTTTTAAAAAAATATTTCTTTTAATTTTTTCGAAAAAAAAATTTTTTTTCCGTGAACTTTTCATCAGATTGCAACAAAAACTTGTACTAACGTCAATTGTAGTATTTTGCAACATTGTGCAAAATTTTGGCTCTATACGATTTCAATTTCTGGAGATATAAGACAAAATGTGTCAAATTTCCTGGGTCTCTCTCAGTATTTTCATCGATTATTCTATGAACTCTTTGAATTCCACCGAAAACAAATTCAAAGACATAAACATAAAGAATCAAGTCATAGTTTAGACGTCGAAAGAAGGACGATGTTGATCGACTTGAAAAGGTACCTATTTCAAGAAATGCAATAATGAAATGCTTAATTTATGGATATAATATTATCTAAGTATTGTTGGGATTGGGCAGTTGGAAAATGAAAAACAATTATTATGATCACATTCTACAGGAATTGATACTAAATAGAAGCTAGATGAAGATTATTGTAATGGAAAATTTGTGTTCCAGAATGAACATGCGCCCGATAGCTCCTGTCCACAGGGCTTGAACCCATTTTTCATTATTATTAAGTAGTAAATGGTTGGTTTCCAATTATTAAACACAAAGCTGCCCTGTACGCCTTTTTCATCAACTGATATCAAAAGGAAGCAACAATATTGCCTCACCACGACTATTCTTAAAACAAAATCGACACTGGAAAACTGAAACTGACAAATGGTACGATAATGTACCTGTAAACCTGTAGGAATAAATAAAGGGTACGCCATCTAACGTTTTTTTTTTTCAACTAGTGCTTATTTCGTGAATGGTGACACTTAGCTCATGTCTGATTTGACAGATAATTAGTTTTATCCTTCCGCTGAACGAATATGGTTGTGTATACGCTTGAATAACGCTGGGAAATATTGCGACATTACTTTGAAAATCATGGTAATGTTGCAGAATGTGTGCGAAAATTGCGTACTGATGTTGGAAGAAGAGAACCACCGTCAGCTCCGTATGTTCGTTATCTTGTGAAAAAAGTGAAAGAAACTGGCATCCTCATCGATAAATCAGAGCGTGAAAAGCCAAAAACAGTGCGTACACTCGAGAATATTGCTGCTGTGGCAGAAAGTGTGCGTGAAGCGCCATCAACATCAATTCACCGTCGTTCTCAAGAATTGAACATTTCGGAGACATCATTGAGATGAATTTTGCATAAAGAGCTTGGTATGACGCCATACAAAGTCAAATTGGTTCAGGAGTTGCCCTGTTTTTGAAGATCGCATTATCAGCCGCAGAGCTGATGTCGTTTGGCCACCTCGGAGCTGCGATTTGACACCGTTGGACTATTATTTGTGGGGTGCCGTCAAATATAAGTGTTACGCCAACAAGCCAGAGAGCCAGAGACAATTGACGCTTTAAAGGACAATATTCGTGAAGCCATTGATGAAATACAGCTGCACACAATCGATAATGTGCTTAAAAATTGGACCGATCGTGTAGGCTACTGCAAGGCCAGCCGAGGCAGCCATTTGAATGAAATTATTTTCCATTATTAACCTGAAGGATTGTACTTTCAAATAAAAAAAAAAATTTGAGAAAATATTCAGTAGCTTTTTTTCATTGCATTTAAAAAAAAAAATTATTTGGTGGACCCGTTACTAAAAGTGGATGGACTAAATCTGCTGCTGAGGCGATTGGCTTGAAATTCAAGGACGAAAATTGGTTCCAGCCCTGTGGAAAGGAGCTTTTTGGCGCTCTTCTTCAAACAGACAAATTATATCTCTGAGTGTATTGGTTTCTCAGAGTTGGGAATTATATCAACGGATTCTTATGATAGAATTGTATCATACAAGAAATTTAATTTAAATTAAAATAATTAGGAAAGTATTATCGAAACGTCTAGAGCAAGGTTAGATACAATCATACCAGATTGTCCATTTATTCCTAATATTTGAGAAGGTAGAGGCTGACGAACAAATTTTTTCAATTTTTCAAAATATATTAATAAAATACAATCCTCTTTTCATAATTTAATAGTTCATACCACTAACACATTCATTCTGTATTATGAACCTTAACTCAAGAAAAAATATTTGATACACAAATGTAGATCCATGTTTAATTTATGAAAATACTATAGACAGGGTGTCCCAAAAATACCACGCGAAAGTGACACTGGAGATAGATTGGCATTAGGTCTATCAGATAGCATCAACATGACCTCAGTAAAAGTCCGCTGGTTGTCGAGATATCACCACTTTTGTGTATTTTTTAAAAATCTCCAGTTTTCATGGTATATCTATACGGAGCTCGTGTCTAATTAAATCGAGGTCGCTGATCACGAATATGCAATTAGTTTTTCCCTAAGTGGCGTACTTTATGAAAATTTTCACTTAGAGTGGAAAAATGGACGAAAATAGGTCAATTTTGGAAGTTCACACCGCTCAAAAAAATCGGAGTAAGGTGTTTTTGTCCTCATATATGGATCCTTTATCTACTGAATAATCCAAACAGAAAATGTCCAGGCCGTACTATTCGGAAATTATGATTTTTTTCCCAAGGGTCTGTTTTTCGGAAAACTCATTTCGCGGTATTTCCGCGGAAAATTCTCTAATGAAAAATCCGATCATATATTCGTAATCTACGGCCCCGAATTAGTAAATGACGTAATTTGCATCGAAAACGGAGAACGGTCGAATTTTGGCAATTTTTTAATACTTAAAAAAATCCCATTTTTCGAGAAAAATTTTTTGACGCAAAACTATGAAACGGGTACTTATTCTTATAGATTCGGGGCCGTAGATTCCGAATCTACCATCAGATATTAATTACAAAAATTTTCCGAGAAAATATCGCGGAAAGAATTTTCCGAAAAATAGACCCTCGGGAAAAAAATCATAATTTCCGAAGCGTACGACCTGGACATTTATTGTTCAGATGATTCGATAGATAAAGGATCCAAATATGACGTAAAAAATCAGCAACACTCTACTCCGATTTTTTTGGGTGGTGGAAAGTTCGAAAATTGACCTATTTTCGTCAATTTTATCACTTTAAGTGAAAATTTTTCCAAAGTACGCCACTTAGGGAAAAACTATTTGCATATTCGTGATCAGCGACCTCGATTTAATTAGACACGAGCTCTGTATCGATATACCATGAAAAAAATTTTTTGGGTCGGCACTTAGAAATATTTTTGACCCGGAATCGGAGGAAAATTCTTCTTTCCCGTCCCAAATCTATGATTTTCACATCTCAATAACCGAATTTTCCCCGATTATTGCTCGGTGGACGACGTTTAGATTTATGTATCTATTTTTTCTGTATCTCTATCCGTTCGGAAAATATTAGGTAATGAGCGAATCCGTCAAAAGTCAAAAAGTTTTCTCTAGTATCCAACACATACAAAAATCTACAATTTTCCGATTAGGTCGACGCGGCTTTGGTTATTCACTAAATCGGGCACGCAGATCACGAATCTGTAATTAGATTTTCCGTATCTCGATTAGTTTCGGAGAAATGTCGAAAAAAGTCGCAATTTCTGGCTCTACCTCCGGAAAATGAACTAATCAGTCGGATTTTTCGCCATATTACCAAAATTAATCGAGATACGGAAAAACTAATTACAGATTCGGAATCTACGCCCTCGATTTAGTGAATAGCCAAAGCCGTGGCGATCTAATCGGAAAATTCTAGATTTTTGTATGGGTTAGAATCTAGACAAAGGACTCACAGCTCTGGCAATGTGTTAGTTGTTGTATGCATTTTATCAATATTTCACAGGAAATAGGTCATAAATACTTCTACAAGGGTTGAAGTATTACAAGATATTTTACTTGCAATTATCTTTTCGTGGAAAATATTAATTTCAAGGGTGAGACCACCCATGCAAAAATAAACCAGTTAAACCAAAACATTTAAGTTTTACAAGCGAGCTGCTTTGTTTAGAAATACAAATGAGCGCTTCCCAACATGTGAAGTCATGGGACGCAACAGTGGTGATATCTCGAAAACCAGCGGACTTTTACTGAGGTCATGTTGATGCTATCTGATAGACCTAATGCCAATCTATCTCCAGTGTCACTTTCGCGTGGTATTTTTGGGACACCCTGTATAGGAACATGTCTTTCTACTTAAGGAAGTAAAAGGTAATATTAACCTCAGTGGTCAACGAGCAGTAATTTGTTTTGATGATTCCATTATGTTCTTCTTTCCTACTGCCTCCATAAACTACATCATTAAAATGATATTCTAAATCTTCTGAAACATCATCCCGAATATATACGTAAATTATTCAATATGCAACCAGTCAATTTTATTTTCGGTTTCATAACAGTCTTGTATATATTCACAAATTCAAGAATTGGATACTTGTTTTGCAGCAGAAAATATTTTCAAACTACGAACTGACATGTTAGATAACATGACATTTATGAACAGTGAGCACAGACAGATAGAATTCGCATTCGGTGAATACATAGAACTACGATGTAATATTGCAATTTTTAAAAATCATATCTCCTAAAGTATTAGCTTCTTAGAGTTGAAAATGATATCAGTGGATTCTTCTGATAGAACTGCATCTTAAAAAAAATTGAATTCAAATGTTGTAATGTAAAAAAATAATTTTTCTTTCGTTACTCCGAAACCATCGAGCCAATTTTGCCCAATAACGAACTTATCCGAGATATTGATCCCTCAAACCTACTCTCAAAATTTCAATTGTCTAGCTCATTCCGTTCGAGAGTTATCGTGTTAACGGACGGACGGACGGACATAATCGATTTTGACCATGGATTCTTGATCAGTGAGTTGAACCAAATCGTTTAAGACCATTTTCATCAAAAAAATCCAAAATTACAGACATTTGGGCAAATTGATAAGCACTCTGTTGCGAGGAACTAGAGCACCAAAAAAGATAACAATTCACTCGAATAAATCAACTGCTAATAGCGAATTTGCAAGAAGTAGTTTGGAGAACACCAATTGCTGGTCATAGCAATCAAAATTATATAAAACCATACTTCTAATCTCGACCAAGAACACCACAGCAAGATCATAAATATTATGCGTGGTAATAGATATTCTAGAGTAGAGAACAGCAACGAATCTAATGTTAAGTTAAATTTTGATAATTGTAGTTTCACCAACTGTACTTCCAATAAATAAAAACATGTTTTGTTGTGTTCATTTAAAATTTTTTTTGTCAAAACATTTTCCGCTGAATGTCCCTCGGACATTGACAAGTGCCTCATAATTTTATGACAAATTCCTCAAGGTAGTTGCTTGGTAACCAAAGAACGAGCTTTCAATTATCTTAAAATTATCTCGTCTATCATCAATGTCCTAGACCTAGTGATATTACTACTGAAAATAAAATTTTGAACTGGCATCTATTTCTTCGAAATTGTAATTGTAAATCTCAGAATTGTAACACCTCGATGGCCGAGATGTTAGCGTGCTCGCCTGCTGTGCAGTAGATGCGAGTTCGAATCCCCACCGAGTAAGTTCACCATTCTATTTATTTTACCTTAACAAGCGGTGGAATGAAATACAGTCATAATGCATAGAAATCGAGATGTTGTAGAATTATTATTCTATAACAAGTAATAGAAAGCTAACATTATGTCTTAAATTCGAATTTAGAATCTCTATTTTCTAACTAACAGTCATACAGAACTGTTATTCTTTGCAACATTAGTTTCGCTTTTTTATATCCCCTCTAGAATATCGATATCCCGATAAAGACATTTTAGTTTCATAAAATAGGTACATTTCGCAGTTCACAAGAAAGACAGGAATATGAGCTAGATGTAGAAGAAGAAAAACACCCATATCCACAGAGACATTCAATTTTCTCAAAGAACCACGACAGGAAAACATAACGACCTACCAAACTCCACTAATGATAGATATTTATAAAAGTAGGTATGGGAACAGGCAGCTGCGCGGACATTAGAGCTTTATCTTTTGCCTTTTGGCAGGCTCGTTCCATTCAAAAGCGCCTCATCAACGCCCCGAATGTCTTCATTCTCTACCGAATTGCCCCACTGATAACGTTCGAATAAACTCTATGTGGGGCCCATGATGTATTAGGATGCGGGGTCTGAAAATGAGTTAGAATGTATAAAAATATTAAGGGAGATGGCCGGATGAAAAGAACGAGGCTTCGGGAGTTTTTCGAAAGGATGCGCTGCACTCAGATTGTAAACGACTAAATGTTGGGGCAAAATTAAGAAGAAGATGTCATCATTTCTATGACATAAATGACAAACGTCAATGTCTACTGAGCCCATCTTGTGTGCCTAACTTATTCCATTTTCCATTATACAGAACAAATTTTTATTGGAGCCTTGTCGCTATCTTATATTTGGACGCTTTTGTGCGCTGTAGGAAACAACGTGCTATAATTTTGCAAATTTGCGAATTTACCATGGTAAATTCAATTAAGAGTGTCCAATACAGGAGAATGAACAAGAGAACATACGCGCAAAAGCTCCCGACCTCACGAAAAAAAAATTGGTTCAAGCACTGACGTGAAGTCAGGAGCTTTTGCTCGTATGTTGTATTGTCCATTCTCCTGTATTGGACACTCTTAATCGAATTTACCATGGTGAATTCTAATGTCTATTCTCCTGTATTGGACACTCTTAATCGAATTTACCATGGGAAATTCGATTAAGAGAGTGTCCAAAACAGGAGAACGGAAAATAGAACTCACCATGGTAAATTCGATAAAGAGTGTCCAATACAGGAGAATGGACAATAGAACATACGCGCAAAATCCTGACTTCAAGTCAGTGCTTGAACCAATTTTTTTAATAATTTAATTCAGATAATATCACAATATTCAAATTACCAACTAAAGATAAAATCGGAAGAATACTCCGTATTCAATTGATTTAAAGAAATAATCATCAAATGCATCAAGTAGTCGACTTTTGTTTAGTTCATGACTCCATGTGAACCCGTCCTCATAATTTGGAATTATTTCCAAATTTCGAGGAATATGGACAAGGGGATGATATCCTTAGAAGTTTTGTAATCTGTAAATCAGATAAAAATGGTCAGATTGGGTTGAAATTGAGGGAAAATGATGAGATGGTATTGTTTTTCCGATGTGAGCAATTGGGAGTCATTACAAGAACTTTCAAAATTTCCGACCAAAATGAACAATGGGATATCCTTAGAAGTTTTATGCATTTATTCAAAATGCTGTAAATCAGATAAAAATTGCCAGATTTGGTTGGAATTGAGGGAAAACGATGAGATGGTTTTGTTTTTCCGATGTGCGAAATTGGGAGTCGTTCCAAGAACTTTCAAAATATTCGAACAAAATGAACAATGGGATTTCCTTAGTATTAAGTATTATGCATTTATTCAAACTGCTGTAAATCAAATAATAATCGAATTTGCCATCGATATAGTCCGTTTTCTCAGCTTTTATTAGATATTAATAAATTTCGAAACATTTTAGTGAGATACTTGATAATGAGAGGATCGTCTAAGATCACAGAATTTTTAATTCTGACATAATATAATGTATTCTATCGGAATTGAAATTCGTTAAATATCTAATAATTTAACTTTCCTGTTCGGATGTGCAACCTATTCTGAAAATTATCTATCTCTTTCCGTTGGAAAGTTATTGTAGCAACGGTCACCCATCCAGCACTGGACTCACCCAAGACTGCTCGATCATGTTCAAATTTAAAACTTGGTAATGTTAGGTTTCGCAAGATCTCACAAGTTCTCAACGAAATCAGACAGATAATTTCTGAGATATATAATTTTTTTCAATGATTTTTCAGAAATTTTCTAGTAATACGATCCTCACGATATTTCGCAAAAATTTTCGAGTCGGTATTCTACGACTAATTACCATGTTTGAGTTGAATCAGATTCGTATTTCTATTGTTATTCAGGAAATAACAACAAATTTTCAGATAACGCTAACTCAAAAACCGTTTGGTCGATTATGCCTTTTAATGAACTCAAATGTCGGATTCGGATGCGCAGTCCATCCTAAAAATGGCTAGTCGTTTTTTCAGTTATCGAGAAAATAATATTCCAGATGGGTATAACTCCGAAACTGTTGGGTTGATTGTGGCCAACCTTAAAGGTCCTAAATTAGTAGGTAATCAGAAACCGTTTGGCTGATTATGTGATTCAAGACCATTTTCGGCAAAAAATTAAAATGTCACGGACATTTGGGCAAAATGATAACGCGATATTCCCCAGAACATGCGCGCAAAAATGGAATCTCAACAGTTAAGTGAATTCTGGGACACCAATATGTTCTATTATAGATCATACTACACTTGGAAAATGTTAGGTTAAGAAACTATCAAATACAATAAGCAGTGATCATTTATTGACATATAATCTAACAGTCAGAAAAGCACTATCCTTATTATGGCGATGAAGGCAGCATGTAGATTCTAGAGTTCGACAAACAGTTCCCCCATAATCAATAGTAGTAATTTTTGGACCCCCTTGAGTTGAAATATCTATCATCGCTATACTTATTATAATGACCGTCATATTGCGGACGATACCTATCATCGTGTCTGTTTGACCTGTAGACTTCGTTCGTATATCTAGGATCTTCATAAATCCTGATGTTATGCCCCATGGGGCTGCTTTGGATCCTTCGGTTTTCCATATATCTGGGATTCCTGTTGTAGTAATCGGGATCATAGGTTGTTTCAGTATAATAGGGTCGGTTGTAGTACTTGTTGTGAGCAGAGTACACACCTTGGTTATACCTTCCATCAGCCAAATTTTTGGCGTACTGTTCTCTGTCATCGTAGTGCTGTCTTTGGTTGTAATAAGCCCGATCACCCCTATCATTCCGGACATTGCCTCTATCATCGTATAGATTCTGCTGGAGCTGGTTGTGATTGTAGTGTTTGTTATCGTAGTTCTGTCCTTGGGCTTGTTGAGAGCCTGATCCATCATATTTTTTTCTTCTCCCGTCATAAATATAGTTACTACCTTGATCGTTTGCGTCGTCATAGAAGCTGGAGTTGCTTCCGGATTCGTCTTTGTGGTAAGAATTATGAAAACCTGATTTATGATGACCCTTGTTATGTCCAATGTTCTTCTGGACCTCTTTCTCTTGATTCCCTGCATCTTGGTTGTAATTATTGTTATTGTATCGATTCTGGTTCAAACGTTCAACTTTAGCACCATCCGATAGGCTGAATTTGGAAGCATCTTGAGAGTTAACACTTTTTTGTTGATTGTCTTTGTTGAAGCCTTCCGCTTCTTGGGCTCCACTGTAACTTTTCTCTCCATTTTTGTCGTATAAGTTTGAGTGTTGTATTTGATCTTCATTTTCGTTGAAATTCACCCCTGATCTTATGAATACCGGGGTAACACAATGAACTAGTAACAACAAGGATAACCACTCAAAAAACATTTTAGATTTTTTTGTTGGATTTGTCGCTTTTGATTCACTGTAACAGAGAAGAATGACTCAGCCACAGAGTTCTCCGCTTTTATATTGAACAGGTCATTGTTATTCGACCTTTAATGGATAAAATGGATGCCGGTATCCTGCTTAGATAATTTCATGGTATAATGAGGGAAATACACTTCTTAAGTCTCAAGTCATCGATACATGAAGATACTGATTTGATGGGACATCAGTAGGTACCTAATGAAATATTCGGATTTTTTTAATTAGTTTTAAATTGAATCGATCGATCGAAAAACCAAGAATGCCGTCGTTCGGTTCTTCTGCTCCGCTTCTAGATTGTTTTCGTGAAAAAAAAGTGTTCTAATCTATAACGGTATCTTAATTAATATTTTTGCTATTTCCGGTGATGGTTCTTGTCGCAATGTATTACATTTTCCTTAAACAAGAGCGCCAAAGATGACTAGGCAAATTACAACTTTGGATAGTACTATTTCGCTTTTCGTATCATATCAACATCAAAATATTCTTAAAATTGGTTCAAGCCCTGTGGACAGGAGCTTTGGTGCTCTTGTTCAAAATTTGACACATCATATCTCCGAAAAAGTATTGGTTTCTCAGAGTTGGGAATTATATCAATGTATTCTTATGATAGAACTGCATCATAAAGGAAATTCAATTCAAATAATAGTTGATTTATCAAGATTAAATGAGCAATCTGAGATTGAGAATTGCACCATGGAAGAAATCAAATTAAAATAGCTGAAATGAATTCTACTCTCTCTTATAGAACAGGATGACATGTACGAGTATGAACACAGATCATATAATAATTCATGGATAGAATAATTATAGCATTCTGTGAAAACATAGAACTACGATTCATTATTGAAATTTCGAAAAATCATATCTCCGAGAGTATTAGCTTGTTGGAGTTGAAAATGATATCAATGGATTTTTATGGCAAAACTGCATCTGAAAAAAATTTAATTTGAAATTTGCAAGTTAACAATTTTTTTTTCCGGTACTCTGAAACCATCTAGCCTATTTTGCGCAATAACGAACTCATCCGAGATATTTATTTCCCAAACCTACACTGAAAATTTCAACTACCTAGCTCACTCGGTTCGGGAGTTATTGTAGAAACAAAATTTAAAAATAAAAAAAAAATGTTCACACTTTACGGCAACCCGATCATTACAAAACTTCGCATGCGTAGAAAAGTTCTACAAGTTGATGCTAAATTTCAGATAGATCGAGTGATTGGTTGCGGAAATATTCATGAAAATGTTTTTACTAAAAACGGCCATAACTCCGAAACCGCTTGGTGGATTTCGCCCGTTAACACGAGTTCGTTAACGGGCGAAATCCACCAATTTATATATACGATATTGATGCTCCAAACCTTCCCTGCAAATTTCAATCCTCTAACTCCTTTAGTTCGAGAGTTATGTTCCAGTTTTGTTTTTGCTGGAGATATTCTAAACGCAATTTGATGAACTTACCCAAAGTATATGGTTCCATCATCATATAGATTATAGACTATCCAAGGGCATTATATTATCACCCAAAAATTATAATATCCCATAATCCTCATAATTCTACGATAGCTGAGGTTATTGCATCGGTCATTTTGTATTCAATTATACTTTGTTTTCTAGAACAGGAGGTATTTTATATCATGAGTAACGAATTCTGAATAGAACCAGAAATAAATATGACATGTCTCTTATCGATAGATAAGATGACATGTATGAACATAGATAATGAAATTCATAGATACAAATACGAACGTTCATTTTCGATTAAAGCATTCTGTGAAATCACAGAGTTACGGTTTAAAATTGAAATTTTGAAAAATTATATATCCGGAAGTATCAGTTTGTTAGAGTTGAGAATGATATCAACGGATTTTTCTGATGAAGTTGCATCTTGAAAAAATTGAATTTGAAATTTGTAATATAAAAAAATTTTTTTTTTCGTTACTCCGAAACCATTCGGCTGATTTTGCCCAATAACGAACTTATCCGAGAGATTTATCTTCCAACCCCACTCTGTAAATTTCACCTATCTAGGTCATTCCGTTCGAGAGTTATCGTGGTAGCGGATGGCCGGACAGAATCTATTTTGATCACGGATTCTTGATCAATGAGTCGAACCCAAACATTTAAGACTATTTTCAACCAAAAAAATCGAAAAATACAGACATTTGGGCAAATTGATAAGCACTCTGTTCCGAGGAACAAGAGCGCCATAAATCGAAACTTATTCTACGCTGTTCTAGATGCTGCATTCCGTATCTGCTTTTCTCGATTTTTTTCCCTGTTTCCAAAGGTGTAATCTGTCCTAACAAAGAGTTGGATTCAACAATACCTTGGGGAACAATTAATGACTTAAATTGATCCAGTGAAGTTTTCCCAATATCTTGACAGTCAGATTTCCCCTGAAAATTTCCAACTTGTGTGTTGCTCCCTTAATTTCCCATTTTCTAAGAGTAATTGCACCTGAGTAAGATATAATACGAATTTACGAAGACAGTCCAAATGTCGATTGCTCTGAAGGGTGTTATAGATTTGGAAAAGACTGTCGCAAATCGTACCTCTTGGAGTTTATTTGTTCTCGTTTTCCACACTTACCTCGAGTTTCTTAGGAACATCACTACCTGCAGAGCCGTACTTTCTTTGAATTTGGTATTTTGAATCCGTGGTCGAAATCGATTCGGTCCGGCCGTCCGTCCGTTAACACAATAACTCTCGAACGGAATGAGCTAGACAGTTGAAATTTTCAGAGCAGGTTGGGACATAAATATCTCGGTTGAGTTCGTTATTGGCAAAATCGGCCGGATGGTTTCGGAGTAACGAAATTTTTTTTCTGATTACAAATTTCGAATTATTTTTTTTCACGATGCAGTTTCATCATAAGTATCCACTGGTAATATTCTCAACTCTAACAAGCTAATACTTTCGGAGATATGATTTTTCAAAATTTCAATAATACATACATCATACTTCTATGTTTTCACAAAATGCGAATTCTATCTGTCTGTGTTCAATCTGTTTGCGGTAGCCGTCGTTTGGACCAGTTTGAAACATAAACGTCATTAATGTCAAACGAAACAGAAAGTGTATTTCTGAAGAGTTTGGTTGATTTATATTTGGGTGGGTTTATCAATTGCGAGTTAACTTAAGGTTACGAGTTATGCATGTATTTAGCGATATTCATGAATGCGTTACACTCGGGTTATCCGCAACCTTGAGGTAACTCGCAATGGAGAAACCGGTAAGCATGTAAGCAATTTGAAATTTGGATTCGCCAAGTTCATAGGCAGAGTTGTTTGGTTACTGAGTCGAAAATGAATGATGCAAGGAAGTCGAGCATAATTAACGAGTCATTCTCTAATTATGGAAGATTTAGAACGGGATTTCCAACTAATGTACAGGTAGATATTCCTCTTAACAGTATTTAAGATTTCCTACATAAGTATTCTGGTTTGAGTTCTCTCTGGACTGATTACATCAGATTTGTTTCATGAATAAAACTGCCTATTTCATTTACTCAATTTTTCAGAATGACTCCTGATAGTTTTGAAATACTTTTAGCTAAAATTGGACCGTCATATCAAGATATAAGATGCAAAGGTATTTTTATTATTATTTCTTTCATGATGTAGTTTTATCATAATAATCCATTGATATCATTCCCAATTCTGAGAAACCAATACTTTCGGTCTTCGGAGATATTATTTGTCAAAGATTGAACAAGAGCGCCAAATCTCCTGTCCACAGGGCTTACCCATATTTGAATATAAAGGTTGATGTTCCTAAGTGGATCAACGTGGGTGATGAACGATGAACTTTTAGCACCATCTTTGTTAGTTTACCTATGAGATCCTACAACTCCAAACAAAAATTGGTTCAAACCCTGTGGGCAGCAGGTTTTTGGCGCTCTTGTTCAAACAGACAAATTATATATCCGAAAGTATTGGTTTCTCAGAGTTGGGAATTATATCAATGGATTCCTATGATAGAAATGCATCATGAAAGAAATTAAATTTAAAAATAGTGTCGTTTAAAAAAAATGCTTCAAAAATTATCTTATAAAAAAAAGAGCAATCTACAATGCTTCAGTGCCTTAATGCTTCAAAAATTGTTATTAAATTTATTTATCAAGATTAAATGAGCAATCTGCAATGATTCAACCTCGCGGAATGGGTTGTTGCAACTTACACTCGGTGCATAGTTTTCACAACTCGAAATACCTAAGGAAAGTATCATCGAAATGTCTAGTGCAAGGCTGGAGACAATCATAGCAGATTGTCCATTTATTCCTGATATTTGAGTAGGTCGTGGATTACGAACAAATTATTTCAATAGTTCAAAATATATTAATAAAATACTATCCTCTTTTCATAATTTAAAATTTAATAGTTCATACCACTAACACATTCTTTTCTGTATTATGATATGAACCTTAACTCAAGGAAAAATGATTGATACACAAATGTAGATCCATAGTTCAGTATTTTTTTGCTAGCAACATTATGAAAATACTGTATATAGGAACATGTCTCACTACTTAAGGAAATAAAAGGTAATATTAACCTCAGTGGTCAACGAACAGTAGGTGATTTCTTTTGATGATTCCATTATGTTCTTCTTTCCTATTGCCTCCATAAACTACATCAAAGCAGTCTTGTATATATTCACAAATTCAAGAATCGAATACTTGCTTTCCAAGGGAAAATAACAACTATGAATTGACAATCTCTAATAGCTAGAAAAGACGACATTTATGAATAGTGATCACAGACGGATTCTGTGTTCACATTCTGTGAATACATAGAACTTACGATGTATTATTGAAACTTTGAAACATCATATCTCCGAAAGTATTAGCTTGTTAGAGTTGAAAATGATAACAATGGATTCTTATGATGAAACTGCATCTTAAAAACATTTGAATTCAAAAGTTGTAATGAAAAAAAATATTTTTTTTCGTTACTCCGAAACTCTTATACTGATTTTGCCCAATAACGAACTTATAACCGAGATATTTATCCCTTAAACCTACTCTCCAAATTTCAACTGTCTAGCTCATTCCGTTCTAGAGTTATCGTATTAACGTCCGGACGGACGGCCGGCCGGACAGAATCGATTTCGACCACGGATTCTTGATCAGTGTGTCAAACCAAATCGTTAAAGACCATTTTCAGCCAAAAATTCGAAAATTACAGTCATTTGGGCAAATTGATTAGCACTCTGTTCCGAGGAACTAGAGCGCCAAAAACACGAATATTGTACAGTTGAACTCGTAGGAATACCTAAGGACAGCCCTGTGCAAGGATAAGGATCCAAGGGAGTAACTAAGAGAGCATAACTAACTGGAATCTGCTCATTGTTCCGGCAGGAGTATTATCTTTATTAAGTTTTACGTTTTGCTGTCAAATTGTTCAACCCTGAAAAAGAGCCAGAAGTTTCATGAGTGCTTACCGACTCATAAACTTATTAATCCGAAGAAAATATGCATCGTCCCGGGGGCCCTAAACTTGCAAATGACGCCTTTACTAGGAAATATTCTTCTTCGCGTATAAACTCACTGAAAATCCGAGCAAATGCTTAAATATAATTATCCACTTGGCAATATGGAGGAAGAGGAGTGAAAGTAAGATTCATTTTTGTGCGCATGTTCTGTGGGAAACAGCGTACCTACTATAATTTTACCCAAATGTTTGTAATTTTCGATTTTTTTACCTTAAATGGTCTCGAACGATTAGGTTGGAGTCACTGATGAAGAGTTCGTGGTCAAATTCAATTAGGTCCGGCCGTCCGTAAGCACCGATAACTCTCGAAAGAAATAAGTTAATAAGAGTTGAAATTTATAGGGTAGATTTGAGGCATGGATATCTCGGTTGATCCCTGAGTAATATCTGTTTTAAATTTAAGCTTTTATCCGAATATTTCTGAAACTTTCAATTCGATCTAACTGAAATTCACTACCACGTACCTACGATGTATATTTCCGAACTGAATATGTATACAAAGTTTTCAATTGATCGTCTATACAGGGTGTCCCAAAAATACCACGCGAAAGTGACACTGGAGATAGATTGGCATTAGGTCTATCAGATAGCATCAACATGACCTCAGTAAAAGTCCGCTGGTTTTCGAGATATCACCACTTTTGTGTATTTTTTAAAAATCTCCAGTTTTCGGTCTTTTATCGCCTAGCATTGCTAGAAATTACTTCAAACTCATGTTTTTATTTTACCTAGGCTATCCTGAATAGTTGCTTTAAACAATGAAGTAATAACTTCACCGACAACTAGAACAAAATCCTTCAAAAAATGTCTAACTTGTTGTATTTTATGCCGAAGTTGAAACGTTAACTTAAGTTTGACTGACTGCTGTGAAAAAAAATTATATCAGACTGAATTGACAAATAATCACAAAAACTGGTCCATTTCATGCCCTTTTCAAAATGATACAACACTACCAATTTTTTTTAATCAGAACCAGAATTGCTACTTATTAAAAAAAACCAAAACCCTTATCCGCTATCTCGCTCCCACATTCATTGTTTTGTAACATGGAAACCGGTCCGACTTTCACAGACTAGGGGTCTTCGAATAGTCTAGACCAGGGGTCACCAAATGGCGGACCTCGGTCCGGATGCGGATCGCGAACCTTTTTTTTGCGGACCATTTTTCCAGAAAACATGTATTCTTGATTAAAAGAATTCAGATAACTTTTCGTTTTATTTACTAATTATAGATATTGGATTTAGATTAACTGCTAGTCAAATTCTTATGCCATCATAATGCTATCAACGTCGACCCGCGACAGATATACAGATTTTGTGAACGGACCTCCAATGAAACTAATTGGTGACCCCTGGGTTAGATACTAGAGAAAACTTTTTGGCGTTTGACGGATTTACTCATTTCCTAATATTTTCCGAACGGATAGAGATACAGAGGAAATAGATACATAAATCTAAACGTCGTCCACCGACCAATCATCGGGAAAAATATCGGGATATCGAGATGTGAAAATCATAGATTTCGGACGGGAAAGAAGAATTTCCCTTCGATTCCGGGTCAAAAATTTTTCAAAGTGCCGACCGAAAAAAATTTTTTCATGGTATATCGATACGGAGCTCGTGTCTAGTTAAATCGAGGTCGCTGATCACGAATATGCAATTAGTTTTTCCCTAAGTGGCGTACTTTGGGATAATTTTCACTTAGACGAAAAAATGGACGAAAATAGGTCAATTTTGGAAGTTCACACCGCCCAAAAAAATCGGAGTAAGGTGTTGTTGTTGTTTGCCCTCATATATGGATCCTTTATCTACTGAATAATCCAAACAGAAAATGTCCAGGCCGTACTATTCAGAAATTATGATTTTTTTCCCAAGGGTCTGTTTTTCGGAAAATTCATTTCGCGGTATTTCCGCGGAAAATTCTCTAATGAAAAATCCGATCATATATTCGTAATCTACGGTCCCGAATTAGTAAATGACGTAATTTGCATCGAAATCGGAGACCGGTCGAATTTTGGCAATTTTTTAATACATTAAAAAAATCCCATTTTTCGAGAAAAATTTTTTGACGCAAAACTATAAAACGGGTACTTATTCTTATAGATTTGGGGCCGTAGATTCCGAATCTACCCTCAGATATTTATTACAAAAATTTTCCGAGGATATATCGCGGAAAGAATTTTCCGAAAAATAGACCCTCGGGAAAAAAATTCATAATTTCCGGAGCGTACAACCTGGACATTTATTGTTCGGATGATTCGATAGATAAAGGATCCAAATATGACGTAAAAAATCAGCAACACCCTACTCCGATTTTTTTGGGCGGTGGAAAGTTCCAAAATTGACCTATTTTCGTCAATTTTTTCACTTTAAGTGAAAATTTTCCCAAAGTACGCCACTTAGGGAAAAACTAATTACATATTCGTGATCGGCGACCTCGATTTAATTAGACACGAGCTCCGTATCGATATACCATGAAAAAATTTTTTTGGGTCGGCACTTTGAAATATTTTTGACCCGGAATCGAAGGAAAATTCTTCTTTCCCGTCCGAAATCTATGATTTTCACATCTCGATATCCCCGATGATTGGTCGGTGGACGACGTTTAGATTTATGTATCTATTTTTTCTGTATCTCTATCCGTTCGGAAAATATTAGGTAATGAGCGAATCCGTCAAACGCCAAAAAGTTTTCTCTAGTATCCAACACATAAAAAAATCTACAATTTTCCGATTAGGTCGACGCAGATTTGGTTATTCACTAAATCGGGTACGCAGATCACGAATCTGCAATTAGATTTTCCGTATCTCGATTAGTTTCGGAGCAATGACGAAGAAAGTCGCAATTTCTGGCTCTACCTCCGGAAAATGGACTAATCAGTCGGATATTTCGCCATATTACCAAAATTAATCGAGATACGGAAAAACTAATTACAGATTCGGAATCTACGCCTTCGATTTAGAGAATAGCCAAAGCCGTGGCGATCTAATCGGAAAATTGTAGATTTTTGTATGGGTTAAAATCTAGACAAAGGACTCACAGCTCTGGCAATGTGTTAGTTGTTGTATGCATTTTATCAATATTTCACAGGAAATAGGTCATAAATACTTCTACAAGGGTTGAAGTATTACAAGATATTTCAATTATCTTTCCGTGGAAAATATTAATTTCAAGGGTGAGACCACCCATGCAAAAATAAACCAGTTAACCCAAAACATTTAACATTTACAAGCGAGCTGCTTTGTTTAGAAATACAAATGAGCGCTTCCCGACATGTGAAGTCATGGGACGCAACAGTGGTGATATCTCGAAAACCAGCGGACTTTTACTGAGGTCATGTTGATGCTATCTGATAGACCTAATGCCAATCTATCTCCAGTGTCACTTTCGCGTGGTATTTTTGGGACACCCTGTATAACCAGGAACAGAAGAAAAATTTAAAAAATTAGAAAAATGGCTTTTTCCAATTACTCGTAAACTATACACTGATCTGATCTGATTAAAATTCGGTATTTATGGCGCTCTTGTTCCTCGGAACAGAGTGCTTATCAATTTGCCCAAATGTCTACGTTATTTTCGAATTTTTGGCTGAAAATGCTCTGGAATATTTTGTTTCGACTCATTGATCAAGAATCGGAGGTCAAAATCGATTCTGTCCGACCGGCCGTTAACACGATAACTCTCGAACGGAATGAGCTAGACAGGTGAAATTTTCTGAGTGGGTTTGGGAGATAAATATTTCGGTTAATTTCGCTACTGGTTTCAGAGGAACGAAAAAAATTTTTTTTTTAAGATGCAGTTTCATCATAAGAATCCATTGATATCATTCTCCACTCTAACAAACTAATACTTTCGGAGATACGATTTTTCAAAATTTCAATTACTAAACGTAATTTTTTGATTTCATAGAATGCTCTCTAATTATAATTTGCTGTTGTATGTAAATCCAACATATGAGGTGAACCGAACCACAGACGTTTTGAATTCAATATTTTAGGATGCATAATTCATAAGAATCCATTGATATCATTCCCACCTCTGAAAAACCAATACTAACATCAGAGCTATGATTTGTCAAAGTTTGAATAATTACTCGCTATAGTAGTTTGACAAGAGCGCCAAAGCCCCTGTCCTCATAGCTTTCCCACATTTTTGCGCGTATGTTCTGGGGAACATATCGCGTTATCATTTTGCCCAAATGTCTGTAACTTTCGAATTTTTTGCCGAATATGGTCTCAAACTATTGGGTTGGACTCCCTGACGAAGAATTCGATGTAAAATTTCATTCTGTCCGGCCGTCCGTTGCCATATGATAACTTGAGAACAGAAAAAAATAGTGACTTGAAATTTTCAGGGTAGGTGACGCATCCTAATACGACGGACAAGTTCGTTAATGGGCATAATCGTTCCAACGGTTTCCGAGTAATAATTTTGTTTTCAACCAATACAATTCCAATCGAATTGATACTTAGTGAGTAGTTGTAGAATATACGAACCTAAGGACTTTTGTGAAATTTTGTGAGAATCGTATCACCAGAAAATTTCAAAAAAATTATCAAAAATTATTATCTGTCACGATAACCTAAGAACGGAAAGAGATAGCGACTTGAAATTTTCGGGTAAGGTTATGCATCTGAATGGGACATTTGAATTTGTTTATAGGCATAATCGGCCAAACGGTTTTCGAGTTATAACCATCTGAAATTTGGTTTTTCCTCAATAACTCCAAAAATCAGTTGTAGAATGCCAACGCGAAAATTCTGGCGAAATTTCGTGAGGATCGGATTACTAGAAAATTTTAAAAAAATCATATCACAAAATATTCGTCCGATATCGCTGAAATTTTACGAGAGCCTCCAAAACCTAACTCTACTGCCAAGTTCCGAGTTTGAACACGATCGGATCTATATTGTTGGAGATCCGAGCAGTCTTGTGTGAGTTCAGTAGCTGGATGGGTGACCGTTGCGTTGATTACTTTCGAACGGAAGGAGGTAGGGACTTGCAATTTTCAGGGTCGGTTGCAAATCCCAATGGGAGAGTTATATTCGTTTTTGGGCATAATCGGTCCATCGATTTCGGAGTTATACCCACCTGGAATATTATTCCCTTGATAACTCAAAAAGTATAGACTCGATCGAATTGAAGCTTGGTAATAACTAGTTGTAGAATATCGACATAAAGACATATGTAAAATTTTGTGAGAACCGTACCCCTAGAAAATTTTTAAAATAGGAGGAAAAAAATTTTATATTGTCCATTCTCCTGTATTGGGCACTCTTAATCGAATTTACCACGTTAAATTCGAGTGTATTTCCAGGTAAAAATACATATCGCCAGGGATAATATCACCATCTAAGAAAAAGAAGCATAAAAAGAATCGTTTATTTCATTTATCATAACAAATATGGAAAAATCACATCATCATTTCATTCAATATGAACAATATTAAATTGTGAGGAAAACGTTGAAATAAATATACAAATTGAATGAACGGACAGATCAACAGACTCCTTGACAGGATACCGATCCTGTATATTGCTACCTGATTCCAATGTCATTTGCTCTTTTGATTTTCACGTGCAGGAGCGGTTTAGCCTCCTCACCGGTGTTTCAGCTTTTGCCAATTGCTAAATTTCTGATAGGCCGCGTTCAGTAGCTGATTCAGATGTTTGGTAAGGTGGTGTGAAAGAGGGGATAGCTCCCTGATTAATTTATCCTGAAAAATATAATAGCATAAACAAATCATATTAAGATGATTATTAAGTGTAATCTGTGAAATTATGCGAAAACCTTCAATCTGCCATTTTACAATCGATTACAGGATTTCAGCACGATCGGCTTTGTATTTTAGGAATTATTATGAATATAAAATTTCAAACTAGTATCTACTTCTGAAATTTCAAAACATATAAATCTCAGAATTGTAAATACACCTCGATGGCCCCAGTGCAACATCTGAACAAACCAATGGTTTTATAAGAATAGGCCGACATTAAAGATTTAAAAAATTCAAATATATTGCCTGTTTTACCCATTTGTAATAAAAATTATACTTTAAAGTTAAGAAAGTGGTGGAACTAGAAGACACCATAAATTTTTTTTTTTAAATATCCAGGGGGTCAGGGCAAATAAATTAGGGCTGAGTGAGTAGCAGATCACCCCACCTATCCACCATTTTTGTATGTTCAACGTTCTGCCAAACACCCTGCCAAACCCCCATGGGAGATGATAGCCGCCCTACATTAGGGTCCTGTAGTGGTTTTCGAACATCTGAAGTTCTGAATAATCATCGCTTAGATTGGCCAAACCTGGTTTTGAAAAAACCCTCCTAGTCATATGAACGATTTTCCTTTTCGTTTTTTCCTTTTTATATTCAAATACTGAAGGGATTTCTGTGAACAAGAGTGAATAACTTTGAAAATAAGTGGAGGCGATTTTTCGTCGAGAGATCCATGCGGCTACAGTATATGTGTGAAGGGGGACTTTTGAAAGGTTATGTATTTATTTTTTTATTTAATTGATTCGTCCTTCTCCTCT
Organism: Halyzia sedecimguttata; assembly: GCA_937662695.2. Lineage (NCBI taxonomy): Eukaryota > Metazoa > Arthropoda > Insecta > Coleoptera > Coccinellidae > Halyzia > Halyzia sedecimguttata. The sequence continues at coordinate 84,297,578 of OW569415.2, read as the reverse complement.
TGTCTCTGCATTTTTGCGCGTATGTTCTGGGGAACATCGCGTTATTATTTTGCCCAAATGTCTGTAACTTTCGAATTTTTTTACGAAAATGGTCTCAAACGATTTAGTTCTACGATTTGAGGTCAAATTTGATTCTGTCCGGCCGGCCGTCCGGCCGTTGCCACGATAACTTGAGAACGGAAAGAGATAGCGACTTGAAATTCTCAGGGTAGGTGGCGCATCCCAATACGACGGACAAGTTCGTTAATGGGCATAATCGGCCCAATGGTTTCCTAGTAATAATTTTGTTTTCAACCAATATAAATCCGATCGAATTGAAACTTGGCGAATAGTTGTAGAATATAAACCTAAGCGACTGTGTGAAATTTTGTGAGAATCGTATCGCTAGAAAATTTTTGTTGTCACGATAAGCTGAGAACGGAAAGAGATAGCGTCTTGAAGTTTTCAGGTTAGGTTGTGCATCTGAATGCGACATTTGAGTTTGTTTATAAGCATAATCGACCTATAGGTTTTAGAGTTATAGTCATCTGAAATTTGGTTATTTTTTTTCCTCATTAACTCTTAAAAATACAAAACCGATTGAATTCAAACATGGTTATTAGTTGTAGAATGCCAACAGCCACAGCCCTATGTGAGTTCAGTAGATGGGTGACCGTTGCCTCGATAACTTTCGAACGAAAGGAGCTAGGGACTTGTAATTTTCAGGGTAGGTTGCGTATCCGTATGGGAGAGTTAAGTTCGTTTTTGGGCATAATCGGTTTAACGGTTTCCGAGTTATACCCACCTGGAATATTATTTCCTCGATAACTCAAACAATAAATATTCGATCGCATTGGTGCTTGGTAACTAGTAGTAGAAAATCAACATAAAGACGTGTTTAAAATTTTGTAAGAAACGTGCCACTAGAAAATTGGAAAAAAATTACGAAAAAAAAATTCGATTAAGAGTGGAGAATGGACAATAGAACATACGCGCAAAAGCTCCTGACTTCACGTCAGTGCTTGAACCAATTTTTCAGGTTCAGTTCTGGATACCTTGGAGAAACCTCTCCGTTTTTTGATGAAGGAATTCTTATTGAAGAATGATATGCCCATCAGTATTTCAAATTTCAGCTTATTTTGTAAACTAATTTAATTTTTATAGATCACAACACTCACAACAAGACAGGATTTTTTGGCTGAGGTTTTTTCCTAAGCTCTTGCAACATACGTCGAATTGTATGGTACCCCGTTACACTAACCTCTGCTAACACATCTGAAGCTCTCAATCAAAAAAATATATATACAAACCATGAAATTTTCAGCGCATTTGGTATTGCAAGATATTGAATGACCTCACCTCAAATGGTTTCAATTTGGCAGTGTGGTATCTGTGAAGTGCTTCTTGCATTTTCAGGACTTTCTCTTCTTGGTTAGGTTGGGTGGGTGGAAAGCACTTCCAAAAATGATTCAGTAATTCACAAAGAGCTAAATACAAGTTTCTCATCTCAGTTTCGATATTTGGTGGAACCAATTCTGAAAAGTACCCCCAATTAAAAACCATTCTCACAGAATAATCAATAATGAGATGAAGGAACAGAATTATTGTATAAGATGTCTCTAAAGGTTCTATACTATACAGGACAACTCATTAGAGCCTGTTTCATCAAATTTCTCCTACATCGTTCATAGGAAACTAATTGTTAATAATAAGTATTTTGATAAATACACAAATCTATTGAAGTATACTAAATCTGATCAAGACTACCTAACAAATTGCAGGCAGAGAGTTTAGGTAATGGTGGATGCCTCCAGCAAGGAGTACCGCAGGGAAGTATCTTGGGACCTCTTTGGTTTGTGATGTTTATAAATGTTCTTCCTGAAATGTTATTCATCTGGTACATATTTCATAGCGCGATATAATCTAAGTGAATACTTCGATATTTGTTCCAGGTGATATGATGTGTGCTTTGACGGATTTTCTTCTCATTGTGTATCGCAATAATTATTAAAATAAATTTATTCTTATTGTTATTTTTATATGAGCCAGCATCAAATTTAAATTCGTTTCCTTGTGAAAGATTCCTTCTGATGAAGAATTTTAAATCAACTACTTCTTTCTTTTCATCCCTTGGAATAGAAGCCTCGTTAAGATACAACACGCAATATGAACATTCATAACAATTACTTACGTGCTAAAGATTGCTCCTGAAAGCCCCTCATGAGGGCGCCACCAGGCGAGAGTTCCCCTAAAGCCCCCACTGCAGCTGCGGGAGTAACCAAACTCTTTGAGGTGCGTCTGGTCTGGCTAACATTCCACTGTTTGGCTTCTTGAAAGACGGACCTCAATATCGAAGAACCTTCGTTGGGATTTATTTGTTCCGATATTGTGTCCGGCATTGGACCGTGAAGGTACCTTTCAACCTGAAAAATTGATTTGGCAATTAAGAGCTGTCAAAGCTTTGTGAAACCCACTGAAACTGATTATACAAAAAATCTAAAAATGGATTAATTTTGTGCAAAATGATCTTGCTTCCGGTCTTTTATATTGTTAATGAAAAATTAATACACTAATATGTAGTCTTGTACACATTATTAAATGGTTTCTTTCTGGGTTTTCTCTCCCAAACTCTGAAAAATATCTATAAAATCAAAAATTTATTATTTTGTGAATTGCTTCTACGTAAGAAACACAAGATATTTTTCAGAAGCAATCAATCAAAAAAAGTTGCCAAACAAACAATAATGAAAACAACATCAACGATGAAACAACTATTTCGTAACGTTTCGAAGTCTACATCAGACTCCGTTAGACACTTAACAAAAATCTTCAGAATTATTTTTTGTCGATAGCTATTCTGAATTCGAGAATTACCTTGGAGAGATTTAGATGGACATTTGAATTACTTTCATTCTTACTGTCTGAATCTAAATCTTCATAAGTGATTTTCTCCAATATTTTCTGTTTTTTCCTTGCTGGCTCCATGAGTTCAACCTCTCTGTCCGAATCCTTATTGCTTCCAGGTACACCATTCGTTTGTTTGGAATTATTTTCAGGTGCAGTTTGTGAATTTGGGTCATTAGCTTTATTATGGTTGGCTTTTAATACCTACAAAATAAGTCATTTAATATCAATAATAATCTGAGAATAAATAAAAATGATGAACACAATCTGAGATTAACAAAATACAAATGGAACATCCTGTGGATTACATAAGGGTTGTTATTGGGGATATCTAAACAATACATTAATCTCAGCAGAGCTGTAAGTCATAAAAAATGATTCCAAGAAATGTATGTTTTTGAATCAATTCAAGAATGAATAGTTAATTATTCATATTTTTCAGAAAAAGTATTTGTTGGTTTGTATATATGCATTCAAATCTTTGAATACTCAATTTCAATTTAAATCATTTCAATAGATCAAATTAAATTTCCAATAGACTGAGATCAAAATCAAGTATTAAAGTACAATAATGAAAACAACAGATTTTAAATAAATTCAATCATTATAAACTACAGCTTGCAGAAGACTATTAACATGTATACCCCTGTTCAAGTTCACTGAAATAAAAACCTTTTTTATGAATATTTATTATATCTTTTAACAAAACCAAATTTTGTAAAATAGTAACGGGAAAAAAAATTGATTAGAAAAAAAAGTCATTACCATAATTGAATGTTGATTGAAACGTTTGATCATTGCTTGACTGACTGTTCCTGTAGTAACGGTACTTCTTTCTGTTGAACTTCCATAAGCTTCATCCAGTGTTTTATCTTCAAATTCTGTTATATTAACTAATGGATCATCAACGCCTCTCTGAATATCTCTCTTCATCTCCTGATCATCTATTTTTCCACATTCTGTGAAAATATCCTTGCTTTCTGCATATTTCCTATCCCTTAAAAGGAAATAAAAAACATATTCACAAAATTTGGTAAACTGCCTACAGATTTCATAAATGATGATTAGTTAGTGTTATTTATAGATTGTGATTGTTTTTACTAGTTTTTTATACTTTTGCATATTTTTGAAATCTACAATTAATTCCCTGAACAACTTCAGAAACCTACCCTGAAGAGAAGTTTGAAGAATAAAATAGAACTTTGATTAAAGAATAAATTTATTTTTTTTTATATATACATATTCACATTTTTATCCTTTTTGAGATTAAAGCATCACCTTCCAAAATAAGATAATCTTTTTCTGTTTCAAAGTTGTATCAAAAAAGCCTGTAGAAAATTTCTTTCGGATAAGAGAAAACTCAGACTTTAGAAAATCAAAGATAATAAATCATTTCTAACCTGTGAAAATAATGTGACTGAAAGAACTTCGTCCAGAATTGAGACTCAGACATTTTAGCAGGAACATTATCAATAAACTTCTTTTTCACAGCTGGATATGTTTTAAAGATACATTCTATAATATCAGGAGTAATGTTATATTTTAAACCATTACATCCGTCAGTTTGTGGTTTAATATCTGCTAAAAAGGCTCCAGAAACACCTGAAAATAAACAATATATGCACCAATAGCCTGTGAACATGCACAGTATGATCTTCCGTAACGATAGATAGAAATATTTGGCTTTAATATTACTCTTTTATGATATATTTCTGTTATTGTCATTAGTAATACATACAACCACATTGGTTTACCAATTACTTACCAATTTCTTGTGGTTGTTGTTTTTGATTTTGGGTGTATTTAATAGCATGTTGAGTCCAAAATTCTTCCGAGGTTATCACTTCTGGCATTACCAAATCTTTATATAATTGTAATAAGGCAGGATTTGACATCAATAACCTATTTTTCTCTTCAAGTTCTCTATCCATCTGAGAATGAGAAAACATAGTAAGGCTACATAACATAAAGAGGCAGGTTACCAACTTTTTTTTTGAACTTTGGCAACAGACTTTGGAGCATTTCCTTGACTTTATCTCTGTCTGCAATTTGCGCCGGTAATCCCTTCGAATTAGTGAAATGAAACGTTGAAGAGACCCCATTGTGTAAAACAACTTGTAGCTGAATTTTCGCTTTACCTTCAGGTGATATTTTCTGAGCTAAAACAATGTTTCATGAAATATTTTCTGCTTTATGTGAATAAATGAATGGTACATTTTATGTCTTCATAAAGGTGCGAAACAGCTACAGTATCTCTATTTTCCACCATCCAAATTAATCGTTGATCCATGAGAAAAAGGGTTCCGTCCCCTTTTTTGAATCGAACTTGAGGAATTTGAAGAAGAACATCTTCGCTTGAGGTAGTCATTGTGAGTAAGGACAAAATTATTCAACAAATGTTAACTCGTTTTCGAATGATGTCCTGAGGTGTTTTTATTCCAGAATTAGCAAACAAATTACAAAAATCCTAACTAGTAAGTACTCCTGTTCATTTCTGTTAACCAACATTTGACAAGGTTAATAAGGTTATGTATCATAGAAAGTTGGAAAAATCACAGATATTTTTTGACATCTCACAGAGCCAGCGGAATATTTACTCAACCCCTCAAAAGTAAATACAAGTTGCAAAGATTATAATAATCTGTAATATATAATGATCTATAATCTTTGAGAAATTGGTTAACTCTAAACACTCAAAACCCAAACCACTTCGGTGGGAGTTTTGTGCTGGTGAGAAACTGAATATGTGGGAAAGTGACGTGTGGCCAGGGCATAATGGGGTCATAGTCCAGCAAACGTTTCAGACCTTTGAATTCTTTATTCAAATTCAAAGTTTCAGACTATTCCCCAGGGTGAGTTGTTTGGGAACTTCCCTATGTGATATCTCTTAGTTGTTACTGGTCTTATCCCTTGTGGTGGACAACTTGACAAATTGACTGGAGCCAAATAATATAGTAATCATTAAAGGATACTGTGGGAGGTATACTCATTATTCAACGGTTTTTTCTGGGTTTTCTCTCCCAAACTCTGAAAAATATCTATAAAATAAAAATTAATTATTTTGTGATTTGCTTCTGCGTAAGAAACACAGGATATTTGTCAGAAGCAATCAATTGAACAATGTTGCCTAACAAACAACAACGAAACAACATCAACGAAGAAACAACTATATCGTAACGTTTCGGAGTCTATATCAGACTCCTTCTTCAGACGCTCAATGAAAATCGAGAGAATTATTTTGTTGATAGTTATTTGGTGAAATTCAAGAATTGTCACATTGAATTTCACCAAATAACTATCAACAAAATAATTCTCTCGATTTTCATTGAGCGTCTGAAGAAGGAGTCTGATATAGACTCCGAAACGTTACGATATAGTTGTTTCTTCGTTGATGTTGTTTCGTTGTTGTTTGTTAGGCAACATTGTTCAATTGATTGCTTCTGACAAATATCCTGTGTTTCTTACGCAGAAGCAAATCACAAAATAATTAATTTTTATTTTATAGATATTTTTCAGAGTTTGGGAGAGAAATCCCAGAAAAAACCGTTGAATAAATAATATAGTGTTACAACAAAGATTGCGTATTCCATTGGTAGAACTCGTGCGCACTGAGTGCATGAATCGTATTCCATTGGGGAATTTCGTCAAGCATCTCTATCTATAGCAATATATAGCATATGCGACCGATCGTTAAAATTGCGAATGGTCGAGAATAGACCCCCAGTGCAACATTTTTTGCACTCAGTGCATTTTTTGCTCAGTGCAGCACTGGTGCTGCCAATGGAATACGCCAATACATATACATATGGAATACGCCAATACATATATATATCCATTCACTTTTATAAAAGGCCCTTTCTATTTGACGCTGTATCACTTCCAAACTGATGCGAAATCAGTTTAAACCACAGAAATAGCCGGAATTTCCCACTATTTCTCTGGTTTGAACTGATTTCGCATCACTTTGGAAGTGATACAGCGTCAAATAGAAAGCTAGGAATGTCTCCCGGTTGGCCATGAAATTTTGACACATTTCACTGTTTGAAAATGTTAGGTTATGCTCATTTTCCTGTCAGATAACTACGCAACGTTGTCCCCTCTACGTAGAAGTCGTAGTAATTATGTATTTTTCACAAGGTGAATTTTCTTAGGAAAAATAATGAATTTGAGAAGATATTATGTAAAGTCAACAATTCCAAAGACCTGGCAACTGTTCAAGAAAATTTCTCATTTGTTGTTACTATTGAAAATTTTTCACTTATATAAACTGGTTGGAAGATTCAGTTATGCTATTTTCTTGTACGGAAATCAAGAAACAAGTGTTGAAATTTTAATGAAAAATAATGGATACAGTAGTCCGTTACTTCGTGATAGTTCATTTGAAAAAAGAATAAAAGTACCTGAATATTCCGGCAGAACTTCTAAACGAACAGATGTTCCCCACTTTTCAAAATTCTCAAGAAATAAGCCTACAGAAGACATTTAAATACCTTGTTGCACAACTTGAAATACACCAGTTTAAAAATGTAGTAGTCACTGTTAAACCTTCATAAAATATAGTGATAGTAATAAGTAATTTCATTCAAGAGTTCAACATGTCCTAAGACAGAATGAAGTATTTCTATTGCAGATTTCAGTTCTGTCTTTGCTTCTTCAAAACTCCATTCAGCATTTTCAATTTCAAAGCGAAGCGTTCTTTATTATTCGAAGATAATGATATGTGATAATATCTTGTCTAAGATGGAACATATGTTGATTGTTGAGAGTAGAAATTGGCAACGTCTCAGAGAATTATTTTGACATTGTTGATTGTTGTTCAAGTCTATTAATATGTTCTTGAAATTCTCAATAGATGTCCTACCCTTTGCCAACTTTGCCATAGATTATATTTCCCGCTGTCCCAAGTAGAATTAGGTTAAAGTTCTGTGGCGAAATTAATTGATCATGGCGTTTTTATCGATATATAAAATATATATTGTTTATGGATAATTTTCACTATTTTCAGCAGATTTTGAGAAACTTTTAGCTCTATGAGTTTATGAATATCAGATATCTTCTCGCCTGAAAAACCTAGAGTACTCGATAGAAGATATAGATCAAAATGGAATTATTTACTGGAGAATGTGGAATCTGCAGTTCCAGGAGTCTAATTTTGAATTCTGATTGTTCTGAGAATTATTGTAATCTTATATATAATCACTTTGGGAAAGAGTTAAATGTTTCTAGTGTAAGTATTTCCTCGTCTTAAAATTCTTACAAATGTTTTAAAGATACTTTGGTTTTTTTATTGGTTGTCTCCAATAAAATCAAAGATCCTATTTTTTGGTTGGTTCAGTCTATATTTTCAAACAATCAAATGACTCTTATTGAGGCAATTATTCCAGGAGTCCAAAACTAATTTCAATCTATGTCCAATGTGCGTGTATCATATTACTCTGATAGATTCCAAAAAGAATTCGTTGGTTAGAGAGTATGTGGAAGATGAAATGGAATCCATTGATAAATGTGCCTTGTGCAAACAAAATGGAGACATTTTCAAAATTGCTGACACAAGTTTTCTAAATAAGTGCAAGCAATGGATGTCCGCCAAGGATATAGTTTCACTTTGTGCCAGTTGTTATTATATTATTGAACTGAACAATGTTTTGAAGGAACAGGTTATGAGGAAATTGGTGAGTTATTAAATTTGATTTTATTATTTTTCATTCCTCTTTTCATTTTCAGTTTGTTAAGGATGCAAGCACAGATAATCAAAATTGTTTGCCCATACAACGGACTATTATGAAAAGAAGAAAATCGAGCACTGGCTTGGCTGAATCTTCAGTCATAGTATCAGAAGATTTAAATTCGGAATATAATTCTAGTGAAACAAAAAAACGGCGCAAAAAGTGGAATGTGACCAACCTTAATGATTCAGTAGATACTACAGTTGTAAGACCGAAAAGGAAAAGAAGTAAGGATCTTGGCGAATTATTAGATGAACATTTAGAAAATTTGAAGTTGAAACGTTCAAAAATAAGTGAGTGGAATTTTGAAGAGTTACAAGTGGAATCATTTGATTTGGATCTACCAAGTATCTCCCATTTGTCACCGTTATGTAAGTTGGGCATCGATATTGATGAAGAACAGAAGCAAGATAAAAAAATGTATAATTGTATACCATTTGTGAAAATGCAAAATTCAAGAGAAACTAGTGTGAAGAAGGATGATTGTAATTATGTTTGTAGTTTGATATCTCAAAAACCAATAATCCAAGTTAGTCGAACACCACCAATAAAGATTAAGACTATAAGAAATGTGCGCTTAACAAAAGATAAGAAAAATGTTCCAGGGAAAAGAGGAAATAAGTCCTCAATGGTTAACGTACATTCTCTTATAGAAATCCCAGAGCAAAAGCTTGTTGTCAAGGTAGAAAGGATGAAATTGGATATTCCGAAAGAGGAAATCACACCCAAGAAAAAAAAACGTGTTCATTTCAATGATATTCCAACAATAATTTTTACTGATGACGATTATTATGCTGATTGCAAATTAAAAAGAAATACCAAAATTTTGTCTAATCCACATAATACAGGAATTATAGAAATCATTGATGATGAGACAAAAAAAATTGAAGAAGAAAAGTCAGATAGCGAAGAACTTATAACTTTGTCCCTTGATGAAAGTGATGATGAATCACAAGCGGATACAGTGATTGAATGCAATGAAGAAAATGCAGGGGAAATTTCTATTAATAATACAAACGAACCCCAAATACTAGAAGATTCTGAAATAATAGATGACCAAAGTGAAAAACTGGATGAATCTGAAGAAATCAACGGAGAAACTGATGAGTTTAAGGATTGTGAAGAAAGTTCAGTTAAAACATCCCAAGAAGATGGTGATGCAAGTTCAGTTAAAACATCCCAAGAAGATGGTGAAGAAAGTTCAGTTAAAACGTCCCAAGAAGATGGTGAATATGAAAAAGACAGTTTAGTTGAATGTGAAATTATTAATTCTCAAGAAGAGAATTTCAATCCGGACTCTGTGGAAAAAACTTGTTATAATAAAAATATTGATCAAGAAGATGAAGGGTTATGCGACAAATTTGTGGGACCAAATAGTTCTAATCAAATTATTGATCAAGAAGAAGTATCAAGTGACAAACTTATTGAAATGACTTCTTCCAATCAAATTATTGATCTTCAAGAAGGAGAATCAAGTGACAAACTTGTCAAAACTGCTTCTTCCAATGAAATAATTGATATTCAAGAAGATGGAGAATCAAGTGACAAATCAGTTAGCAAGACTCCTTTGACAGAAAGAATTGTACTAGAATCAAGTCCTAAATTTACAGAAAACATTAACAAAGATCTTGAAAAGAAGGATCTTGAAGATGAAGAAAAAGAAAATTCAGATACTAAACAATTACTTAAAGATTCTGATACTGAAAAAGACAGTCTAGATGGTTTTGAAGTTATAGACCAAGAGGATGGTGATGTGATCATTGAATCTAGGGAAAAGGTTTCTTCAGATAAGCAAGATGAATCTGCTGACAATATTGATGCAATTGATGATATAGTAAAGAAATACTGTGGAGAAAAAGATACCAATAGTGAGGGTTCTAAAAATGATGTATCAGAAACAGAAAAAAAAATTGAAGAAACTGTTCTTGATAGTGGTGAAACAAGTTCTCAAGAAAAAAGGAATGAAGAAAAGAGTGGCAATAAGCAGAGTAGTGACCAAGAAAATGAGAGTGCAGAGGAAGATTTTGGTTCACTTATTGATGAAGTCCAAAAATGTCTAACATCAACAAAAGACTTACTTGATAAATCAGAAGAAACTACTGAAGATCAATGTGAAGATAGCGAACCAAACACTAAGGAAAAGGCGGATATTTTAAAAAGCTCATGTGATGAAAACCATACTAATACACCAAATTCCACAGAAACAGAAAGTTTAAATGGCAATAAAGGATTAAAAAGAAAAGATTCAGATGAAAATATTGTGGGGTCGGATTAAAAAGGGGAGATAGACATTTCTATAGTTTAGTTGATACATTATTTTACTACTAACCCCAATATCATTTATTAAATTTATCTACTTTGGATAAAGATATACTTTGGGCTAATTATTAATATTTGTTACCTTTTTACATCAAAAAGGACATATGTGAGAATTCGATATTATGATACATTAAAATGTAAGTTGTGAATTATTTCTGCAATATATCACTTTGCCTTTTATGTTCTTCAAATGATAATTTTAGGTTCCAAATATTTCATTACTAGATAGTTCTCATCTTATTATATTAACACTGACATATCATCATGAGATTTAACCTGCTTGGTCCTTGTAGTCCTAAAAATTGCAGAACCAGCAAGAACAAACAGGTAAGTAATATTTTTATTGTTTCGTTACATTTTTATTGTTCCCTTACCATCGAGCCATGTTGTCAAGTCTATAATGAGAAAGTAATCTATAATCTAACAATATAACATTTTTTGAAATTTTATCATAGCGGTTCAGTCTTATATTTAAATTTTTTCTAAATTATGTAACAAAGGTGCCGCCAAAACTATTCCATCCGCTACTGGATAGCTGTTAACAGATTTTTGTGTTACCTAAGTCTGAATTAATATCTCCCAACAAAAATTACGGCTCTTCTTTTAGGCAAAGGAAAATAGCATTTTTGCATGTTTGAATTGAATTGGTTTTGTACATTTTGAGTTATTGAGGAACTATCAACTAAATTTCAGATGGGTATAACTCCATAACCGTTTGGCAGATTATGGCTATAAACGAACTCAAATGTCGCATTCAGATGCACAATCTAAATTGAAAATTTCAAGTCGCTATCTCTTTACGTCCTCAGGTTATCTTGACCTGAATAATATGTTTTTATAATTTTTTTTTTAATTTTCTAGTGATACGATTCTCACACAATTTCACAAGCGTCCTTAGGTTTGTATTCTACAACTACTCACCAAGTTTCAGTTCGATATGATTGGTTGAAACAAAATTATTACTAGGAAATTATGCCCATTAACGAACTTGTCAGTCGTATTGGGATGCGCCACCTACCCTGAAAATTTCAAGTCGCTATCTCTTTCCATTCCCATGTTATCGTGGCAACAGACCGCCGGCCGGCCGGACAGAATCAAATTTAACCTCGAAATTCTTCAGCAGGGTATCGAACCTAATAGTTTGAGACCATTTTCGGCAACAAATTCGAAAATTACAGACATGGGCAAAAGGATGACGCGATGTTATAAAATCTTATGTTAAACAAATATTCTTTTTTATTGATTAGATTGTTGCCATAAGAGTAGGTAGAGAATTTATGTGCAAGGGTACAAAACCGGTTTTGGTGACCTTGACCATATAAGGAAGTTACCTCTGGTCAAGGTCACCAAAACCGGTTTTGTACCCTTGCACATACATACATTCTCTATAATCCCCGCTCCTAATAATTCTCATTACTTTCATTGTCCCCACCCAAATTACTCCCACTCAAACTGGTGATCAAGGACGTTACCCCCCCTCCTTTTCATAGTTCAAGGTCAAGGACACTCCCCTACTCCTATCTCCACTTTACCTTGAGCGCACGTATTCTTTTTACCTTGTTGCATCTCAATACACAGAATATACCTTAGGGTATCTTCTGTGTCTCAATAGATGCATAGAATCTTGCATTTTGCCTTCTAACTACTGAGTCAGAACTGAGAATCTCAGTTAATCTCAGCTGAAATTGGTTAAAAGAATACGCCTAATATAACTATACTATACTAGGCTATGAGTGATATAATAAAATAATAACTAGATGCGCCCTTTCGTCTGCGAGCCGTGTATAGTATTGACTCCAACATTAAAGAGAGAAAGGGTTATAGGTTATTCTTCATGTATATGTGTAACTGAGACGGGTTGAAAATGATGAGGTGACATAGGGCAAAAGATTAAAATTTAAGATTGCGTTATATAGGAGATTATTTCCTTTTTCCAAATTAGAATGTATAAAAGGGATTATTAGTGAAAATTTCGATTGTCTGACGAAACAACTATTGATAATAAATTAATGTGCCTTGGTATTGGATGAATATGTACCTCAATAAACAAAATATTATGGTTTTGGGGGCCTTGATCAGAGTTAACTTCCTTATATGGTCAAGCTCACCAAAACCGGTTTTGTACTCTTGCACATACATTCTATACCTACTATTCATATGATTTTAGATTTTACTGACCCTTCATAAGGCCATAGGAGCTTGCGTTAAACAAATAAATGTTCAGGCGAGGTCCGATTATATTGAAATTGATCCTTGTATATTGGCATTAACAGATTTTGTTTGTGCAGTGGATGAAATTCTGAGCCTTTCGAAATCAGAACTCATAACAGTTTGGACGCCTCTGAGATGTCAAAAATATAATGTGAAAATTCAGCATTATCATTAGCAATACTAGCGTTTTTTCTTTGAAATAAGTGATATATCATGAAGTTTTGTAAGGCATATATGCGAGACAGTTTATTTAAACTAGAAATTCTCTATTCACATCACCTATGCTATCACACTTGTGATTCACTGGCATAAATATTGATCAAAGCACTCGTTCGGCAAGATATTTCTTCAATATCCTTCCGTGAATATTGACTCAAAATAGCCCTCAAATTATCAATATCGATATATGCTGTGTTCCGATATTCCTGAACAGTATATTTGATCACCTGATATTACTGAAATTCAATGGGCATGGACATGGAAATTACTTACTGCGGCCAGTAATGCCAGCAATATTGGAACACAAGGATTGCTCTGATATTATTGACCTTATATCCTTTAGTTAGGTACTGCATATTTTTAATACACAAAATATACAACCAATATAGCAGTTTTTTAATACAGGTCCAGATAAATTTAAATTTGTTCCGATCTAACTAGAGAGTTGACGTTACCCAAAACGAGACATGGCGGGATCACACTGGGTAGTAAACATGGTGAGAACACGACCAATAATACTCATGTCACATGCCTTGGATTCTCTCAGCAGGAGTTTACGATCTCTACAGTTCACATTCAAGGGTGTGCACTACTGTAGCTTCACACGTGGTACAGCTCCAGCCCGATTCGCTTCCCCATGTGAACCTGCCTTAATGGAATATCAGGGGCAATGGAGCGCAGGAAATACTTAGTTTATAACAAACCTAATCATAATCTAAATTTATATACCTACTGTAAAAATTGATCTTTAGTATTAGTAGTATAATTTGCTATACGAACAAGGATACGAATCTTTTTCCTGAATTATAAAAATCATCAAAGTATAATGCAAAAAATTGTATTTTGAATAAGTAAAATGAACAGTAATACACATTTCCAAAAAATTTCAACATTCAAATATAAATTGTCATAAGTACAAAAGTATTGCATTGCAATTAAAATCACAAATTCCACATCAACAGAAATCGATTTATTACATGATTATCAACATCCCACATCAATAGCAATATCACAAAGCAAGATTTAATTTGCAATTCAAGCGTTGCTCCAATTCAGAAAGAAAAGTCATTGTGAGCAGGAGATATTCAAAAGAACATTTAGAACATTGTGAAAGTATTGGTGTAATTTCAGAAATTATTCTATATTATGATAACAGCTTGAATTATACGAATTTTCCATATTCTTGATGACGGTTTAGTCCAGCTAGACCAGGGTAATTTTTGAAACCGAAAAAAAATTATAGAAGAATGAAACCCATTGTAAAAGGAAGAGAATATAACAAAAATGATAGGAAAAATAGTTTGCGGGCGATCTGAGGTCGGGAAGGGGAAGGGGTGAGTTTTTAAGGGTAAAAAACGGTTTATCTCGATTTCCGGCAAAACTACAAGTCCTAGGGAAAAACCTTAGTTGGCAAAGTAGGTAATAGATCTACAAAATTCCACTTTTTTCACATAACCTCAAAATTTATGTGAAAAATTCAAATAACCAAGTTTTTGGTTTTTAATTTTTATCTTTTACAAAAACATTTATTTTTCACTAAATTCGGTAAAAACTTACCGTTTTATGTCCCAAATACACTGTAATTTTTTGGATTTAAATTTTTTTTTTCACCTCAATTTGACTTAATATCGAAAAAGCACCATAATATTCAATCAAAAATTCTCACGTCAAAATATTTGCTTCTTTATAAAAGTAGGTGGGCTATTTATTCGTTGAAATCTCTACTTTCTGATGGTCGAAAAAAAATATACATATACTATGGTAAATTCTCTCAAAAAATGCTACGAAGTAACAGGCAGTAAGGCCCAGACCCTCATAGACCCTTTCCCACTTCTCTATGAAATACCTTTTGATGGGCTAAAATTATCCGTACGCCACTCAGGTACACAAGTTATCTTAAATTACCAATAAATAGGCATCTACACATATAATTTAGAGAAGATTCTACAACTTTCTCAAAATATTGTGGATTTCTTATAAATATTATCTTTATTAACTTAGCATTTTCCGAGAAAATTTACCATAGTAATGTATATTTTTTTTACACCATCAGAAAGTAGAGACTCCAATGAACAAAAAGCCCACCTACCTTTTCAAAAAAGCAGCTATTGTGACGTGAGAATTTTTGATTGAAAATTAGGGTGCTTTTTCGATATTAAAACTACAACTACAAAACACAAAAAACTACAAAAACTACAGTGTATTTGGGTCATGAAAAGGTAAGTTTTTATCAAATTTGGTGAAAAGAAAATGTTTTTGTAAAAGATAAAAATTAAAAACCAAAAACGTGGTTATTTGAATTTTTCACATCAATTTTGTGGTTATGTGGAAAAAGTGTAAATATTAAAGTTGTAGATCTTTTTATTACCTTTACAACTTTACCATTTAACTTTTTCCATAGGACTTGCCGGAAATCGAGATAAACCGTTTTTTACCCTTAAAAACAAGGGAAGGGGGTGACCCCTTCCCCTTCACGAAGTCAGATCACCCGTAAATTATTTTTCCTATCATTTTTGTTGTATCTCTTCCTTTTCCAATGAGCCCCATTCTACTATAATTTTTTCCTCGCTTTTTACCATTCTTATAGGCTTGGACCCTGGTCTAAGATGCCTTTGTCATTAATCTATTTCTATATAAAACCGTGTATATACGGTTCCCATCTCGTGTGCATCTATTTTTCGAATTATGCAGGAATTTGAATAAGAACGAATATGCATTATGCAACCAATGAATGAGATCAAGGACAAAGTTCTTTCGTGAAATACAAAAATTCTTATAATCAAGATTTTTATTATTGCCACTCGTCCAATTGAAAATTACAATTAATAAAAATTCAAATGTTGAGGAGAAAATGTTCATAGCAATATTTAAATGATTTGCATTTGTGTTTTTTAATTCAAAACAATATTTAGGACGGATATGAGATGCTATAAAAAAAAAAGTTTCCTTAGTACTACAATAATCTAATAAATTCCCGTAGATATCAGTATATTCCTTAAATTATTTTCTCTTATTCATTCCGCCGTATTCACAAAGCATTCAATCTCCGTTAAGTCCTAACTGAGGTCCCCAGTTAAGGATAAATAAGAATCGCAACATCAGTTTAAGTGAAAATTAACGTGAAACAAGCCTGTTTCAGCACCGTTGTATACGTTAACTGAGGTTGCGATATCAATTTATCCTTAACTGAGGACCTCAGTTAGGACTTAACGGAAATTGAATGCTTTGTGAATACGGCGGATTATCTAGCTCGAATTATACTAACTGCTGATTGAAATGTTTGATTGTTGAGTTTGATATATAAAATTTGATAGGAACAGTTTCACAAGTTGAACTCTGTCAGTGTGGGGGTTTTTTCCTCAGTATTTACCTATTTGTGAATCTATGAAGGAACTTTAGTCTTATAATCATTCATTCCTATAGCTAAATGATTATTGATAAATATGACATGAACCAAAAATGAAAGTGGAACAATTATTGAAAGGAAATTTTCGAAAAATAGTTCTTTATGTTCTTTCAATACGAAAAAGGAGAAAGCATTACCAACGCAATTCTTCTTCTCAAGATATCATAATTAACTTTTTTAAAATAGCTTTATCCACAATAGCATATCATCCCATAAACAAAAATTTGTTGAATAAATCAATGTAACACCATAGAATATCACAAGCTCATTTTGAGTACAGCACACAAAAATAGCTGAAATTCACAGATTTAATTAACCAATAACACTGCATTATCTCATAAGGAAAACTTTCTCAGAATTTCTAATTGATATTAGCTAACTCATGTAAGATATATTTCAATACGAATGAACTCATAATAACAGAATAATATGTCCCATCTGGTATGCCAGAACGAAGTTTCATTGTATTTTTCTCATAATAAAGTTGGCTACCCTACATAGTAATCACAAAATATTAGTAGGTACCCTTATTAAAATAACAGCGGTAAAAATAATTGTTTTGCAAACTTGGAACTTGTACAGAAATATTTATGCATATTCTAAACTCAACTTACACTAAGGAAATATGAGGGAGAATTGTGAGTTATTTCTTAAAATATTTTTCTGGGTTTACTTGAGTATAAAAAAGCAGGATATACCTATGATTTTCTAAAAAAAAGGAGATATAATTTTATACAGCCTGGATCAAAATTGATTTGCTTCTCGTCACAGGTTTCGAACATATTTTTTGGCAAAATGCTTCGCGTAATTTAGAGAGGACGTCGTTAAATCCTGGCAACTACACTAAACTCTGCTACAAGTAAACCCTAGTGACTAACCACTATGATTTTCTTATATTAGTGCAACAACTAGTGCAGTTGAAACAACATTGCTATCTTTTGCTGTTCCATTGTCGTCCCCTTTCGTTCAACTGATCTTGTAATCCCTTTATGTCATCCAGAAGTTTAATTTTTTCATCTAAGAGTCTCATAACTTCGTCCTGAGCCGAAGTAAGACAAGTTTTAAGCGTTTCCTTCTCCTCTTTGGCCTTGCGGAGTAACCTATTTTCCTCAGAGACTCTCTCAAAGGCAACAAGTCTTCTTTGAAGTTCTTCATTCTCCGCCGTTAACTGTCTGTTTACTTTTACGAACTGTTGTTCCGCTTCTTGAGCTAAAAATAGATATTATAATATGCAATCCCATATTTGAATAGCAGAAAATTCGAATCAGGATTATTATCTGCAATCACCTGTAAAATATTGATTGCTGCAGATTTCAGTTCAAAGGAGACTACTATAGACTATATAGTCAGAGCAACTAAGATAGGTGGGGTTCTGACCAAATATATCATACAAATTTTCATAAAGTGTTGTTTTACATACCAGAAGTGATTGAAGCGGTTGAGGATGCCGGATTGGGTGGTTGTGGTATAATGTGGAAGACGCCATCTTCTTTTTGTGTTATGTACAACTGAGATATGTCCAGGTTGATAGGTATCGGCCCTGGAGAGGTTATGTTAGCTGGTGGTCTGTCCTCGTTGAGGAGAATCCGAACATTGTTCAAAAATATCTGAAAACATTTAAGTTCGCAACATACAGTGAAATCATATACTCCATTCCTTTTATAAAGTCTCCTCGGTTGGCCATGAAATTTTGACACATTTCACCGTGTATATTTTGAAAATGTTAGGTTATGTCATTTTCTTGTGAGATAACTACGCAACTTTGCCCTCTCTACATAGAAGTCGTGGTAATTACGTATTTTCACAATGTGAATTTACTTCGGAAAAATGATGAATTTGAGAAGATATTATGTGAATTCAACAATTCCAAAGACCTGGCGACTGTTGAAGAAAATTTTTCCTCTGTCGTTACTGGAAATATTTCACGTATATAAACTGGTTGGAAAATTCAATTATGCTATTTTCTTGTATGGAAATCAAGTGTTTGAATTTTATTAAAAAATAATCGATAGAGTAGTCCGTTGCTAAACGAACAGACGTACCTATGGAATACCACACTTGAAATACACCAGCTTCAAAATGTAGTAGTACTACGAAACGCGAGTCATTCTTATACCTTGATAAAATATTAATGATAGGAAACTAAGTAATTTCATTCGAGAGTTCAACATGTCAGAATCAAGTTTTCCTATTGCAGATTTCGGTTCTGTATAGCAGTTCCTGATACCTTGTCTCTGATTCTTCAAAACTACTTTCGGCATTTTCAAAGCGAAGAGTTCTTTATTATATTCGAAGATAATGGTATGTGATAATATCCTCTCTAAGATTTAAGATTATGTTGAGAGTAGAAATTGGCAACGTCTCGGCGAATTGTTTTGACCTTGACGATATTTCAGCAGTGCCAAACTGCCTCTGTTTTAGTTACAAAAACGTGATAGACCTAAATCACCGAGAGACTTTATAAAGTGAATGAAGTATAACATTTAGTGAAACATATCAAAAAGATATTAATGTACAGGCTATCAAAGAATTCACTGTTCCTTAGTTATTTTTTTTATTTATTTATATGTTTGCTATTGATATGATTATACTGACACTCCTACGTCTTCAAGTGGGATTCGAAATTCTTAATATGCACGACACATTATATTTATAAAAATTGAAATTAATCATTTCAAATATCCAATTCTTTTCAGGAATCTTTTCCGCTTAAAACAGAATTTCTGTAAAGAAATTAATTGTTTGACTAATAACTCCAACGTCACCCATGTTATCAGAGTGAAATATGCCTTTATTGGACCAAAATTTAATAAGCGACAACAAACAAGTGTCAATACCAGATATTCTGTGCATCTTGAACTCATCACGGGTCTGACCATATCCTGCATGAACATAATATGCATTCTCTCACCTGTAGAGGTATCAGAGACTGTATGATCTCGTCTTCGATCAAATCTGTAAGACCAATCACAACACTCATCGATAGATCCAAGGATAAATCATCGACTTTGACGGTCAGATTGTCTTGAAACAATTTCTTTATGTTCTCCCTGTCCCTAAAGTCCAGATCCATCATGCTTTTCGAACTTGGTAATGTCAGATTATGATCCAGCCTCAGTTTCACTTTGGGTGTTGTATTCGTATCTGCAGGATCGTCAGACCATCCTCTGGAACGCGAACTGAACTTGGACTGATTGGGAATTAAAATGAGAAATTAATGAATCGAAAGAGATAGAGAATATATATTATTTTTCACGTGACACACATAAACAGAGGGCTACCCTATGGTAAGGAGGTTAAATTATGTTCAAAGATATTTTTTGTCAGTTGATGTTGATATCACTGATAAGGTGATAGGTTTTCCACCACGTATATCAGCTGGCTGACAGCAATCACTCAATTTGTAACGATCAATTGTAAAAAATCAACAAGTTGCGACCCTATTGGCAGAACACTCTGGACTTGTAGATGAATTCTCAATGATACTAGCGGATCTTTATTTGGTCAACTGATAAAAATATATTTTATTTCCGTTTTATAAACTATCCAATTTCTAATTCATTAGGATAATAATTCAACAGTTGATTGACATTTTGAATATTATCTGAAGCCTCGAATTTGTCAATAATATTATGGAAATCAACATGATTATGACGTCTTTCATTAGAACAGAAAGTTTCGGGAGATATCTAGAAAAATTTTGAAAAATTGATAGAACAAAATTTTTCTTGGAAATTAAATGAACAAACTGCCGAATATTGTGGATTAGTACAGTTTTTGCGAGATATAGAAAGGACCCATTTTATATTTTAATTAGGCTCTCTCGGAAATTTAAAAATTGACACAACTATTTTGTGAGTCATAATTCGACTTCTTTTAAAACATCGACGAGACATTGGACCTACACAATTATTCAACGAATTTGCACTGACTCAACGAACAACACTCAAGAACGGATCACTTTTACACTCCAAAAACTTTATGCATTCATTCAACACAATGTTTTATACAATGTAGGGTCGTAGGTATCTCTGAGATTGCTTATCGTGCATGGCTTGTATTCTGATTCTGTATTTCTGATTTTGACTGATCAAATCTTTCACCGATTCAACTTGCACAACAAACTAATAGCCAAACACCCAAGTCGTGAATCTAATGTTTTTAAGGTAAGATATCTAAATCCATCACGGTTTCAGAGATCTTAACTTTTTCAATTAATTCATCGTCTAAAATTTATTCTATTTCTACTTCTATATCATCATGCTCATATGATACTACTTAATATTTTGATTGAGTACCTTGATCTTGGTCTGTGCCACACAAAACATTCAGATGCATGCAAAAAAATTTGGTGAAGTTCAAATTGAATAGGTACTTCCAACATTTCAAATATCTTCAAAGGCGTTCAGTTACAATGAATTTTCCTTAAAAAAAAACTACAGTGCTTTGTATATTGAAAAAAAGTGAATATTGAATTAAATTTGTACATCGCTTAATTAATTAAACGTTATCACAGCATCTTGAGCTTTTTAAAAAATTTGTTTTGTTCAAAAGGAAACATTTATTAAAAGGTTATACAGGGTGTCCCAAAAATACCACGCGAAAGTGACACCGGAGATAGATTGGCATTAGGTCTATCAGATAGCATCAACATGACCTCAGTAAAAGTCCGCTGGTTTTCGAGATATCACCACTTTTGTGTATTTTTTAAAAATCTCCAGTTTTCGGTCTTTTATCGCCTAGCATTGCTAGAAATTACTTCAAACTCATGTTTTTTTTTACCTAGGCTATCCTGAATAGTTGCTTTAAACAATGAAGTAATAACTTCACCGACAACTAGAACAAAATCCTTCAAAAAATGTCTAACTTGTTGTATTTTATGCCGAAGTTAAAACATTAACTTAAGTTTGACTGACTGCTGTGAAAAAAAATTATATCAGACTGAATTGACAAATAATCGCAAAAACTGGTCCATTTCATGCCCTTTTCAAAATGATACAACACTACCAATTTTTTTTAATCAGAACCAGAATTGCTACTTATTAAAAAAAACCAAAACCCTTATCGGCTTCCGAACGGATAGAGATACAGAGGAAATGATACATAAATCTAAACGTCGGCCACCGACCAATCATCGGGGAAAATTTGGATATCGAGATGTGAAAATCATAGATTTCGGACGGGAAAGAAGAATTTTCCATCGATTCCGGGTCAAAAATATTTCTAAGTGCCGACCCAAAAATTTTTTTCATGGTATATCGATACGGAGCTCGTGTCTAGTTGAATCGAGGTCGCTGATCACGAATATGCAATTAGTTTTTCCCTAAGTGGCGTACTTTGGGAAAATTTTCACTTAGAGTGAAAAAATGGACGAAAATAGCTCAATTTTGGAAGTTCACACTGCCCAAAAAAATCGGAGTAAGGTGTTGTTGATTTTTGCCCTCATATATGGATCCTTTATCTACTGAATAATCCAACCAGAAAATGTCCAGGCCGTACTATTCGGAAATTATGATTTTTTTCCCAAGGGTCTGTTTTTCGGAAAATTCATTTCGCGGTATTTCCGCGGAAAATTCTCTAATGAAAAATCCGATCATATATTCGTAATCTACGGTCCCGAATTAGTAAATGACGTAATTTGCATCGAAATCGGAGACCGGTCAAATTTTGGCAATTTTTTAATACATTAAAAAAATCCCATTTTTCGAGAAAAAATTTTTTGACGCAAAACTATGAAACGGGTACTTATTCGTATAGATTCGGGGCCGCAGATTCCGAATCTACCATCAGATATTTATTACAAAAATTTTCCGAGGAAATATCGCGGAAAGAATTTTCCGAAAAATAGACCCTCGGGAAAAAAAAATATAATTTCCGAAGCGTACGACCTGGACATTTATTGTTCGGATGATTCGATAGATAAAGGATCCAAATATGACGTAAAAAATCAGCAACACCCTACTCCGATTTTTTTGGGCGGTGGAAAGTTCCAAAATTGACCTATTTTCGTCAATTTTTTCACTTTAAGTGAAAATTTTGCCAAAGTACGCCACTTAGGGAAAAACTAATTACATATTCGTGATCAGCGACCTCGATTTAATTAGACACGAGCTCCGTATCGATATACCATGAAAAAAATTTTTTGGGTCGGCACTTAGAAATATTTTTGACCCGGAATCGAAGGAAAATTCTTCTTTCCCGTCCGAAATCTATGATTTTCACATCTCGATATCCAAATTTTCCCCGATGATTGGTCGGTGGACGACGTTTAGATTTATGTATCTATATTTTCTGTATCTCTATCCGTTCGGAAAATATTAGGTAATGAGCGAATCCGTCAAACGCCAAAAAGTTTTCTCTAGTATCCAACACATACAAAAATCTACAATTTTACGATTAGGTCGACGCGGCTTTGGTTATTCACTAAATCGGGTACGCAGATCACGAATCTGTATTTAGATTTTCCGTATCTCGATTAGTTTCGGAGCAATGACGAAGAAAGTCGCAATTTCTGGCTCTACCTCCGGAAAATGGACTAATCAGTCGGATTTTTCGCCATATTACCAAAATTAATCGAGATACGGAAAAACTAATTACAGATTCGGAATCTACGCCCTCGATTTAGAGAATAGCCAAAGCCGTGGCGATCAAATCGGAAAATTCTAGATTTTTGTATGGGTTAGAATCTAGACAAAGGACTCACAGCTCTGGCAATGTGTTAGTTGTTGTATGCATTTTATCAATATTTCACAGAAAATAGGTCATAAATACTTCTACAAGGGTTGAAGTATTACAAGATATTTTACTTGCAATTATCTTTCCGTGGAAAATATTAATTTCAAGGGTGCGACCACCCATGCAAAAATAAACCAGTTAACCCAAAACATTTAAGTTTTACAAGCGAGCTGCTTTGTTTAGAAATACAAATGAGCGCTTCCCAACATGTGAAGTCATGGGACGCAACAGTGGTGATATCTCGAAAACCAGCGGACCTTTACTGAGGTCATGTTGATGCTATCTGATAGACCTAATGCCAATCTATCTCCAGTGTCACTTTCGCGTGGTATTTTTGGGACACCCTGTATGTACCTAAAAGTTTCAAGACATAGATCTGATATTTTTCATAGTAAATAAATCTGTCGTGTGACAGAATCTGAGATATTAGACCATGAATTCCTAAAAAAAATTGCCATAGCGTGTTTGATACAAATAATATTATCTGTTTGTGAACTGAATAGCTTTGAAATTCTTTCACAACCAGCTAGAAGAATTGAAGAGGGCGCCATTTGTAAATAGTTAGTAACTGAAAATATTGAATCTGGAATGAGGTTAAGTTCCAGAAGAATTTAACATAAAAATAAATAGACCTCCTTCGAAAATATTTCATCAGAATAAAAAAAATGTCAATAGATTAAATAAATACTCAATGCACTGAAAACGTATACCAAAAACTAAAATTGAAATCTCATCATTTATAACGAAAATTCAAAAACACTTGTGAATACTAATGAAACAACAAGCATCATGATGAATTTGAAGAAACTAAAAATTATCCAATCATGCCCGTTATCGAAATAATTTACCTGAAACTCATCCCACGGTATAGAATTGCAATCATCGCATTTGATATTGCCTACTTGCAGTTTAATCGACGAAGAATATCCTACAGATTGTTGGAGAAACTCCACCTTACTCAATTTGAAAGTCGCAACAGATACCTAAAAAGATCAAATGAAAACATTGTCAGTAAGCGTTTTGAACTTACACATCAGCAGATATCGCGAAGGATAATGTGTGTCTTGGTTTGCTGAACTCAAATCAGTTTGGGAATGCAAAACGGTTTAAGTATACTCCATTCACTTTTATAAAGTCTAACAGTTGGCCATGAAAGTTTGACACATTTCACCGTGTATATTTTGAAAATGTTAGGTTATAGTCATTTTAGTCAGATAACAACGCAACGCGCCAATAATGATAGGATATGAAACTAAGTCATTTCATTCGAGAGTTCAACATGTCCTGAGACAGATATGGCAGATTTCAGTTCTGTATAGCACTTCCTGATACTTTGTCTATGCTTCTTCAAAACTGCTTTCGGCATTTTCAATTTCAAAGCGAAGAGTTCTTCATTATTCGAAGATAATGGTCTGTGATAATATCTTGTCTTAAGATGGAACATTATGTTGAGAGTAGAAATTGGAAACATCTCAGAGAATTGTTTTGACATTGACGATATTTCAGTAGTGCCAACGTGCCTCAGTTTTAGTTACAAAAACGTGATAGACCTAAATCATGACCAACCGGGAGACTTTATAAAAGAGAATGGAGTATATACCACATTATTTTCGTGAAAACTGCTGGCTTGTACCAACTTAAAATAAATAACATCCAGTCAAGTCTTACCAAGTCTTTCCTTCTACAACTATCATGCATCGAAGCTTCGCTCATGGTGGTGACCGTACTGTCTTCTTCGATGACTTCACTGGCCATTTCTATGACAGCCGCCGCTCCGGAAACGTCGAAGTCATAATTATTCCTTAGGGAAAACATCAGGTCACAGGTGGTGCCCTCTTCGCCGATATTCACCATAACATAATTCTCCGAATCGCTTGAGTCACTACGTAGGGAAAGAGTGTCGCTAGCGTCATCTCCTGTAGGTTTAAGGGCACTATCTATTGAGGACATGAAATTCGAAAATCCCTTTTTCATGGTCGATAGCCCTAAAAATGAGTTTAGGATGACACTGTGGAACCATCATTTTTTTGTCGTATGGTGATGGATTTTTCGTGCTATGCTCAATATGATTACGTCTTAGGTTTTCTGTTAATACAGATAATTATTTCGTACATCATACCTTCATTTATGTTGTTCTGAATACTTTTAACATCCGACTTTGCCCCTACATTCGGTTCTTGTCTTTCCCTTGCTAAAGTTTTGAGAGGGGGAGCACGATCCATAAAATCCATAGAATGACTAGTTGCCATGGCCATAGTAGCGCTCGATCCATTTGGAACAGATTTTTTGGGAGGTTGATGATCAGCCTGCGTGATAGAAAGACTGCTATTTTGCCACACTGTCGCATTAGAACCTAGAAGAGCATTACTGTATGGAATTCACAGAAATTTTTTCATAAGGTTTTACCATGTACTAGCATGTCGTCTACAATACTTGAGGAGTCGGGTACGAATGACTCTGCGTCTGCTCCAGATGATTCTTTTCCTGGGCAGTGTGATGGCATTACAAAGGTAACTTCCACTTGGGGTAATAAGGCACCCACTACCAGAGATCCGCTACTTTCAACCTGCATACAAATTATATCAGTAATATAAACTAATTGACAACAAATTTAATTCTGTCCGTCCGGCCGGCCGCAAGCACGATTATTCTCGAACGCAATGAATTAGAGAGTTGAAATTATCAAAGGTCGGTAGGTCAAATATCGTTGGAATTCTACGAGCTTTCAAAGCCTTATTTTACCGTAAAGTTCTAGATTTGAGCTCGATCGGATCTATATTGTGAAAATATAGCCGAAATTTCGAAATATTAGGACGATCAGGGTGTACTGGTCCACTATTTTTACATTCGACCAAACAAATTGTCAAAGGTTTTAGATTTTTTAAAGAATTCAAGTAATCATGACGTGTTTGCATAGATCGTAATTCTTAGTGTTCTGTGATGTCATTCATATTTCATATCTCTCTATGTTCGTGTTCATGTCTGACATGCCTGGCACTGACTGACAAACCAGTTTGAAAATGATGAGATATAACAAAACTTGGTGAAAATGTTAATAGGATTCTGGAACCAGTCTCGCAAGTTACAAATGATTATTGGAAAATGGTGACATATCCAAAAAAATATTTCTCATGCGAAAGACTGTCACTTTCTCATTTTGTCGAATAGGTATGTATTTCAAAGTGAAAATATCCGCAGAAAGTAATATGCAGGATTTCGTGAGGAAACCATCTTGTTGTTTTTACCCAATAACGAACTTAGCCGAGATATTTATCTACCAAACCTACTCTGAAAATTCAACTCTCTAGCTCATTCCGTTCGACAGTTATCGTGGTTACGGCCGGACGGACAGAATCGATTTTGACCAGAGATTCTTGATCAGTGAATCGAACCAAATCGTTTAAGACCATTTTCAGCCAGAAATTCGAAAATTAGACATTTGGGCAAATTTATAAGCACACTGTTAGGAGCAAGAGCGCCAACCTTGCAAATTTCAATCCTCTAACTCATTTCGTTCGAGAGTTATCGCGCCTACGGCCGGCCGGCCGGACAGAATCGATTTCGACCTCGGATTCTTGATCAGTGAGTCAAACCAAATCCTTCAAGACCATTTTCCCACAAAAATTCGATAATTACAGACATTTGGGCAAATTGATAAGCACTCAGTTCCGAGGAATTAGAGCGCCAAAAGGTTAAATTTGAGAATAGCTGGCCATACACGGACGTTCTTTCGCGCGGTTTATCGTGTTATCTACAAAATCATGTGGAAAATCCCTTGCGTGAGTGAGCATTGCAGCACGCCATGATAAAGCTTTGAGGGATTTCTCACGTCCTTTCCTCTGGAATGGCGTTTCAGCGCCATACACACAGATGATCGAGCGGTCGGGGATCAAATGTCATTGCGTCCACCTTTAATACTATTTCAAGTAATCGGGATTATTATTATCTTTTAATTGCCGTAAAAGCGACATGTGACAATATTTTTCTTTGTCAGCCAGCCAACTCTTCTGCCATGGCGCTCTTGTTCCTCAGAACAGAGTGCTTATCAATTTGCCCAAGTGTATGTAATTTTCGAATTTTTGGCTGAAAATGGTCTCAAACGTTTTGGTTCGACTTACTAATCAAGAATCCGTGATCCTAATCGATTATGTCCGGCCGTCCGTTAACACGATAACCTTCGAAGAGAATGAGCAAGACAGTTCAAATTTCCAGAGTAGTTTTGGAAGATAAATATCTCAGTTATGTTCGTTATTGGGCAAAATTGGCCCTGGTGGTTTTGGAGTAAGCAAAAAAAAATGTTTTTTACATTACAAATTTCAAATACAATTTTTTTTATTTCATCATAAGAATCTATTGATATCATTATCAACTCTAACAAACTAATACTTTCGGAGAACACGAAAATATTCAACTAACTATATTGAACTGGATGGTGAACGACGCCTTCGTGTAGCGGAATCGCCAAGAATTCAGTTCATCATCTTGAAAATTCGAAGATGACTGAATGCCGTTCCAAATGACACTTTTTCCGACGTTTTTCGGCCATACACACACGGTTTATCATTTCAAATGATTCGCTACGAACCATCACGTGCAAAATCATCTAAATAATTCACAACGTGTATGGGCAACGACGGTTTTTTCGCCATGCCGTTCTTTTTGGCATGATAACCGCCACGTTACAACGCGCCATGATAAACCGCCCGAAAGGACGTACGTGTATGGCCAGCTAATGAAAACGAACGAGAAAACTAAAGCTTTTATAAATACTTAATCTTCACCTCAATTATTCTGTTTGAATCCAGAGAGACAAACGTAGCCAACTCTGCCAACTCCTCCGCCAACCTTAGCAAGAACAAATATTGATAGTGATTGATTTGAACGCTGACTAGATTCGAGATTTGTGTTAAGGCATGGATATCGGCGGTCGTCGAGGAAGCATGATCGTTGTCCGTCTTGATCGTAGAATTTGGGTCCATGTGACTGTGTAACCATATGGTGACAGGAACTGTATCTAAGAATGGCACTGGTTTAGTCAAGCCCACCGCTCGAGCGCCAAGAAAGTCGCCCCAGACGGGATCCAGGCATATACACCACACATCTTTGGCTTCAGTCCATAGGAGTTCTCTATGCAATTGATCTATCTGTGGAAATATCGTTAATCCTTACATAGTATAAAATAAAGTCGCTTCCGCTGTCTACGTGAAGTATTTTGATGCGGTTTTTTTTTTAATAGATAGAGTGATTCAATAGGAAGGTTTATATGTCTAATACATGCATAATATATAAGAGAAACACTGATAATTTTAGAGGTTTCTAATGTGATGTCGTAATTAAACACAACTTTTTGCGCTTACATAGCAAACGCTGGCTGAACCCTACGGGATAGATCAGAATAATGTAGTACAGTATAGTCAGGCCCGCCGCTAGCTGTTTGATCGCCCGCGTGCAATACCGATTATGCCGCCCTACGACTACTTACTCTGAGTTTCGTCAAAAAAGGATAATTAATGTTTTTTCATTATTGTGGAAATGGAAATTTTTCATTATGGTGGAATGAAGATCAAGACTCCGTGGTCAAAATCGATAAGAGACATGTCATATTTATTTCTGGTTCTATTCAAAATTCGTTGCACTAGAAATTTTTTCAAAAATTATTAAAAATTAATATTTATTTCACGATAACCTGAGAACGGAAAGAGATAGCGACTAATAGCAATTTTTAGGGTAGGTTGAGCATCTGAATGCGAAATTTGAGTTTGTCAGGGACGGGCTGAAGCCAAATTTTTGGGGGTGAAAAGCATTGAAAATTTTACAACTGTGCACGAAGGATTCCAAAACAAATTCCAATTCCGGAACACATATCATATAATTATTAATAGATACAATAATTAAGTGCAGCATTCTGTGGAAACCATATACTTAATAAGGTCTAAGTTGGAAACATAGAAGTAGGTACGATTTATTATTGAAATTTTGAAAAATCATATCTCCGAAAGTATCAGCTTATTAGAGTTGAAGATGATATCTTTGGATTCTTACGGCAAAATTGCATTTTAAAAAAAATTGAATTTGAAATTTGTAATGTAAAAAAAAATTTTATTTTTGTTACTCCGAAACAGTTACGCCGATTATGTCCTATAACGAAATTAACCGAGATTACTCTGAAAATTTCATCTGTTTACCTCATTCTGTTCGAGAGTTATCGTCTTAACAGAGGGCCTGCCGGACCTGTAATTCGAAAATTACAGAGATTTAGGCAAATTGGCACCTTGTTCAAAGGAACAAGAGCGCCAAAAAAGGAGCAAACTGCGTACTCACATATTTACGTTGCTAAATTCAATAGAAATTGAAGCTTTTTAAAATGCTGCCCGACAGTGTCAAACAGCTCAAATTGGTACCAGGAAATATTCCTACTCAATTGAAGTTTTTCCAACTTCTTCGAAATTTTTTCCAATTCCTTCGAAAATTTTCCAATTGTGTTGAAAATTTGCCAACTCCGTTCAACATTGGGGGGATCATTATCCCCCGTGGGTACCTTACCTACGCCTCCTAACTGATAAGAAAGCTCAGAGGGGATTCCCCTAACTTCGCTTGTCCTGCTTTTCATAGAATGACAGACGACTTTTGGATTTGCATCTTAGTTTTAACGGATTCCAATAGATGGCGTTGTTAACGTGATTCGGTCGGTTTTTCTCCATGCGATGACATTTCCTATACACAAGAACCTTGAGGTGGGGTGGGTATTAAGACAAGGACTTGAATTACGTGATGAGTCGCTCGATTTGCCGCCCCCCTGGACGTGCGCCCGTGTGCGGTGCACGCCTTGCACGCCCGCTTACGGCGGGCCTGAGTATAGTACACCTTACAAAGGTCTACAAAAAAGTCCGCGATGGTATATGTCTATCTCTTAAGGATAACCCACAATAACCATTTGTTATCCTTTAAATTTTACGAGAAATAATGGCTGTATTGCGAAGCTATTTTAAGCGATACAGCATTGATCCTTATCCAATTAAGTACCTTAAATGTATTGTACATTTAATATTGATCAATATGGCCATTTACAGCATGTAATTTAAATGAATATTTTCGAAGATATTGCAGATTTAAATTGCAGGGACATAGCGGTTGCGGTGGTACCGACCGAGGAGCCGGCACGACCAGGATTGCCATAGAAATCGAATACAGAGGGCCGGAGAATCATCTGTAGAGCGTGAGGCTCGCCTCAGCCAGGATAGATGTATTGATTCCCCGAATTCCTCTGATACCATCGGATTTACTGATCCAATTTAAACGCCTACAATTTCCGCTAATGATATATTCTGCAATGACCATTAATAAATCGCAGGGTCCAACTTTCAACGCTACAGGCTTATATTTGAGCGTTGAGTGTTTTTCACATGGCCAATTATATGTCGCTCTTTCAAGAGTAACTTCTAAATAAAACATGTTTGTATTGTCTAACTACAAAAATGCTGTGAACGTTGTACATAAAGAAATTCTGTAGTATATTTAGTATCAGCATTTCAACCGTGCGAAGCCGGGGCGGGCAGCTAGTATAAAATATACTGAATTGGATGGTATACTCCATTCACTTTTATAAAGTCTCCCGGTTGGCCATGAAAATTTGACATATTTCACCATGTATATTTTGAACATGTTAGGTTATAGTCATTTTCCCGTCAGATTACTACGCAACGTTGCCCTCTCTACCTAGAAGTCGTAGTAATTAAATATTTTCACAAGGTGAATTTTCTTGGGAAAAATAATGAGTTCGAGAAGATATTTTGTGAATTCAATAATTTCACAGTCCTGGCGACTGTAGAAGAAAATTATTACTCTGTTGTTACTGGAAATATTTCACGTACATAAACTGGTTGGAAGATTCAATTATGCTATTTTCTTGTATGGAAATCAAGAATCAAGTGTTATGAAGAATAATGGATAGAGTAGTCCGTTACTTTGTGATAGTTCATTTGAAAAAAGAATAAAAAAGTACCTGAATAACCCGACAGGAAAACTTCTAAACGAACAGACGTACTTATGGAATTCCCCACTTTTCGAAATTCTCAAGAAATAAGCCTACTTGAAATACACCAGTTTCAAAATGTAGTAGTACTACGAAACCCGAGTCATTCTTATACCTTAATAAAATGTAATGATAGGAAACTAAGTAATTTCATTCGGGAGTTCAACATATCAGAATAAAGTTTTCCTATTGCAGATTTCGGTTCAGTATAGCACCTTATCTCTGCTTCCTCAAAACTACTTTCGGCATTTTCAATTTCGAAGCGAAGAGTTCTCTATTATATTCGAAGATAATGGTATGTGATAATATCTTCTCTAAGATTGAAGATTATGTTGAGAGTAGAAATTGGCAACGTCCCGGCGAATTGTTTTGACCTTGACGATATTTCAGCAGTGCCAACCTGCCTCTGTTTTAGTTACCAAAACGTGATAGACCTGAATCATGGCCAACCGGGAGACTTTATAAAAGTGAATGGAGTATAGTCAACGTTCTTTATTATTGTGATTAAAAAAAGGCGACAGATCAAAACAGCCAAATTCTTCTCAATTTTTGAGCGAGCATGTCTGTGTCCAGGTATGCTGCTCCAAATTTCTGGAACCTTTTGGTCCACCCATCTGTTGTTTTCCTTCGCCGCTGCTTTGAGAGAGATACCACAGGCCGTTAAAGGTCCAATGGAAGCCCCCCGTGCCGCCAATGAGTCCGCCATCTCATTACCCTTTATGCCCGAGTGGCCCGGGACCCACAAGAGCTACAGCCTACAGCGAGTGTGGTCCGGCAATACTGCACAAGCAGGGATTTGCGGTTGTATGAAGTGAAGGCCTTCAAGGCAGCTTGGCTATCCAATAGGATCTTGATTGATCCGTGTGCCCAACCTTTCTCAAGTGTGGGCTTCGCACAGTGATCAATGGCGAGAATTTCGGCATGAAAGACAGTCGCCAAACTACCCTTGCTGATGGATTCACCCCTAAAAATTCTGCAACCGTTGTGAACCAGCAGGGACCCTCAAGCAGTAGGGTTTTAGAGACGGCCCAGTCGTCTCTGCTGGGAAAGACGACTCGGTAGGGCCACTCTGTGTAGGTTCTGGTTTTAGAAACGTTGGTCCCCAATTCAGCCTGCAGAGAACCAGGCACGTAGCCGATCGCAACTGGCTCATTGTGAGCCATATGCAGAAGTCTGTATGTCGCCATCCGGGCCACACTCCTCATCACCAGGTGAAGAGGGGCGGGGTCCAGTAGGCATTCCATGGCTGCGGTGGGGGGTGGAGCGAAAAGCCCCTGTCACCATCAAGCACGAAGATCTCTGAACCTCTACAGCTCTCTGCACCTTTACAGTACTCTTCCACCAAGCAATGCTGCCGTAAGTGATTTGAGGTCTCACCACCATCACGTACAACCAGTGGAGCTGTTTCGGAGATAACATGGGAGATCAGAGCTTTAATAGCAGCTTGACTGTCATAGTGGATTGCTATATCACATCTCTGATAGTTTCTTTCTAGGTTCATTTCCACGTATTTTTCGATTGCAAGTACTTCTGCCTGAAAGACGCTCGGATAGGAGGACAAGATTCAATACTTACCAAAACATTTAAACTAGAAGTATCAAATTCTTCAGGCACATTCCTAATATTATCACAACATGATATGTGATCGAGAAACTTTTGTGTAACGATGTAAAAGTCGTTGGATTCAGACGGAAAACCTGAACCAAAAAACAGAGATCCCATATGGAACGAATCTACGCATTTGGCGAGGTCGGCCCTTGAGGATTGCTCCAAACTTCTAACGTTGGTAACTGTGGCTCTGGTGACTTGGAAATTGAGAATTTTGGGGCGATCCTTCTGATTTACGTGGCCTATACTACTTTCAAAACTTATCTGGAATAGAAGAAGGTAAATGTATGTATGTGGAAGAGAATATTATACGAAACAAGGAATTAATATCTGTTGGGA
The DNA here is from genome assembly GCA_937662695.2 of Halyzia sedecimguttata. Taxonomy (NCBI): domain Eukaryota; kingdom Metazoa; phylum Arthropoda; class Insecta; order Coleoptera; family Coccinellidae; genus Halyzia; species Halyzia sedecimguttata. The sequence goes on along the minus strand of OW569415.2, from coordinate 84,264,100 downwards.
TATAAAAAACAATCATGAATGTTGTCAATAAATTTCATAAATAAATATCAATATTGGGATCGTCCAATATCTGACATGTTCTAAATACATTTTCTCCAAAACATAAACAAACCAATCCAAATGTAGAACCCTGTGACACCCCATTATTTCTCATATTGATATATTCAGTACTTCCCTATACAAGTCTAGCAAGATTCGTTCTAGGGAGATCCATTTGCGTGTAACGAAAAGAAATATAATACAGATCCTAGGCTAAAGAAAACCGATCTGCTTGAAAAGTTGTTGGGCTTTTTGAGCCGTTAATATAAATATTTCATTTAATTTCGGACTTTCTTTTAGTTTATTTCATGAATTTTTAAGTATGTTTATATTTCCAGAATACCAGTTTTCATTTCATTTCTAATGTAAAGTTTTAAAACGTTAATATCGAATGAAGAATTTCTTCAACATAGCCAGAACTTTATTCAACATCAACTATTACTTACTTTGGGTAGAATGCATTCTATTTTGACATCTATATAAGTGAGATTGGAAGATGGCATTTCCGGTTTGGAAGCCATAAGAGATTGATGCAAATTGAGTCCAAACGAATTAGCCCATAAGATGGTATCAACATCGAAAGATACGTGAACTGGATTGATTTGTACATAAAATTTTGGAGGAGGCACTGAAAAACATATTCCATTAATTTATCGGAACTAGTTATTTCGTAAATCATTTTTTTTATCTTACATGGAAAGGACATTTCGTCTGGATAATAATAATATATGAATTCAGCATGGGCAATGCTTGCTTCTTTAGGTAACTGCATTGTATCTCTATCTCCTGAAAAGATATAAGTAATGGACTGATAAGTAGGTATTGTGCATAAGAATAAGGAATTCAAAAGAACAATGAGCATTTCCAGTAATTTATTTATGCAAGTTATAGATTTAAACTCGATCGGATCTATATTGTTGGAAATATTGCGAAAATATATTCAAGAAAATGAAAGGCTTCCGTCCGGCGTAGTTCAGCTATTATCGTCCAGTTGTTGGAATGCCTGTCGGTATGCTGCTAATGGCGGCATGTGCATGTGCTGAGCACATGTTACACGGACTGAAAGGACTAAGATCATATACAGGGGCGATCGGATGAGTGTAATTAAAGGCGCAATTGCATTAGTGTGGGAAATTTTCAAACTTTGTCTGTAAGTTGAGTGACTGGGGGAGCCAGTAGAGACAAGAAGGGCATATTACCACCTCATGGCGATTCTGTGAATGTGCAAGTCAGTTTCAGGAAAATAGCTATGTTTCCGAGGTGGAATGTGCTCCCGACACAAACAAATATCTTACATCTTATATGGCAGAAATTGAACTAATAGGATATTAAAATGATCTGTGAAATACTGAGACACGCACAGACTGTATTTTGGCACTGAAAGAGAACACCTAAAGAACACCTAAGTAAAGTTAAAAAACGTTAGAAATGCATGTGCTCTTACACGGACTGAAAGGATTTAGATCATATACAGGGGCGAACAGATGAGTGTAATTACAGGTGCTTGCATTAGTGCGGGAAATTTTCAGACTTTTCCTGTGAATTGAGCGACTGGGGAAGCCAGTAGAGATAGGATAATACCAACTCATGGCGATTCTGTGAGTGTGCAAGTCAAATTCAGGAAAATAGCGATGTTCCCGACAGAAACAAATATCTTATATGGCAGAAATTGAAGTAATAGAATATTAAAATTATCTGTGAAACATTGAGACACGCACAGACTGTATTTAGGCACTAAAAGAGGACATCTATTTCTGTTTATAAAAAAATTAACCACCTTCAGTAAAGTAAAAAACCATAAATAGGCGTTAGAATTACAAAATTATCAATTCGTCTAGAAAGCTACTAAAAAATTCTCAACTCTAAAAAAACAATTTCATGCTTTCATGCCACTAAACTCTCTTCATATGCTTTTTTTTATGTCATAAGAAAGAAAAATTATCACAATAAATGCTCTTCTAATTGTATTATTCATTTCAACTTAGTACTACCTGCTGAATTTCTCTTGTCCTTCCTTTTATGCTGTGCTGTATACAAATTCAATGTATATGTACAATTCATGATATGAAATGATAGAAAATATAATAGAGTTCCATACTTCAGAAATAAGTAACAAATTTTCCAGAGACAGATGCAACATGTATTATAATACATCTTGAATAGTTCAGGTTCCAAATGAAAATCCATTTGATTTCACTATAAGAATTTTGCAAACGATCATAGTTGTGACAGTTTTTGCTTAACATGAAAAAGGCAAAATCACATTTTTAAAATAATACAAATATCTCAATTCTAAGGTATGAATCTCTCGAAATACATCAATGCACAAATTTCCTATACAGGGTGAGTCTTTAACCACTGCATTAATTTTAACCAAAGATTCCTCTCATCAAATGAAACACTTTTTTCATTTACCATTTTTCCAGATTCGGCTCAGGTAAAAAGTTACAAGCGTTTAAAGATTTCACAATGTGCTAATACACTCCCGCATATAAATTATCTATGACATTGTTGGCGGACGAGAATAAGGCATGGTAACGTGGTTTACAGCTTGATTCGGGATTCCAACGCTCAGGGACGGATCCATAAAAGTAGTGAAATTTCCGGAGTTTTCCATTTTAAAACATTCAATGAAGAATATCTCGAAAACGGTGCGTTTAAGGAGAAATGATGAAGAATAATATAATGTTCTAAAACGATGGAATATTCTTGAAATGACTCAAGAAAAACTTTATATCCTTTCTTTATGCTAATTTCGTTTAGTTTTATGAATCCACGAGTCCATAACTAGAAAACCAGTAAGTAGAAGATAACTTATATTTGGAAAATATGTATCATAGTTATAGGAAACTTTACGCCAACATTCATTTCATTCGAAAAAAGGATGTCAAAGCTACAAAATAAAAACTGATTTTTTTTCAAATTTTCAACAGCCTGTATCTTTTTACCTGAGCTGAATTTGGAAAAATATTAAATGAAAAAAGTGTTTCATTTGATGAGAGGAATCTTTGGTTAAAATTAATGCAGTGGTCAAAGACTCACCCTGTATAGAAGCTACAAAACTTACCACAAATGAATTCTTTAAAGGGAGGTTTTTTTCCTGGAGTTGCCACCTTATGTACTGTAAAATCGTCTACTCTAATGATAGTACAGGAGGTCATCAACTTCGCCAGCTGATTTTCAATTCGTTGCTTAACATCTTTATTGATTGGACTTGGCATTTTTTTTGGCTCATTTTGTGATGGCTGTGTCAAATTTTGTTGGAAAGAAATCATGAATAAATTAGTTTCAATGTCTACATGCTGCTATAAAATGAAAAAAGGTAATCAATCACCAAAATATAAATACAACTGGACCAAATGTTGAACCCTGTGACACCCCAATATATTCAGACTACATGCTAATATAAAACGAGAAAAAGGTAATTTATAAGAAAAGGATATTATGGTTAACAAAGAAGCAATCTTTGTAATGTAAATTTTATCAAGAAACTTGAAAATAAAGATTCTCCGAAATATAAACAGAACTGGACAAAATGTTGAACCCTGTGACACCCCATTACATTCCTCTAAGAATAAAACTGTATAGCTATAAGATATTGATTCATATTCACCTTAGCTGTTCTACTGAGAGAAGCATGGGGAGTTCTATTCTTGTTAATAAGATCCAGAAATTTCGATTTGAACTGAGCTAAAGCTTGCTCCTGCCATTGGGTGTGCGGAAAACTTGCTTCATTATATTTTGGCCAATGTTTCCGATATGCTTTGGCCAAGTGATACGGATAAAAATCTACTTGGAATTTTGAAACGTTGACTTGCAGAGCCCCACCATCTTTCAGATTAGGATGATTAGATCTACCGGCTGAAAGTTCATATAAATGAATCATCTCCTTAAAGTTGATGAAAAATATTTAAATATTTACGGCCGGTTTCATAATAAATTTTAAAGTTCCTTTAAATTTAAAGCATCCTTTAGTTGGATATTTTGAACCAAAATGTCACCTTGAAGGATACTTTAAATTTAAAGGAACTTTACAATTTATTATGAAACCGGCCGTTATTTAATGTTTCTTTATATCCCGCCTCCTGTGTTCACAATAATTAACGTAAAATATAGCTTTGCCAAAATAATTGGAGCTGTAGAGAATGTAATGATTTTATCCACTTGTTAGTGAAACAGAAATCGCAACGATGATTAAATTTTAATGAAAATTGCGTATCAAAACTATGAAATAATTGTTCGTTGTTGTTCATATTATTATTATTAGGTACATCCATGGTATATAAATAAGAGTATCTAGTTTCATTTGTCGCATCCTCAATTATTTAAAGTATAATCAATTTCAATAGAGGTAGCGCCATCTATGGAGGGGAAGCTCCGGCTCCGTATCTCGGATCGATCGAGGGTCGAAAATATCCAGATCGTTGTTTTTCTCAGATTCATATGTTTCTTCATCAGAATAATTACGTCTTAGATTTCTGTTGAGCTGGACCACAATCCTTTTAAGAATTAAAATTGAAATATAGTATTTCGATTTAATCCAATTCAGGGTAAAAACTAATCAATGATTTGGTGGATCGTCAATTTTGTTGGGATTTGATTAGTTGAATACACAAGAATCTTCCTATACCTTCCTATTCCATACCCTAATTCTCATGGACCGTACACCTCTGCCGAATACATGCCTTGGTGCAAACGGGTTCCGTCAGTGAAAGAATCAAGAATTTCGATTTAGAAATCAGTTAAAGATATAATTTTTTACTCACCCCCTGGATCGTCACACAGATGAAGAACAAGTTGGGCACACAAAAAATGATAAGAAGTCTCAACAACATCATTCATTGTGAAAGGTCTAGATGTTGAGTTTGACTCTTTTGTCCTAGCTTCCTGTTGTAGTTGTGCTTGATATTCGGGTAGTTCCTTTCAATTAATGTCAATTTACCATTAGGATCTGTGTCAATAACCTTAATGATAATTACTTACCTCTAGTTTTCTTGCAGCTTTGGTTTTTCGGCTAATTTGCGTTGACTTTTGAATAAGTCCAGTTAAAGAATCGGCAAAATGTAGAGCAGCCTTCAGCTGAGAATCGGTTAGAACCCATAACAAGTCCTCTAATATAATCACTAATCTTGACCCCATCACAAAACAGTCTGGAAGAGAATTTTAACATCAAGGAAGATTATCCATCTTTGGCACTCTTGTACCTCGGAAAGTAGTGCAATTTGCCCAAATGTATGAAATTTTCGATTTTTTGGCTGAAAATGGTCTCAAACATTTTCGTTCGACTCACTGATCAAGAATCTGTAGTCAAAATCGATTCTGTCCAGCCCTCCGTGAACACGATAAGTCTCGAACGGAATGAGCTAGACAGTTGAAATTTTCGGAGTAGGTTTGGGAGATAAATATCTCGGTTGAGATCGATATTGATATTCGGATTAACGAAAAAAATATTTTTTTTTTACATTACAAATATCAAATTCAATTCTTTTTAAGATGCTGTTCACTCATAATAATCCATTGATATCATTTTTAACTCTAAATAGCTAATACTTTCGGAGAAGTTATTTTCAAAATTTCAATATTGAATCATAGTTCTGTTCTGTGTTCTTACATATCATCTTATCCACCGATAAGAGACATGTCATATTTATTTCTGGTTCTATTCAAAATTCGTTAGCCATGATATAAAATATGATTCCTGTTCTAGAAAGCAAATTATGATAGAATTCAAAATGACCAATGAAATATCCTCAGCAATCGTAGAAGTATGGGGATTATAGGAAATTATAATTGAATTGGATAATCCATATGATGACGGATATATACTTTGGTAAGTTAATCAAATTGGGTTCAGAATATCTCCAGTAAAAACAAAACTGGAACATTGGCTAAGTTTCAATTGATATAATATAATTTTCGAAGTAGATATGAGGAATGAATAATGAATATCTCGGATGAGGGTAGAATTTGTCTGTTGCTTTCGGATTAATAATTTTGGGCACACTTGTTTTTTTTTAAATTACTTTTTTTAATTTAATTTCCATTATGATGCAGTTCTATCATAAGAATCCATCCCTGAGAAACCAATACTTTTCTAAATTTTAAACCAAACATAAGATCGTCATACAATTTTGACAGCAACCTTTCGAAGATTAGTACTTATAGACCACATTAGTTAGGTTAGGCGGGAAATTTGAATTACGATCCATCCGTGGATCCACGCACTGAATTCCCCATGCATTTCTTATGGACCTAAAATTTACGCGAATTTCTCGCCTGTTTTTAGATACTTTGGCTAATTTATTAAGGTTTATTTCGGTTGAAATTGATTCAGTGAACCTTTCTCAACAATCTAGAATCAAGTTTTCATAACAAAATTGTATATTTCCAAAATAATTAATAAATATAAAAGTGTTCACCAAATTCGATTGACGTATGTCTTAGCTCACTCGAAATCAGTCAAAAATAATAACATAACCCTAAATCGGCCTTGTAATGACGCACAACAGAAGTCATCGACGACATACGGAAATCTTTCGAACTAGAATGGTTTCAATTTTTGATTTAAGAATAAATAGAAGTAGATTTTAATGTGGAAATAACATGAAAACATGCGCTAATGATGAAGGTACCCAATACTTGTTGTCTCTGTAGGGTGGTTTCATCTCAAAGTTGAAATTCCTTGTTAAAAAAATTGAATATGGATCTCCCGCCAAGCGACTGATTCTAACCTAACTAATGTGGTCTATTGAGGAAAATATTAATTCTGTATTTGTGGCGCCATCTGTATGTTAGACCGGTAACCTATCAGCCAATATAATAGAACTGTAATGTTATGGCCTACATTCACTGATAGTTCAAAATCAAGTCATCCTTGATTCTGCGATTAAAATGATAACTATGGACTTACCCGAAAGTCTTTTCTTTATAACAATCCTACAGGTTGCCTGATTAGTTATAAGTCTCAAAGGAGTAAGATTTGTATCTTTAGTTGATTTAGCCTCAATTTTCAGTGTCTGCCATTCCAATTCTTTGAAAATGAGCAGTTGTCCCATGCTTGGCTCTTTTAATCTTGTCATCCTCAAATCTGCTTTTTCCCATTTTGGAGATTTTGATTCTAACAAGATGCGAGAAATCTGAAAATCATTTGAACTATTTAATTTATGCTCATTTAAGAATTAAAGCTTATTATTATTATTAATACAATAGTAAGTATACCTATACAGGGTGTCCCAAAAATACCACGCGAAAGTGACACTGGAGATAGATTGGCATTAGGTCTATCAGATAGCATCAACATGACCTCAGTAAAAGTCCGCTGGTTTTCGAGATATCACCACTTTTGTGTATTTTTTAAAAATCTCCAGTTTTCGGTCTTTTATCGCCTAGCATTGCTAGAAATTACTTCAAACTCATGTTTTTTTTACCTAGGCTATCCTGAATAGTTGCTTTAAACAATGAAGTAATAACTTCACCGACAACTAGAACAAAATCCTTCAAAAAATGTCTAACTTGTTGTATTTTATGCCGAAGTTAAAACGTTAACTTAAGTTTGACTGACTGCTGTGAAAAAAAATTATATCAGACTGAATTGACAAATAATCGCAAAAACTGGTCCATTTCATGCCCTTTTCAAAATGATACAACACTACCAATTTTTTTTAATCAGAACCAGAATTGCTACTTATTAAAAAAAACCAAAACCCTTATCGGCTATCTCGCTTCCACATTCATTGTTTTGTAACATGGAAACCGGTCCGACTTTCACAGACTAGGGGTCTTCGAATAGTCTAGACCAGGGGTCACCAAATGGCGGACCGCGGTCCGGATGCGGATCGCGAACCTTTTTTTTGCGGACCATTTTTCCAGAAAACATGTATTCTTGATTAAAAAAATTCAGATAACTTTTCGTTTTATTTACTAATTATAGATATTGGATTTAGATTAACTGCTAGTCAAATTCTTATGCCATCATAATGCTATCAACGACCCGCGACAGATATACAGATATTGTGAACGGACCTCCAATGAAACTAATTGGTGACCCCTGGGTTAGATACTAGAGAAAACTTTTTGGCGTTTGACGGATTTACTCATTTCCTAATATTTTCCGAACGGATAGAGATACAGAGGAAACAGATACATAAATCTAAACGTCGTCCACCGACCAATCATCGGGGAAAATTTGGATATCGAGATGTGAAAATCATAGATTTCGGACGGGAAAGAAGAATTTTCCTTCGATTCTGGGTCAAAAATATTTCTAAGTGCCGACCCAAAAAATTTTTTTCATGGTATATCGATACGGAGCTCGTGTCTAGTTAAATCGAGGTCGCTGATCACGAATATGCAATTAGTTTTTCCCTAAGTGGCGTACTTTGGGAAAATTTTCACTTAGAGTGAAAAAATGGACGAAAATAGCTCAATTTTGGAAGTTCACACCGCCCAAAAAAATCGGAGTAGGGTGTTGCTGATTTTTAACGTCAATTTTTTCACTTTAAGTGAAAATTTTCCCAAAGTACGCCACTTAGGGAAAAACTAATTACATATTCGTGATCAGCGACCTCGATTTAATTAGACACGAGCTCCGTATCGATATACCATGAAAAAAATTTTTTGGGTCGGCACTTAGAAATATTTTTGACCCGGAATCGAAGGAAAATTCTTCTTTCCCGTCCGAAATCTATGATTTTCACATCTCGATATCCCGATGATTGGTCGGTGGACGACGTTTAGATTTATGTATCTATTTTTTCTGTATCTCTATCCGTTCGGAAAATATTAGGTAATGAGCGAATCCGTCAAACGCCAAAAAGTTTTCTCTAGTATCCAACACATACAAAAATCTACAATTTTCCGATTGGGTCGACGCGGCTTTGGTTATTCACTAAATCGGGTACGCAGATCACGAATCTGTAATTAGATTTTCCGTATCTCGATTAGTTTCGGAGCAATGACGAAGAAAGTCGCAATTTCTGGCTCTACCTCCGGAAAATGGACTAATCAGTCGGATTTTTAACCATATTACCAAAATTAATCGAGACACGGAAAAACTAATTACAGATTCGGAATCTACGCCCTCGATTTAGAGAATAGCCAAAGCCGTGGCGATCTAATCGGAAAATTCTAGATTTTTGTATGGGTTAGAATCTAGACAAAGGACTCACAGCTCTGGCAATGTGTTAGTTGTTGTATGCATTTTATCAATATTTCACAGGAAATAGGAATAGGAAGGGTTGAAGTATTACAAGATATTTTACTTGCAATTATCTTTCCGTGGAAAATATTAATTTCAAGGGTAAGACCACCCATGCAAAAATAAACCAGTTAACCCAAAACATTAAAGTTTTACAAGCGAGCTGCTTTGTTTAGAAATACAAATGAGCGCTTCCCAACATGTGAAGTCATGGGACGCAACAGTGGTGATATCTCGAAAACCAGCGGACTTTTACTGAGGTCATGTTGATGCTATCTGATAGACCTAATGCCAATCTATCTCCAGTGTCACTTTCGCGTGGTATTTTTGGGACACCCTGTATACACACTACACAAGTAACTACGTTCTTGTCCACTACAAATTCTGGGAACGATATTCCCACCTTCTGAGATATAACATTTGAAAAAAAACATCTGTTAGATGTGGACACAAGTGTAGTACTCATGCAGTGTTTATTACTAGTCCAGAGACAACCAAAACCAGAATATACCTGTATAGTTGCAGTAAAAGCAGGACTGTTGAAGAGAATATTCACGTTGTTTATGGTCACAGTAATTCCATCAATAACCTTATTGATATACCCATACTTTCCTTGGGCCATCGCATATTCTGAAAGCCCAGATTGAGCAGACATTGATCGTAGTTCTTCGCATGTTTCTATTGTTATATTTACTTCATCAAGGCTCTACAAAATGATGAATAGAATGAACTGAGAAATGTAATTCACATTGAATAGAAGGCTTTACCAAATGTATTGGAACGCTTCTTAATTTAGTCCAAGGAATTCGGAAAGAAACTTTATTACACCAAGCTTTAGTCAATCTTAAAAAAGATGGTAACTCTAGAAGATCCGTTAATACAATTTCATTCAATTCCAAGTTAGATAGTTCGCCCTCTCCTTTGAAAGTGCTCAGATTTATTTTGTCAGCTGACAAATTTTTTGTGAATCTAAACAAAAGAAAATATTAGAGTATTTTTATTTCTGTAGCGACCGTTTACTGACCTCTGGAGATGTTTCAACAGTTGGTTTTTCAATATTGATACCATTTTTACAGATGTTATAATTTCATACTAATCTACAGATAAGCTCTTAGTTTTATTTCACATGACTAGATAGAAAGTAGATGATCTTTGAACGAAATAATAGTAGCAATTAAAATAATTTTTTTTAATTTTATCAGAAAATGTTTGGATTTGGAAGGCTACTGTCAGATTTGACAACAAATGACGTTTTATCGATTGTAATTAGACATATGATGAGTGCAGATGACCCCCGCAATTTTTGATGCGCTCTTCAGGTCAAAATAGTCACTATAGAACCAGAGAAATAGAGGGAAATCCCTCTATGTCTCTGTATAGAACAGATTAGTAGCACAGAGTAGTAGAGTACAGTACCTATTCCCAATGGAAATATAATATAGTGACTGTAGAGTGTAGAACAGATTACCTTGATTACAGTGACTCTATTCTTTTTCCATTTTCCATATAGTCACTGCAACTGCAACCTACAGTGACTATAATCTCAAGAATATAGTCACTGTACTGCAACCATGCAACTAGCGCCCTCTATGAGAGTCCGATAGAAAAGCTTCCAGAAAATCACATTACAAAATTTCATTACATGTTGTCAGTAGTTTCGGCATAATTTGTAAAAAATGTGCATAAAATTGGTTCAAGCCTTGTGGACAGGAGCTTTCTGGCACTCTTGTTCAAACAGACAAATTATATCTCCGAAAGTATTGGTTTCTCAGAGTTGAGAATTATATCAATGTGTTCTTATGATAGAACTGCATCACAAAGGAAATTGAATTCAAATAAAAGTTCATTTATCAAGATTAAATGAGAACTGCACCATGGAAGAAATCAAATTAAAATAGCTGAAATTAATTTGACTCTCTCTTATAGAACAGGATGACATGTACCAGTATGAACACAGATCATATAATAAATGATAGATAGAATAATTATAGCATTCTGTGAAAACATGTACGATTCATTAATGAAATTTCGAAAAATCATATCTCCGAAAGTATTAGCTTCTTGGAGTTGAAAATTATATCAATAGATTTTTAGGGTGAAACTGTATCTTAAAAAAAAATTATTTTGAAATTTGTAAGTTAAAAAAAAATTTTTTTTCGTTACTCCGAAACCATCACGCCTATTTTGGCCAATAGCGGACTTAACCGAGATATTTATCTCCCTAACCTACTCTGAAAATATCAACTGCCTAGCTCATTCCGTTCGAGAGTTATTGTAGAAACAAAATTTAAAAATTTTCGAAAATTTTTTTTTACACTTTACGGTAATCCGATCAATACAAAACTTCACAAGCATCTAAAGGTAATGATTCTACAATTCGATGCTAAATTTTAGATAGATCGAGTGATCGGTTTCGGAAATATTCATAAAAAACGTTTTTAGCAAAACGGCCATAACTCGGAAACCGCTTGATGGATTTCGCCTGTTAACGAACGCGTCTGAGATATTTACGCTCCAAACCTACCCTGCAAATTTCAATCCTCTAATTCCTTTTTTTAGAGAGTTATCGTGTTAACGGACGGCCAGACGGCCAGCCGGCTGGACAGAATCGATTTCGACCACGGATTCTTGATCAGTGAGTCGAACCAAATCGTTTGATACCATTTTCAGCCAGAAATTCGAAAATTACAGACATTTGGGCGAATTGATGAGCACTCCTGTTCCGAGGAACAAGAGCGCCAAAAAGTTTTTTGCACGTATGTTCGGGGGAACATCGCGTTGTCATTTTGCCCAAAAATGTCTATAATATTCGAATTTTTTAGCGAAAATGGTCTCAAACGATTGAGTTCCACTTCCTGATGAAGAATTCGTGGGCATATTTTGATTATGTCCGGACGTCCGTTGCCACGATAACTTGAGAACGGAAAGTGCTATCAACTTTTCAGGGAAGGTGGCGCATCCGAATATGACGGACAAGTTCGTTAATGGGCATAATCGGCCCAATGGTTTCCGAATAATAATTTTGTTTTCAACCAATACAAATCCGATCAAATTGAAACTTGGCGAATAGTTGTAGAATATAAACCTAAGCACTTTTGTGAGAATCGTATCACTAGAAAATGTTTAAAAAATATTTTTTATGTCACGATAACCTGTGAACGAAAAGAGATAGCGACTTGAAATTTTCAGGTTAGGTTGTGCATCTGAAAGCGACATTTGAGTTTGTTTATAGGCATAATCGGCCAAACAGTTTTGGAGTTATACCCATCTGAAATTTGGTTGTTATTTCCTCAATAACTCGAAAAATACAGAACCGATTCAATTCAAACATGGTTATAGAATGCCAATTCCTGTATTGGACATCACTATATTAATCGAATTTACCATGGTCTATTACCATTCTATTGTCCGTACAGGAGAGCGGACATTAGAATTCACCATGGTAAATTAATTTACCATGGTGAATTCTAATGTCCGCTCTCTTAATCTAATTAGATTAAGAGTGTCCAGTACAGGAGAATGGAATATGCACAAAAGCTCCTTACTTCACGTCAGTGCTTGAACCAATTTATTTGAAACAGCTAGCCTGTATAGACATCTTAATTCTGAGTTTGATTTATTCACGTTGATTATTGTGATTATTATTGAATTGAATGATTTAAATTGTTGTTTTGAATTCTTCTATAAATAAAATAGATAGAATGGATGTTTCATATAGAGGACGCCAAATACCACTAGGTGGGTAGTTCCGAGTAAAACTGTGAATTTAGAAAGTTCAAGCTTTCTTTCGAGATTCCAGCTTTTAATGTTTTGTCATATTATTTACTTATTACCTAAATCCTACATCGATACTTGAAAATCCAATTTTAAAGTAACTAAAAAACCATTCGATCAATAGTACGAAAACCTTGATGTTAGGTGCGAGAATGTGGAATAGTCTGGAATTAATAATAGCTAGTATATTCTAAAACAAGTTGCAGAATGGAATTCTTTTAAAACACGAATGCGAAATCCGAAAACGAGCGACGAAGGAGCGAGTTTTCGAACGCATGAGTTTGCCTTCTGCAACGAGTATTAGACGATATTTTCTCTATTTCAGGCAAGTTTTGTAAAATACTGTTGAAATTTAATGAAAAATTCGGATTATACATCCTAGTGGCTTTTGTATTGTATCTTGGTAGTTGGTGTGACTGTTACGAAAGTTGACAGATTACGGAATTTGAATTTTAAACGTACGTAGGGCATGGGAGATCAGATTTAAAACAGTTTTCTAATAGCATGAATGATTCAAAATTAGCAAGAAGGAAATCTCTGGTACCATATTTTTTAATGAAAATAAAACTTTTCCTCAACAATTATTTAACTATATTCAGATTATATTGTATTTTCAATTGACGTGTGTTTGAAATTTGATAGGATCGAATGTCAGTGCTGACAACCACAAAACGAAAAATATATCTAGAAACAATGCGGGACTGAGTTAATTAATTAATTGTTTCTAGTTATATTTTTCGTTTTGTGGTAGTCATCAGCACTGACATTCGATCCTATCAAATTTCAACACACATCAATTGACAATACAATATAATCTGGATATAGTGAAATAATTGTTGAGGAAAAGCTTTAATTTCATTAAAAAATATGGTACTAGAGATTTCCTTCTTGCTAATTTTGAATCATTCATGCTATTAGGAAACTGTTTTAAATCTGATCTCCGTTCCCTACGTACGTTTCAAATTCAAATTCAGTAATCTGTCAACTTTTGTTACAGTTACACCAACTACCAAGATACAATAGAAAAGTCACTAGGATGTATAATCCGAATTTTTCATTGAATTTCAACAGTATTTTACAAAACTTGTCTGAAATCATAGATTAGAGTTGTAGCACAACTCTAATCTATGTCTGAAATAGATAAAATATCGTCTAATACTCGTTGCAGAAGGCAATTCCAACAACTATGGGCAATTCTAACACTCATGCAAACGAATTTCGCAAACGTGTTTTAATAGGAGCCCATTCCGCAAGTTGTTTTAGAATATAGGTATATATTTGTATTCTGTTCTGTGATAGGTACTATTCCGCTTCCGCATCACCTTTGATTATATCCGAATGACCTTCAATTTGAGACAGTATTGTTAGCATCTGCGTTGTTGTTTAACAATCACAAATTCATAACTTTATTAATTTAACGGAAAATTCCATTTCAAACTCTTAACGGGATTGAAACCGTTCGATACAAGATTATTCTAACCTCTTAAAACAAGGGTCAGAAATGTCACAATTTTTTAATCATCACCGTTCATGGTTCAACTTCCACACTTAATTCAATAGTTGGAGAGGGGAACCGATTATAGATAACGTTAACGATAATGAAGAACAAATATTAGAGTAGGTACTTTCAAATTGGAGGTCATTCCAAGAGCGTTCCGTTACTTCAGTTTCTGGAAAGTTAATCTCTCTGTGGTTAACTTTATCGATCCTTTCGGTTTTCCTTCTGTTTTTGTTTTGTGAAAATAACATGTCCGAACCTCAGTGTAAAAAGACCAAGATGGCAAGTGGAAATTCATTGGAGAAATTGAAAACGCTTACCACTGTAGTTGCTGATACCGGTGATTTTGAAGCAATGAAGAAATTCAAACCCACGGATGCGACCACTAACCCTTCCTTAATGTTAGCTGCCGCAAATATTGCACAATACAAACCATTGATTGAAAAAGCCGTACATTATGGCTTGAAAGTTGGGACTACCCTAGACGAACGAGTAGAAAATGCCATGGATATGTTGTGTGTACTTTTTGGACTCGAAATTTTAAAAATTGTACCTGGTAGAGTTTCCACTGAAGTTGATGCAAGGTTGTCTTTTGACAAGGAAG
Organism: Halyzia sedecimguttata; assembly: GCA_937662695.2. Classification (NCBI taxonomy): domain Eukaryota; kingdom Metazoa; phylum Arthropoda; class Insecta; order Coleoptera; family Coccinellidae; genus Halyzia; species Halyzia sedecimguttata. The sequence continues at coordinate 84,248,989 of OW569415.2, read as the reverse complement.
CAAGCATAGCAAAAGCAAAAAAATTGATACAGTTATATGAAGATCAAGGAATAAACAAAAACCGAATACTCATCAAGTTAGCATCAACATGGGAAGGCATTCAGGCTGCCAAAGAACTCGAGGAAAAATATGGAATACACTGTAACTTAACCCTGCTCTTCAGTTTCGCACAAGCTGTAGCTTGTGCTGAAGCTCAAGTTACTCTTATTTCTCCTTTTGTTGGAAGAATCCTTGATTGGTATGTGGCAAACACCGATAAAAAAACTTATAAGGGAGAGGAAGATCCAGGTGTTATCTCCGTCACTAAAATTTTCAACTATTACAAAAAATTCAATTATAAAACAGTTGTTATGGGTGCTTCATTCCGTAACGTTGATGAAATTAAAGCATTAGCAGGATGCGATTTGTTAACGATAAGTCCAAAGCTTTTGGCTGAGTTGGAAGGAAGTACTGCCCCCATCCAAAAGAAATTGTGCAAGGAAACTGCTGCACAAGAAAATTTGGAAAAACTTGAATTGAATGAAGCTAAATTTCGATGGATGTTGAATGAAGATAAAATGGCAACAGATAAGTTATCCGATGGTATTAGGAACTTTGCTGCAGACTGTGTTAAACTTGAGAAGCTTATTGTGCAATTATTGAATTGATTTTATATATTTTCATGTTTTTATAATAGTTTTACAGTAAAGAGGTTTTATTGGTGACTGATTTCTGGTGCTCTTGTTTGTGAATTCATTCTTAATGTAAATGTTATGTTTGAAATTCTTACTTACCCCACTGTTTTGCTAGTTAAATCTGAAGAAAAACTCTTGTAATCAGAAAATATGATTTCCATCAATGTTATACAAATCAACTCAAAAGATTTCATGTTACGAGTCCTTCATTAGTTGATTTATACAGAAAAATTTGAAGCTATTTGAATTTCAGGCAATTTAAAAACAAGTAAGAAGATAGTAAAACGGAAGGATACTGAGTATTGTTACATTTTGTAATAGTCCTAAAAATTGGAGGTCGCAGCACAATTATGTTTGGATAATACTATTTTTTAATATTCCTCTTTTTCTTTGACTCTTTCCTTACTTTTCAGTAAACAACAGATAACCCAAAAAAGGAAAATACAATCAGCATCAAGCACATGTATTTTCATAAAATTATAAGTCATAAAATGCCAGATAGAATAAAATTTTAACTAAACTTTGTTGTAATCAATTCTTAGCACCATCTGGTTCTGCTGCAGGGGGTGAGTTATTTTCAGAAGGAATTTGTTCGAAATTAGATCTGTTCTTCAGCAAATAAGCAGCTAGTGCAGCAATCGGCTCTGGAGGACGTTCTTTGGCTAAATGAGACAGGGCGTTCATAAGAATGGGAACTACAGTTTGGTCTAAGTATTGCCTTGTTGGCAAAGATGCCAAATCAATTCGGCTTTTTCTAGGTTGAGTATCTTGGTTTTCCATTTTTAGGACTGCCTAGAAAATACATAAATATTTGTAATATGATAAGAACTCCATAACAGAAAACCATACTTGGACAATTTTGCAATAAGCTGGGAGTCCTGCTAAATTGCAGATATCTGATGCACTAACTTCTTCCGATAATACTGTACAATGTTCTTTTTCAGGAAGTGATCCTATAACGATTTTAATATAAACTTAAATAAATATTAATTGAATTTGAATACATTCTACATAACCTAAACTAAGCACAAACAGCCGGTCACTCTATGTGATCTTCTTCTTCAATCAACAGTTGAGTGAGAAATTTTATGTTGAGATCTAATGGAAATAATGGTTTGATATTTTCTGATGATTAACCTTTTGACTCGGGTACCGGAAATCTTTTTCTATTTGTTTCATTACTATTGATACTAATTGATGAATAAAAATGATATAAAACATATTTCTTAAAACTCAACTTCTACGGTTTTGTCCAATTGACTATTGAAACCTGAATAAAATACCTAATACTCTAGAAATGCCCAAATTTTTACATTTTGATAAAAAACATACCCTCAAATATTTTCTTTTTTAGATTCGGTTCTTTATTGCGCATGGCCTCTGCAGGATCGGTAGTTGAAATGTTCTGTTTTGATTTTGAAAGATTTGTCTGTGACCCTGATATTTCTTTTGCAAGATTTCCAGATGCCAATTTTTTCGAATCTAACGTGGATTCTTTTAAGCTTGACTTCGATTTGAGTTCGTTGATTTCGATTTTCGACCCCATATTTAAAGCAGGTTTGAGACAATTCAAAATTTTCTTGCTTGTCGAATTTGACTGTTGACTTGGTAGAATTTCTATGGAAATAATATGAAGGTTAAAATCAAAGGTTAGTTATTTTATAACTGAAAAGAATTGTTTAAATAATTATTTTAAATTATTTATTTCCTTCGAGATTTCATCTCGGTAACTTCCAAATTCGAAGTTTTTTGCACATGTCAGTATAGATGTCTTGAAGGCATGACACTATTATATTTATTTGTACGTTTTGTTGTATATTTTGCAGTTTGGTTTATTTCTTTTGTCTGGTGCTTCAGGATACTTCTTAGATGCTAAATATTTGTGTTAACCAATTTCTTTTCTGGTTAATTTTAGCTTTAATATATCTAGGTTTTGGAATAACTGGCTGGATGAACTTATATGCTTAGAACATGCTGTCATGACATAGTATCCCAAAAAAAAAACACCTAGAATATTTTTAAATACCTGCTTTGTCAAGAGATATGTATATTATTTACACACAGCAGCTTTGTGCTACGTTTTGGATGTAGGTTTGCCCAATTTTTTCTCAATTAATATAGGATAATTGTTATAGCCTGGAGAGGTGTAGCCGCCTGGAAATGGGTAGCAAATGATGAGAATTGTGGAATATGTCGTATGCCATTTGACGGATGCTGTCCAGACTGCAAGAAACCTGGTGATGACTGCCCTTTAGTTTGGGGAGAATGCTCTCATTGCTTTCACATGCACTGCATTGTGAAGTGGCTACAATCGCAACCTGTTAATCAGCAGTGTCCTATGTGCAGACAGGAGTGGAAATTCAATAACAGATAATTCAAGGTTAGTGTTAGTTTTCGATAGCTTTTGGCCCCATTATTCTAGTTCATTCTATGCCCACAGACAATGATACCTACTCTGTTTATTGGTTTTCAAGATTTAGATGATTTGCTACAATATGTCTTTGAACCAAATGACATGATAGATCTATTGTATAGTTATTGTTGATTAATTTTTGAGATAATTGTAGTGAGAGTTACATTATGATGGCATAACTGGTTCAAACTCTGTAGTGTAGTTTTAATTAGTAAGTATCTGTTTTAATTTCAGTATTTTTTATTAGTAAATCATAATTGAAGGAAAGTTTAAATCATAATTTTTTTCATCAGGCGGCTGTTACTGTGTTTCAAAGCCAGTGTGAAGACATACATGATGATTTACAGGCGATATTTCCAACATTTGGAAGAAGGGACATTTAATTGAAATTTTATTACATTAGACTTGCGCAGCAATGCACAGGATTTGGACTCTGCAGAATATATATTTTTTTTAATTATTGGCCACTTATTATTCCTCAAAATTTGTCATTGTTTGCTGTTTTAATGAACATTTTCAAGTAGCTTCATTCAAAAAATATGTACATATCTTTCACCGTTGAAGAAAATTGTTTTTTTTTCATTAAGTTTCATTGAAATTTCCTTTGAATCACATGTAGTTGCAGATGTATTTCATTTGTGAAACAGATATTGAATAAATTATATTCTTTTTCGATTTTTTCTCTTCTTTATATTTTATTCAACAATAAGAAGAATGTGGGAAAGCTCTGTGGATAGAGTCTTTTGTGCTCTTCTCAAACTACTAGCTAGTAATTATTCAAACTTTGACAAATCATCATATCTCTGAAAGTATTGGTTTCTCAGAGTTGGGAATGATATCAATGGATTCTTGTGATAGAACTGCATCATAAGAATTATAATTAGAGTATTCTATAAAATCTTAAAAATATGATTAATTATTGAAATTTTGAAAAATCATATCTCCGAAAGTATTAGTTTGTCAGAATGATATCAATGGATTTTTATGATGGAATGTAAAAAGATTTTTTTTTCGTTACTCTGAAACCACCCGATTTTGCCCAATAACGAACATAGCCGAGATATTTATCTACCAAACCTACTCTGAAAATTTCAACTCTCTAGCTCATTCCATTCGAGAGTTTTCGTGTTAACGGCAGGACAAAATCGATTTTGACCACGGATTCTTGATCAGTGAGTCGAACCAAAACGTTTGATTCAATTTTCAGCCAAAAATTCGAAAAGTACAGACATTTTGGCAAATTGATAAGCACTCTGTTCCGAGGAACAAGAGCGCCAAAATCTTCATTCTCTGTGCTAAAATGTTGTTGATTACTGGGAGCAAAGGTGATTGCAAAATCTTTGCAGGTTGATGTCAATTGATAACAATAGATTTTTGACTTCTTTCATGGTTAGTGGCAGATAATTATGTTAGGAAAATCAATAGTTCATTTCTTTATTTTTGTATTTATTCATTCACCCTACGAACACCTTCTTGGTTAGTACACGCAAAGGATTAAAAATTGAAATAATGAAAAAATGATATAAGTTTAAGTACAAAACAAAAATAGCACAAATACAAAACTGAATAAAAATATGAAATATCACACTTAAATAAGATTTAGATCCTGATGCAGTAATAAGTGGGGTCTAAGTTGACCCGAACTATTTGATGGCTTTTTATTCCAGATGGTTTTTTGAATAGATATGGCATGTTTATTCGTCCGGTTTGTTATCATGGGGGGCATCCTTGTTTTACTTAGATAAATTATAACATTTCATTTTCAATTGATAACTGATGTTTTTCATATTTACCAGAGCAGTAGTACCTACTAACATTAGGGTAAGTTTGGAGTCCAAACGAGCCGATTAAGTTAGTTCATGGGCAAAATCTGCCCATTGGTTTCGGAGTTATCGCCATCTGAAATGTTGTTTATCCAATAATTCGGAAAATACTGTTTTGATCGGATTGAAACTCGGTAGTTTGTTGAAAACTGCCGCCACAAAGACTTATGCAAAATTTCGTCAGGATCGTACGACTGGAAAATTAAAAAAAAAAAATTATCCGTCAGATATCGCTGAAACTTTGCAAGAACATTCAAAACCTAATTTTACAGCGAACTTCTGGATTTAATCTTGAACGGACCTATTTTGTTGGAGACATTGGCAAAATATCGAAATAAACTGCTCCACAAGAGTTAGGGATAATCGTTTCAACTAAAATAACTGTTATTCTGAAACCTTTGTTTGCGCTGAAAACGTAATTTAATATAGTTTTAGGTTCAAAACTATAAATGCACGTAAGTTTTTTGGTCTCCAACATATACAGGGTGATAACGACTTTTGTTTCCGGACATTTTTTTGTCTTTTTATGCCTTCAATACAAGGTATGGCCACCACGGGCATCAATGACCGCCTGACATCTTCGTTGCATACTTTCAACGAGGGTGTTGTGCATATCTTGGGGAATTTAATTCCATAAACGAGGCAGTAGTGCTTTGAGTTCATTCAGTGTTTCTGGTGGAGGTTGGTGATCATCTAGTCTTCTTTGTAGCATATCCCATGCATGTTCTATGCAGTTTAAGTCTGGCGAATGCGGAGGTATTGGTAAATGTGGAATACGATGCTCGTCTCGCGCATTTGCTACTTTTGCTGCACGATGTGGATGTGCGTTATCGTCGAGAAATTGGAAAGCTTCACTAATGGCAGCATGAAAATTTGGCACTACGTTGCCAATGACATGTTCCCTATAATGTAAAGCAGTCATATTGCCAGGACAAATGTGAAGGTCTGTGCGCCCGTTGTAACATATCCCAGCCCATACCATAACAGAGCCTCCTCGAAATGGATGAACCTCTTGCACATGACGGCGATTTCGGGGTTTACGCGGCATAGTCCATACCCTTATTCTTCGAGAATCTGAAAATCGACCGTATCTGGATTCACCTGTGAAAAGTACACTACGCCATTGGACGTTCAGATTAACATGCTGCCTTGCCCATTCTAATCTTTGTCGTTTATGCTCACGTGTTAACGGAACACCCCTCAATGGACATCTAGATGCCAGGTTAATCTCCCCCAAACGACGTCGGATGGTTTCAATAGAAATTGCAGGACCATTGGATTTAAAAGTCGATTTCTCAGCATCCTACATGAAGAAAGAGGATATCTCCTCGCCGAAATGGTGACAAAACGGTCTTGTGCGGGTGTTGTTTTTCTTGGTCCACCAAGCCTATGTCTTTCCTGCACCGAACCTGTCTCATTGAACCTATTCCAGAGTCGCAATATTACACTTTGCGATACTTGAAATGTTTCTGCCACAGCAACTTGAGTGAGGCCACCCTGTAGCATACCGATAGCCCTAATAGCCTCGGCGTTTGTTAATTTACTTCTTGGCATCTTAAGAAGCTCGTGAAATTTACTAAGTTCGATATCGCTAACCGACTGACAATAAATTAACTGCATATTGAAATGCTAAATCTTACGAATAATGTGAAAAACTGCCAAACTCAAGAAAAAAGACGACCAGATAGTGAATATATACATTCAAATCGAATTAATAAGTTTTTATTGGCAGTTGATCATGTTTTTGATATTGTCTTCAAAATTTTACGCCCCTCAGAACAACTTAATATGATATCCCTAACTCTTGTAGAGCAGTTTATTACAACGATTACAGTGTACTTTAACTGTTTTACACTCGAACAAAAAAATTGTCACCGGTTTTTATTTTTGGCGTGAAGTCGAACATTTCATGATGCAATTTGAACTGCTAGACTTAGAAATGTCATACATAATATTATCTACATATTATCTACTATGTAGAATTAGCCTTGCATAGGAAAGTAATAATAATACGCTCATGACAAAATCACATACAGAGGTTCTCGGCTATAAACTATTTTTTTTTAAATATTCACAGTTTTCTACCACTTCCGGTTATGCCAGAAGTAGCTAATTTCCTTATTTTAAATGAAAACCCTGATTTTTTGGCGCTTTTGTTCCTCGGAACAGAGTGCTTATCAATTTGCCCAAATGTCTGTAATTTTCGAATATTTATATGAAAATGGTCTTAAACGATTTGGTTCGACTCACTGATCAAGAATCCGTGGTCAAAATCGATTATGCCCGGCCAGTTGAAAATTTCTGAGTAGGTTTGGGAGATAAATATCTCGGTTAAGTTCCTTATTGGGCAAAATCGGCATGATAGCTTCGGAGTAACAAAAAAAAAAATGGGTTCAAGCCCTGTGGACAGGAGCTTTCTGGCGCTCTAGTTCAAACAGACAAATCCGAAAGTATTCGTTTCTCAGAGTTGGGAATTATATCAATGTATTCATATGATAGAAATGCATCCTAAAGGAAATTCAATTCAAATAATAGTTTATTTATCAAGATTAAATGAGCAATAATGAGAATGAGAAAAGCACCATGGAAGAAATCAAATTAAATCTGGCTTATTTTGCCCAATAACGAACTTAACCGAGATATTCATCTCCCTAAACTACTCTGAAAATTTCAACTACCTACCTCATTCCGTTCGAGAGTTATATCTATGTCTATGGATGAAAAGCAGTCTCACTACTCTCAGATCTCTTACTTCATGTTCAGTTCCGAAATGTAAGAATTTTCTGAGAAAAACTAATTTCGGAGCAAACAACTGAGATTTTTCTCACTTCGCTCACAATTCTTCGATAATGTAGGAACATCATTTGACATTATGACAATTCATATTCATACATAGAATAATATCATTCTGTGACAACGTTGAAATACGATTTATTACTGAAATTTTGAAGAATCATATCTCCGAAAGTATTAGCTTGTTAGAGTTAAAAATAATATGAGTGGATTCTTATGATAAAACTTCTTATCAAAAAAAATTTAATTTGGAATTTGTTTCGTAAAAAAAAAAATTTTTTTTTGTTACTCCGAAACCATCTGTCCGATTTTGCCCAATAACGAACTTAGCCGAGATATTTATCCCCCAAACCTACTCTGAAAATTTCAACTCTCTAGCTCATTCCGTTCGAGAGTTATCGTGCCTACGGCCGGACCGGCCGGCCGGACCGGCCGGACGGCCGGACAGAATGAATTTCCACCACGGATTCTTGATCAGTGAGCCGAACCAAATCGTTTAAGACCATTTTCATCGAAATATTCGAAAATTACAGACATTTGGGCAAATTGATAAGCACTCAGTTCCGAGGAACTAGAGCGCCAAAAAAGAATTGTAATTTGCATTACAAATTTCAAATTAATTTTTTTTAAGATGCAGTTTCATCCTAAGAATCCATTGCTATCATTTTCAACTCTAACAAGCTAATACTTTCGGACATATAATTTTTCAAATTTTCAATAATAAATCGTACTTCCATGTTTTCACAGAATGCTGTTGTATCTACGAATTATTATATGATCTGTGTTCTGTCATCTTATCTACCTACAAGAGACCTGTCAAATTTATTTCTAGTTTGTTCTTCATTATATAAAATACCTCTCCTGTTGTATGATTGAATGCAAAATGACCAATGAAATAATGTATCGTAGAATTATGGGGATTATAGGATACTATAATTTTTGCGTGATAATAAAATGCCCTTGGATAATCAATATTATGATGGAAATATAATGGTAAGTTAATCCAATTGGGTTCAGAATATTTCCAGTAAAAATAAAACGGGAATTTTGAAGTTTCAATTGATATACTATAATTATCAGAGTATATTTGAGGAATGAATATCTCGGATAAGTTCGTTATTGGTTAGAATCGCTCTGGTGGTTTCGGATTAATAATTTTTGGCACTACAGCTAAGAGGGGTACTTTGATGCCTTGTATCTCAGTTATTGTTAGACGTAAAAGAATAAGACTTTGGGAGTGCCTATAAAAAAACTGTATCGTCACGTCCTTTTATAATGAGAAGCAAATTTTTTAAAAGATGATTTTTTTTTCTTCAAAAATTTTATATTTCATAAACTATCCCTCAGAGTCCGCTGAAATTCCGCACATACTTTTGAGCCACCATTTTACATTCGAGTACCGAATTTCAGCTCGATCGACTTTGTATCAGGTGTGAATAGATAATAGAACATGCGCTCAAAAGCTCCTGACCTCACGTCAGTGCTTTTCAAGGATTTTGCGGTCTTTCTTCGGTAGTATAGTTACTTTGTTGACAGTTAAAAGTTGATACAGCTACGGTGGGTTTCAGAAAGCTTTGACAGTTCTCAATTCCCATATCAGTTTGATTCTATGTCGATTCCTACTTCATTTTTAATGCAACCATCGAATTAAACTAATCGAAGCTTCGTGATACCCACCACTAGTGTCAAACAGATAATAGTCTGTAGACAAATAGTCACACAGAGTAGAGAATCAATAGATCATAGAAGAATACTCTTTGTCATGAGATAGATGCATAGAATACATGGTGAAGACACTCTTTGACATATTTTCGGCCGATTTGCGGTCCAAATACTGTCAAAATACAAGGATTTTGTTTTACTTCAATTTTCGCCGATAGATGCCGGCAGTAGAAATTTTATGGACAAAATTACCGACATATCAAATTAAATTTGAATCTTTGCTTATTCCAGTTTCTTGTGTAAAGTCGTTTGCCGCGCCGAAAGTAAGTCAAATGTTTGCTGTGTGAACTCTGAACGAGTATCCAGAACCATTTTAATCAAATACTATTTTCATTTCGAAAATACTTCGTTTTTATACGAATATATTTTTTTAACAATTGTATATTCTTACCGGATCAGGGGCAGATTTCTAGTATCAAGATAGTTATTAATTTTAATATTAATAATATTGAAAGATCGCTGATACCGTTAATTGTTAATAAATCAACATAGGAGAACGTAAGACTTGTTGATTTACTATAATCTTGCCGGTTGATGAACATAAACTGTTTCAACAGTTGAAATTAAGATATAACTCTATTGATTAATAATTATATTCATTATACAATTCAGTTATATATTGAGAAGGAATGAAATGCCATGTTATGAAAACTAACAATATTATTTGTGAACGATGAAAGGACTAGCAGAGAACAAAGTTCAGAGCAACCACACAGTGTGATTTCATCAATTTGAATAGCTTTCCTAAGGCGTCATTCTTTTTGGCGCTCTTATACTATAATATTATTTGTTTCAAGGATATTGTTAAACGACAAGAATGGCAACTGGCTTGTGCTAGAGGTAGGGTATCGAAAATTAGAACATTTGTTTGTTCAAAATATTTTTCTAGCGAATATATGTATATTGAATAAAAGATTGAAACGTAGTACACTACCCTCTATTTGGTTAGTTTATCAATTTAATGAATCATTTTTCGCTATTTCATCAGTATATACTTAGTTCTGAATAATAGCTATCGAATTAAATATCTATATTCAGCAATCTAATTGCTGAGAACATGAAAAGTTGTCAAGGGGTATTGGGTGACTGAAAAAATGCTGTATACATGAGAATGTTTTGATGAAATTTCAAATTATACATATAATATAATAAGTAAAATGCTCAATTTAAAAGAGCCTTACATGATAAAGGAATTACTACATTTGAATAATAATATGATATCGAAAGATATTGTATGTAGAGGTATTACAGAAAATTCTGTATCATTCAATGTATTTCAAAATACATAAATTAAATGCTTGTACTCTAATGACGTTGGATGTGATCTTTCGTAATGGAAAAATAATGATTTCACAGATTTCTTCATTTACAGTTCCATTCAAAATGTTCCAAAGAAACTCCTTTACTGATAAATCCCTTATTTGACCTCATTATGTCTTGGCAAGATGAAATTTCTGTTCCAAACCAATGTGGTTTACATATTATCTCCGAACAGATATCTGATTAATCAAAAAATGGTTTGATTTTTCAATAAACTGCTTCATTATATTCTTTTAATTTGAATTTACGAACTAGCAACGGTGAAAAGTGAACTTTGTCGCTTGTCAGTTTTCATTTATTCGCTTGTCAGAATCTTCGAAATCGACCCTAGCGGCACCATCGTTAATAAAGTGAAGTAGTACATAAAGTACGTGATTTGACAGTTCTTGGTCCGTTTTTCGGCCGAAAATTTTAGCAGGAATTAGTAGGGAGTGTCCACACCTTGTTATTCTATGCATCTTGGTCATGAGGACTGTATTCAAACATTTCAAACATATAGCACTATTTATATTTAATATGCACAGGAATTCAATGGTACTTCTCGCGATCTCCTTCGAAGCTTAAATCATTAATGATTCCGCACATGGTCTACGAAAAATCGGAAGATGTTAAAACTTCATGCTCGAATGAATTCAATGGAAATATCAAGCTGTTAATTGTACAGATCGGCCATTATATTGCGTTAGTTTATGTGTGAAGTGCACATCCTAACGACATTCAGGAGAGAGGTGGAACCATGTACATAAACAACTGGAGTCTATAATATGCACCGGAAATTGGTCGTGTATTCCTGTTTGTAAAAGGAAAACATGGACTGAAATATGCTACTCAGTGCTGCTTGGTTTGCTTTATAGCATTTAAACGTTTCAACTGCCATTATATCGATTTTTTCAACATTCTCCAACCCATTAATTGATTATTTATTTCGTGCAACGCTACCGCGAATTTATAAATAAAAAAATGTAGGAAAGTCCTGTGAACAGGAGGTTTGGCGCTCTTCAAACTTTGATAAATCATATCTCCGAAAGTCTTGGTTTCTCAGAGTTGGGAATGATAGCAGTGGATTCCGAACTTATCCGAGATATTCATTCCTCAAATCTACTCTGAATATTATATTACATCAATTGAAACTAAGCCAATATTTCATTTTAGTTTTCACTGGAGATATTCTGAACCCACTTTGATTAACTAACCAAAGTATATATTTCCATCATCCTATGGATTATCCAAAGGCATATAGGGTAGGGGTATATCACCCAAAAATTATAATCCTTACATATTATAAAACAAAGTCGCTTCCCGCTGTCTGTTTGTCCCTATGTATGCTTAGATCTTTAAAACTACGTGAAGGATTTTGATGCGTTTTTTTTTTAATAGATAGAGTGATTCAATAGGAAGGTTTGTATGTATAATACATGCATAATATATCAGAGAAACACTGATAATTTTAGAGGTTTCTAATGTGATTGTGATGTCGTAAATAAACACATTTTTTTGCGCTTACATTGCAAACGCTGGCTGAACCCTACGAGATAGATCAAAATAATGTTGTACAGTATGGTACACCTTAAAATGGCCTACAAAAAAGTCCGCGATGGTATATGTCTATCTATTAAGGATAACCCACAATAACCATTTTTTATCCTTTACATTCTACGAGAAATAATGGCTTGATTACGAAGCGATTTTAAGCAATACAGCATTGATCCTTATCCAACAAAGTACCTTAAATGCATTGTGCATTTAATATTGATCAATATGGCCCTTTACAGCATCTAATTTAAATGAATATTTTCGAAGATATTGCAGATTTAAAATGCAGTGACATAGCGGTTGCGGTGGTACGGACCGGGGGGGCCGGCACAGCCAGGATAGGGATAGAAATCGAATACAGAGAGCCAGATAATCATCTGTAGATCTTGAGGCTCGCCTCAGCCAGGATAGATGTATTGATTCCCCGGATTCCTCTGATATCATCGGATTTACTGATCCAATTTAAACGCCTACAATTTCCGGTAAAGATATATTTTGCAATGACCATTAATATATCGCAGGGTCCAACTTTCAACGCTACATGCTTATATTTGAGCGTTGAGTGTTTTTCACATGGCCAATTATATGTCGCTCTTTCAAGAGTAACCTCTAAAGAAAACATGTTTGTATTGTCTAACGACAAAAATGCTGTGAACGTTGTATATAAAGAAATTCTGTAGTATATTTAGTATCAGCATTTCAACCGTGCGAAGCCGGGGCGGGCAGCTAGTATCCTATAATTGGTCATTTTGCATTCAATCATACTTGGTTTTGTAGAACAAAAATAAATTTGACATGTCTCTTATAGGTAGATAAGATGACATGTATGAACAGTAAACACAGATAGAGCACAGACAGATATAATTCGCATTCTGTGAAAACGATTTATTATAGAAATTTTGAAAAATCATATATGCGAAAGTATCAGCTTGTTAGGCTTGAAAATGATATCGATGGATTCTTATGATGAAACTGCATCTGAAAAAAAACTGAATTTGAAATGTAACACAAAATGTTATTTTTCGTTACTCCGAAACCATCAGACCGATTTTGCCCAATAACGACTTAACCGAGATATTTATCTCCCAAACCTACTCTGAAAATTTCAACATTCTAGCTCATTCCGTTCGAGAGTTATAGTGTTTACGGCCGGCCGGACAAAATCGATTTTGACCACGGATTCTTGATCAGTGAGTCGAACCAAATCGTTTGAGACCATTTTCGGCCAAAAATTCGAATATTACAGAGATTTGGGCAAATTGATAAGCACTCTGTTCCGGGGAACAAGAGCGCCAAAAATATATATAATGATTTGGTACGCTGGAGTACACACAATCACAATTTTAGGGTTTAGCAACTAATAAAATGAAAAAAATCCGAAACCGTGAAGTAAGGAGCTTTTGGTGCGCATGTTCTTTTGTCTCACACAAGAAGAATCGAAACAGAGTACAGACCCTTGTAAGATTGAATTGTAGTGGTCATTTTTACCGCAGCATGAAGAATACCTAGCCTACAAATTATCTATTATATCCTAGTAGGATGGGTCAAATTGGATTTTCAGCAGGTACGAAAATATAGATTCTTATGCCTAGGGTACAGCTACCCTTTAAATGGGGATGGTCGTAAACAAATCTGTTGTGATTGAACTTGACAGTTCGTTATCATGTCTCGCCTTTAGTGTAGTTTTAATCTTCTAGGAATGAACCGACTCATATCTTATCATTACCACTGCAGGTAAAAATTGATTAATACACGGACAACCGCTGTTTAAGAATCACGGGAAAATTTCGAATTTCAGAATAGTATATTCTAATACAAGTTGCAGAATGGGCTCCTATTGAAACACGAATGCGAAAGTCGAAAACGAGTGACGAAGGAGCGAGTTTTCGAACGCATGAGTGTTGGAATTGCCTTCTGCAACGAGTATTAGACGATATTTTCTCTATTTCAGGCAAGTTTCGTAAAATACTGTTGAAATTTAATGAAAAATTCGGATTATACATCCTAGTGACTTTTGTATTGTATCTTGGCAATTGGTGTGACTGTTACGAAAGTTGACAGATTACGGAATTTGAATTGGAATCATAAGTAGGACATGGAGATCAGATTTAAAACAGTTTCCTAATAGCATGAATGATTCAAAATTAGCAAAAAGGAAATCTCTAGTACCTTATTTTTTAATCAAAATAAATCTTTTTCCCTCAACAATTATTTCACCATATCCAGATTATATTAAATTGACAATTGACGTGTGTTGAAATTTGATAGGATCGAATGTCAATGCTTACTACCACTAAACGAAAAATATAACTAGAAACAATGCGGGAATGAGTTCATTCCAGCACTGTTTTTAGTGCTGGAATGGACTCATTACGATACTGAAATAGAGAAAGAAATTATCATGACTATCTCACTATATCAAAAACTGACCAACCACAGGCCAAAGACAGCTCGTATTATCGCGAAAACACCAACTGTCTTTGAATTATCATTGGTCTTATAACTTTGGTGTTCCAACGACTCAACCATGGATACGGACTGTTTGACAAATGATAAATATAAATTACAGAGGTCAACATGAGTCATTTTGTTCGTGAAATAGTCTAATGAAATATCACTCATGACTGAATTTATCTCATAAGTCTGCCTTTTATTTCTTAAAACCAAATCGACACTGGAAAAATTAAACTGACAAAACGTACGATAATGTACCTGTAGTAGGAAATACTATGAATAGATGTACTAAATCTGCTGCTGAGGTAATTGGCTCGAATGTTAAGGACAAAAAGATAATAAATCACTCGAATAAATCAATTGCTGTTAACGAATTTGCAAAAAGTGGTGTAGCAGGGAACAACAATTGATGTAAATTACTGGTCATAGCAATCAAAACTATAAAACCATACTTAAATCTCGATCAAGAACACCACAACAGTTATATGGATTGTCTATAGTAGAGAACAGCAAAGAATCTAATGTTAAATTTTAATAACTGTATTTCACTAACTGTACTTCCAATAAATAAATACATGTTTCGTTTTGAGTTATGAATTTTTTCGTCAAAAAATTTTCCGCCTGATATTGACGGACATTCACAAATGCCTCATTATTTTATGACAAATTTCTCAAGCTCGGCTTCGGGCTTTACCAAAGAACGAGCTTTCGATTGTCAGGAATATTAGTACTGCTGATACATTAAATACTCTCCATCACGTCTAAAATCAAAAACTGTTGACAACTTCGCTGGTCGAGTGTACAACCAGTGGACCAGTACATCTCGATCGTTGGGTAATTTCGATATTTCGGCAATATCTTGAACAATATAGATCCTATCGAGTTCAAATCTATAACTTGTCTGTAAAATAAGCTTTTGGAGAATCTCGCAGAATTTCAACGATATATGACGGACAGTGTCTGAGATACAGAATTTTTTTAGATTTTTCTGTCATGCGATCCTCACAAATTTTTGCATAAGTCTTCGTGCTGGTATTTTTGGCGCTCTTGTTCCTCGGAACCGAGTGCTTATCAATTTGCCCAAATGTCTGTAATTTTCGAATTTTTGGCTGAAAATGGTCTCAAACGATTTGGTTCGACTCACTGATCAAGAATCCGTGGTCGAAATCAATTCTGTTCGGCCGGCCGTAGGCCGAATTTCTCGCCTGTGTTTAGATACTTTGCCTAATTTCTTTAAGTTTATTTCGGTTGAAATTGATTCTGTGAACCTTTCTCAACCATCTAGAAACAAGTTTTCATAACAAAATTGTATATTTCCAAAATAATTAATAAATATAAAAGTGTTCACCAAATTTGATTGGCGTATGTCTTAGCTCACTCGAAATCAATCAAAAATAATTACATAACCCTAAATCGGCCTTGTAATGACGCACAACAGAAGTCATCTACGACATACGGAAATCTTTCGAACTAGAATGGTTTCAATTTTGATTTAAGAATAAATGAAGTAGATTTTAATGTGGAAATAACATGAAAACATGCACTAATGATGAAGGTACCCAATACTTGATGTCTCTGTACTAACATTCTCTTTTAAATAGGGTGGTTTCATCTCAAAGTTGAAATTCCTTATTAAAAAATATTAATATGGATCTCCCGCCAAGCGAATGATTCTAACCTAACTAATGTGGTCTATTGAACTTTCTTTTCGTTCCTCGATTCCAGAGATTTGTTAATCGGAAATAATGAACCAACATTTAAGAACGTTCAAATGGCATACGACCGCCGCACCACAGTGGCGTCCCACCCCCACTGATAAAAATCCGAATCGCATTTCGAACAAGACTTCTGTTACGTCACGATGCGGGGTCCCCTCTCTCACCTGTGGAATCGCTATCTGTTCTCCAAGCACACTCTGTTATTATTTCCTGTCCTGTCTCCCAAGCGCAGCTGATTCCACGTTCAGTCCGCTCGCAAACACGACGTAATACTACGGCGTCCAGTGATTCATCGGCAACAACTATAAATACACGAATTTCGGGGAAGACACCAAGTTGGACACCACCCGTACTCGTTTAGTGTGACAGCTCCTACTCATTGGTACAATCGTTGAACTTTAATCTGTTCGTAAGGACTGATAGTGATATTAGGAGGATTTATTAGTGATTGGATGCCTTGTAGTAATTAGTGCACGTGATCTAGTGGAGCAATAGCTATGAGTTAGTTACTGGAACATTCTATACGGAAATATTGATACGTTTAGTTACCCTCCTCCAATGTTTATCAACCCTACGAGTAAAAGATGCTTAAATTCACCCACATTCGTGATTTGGAACATCCCACGATGAATTGAAGCCCTACAGGTACCCCCTTTCTAATTTCCAGAGTGTAAATAAGATGATTACAATGCGTTCCACTTCGGTGACCAAAATGACCAAACCACCGCCACCTGTTCCACCACGTCCGTCAAAAACCATCGTTGCGGAAGCGCTGGCCAAAAGAAGGAGACTACCGGAAGATACTAACACGGTTCCGGTCAGATCTGCACCACCGCCCCCTTTCGACCTATCTAGGTCCCAGTCCAACGCGAACTTTCAGTTGAAAAGATCGCCGGCTTACGAAAGGTCGATTTCGGACGAGTTGAAATCTTCGAGGACGTTGATATTTCAATCGTCGAACATGAAGAGTGCGAATAACAACGTTTTGGTGAGGAAGGACTCGCAGAAAAAAGTCACCATCACAAACCCTTACGTGAACTCGATGGAGAACCTGGGTAACAACAAAGTTATAAGTGAATTGGAGGAGACCAACAACGACGTCATTGTTACCACGAAGAACATATTGAACTCCTGTAACGTGGCGGAGAACACCATAAAAATTACGCAAATCAAAGAGGAATCACCCACGAGGAAATCGCTGGATTTGAGCCAACCCCCATTGAATGAAGTCACCGTAAATTCTCAAATAGTAACCTGTAATGCGATTTCGGATCAACCTACGGCGTCGGGAAGCGTTGAAAAACTTCCAGGGTCCCCGACGGGAACCCTGGGGAACCCCGTCAACGACGAGGATGCGAATTTCGACGAAAAGTGGGACGGCATGTTGAAGGACAAGAACCACGTAAACAAGCTGATAGACGAAATGTTCGCGAGTGTTATAGAGGCATCAAATGGCGAAGAAGTGACTCAGAGTCCGACTAAGGTATCTACCGATAGTACCACAATTACGATAAACGGTTGTGACAACAAATATGACTTATCCTGTAGTGTGGAAACGAACGGTTCGACTGTGCTGATTATAGAAAGCGGGGATAATTCGAAAATTGACGCGCAAACGGATGAAAATTCGTTGGGGAAGGTTGGGGGTTCGACGGAAAAACTTGACTTTTCCTACGACAAGAGTAACTCTTCGACGATGGAGAAAAAAAGTGTTAAGTTTGACGACAAGCAGAACGCGGAGTTTTTGATCGAAGAATTGGAGTCTATGCGGATGGAACAGGAGAAAATAATGAAAAGACAAAGAAAACCTTCGTTGGATATTTACGGTAGTGCCTGTGGTGAAGAATGTGATATCGAGGATACTATGAATTATCATATAAATATTGTTAACTTGGGTAAAGGAGCGGCGACATTGGATTATGACAGGTATGGAAAATTCCTTAACTTATATAATGTTTAAAGT
This sequence comes from Halyzia sedecimguttata, assembly GCA_937662695.2. Lineage (NCBI taxonomy): Eukaryota > Metazoa > Arthropoda > Insecta > Coleoptera > Coccinellidae > Halyzia > Halyzia sedecimguttata. The sequence goes on along the minus strand of OW569415.2, from coordinate 84,230,576 downwards.
TACGCTGATTACCATGGTATGACCTCAGAAGGTCGTATTAGGTATATGCATTTTGTAGTGAGAGTTAAAAGTATGGAATAATTGATTTATTTTCCCGCAGCAAAGTCATCGTTATTTTTGCGCGTATGTTCTGGGGAACATCGCGTTATCATTTCGACCAAATGTTTATTCAATTTTTTTTTCGGAAATGGTCTCAAACGATTGGGTTCAACTCCCTGATGAAGAATGCGAGGTCAAATTTGATTCTGTCCGGCCGTCCGTTGCCACGATAACTTGAGAACGGAACGAGATAGCGACATGAAATTTTCAGGTTGTGCATCTGAATGCGACATCTGAGTTTGTTTATAGACATTATCGGCCAAACGGTTTTGGAGTTATATCCATCTGAAATTTGGTTGTTATTTTCTCAATAACTCGAGAAATACAGAATCGATCTAACTCAAACAAGGTTATCAGTTGTAGAATGCTAACGCGAAAATTAATTGAAAAAATTTCCATATATCAGAAACTATTCCTCCGACATCGCCGAAATTTCGCTAGGACCTAACTCTATTCTGAATGGTTCAAACACTGAACCAATCTTTGGCGCCCTTGTTCCTCGGAACAGAGCGCTTATCAAATTGCCCAAATGTCTAATTTTCGAATTTATGGATGAAAATGGTCTTAAACGATTTGGTTCGACTCACTGATCAAGAATCCGTGGTCGAAATAAATTCTGTTCGGCCGGCCGTAGGCACGATAACTCTCTAACGAAAGGAGTTAGAGGATTGAAATTTGCAGGATAGGTTTAGAGCGTAAATATCTAGGACGAGTTCGTTAACGGGCGAAATCCAACAAGCAGTTAGGAGTTATGGCCGTTTTTAGTTGGAACATTTTTTATGAATATTTCCGTAACCGATCACTCGATCTATCTGAAATTTCGCATCAAATTGTAGAATCATGACCTTCATATAAATGCGAAGTTTTGTATTGATCGGATTGCCGCAAAGGTTAAAAAAAAAATTTCAAAAATTTTTCAATTTTGTTTGCACAATAACTCTCGTACATAAAGAGCTAGACAGTTGAAACTTTCAGAGTAGGTTTGGGTGATAAATATCTCGGTTTAGTTCGGTATTGGGCAAAATCGGTCTGATGCTTTCGGAGTAACGAAAAAAAAATTGGGTTCAGAATAGCTCCAGTAAAAACAAAACTCAAATTATGGCTCAGTTTCAATTTGTATAATATAATTTTCAGAGTGTATTTGAGCAATGAATATCTCGGGTGAGTTCGTGGTTTTTGGCGCTCTTGTTTGAATTGAATTCATTTAATGATGCAGTTCTATCATACGAATCCAATGATATCATTCCGAACTCTGAGAAATCAATACTTTCGGATGTATGATTTGTCAAAGATTGAACAAGAGCGCTGAGGATCCTGCCACAGGGCCTTACTCCGTTTTTAATGAGAGATATGACTGAATTTGCTATCATTAAGCAGAAAAATATTTATGTTTTTGCGCGTATGTTCTGGGGAACATCATTTTGTATACACATACGTGATGTAGGATTCTCTTCAGTTTGTGTAATTTCCTGTAAGGGTATCAAAATAGGAACATGAAATAGATAAATGGAGGTACAGTTAGTATCATGATTAGGGTTTAAGTAATCGTGTGTAATTTTGGCGCCCTTATTCCTCGGAACAGAGTGCTTATCAATTTGCCCAAATGTCTGTAATTTTCTCAGCAGATGGGTGACCGTTGCATAATTTTTTTTTGGGGGCATAATCGGTCTAACGGTTTCCGAGTTATACCCACCTGGAATATTATTTCCTTGATAACTCAACAAATAAATATTCGATCGAATTGAAGCTTGGTAACTAGTAGTAGAAAATCAACATAAAGACGTGTTTAAAATTTTGTAAGAACCGTACCCCTAGAAAATTTGAAAAAAATTACGAAAAAAATTTTAAGAACCGTACCCCTAGAAAATTTCAAAAAAATCACGAAAAAAAAATTGGTTCAAGCACTGACGTGAAGTCAGAAGCTTTTGCGCGTATATTCTATTGTATTGTACAATATTCTTCTGTATTGGACACCCTTAATTAAGAGTGTCCAATACAGGAGAATGGACAACATAATTTACCATGGTAAATTTGATTAAGGGTGTCCAATACAGAAGAATGGACAATAGAACATACGCGCAAAAGCTTCTGACTTCACGTCAGTGCTTGAACCAATTTTATGATTGAAAAGGTATGGAGTTACACCACCTTTACAATGACACATATCTAACTATTATGACTTGGCCTATCACCCTTTCCGGCTTGACGTCCAGATCTGGGTATATGGTGGTATTGTGACGTGTTTTCTCGTCGAATTTTACTGTCAGGAAATAAATATACTGGTTTTTGATGATGGAGTGGCGGTGTCCAACGCAGAAAACATCGTCATTGAAGTATACAATGTCATTCAGATCGCCTATATACCTTGCTGAACTGGTACTGGTTTATACCGGCCACAACATCGTTCCGAACAATGTATGAATGTAATTTTTTTTCCGAAGAATCGACCGATCAGGTAATCCCTCTTCACACAAATTGACTTTTGATGAATCCATTCATGAACTGGAAGATGTCGACCTTCGCAAAACTCAATCAGCATGTGGATTAGCTTGAATCGATTACATTTTGAAATTGTGGGTTTTTTATGCCGGTTATTTTTTTAACTCGTTGGAATTGACGATCGTTAGCGATCTCACCTCGGATGTTTTCGTGAAATACTGAAACTGGACCAATCCCACACGCGTCGGGATATCTATATTGAAACGATGGCATCATCCCCAAGAATATTTAGTACAGAAACGGAATTATTTAAATACTGATAATCATACTGTCGTTTCAATACAGAATTATTTTTGACGCTATTTTTCCTCGGAACAGAGTGCTTATCAATTTGCCCAAATGCCTGTAATTTTCGAATTTTTGGCTGAAAATGGTCTTAAACGATTTGGTTCGACTCACTGATCAAGAATCCGTGGTCGGAATCGATTCTGTCCGGCCGTCCGTCCGACCGGCCGTTAACACGATAACTCTAGAACGGAATGCGCTAGACAATTGAAATTTTCAGAGTAGTTTCGAGGGATAAATATCTCGGTTAAGTTCGTTATGGGGCAAAATCGGCCTCATGGTTTCGGAGTAGGTAACGAAAACAATTTTTTTTTTACATTACAACTTTTCAATTAATGTCTGCTATGATTGTCTGCAGCCTTGCTCTAGACATTTCAATGATACTTTCCTTAGGTATTTCGAGTTGTGAAAACTATGCAGCGAGTGTAAGTTGCAACAACCCATTCCACGAGGTTGAATAATTGCACACAATTTTTGGAGCATTGTAGATTGCTCTTTTTTTGGCGCTCTTGTTTAAATGTTTTTAAAACATTTTTTTTTAAACGACACTTTTTTTAAATTTAATTTCTTTCATGATGCAGTTCTATAATAAGAATCCATTGATATAATTCCCAACTCTGAGAAACCAATACTTTCGAAGATATAATTTGTCTGTTTGAATAAGAGCGCCAAAAAACTCCTGTCCACAGGGTTTGAACCAATTTTTTACATAGAATAAGTGGTTCACTTGTTTTGTATTTATTAATTTATTAAGACGGAAATTCCAATTACAGAGGTCCACAAAATTTTCAATTTTACAGTCAAGAACACACATGGAAAGAAATACTATAAGAATATACGAAACAGGCACTGACGTGAAGTCAGGAGCGTTTGCGCGCATGTTCTATTATCTACTTACCTCTACTGGACACGCATAATCGAATTTAGCGTCGATATATATATATTTTAATGACAAACTTCAGTAACGAGAGAATCACACAATTTTTGTTCGTTAAAGCTACATTGAATGTACAATTGGTACATGTTGCATTTTGAAAATTAAAACCATGTAATAATGAATTGGTAGGATTCTGTCTCGGATTCTGTTCAAAAGCTGATGCCTCAATAGAGTAATCTGAGTTGCTGGTTCCAGGGAATTCGTTGACGCTCAATATCCTACCAGCAATCTCTTTCTTATTTCGCAGCGAATCCTCGATGTAGCCTTCTGTTACACTACTTGACTTCCAACCTACGTGTCGTTTCAAAGACTCAATGTTGGCTCCTCCATCTATAAGTAGTGTAGCAGAAATTCGCCTCAATGAATGACCTGTGTATTCGTTTGGATGTTTCAATTGCAAAAAAGTGGCAACCTTTATTGGAACACTTCCTATACTATGTATTCCCATCGCAGCTCTGTATCATTTTCCAGATCAATATTGCAAAAAAAAATCTAAAACTCGCGATCGTGTAACTTTGCGGTAACAAGATTGGATTCAGCATACCAAAACTATTCAGAATTTCTTTCCAGTACGTTGATCGACTCTCTAGAATATTTTTGTAATATTTCTCAGGAATTCAGTCAGAATAAAAGTATCAGATTGAACTACACTCCTTCCGATAAAAACAATAATTCAGAAATCTTAATCCCATTTAAAAACCTGTGATGGTCATAACTAAAATTACGCGTAACCTGATAACCATAAAAGAACAGAAAATCCATAAATCTATCTTGTAAAGGTCAACCAGAAACCACACCTGCTGCATTTACCACGTTCAATGTGCTCGCACACGAGCACGCACATGAATAAGAATGAACGACAGGTGAATATTTTCAAAGGCCGAGTGGTGACGAAGGCATCTGATTGATTCCTTATGCTCACATTCTCTTCTCATCGGTTCTTGTGCCATTCCATTCGGAATTATCGAAGGGTGTGTTCGAGAATCGAATAATTATAATTAATAACCATTTTCTATGATAATTTTGCCACAATCGTTTACTATAAAATTTGCATCAACACGGTTAATGTATGTTCAAATCATAAACATTTTTCTGCGATAGCTGTTTTCAAATAATACAAGCACTGACGTGAAGTCAGGAGCTTTTGCGCGTATGTTCTATTGTCCATTCTCCTTTATTGGACACCCATAATCGAATTTACCATGGTAAATTATGTTGTCCATTCTCCTGAATTGGACACTCTTAATTCGAATTTACCATGGTGAATTCAGGAGAATGGACAACATAATTTACCATGGTAAACCCTGGTAGACCCTTAATCGAATTTACCATGGTAAATTATGTTGTCCATTCTCCTGAATTGGACACTCTTAATTCGAATTTACCATGGTAAATTCAGGAGAATGGACAACATAATTTACCATGGTAAATTCGATTAAGGGTGTCCAATACAGGAGAATGGACAATAGAACATACGCGCCAAAGCTCCTGACTTCACGTCAGTGCTTGAACCAATTTTTCGTAATTTTTTTGAAATTTTCTAGGGGTACGGTTCTTACAAAATTTTCTTTTCGTAATTTTTTTCGAATTTTCTAGGAGTAGGTAATATAATTGCGCGTATGTTCTGGGGAACATCGCGTTATTTTCATAGTACATTTGAGGAATGAATATCTCGGATAAGTTCGTTATTGGGTAGAATCGGTCTAGTGGTGTCAGATTAATAATTCTTGGCACTCTTGTTTTTTTTAAATGACACTTTTGAATTCAATTTCTTTTATGATGCAGTTCTATCATAAGAATCCATTTATATCATTCCCAAGAAACCAATATTTTCGGATATATGATTTATTTTAAGTGTGATTGATTTGTTATATTTTTACTGCATTATTGTAGGTGAATAGGCCTCGCTAAAATATTTGGTAAATTTAGTTGCATAATAAATTTAGAATGACTCTGTGTAATCTTTGGTTATTTTCGTTATTCTTCTCGATTTTGATATTTTATTGTTTGTCCCCAATTGTTATTAAATTTCTACGTGTGTTTGAAATTTTATTGTCCTAATTTATCCATGTATTTCCCTTCACAGTTAGTAAAATTTCATGAATACATGAAATAAATTATTGAAATCTAATAAAATTTGCAATTGGGGCGTAAAAATTATTCCCACGTATATCACACTTTCCAAAATGAATTTTCATGAAGGATATCCTTTTCACATTCTTATCCAACGATGAAAATTGACTCGTTTAAAGTTTACGCCTGGTTGGTCGCAGTTAAATACAAACGATAAACTATATTAAAATTTCATACAGATCACTATCTAAATAACATCCGTATAAACATTGCCTTTCTACAACGATGTGTGGACGAATAAATACAACAATAAAAGTTGACTTGGATAATTGTAACAAGGTAACAATTACGAATTAATCACAACACAAAATAACCATGATAAAATGAACTGATTATACTGACGTCCAAGATAAACAAAGGCAGATAATAGAAGAATACACTCAGAACAAAAGGCATACAACTCCTCAATTGGACGGATTGTTACATCTCAATTTCTGTTGCGCTATATTTTTTGATTTGAATCGTAAAATATTTCTCATAATTAAATGTTACTCAACCACCAAACTCATCAGTAAATAAATTGAGGTTTTGCAAAAAATTTCTAATGATTTCGTAAATTTCATATGATTATACAACCAGTTTTTTTGTTTCGTATAGTTTTGTTTGTAGGTAATGAGTTCGAAGGTCAAAGATCAATGGTTATTTCACAGTAAACCTCCTGAGATTTTTATTCACCATGAATATATAATTTTTGTTATTCTGAATATTAATCACGAAATTAATTGATTTTTTTTCCTTCGAGATTCTGTGCGATTATCAAATGGTAAAAAACAACATTGAAAGCACTCAAGTGAATTCTGAAGCTTTAGCGCGCTTGTTCATTCAATGATCAATATAGCAAGAAAGCTATACTGAGTTTACTAAGAAGTATATATTGATTCTGGAAATTTTGTACAAAGACTTGAAACAAGTGATCCTGTTTTGGCACTCTTGTTCCTCGGAACAGAGTGCTTATCAATTTGTCCAAATGTCTGAAATTTTCGAATTTTTTCGTGAAAACGGTCTTAAACGATTTGGTTCGACTCACTGATAACCGTGGTCAAAATCGATTCTGTCAAGTCGGCCCGCCGTTAACACGATAACTCTCGAACGGAAAATAGCTAGACAGTTGAAATTTTCAGGGTAGGTTTGGGAGATAAATATCTCCGTTAAGTTCGTTATTGGGCAAAATTGGTTTCGGAGTAACAAAAAGAATTTTTTTTACATTACCAATTTGAAATCCAAGCTAACACTTTCATATATATGTTTTTTCAAAATTTCAACATTAATCGTAATTGTATTATTTCACAGAATGCTGTAATCGAAAATTAACGTCCGTATTTGTATCTATGAATATATATCGATGGTTTAAAACATAATATATTGTATGTCCATTTTGCCAATGTTAGGTTAAAGTTATATTTTGAACGTAGGAAGACAGATATAAAGTCTGTGCAAATATTATAACGAGAAGAAAGTCTTATTTCGCATTATTCGGGAAATACAATATTTGTACAGATTGCTATGTTAGGGTAAAGTGATATTGTGAACGTAGGAAGACAGATATCAAAAAGTGGACATACAATATCTGTGCTTCATCGATATCAGAATGATATATTATGTTCATACATGTCATCTTATCTGCCGATAAGATAATATTTCATATTTATTTCTGGTTCTTTTCAAAATTCGTTACTCACCTCCTGTTCTAGAAAAAGTATGCAGGAATGCAAAATAACCTTAGCTATCGTAGAATTATGAGGATTATAGAATATATTATAATTTTTGTGTGATAATATAATGCCCTTGGATAATCCATTTGATGATGGAAATATATACTTTGGTAAGTTAATCAAATTGGGTTCAGAATATCTCCAGTAAAAACAAAACTGGAATATTGGCTAAGTTTCAATTGATATAATATAATTTTCAGAGTAGATTTGAGGAATGAATATCTGGGATAAGTTCGTTATTGGCTAGAATCGGTCTGGTGGTTTCGGATTAATAATTTTTGGCACTCTTGTCCTTTTTTCAAATGACACTTTTTTAATTTAATTTCTTTTATGATGCAATTCTATCATTAGAATCTATTGATATCATCTACAACTCTGAGACACCAATACTTTCGGAGATATGATTTGTCAAACTAGAGTGCGAAAGCTCCTGTCCACAGGGCTTTTTTTTATATTTTCAACCGGTTATATCGAACATGTTATTTAACTCGGTTATTTCAAATGGAATATCCTGTATACAGGGTGTTCCTAAATAAGTGTATCAACGGGCAACTGTAGATTTCGCATGAAAAAACAGAACTTTTTTTCTCTTCCATTTTTTCAGCCGGGCCTTCGTTTCAGAGATACAGGGTGTCAAAAATTCACATTTTTTTTAGTCTTTGCTAATATCTCAGGAAACGTTTGAATTACAGAATTGAGTTTTTTTACACACATTTTCACTAATAATAGCTACTTTATTGCACTTCACTCGGTTTTATTAGACGTGGCAGTTGCGGAGATATTGAATTTGCACAAAGGCTTTACCCCCCAACTTTTACACCACTAGACAAATTTGCATTTGCACAGCAAATTCTGATGCGCCAATGTGTTTTACATAAAAAAGGTACTCTTGGTTCATTGCTCTAAAGGGAACCATTTTCGAGTAAACTGGCATTTTATGATCAAAAACAATTTCCTAACGCATTGTAAATTTCTTGTAATGATTGGAAAAATGGAAACTGTGTTAATTATCATACTGCTTTAATTTAATTTTTGATCAAAAAATGCCAGTTTTCTCGAAAACGGTTCACTTTAGAGCAATGAACCAATAGTACCTTTTTTATGTAAAACACATTGGCACATCAGAATTTGCTGTGCTAATGGAAATTTGTTCAGTGGTGTAAAAGTTGTGGGGTGAAACCTTTGTGCAAATTCAATAACTCCGCCACCGGCACGTCTAATAACACCGAGTAAAGTGAAGGAAAGTAGCTATTATTAGTGAAAATGTGTGCACAAAAACTGAATTCTGTAATTCAAATGGTTCCTGAGATATTAGCAAAAAACTGAAAAAAATATAAATTTTTGACACCCTGTATTTCTGGATCGAAGACCCGGAGGAAAAAACGGAATAGAAATTTTTTTTTTATTTTTTCAAGAGAAATCTACAGTTGACCGTTGATACACTTATTAAGGAACACCCTGTATATAAAATTATACTTATAACTATGGTCATAGAATTTCATATGTAGGGACAAACATATATAAAAATTGATACTTTATGTGCTACTCAAGATAGTCTGAGAGAATGCTACATAAAATATAAGTACGTTGAATTTGAAAATATGTACATTAAAAAATGTAATATACAAGGTGTTTCATTTGAAATTAGCGAGTTGATATCCTTAAAAAAATGCTGCAACTATTTGGCATACATCTTGAGGAAATACATTTTTCACCCTTGTATATCTCTTGAAATACTGGTCGAAGAGCATTGCGATAAAAAGTTTTGGATTCATCGTGGCAAAAGAAATTTTCATAGATTCATAATTAATAATATCTTATATTTATAAAAGAAAGTCGTGTTAGTTACACCACTTATAACTCAAGAACGGCTTTACCGATTTGGCTCAAAATTGGTGGGGAGGTAGCTTAGAACCGGGAGACAGACATAGGATACTTTTTTGTGCTATACTGGGTGTTTTTCTTTTAACGTCAATTAAAACTTGCTGTTTTTCCTGCCATAATCGTACAATTTTAGTCATGTGTATTTAAAAATAAACTTTCGAGGCATACACCATTGAAAATAAAGCATTACTATACAGGGTGTCCTTTTTCTCATGGCACAATTGTACGTGATTGAAGTTATTTGTGTCACAAACAAAGCATTAACTAAATAGGTACCTTGGAAGGATTCTCATAATGTATTCGTCCGAAATCTCCATACAGGGTGTTCTTCTTTTAACGTCAATTGCAACTTGCTGTTTTCCATGCCACAATGGTACCATTTCATTCATTTGTGTTAAAAAATAAACTTTAGAGGGATACATCATTGAAAATAAATCATTACTGTACAGGGTGTTTTTTTTCTAACGTGTATAATAAAATCTAAAATCTGCTTATTTATTGCCTCTAAGGCGGAACAGAGTTCGCTGGGTCAGCTAGTTAAATAATAATAAGGTTATTTTGCATATGAACTTTTGTGTGAAGTTTGCACTATAATATAATAATATTTGCTCTAAGCAATGAAACTAACTCAAATAATTGACAGCTTCGGTTCGAAATGCTGAAATTTCCAACAACACCTACGATTCTCCGCAAACACCGAATATTACAAATGTCGTAAACTTGTTCGGAACTAAGGTAATTCAGTAAACAGGTAAAATTTTATTTCCTATGAATAATTCAGATGTTACAGTGGAAGACCGATGTTCTGTATTGTCGAGAATTATGGGTTTTAACAAACCATCGATCTTATTGTTATTCGAATAACATTCAGGTAGATTTCTATAGGTGGGTGATTTTAGGAAATTGAGTGCTTGTGGCTTATACTTTATGCAAGTCCATATTAACTCAATTGAAACATTATTTATGATTTAAAATCATTTATTCAATGTGACGCGTTTCGTCGACACAGAGACTTCATCAGACTACATCATACTAAATTCTTAACAATTAATGATGTGAGTAAGTCATCAAGACCATTTATTAGGATACAATTCATCTGTGAGTTCTCGAAGTTTTCTATTTTGCAACTTTTTATATAACGTCTTTACGTAATTTTTTTAGAGTAGAGTCCCATTGGAAAATTTTAAAAATTGGTAATTTTCGTTTTGTTATGATCAATTTACTCAAGTGGAACATTATAAAGCTTCAATTTATAATATTACTATTGATCCGTTTTCTTATGATCAGAAACTACACAAAAATGATTTTTAATAATTATTATCCCCTATTGCTTAAAAAATTGTTATAAACCAATGCGTTGTTTGTGAGATAATTTAAAATGTTCTTTTGTGACATAATTGAAGCTTTATAATTTTTCACTAAGTAAATTGTCAATAACAAAACGAAAATTAACAATTTTTCAAATTTTCCAACGGAAATCTATTCCAATACCTTTGAAGAATAGCTCCACGAGAAGAAAAAAATTCTCAGATTAATAGTTTAACAATTATCTCACTTGGAATAATAAAGTTCGTGCTACAAAAAATTGTTAATTAACTAATGGATAACTAATTGAAAAGTAGCGATAAACATTTTTGTACCACGGATTATTGTTCATTGATCTATCCTGGAGACCTCCGAATTTTTAAAATTTTTCATTTTCATAATTAATAAGTTTAAATAATATTTACTCCTGAAAGGTCCGAAGGGGGCGAGGCTTACGCAAGCCGGTGTACCCGTTTTCGGGAATATTTTCAACCCTCTGGGAAAATTATAAATATTGGTCCTAGTTCCGACAGTTGGGATTTACCCCTCTTGAATCTTTTTTCAAATTTGAATTATCTCAGATAGTTTTTGAGATATTGGCGAAAAACCAAAGCCCCTTCCTTTTGTTCACTTAATTGTTTATAACTATTGCAATTTTTGCAAGCATTTTCTCAAAAACTATCTGCATGCCATTCCGAATCGAATGTCACCTCTATCGTGATTTTCGGAGAATACGCAAAAATTTTCACCTAAAAAGCACTTGTTGACTAGACTATTTCCGGACTTGTTACGCGTAAATTACTATTTAACCACCGGCCACTCAATTTCAGAAAATTCCTTCAAATTGTTGAAAAATCCACTGACGGCCTTTCTGGATTTTTTTTTGTTTTTCGCAACTGACCTACTACGAGTCTTAACAATAATTTAATAGATGTACCTACTGGAGATTTTTACGAAAGTCAGTGAATTATATGCGGACATCAATTTGGCCGTGACTATCTAAGTATCTGGAGCACGAAACTTGTGTTACTCGTCCCGGAAGCGGCCTCTGATTGTGAAGACGTGCACGACTTTTTTCCTTCGTCGCCGGGTCAGGAGACCCGGTCGTGACTTCGGAAGCTGCGGGCTTTTTCGTTTCGACCATTCCTACTGCAACTTCCCACGGTTTCTGCCATAAAATTCATCAAGTGGCCGGACCGCCTCCAATGAATTCTGATCGTAAAGATCATCCATATAAGTGAGCGGGTGAAAGTTTCTAGGATATTAAGTAGTCGATGATTTTTTTCAGTTTTTAGATTTATCTCATGTATTTTTTGGCACTCTTGTTCCTCGGAACAGAGTGCTTATCAATTTACCCAAATATCTGTAAAATCCGAATTTCTGGCTGAAAAATTGGTTCAAGCCCTGTGGACAGGAGCTTTCTGGCGCTCTTGTTCAAACATACAAATCATATCTCCGAAAGTATTGGTTTCTCAGAGTTGGGAATTATATCAATGTATTAGTATCATGGAACTGCATCATAAAGGAAATTCAATTCAAATAATAATTTATTTATAAAGATCAAATGAGCAATCTGAGAATGACAACTGCACCATGGAAGAAATCAAATTACAATAGCTGAAATGAATTTGACTCTCTCTTATAGAACAGGATGACATGTACGAGTATGAACACATATCATATAATAAAGCTTAGATAGAATAATTATAGCATTCTGTGAAAACATAAAAAAAAATTATTTTGAAATTTGTAACTTAAAAAAAATTTCTTTTCGATACCCCGAAACCATCTGGCCTATTTTGCCCAATAGCGAACCTAACCGAGATATTTATCTCTCTAACCTACTCTGAAAATTTCAACTGCCTAGCTCATTCCGTTCGAGAGTTATTGTAGAATCAAAATTTTAAATTATGCTCGACATCCTTGCATCACTCATTTTCGACTCACTAACCAAAAAAACTCTGTCTATGAACTTAGCGTATCCAAATTTCAAGTTGTTTACATGCTTACATCAACCAAACTTGTTGAAATATAAAAATACGACAATACAGATTATCACAGTTTAGAGGACCCAAACATCGACGACTGCGCAAAAGCCAACGTCAGTGCTTATTCCATTTTTTTCAAAGTTAGTAAAACGAATACCGAAGCTTTCCAACAGTCGATTTATAATGATTTTTTTCAGATCGCAATCAATCGAAGCCGTAACTGTGTTGAGTCAAGAAATGCGGAAATATACCAGCATGTTATCTAATAATAAACGCATTCCAACAGTTCTTTTGACATCGCTGGGCTGTTGAACATTTGCATTGAAGAGCCAGGTTACATGTTGGTATTTTGACATTTAAACGAATGAATATTTCAAGGTGTTGGTCGACAAGAAGCGTTGATCTCTTTTCTTAGCGGGTTCTGAAACGGCTGTATCAATTGTTTACCATAATTTATATTCTAGTTTGAGTTCACTGTGGACTTATTATGAACACTACAAAAGTAACTACACTCTTGTCCACTAAAGTTTGTTGTCGTCTGACATATGTTTCGGAAACAAAGTTTCCATCTTCAGAGACGAAGCGTTACTAAAGCATGCTATCAATTTCTACTCTCAAGAAAGGGTTGTCATTATACCCTTAGTCATAAACCGATTAGTGAGAATCATGAGTTGTTGATAGGGGTTAGATCATTATTGAGTAAAATATATTTTCTCTTTTACGTTTCGATCCCTTCAAGTGTTCCTAAGTACTGTTTATTGAAATTTTTCAACAATTTGACGGAATTTTCTGGAATTGAGTGGCCAGTTGTTAACACGTGCTTTGCAACAGCAGATTTATCGATGTTGGTGTTCCGAATGTGTCCCGTATGCTCTTTATACCATTGAATGCTTCTGTTTGCCCGACGTAGCACTTCTTGCAATCTAAACATTTAATTTCATATATACCCGATTTTAACACGTCGGGAATAATTTTCGTGAAAGTTTTGAATGTCAGTTTTATATTAAAGTTTTTAAATCAATCTGGAGTTTGTTGATTATTTTCGGATGGAACGTGAAAGTGTGGAAACCTTTTACCGTTTTTATTTCTTTCGTTTTCGTTAGGGTGGTTATGTTACTGGAGAGATTTTTATCTTTATGTTTGTTGATAATTTTCTGAACTAGTTGATGACTATTCCCGTTTCTTTCGGCAATTTGGAGAATAATTTTTCTTTTTTGAAGAATATATACAGGGTGAGTCTTTGACCACTGCATTAATTTTAACCAAAGATTCCCCTCATCAAATGAACACTTTTTTGATTGAACATTTTTCCAAATTCAGCTCAGTTAAAAAGATACAGGCTGTTGAAATTTTGAAAAAAAATCCGTTTTTATTTTGTAGCTTTGACATCCTTTTTTCGAATAAAATGAATGTTGGCGCAAAGTTTCCTATAACTATGATACATATTTTCCAAATATTAGTTATTTTCTACTTCTACTGGTTTTCTAGTTATGGACTCGTGGATTCATAAAACTAAACGAAATGAGCATAAAGAAAGCATATAAAGTTTTTCTTGAGTCATTTCAAGAATATTCCATCGTTTCAGAACATTATATTATTCTTCATCATTTCTCCTCAAACGCACCGTTTTCGAGATATTCTTCATTGAATGTTTTAAAATGGAAAACTCCAGAAATTTCACTACTTTTATGGATCCGTCCCTGAGCGTTGGAATCCCGGATCAAGCTGTAAACCACGTTACCATGCCTTATTCTCGTCCGCCAACAATGTCATAGATAATTTATAAGCGAGAGTGTATTAGCACATTGTGAAATCTTTAAACGCTTGTAACTTTTTACCTGAGCCGAATCTGGAAAAATGGTCAATGAAAAAAGTGTTTCATTTGATGAGAGGAATCTTTGGTTAAAATTGATGCAGTGTCAAAGACACACCCTGTACATCGCAATATTAAATAACAGATTAACGAGGATATGTAAGTTGGCTGTTTTATGTGACCAGGGAGCTACCGAATCAGACGAAATGTAAATATCGGAATTGGTAATGTAAATATCGGAATTTTGAGTCATTTTTGATCATATTTACTGAAGTAATAATTCTATCAAGCTCATTTCCATCATCCTTAGGCCAATATTATCCTTTCGGAGCCATTGTAAGTTGATTAAATGATTACTACAAGATTGTGTATACAGAACGGATAATTCAACTTGATGTGCGAGTTCAAGATTGAGTCATGGAGTGAGTCAAGTAAAATTCATGAGCGGGAGTCTCGATAATTATCAGATCGTTTATTTAATTCGTCCCAGTGAACATCACATTAATTTTTTTAAGTGGCAATAACAGCAGAAGTAGATGTACTCCATTCACACTACGATACCCTAGTTTTGAAGATTGATTATTATCATCTCTCATCAAATATATTAACATGATTATGATTTAAAATCAGTATCTTTAATTTTCTTGTGAACAACGAGAGGGGAAGGATATGATTGTGTTTTAATGTATATCTTTCAGCTATTAATTAATGAAAAAAGGGGGAAAGCCCTGTGGCAGGAGCTTTGGCGCTCTTGTTAAATCTTTGACAAATCACTCAGAGTTGGGAATTATATCAATGGATTCTTATGATAGAACTGCATCATGAAAGAAATCAAATTCAAACAAGAGCGCCAAAAACAACGAACTTCCCCGAGATATTCATTCCTCAAATCCACTCTGAAATTTATATTATAACCTTTGAAACTTAGCCAACATTTGAGTTTTGTTTTTACTGGAGCTATTCAGAACCCATTCTGATAAACTTACCAAAGTTTATATTTCTATCATCATATGGATTATCCGTGGGCATTAAAATATCACCAAAAAGTATAATATCATATTATAATACTCATAATTCTACGATAGCTGAAATGAATTTGACTCCCTCTTATAGGAAAACAAGATGACACGTACGAGTATGAACACAGACCATATAATAATTCATAGATAGAATAATTATAGCATTCTGTGAAAATATCGAAGTACGATTCATTATTGAAATTTTGAATAATCATATCTCCGAAAGTATTAGCTTGTTAGAGTTGAAAATGATATCAATGTATTCTTATGGCGAAACTGCATCTTAAAATTTGAAATTTGTGATTAAAAAAAAATTTTTCGTTATTTCGAATTATCTTCTATGATTTTGCCCAATAACGAACTTAACCGAGATATTTATCTCCCAAACCTACTCTGAAAATTTCAAGTGCCTAGCTTATTCTGTTCGAGAGTTTTTGTAAAAAAAAAATTTTTTTGATATTTTTTGTGACACTTTATGGCAATCCGATCAATACAAAACTGCCCATGCATATAAAGATCATGCATGACAAGAACTTGCCTGAAACTGAAAAAGTTATCAAACGAGGAGCAAAGAAACCATTCAGAGTATTTATCATAAATGATCATTTGGTGGACAAGAATCGGCAACTTTTGAAATGGTTACAAAATTTCTGAACTTCCTTAACTTTGGTGGAGCAGTATAAGTAGTAGTTTATTCTAAAAGTTCTTGCAGTATTTCTTGAGAATCTGTGAGGTATGAGTAGACAATATAACATGCGCGCAAGATCTCCCGACTTCACCTCAGTGCTTTTCTCGAATTTTTGGCGCTCTAGTTCCTCGGAACTGAGTGCTTATCAATTTGCACAAATGTCTGTAATTTTCGAATTTTTCGATGAAAATGGTCTTAAACGATTTGGTTCGACTAACTGATCAAGAATCCGTGGTCGAAATTCATTCTGTCCGGCCGTAGGCACGATTACTCTCGAACGGAATGAGCTAGACAGTTGAAATTTTCAGAGTAGGTTTGGGACATAAATATCTCGGCTAAGTTCGTTATTGGGCAAAATCGGACAGATGGTTTCGGAGTAACAAAAAAAAATTTTTTTTTTACATAACAAATTCCAAATTTTTTCAATATGCAGCTTTACCGTAAGAATCCATTGATATCATTTTTAACTCTAACAAGCTAATACTTTCGGAGATATGATTTTTCAAAATTTCAATATAAATCGTATTTCTATGTTTTCACAGAATGTTATAATTATTCTGTGGGTATTCTATGAATTGTTATAATGTCAACTTATTTTCCTGAGACATGACGTTGTCTAATTCACTCATTCCAGCAATCGTAGAAATATGAGAATTATAATATAATATCATACTATTTGTTGGTTGATATTTTCATGCCGATGGTCAATCCATATGATGATGGGGATGGTAATGGTAAGTTAATACTATTGAGTTCAGAATATCTCCACTAAAAACAAAACTGGAATATTGGTCTATTGGAGTGGATTTGAGGAAAGATAAATATTATCGTTCATCATAGAATTGAGGAATGAATATCTCGGATGAGTTCGTTGTTGGGTAGAATTCGTCTATCGGTTCTGGATTGTTCATTTTTGGCACTCTTGTTGAATTTAAATTCTTCTATGATGTTTGAATTCAATTTCTGCTAAGATTAAGTTCTTTCATAAGAATCCATTGATATAATTCCCAACTCTGATAAACCAATACTGTCGGAGATATAATTTGTCTGTTTTTAACTCCAAGCTTATACTTTCGGAATTTCAATAATGAATCGTACTTCTATGTTTTCACAGAATGCTTTAATTATTCTATATAAGCTTAATTATATGCTCTGTGTTCATACTCGTACATGTCATCCTGTTCTATAAGAGAGAGTCAGATTCATTTCAGCTATTTTAATTTGATTTCCTCCATGGTGCAGTTCTCATTCTCAGATTGCTCATTTAATCTTGATAAATAAACTATTACTTGAATTGAATTTCCTTAATGATGCAGTTCTATCATAAGAATACATTGATATAATTCTCAACTCTGAGAAACCAATACTTTCGGAGAATTAATTTGCCTGTTTGAACTAGAGCGTCAGAAAGCTCCTGTCCACAGGGCTTGAACCCATTTTTTAATCTATTATTTCCAATTTAATTCCTTTTCATATCACCTCATCAATATGAAATTGCTTGGTCAATTTCTCAATGGAGAGGATACAACACATCGCGTGAGTTTCATCATTGGAACACTTATTCGAGATTATTGCACCGAAAGAAAACACGTTTTCGACGCTAATGAATGGCTTTACACATCAGATAAAAGCAGAAGTCTTAGAAGGTAGGCCAGGTCAGGAAATAATGTTTTTAATCCGACCGATTCTCGTCGAACTCGAACTTTTGATTGTAAGGATTCTACTTTCTTTTCTTTATTTCTTCTCTCCCACAGATGCTGCGGATGCGAATGCGATTGTTTTAGTTTCAGTTTCGTTTCGTTTAAGTTTCGAGATCGTATTCTATGCAGTAAGTGGAGTATTTTCGACGAAAATAATTACCTTGTCATATTTGATCATTGATTTGTTTATCGTTGTGTTGAAATCTATCTATGTATCTAGTTTTTTATGTGCTGTGGAGATTAATTCAAACGCGTAATGGAATATTGGCTTCTTTATCTGAGATAAACGACACAAGTGCATTGTATACTTATGGACCCAGATGCATAGAACAACATTATATTCTATGCATCTATTTATGAACTATTCGGACCAAGATGCATAGAATATTCTATGCATCTATATTCGGACCAAAGTTACATCGATGTGATTGTTCTCAAAATTATGAATTCCCAATATGTACTTTTCACATAGAGTTGTATTTTCGGATCCATCAGAAAATCGGCGACCAGCAACAATTACATATTACCATTTTAAAGAAATAGTGAAGAACTCTGAATTGTTATGAAAAACAAATTGGTACGTGTCAGGGAGAAGTTAGAAAATATTCTTACAAGTGAAGGAAACTCGTTCTTGTGATTCTATGTTCTGCCGAATTATCTTCTATGAAAGCCACGGTTTGATAATTAACTGAAGATTACCTTGAAATCATGCCGTTTCATACCTAACCCTTCTGACGAACCATAGAATAAAATATGTCTATGGAATTAATAGTAGATACTGACAGTTCTTGAATTTTTTGTCCCAGAATGACAACATAAATAATTTATATGAAGGGAAAACTAACTGCATTTGAATGCACGGAATGAATAAAGATTAGTTTCTTTAAGGTTGGCATAATTCGTTATTACTAAATGGTTTGAATGAAGCGATACTCAATTATTTATTGAGGAAGCGAATGTTAAAAAGTTGGATATATCTCTCTCAGTATGTCAGGAGTGTGAGCTAAGATGAAGATGCCTATAAACTGGTGTGTGTGTGTGAGTAACGGAGATTTATATTCCCATATTATTTGAAACAAGAGCGCCAAAAAGAAAAACTCTATCAATCGAACAATTTTCATTATACATTCATGAATTTTACTAAGTATCATTAGTTTAAGCAATTTATCAGGAAAAAAAAACATCAAATTTGAACCCTGAATCAAATAAAATCTGCATTAAATAGTTCAAGGCATATTGCGGCACTGCATAATATGTCAGTTTTGCCTTTAGTTGTCCTGTCCTTTTTGGCGCTCTTGTTCCTCGGAACAGAGTGCTTATCAATTTGCCGAAATGTCTGTAATTTTCGAATTTTTGGCTGAAAATGGTCTCAAACGTTTTGGTTCGACTGACAGATCAAGAATCCGCGTGGTCAAAATCGATTCTGTCCGTCCCTCCGTCTGTTAACACGATAACTCTCGAACCGAATGAGCTAGACAGTTGAAATTTTCAGAGAAGGTTTGGGAGATATGTAAATATCTCGGTTGAGTTCGTTATTGGGCAAAATAGGCCTGATGGAGTAACGAAAAAAGATTTTTTTTCACATTACAGATTTCAAATTAATTTTTTTTAAGATGCAGTTACATCATGAGAATCCATTGACATCATTTTAAACTCTTAAAAACTTATATCTTTGGAGATATGATTTTTCGAAATTTCAATATTAAATCTCAATTCTGTAGTCGAAAATTAACGTCCGTATTTGTATATGAATTTCATGATCTGTGTTCATACATGTCATCTTGAAGAGACATGTCATATTTATTTCTAGTTGTTCTAGAAAACAAAGTATGTTTGAATGAAAAATAACTAATTAAATAACCTCAGCTATTGTAGAATTCTGAGTATTATAGGATATTATAATTTTTGGGTGATAATATAATGCCCTTGGATAATCCATGTGATGATGGAAATATATACTTCGGTGAGTTAATCAAATTGTGTTCAGAATATCTCCAGTAAAAAATGGAATATTGGCTAAGTTTCAATATATATAATATAATTCTCAGAGTAGATTTGAGGAATGAATATCTCGGATAAGTTCGTTATTGGGTAGAATTGGTCTGGTGGTTTCGGATTAATAATTTTTGGCACTCTTGTTTTTTTTTAATGACACTTTTTTGAAATTAATTTATTTTATGATGCAGTTCTATCATAAGAATCCTTTGATATCATTCCCAACACTGAGAAACCAATAATTTCGCAGATATGAATTCTCAAAGTTTGAAAAAGAGCGCCAAAGATCCTGTCCACATAGCTTTCCCACATTTGTTCAATGGTGATATCAATGATCTCATTCTCACAACCAGTCCATGTTATTCTATGTCTATGGGGCACCATAACTGCCAACATTCATGAACAACATACACTTTTAGGTAAATTTTGCATATTTTATATTTATAATAAAATATTCGCAATATTCCACGTTAATCGACGAATTAAAACGATGCGATTGACATTGTGGCGCCCAAACGAGTTGAATTTTTATCTGTCGAACAACGAGGAGATCTTACACCATAGTTTTAGAGACATGTTAAGAAAGAATTTCGACGTCATTGATTGAGGTTACCGATCATGTTAAATTTCTCCTAGGTCGTAAATTATATCGATACGCTTCTGTTGAAGACAATGTACGATTTCATAATATCTACTTCAACTGAGTGGAATTTTATATAATATCAATTATGTTAAAAAATAAAACTTCAGTGAAATCTAGGATATTCCAACAAAAACACCGCTACGTGCTCATGCAATTTTTGTTGGATCATCACGAAATTCATCCGAGGCATCGAGGAGACGGAAACAAGTATTATTGAACGAATGATTTGAAACTACAAGTAGAAATGTTTCTAAGTAGTCAAAGAAATTTTGTGAATTTCATTGATTATTTTTTGACGAGATGGTTTCAAAAATATTATAGGCGATACCGAGACCGAGTTTGTTTGATTGATCAAACAAACTCGACGTACTCAAATTATAAGCCAGGGTGAAAGAAAAAATCGTTTTTCGTTGATTTCCAATAAAATGGTTTTTGGACTAAATGCGTTTCGATAAGTTGCTTTTCAATTGTTCTTGCGTCAAAAACTTATTCGAACTCCGCTTCGCGTCGTTCGTCTAACGGTGAATGCGTGCGGAAAAGTTCCCTTTGCGCACTTGTAAGGAAAATAACTATTCTCTATTTCAGTATCGTAATGAGTCCATTCCGGCACTAAAAACAGTGCTGGAGAGAACTCATTCCCGCATTGTTTATAGTTATATTTTTCGTTTTGGTGTATCCAGCACTGACATTCGATCCTATATCAAATTTCAACAGACGTCAATCATCAATATAATATAATCTGGATATAGTAAAATAATTGTTGAGAGGAAAAGTTTTATTTTCATAATAAATAAGATACTAGATATTTCCTTCTTGCTAATTTTGAATAGTTTATGCTATTAGGAAACTGTTTTAAATCTGATCTCCATGCCCTAAGTACGATTCAAATTGAATTCCGTAATCTGTCAACTTTCGTAACAGGCACACTAACTGCCAAGATACAATACAAAAGTCACTAGGATGTGACCCGATTTTTTCATTAAATTTCAACAGTATTTTACAAAACTTGTCTGAAATAGAGAAAATATCGTCTAATACTCGTTGCAGAAGGCAATTCCAACACTCATGCGTTCGAAAACTCGCTCCTTCGTCGCTCGTTTTCGAATTTTGCATTCGTGTTTGAATTGGAGCTCATTCTGCAACTTGTTTTAGAATATACTATTTCAACATAGTCCCCTGCAACGTTTATAAAACGTTCATAAAATTTCCTCAACGCTTCCAATAGAGGACCAAGTTGTGGACTAAATTAACATTTTCTTTGGTCATCATAGTTTTGGGGACTCCTGCACCTGGTACATGTTGACAGGACTCTCTTCCCAGTTTGAAATCTCGTGATCAGGTCTGAAGGGGCAGAGTCATCCAATACTTCTTTCATGTCCTTATGAATATCTTACCTCTTATCTCAATTTTGTCCATTTTTATAAAATCATGCATGAAAAAAAAAAAACCGAATATTTAACATACACGAACTGATACGCTGATGCTAATTGGCATATAGGCTGGTTTTCCTGTCACGCTGACGGTCGGCGCTGATGGGTCAATATGTATGTAGCTATAGGTAGCGTTTTCGAGTCACGCAGCGCTGACGGCCGTCAGCGCTGAGCTATATACGCGCACGTACGCGCCGGCGCGTCGGCACCGCTGACTAGCTGGCACCGACAAGCCTCCACATTCAGTGAGCCAGAGACAATAGCATCCTTCTATTTCTCTATTTGATCAGCGCGATACTAAAACGATCCGAGCGGACCGATCAGCGCTGACCGTCAGCGCCGACCGTCAGCGTGACAGGAAAACCGGCCATAACGTCAACCACCTCCTACATTAAGAGGTGTTGCAATTTTTGCCTGACACTGCATTTGCATTTGTCATTCAACGCCATCTATGATCGAGACATGATATCTAAAAATTAAAATTCAATTTAATTTCATAAAATGTTTGTTTTCAGGTTAAAAGCAATGTCTTCCCTCCACGGTTTACCGCCCCTTCCGAAGAGCCTAAGTGGCTTTAATCTCGATGAAAATTATTCCAATCCTCCAACCCCTGCCCGGTCTTCCTCTATGAGAAGTCACCAAGGATCCGGCGCATTTGGATCCGGTCATATGGCCTATTCACATCATAAAGGGGTCAACGGAACTTCAGATTCCTCATCTATGGGTCAAGGAAGAAAATCGACGAATTTGGATTCCCAACTAGCTATTTTGAAGCGAGAAATGGTAAGTTGTAAAAAATTGCGATATTGCAGATGACGAATTTATTGGGGTTTCGACCACCTAGAACTAGATAAGATATTTTATATTTTCAAGGGCATATTAACTTTGCAACCTTATAAGGTTCATGTGGTTCATAACGGTTTCCTTGAGTTTGCGGCTCGAAATATCATTTTAAATGCGATTCTCTCTTTTATCTCAAAGAGCCAATAACAGAGTTTGTTGACATTGGATGTATTCATTTGGAATCCCCAAATGAAGTTGGTTTTTGCCTCTACAAGGGAGGAACTTGAATATATGACTTTACTTGGTAGATCAGGCACTAATCAGATATTCCAAAAGACTCTACTCAGACTTTCTGAAGATACATACCGTGTAGATTCTCAAACAGTTATTTCAAAACACTTGTACAATATGTCAAATAATTATCAACTTTACATCGAATTAATTTATTCATTTAGAACTTGTTTGTTTTCATTAATATGTAGTGAACCAGCAATTAAACAAGTATATCGAACAATATATTGAAATAGATTGTTAACCGAATAGTTTTCAATTCATCCTGCCTCAATCATTGACACAGTATCAATTGTTCCGCTTACAGCGTAGCTTTATAATGTTGTACCCCTTTAAGATGTCTCCCGACTAGCTGGGAGGTCAACGATGTATCTGTATTTCCTGGGATATTAGGTAATAAGTGGGAAACTGGTTTTTAAAGTGTTTAATTATAAATTGCTTTGATTAACAAAACCAGCATTAACCAAAACTACTAAAATATAGCAGAACACTCAGGATCTCTCCAACTCATGTTTTCAATCTTTTATACAATAGAAAGTGAAGCATATATCTATGGGATATGATAGCCCTCCATTAGGGTCCTGTAGCGGTCTTCGAACATCTGAAATTCTGAATAATCATCGCTTGGATTGGTCAAACCTGGTTTTGAAAAAATCCTCCTGGCCTTATGAGGCATTTTGCTTTTTAAATTCAAATATAGAAGCGAGCACTGAGAGTGAATACCTTTGAAAATTAGCGGAGGTGATTCTACTCAAAGAGATCAATGCGGTATATAATTGAGGATTATACAGGGTGTCCCAAAAATACCACGCGAAAGTGACACTGGAGATAGATTGGCATTAGGTCTATCAGATAGCATCAACATGACCTCAGTAAAAGTCCGCTGGTTTTCGAGATATCACCACTGTTGCGTCCCATGACTTCACATGTTGGGAAGCGCTCATTTGTATTTCTAAACAAAGCAGCTCGCTTGTAAAACTTAAATGTTTTGGGTTAACTGGTTTATTTTTACATGGGTGGTCTCACCCCTGAAATTAATATTTTCCACGGAAAGATAATTGCAAGTAAAATATCTTGTAATACTTCAACCCTTGTAGAAGTATTTATGACCTATTTCCTGTGAAATATTGATAAAATGCATACAACAACTAACACATTGCCAGAGCTGTGAGTCCTTTGTCTAGATTCTAACCCATACAAAAATCTAGAAATTTCCGATTAGATCGCCACGGCTTTGGCTATTCTCTAAATCGAGGGCGTAGATTCCGAATCTGTAATTAGTTTTTCCGTATCTCGATTAATTTTGGTAATATGGCGAAAAATCCGACTGATTAGTCCATTTTCCGGAGGTAGAGCCAGAAATTGCGACTTTCTTCGTCATTGCTCCGAAACTAATCGAGATACGGAAAATCTAATTACAGATTCGTGATCTGCGTACCCGATTTAGTGAATAACCAAAGCCGCGTCGACCTAATCGGAAAATTGTAGATTTTGCTCATTACCTAATATTTTCCGAACGGATAGAGATACAGAAATAATAGATACATAAATCTAAACGTCGTCCACCGACCAATCATCGGGGAAAATTTGGATATAGAGATGAGAAAATCATAGATTTCGGACGGGAAAGAAGAATTTTCCTTCGATTCCGGGTCAAAAATATTTCCAAGTGCCGACCCAAAAAATTTTTTCATGGTATATCGATACGGAGCTCGTGTCTAATTAAATCGAGGTCGCTGATCACGAATATGTAATTAGTTTTTCCCTAAGTGGCGTACTTTGGGAAAATTTTCACTTAAAGTGAAAAAATTGACGAAAATAGGTCAATTTTGGAACTTTCCACCGCCCAAAAAAATCGGAGTAGGGTGTTGCTGATTTTTTACGTCATATTTGGATCCTTTATCTATCGAATCATCCGAACAATAAATGCCCAGGTCGTACGCTTCGGAAATTATGATTTTTTTTCCCGAGGGTCTACTTTTCGGAAAATTCTTTCCGCGATATTTCCTCGGAAAATTTTTGTAATAAATATCTGATGGTAGATTCGGAATCTACGGCCCCGAATCTATAAGAATAAGTACCCGTTTCATAGTTTTGCGTCAAAAAATTTTTCTCGAAAAATGGGATTTTTTTAAGGCTAATAATGTATTAAAAAATTGCCAAAATTCGATCGGTTTCCGATTTCGATGCAAATTACGTCATTTACTAATTCGGGACCGTAGATTACGAATATATGATCGGATTTTTCATTAGAGAATTTTCCGCGGAAATATCGCGAAATGAATTTTCCGAAAAACAGACCCTTGGGAAAAAAATCATAATTTCCGAATAGTACGGCCTGGACATTTTCTGTTTGGATTATTCAGTAGATAAAGGATCCATATATGAGGGCAAAAATCAACAACACCTTACTCCGACTTTTTTGGGCGGTGTGAACTTCCAAAATTGACCTATTTTCGTCCATTTTTTCACTCTAAGTGAAAATTTTCCCAAAGTACGCCACTTAGGGAAAAACTAATTGCATATTCGTGATCAGCGACCTCGATTTAACTAGACACGAGCTCCGTATCGATATAACATGAAAAAAAAATTTTGGGTCGGCACTTAGAAATATTTTTGATCCGGAATCGAAGGAAAATTCTTCTTTCCCGTCCGAAATCTATGATTTTCACATCTCGATATCCAAATTTTCCCCGATGATTGGTCGGTGGACGACGTTTAGATTTATGTATCTATTTCCTCTGTATCTCTATCCGTTAGTTTAGTTAGAAAATATTAGGAAATTAGTAAATCCGTCAAACGCCAAAAAGTTTTCTCTAGTACCTATCTAACCCAGGGGTCACCAATTAGTTTCATTGGAGGTCCGTTCACAAAATCTGTATATCTGTCGCGGGTCGTTGATAGCATTATGATGGCATAAGAATTTGACTAGCAGTTAATCTAAATCCAATATCTATAATTAGTAAATAAAACGAAAAGTTATCTGAATTTTTTTAATCAAGAATACATGATTTCTGGAAAAAAGGGTCCGCAAAAAAAAGGTTCGCAATCCGCATCCGGACCGCGGTCCGCCATTTGGTGACCCCTGGTCTAGACTATTCGAAGACCCCTAGTCTGTGAAAGTCGGACCGGTTTCCATGTTACAAAACAATGAATGTGGGAGCGAGATAGCCGATAAGGGTTTTGGTTTTTTTTTAATAAGTAGCAATTCTGGTTGTGATTTAAAAAAATTGGTAGTGTTGTATCATTTTGAAAAGGGCATGTTATGGACCAGTTTTTGCGATTATTCGTCAATTCAGTCTGATATAATTTTTTTTCACAGCAGTCAGTCAAACTTAAGTTAACGTTTTAACTTCGGCATAAAATACAACAAGTTGACATTTTTTGAAGGATTTTGTTCTAGTTGTCGGTGAAGTTATTACTTCATTGTTTTAAGCAACTATTCAGGATAGCCTAGGTAAAAAAAAACATGAGTTTGAAGTAATTTCTAGCAATGCTAGGCGATAAAAGACCGAAAACTGGAGATTTTTAAAAAATACACAAAGTGGTGATATCTCGAAAACCAGCGGACTTTTACTGAGGTCATGTTGATGCTATCTGATAGACCTAATGCCAATCTATCTCCAGTGTCACTTTCGCGTGGTATTTTTGAGACACCCTGTATTTGTGAGAGGGGACTTTTGAAAGGTTATGTATTATTTTTAATTTGTTCGTTTTTCTCCTCTTGTCTTTTCATTTTTCAGGTGAGTTTCGGTTACTTTGGAGAAACCTCTCCGTTTTTTGACGAAGGAATCCATATTCAAGAAAGAAATGCCCATCAATATTTTAAATTTCAGCAAATTTTGTAGACAAATGCAATATTTGCAAATCACAACACTCATTGGAAGACAGGTTTTTTTTGCTGAGGTTTTTCCCTAAACCTTTGTATCATGTGTCGAATTGTATGGTACCCCGTTACACTGAAAGGCCAAAACTGTGAAAGGTAAAGTTTTGCCCAGGCCAAGACTAGTTCAGAAGATAACTTCTGGTCGAAACGAAACCTTGTTCGAACGGTTAAATTTCACTCCAGCCCAAAACGCCAATTTTGCCGTTTATTTAACAACAAAACACACGAACTGTTTTATAAGATTTCTAGAACACCATTATTCTATCTCAACTTTAGAGAATAAAAAAGATCTTAGGAAAAAACGTTAATACATGTGTAACCCTTGAGAGTTCAGCTCGAAAACTAAAGGCGGGTTTATAAAGCAAATAAGATAAAATAAGAAAAAAATTAAAATAAAATAAGAATTTAAGGTTAAAATTATCGGTTTATACAGAGGATCTAAAACAAAATAAGAAATAAGAATGAACTAATCAAATCACGGCATTTTGACAATTTTATGCAACTTCTATGAATTTTACTCTTTGAGCATGCGCATTGTCATTTTCCAAATAAAATAACATAAAATAAGAAATAAAGATGAGAGTTGGCCAACTTTAATTCTTATTATTATTTCTTATTTTGTCTTATTTCGTGTATAAACGCTCTCACAGAAATGTACATATTTAACTTTCTCATTTTATTTTAATTTATTTCTTATTTTATTTTATCTTATCTTATTTGCTGTATAAACCCGCTTTAAGAACCAAGGAGCATTCAACTCAGACGACGATCATTTATGATCACAGAAAATTCTGTTAAACCGTTGGCGCACAGAATCAAAACGATAAATTTACTATACTGAATAAATCTCTATAATATAGTGAAATGGTAACTGTGGAATATGAAGAGAGACTCATGAGATAAAAGATTTCTAATTTAGATTGAAATAAATAAATAATTTCATACTATAAGGTATGGCAAGTTGGCCGAATTTACGTTATGCCAGTTGCATTGAATTTTTCAACAAGGGGTTTCTAACTACGGAGCTAGAGATAAGGCATTTTGACATAAATGTGCGTATGTTCCACAAATTAATTTTGAATATTCCCTATTTATATATTTAAATAAACTAAACTGGTGTTATATAAAAGAATCTAGCGTGACGGGATTTTATACCGTTACAGCTTGTTCAGATACATTACAATTTGAGCTAATTCTATGTCGAAAATAGTCTCTTTCCATACCGGGGCTACAATCGAATGATCTTAATAATCGAAATGTGGCCTCTCGAGAAATTCCAACAATCGAATGATCATTGGAGAGGTTCATATCTCGATTGCTCGGAAGGGCGATCACTAATACTCGAGTGGTATTGATAGCATTGTCCCAGAAGAGGGGCGAGAACTGTCATCCCTAAATACGGCAGGCAAAATTGTGTTGTGTTCTGATTGACCTAAAGACAAAACCGTTGAAGCACATCTGGAATTTTTACTGCATCAAGCTTTCGGCGGAATTATTCTTGCTTTATGGACCATTAAATAATAAATTGAATGATATGATGACTTTAGAAACAGGGCGAGCACACAAACAGTATCGGACGATATACTTCGGGGAATGAATTTCAAGGAATTACTGAAGCTATGTCCTTTAGATTGCGTTTCAGTTTTTTCCATCCTCCATCGCTCGCAAATGGAGACTATGGAAGGAAATTAAATAATTTCTCCGAGATGTAGGCTTCACCTGCTCTCCGGTTGCGATACAGATTGCAGAACGCCATAATTTTACGATAAAATCGAGCGCAATGGCGTGTAGCATCTGGGCAATAGCTCATGTGCTGTATTAATGCAATTACGAAAGAGTTCACTCAATTAAAATGGGTTTACTCTTAGTCCAACAGGTTTTTTATTATTTCAGCTTTTATCGGGAGAAAGGTATTTATGTTTTTGGCGCTCTAGTTCCTCGGAACTGAGGGCTTATCAATTTGCCCAAATGTCTGTAATTTTCGAATTTTTGGCTGAAAATGGTCTTACACGATTTGGTTCGACTCACTGTTCAAGAATCCATGGTCAAAATTGATTCTGTCCGGCCGTCCGTCCGGCCGTTAACACGATAACTCTCGAACGGAATGAGCTAGACATTTGAAATTTTCAGAGTAGGTTTGAGGGAAAATTTCAAGTCGCTGTCTCTTTCCGTTCTTAAGGCGCGTTTACATTAGTCAAGTGAGTTGATCAAGTCAGTTGAATTCAAGTGACTTGAAAGCGAATCGAATGTGTAAACCCCCCAATTGGTTTCACTCGATCGGCTGAATTGAACGGCTTCTCAGTTGAAGCACGGTCAACTTTGTGCATTCAAGTGACTTGATCAACTCACTTGACTAATGTAAACGCGCCTTTAGATTATCGTGACGTAAATAATATTTTTTAATAATTTTTTAAAAATTTTCTAGCGATACAATGTTCACAAAATTTCACAAACGT
Organism: Halyzia sedecimguttata; assembly: GCA_937662695.2. Lineage (NCBI taxonomy): Eukaryota > Metazoa > Arthropoda > Insecta > Coleoptera > Coccinellidae > Halyzia > Halyzia sedecimguttata. Next base: position 84,201,030 of record OW569415.2, on the reverse strand, counting down.
CCTTAGGTTTATATTCTATAACAACCAAGTTTCAATTCGATCGGATTAGTATTCATTGTAGACAAAATTATTACTCGGAAACCATTGGGCCGATTATGCCCATTAACGAACTTGTCTGTCCTATTGGGATGCGCCGCCTACCCTGAAAATTTCAAGTTGCTATCTCTTTTCGTTCTCAAGTTATCGTGGCAACGGTCGGCCGGGCAGAATCTAATTTGACCTCGAATTCTTGATCAGGGAGTTGAACCCAATCGTTTGAGGCCATTTTCGGCGAAAAATTCGATAATTACAGACAAAATGGTAACGCGATGTTCCCCAGAACATACGCGCAAAAATGTTGCTTCGCCACTGAATAAAAATTCGAAGTGGAAACCCCTCATCGGGATTGCAAAGTTGCATCATTTGTTCGTGAAACTGAATTTGCGGTCAAAATCTTTTCCATTCAGTTCGTGCATTAAATGAATCTTGAACAAGTGCCATTTATGGCATTTTAATTTCCTCAAAACCGATTTTTGCCATATATTGTTGTTTGCCACTATAGTTCTCGAAGACAAAATCCTCCAACCCTAATAAAATGTTCAATTCCACTTCCCTTGGAATTGCAGGTCGACCACTTTTTGGGCGTATGTTCTAGGGGAACATCGTCCTATCATTTCGTCCAAATGTCTGTAATTTTCGAATTTCGAGCTGAAAATTGGCTAATAGACTAATTCGGACTCCCTGATCACGAATCCGGTGTCAGATTTTAGGGTGCCGTCCGGCCGGCCGGCCGGCCGGTTTCCCGGCCGTAAGCACGATAACAGGAGCACCGAAGGTCCTATCGACTTCAAACTTTCAGGGTAGGTTTCTGATCAAAATGCGACGGTTAAGTTCGTTAACGGGCAAAATCGGCCGGACGGTTTAGGAGTTATAGACATTTAAAATTTTGAGGTTATTTCCCTGATATTTCAGGAACTAAAGAAGATGTTGAATCGAAACTTGGTAGTCAGTTCGAGGATATAAACGCGCAACTTTTGGCAAAATTCTGTTATGATCAAAATGTTGGTAATTTTTAAAAAAATATTTCTTTTAATTTTTTCGAAAAAAAAATTTTTTTTTCGTGAACTATTCATCAGATTGCAACAAAAACTTGTACTAACGTCAATTGTAGTATTTTGCAACATTGTGCAAAATTTTGGCTCTATACGATTTCAATTTCTGGAGATATAAGACAAAATGTGTCAAATTTCCTGGGTCTCTCTCAGTATTTTCATCGATTATTCTATGAACTCTTTGAATTCCACCGAAAACAAATTCAAAGACATAAACATAAAGAATCAAGTCATACTTTAGACGTCGAAAGAAGGACGATGTTGATCGACTTGAAAAGGTACCTATTTCAAGAAATGCAATAATGAAATGCTTAATTTTCTTTATGGTCACAGAAAATCGTCACAAAAATCTATTTACCTCATTTGACGGCTGTTTGTCAAATCAATTAATTCCAATGATTGATGTCAGATTTCCTACATACCAAGTTCAAACACATTTTATTATATGGAAAACACTTATTATGATCACGTTCTACAGGAATTGATACTAAATAGAAGCTAGATGAAGATTATTGTAATGGAAAATTTGTGTTCCAGAATAATATTAAGGTATTCAACATGATACTGCTTTTTTTCTTTACTGGTCAGTACGGGCCACAAGGAACATGCGCCCAAAAGCTCCTGTCCACAGGGCTTGAACCCATTTTTGGATGATACGAACTCCTCATACTTCCTGATTATTTTACCTTTCAGCATATTATGGATAGTTGCCACTGGAATAATCATAAACTTTCTGTTGGGTACGTGTTCTATATCCACAACCCCTAATAATCAGAATTAAATATTATGTCTGATGCTGATAAACGCCGAACCATAATAAGCTAATTCGAATTAATTCAGATACGACTTCCAAATACAACTATTTGCAATATTCACTATAGGCAAGTAGGTACTGGGAGAACATAAGACATCCAATACTAGTATCGTTTTTGCATAAAAAAATTCAAGCCCTGTGGATAGGAGCTTTGGCGCTATTGTTCAAACTTTGACAAATTACATCTCCGAAAGTTTTGGTTTCTCAGAGTTGGAAATTACATCAATGGATTCTTATGATAGAACTGCATCATGAAATAAAATAAATTAAATAAGAATCCATTGATATCATTCCCAACTCGTAGAAACCAATGTTTCGGAGTAATGATTTGTCAAAGTTTGAACAAGAGCGCCAAAGCTCCTGTCCACAGGGCTTTCCCACTTTTTCAATTTGGCTTCTGTGCCTCAATTCTCAAGAATGTTCGTAATTACATTCAAAACGTAGGTCTATGACTCATCTCATGTTGGATTTATATACATCAGGAAATTATAATTAGAGTATTCTATGACATTATACAGGGTGTCCCAAAAATACCACGCGAAAGTGACACTGGAGATAGATTGGCATTAGGTCTATCAGATAGCATCAACATGACCCCAGTAAAAGTCCGCTGGTTTTCGAGATATCACCACTGTTGCGTCCCATGTTGGGAAGCGCTCATTTGTATTTCTAAACAAAGCAGAGCTCGCTTGTAAAACTTAAATGTTTTGGGTTAACTGGTTTATTTTTGCATGGGTGGTCTCACCCTTGAAATTAATATTTTCCACAGAAATATAATTGCAAGTAAAATATCTTGTAATACTTCAACCCTTGTAGAAGTATTTATGACCTATTTCCTGTGAAATGTTGATAAAATGCATACAACAACTAACACATTGCCAGAGCTGTGAGTCCTTTGTCTAGATTCTAACCCATACAAAAATCTAGAATTTTCCGATTAGATCGCCACGGCTTTGGCTATTCTCTAAATCGAGGGCGTAGATTCCGAATCTGTAGTTAGTTTTTCCGTATCTCGATTAATTTTGGTAATATGGCGAAAAATCCGACTGATTAGTCCATTTTCCGGAGGTAGAGCCAGAAATTGCGACTTTCTTCGTCATTGCTCCGAAACTAATCGAGATACGGAAAATCTAATTACAGATTCGTGATCTGCGTACCCGATTTAGTGAATAACCAAAGCCGCGTCGACCTAATCGGAAAATTGTAGATTTTTGTATGTGTTGGATACTAGAGAAAACTTTTTGGCGTTTGACGGATTCGCTCATTACCTAATATTTTCCGAACGGATAGAGATACAGAAAAAATAGATACATAAATCTAAACGTCGTCCACCGACCAATCATCGGGGAAAATTTGGATATCGAGATGTGAAAATCATAGATTTCGGACGGGAAAGAAGAATTTTCCTTCGATTCCGGGTCAAAAATATTTCTAAGTGCCGACCCAAAAAAATTTTTTTCATGGTATATCGATATGGAGCTCGAGTCTATTTGAATCGAGGTCGCTGATCACGAATATGCAATTAGTTTTTCCCTAAGTGGCGTACTTTGGGAAAATTTTCACTTAGAGTGAAAAAATTGACGAAAATAGGTCAATTTTGGAACTTTCCACCGCCCAAAAAAATCAGAGTAGAGTATTGCTGATTTTCTACGTCATATTTGGATCCTTTATCTATCGAATAATCCGAACAATAAATGTCCAGGTCGTACGCTTCGGAAATTATGATTTTTTTTCCCGAGGGTCTATTTTTCGGAAAATTCTTTCCGCGATATTTCCTCGGAAAATTTTTGTAATAAATATCTGATGGTAGATTCGGAATTTACGGCCCCAAATCTATAAGAATAAGTACCCGTTTCATAGTTTTGCGTCAAAAAAATTTTCTCGAAAAATGGGATTTTTTTAAGGCATGTATTAAAAAATTGCCAAAATTCGACCGGTCTCCGATTTCGATGCAAATTACGTCATTTACTAATTCGGGACCGTAGATTACGAATATATGATCGGATTTTTCATTAGAGAATTTTCCGAGGAAATACCGCGAAATGAATTTTCCGAAAAACAGACCCTTGGGAAAAAAATCATAATTTCCGAATAGTACGGCCTGGACATTTTCTGTTTGGATTATTCAGTAGATAAGGGATCCATATATGAGGGCAAAAATCAACAACACCTTACTCCGATTTTTTTAGGCGGTGTGAACTTCCAAAATTGACCTATTTTGGTTCATTTTTTCACTCTAAGTGAAATATTTCCCAAAGTACGCCACTTAGGGAAAAACTAATTGCATATTCGTGATCAGCGACCTCGATTCAAATAGACACGAGCTCCATATCGATATACCATGAAAAAAATTTTTTGGGTCGGCACTTAGAAATATTTTTGACCCGGAATCGAAGGAAAATTCTTCTTTCCAGTCCGAAATCTATGATTTTCACATCTCGATATCCAATTTTTTTTCCCCGATGATTAGTCGGTGGACGACGTTTAGATTTATGCATCTATTTCCTCTGTATCTCTATCCGTTCGGAAAATATTAGGAAATGAGTAAATCCGTCAAACGCCAAAAAGTTTTCTCTAGTATCTAACCCAGGGGTCACGAATTAGTTTCATTGGAGGTCCGTTCACAAAATCTGTATATCTGTTGCGGGTCGTTGATAGCATTATGATGGCATAAGAATTTGACTAGCAGTTAATCTAAATCCAATATCTATAATTAGTAAATAAAACGAAAAGTTATCTGAATTTTTTTAATCAAGAATACATGTTTTCTGGAAAAATGGTCCGCAAAAAAAAGGTTCGCGATCCGCATCCGGACCGCGGTCCGCCATTTGGTGACCCCTGGTCTAGACTATTCGAAGACCCCTAGTCTGTGAAAGTCGGACCGGTTTCCATGTTACAAAACAATGAATGTGGGAGCGAGATAGCCGATAAGGGTTTTGGTTTTTTTTAATAAGTAGCAATTCTGGTTCTGATTAAAAAAAATTGGTAGTGTTGTATCATTTTGAAAAGGGCATGAAATGGACCACTTTTTGCGATTATTTGTCAATTCAGTCTGATATAATTTTTTTTCACAGCAGTCAGTCAAACTTAAGTTAACGTTTTAACTTCGGCATAAAATACAACAAGTTAGACATTTTTTGAAGGATTTTGTTCTAGTTGTCGGTGAAGTTATTACTTCATTGTTTAAAGCAACTATTCAGGATAGCCTAGGTAAAAAAAAACATGAGTTTGAAGTAATTTCTAGCAATGCTAGGCGATAAAAGACCGAAAACTGGAGATTTTTAAAAAATACACAAAAGTGGTGATATCTTGAAAACCAGCGGACTTTTACTGAGGTCATGTTGATGCTATCTGATAGACCTAATGCCAATCTATCTCCAGTGTCACTTTCGCGTGGTATTTTTGGGACACCCTGTATAGAATTGAGAATAATTATTGAAATTTTGAAAAATCATATCTCCGAAAGTATTAGCTTGTTAGAGTCGAGAATGACATCAATGGATTCCTATGATGAAACCGCATCTTAAAAAAAATTTAATTTAAAATTTGTAATGTAAAGTTTTTTTATTTGTTTGTTGCCCAATAACGAACTTAACCGAGATATTTATCTCCTAAACCCACTCTAAAAATTTCGACTGTCTAGCTCATTGCGTTCGACAGTTATCGTGTTAACGGCCGGACAGAATTCATTTCGACCATGGTTCAAGACCGAACCAAATCGTTCAAGAACATTTTCAGCAAAGAATTCCAAAATTACAGACATTTGGGCAAATTGATAAGCACTCTGTTCCGAGGAACAAGAGCGCCAAAAAGTGTTTATTTGATGAAGACTTAATTTAAAAACTTTCACATGTTTCTATGATTTAAAGAAAGCGGGAAAGCTCTGTGGACAGAGGCTTTGGCGATCTTGTCAAACTAGTAGCGAGTAATTATTCAAACTTTGACAAATCATATCTCCGAAAGTATTGGTTTCTCAGAGTTGGGAATGATATCAGTGGATTCTTATGATAGAACTACATCATAAAATATTAAATTCAAAACGAAGGTCAATAACGCACCTCAATGTTGGATTTACATCATCAGCAAATTATAATTAGGCGGAGGTTACACGGTCAATCTGGTATCAACCTTGCCATCGGTTTGACCGTGTAAACTCCGTTTATGAAATCATAATATTACGATTATTTTTTGCGGACGAGAAAGTACTTTCTCGTCCGCAAAGTACTTGCCTTCAATAATTGTCGATTTTACGGTCGCAAATTAGTACGTAAAATGTCATTTTTCATAGAGGTCAACGAAAAAAACATTTATGTTGATTCTGTAATGAAAATCTGATTAACAAACTTTTGATTGTCGCTCGTAACGAACAGGAGAAATTTAATTATATATACTTTGGAATTATGCTTGGAAATACTCTGATTCGTATACTTCATGGAAAACAATCTTGTGATGATTTAATCATAATCGATTAACTATTATGTCTTCATCGACACAAATTAGTAGTCATAAAATATATTGATGTAATCAAAATACAACACAAATAACAACATTTTACTGAACCAAGGACACGGATATATTAGTGATAGTTAGAAAACCAATAAAGAATCAATTATTTATCGATATGTCGAAAGTGTCTTTTATGTAGACTGATTTAATACGTTTCGCATCGTAATATCGAGGATATTCGAAAATAATTAGTCGAAATAACTGTATTTTGCGAAGTTTGAGCCTTTGCCCAAGTGTCAGAAATTGTTTATGATTGGCCGAAAAGGGTCGTGTTACTAGTACTATAAGTATACAAGAAAAATTAATATTTTATAAATTACCCACCACCTAGACCGCTCATGTGTCTATGTAGGCAACATCATTGATTCATTTTAGGATTCTTGTCGCTCTAGTTCCTCGGAACAGAGTGCTTATCAATTTGCCCAAACGTCTGTAATTTTCGAATGTTTGGCTGAAAATGGTCTTAAACGATTTGGTTCGACTCACTGATCAAGAATACGTGGTCGAAATCGATTATGTCCGGCCGGCCGTTAACACGATAACTCTCGAACGGAATGAGCTAGACAGTTGACATTTTCAGAATAGGTTTGGGAGATAAATATCTCGGCTAAGTTCGTTATTGGACAAAATCGGTCAGATGGTTTCGGAGTAACAACAAAAATTCAATAATAAATGCGATAATTATTCTATATATGAATTATTATAATATGATCTGTGTTGAAACATGTCAACGTATTTTTCAGAGACATTATATGTCAAATTTTGATATTTAATGCCCATGGTTAATCCATATGATGATGGGAATGGTAATGGTAAGTTTATATTATTGAGTTCAGAATATCTCCAGTAAGAATAAAACTGAAATATTGGCTAAAGTTTCAATTGATATAATATAATTTGGATTGGATTTGAGGAAAAAATATATCGTTCATCAAATAATTGAGGAACGAATATCTCGGATGAGTTCGTTGTTGGGTAGAATTGGTCTATTGGTTTTGGATTAATAATTTTTGGCACTCTTGTTGAATTTAAATTCTTTTATGATGTTTGAATTTAATTTCTGCTATTATGAAGTTCTATCATAAGAATCCATTGATATCATTCCCAACTTTTACCAATACTTTCGAAGATATAATTTGTCAAAGTTTGAACAAGAGCGCCAAAACTCCTGTCCACAGGGCTTGAACCAATATGCTTCATATAATGCCCTCTCATACCATACCGATATTCTTACAAGTTAATAACGAAATGTCAGGTTTTGGTACTCTTGAAAGCTGTCACATTCGTAGATATTTGTTACTGTATCTTGTTTTCTGAAAAACATTCATAGATGACAATACTTGTCATAGAGATATTGAATTGGGACGATACTTACCACAGAGATATTGCATTGGGACGATACTTACCACAGAGATACTGAATTGGATAACAGATCCACAGATTTGCATCAAAAATAGAATATGAAGTTGATAGTACGATAGATTTGCGTTTTTATCCGTTTGCATATTATTATGAACAATTACAACCACTACCACTTATTACCACTAATAAGTGGTAGATATTCGACGGTTTATTATTTTATTCACATAAAACTCTATACTCTGTACGACTGTCTGATCACAGACCATTATGTCTTGAAGTATTTTTATGACATCTGATATATTTTCATTCAATTTTCTACACTCTTCCTTTTTGGGCGCATGTTCTAGGGGAACATCGTCCTATCATTTCGTCCAAATGTCTGTAATTTTCGAATTTCGAGCTGAAAATTGGCTAATAGACTAATTCGGACTCCCTGATCACGAATCCGGTGTCAGATTTTTGGGTGCCGTCCGGCCGTCCGGCCGGCCGGCCGGCCGGCCGTAGGCACGATAACAGGAGCACCGAAGGTCCTATCGACTTCAAACTTTCAGGGTAGGTTTCTGATCAAAATGCGACGGTTAAGTTCGTTAACGGGCAAAATCGGCCGGACGGTTTAGGAGTTATAGACATTTAAAATTTTGAGGTTATTTCCCTGATATTTCAGGAACTAAAGAAGATGTTGAATCGAAACTTGGTAGTCAGGGGGTCTATTCTCGACCATTCGCAATTTTAACGATCGGTCGCATATGCTAACTATTTCTATAGAGATGCGCACGATCGTGAAAATTGCGAATGGTCGAGAATAGACCCCCAGTTCGAGGATATAGGCGCGCAACTTTTGGCAAAATTCTGTTATGATCGAAATGTTGGTAATTTTTAAAAAAATATTTCTTTTAATTTTTTCGAAAAAAAAATTTTTTTTTCGTGAACTATTCATCAGATTGCAACAAAAACTTGTACTAACGTCAATTGTAGTATTTTGCAACATTGTGCAAAATTTTGGCTCTATACGATTTCAATTTCTCGAGATATAAGACAAAATGTGTCAAATTTCCTGGGTCTCTCTCAGTATTTTCATCGATTATTCTATGAACTCTTTGAATTCCACCGAAAACAAATTCAAAGACATAAACATAAAGAATCAAGTCATAGTTTAGACGTCGAAAGAAGGACGATGTTGATCGACTTGAAAAGGTACCTATTTCAAGACATGCAATAATGAAATGCTTAATTTATGGATATAATATTATCTAAGTATTGTTGGGATCGGGCAGTTGGAAAATTTTTTAATAAAAAAATTTGTACCGACGTTAAATCAAGCATTCTACACGAGTGTGCAAAATTTCAGTTCGATACGATCTCAATTCCAGAAGATATTGCTTAAAATTCACATTCCAGCGTGTTTTGACGTTCTATGGTCACAGAAAATCGTCACAAAAATCTATTTACCTCATTTGACGGCTGTTTGTCAAATCAATTAATTCCAATAATTGATGTCAGATTTCCTACATACCAAGTTCAAACACATTTTATTATATGGAAAACACTTATTATGATCACGTTCTACAGGAATTGATACTAAATAGAAGCTAGATGAAGATTATTGTAATGGAAAATTTGTGTTCCAGAATAATATTAAGGTATTCAACATGATACTGCTTTTTTTCTTTACTGGTCAGTACGGGCCACAAGGAAGATGAACATGCGCCCAATAGCTCCTGTCCACAGGGCTTGAACCAATTTTTAAGTATGTATTGAAATTATCACAATACAATTGAAGATGAGGTAAAAATAATATAATAATTTTTTATTCGATATTTTAACAATAATATAATGTTGAATTGCACTGTGATCAATTTAATCCTATCTCATGGGTAGGATGGTGAAACTAAAAACAAGAACACGTGGGTTAACCGTCTGCATGGAAAAAAGTGCTGGTAGTTATAGGTGTTATCGACAAACGTTTCGAAATACGCAGTAAGTCATGCAACAAAATAAAACAAGCCCTGTGGACAGGAGCTATTGGGCGCATGTTCATCTTCCTTGTGGCCCGTACTGACCAGTAAAGAAAAAAAGCAGTATCATGTTGAATACCTTAATATTATTCTGGAACACAAATTTTCCATTACAATAATCTTCATCTAGCTTCTATTTAGTATCAATTCCTGTAGAACGTGATCATAATAAGTGTTTTCCATATAATAAAATGTGTTTGAACTTGGTATGTAGGAAATCTGACATCAATTATTGGAATTAATTGATTTGACAAACAGCCGTCAAATGAGGTAAATAGATTTTTGTGACGATTTTCTGTGACCATAGAACGTCAAAACACGCTGGAATGTGAATTTTAAGCAATATCTTCTGGAATTGAGATCGTATCGAACTGAAATTTTGCACACTCATGTAGAATGCTTGATTTAACGTCGGTACAAATTTTTTTATTAAAAAATTTTCCAACTGCCCGATCCCAACAATACTTAGATAATATTATATCCATAAATTAAGCATTTCATTATTGCATTTCTTGAAATAGGTACCTTTTCAAGTCGATCAACATCGTCCTTCTTTCGACGTCTAAACTATGACTTGATTCTTTATGTTTATGTCTTTGAATTTGTTTTCGGTGGAGTTCATAGAATAATCGATGAAAATACTGAGAGAGACCCAGGAAATTGACACATTTTGTCTTATATCTCCAGAAATTGAAATCGTATAGAGCCAAAATTTTGCACAATGTTGCAAAATACTACAATTGACGTTAGTACAAGTTTTTGTTGCAATCTGATGAATAGTTCACGAAAAAAAAAATTTTTTTTCGAAAAAATTAAAAGAAATATTTTTTTAAAAATTACCAACATTTCGATCATAACAGAATTTTGCCAAAAGTTGCGCGTTTATATCCTCGAACTGACTACCAAGTTTCGATTCAACATCTTCTTTAGTTCCTGAAATATCAGGGAAATAACCTCAAAATTTTAAATGTCTATAACTCCTAAACCGTCCGGCCGATTTTGCCCGTTAACGAACTTAACCGTCGCATTTTGATCAGAAACCTACCCTGAAAGTTTGAAGTCGATAGGACCTTCGGTGCTCCTGTTATCGTGCCTACGGCCGGCCGGCCGGCCGGCCATACGGCACCCAAAAATCTGACACCGGATTCGTGATCAGGGAGTCCGAATTAGTCTATTAGCCAATTTTCAGCTCGAAATTCGAAAATTACAGACATTTGGACGAAATGATAGGACGATGTTCCCCTAGAACATGCGCCCAAAAATGAATCTGTGGGATGGCGAAGTTAGTACAGTAATTAAAAATGTGGGAAAGCCCTATGGACAGGATCTTTGTCGCTCATGTTCAAACTTTGACAAATCATATCTCCTAAAGTATTGATTTCTTAGAGTTGGGAATGATATCAATGGATTCTTTTGATAGAACTGCACCTTGAAAGAAATTGAATTCAAATAGGTAATAGTTTATTTATCAAGATTAAATGAGCAATCTGCAATGATTTAACCTCGTGGAATGGATTGTTGCAACTTATACTCGGTGCATAGTTTTCACAAATCGAAATATCTACGGAAAGTATAATCGAAATGTCTAGAGCAAGGCTGGAGACAATCATAGTAGATATATGTATATTTATTCCTGATATTTGAGTAGGTAGTGGATTACGAACAAATTATTATAATAGTTCAAAATATATTAATAAAATACTATCCTCTGTTCTTAATTTAATAGTTCATACCACTAATACATATTCATTCTGTATTATGAACATTAACTCAAGAAAGAATATTTGATACACATTTGTGGATCAATATTTCAGCATTTTTTGCTAGCAACATTGTGAAAATACTGTATATAGGAACATGTCTCACTACTTAAGGAAGTGAAAGGTAATATTAACCTCGGAGCTCAACGAACAGAAATTTCTTTTGATGATTCCATTATGCATCATCAAAATGGTCCAATTCAAAAATATCATCCCCAATATTTGCACAGAAATATTTTTATACATGCAAAAAGTCAATATTATTTTTGGTATTAAAACAGGCTTGTATATATTCACAAATAAAAGATGCGGAACCTTGTTTTCCAACACAGAATATTTTCAAAGTACGAATTATTTAAACAAACTAGAACAGAAATGAATACGACGTCACTTATAGGTAGATAAGATGATATGAATGAACAGTGAAGATAGAATTCGCATTCTGTGGAAACATGGAAGAACGATGTATTATTCAAATATTGAAAAATCATATATCCGAAAGTATTACCGTGTAAGATTTCAAAATTACATCAATGCATTCTTATGATGGAACTACATCTTGAAAAAATTGAATCCAAAAGTTGTAATGAAAAAAAAAACTTTGTTCGTTACTCCGAAACCATCAGGCCGATTTTGCCCAATAACTCATCCGAGATATTTATCTCCCAAACCTACTCTGAAAATTTCAACTGTCTAGCTCACTTCGTTCGAGAGCTATGATGTCTACGGCCAGACAGAAAAAAATCTGACCACGTACTCTTGATCAGTGAGTAGAAGCAAATCGTTCAAGACCATTTTCAGCCTAAAATTCGAAAATTGCAGACATTTGGGCAAATTGATAAGCACTCTGTTCCGAGGAACAAGAGCGCCAAAAATAGATAATGTTGCTGCTGGTTTCCAGGTTCCACTGTATTTCCAGGTAGTACTAAACCAAAATGGATTTTACCAAATAGAATACTTATAATTCGATTTTCTTTTTCTGTGTTATCTCTCCCAAACTATCCGCCGTATTCACAAAGCATTCAATCTCCGTTAAGTCCTAACTGAGGTCCTCAGTTAAGGATAAATAAGAATCGCAACCTCAGTTTAAGTGAAAATTAAAGTGAAACAGGCCTGTTTCAGCACCGTTATATACGTTAACTGAGGTTGCGACTCTTATTTATCCTTAACTGAGGACCTCAGTTAAGACTTAACGGAGATTGAATGCTTCGTGAATACGGCGGAATATCTATGAAATAATTTTTTTAATTATTTTGAAAATTGTTTATTAAATATTGATATTTTACTATTGATATTAGAATATTGTGATAAATGTGAGGACTGAGTATTATCATAGCAGTAAACGTCCAGGTCCAGACCCTTGAATAAATATGTACATAAGTTTCTGATAAACTTCCAAAATCTACAATCAAAATGAATTGGACCAAAGCGCGAACGGCTTCTAGCAGAACTGAAACTTATCTATCAAACGATCAGGAAGAAAACAATCAAAATGTTCAGCGTTGGTGTGTTGATATTTTCCGATTTTTAATTAATATTCTTATCGACTGTTAGCGACAATCTTCAAGCAAACGGCTTCATTAATGGAATCCAGAAGTGAAAAATATCGTGAGAATTTTAAAATAACGGATTCCAAGTTCATTAATAGAATTCCAAAGTTGTTTTTTAATAGTTCGTTGAATACTAAATAGGAATTGCAACGAATTTATTTCCATTGAAAAGACATATCACACATATTTCGCAGATGATTCTTATCTACTTTATGTGATAAATTAGACCTTGGGCTATTTTTTGAATTTAATCATACCTGTTTACTTTGGTGAATAACAATTGATTAAGTGGGTACCTACCGTAAATAGAATTTGTGAACTTGAAATGATTCATTTTCAGTATTGATTTATTGATATTACATTTTTTTTTGTTTTTTCCTACCATAATATGTATGACACGAAAATTGCACGACATTGTAAAATATAAACAATGCGGTCGGGGAACCCCCGCCAGGGACGAAGTCTAGGAGTAATAGCATCATACTTCCTTTAAAAAAAATGGTTCCCATTTGAAATAAGGAATTTGGTGAAAAAAAAAATATTTGTTTTGTAAAAGATAAAAATAATTAATCGAAAACTTGGTTACTTGATTTTTTCACATAAATTTTAAAGTTATGTGAAAAAAGTGTGAATACAAAAGTTGTAATCTATTTATTACCTACAACTTTGCCATTTAATTTCCACTAATATCTTATTCTAGCTAGGCCGTTCAAATTATACAACGACAGCATTCTTATTATCTGCGGAATTGGGTGAATCCCATAAACTTGAAGGTAAAAACGAATTAATTCGAGTAATAAAATGATGATGAGTGGTAGATGACAACAACTGCTGTCTATCCATCAGGCTAATATCATTTAATAATACATACAGTTCAGAATTGCAAAAAGCATGAAGATAAGTATGTGAATTATGGATACACAAGAGATTTCTTTACTCAGAACTCAGAAGTGTTTAAATTAGAGTTAGGAATTAAAATGAAATTAGTTCAGTCACGTTTACTACTGACCCTAATCGAAGTGTAGAATAATTACAGGCCAAGAAAACGGAATTTGATTGGATATCCCAAGGCTCCTGTTCTTGATCTCCCCATGTCCGTGGTTCATCCCCAAATTGAAATAATCGAATTTACCATGGTAAATTTTATAGTCCATTCTCCTGTATTGGACACTCTGGAATTAACCATGGTAAATTCGAATCAAAAGTATCCAATAGAGGAGAATTGACAATATAATTTACCTTTTAGCGCGTATGTTCTGGGGAACATCGCGTTATCATTTTGCCCAAATGTCTGTAACTTTCGAATTTTTTGACGAAAATGTTCTCAAACGATTTGGTTCGACTCCCCGATGAAGAATTCGAGATCAAATTTGATTCTGTCCGGCCGTTGCCACGATAACTTGAGAACAGAAAGAGCTAGCGACTTGAAATTTTCAGGGTAGGTGGCGCATCCCAATACGACGGACGAGTTCATTAATGGGTATAATCGGCCCAATGGTTTCCGAGTAATAATTTTGTTTTCAACCAATATGAATCTGATCGAGTTGAAACTTGATGAATAGTTCTAGAATATGAACCTAACCACGTTTGTGAAATTTGGTGAGAATCTTGTAGCTAGAAAATTAAAAAAAAATTATTAAAGAATATGTTTTATATCACGATAATCTGAGAACGGAGAGAGATAGCGATTTGAAATTTGCAGATTAGGTTGTGCATCTGAATGTGACATTTGAGTTTGTTTATAAGAGAAATCGGTCAAACGGTTTTGGAGTTATACCAATTTGATATTTGATTGTTATTTCCTCAATAACTCGAAAAATATAGAGCCGATCCAATTCAAACATGGGTATTAGTTGTAGAATGCCAACGCAAAAGTTCTTGCAAAATTTCGTGAGGATCGTATCACAAGAAAATTTTAAAAAAATCATTGAAAAATATTCTATATATCAGAATCTATTCATCCGACATGGCTGAAATTTTACGAGAGCCTTCCGAACCTAACTCTACTACCAAGTTCAGAGTTTGAACACGATCGGATCCATATTTTTGGAGATCCGAGCAGCCTTGTGTGAATTCAGTAGCTGGATAGATGATCGTTGCCTCGATAACTCTCGAACGAAAGGAGATAGGAACTTGCAATTTTCAGGGTAGGTTGCGCATCTGAATGGGAGAGTTCAGTTTGCTATTGACGGTAATCGGCCCAACGGTTTCGGAGTTATTTCCATCTGGAATATTATTTCCTCGATAACTCGAAAAATATAGACTCGATCGAATTGAAGCTTGCTAACTAGTTGTAGAATATCGACATAAAGACGTGTGTAAAATTTTGTCAGAACCGTAACGTTAGAAAATTTTAAAAAAGTTACGAAAAAAAATTGGTTCAAGCACTGACGTGAAGTCAGGAGCTTTTGCGCGTATGTTCTATTGTCCATTCTTCTGTATTGGACACTCTCAATCGAATTTACCATGGTGAATTCTATTTTCCGTTGTCGTGTATTGGACACTCTTAATTTACCATGGTAAATTTCGATTAAGAGAGTGTCCAAAACAGGAGAACGGACAATAGAATTCAACATGGTAAATTCGATTAAGAGTGTTCAATACAGGAGAATGGACAATAGAACATACGCGCAAAAGCTCCTGACTTCACGTCAGTGCTTGAACCAATTTTTTAAATTTGCTAAAATGCCGCTCCACTGTGACAAACTATGGTTTGTTTAATGACATACTCCACTCGGCGAAACAGAAACATCTAGAGAACTATCCGCTATGATAAATATTATTTTTTTGCCGGCTACTGAATATTGAATTCACATCTTCCCCCTATAGTCCCTGATACAATCCCATCATTTTCCCCAATTTCAACCCAATCTGACCATTTTAATCTGCTTTACAACAGTTCGAATAAATGCACAAAACTTCTAAGGATATCCCACGGCCCATTTTGGTCGAAAATGTTAAAAGTTCTCGGAATGACTGCCAATTTCGCACATCGGAATAGTATATTCTAAAACAAGTTGCAGAATGGGCTGATATTTAAACACGAATGCGAAATTCGAAAACGAGCGACGAAGGAGCGAGGTTTCGTACGCATGAGTGTTGGAATTGCCTTCTGCAACGAGTATTAGACGATATTTTCTCTATTTCAGGCAAGTTTTGTAAAATACTGTTGAAATTTAATGAAAAATTAGGATTATACATCCTAGTGACTTTTGTATTGTATCTTGGTAGTTGGTGTGACTGTTACGAAAGTTGACAGATTACGGAATTTGAATTTGAAACGTACGTAGGGCATGGAGATCAGATTTAAAACAGTTTCCTAATAGCATGAATGATTGGTAAATTCGATTAAGGGTGTCCAATACAGAAGAATGGACAATAGAACATAAGCGCAAGATTCAAAATTAGCAAGAAGGAAATCTCTAGTACCATATTTTTTAATCAAAATAAAAATATTCCCTCAACAATTATTTCACTATATCCAGATTATATTATATTGTCAATTGACGTGTGTTGAAATTTGATAGGATCGAATGTCAATGCTGACTACCACAAAACGAAAAATATAACTAGAAACAATGCGGGAATGAGTTCATTCCAGCACTGTTTTTAGTGCTGGAATGAACTCATTACTATACTGAAATAGAGAAAAACAATACCATACCATCATTTTCCCTCAATTTCAACTCCAACTCCTACTCAAACAGCGAAAATATCACCCATTATAAACAAACTGAGGTGCAGATTCTCGAGTGAAACCAGTAGATCGGTCAGATTTTTAAAGCATTGATCATTGTCGTCACGTAGATTATCCTGAGAAAATGAAATCCTTATCGGTAGAAACTGGCTCAATCTGTTCCGTGGAAAGTGAATTGAAACCATGAACGGATACCACAATGTAATTTATTATTATTTCGCATTCACTTTCATCAATCATCGATCTATTTACGTCCGCATTATATGTAATTATGACTTGTCTAAATGAACTATAAACATGGTTCCCATTGGAACAATGCAGGTAAGGTGGTATTCATGATGAAGTTTTAACCATAGAGTGTCAGCATCATTTAGGAAAGGGTTTATGTAATATGGACTCGTAATCGATGCTGTAACTTCAGGGGATGTATAGTTTATTAAATGGTTTCTTTCTGGGGTTTTTCCTAAACTCTGAAAAATATCTATACAATAAAAAATTTATTATTTTGCGAATTGCTTCTGCGTTAGAAACCCAAGATATTTGACAGAAGCAATTTATACAACAATGTTGCCTAAAAAACAATAATGAACAACGATAGAACAGTTATTTCGTTACGTTTTGGAGACTAGATCAGACACCAAGTGAAAATCTTCAGAATTATTTTCTGGCGCTCTTGTTCCTCGGAACAGAGTGCTTATCAATTTGCCCAAATGTCTGTAATTTTAGAATTTTTGGCTGAAAATTGTCTTGAACGCTACGTGCTTTTTTTTTTCATTTTGCATTCAATCATAGTTTGTTTTCTAGAACAGGAGATATTTTATATCATGAGTAAGGAATTTTTAATAGAACCAGAAATGAATATGAAATCTCTCTTATCGGTAGATAAGATGAGATGTATGAACACACATCAAGAAATTTATAGATACAAATACGGACGTTAATTTTCGATTACAGCATTCTGTGAAATCATAGAATTACGATTAATTATTGAAATGTTGAAAAATCATATCTTTGAAAGTATTAGCTTATTGGAGTTGGAAATGTATCAGTGGATTCTTATGATGAAACTGCTTCTTGAAAAAAATTGAATTCGAAATTTGTAATGTAAAAAAAATTGTTTTGTTACTCCGAAACCATAGGGCTGATTTTGCCCAATAACGAACGCAAAAAGAAAACTCTACCATTAATAACTGGTTTGCTGTCCACAAAATCGGTTTTGACAAACCCTAAAGTAAAGTTATCTGGTATGTTACTGAATTTTTGGGAATGGAGTGGAGTGGTATGAGCAGATTATTCATATTCGTTGTAACGATGCTTTTGCGAAAAGAACAAGTTAAACTTGGTTACACTTAAGAGCATACAAAAGTTCAAAAGGGAAGATCTCTGTAAAATGATGTATCCTCAATCTTCACCTGCAGTAATGGAAACCTGGCTATGAATAGACACCAAGTAGATATTATTTAGTAACGTTTTGTATCTTTACAAAGGAAAAATTCAATCCGAAACGTGCATCAGACGTCGAAAGTACCTATGTATTAGTAGACCAGAGAGTAGTTACTATATTTATTAATCTGATTCAACTACTGTTGCAGTGATTCAGTTGGGTGAACCTTCAACAGTGCCAGAAATTCCTTCAAAGTGAAATATCGAAGCAATAACGGAACCAATGTTCTCGTTTGTTGAGTTTGTAACAGGATAAACGTTGTTTGAATATTTTTGGGTCGAATATCATCTTAGCGCAACTAGAGCGAGAAACGCCCATGAAGCAATGAGTTTGTCGAGACTACTCCGTGGTTTTTCGTTCAAGAATGCATGAACATGAAAAATAATGGACCAAAAAATGCCTGAACCCGTTCAAACAGGATATTTCCGTGAGATATTCAATCGGAATGATCTATGTGAAGAAAATGTGGGTGATAATCATTAGAGTTTCTCACTCTTCAGTTATATTCAACGTTTATTACGATATGTCAATGAAAACTACAATGTAAGCCTTATCTTGTTAGAAGATTGCGCTAACATCCTCCTGCATTGTTAGGAACTATCGAATTGATGCATCTCACAGATGTAATATTGCCTAAGCATAGTGAGTTGCAGGTGTTGAGTAATTTTGTCATATTAAACATAGAATAAGGTGTAATTGTTGATAACTAAAGGACGCACGGTGAAATATTCGTTGCATTTGGATGTGCGACCTACCCTGGAAATTGCAAGTCGCTATGTTGTTCGGTTCGAAAGTTATCGAGGCAACGGTCACCAACCAGCAACTGAACTCACTCAAGGCTACGAGGATCTCCAACAATATAGATCCGATGTTGTTTAAATTTGGAACTTGACTGTAGAGCTAAGTTTTGATGGCTCTCGCAAAATTCAGCGATATCGGACTAATAGTTTATGAAATGCAGATTTTTTTTCAATGGTTTTTTTTAATTGATCCAACGAAATTCCGCAAAAATTTGCGTGTCGGCATTCTACAACTAAGTATGACGTTTGAATTGGATCACATTAAACGTTTTCGGGTTATTGAGAAAGTAACATATTTCAAATTCAATTTTGAGTTGGACGCAAGTCCAAGATACTGTTTAAAACGGAACATACCAATATGAACTTTGCCATTAAAGAGGACTACTCATCTATCAAATGTTCTGTTACGTTTTACGCGCCATTTCTGAGTGCGTTTTTCAGCGGGAGTTGGTTGCCTCCTAATAATTCAAAATAGAATATACAAAGGCGGTTTTGAGCAGGTGAGTTATTGATTTTCCTTGCTTTTTATGTGGTCGTCTCCAGTTTCATTTTAAAATATTCATTCGTTAAAATTAAATTTTTGTTAAAATTCTTAATTTCTGAACTACTTGGGAAACGTACGAATATCGGGTAACTTTAAATCGTTCAATCTTATCCGCAATTTGAATTTGGTACATCGGTTAACTTTGAATTTTAATTTTAAGTTGGAGAATGCCACGGAAATCGGAAAAAGCTCTCGTTCAAACTTTGACAAATCATATCTCCGAAAGTATTGGTTTCTCAGAGTTGGGAATTATATCAATGGAATCTTATGATAGAACTGCATCATGAAATAAATTAAATAAGAATTCATTGATATCATTCCCAACTCTGAGAAACCAAAAGTTATTAATAGAAACATGTTCGAGCTCTTGTTTTAATTTAGTTTATTTTATGATGCAGTTTTATCATAAGAATCCATTGATATCATTCCCAACTCTGAGAATGCAATACTTTCGGAGATATGATTTGTCAAAATTTGATCAAGTGCGCCAAGGCTCCTGTCCACAGGGCTGTCCCACTTTTTTATGTCTCATTTAAATTTGAAGTTATGTAGTTCTTAAAATATCAACCTTCTCTTACCAATTGCGTCTATTCTTCGCTAAGAAAGTTTTACGAAACGAAAACCGATGAGATTGCTATGAATTCGAGTGAACCGAAGACCAAGAAGATGCTCTACCCAAGACATTCCCTCCTAGGTCAGAATCGACAGCATCGCCATGATCTGCGTAGTCAAGAAAAGCGTAGGTATGGAGTAATTGCACGAAGTTGATCGACCTTATTATTTGGTAACATCCATCCGTAAGGTACGCGAACCGTCGTCTACGCGAAGGCGCGAAGGTTTTAATGAACATTCACTGCCTTCGGATGTAGGTTAGACGACGTAGAAGTTCATTCGGTTATTCGGAAGAGCATTTTTTTTTGTTTTCTGGGACGGTAATCAGGCCACGGAGTGCGAACGATGTTTTATTCATGAGGTGAATGTGAATCACACAATTTTTTTTCCGATTCACGAATGACTGCTCTCCATGTCACTTATCCAAGTGATGGTATGTTTGGCAATGTAGAAAATTTACACCCTTTGACACATTACATATTTCGCCAATACCTATGAGCACACGTTTTCCTAATGGGATTGTTATTTATGCGCTCTTATTTACCTGAACCATATCATTTCGCATAATGTCTTCAATTTTTGAATATTCGGCTGAAAATAGCCTTAAACGTATGTACGATAACTCTCGAACGAAATCTGTTAGATAGTTGAAATTTGCATGGTAGATTCAGCGCATAAATATCTGCCAAACGTTTGGCTTGGTACAGCCCTTCAGAACTGCGCAGTGCGCCTGCGTCCGATTGCATCTTTTTTTCTATTATCCAACCTATTCAATTGACGCAGCACTCTCACGCAGCAATGTTGCCAATACAGTTTTATGAGATTTTTTAACGCTCTTCCGAGATCATTTCAACATGTGCGATTATTTAAAACGTAGTTACACAAATTTATACTTAATATGGAACCCTACAATGTAAAGGAATTTTATAATTATTGTCGGTCAACTAGTGACTAATATATCTGCTTGACCTGTTTCAACTTCATCCCTGTATTTTATGTATGTAATGTATATATGATAATTTTTTAAATACATTTTGTGTTATTATTATTATTATACTTTGGTAAGTTAATAATATTTGGGTTCAGAATATCTGCAGTAAAAACAAAACTGGAATATTGGCTAAGTTTCAATTGATATAATATAATTTCCAGAGTAGATTTAAGGAATGAATATCTCGGATAAGTTCGTTATTGGGTTGAATCGGTCTGGTGGTTTCGGATTAATAATTATTGGCAACCTTGTTTTTTTCCTTAAATGACACTCTTTTGAATTTAATTTATTTTATGATGCACTTCTATCATAAGAATCCATTGATATAATTCCCAACTCTGAGAAACCAATACTTTCGGAGATATGATTTGTCAAAGTTTGAACAGGAGCGCCAAAGCTTCTGTTTGGTTCGACTTGCAATTGATATAATATTATTTCCCTTCGACCTCTAAATAAGAGCTCAGTTTAATGTACACGAAATTGATCAATAATGACCCATTTTAATGTATGATTGTCATGGGCAACCGAACATACATCGTAGGTAATGATATCAATATGAACTATTTAGAGGTCGAAGGAAAATAATATTATATCAATTGCAAGTCGAACCAAACAGAAGCTTTGGCGCTCCTGTTCAAACTTTGACAAATCATATCTCCGAAAGTATTGGTTTCTCAGAGTTGGGAATTATATCAATGGATTCTTATGATAGAAGTGCATCATAAAATAAATTAAATTCAAAAGAGTGTCATTTAAGGAAAAAAACAAGGTTGCCAATAATTATTAATCCGAAACCACCAGACCGATTCAACCCAATAACGAACTTATCCGAGATATTCATTCCTTAAATCTACTCTGGAAATTATATTATATCAATTGAAACTTAGCCAATATTCCAGTTTTGTTTTTACTGCAGATATTCTGAACCCAAATATTATTAACTTACCAAAGTATAATAATAATAATAACACAAAATGTATTTAAAAAATTATCATATATACATTACATACATAAAATACAGGGATGAAGTTGAAACAGGTCAAGCAGATATATTAGTCACTAGTTGACCGACAATAATTATAAAATTCCTTTACATTGTAGGGTTCCATATTAAGTATAAATTTGTGTAACTACGTTTTAAATAATCGCACATGTTGAAATGATCTCGGAAGAGCGTTAAAAAATCTCATAAAACTGTATTGGCAACATTGCTGCGTGAGAGTGCTGCGTCAATTGAATAGGTTGGATAATAGAAAAAAAGATGCAATCGGACGCAGGCGCACTGCGCAGTTCTGAAGGGCTGTACCAAGCCAAACGTTTGGCAGATATTTATGCGCCGAATCTACCATGCAAATTTCAACTATCTAACAGATTTCGTTCGAGAGTTATCGTACATACGTTTAAGGCTATTTTCAGCCGAATATTCAAAAATTGAAGACATTATGCGAAATGATATGGTTCAGGTAAATAAGAGCGCATAAATAACAATCCCATTAGGAAAACGTGTGCTCATAGGTATTGGCGAAATATGTAATGTGTCAAAGGGTGTAAATTTTCTACATTGCCAAACATACCATCACTTGGATAAGTGACATGGAGAGCAGTCATTCGTGAATCGGAAAAAAAATTGTGTGATTCACAGTCATATGTCTAATATTCCCTCTATGAATTTCTCGAATTGTACTTAACAATTTGCCCAAATGTCTGCAATTTTAGAATTTTTGGCTGAAAATGGTCTTAAACGATTTGGTTCGACTCACTGATCAAGAATCCGTGGTCGAAATCGATTCTATCCGGCCGGCCGGCCGTCCGTCTGGCCGGCCGTTAACACGATATCTCTCGAACGGAATGAGCTAGACAATTGAGATTTTCAGAGTAGGTTTGGGACATAAATATCTCGGTTAAGTTCATTATTGGGCAAAATCGGCCTAATGGTTTCGGACTAACGAAAAAAATATTTTTTTTACATTACAACTTTTGAATTAATTTTTTTTTTCAAGATGCAGTTTCTTCATTAGAATCCATTGATATCATTTTCAACTCTAACAAGCTAATATTTTCGGAGATGTGATTTTTAAAAATTTCAATAATACATCGTAGTTCTATGTACCTATTCACAGAATGCGAATTCTAACTGTCTGTGTTCACTGTTCATAAATTCATCTAGCTATTAGAGACATGTCAATTCGTAGTTTGAAATTATTATCTGCTGGAAAACAAGTATCCGATTCTTGAATTTGTGAATATATACAAGAATGTTTTGAAACCGAAAATAATATTGACTGGTTGCATACTTGCATATGCATAAATTCGGTATGATGTTTCGGAAGATTTAGAATTGGATCATTTTAATGATGTAGTTTATGAAGGCAATATGAAAGAAGAACATAATGGAATCATCAAAAGAAATTTCTGTTCGTTGACCACTGAGGTTAATATTACCTTTTACTTCCTTGAGTTGTGAAACATGTTCCTATATACAGTATTTTCATAATGTTGCTAGCAAAAAAAATGCTGAAATATGGATCTACATTTGTGTATCAAATATTTTTTCTTAAGTTCAGGTTCATAATACAGAATGAATGTGTTAGTGGTATGAACTATTAAATTATGGAAAGATAATAATTTGTCCGTCTGCCTCGCCTACTCAAATATCAGGAATTAATGGACAATCTGCTATGATTGTCTCCAGCCTTGCTCTAAACATTTCGATGATACTTTCCGTATTAATAGGTTGTCAAATATCTCCCTTCCGCTTTTTTGCTCTTTATTCAATGCTTTACAAAAAGTGTTACAGTAATCGGATTTAGTTCAAATATGCGCCGTTTTGTTCGATAATCTGTTTCCATCTAGACGGCAACTTCATCATACCTCCCTCGTAGAAGCCCCCCTCCTTATTTGCAAAGAACTCGAACAGCCACTTTTCACAATCCTCTTTTGAGTTTAACTTTACACCACCAAGGGCGTTTGCCATGGACAGTAACAGGTGGTAATCACTTGGCGCTATGTCCGGGCTATATGGTCGATGCGATAAAACCTCCCATCCGAGCTTCCGTAGCTTCTGACGAGTCATCAACGAAGTGTGTGGTCTGGCGTTGTCCTGGTGGAACACTACACCCTTCCTGGACGCTTCTGGTCGATCGCCTGCTTCAAGCGGTCCAGTTGTTCGCAGTAGATGGTAGAATTAAGCGTCTGGCCATATGGGAGCAGCTCATAGTGGATGATTCCCTTCCAATCCCACCAAACACACAGCAAAACCTTCCTGGCCGTCAATCCCGGCTTGGCCACTGTTTGGGACGATTCACCTGCCTTCGACCACGACCGTTTTCGCTTGATATTATCGTATGTGATCCATTTTTCGTCGCCAGTCACCATCCGCTTCAAGAATGGGTCGAGTTCGTTCCGTTTCAGCAGCATATCGCAGGCGTTGATTCGGTCCAGAAGTTTTTTTTTTGCCAAATCATGCGGCACCCAAACATCAAGCTTTTTTTGTATCCAGCCTTCTGCAGATGGTTTAAAATGGTTTGGTGCCTAACTCCCATCTCCTGGGCGATGTCACGAGATGCCACATGCCGGTCTAGCTCGATGTACTCCATGATTTGATCGGTATTTGTCATCACAGGTCTTCCGCCGGCTGGCTTATCCATGGTGTCGTTTTCACCGGCTCTGAATCGTCGAAACCATTCCTCCGCGGTTCGAACTGATAGAGTATCATCCCCAAAAACACCATTAATCTCACGGAACGTTTCTCTAGCGGATTTGCCTTTAACAAAGGAAAACTTTAAAATAGCGCGAATTTCGGCGTTAGTGAACTCCATGTTTACACGTCTATAACTGTTGAACGCAATATCCAAACTAATCATGCATAGCGTCGTTTTGTAGGTTATGTCAAGAACTTTCAAATTATGTATAGTATTGCCAGTTACGACCTCTGTAGCGCTTTGAACATAGCAGCGAAATTCAAAAGACAAAAAGGCGGAAGGGAGATATTTGACAACCTATTATTTTAAATGATAATTTTTGAAGTATTAAAGCATTGAAGATTGCTCATTTAATCTTGATAAATAAACTATTATTTGAATTGAATTTCCTTTATGATGCAGTTCTATCATAAGAATCCGTTGATATCATTCCCAACTCTGAGAAAGCAATACTTCGGAGATATGATTTGTCAAAGTTTGAACAACAAAGCTCCTGTCCACAGGGCTTGACTCAATTTTTTTAAATGACACTTTTTTGAATTTATATCCATATTTTTACCTTGGCGTGCTACCCGCTACGCTTGAGGTTCATTGGATTTTTCGTTTTCCTTAGCCTTTCTCAGTTGGAATCCTCTGAACAAGTTAAAGAAATCCCTCCCGGTTGCTATTCGAACATTTCTCCCGGCAATTAGCGGAATTTATCGACGGGACTATTATTAACAGACGACAATTTCAATTAAGAACAATCAGTCGGTATGTAATCAAGTGTAACTCCTTCGAATCGATCCAGAAAACAGATTGGTTCTGATTGATATTCAAAAGGTTGAGTTCAAGTGGCCAATTAGACATGACATGTCCCATTAATATTTCTAATACAGTTACAGTTATAGGACCGGAAGTAATAATTATCATGAAAATTGAAGAAAATTGCCGATGGGGCAAATGTTGTCATTAAGCTATATTGAACGTCCACAACAATATTCAACATACATTATGTTACTTCAATCATGAACAATACAAAATTCAAGGATTTATCTCATAACACAGGCTTTTCCAATTAGAAGTTTCATTGTGCACGCTTCCATTTTTTAACAAATAACTACTGAAAATTATGCCATTAATAAAAATTGGTTCAAGCACTGACGTGAAGTCGGGAGCTCTTGAAAGCATGTTCTATTGTCTACTCACCTATATTGGACACTCTCAATCGAATTTAGAATTGATATATACCGTTTTCTCAGCTTTTATAATATATGAATACATTTCATCCCATTTTAATGACATACTGTAGTTACGTGAGAAACGTATATGATCACAGAATGTTTAATTCTGACATATTATGTATTCTATTGGAATGGAAATACGAACAAACTTACGCCTCATACGAATTCAATCGAGCTGAAATTCGGTACTCAATTGTAAAATGGTGGCTCGAAGTTATGTGTGGAATTTCAGCTGATTCTGAAAGAAAAACATTAATTTTTTTTCTAGAGATACGATATTCACGAAATTTCGCGAAAATTTGTATGTCGGAATTCTACAAGTAATTACTGAGTTTTAATTGGATCAAATTTGTATATTTTGAGTTATAGAGGAAATAACAGGAAAATTTCATATGAATATAACTCTTTCCGTTCTCAAGTTATCGTGAGATACATAATATTTTTTCCTAATTTTTTAAAATTTTCTAGTGGTACGGTCCTCACAAAATGTTTCACACTTCTTTGTCGATTTTCTACAACTAGTTACCAAACTGCAATTTGATCGGGGCTGTATTTTTTGAGTTATCGAGAAAATAGTAGTCTAGCTGGATAACTCTGAATCCGTTGGGCCGATTATGCCCAACAACGAAATTCGAAATCCAGTTCGAATGCGCACCCTACCTTGAAAATTGCAAGTCGCTATTTATTTTCGTTCGAGAGTTATCGAGGCAACGGACACCCTTCCAGCTACTAAACTCACCCAAGACTGCTCGGATCTCCAACAATATACATCCGATCGTGTTCAAACTTGGAACTTGGCAGTAGAGTTAGAATTTACTTTATGATGCAGTTCTATCATAAGAATACATTGATATCATTCCCAACTCTGAGAAACCAATACTTTCGGTGATATGATGTGTCAAAGTTTGAACAAGAGCGCCAAAGCTCCTGTCCACAGGGCTTGAACCAAGATTTTCTAGATATACGATTCTTCTTTGTGTCAGTATCCTACAACTATCTACCAAGTATCCAAGTAAAACAAGACACACGGTGAAATATTTATTGATTTTAACCATCAATAAATATCCCGCATGGCCGGGCTAGATCACCTCATCGCTCAGTGTTCCCCAAAGAGGGAAGCGTCATTCAAGGGCAGACACAAACCCAGGGTTTCATGGTTATTACCAATCATTAGTGTGGCTTAGTCTTAAATCCATCGGTCGTGGACTAGTAGGGTGAGAATCCCACCAGCGCCACCTATGGAGATCCTTACGAACTCCGACCCTCTACGATGAGGAAACCTTGAGCGATGTTCAGCGACGTTCATTCTTTTGCCGCAATATTTGTTGATTGTTAAAATCAATGAATATTTCACTGTTGTGTTGTTTTAGTTATTGGCAATCTGCCACAGTTCACCTCATTCAATATCTACCAAGAATAAATTCGATCGTATCTATATTGGTTGATGACGAAATTATTACTCGGAAACTGTTGGGCCGATTATACCCAAGTTATAACGAAAGATTCTATTTTATATCTATTTGTATTCATTAAATAAATTAGTATAACTCGTATACAATCTTTCATTCGAGTTAAATGACTTATTCATAAAGAAACTTCCCATATATGGACGTCGAACGCCACTGTACAGGGATATCGAAATCTGCAACTTCATCAATATAATATTCAATCAAACGTGATCTCAAGAAACAAATTAATAAAAATTCAAAAATACTGCTGTAATCGCCGATCTTTCACGCGAAAGGAAATCGATGTTTCTCATGATAACAGTAATTCCAGAGAGGATTTACGCTCTTGATTCATTGAGCAGGAACTCCGATCCGCGTTACACAATCCGCCTGTCGCTCCAACGATCAACTGCTCCTTTTTTTCTGTTTTTACGTCTTCGAACAACCTCAAATTACGATTATACGCGTACTTCCTAGTAGACGTCATGTCGACCAGCGGGTTTGTGTGTGCGTGGCTGATCGATCGGCTGTAATAGGCCTGTTTCATAAATCTCGGAAATGAGGATTCTAGAAGACGTCGTCGTCGTCGTCGTCGTCATGGTAGGTCTTCGCCGAGCTCAAATTACAGGAAATATAAAATATATCTATGAAGTAATCAGGTTTTTAGTTGATTAATACACGCAACTTATGAAAATGTCGTTTTACCTGTATTAAAATGTAGTTCATTTAAACATGTTTCGTTGCAAACATTTAGAAGATGAGATATGGGTTGTTTTGGGCGGAATATCGCAGTCCCGCCACCACGACCAGTCGGTCTATTGTGCCACACTTAAAGCTACACATCATCCACAAGTTCAAGCCTTTTAATCACAACTTGCCCCAGGAAAGTCTGTTCAAAACATTTTGGAAGAGATGTCATTGCTTTACGCAGAATCTTGTCCTGGAAAAACAATGATTTACAAGTGGCATTGGCTGTTTAAGCAAGGATAGACGATTCAAGATGACCCACCGCGCCGTTATAAAGTTCCTGACTAAACAAGCCGAAACATGTCACCTAGATGATCTGAATAAAAGGTTCCACAAGTCGAAGTGTTTTTAAGACTTTTCCCCTTCTTAAAAAAGGAAAGTCTGTCCAAAACATTTTGGAAGAGATTTAATTGCTTTACGGAGAATCTTGCCTTGCAATGATTTAGAAGTGGCATTCGCTGTTTAAGCAAGGCAGATAGTTGCCTCAAGACCACTTCGGCACTTATTGAAAAATTAGAAAAAATTATACTGAAAGAAGCTCGGTTGAAGAAGAACCAAGTCGCTGAAATGGTTGGAGTATCCGACTCAACCGTTTTTAAAAATTCTGCATGATCATATTGGCATGACAAAGGTCAGTACAAGATGGGCGCCGAGAATGCTCACGCTGTTGTAAAAACAACTTCGCGTCGGGTTTGTTTTTGATCCTCTGTTGAGAGCATAAGGATGGTGTAGTTGCACCGGAATTTTTAATTTGAACAATTAAAATGACCAATCAGAAAAAAAAAGGACAGGAAAATTGACGAAAGTTGTCTTGCTCCTGCATGACAATGCTTCAGTTCAAAAGAGTTATCTTGCGTTACCCACCCTATAGTCCAGGCCCCGATCAATTATTACGTGCTCCTAAAAATGTGAAAAGAACTTCGAGGAAGAAATGTACAACCGATGAAGAAGTGAAAAAAAAATGTCAGCGTTTTTTTCGGAATAGTTCTGAGAATTGTATTAAGATTGCAGGAGAATATATTGAAAAAGGATAATAATATCTGGAAAACCTCAAATCTGTAATGGAAAATCTTTCATTTCCAAGAATATCCCTAGATTTTTCCGATGTATGTACATTGTACATACAGGGTGAGTCTTTAAGTTGTGCATTAATTTCAACCAGATATTTCTCTCATCAAATAAAACACTTTTCATTTACCATTTTTCCAGATTCGGCTCAGGTTATAAGCGTTTAAATACTTTACAATGGGCTGATACTCCCCTGAATTTTCTCTGTACGTTGAGCACAGATTACTTTTAATGTAACTCGTATTGTATATTGACCAAATCTGTATCATCTGATGCTTGAAATTCACTGAATTTATTTGAGAAAACTTATTTACTCACTCAATTAATATGATTTGGCCCTTCATGCAACATTT
The DNA here is from genome assembly GCA_937662695.2 of Halyzia sedecimguttata. Taxonomy (NCBI): domain Eukaryota; kingdom Metazoa; phylum Arthropoda; class Insecta; order Coleoptera; family Coccinellidae; genus Halyzia; species Halyzia sedecimguttata. The sequence goes on along the minus strand of OW569415.2, from coordinate 84,171,304 downwards.
CCAGCAAAAAATTCTTCAATTCTTAAATATTAAAACAGAGAACTTTAACTTGATACCTATTCTATCCATTCGATACTTCATTACCCAATTGTTTCCACTGTAATAATATACACAATTTCATGATCTTCTATGAAGAAAAATCCTTATTAATCCTAACTATCGTCAATAATACTTGGAAATTAATTCACTCATAGTGTTCCAATTCCAACTTCAATATAAATCACAGAACACGAATAATCTATGATCCAACTCCTTAGCAAGTATCTAATAATAAGTAGAAGAAGAGCTTAGAGAGAGAGAGAGAGAGTTTGCGAGTCTATAACTAGGAAACGAGTGTAAGTAGGAAAAAACTGTTAATTGGAAATTATGTATGATAGTTATAGAAAACTTCACCCCAAAAATCATTCCATTCGGAATATCCATGTCGAAGATAGAGAAGAAAAACTGATTTTTTTTTCGAAACTTCAACAGCCTGTATCTCTTTACCAGAGCTGAATTAGGAAAAATGGTAAATGAAAGGAGTGTTTTATTTGACGAGAGGAATCTTTGGTTAAAATTAATGCACAACTTGAAGACTCACCCTGTATAGTACCTATACCTATTCGAGCGAATATCTGCGCACAGTTTTACATTCCAGCGCCAATATCATCGAGTTCGAAAATGCGATGAACTACGCTAATGGCCAATTCTATCCTTTGCAGGTCATAAACGTAATAGCTATCTTTCGGGCCAATAACCTGAGGCGAAACACTCAAAAACATCGTTTAAACAATCTTTCCCACAGGTGCATTATGAACAGTTATGCCCAATAAAAACTGGCGAAACAAAGAGGGAAATTTCTTTGCAACCTATTATATGACGGAACGAACATAGAAGAGCTGGATTTATTTAGTCTCATTACTGCTGTCGGGTCATGAGCTCATGAAACGCTGTCAATTTTAGATTAAACGAATAATCCTCTGTGAAATAATCCCATAGCGGAATAATGCGATATTATGCTGTGTATTACGAGGTTGGATTGGAGTGAATAACCTTGAAGGTCGGCTGTTCCCGCCTCCAATTTCATAGAGAAATGTGAGGAGGAACGAGCGGCTGGTTTCGTTGCTTGTAATGATATCACTGAATGTTCTTTGGAAAAAGTTTGCTTACCACGGTATCAGTTGAAATTGCATCATAACACCAAGATCAAGTTATTCGATGCAGAAAAAATTGAAAGTGCGCAGCTTAAATTTTGAGACTGTTTCAAAAGTTTCCATTTTTTGGCGCTCTAGTTCCTCGGAACTGAGTGCTTATCAATTTGCCCAAATGTCTGTAATTTTCGAATATTTCGATGAAAATGGTCTTAAACGATTTGGTTCGACTCACTGATCAAGAATACGTGGTCGAAATTCATTCTGTCCGGCCGGTCCGGCCGGCCGGTCCGGCCGGTCCGGCCGGCCGTAGGCACGATAACTCTCGAACGGAATGAGCTAGAGAGTTGAAATTTTCAGAGTAGGTTTGGGGGATAAATATCTCGGCTAAGTTCGTTATTGGGCAAAATCGGACAGATGGTTTCGGAGTAACAAAAAAAAAAAAATTTTTTTTACGAAACAAATTCCAAATTAAATTTTTTTTAATGAGAGGATTTATCATAAGAATCCATTCATATCATTTTTAACTCTAACAAGCTAATACTTTCGGAGATATGATTTTTCAAAATTTCAATAATAAAACGTATTTCAACGTTGTCACAGAATGATATTATTCTATGTATGAATATGAATTGTCATAATGTCAAATGATGTTCCTGACAGATTATCTAATCAATCGAAGAATTGTGAGCGAAGTGAGAAAAATCTCAGTTGTTTGCTCCGAAATTAGTTTTTCTCAGAAAATTCTTACATTTCGGAACTGAACATGAAGTAAGAGATCTGAGAGTAGTGAGACTGCTTTTCATCCATAGACATAGATATAACTCTCGAACGGAATGAGGTAGGTAGTTGAAATTTTCAGAGTAGTTTAGGGAGATGAATATCTCGGTTAAGTTCGTTATTGGGCAAAATTGGCCAGATTTAATTTGATTTCTTCCATGGTGCTTTTCTCATTCTCATGATTGCTCATTTAATCTTGATAAATAAACTATTATTTGAATTGAATTTCCTTTAGGATGCAGTTCTATCATATGAATACATTGATATAATTCCCAACTCTGAGAAACCGATACTTTCGGAGATATAATTTGTCTGTTTGAACTAGAGCGCCAGAAAGCTCCTGTCCACAGGGCTTGAACCCATTTTTTTTCATCAATTTTTTAAATATGTTTACTAAACTATGATACCTGTGAAAATAATAAAATGAAATCGAGTTGACAGGCGCATTAAATAAATAAATAATTTGTAACTGTATAATTCTATGCGCCTGTCAAATCGATTTCATTTTATTATTTTCACAGGTATCTTAGTTTTAGATGAGGTCTCTATTGCGTTTTTAGTGGTATTTGAGTTAATGCATTCACAAGGGATTTCAGAGGATTGGCGAATTCTTCTTCAGATGTGAAATCGAAGAATTTAATTTCTTTTGATGTTCCAAGAATAATTAGCAAGATATTAGCTCTTTGCGCATTTCATTTCTCAAGTATAATTCGGTTTGCACCAATATTGTGAGGTTTTCACGATAGTAATCATAATTTATGAGAAACATTGAATTAGCATAAACTTTATTTGAATTGTGATAATGTCAGTTTCATTGGAATTACATTCCGAATAATTTTTAAAATTTCCACAAAGCCCAAAGCTTCCTCTAGCGTGCTGTCATCAAAATATTAATGTCAAAAAATTACGGAATTTCACTATGAAATTTGACAGTTTGGTATAAAATGAAATTCTGAGGAACATTTCTTTCAGAAACTTTTTGATATTGTTCTTCTGATTTCTACGTCTTTGGGTCATTTTTCTAAGAAAATGTATATTTTGGCAGGTTTTCTGAGTAACAGGATCAATGACATATATGTCAAAAATCATCATTTCTTGAGCACCAACTTTCTTGAAAACCAAAATTTCAAAAAACTATACAGGCGAGAAAATTTCCCCTTGGTGCGTACTTTTTGAAACGCACTGTATAAAATGTGGGAAAGCCCTGTGGACCGGAGCTTTGGCGCTCTTGTTCAAATTTTGACAAATCATAACTCCGAAAGTATCGGTTATCCAGAGTTGGGAATGACATCAATGGATTCTTATTTAATTCATTTTATATTATGATGCAGTTCTATCATCAGAATCCATTGATATAATTCTCAACTCTGAGATATCACTTTTGGAGATATGATTCGTCAAAGTTTGAACAAGAGCACCAAAGCTCCCGTCCACAGGGTTTCCCACATTTTTTTCATAAAAATAACACATTTAATGTTAGAAATAAAAATGAAACTTAAATGGAAGAAAATCTTCATTCAACCCAAAAATCAAACGCAATTCAGCTCTATGTCAACCATTTGCAACTGACTTTTCCACCGCCTCGACATTGACGAATGGAATGACCTAAGATCAAAACTGAACCATCAAAGATAAATAACCAAACTGGGAGATCCATTGAAAAGAAAGGAGCCAGCTTCAAGTGTTCGGCACTCCGCCACAAGATGCCGCCTGAACCACCGGCCCAAAAGAAGGATTGTATACAAACCAAAATGCAATGTAACAATATTATATTCTCAAGTATAGACCACAGAATATCATCGTAGTATGACTTAATAACTTCTCATGATTGATAAACCGAAAGAACTTTCGTTTCTGAGGAATTCTTCCATTATCAGAAATCCATCAATTGATCGTAAATCTGCCGTAGCGACGTAATGAAACTGACAATGGGTTCTATGGTACGTCGATTCTGTGGGCCTCATAAAGCACGTTCGTGACCGAATAGGGAAAACGCCCAACCTTTTCCGAGGAGCGAAGTCTCAGTTTTTTGCATTTCTGAACGAAACACACCTCGAATAATTCCTCGGGTTCTTAACCTTTTCCACTGACGAGATGATCGTTTTACCAACTTCACGCCGGCGAATGTCTCAAGCGGAAAGTGGCGATACATCAGACGATATTTCAATAATTGCTGCACTTGCAGGGAACGAGATTCAATCATTGAGTTCTGTATTAAGTGGTTCCAGAAAATAGTAATTTACGCAACAAGTCCGGAAAATAGGGTGTTTTGGACGAATAGACAAAATTCTAGGACGAGCCGTAGCCGAGTCCTGGAAGTCTGTGAGTCCAAAAAACTATTTTCGGGCGTGTTGCGTAAATTTTTTTTTTCGGCAACACATTTATTTATTATACATTTTAATTCTTATTTGAATTAAACAGAACAGAACAGAAAATACTACATATTAACAGAAACATTCTAATTCTTATTTATATTAAGATTTATGTTGAGATTCGAGCAATTGCTAATATTGAAGGGATTCAATTTGTTTGAAACGCTTGGCATATTTAAATTCCTTTTGTTGAAGCCAGAACAAGAAACCAAAGTCTCCGTTTCACATTGATTGTTCTCTTCTGATGATTTTTGAAGGGACTTGGCAATTTTGTTTGTAAGTGAATTATCTAACAAAAACGACGTGATTCTTCCGGGCCTAGTCCGGGAAATGAAACTTTCTCAAAGAAAAAGCGTCCGGGAAGTTGATCAGATTTCTTCATCTTCTAACTAACTGAAAGTTTTTTATTTGGTACGCATTTGATATACTCTTTAAGAGAAGGCATACAAAAATTAGGTCATTTTTGGGTCTTCGTGAAGCATCTTGTCGGACCGCAATAAAAAAATTGGTGGAAAAATTCGAGCTGTCGGGACAAGTTAGTTATTTGAAGAATAAAACCCGTGCACGTCACTCAAGAACAGCCGAGAATTTTGCTGCTGTAGCCGAAAGTGTTGAAGAAAACCCAGGTTTGTCCATTCCTCGTCGTTCTTTGGAATAAGGCATTCCACAAACGTCATTACACCGTATTTTGCATAAAGATTTGGGTCTTAAGGCTTATAAAGTTCAGTTAACACAAGAACTCAAGCCGGCCGATCATCAACAACGTCGTGTCTTTGCTGATTGGGTCGTTGAAATGCGTGAAAATGATCCGGAATTCCATCGAAAAATAATCTTGAGTGATGAAGCCCATTTCCACCTCGGTGGCTTCGTCTACAAGCAAAATTGTCGCATCTGGGGCTCGGAAAATCCAAGAGTTATTGTTGAAAAGCCTCTCTATCCTCAACGTGTGACTGTTTGTTTCGGTTTATGGTCCGGCGGAGTCGACTTTTTCGAAAATTAGGCTGGAGCAACAGTTACAGACTTCTTCCTTTTGGGCCACAGCAAGAGAAGGTCTACGCCAATAGCCCAGCGTCGATTCAAGACCTCGAAGATGGAATTCGTGAGGCTATCGAGGACATAGGGCAGCCACTTCGCGATTTGGTTATGGAAAATTTCATTAAAAGGATATGGTCCTGTAAGCGTGGTCGTGGTGGTCATTTGGCTGATGTTATTTTCCACTATTAACGGTATAGCTTCTTCTTTATAATGAAATAAACATCCGATCATTTATATTGAAAAATGGCATTTTTCTTTGAATACCAAAATAACACCTCTTTTTGGAAAACCCTTTACAACAAAAAACTGTCTTTGATTTACTGAATTTAATCCAAGTGAAAGACTCGCACTGTATGTCGAATTGAAAGTTTTTCGGCAAATGAAAAATTATGAATTTGTTTGGATTTGTATTTTTAGAAATGACGAAATAGATAGTGAATAACAGTAAAATATAGTGACGTGATGGAGCTCGAAGATGGAGCATTGTACTTTAGTTCGGAATAGATTAACATAGATCAGGCTGTTGATCTTCATATGGGGGTGGCATTTATGGTTTCCGTTCCGCCTATGACTCAGGAACTATCGCCAACTAGTCATTAGGAATGGCAACTCCCACACCATAAATTCAGAAACTATGAATGATCCGGATGCAAATGTATCCTTACATTACAACAATAAACAATAATAAATTGAAATATTTAGTTGTGTGTCGGTTTTTGCCTATTAGAACAGACGATCTACCGTTAAGGGCGCCATCGAGTACAAAATTCTTTCTCTCTTTATTTCATTAATATTTTTTGAACAAACAATTAACAGGTCCGCCAAATAACTTTTTTTTTTTTGAAAATGCAATAAAATTTGAAAGTTCAATCCTTCCGGTTGATAATGGAAAATAATTTCATTCAAATTGCTGCCTCGGCTGGCCAAGCAGTAGCCTACACGATCGGTCCAATTTTTAAGCACATTATCGATTGTGTGCAGCTGTATTTCACCAATGGCTTCACGAATATTGTCCTTTAAAGCGTCAATTGTCTCTGGCTTGTTGGCGTGGCGTAACACTTATCTCTGACGGCACCAGGGCCGTCGAGAGCTTCGGCGGGCCCTGGTACATACCAAAAATGCTGTAAAGGGCCATATTGGTCAATATTAAATGCACAATGCATTCAAGGTACTTAATTGGATAAGGATCAATGCTGTATTGCTTTAAATCGCTTCGTAATCAAGCCATAATTTCTCGTAGAATGTAAAAGATATGAAATGGTTATTGTGGGTTATCCTTAAGAGATAGACATATACCATCGCGGACTTTTTTATAGACCTTTTTAAGGTGTACCATACTGTACCACATTATTTTGATCTATCTCGTAGGGTTCAACTAGCGTTTGCAATGTAAGCGCAAAAAAATGTGTTTATTTACGACATCACATTAGAAACCTCTAAAATTATCAGTGTTTCTCTAATATATCACGCATGTATTATACATATAAACCTTCCTATTGAATCACTCTATCTATTAAAAAAAACCGCATCAAAATCCTTCACGTAGTTTTAAAGATCTAAGCATACAAAGGAACAGACAGACAGCGGGAAGCGACTTTGTTTTATACTATGTAAGGTTTTACAAGCCCCTTAATACTTGATATTTCAGCTTATTTGTTCTAGATTTAAACTCGATCGGATCTATATTACTGGATATAAAGGGGAGATATTATATTTTTTCTGGAGCTAAACAGCTTTAGGCGAGTTCAGTACTTGGATGGGAGACAGCTCTGGCTATAAATTACGACAGCGCGCCAAGGCTCCTGTCCACAGGACTTTCCTCCTTTTTGGCGCTCTTGTTTATATCCACTCCAACACTCATACCATCAGCATATTCAATTTCCAAATGACTGAAGATGTCAAAACAAAACCTAACCTCCCAGAATGTTTGACGTTTAAGCAAAGTTAAAATTCAACATCTGTCCAGATTATTATAACACCTTTTAATTTAGAATCATCTCAAGAATGTTATTACAACACTAATGATATAATGAAGCTGATCACGTAACGCCGATGGAAAGACAGATATATAATGATACCAAAATCAAACGACTCAAGATAATCGTACCTTTGTAACAGAACCATATGATTTTGTTAATCGTTCAATTGCACTGTATGCGATACTTTGATATCAAATTGACGGTTTATCACGAGCCATCCTCTCTTTCCTAGTGGTACCCATGCACGCGATCATGGGTCGTGAACCTTCATTGAATCCTCCTGGATTTCATGGGTTCGGCTTAATAATAATGTACTCAAGACATCGCACGGTTAATATATAGATTATATAATGTAATGTACTGGATTACATGTGGTCGTGCAGAGAGCAATTTTGCTAGATTACATTGGATATGGCTTCATTCGTAGTCTCCTACGATCAGCTTCATTAATTTATGCTATTTCAGTTATGAATGTTTCGCAAAAAACGGAAACCAATTTATTTGCGATAGCCTGCATTGCTTAAGCTGTGCATTTAACTCATATAGGCTCGATATTAATGGATGATAGAAATGAATGTGTTTAAAAGGGTGTATTTTGAATTCCAACCCCATGCACGTGTTCAAATTAGATTCTCATGCTGAATAAGCTGTGGTTTATCTAACCACACTAAACCGTGCGTTTTTAGTTCGTAATGGTCTTATACAGTGTGGAACAGCCAAATGGAATAAATTCGATAACGGATAAATGAGAGCGTGTTTGGAAAAACGCTTGGACACGTCGATTTGTATTTTTAACTGAGCATTTTTTTCAAAAAAAAAAAATTATATAGGGTGCGTCATGTGACAGTGGCCAATACCCACTTTCTTATTTTAAATGCAAGCCCCTGTATATTATTAATTTTTTGGATTCTTCAGAGAATTCTAGACATAAATCATGTACAATGTCCTATACCTATCTTCAACTGTTTCGGAAATATTAAGTGTTTTCAGACGTTCGCGGCGAGCATTTTGAACATTTACTACATTGACATTAATATTTTTTTGTTTTTTTTTTAATTATTAAGAAATAATCAGTATTAATTATTAGGTTGTTAGTGTAATGTAGCGAATTTGTGAAATAAAAAAATTTTTTAATGTTAATTTTTGTAATAAATCTGAAAACACTTAATATTTCCGAAACAGTTGAAGATAGGTATAGGACATTATTTATGTCTAGAATTCTCTGAAGAATCCAAAAAATTAATAATATACAGGGGCTTGCATTTAAAATAAGAAAGTGGGTATTGGCCACTGTCACATGACGCACCCTATATAATTTTTTTTTTTGAAAAAAATGCTCAGTTAAAAATACAAATCGACGTGTCCAAGCGTTTTTCCAAACACGCTCTCATTTATCCGTTATCGAATTTATTCCATTTGGCTGTTCCACACTGTATAGGTAGACGGACTTTCAGTCCCTGATCCTCTTACGGCAAATTAATATACGTCACTGAACATCGCTCAAGGTTTCCGCATAGCAGAGGGTCGGAGGATTTCCCTAGGTGGCCTAGGTGCCTGCCAGTCCGCAACAAATGGGATTAAAATTCCTAGAACTCCTTCGGTTGTCTTTCAGTGTGTGCTAAGTTACTCTGACGATTGGTAATGACCATGTACCGGTTCGTATCTGCCCCTGAATGACGCTTTCCTCTTTGGAGGAACACTTACATTCAATGAATATTTCACCGTGTGTCGTCTGAATAAGCTATCTTACTGACTAATTTGGTTCGGGCTGTCTTTGGACTAGCTCTTAACACCATACAGGGTGTTCTATAAGCTCTATGAGAAACTTTGGCAGATGATAGCTGTGCTCATTCCAAACACTTTTTTCCCATGGACATAGGTCCGATTCTACCTATATACAAACACAATATCTGCTTACTCCTGAGTTGAGAAAGAATGCATTGTTTATTCAGAACGTACGACAGGCATCAAATGAATAATTAGAATTATGCAAGTTGCCATATCAACCAGTATTTTCGTTTGTCAGCCTACTTTTAATTTGAATATGGAATAGTATATTCTAAAACAAGTTGCAGAATGGGCTCCTATTCAAACACGAATGCGAAATTCGAAAACGAGCGACGAAGGAGCAAGTTTTCGAACGCATGAGTTTTGGAATTGCCTTCTGCAACGAGTATTAGACGATATTTTCTCTATTTCAGAAAAGTTTTGTAAAATACTGTTGAAATTTAATGAAAAATTAGGATTATACATCCTAGTGACTTTTGTATTGTCAGTTGGTGTGACTGTTACGAAAGTTCACAGATCACAGAATTTGAATTGTACGTAGAGCATGGAGATCAGATTTAACAGTTTCCTAATATCACGAATGATTCAAAATTAGCAAGAAAGAAATCTCTAGTACCTTATTTTTTGATGAAAATAAAACCTTTCCTCTCAACAATTATTTCACCTTATCCAGATTATCTTATATTGACAAAAATTGACGTGTGTTGAAATTTGATAGGATTGAATGTCAGTGCTGACTACCACAAAACGAAAAATATAACTAGAAACAATGCGGGAATGAGTTCATTCCAGCACTGTTTTAAGTGCTGGAATGAACTCATTACGTTACTGAAATAGAGAATAGTACATTCTAAAACAAGTTGCAGAATGGGCTGATATTTAAACACGAATGCGAAATTCGAAAACGAGCGACGAAGGAGCGAGTTTTCGTACGCACGAGTGTTGGAATTGCCTTCTGCAACGAGTATTAGACGATATTTTCTCTATTTCAGGCAAGTTTTCTAAAATACTGTTGAAATTCAATGAAAAATTAGAATACACCCTAGTGACTTTTGTATTGTATCTTGGCCGTTGGTGTGACTGTTACGAAAGTTGACAGATATCGGAATTCGAATAGTACGTAGAGCATGGAGATCAGATGTAACAGTTCCCTAATATCATGAATGATTCAAAATTAGCAAGAAGGAAATCTCTAGTACCTTATTTATTTATGAAAATAAAACCTTTCCTCTCAACAATTATTTCACCTTATCCAGATTATCTTTATATTGACAATAATTGACGTGTGTTGAAATTTGATAGGATCGAATGTCAGTGCTGACTACCACAAAACGAAAAATATAACTAGAAACAATGCGGGAATGAGTTCATTCCAGCACTGTTTTCAGTGCTGGAATGAACTCATTACGATACTGAAATAGAGAAACATTATTCTCACACTTCGAGCTCATTCAAGACCGAAATAAATAAGAAAGTTCTATTTCACGATGAATCAATATAGTCAATATTTAATAATATTCACGTTAGTAAATATCAGTGTTTAGAGAAGGGTTAGACTTCAAACATTTAATTCAAATAGGATTTTCAACCCAGAATACTTTCATTAATCAATTCAATAATAACTACAGCAAACAACAAATGCTCAAATCTCAACAGTTCGAAGTGGAACGATCTAGAGAAGATGAATGATCTGCTGGATTTTGTACCTACGTATCAATTAACGAAAGCCATACGTAGGTTGAATTTTTTCATTACCGTTTGAGGAGCTCTAATTAACATCACCTGATACCCACGAAACAGTTCAATGGATTCAATAAAAATCAGCAAGAATATTGCATTATCCGTAATATTTTCATCGCGAGTAAAAGTCAATGTCGTACCGCCTCAATTGAATATCAAACAAGCTAGGAGTTCAGATAGCAACTTCCATTCTCATAGCCGGTAGGTGCAACGTGAATTAGTGATTGATGAAACCTTAGAATGGAGTTATATAACGTTTTATTGATAATAAAGTTGGAAAATTGAGATGGGGTTTACTAATGCATGTCATCAATCCTGAGTGCATTGCAACCAGATATGCTAAGAAACGCCTACATTAGACTTGATGGGTCTCACTTATGGTATTCTTGCTAATAAGGAAAAAAATATTCCGTGTACACACCCACTGAAAATTGTTTTAACATGAATTAATTGATCGTAGTGGAAACCTTGAAAAAGAGATTGTTATTTTCATAGGTAATTGGAATCTTTATAAATATATCGTTGACTTAATTACAAATAGTTGAAAGATATTTGATTCGAGATTTATTTCGAATTAAATTATATTTAATATTGAAAAATAGCTGATACCGTTGTTGAGAGTGTTCTGCCAATAGAGTCTCGCAATGTATAATTAATGTAATTCTCAACAGGGGAATGGCCGAGTTCCTTGTTTCGTCTCATAGATGATGTGCGCGTTTATATAGGTATATCTGCTCATGCCGGCTGTGGGCAATTATTCAATTGCAAAAAAGTGGCAACCTTTCTTGGAACACTTCCTATACTATGTATTCCCATCACAGCTCTGTAGCATTTTCCTGATTGATATTTAAAAAAAACTATTTTCAACAAAATCGTTTGGTCTTAACGCAGTATATCTCCGATAAATATTTAGATTATTCTCCCTAATTCGATTAAGGATGTCCATTACAGGAGAATGGACAATCGAACATACGCGCAAAAGCTCCTGACTGCACGTCAGTGTTTGAACCAATTTTTTTCTCTAGCCATTAAGTTGAAATATGATAGAAGCACATTCTCTTGGCAAACTGTCACATTTTTCGAATTGCACCAACCACTTCTCACCAGCTCGCAAATGATAACTACCAATAATTATTTTACTTTATATCCGTCAGAATGAATTTTGCGTGGCAACCGTAACTAGGCAAATGTTCCATAATTCACTCAATTATAACGATCGTAAATGGATAGAATTATGTGCGTAAATGTAAATCAATCCAAAAGTGGATATTCAGATTTTTATGAATTTCAAAACGTTTGAAAATAAAGTAACATATTTCATTTCGGAGTAGAAGTGACTTATCATGGCTCGCTTTCAATTACTTCAAGCTCGCTATGAAAAGTGACACTTCTCCTCCTTAGGAAATAATATACTATTTCAAATTTTCACTTTTATTCATCCGTGTGATAAAATGACTATAACTGGTTTGCACCAATGAGACATTTCTACATGATAGTTTACGAAGGATTGTGCATCATCAACAACCTAAAACAACAGAGAATAATTGGACAAACCCATTGTTACAATTTTCCACGTTCCTTTTATTGAGAGCTATTTGTCTTCGCACCTCGTAATCACTTCCTAAAATTGTACGTCTTCATGTTCGACTGATATACAGACCGAACATATTTAAGTTAAATCCCGTTGTAAATGACTCCTAATACGTGCAATCCTACTAAAAACTTAATTCATGTTACTTTACAGTTACACAAAACCTGCCATTACCTTTTTCAAATTCTCGCGATCAGATTCAGAGTTGCGATAAACAGTTTGATTCCGATGTGTCAGTAGAAGAAACACGTTAATGAGATGTAATTAACTCCGAGTGAAATATGGGGGCAGTTCAACAAGTCGCGTGACTGGAAAACGCTCTATTAATCTTCAGAAGTCATGACGATAGGAATCTTCGAAGGTGCAGTGATCACCTATGTTGAATGGATACATGTGACTGATTTTTGTTTGTTGAATACAAATAATCGTGCAGCGAATATTTTTGACCCTACCCTGATACTTATCTAACTTAAGTCGATCCCAGAGTTTCACTAATTAGAAGAAATACGCCATAACCAACGCCACCCATTCTCTAAATATTACGTAGCATCCGAACTCAGGCAGGCCGACCCTGTCTGCGTCCCACATAGTATTAATATACAGTGTGGAAGAGCCAAATGGAATAAATTCATTATCTTGGTTACTATACGTATTTATGCAAAATCCCTAAATACGTCGAATTTTAAATTGTCATTCCTCTTCGTAAAAATGCGAACCCTACCTTCACCCAATATTTCAAATAGGCAGTGTGGAGTTATGATATAAGGGGTAAACCGCTAGGAATTCTGTTTACAAGAAAGTAGAATTCCTATTGAATTCCGAGGAATTCCTATTGAATTCCTGGAATTCCTATTGAATTCCGTGGAATTCCTATTGAATTATTGAGAATTCCTATTGATGTTAGAGTGCGACACCTATCGGACAATCATGTATACAGCTCCAAATAGTTGGTTTTAACCGAGGGCTAAACCGCTAGGAATTTTGGTGGACAAGAATATAGAATTCCAATAAAATTTCAAAAGAATTCCTATTGAATTCCGTGTGGAAGAGCCAAATGGAATAAATTCATTATCTTGGTTACTATAGGCATTTATGCAAAATCCCTAAATACGTCGAATTTAAATTTTAAATTGTCATTCCTCTTGGCCAATATTTCAAATAAGAAGTGTGGAGTTATGATCAGAGGGGTAAACCGCTAGGAATTCTGGTGTACAAGAAAGTAGAATTCTATGGAATTATTATTGAATTCCGTGGAATTCCTATTGAATTCCGTGGAATTCCTATTGAATTCCATGGAATTCCTATTGAATTATTGAGAATTCCTATTGATGTTAGAGTGTGCCACCTATCGGACAATCATGTATATGCTCCAAATAGTTGGTTTTAACCGAGGGCTAAACCGCAAGGAATTCTGGTGTACAAGAATATAGAATTCCAATAGAATTTCAAAAGAATTCCTGTTGAATTCCAATGAAATTCCGGTTGATTTGGAATTCTGGTGTACACATTTTTGTCAGCGGTTTCCCCCTCCTTATGATCCATCGTTTGAAAGGTCTCGTCATTCTCTATTCAGAAATGTTATCACTTTCAAGGTTATTACAAAAATCAAATTGGAAAAATATAAAATCAAGTGATCAAGTGGTCGAACTAATCGCAAGCGTTATTCGATCTTTCAGGTAATTCTCATGAAGGGGTTTGTACACAATTCTCTTCACATATTCCCATAAAAAGAAATATAAGGGGTTGAAATCGGGGGATCGCGCTGGCCATTCGATCGTTCCTCGCCTTCCTATCCATCAATTTGGAAATATTGCGTCCAGGTACTGCCGGATATTGCGCTGGTAATGTGGTGGTGCTCCATCCTGTTGGAACCATATCCTATTTCGTAGAACTTTAGGGTTTCCTTCATCATTTTGAAGTGGAGCTAATTAATTATCGCCATTCAAATTGCCCTCAATGAAAAAGGGGCCTATGATATGCTAGTTCTTTGTAAACAGTTACACTAATTAATTCCAACAGCTTTTTGGCGCCCTTGTTCCCCCAAATAATATGAGTTTTCTTCATGAAAATTTTTCCTGATATCAAAGTGTTTCCATCATTTACAAAATCAAAGAGGTGCCTCATTGATTTAGCACAGACCAACAGACCAAGGTCGGAACACTGGCAGGATATCATCATTTGTGCACTTCAATGTCAAAAGGAAACAAAACACCAATGACACCATTATCAACAGAAGCAAGCAGCCATGAATCACCGTCTACACAACGCCCTATAACCTCAACTATATGTAATTTAATTGTGCTTAATGCTTTTTTCATTTAGCCACCGTTTTTAGTTACATCACTTTCTAACTTTTACTTTTCTTCACACTAGATTTGATCTCAACTCGAATGAAACCGAGCAAACAAATGCGTTTCGAATTATGACCAGATTGTTGTTGCACGCAGTAGAATTCTATCCTGTTGCTTTTCTCTTCGGTGTAATGTTCATAATCGATTCGAAGGCGAAATCAATCGGATGATCAGTGATCGCAGCAGATGCAATTTTCTAGTGGCAACCTCTTGGATAAATTGAACTTTCGATCAAGGGATAGATAATTACGCATTTTAGATTTGAATTAAAAGGAAGAAAGGAATGTTAAGCGGGTTTAAGGATACAGGGTACTTAATATTAGAACTAGAAGATTGAAGGCGGGTATACAGGGTGTCAATTTGAAAACTTTCCAGGCCAATTATGTCACGACAGGGATGTTTTGAGAGAAAATGCCGGAAGAGGTCTATTTTTATTCGGAGGGGGACATATTTTGAGTAGAATTACAAGCCAAAATCTTCTCAAGTCTAGGTGTAGGGGTTGTCATCCCTAAATTCTTTATAGGGAATAGAGGGTGAGCTATACATCAATTGAAATACAACTTGTCCCTCAACATGAATACTACAGTTTACAAATTTTCAGTGAATCCTTGAAGTAGTTACAGGGTGTTCAAACTTAGTGTACTAATCAAATGAGATGCTCGCAATGATTTCCATTACTAGCCAAACAATAATACAGTCTGTACAAATGCAAAGCCATATTGGATTTACATACATCAGGAAATTATAATTAGAGTATTCTATGAAATCATAAAGGATTGAGAATAATTGAAAATTAATAAAATTTGATAAAATCTCCGAAAGTATTAGTTTGTTAGAGTTGAGAATGATAATGTAAAAATTCTTTTGTTTTCGTTACTCCGAAACCACCTGGCTGATTTTGCCCGATAACGAACTTATCCGAGATATTTATGTCCCAAACCTACTATGAAAATTTCAACTCTTTCCGTTCTGGAGTTATCGTGTTAACGGACGGCCGGACAGTATCCATTTTGGCCATGGATTCTTGATCAGTGAGTCGAACCAAATCGTTTAAGATCTTTTTCAGCCAAAAATTCAAAAATTACAGACATTTGGGCAAATTGATAAGCACTCTGTTCCGAGGAAGAAGAGCGCCAAAAAGTGTCGTTTGAAAAAAAAACAAGGGTGCTAAAAATGATGAATCCAAAACCACCAGACTGATTCTGCCCAATAACGAACTTGTACGAGATCTTCATTTCTCAAATCTACACTGAAAATGATATTATATCAATTGAAACTTAGCCAATATTCCAGTTTCGTTTTTACTGGAGATATTCTGAAACTAATTTGATTAACTTACCTGCAAAGTATAGACATATTTCCATCATCATATGCATTATCCAAGGGCATTATATTATCACCCAAAATTCAAAATATCTCATAATTATTCGATAACTGAGGTTATTTAATTGGTCATTTTGCATTCAATCATACTTTGTTTTCTAGAACAGGAGGTATTTTATAAAGCGTTTTCCAATAAGAGGTGTTGTTTTGATATTCAAAGAAAAATGGCATTTTTCAATGTAAATGATCGTATGTTTATTTCATTATAAAGAAGAAGCTATGCCGTTAATAGTAGAAAATAACATCAGGCAAATGACCACCACGGCCACGCTTACAGGACCATATCCTTTCAATGAAATATTCCATAACCAAATCGCAAAGTGGCTGCCCTATGTCCTCGATAGCCTCACGAATTCCATCTTTGAGGTCTTGAATCGACGCTGGGCTATTGGCGTAGACCTTCTCTTTCACGTGGCCCCAAAGGAAGAAGTCGCAAGGTGTTAAATCACAAGATCTCGGTGGCCAATTGTGATCACCTCTTCGAGAGATAACACAGTCCGGAATCTTTTCCCGCAAAAGATCAATGGTTTCGTTGCTTGTGTGGCACGTAGCGCCGTCTTGTTGAAAGTAAACGTTGTCCAAATCAATACCATCCAATTCCGGTCATAAAAAATCATTAACCATCTCTCGATAGCGCAATCCATTCACCGTAACTGTTGCTCCAGCCTCATTTTCGAAAAAGTAAGGTCCAATGACTTCGCCGGACCATAAACCGCACCAAACAGTCACACGTTGAGGATAGAGAGGCTTTTCAACAATAAATTGGGTTTTCCGAGCCCCAGATGCGACAATTTTGCTTTTTGACGAAGCCACCGAGGTGGAAATGGGCCTCATCACTCAAGATGATTTTTCGATGGAATTCCGGATCATTTTCATGCATTTCAACGACCCAATCAGCGAAGACACGACGTTGTTGATGATCGGCCGGCTTGAGTTCTTGTGTTAACTGAAGACTTAAGACCCAAATCTTTATGCAAAATACGTTGTAATGACGTTTGTGGAATGCCTAATTCCAAAGAACGACGAGGAATGGACAAACCTGGGTTTTCTTCAACGCTTTCGGCTACAGCAGCAAGATTCTCAGCTGTTCTTGAGCGACGTGCACGGGTTTTATTGTTCACATAACTAACTTGTCCCAACAGCTCGAATTTTTCCACCAATGTCTTTATTGCGGTCCGACAAGGTGTTTCACGACGACCCAAAAATATTCGAGTTTTACGAACCGTCTCTGCCAAATTTTCACCATTTTTATAGTGAATTTTAATAATTTCAATGCGTTCTTGAAGCCTGTATCGTTCCATTTTTGGCGCTCTAGTTCCTCGGAACTGAGTGCTTATCAATTTGCCCAAATGTCTGTAATTTTCGAATATTTCGATGAAAATGGTCTTAAACGATTTGGTTCTACTCACTGATCAAGAATCCGTGGTCGAAATTCATTCTGTCCGGCCGTTCGGCCGGCCGGCCATAGGCACGATGACTCTCGAACGGAATGAGCTAGAGAGTTGAAATTTTCAGAGTGGGTTTGGGGGATAAATATCTCGGGTAAGTTCGTTATTGGGCAGAATCGGACAAATGGTTTCGGAGAAACAAAAAAAAATCTTTTTTTTTACAAAACAAATTCCAAATTAAATTTTTTTTAATAAGCAGTTTTATCATAAGAATCCATTCATATCATTTTTAACTCTAACAAGCTAATACTTTCGGAGATATGATTTTTCAAAATTTCAATGTAAATCGTATTTCTACGTTTTCACAGAATGATAGAATTATTATGTGGGTATTCTATGAATTGTTATAATGTCAACTTATTCTCTTGAGACATGACGTTGTTTCATTCGAGCAATCGTATCAATATGAGAATGATAATATAAAATCATACTTTTTGTTGGTTGATATTTTCATGCCGATGTTCAATCCATATGATGATGGGAATGGTAATGGTAAGTTAATAATATTGAGTTCAGAATATCTCCACTAAAAACAAAACTGGAATATTGTAGATTTGAGGAAAGATATATATTATCGTTCATCATAGAATTGAGGAATGAATATCTCGGATGAGTTCGTTGTTGGGTAGAATTCGTCTATTGGTTTTGGATTGATAATTTTTGGCACTATTGTTGAATTTAAATTCTTCTATGATGTTTGAATTCAATTTCTGCTAAGATGAAGTTCTAAATTTCAATAATGAATCGTACTTCTATGTTTTCACTGAATGCTATAATTATACTATCTAAGCTTTATTATATGATCTGTGTACTCGTACATTTCATCCTGTTTTATATGGGAGAGTCAAATTTATTTCAGCTATTTTAATTTGGTTTCTTCCATGGTGCAGTTCTCATTCTCAGATTACTCATTTAATCTAGATAAATGAATTATT
This sequence comes from Halyzia sedecimguttata, assembly GCA_937662695.2. Lineage (NCBI taxonomy): Eukaryota > Metazoa > Arthropoda > Insecta > Coleoptera > Coccinellidae > Halyzia > Halyzia sedecimguttata. Next base: position 84,152,772 of record OW569415.2, on the reverse strand, counting down.
ATTTGAATTGAATTTCCTTTATGATGCAGTTCTATCATAAGAATACATTGATATAATTCTCAACTCTGAGAAACCAATACTTTCGGAGATATAATTTGTCTGTTTGAACTAGAGCGCCAGAAAGCTCCTGTCCACAGGGCTTGAACCAATTTTTTATTAATGGATTTATTAATCAAATGTCAAAAATTGACAGCATCAAAAGTGACATCTACCGAAATAGCGGGCTATTCAAAATAACACCTCTTATTGGAAAACCCTTTATAATGAATAACGAATTTTGAATAGAACCACACATAAGTATGACATGTCTCTCATCGGTAGATAAGATGACATGTATGAACACAGATCATGAAATTCATAGATACAAATACGATTACAGCACTCTGTGAAATCATAAAATTACGATTTATTATTGAAACTTAGTATTAGTATTAGCTTGTTAGAGGAGTCTTATGATGAAACGAAAAAAATTGAATTTGAAATTTGTAATTAAAGAAAAAAAAAATCTATACTTTGGAACTATCAGATTTTGCCCAATAACATTTGGGCAAATTGATAAGCACTCTGTACCGAGGAACAAGAGCGCCTAAAATTAATTAATATGAACTATTGAACCATTCTTCGCTATTCCTGAAAGGGGATCAAATAAATCTATTATTCCATACTTCTTACGCCCACAGTATGAATAGTAATGCATAATAGAATTCATAGCAACGATTATATTGATTCACTTGGATACCCACCATCAGCGATGACTTTCCAACACCACAGAATACCTGAACTATAATCTTCAATTATTTAACTCGGGTATGCAGTGATTACACGTCGTGATTAGCGAAATAGGTTCGATCTTTGGATGAAATGGTAATTGGCAGGCGATTTAAAAGGCCTAAGTCGACTAACAGTACCATGGTATAGGTGGGAGGATGACGGTTTCCGGCCTCCGTATCGAGGCATGAAGTAATAGGTCAAGACCGGAGGAGGCGAGAGAGAAATCGCGGAAGATTGGATGTTGGACAATCAGAGACCGATCTGCATTCGATCAACAATCGAACAACTTCTGTTCTTGCATGACCGACATACCAAATCGGAGCGTTCTTAAAAAACTCTTAAATAACTTTTTGATTGTGGCGAGTTGTCATGCGTGAAGACAACGAGAATAAAATTCCTAGATGGTGTCCGCATTTGTTATGATTACTTATATAAGTTGATAGTATTTTTACCATGTTCTAATAATTAAAATACACACGATGAAACATTCTTTGATTTTAATCATTATATTGTATTTTGTTGTAGGGGTTAACGTTGCACTGCGACCTTAAGGTCCATTGTGCACCCCTTCAGAGCTGTCGATGTCATAACCATGTACAGCTCGCCTTCCACTTCCAGAGTTCTTATGAACTCCAGTATGTGAGATGGCTTCAAGGAGGCTAAGTCTTCGCTGCTGCAGATTTCTTGCCCAAAGCATTCCTTGCGTTGGTTTGAGATGGCGAGGCATTCCGTTGTCAGGTGATCAGGAGTTTCATCCTCCTTCCAATAGAGTCTGCACTCGTCAGTTTCTGCTAGCCCTAATGTCATCATATGCTTCCTGAGGCCGCAGTGCCCTGTGAGGAAGCCAGTGAGGAGGTGCAGCTTGTTCTTACTGAGGTCCAAGTATTTCTTGGATCTGACAGTATCAAAGTTCCGGAGGAATTTCTAGGAGGGATTCATTCCGTGGAGAGATCTCCAGAAAGTACCTCTCTCAGTTTCTTCTTTCGTCAGGAATTCACTTTTGTACGTGTGTCTACCAACCCCACAATAAGGTTCCGGGCCAATAAAGGGGGTTTGTGCTCCTTTCTTGGCAAGTGTGTTCGCCTCCTCATTTCCTTAATTCCCGCGTGACCAGGAACCCAGACCAAGAAGACCCTGTTGTTCTTGCTTACTTCATAGAGTTTTCTTCAGCACTCCCATATTAGCTTGGACTCGCTAACATGGGAACTCAGAGCTTCAAAAGCAACTTTACTATCAGAGTGGATTGCTATATCACATCTCTGATAGTTTTGGACCAGTTATTTTTGGACGCTTGTTTTTACAGTTGGATTCATATTCTTGGAAATATTCAGAATATAATAGTTTTTTCTGGAGCTAAGCAGCCTTAGGCGAGTTCAGTGCTTGGATGGGAGACTGCTCCGGCTATTAATTTGAACAGGTGCGCCATAGCTCTTGGCCCCAGTGCTTTTCCAACTTGTTTTATTTAAAAAATCTCCTGCGTGATGTGGACCAAAGATTTTGATATTTGGATGATGAACCACATACAAAATTCATCATTTATTGAAGAATTTTTCAACCTTTGTACCCTCTGATAGTGTGATTCTGTCTCATTCATTTTCATATTTCACTCTTTGTTAGCTCCTCCTTTACTATTACCAGAATTTCGTTCTCAACCCTGCCATTCGAAGTATTTTAATCTTTCTCTTTTGTGATATTTTGGGACTTCTTCAAACTGCTATTTTTATTGTGCATTTTTATGTAAAATTTTTATATTGAATTGAGCTTCGCCGTTCAATTAAAATATGTTTCACCCTATGTTCAGTATCATTAGTTCATCTTATTCTTTTGTGTTTTCAGTATAGTCTTCGTCAGCTGGACCTGTCTCTCCTGTCGCAGCTGTGGTCGCTTAACGAGTCGATCCAGGATTTCAGGCAAATCCTTCAGGAACAGGAGGACTGTCGCGTGTTGTCGCCACCCTCTCCCTCACCGGCCCCCTCGTCAGGAGACGAAGGCGACGGTGAAGAGCAATATTACGTGAATACCGCCCCAGCCACCTCATCGATCAAGTTCAGACCCGCCCCACCTCCTCCGCCCACAAGGAGGTCTAGTAATTCTTCGAACACATCGACTGGTGGTTGACGAAAGGTCTGTATAATCTTATTTTTATGTTCTCGTACATGCACCAAACATTAGTTTGTCCGTTTGATCCAATTTTATGCGCAACAATACCGTCCATCCGGAAGTGAAAAAACTTAGTCAACTTATTGCTTGCACTTGCGGGAAGATTATAAGTAGGTATAGTATTGTAGGAATTGAATGTGCACCCTTGTAAATAGTTCTAGATGAGATAAGCTTACAAATGCAAACGATGCATACTGAAATCATCAACAATACTTTCGACGTTTCCAAGGGAGAATTCCACTTTCACGCACGTCAAAACCGATTGAGCTGTCTGTGGAAATTCAAACCATCCCCAACGATCATCTACCACTTGGCGGGGATCGAGAGACAAATTGAGTTCGCTGTAGAAATCTAATCCGTCTCCAAAGAACATGTAGTACTTGAAGAGAAATCGTGTCATGAGTGCCATAAATTGTAGCAAAGCTAATCGTAACTCTTGAGAGACCCAAGTTCCAGGAATTGGTCTTAAGCGGGCTGCTTTTTCTGGAATGCCATTGGTTTGAAACAAGCGCGAAAAAAGCGTGGTGTAATAGCGCCACTCATTTGGGGGGAAATTCAAACAACAAATAGCCATGAAAATAGGCGCAAATATAGACATGAAAAAGGCATAGTGTAATAGGAGTATTACACAAACAAACAAACACCATGTATATGTATATTCCGCGATTATATCGCCCCGGAAATGAACTTTGAACATATTATCATCATACAGCGTCCTATTTATTTACACAAGAGTGTAAGTAATAATTATAATACACCCATACCAAGGATAAAGACCCTACAGTACAATTAACTTAGTCATGGTCCGCAGCCAATCGCGTTTAAAATTTTAGACAATATAATATTCACATTTATCTCTTCTACGACAGCAACGCATAAAAATAGTTTGTTGAGATTAAAAAAATTATATTGAAAACCGAATCGAAAAACAAAATCTTAAAGCATACCAATTGGCGAATATATACTATTTGTAGTCGATTTTCCATTATTCAAATATAGAGAGAGGTCATAAAAATAGATAATAATAGTTATTTAATCCACTAGTTTATTAATGACAGCGATTAATGGTCGAGATATTTTAACGCGCCAGCGAAGCGAACGCTTTAATAGTTTGAGATTAATAAACTAGTTGATTACCAGATTTATCCGTCGACCTTATTATGAATTGAGAATAAATACTTGAATAAAATAATTATTCATTTTGCATAATAGATACATTTATCATAATATAAATTTCTATGTTCATTTCGATATATTTATATTTCGATATATTTATGCTCCTGATAGAACAATTCGAGAAATTCATAGAGGGAATAGTAGACATGTGACACTTTGATTTGAATAGTTCATATTGATATAATTACCTACAGATTACGTTCGGTTGCCCATGACAATCATACATTAAAATAGGAGTAATCATACATTAAAATGGATCATTATTGATCATTTTCGTGTACGTTAAACTGAGCTTTTATTTAGAGGTCGACGGAAAAATAATTAAATGTTCATTTGTACACTTGTGATGACGACCTCAACAATTGATTTCACCTGATATTCACTAAAGAGTATTTTCAATGGTATAACAGCTAGCAATACAATACATTTCTTCTTTCCCTTCTAATTTATCGATATTTTTCAGATAACTAGGCCACCAACATCCTGTATATACTGATGGTCCGAACACATTGAGGTTCATTAATATTCCGAATGCAAGATAAGGATGTTATTGTGTAGTGAATTAGGATTGTAAGTCGTGTGAGTGATGTGAAAAACTGAACAAGTGTTTAACATATTGTGATCCTCATTGAATATTTTATGTGTTTCTCGTTTTAGTTCTGAATCGAATGATTTAATTGTGATAAGAAACTTGAAAGCCTTCTATCAAATCTGGTGTTTCAAAATTGTGAAAATTTATGGTTGTAATTATTAATCGATAGTGTGAATATATGTGAAATTTAGTCAGTGAAATTCATTTTCCCTTATTCTCTACAATAAAATGAATCATTTTAAATAGTATTCGACGAGTTGATACAAAACTTTGAGAAATCATATATCCGAAAGTATTGGTTTCTCAGAGTTGGCGATGATATCAATGGATTCTTATGATAGAACTGCATCATAAAAGACATTAAAATCAAAATGTCATTAAAAAAAAGAAGAGTGCTAAGAATTATGAATCCGAAACCACCAGACCGATTCTACCCAATAACAAACTTATCCGAGATATTCATTCCTCAAATATACTCTGAAAAATATATTAAATCAATTGAAACTTAGCCAATATTCCAGTTTTGTTTTTAATCGAGATATTCTGAACCCAATTTGATTAACTTACCAAAGTATATTCATATTTCCATCATCATATGGATTATCAAAGGGCATTATATTATCACCCAAAAATTATAATATCCTATAATCCTCCTAATTGTATGATAGCTGAGGTTATTTCATTGGTCATTTTGCATTCAATCATACTTTATTTTCTAGAACAGGACGTTTATTTTATATCATGAGTAACGAACCAGAAATGAATTTGACATGTCTCATATATGTAGACAAGATGACATGTAATCATATAATTATAGGAATTACAATAGATGCACTCTTGTGAATAGTAGACTTAAGATTAGTTTTACTGGTGCAGATGACGTGGAACGACTTTTCTACCAATAATTCAGACGTATTTCTGGATTATATCCCTGTCTGACGAAATCCCAAAAAATCCCCATGATATAGAATATTGACGCTGGAGGCGCCTCGAAGTCAATTAAGCAGTCTGGGTCTCCGAGTTTTTTCTGAAGTGCTTAATACCATTTCCATCTTTAGATGTCACCTAAATCTTGGAAGGGCGTTCGTGGGTAAGCAGTTCTTGGAAATCAATAACGCTCCAGATATCGTTCCCATGGAACACCATTGGTCCCAACGAAGTATCACCAAGTACAGGATCTACCAATCAGCTTTGACCATTACCGTGGCCCTAGCTCGGGTGAGGGACAAGAAGGTACTATAGGGATTGAGCGGTGGTCGAATGAGAAAAAAACCTACTCTGAAACTTTCAACTGTTTAGCTCATTATGTTCGATTGATAAGCACTCTATTCCGAGGAACAAGAGCGCCAAAAAAAAGAAGAGAGTTATTCAAGGTTATTTCAGTTATAAGAAGCGGATACCATTTTTTTAATTTCTCCAAATCAGTAGCTTCCTTGAGTTGTATTTCAGATACTATTTGAATTAAAAACATTGCATAGGATTGTTTCTCTAAAATCTATTCAGAATCGATGAGTGTATTAATTATAACGAAAGACAAGAAGAATGATAACATGATAAGTGATTTTGTAAACCCTAGTACCCGACATAAGCAAATGTTTAAGAAACTGCCCCCATGAAAATTAATTTTTATTTATCTCCTTGGATATATCGCTGTTGATACTTTAGAGGTTATGTTCACCTCTAGAACTACTGAATTTGTATTACTACGTTTACATGCACCTTCTCGATCCGTATTGAACCAAGGCGCATTGTTTGATGCGAATTAGATGAAATATGGTTTGAGAGTTTACATGCCTTACCTGAAACTAGTTTTAGGTAATTCGGCTTTATTCTAAGCTCGGGTAGCCAACATGGGAAGATTGAGAAAAATTAAAAATAGAAATTAACAAAAGAAAATTATTCTAAAAATCTTAAAAAATGATGAAGAACACCATAATTTCGCAAGGAATTAACCTATTCTGGGTGGTTACAACGATTGAAAGAGCAAATCGTGAAAAATGAATCCAGAAATTAGAAGAAAACGATTAAAGATAATAGAAAAAGTTACCTCAAACAATATATGATAACATTTTTATCTCAAGAGATTTATTTCGATCTCCCAGCTTAGGAATTACGATTAACGTAACCCCAAAGCAGGTTGGTTAGATTATCAGATTTGTCAAACTAATAAATTTGGTGTTGGTAATTCTGAAAATTGTTTCTCTTAAAACTACTCTCAATGCGTGTTTGGTGTATACATGCACATTAAATCGATTTGGAAAAACTCAATCCACCTTTTCAAATCGCATTTCCTAATTCGCATTTGACTATTCAATTCGAATTGAAAAAATGTTTACATGCGTTTTCAATGCGCATTACGGAATACGCATTGGCTTAAAACGGTTCGAGAGGATGCATGTAAACGTAGTATATGATAAACAGATTAGGATTAGGATTTCATGAGTTCAAGTGTTTCCTTACTACAAATATAATAGGAACCAAAATTTAAAAAAAATTCCCTTGGTTTCTGATGAAGGAGTACGATCTAGTCTCACAAAATAGTTGTTTTAACGTTGATGTTGTTTCTTTACTGTTTATTAAGCAAGATTGTTCTATATGAGAGGTTGATATGAGTAGAGAGCTCACTGGATTAATAATTCAAGACAAAAAAGCCAACGCCTTCAAATGGAAGAAGCGCTGCCAAACTGAACAAACTAAGGCTATACTTACTGGGCTTCTCAATGTCCATTGCAGAGTGAACCTACATAAGATGAAGCAAAGAAGACTGATGTTTGTAGGTTCTGTGAATCGGCAGCACTGAGCACATACATGAATTAGTATTTGAGTCAGTATTGTTCTTGAACGAAGAATACGTGGATTAAAGTAGTTACTTAATTAGCTAAAGATATTACAGTAACAATCGGACTATCTGATTGCTCGAAATGCTAAAAGGCTTCCCACAACCAATTTTTAATCTATTATTTTGTACTCATATATTATTCAATTTATAATCTCACCTTAACTAATATTTTTAACTCAAACAAATAGAATATAAAAAGGAACATTATTACTACCATGTTTTGTACGAAAAGGGTAAGAAGGAATTGAAGGTATTAAAAATAAAAAAGCCAAACGTTTAAATTATTGTAAGAAATATAAAAGATATAAATTAATGTTAATTGTAATGAATGTGAATTTTACAAATATATGTAAAAATTAAAAAGATTGAATGATACAATAAAATATAATTTCGTATCAAATGAATATTTTGGGAATGCTCAAAACATCCATTATTGGCCTAAAACATATACATATTGAAAAAAGAGCTTATGTGATTGATCATATTATATGGCTATCTGTTTAAATTAATGGTTGGGTAAATGATCCATCTTGTTCTTTCAGAAGATTGTCACTTGTTTCTGCGTGACAGGCAGCGTGCAAGTTGGCTTTTCCAGGGGAGAATAGGCCTTGTAGGTGCAAGTGCAAGTCTTACTACCTCGACCATTTGGTAGACAAATATGCTCAGGGGGACATTGATCTTTGTACTGGCAGATATTCTGGAGAGGAGGACATCTGAGCGGCACAGCGACCACCTCAAACAAGCGGCCCGCACCCACAATCGGAAGAGGCAACGGTGTCAGTCTTTGGAGTGTTCGCTTATCTACCCTTTCTACACGTTTTCTGGAATCAGAATATCATATTCCTAAACAAATGCGGATAGATTTAAGATTATCAAATATGTAGAAAAAGTCTTGTAGTTTTGGTTCATCATTTACCCTCATAATTACAACAAATTTCAAGTCTCTCAGTTTCTACTTTCGAAAGTTTGGGTTTAGCGGGTTGATTGAAATTCGACGGAATTCTTCAAAGGGGTTATATTAGAGGTCGTTTTCAACAAATTAAGTCCAGTCAACCAGAAAAAATTGGATGGTTACTTAGTTATGACGGTATTTCGACTTTCTAGAAATTTTCTGCCTTGTTCTCACAAATAATTAATTAGGTATGTAAAGGCTACTACATTTTAAGCATTGAATTGATATACAACGCCACACCGACTCCGGCAAGGAGGTGATGGGGTACCATTAGGGTTTCACACCTCCTGTTGTTAAACTGCCCTCTGGGTCTTCTGATCGAAGTTATGGATTATTTAATCCAGGGGTGAGTTTCCTCATTTTGAAAATATCTTAGATACCCTGGTGAAATAAGTTTTTGTAACCCCCACTACAACACTATAACAAATGTGCTTTTAAAAATAAATGATTTTTTTCCACGGTAATTTAGATTCCAAAACTGCGATCTTTTACGTTTCATTTTGTGTATTGTTGACACTTGGGGCTCAAGCCTATCAAAATGTGTCGAACACACAACATTTTCAATAACGGGGTAGGGCACTACATACAGATCGGCGTTTTCCAGCCTTACCATATTGAAATTTTTTCTCTTGAATTGTACGACAAACTTGCGTTAAAAGTTGTCGTAGAATTAAAAAATGACAGAACATACAAGGTATCACATTGAAAATTTGGAAGTTGTGAGATGACTAGCCTTTTTGGAACACCGCATGTATACTTCTTAATATCTTGTAAATATGGAGAGTATGGTTCCTAACGACACACACAAGAGAAAAAATTTCAATATAGTAATGGGAATCTGGAAAACGCCGATCTGTATGTAGTGCTCTATCCCGATATTGAAAATGTTGTGTATACGTGACATTCATTTGATAACATCTTTGTTACCACTTGAGCTCCAAGTGTCAACGATACACCAAATAAAAGGTAAAATATTGCAGTTTTGGAATCTAATTTATTATTAGCACGTTATCGTGGAAAAAGATAATGTATTTTAAAAAATATCCCCACCCCCTACCATTTGTTTTAGTGAGGTTACAAAAACTCGTTTCACCAGGGTTTCAAAGTACATACTCGAGCTTTTTACTCAAACTGTCAAATTTCATTGCTCTATCTCAACTGGTCTCTGAAATATTTGCAAAATAAGGAAACCTCTGAATCAAACAATCCCTAACTTCCATCGGAAGACTTGGAGGATAGTTTAACAACAGCCTAATGGTCCCCTATCACCTCCTTACATGCTATTTTCGCAAATGACCTCTAGTAAAACCCCTTTGAAGGTTTACGTCAAATATACAATCACCCTGTCCTGTATAATTTGGTAGTGGTTGTGACAGAACTTCTAGCGTTGTTTGTATTGTCGAAGACAAAGGGTTATCACCATAGATTTTATTCATTCTGTATCACTTTCTATCCAGAAATGTTGACGAATGGTAATTTGCACAATATTTTGATGAAGCTAATGATATACTCACGTTATCCAATCGCTCCAGAAGATATAACGATCATTTATTGTAATCCCGAATGGATAGGTACAATTTGACGCTATCGTCCTCTTCTGTCTATCATCTATTTGGATACATTCAATTTTTTTGGTACCCGCGTCGGCAAAACACAATTCTTCGGTGTCATAATCGATGGCTAACGAATTCGGAAGTGATATTTCTTTTCCCTCAAAGAAAACAGACCTTTCGCTTCCATCTGCATTCGCCCACTCGATTTTTGGATGTAACCTATTCCAGTCTGTCCAGAAAATTTTCCTACAAAAGATACAAACGATGTATTCGTATTTTATTATGATTATTATTAACTTACCCTCGCTGAGGATGAACTGTTATTCCTCTGGGATTTTTAAGGTCTGTATTTATCAAGGTAACTCTTCTTTTGCCATCAATGCTGGCTACATCGATAGTATCTTTTGTTGAGTCTGTCCAATATATGTTCCTCGAAACCCAATCCACAGCAATACCCTCTGGTGATCCGATACCTATCGCCAAAATTATCAGTTCGCAATATATATCCACAACAAAATTATTAAATGAGCAAGCAACGTTTCCAAGACCTTCCTATTTCTTTTAATACAGAAATATCAACAAAAAGTGATTGGACTAAAGTTGCAAAAAATTCTAATGTTTCCTAAAAATTCCGAGGAATCCCATTGCTCTCTGCAATAGTTTGCAGGGCCTGACCATTCTCTCACTCAACATTAAAAATAAGCTCTGTTGAAATCAAGTTTCCTTATATCGCTAGATTATTCCACAAACCTTCTGTTATAAAATCTTGTTTTGCACTTCCATTATAGTAAGCTGTCCGTATAGCGCGTCCTGTGATATCACTCCAGAAGAATTTGCCTTCGAAACAGTCGATGTCCAATCCAACAGAAGTTTGGGCACCTTTGACTTGTACAGCTCTACCAAACCTCTCTCTAGATTCTTCTAAAGGTATCCTCAATGTCGCCATACCTTGATTGAGCAAGAGGAAACCACCCTCGTGAGTAGGATTCCTTCTACAGGATGTTCCATTGCCTATGAAGCCATAGTTACATTGACAGTTGTATTTTCTGTCGATATCGGCCACACATGCTGCGTCAGAATCACACAAGGATGGCGAAGTTGAACAGTTTTCCTCTAAAAAAATGATAAACATCGATACACAGACACAATGGAAATATTGTCGTAAATTTGTAGATGCAACTACAAGCACGAGTTGACAATTCGTTTGCCAACTACTGTAATATTCGTATTGAATTTATCGTTTTATAAACCTACCTAAATGGCATACGAATCCATCCCCATAGAACCCAACTTGACATCGGCATACATGAAGTTCGCTTTCTTCCTCGTACACACAAACACCATGTATCCCGCAATTGTTCAGGACGTTACAACCTATTGGTTTTATCTTACATTCCGTGATACCATCACCAGCGTAGCCAGTTTTGCAGCTGCAATAATGGGTTTCATAGGTCGCATCGTATAAACATTCGGCATTTTCTACGCATGTACCACCACCGCAAGTACTGCTACCATCCACACACAGGTTCTGGGAATCCCGAACAAAGCCTTCCTTACATACACATTCGTATCTCTGTGCATTCGTGTATAGACATTCTTCAGCTGCAGTGCAGTCTTCGTTACTTGCGCATATTGCTGAAAATGATGAAAGGGTAGTGGGATTAAGATCGCAATGAGAAAAAAGTGGGGAGACAGTTGAATGGGTATCTACTGATGGTCTTCTTGGATCAGTTTATAAATTTCCTGGAAGACTCACCGCCTATGTCTGAGGTGTCAAGCAGGGACAACTGACACATTATATGTTCGGTAGTTTCAGCTGCAGATTCCCATAACCTACAATTCGCAGGAGCCCTGTGAGCAAATCTTTGTGCGATAACGATAAGGCAAGTTGCGCCTTCATGAAGATGTGATAAACTTCTTGGACTGCACTTAATTGTAACAGGAATGTTCGTCCAGTAGTAATCATACTATTCCATCGACCAATTAGCAACCTCCATCCTTAAGAGTGAGAGTGATATCTCTTGATCCTATGAATATATATTGTATATTGTTGTACGGGGTAACTTTGCACTGCGACCTTAAGGTCTATTGTCCCCCCCCCCCTCGTCACAGCTGTTGATGTCATTACCATCTACAGTTCGCCCTCCAGTTCCAGAGTTCTGATGAATTCCAGTATCTGAGATGCCTTCGTCTTCGCTCCTGCAAATTTCTTGCCCAAAGCATTTCTTGCGTTGGTTTGAGATGGCGAGGCATTCCGTTATCAGGCGATCAGGAGTTTTATTCTCCTCCCAACAGAATTTGCACTCGTCAGTTTCTGCTAGACCTAATCTCATCATATGCATCCCAAGGCCACAGTGCCCTGTGAGGAAACCAGTGAGGAGGTGCAGTGTGTTCTTACCGACGTCCAAGTATTTCTTGGATCTGACAATGTCAAAGTTCCGGAGCAATTTCTTGGAGTGATACATTCCGAGGAGAGATCTCCAGAATATACCTCTTTCAGTTTCTTCTTTCATCCGATATTCACTTTTGTTGGTGTATCTATAACCAACCCCACAGTAGGATTCCGGGCCAATAAAGGGGGTTTGTGCTCCTTTCTTGGCAAGTACGTTGGCCTTCTCATTTTCTGTGATTCTTGCGTGACCAGAAACCCAGACCAAGGAGACCCTGTTGTTGTTGCCTATCCTATGATTAGTTTGCTGCACCTTTTATTCAAGGACATTAGTCTTATTGTTCGCTTCAACATTCTGTTCGAACATGCTAGAGGATAAGAAGATATCACTGGGATGGAGTTCAAAAACAGGATAGAAAAAAGAGAGGGGAGATCGTCATCTTCCCTAAATGAAGTATAATTTCCTAGATATCAACTTTAACTAACCAATGCAAACTTACCGAGTGTACAACTGTAACCGTCTCCTTCGAATCCGCTCATGCAAACACATTTCGAGCGGCCGATTGAATCGTTGTAGGTGCATGTGGCGTGGCTATCACAGTTGTTCTCGACGAGGCAAGAAACACTTGTTTCCGTACAAGTTAAACCATCTCCTTCGAAACCTTCGTTGCATACACACGAATATGTGGACACTGTCGGATCATACTTACATTCAGCATTTTCGTTGCAGTTATTGACTTCATTGCATGTTACTGGAATTGAAACAACAGATTAAAAAATCAGAATCAGTGAAATAAAGAGAATTCTGGACAGTAGAATTAAACTAGTAGAGATGATGAGGAAGAGGATGTAGTTGAAAAAGAATAATACGCTGCTGAGTCACCAAATGAAGGGTTATAGAAGTAGCAGATTAATTCACTTATTGTACTTTTTACGGATTGTTCAAGAGGTTGTAGTGTATTAAGTCCCAAGTTCATTTTATTAAGAAGAAGAATTCATGTTTAAGCTCGATGAGAAATGAAGTATCATATTGAATATTGTATTATGGAAATAAATGGCGTTGTTCATGAGAAATGGTTCTTATGTTTAGAATATTAATTATATCTTTTGTATTATATATTTTTACCCGTACACAACAAATTGTGGCGACGAGGATGGGATTAGTTGAGGAAAAATTGTTACTAGAAACAAATTATTTTAAAGTTGAAAATAACGATATTGTAAATGAGGAACAATATTGTGTAATAGGTAAGTGAATTGACGACAATACCTCAGAAGGTACTGAGTACTAGGTGAATTTAAGACCAAGGTGCAAAATTAAACTACCCGATAAACTTAATTTACACGAGGGGATGTTGTAGTGTATGAAGTCCCAAAGTTCATTTTATAAAAACTTCGTCAAATCATATCTTCGAAAGTATTGGTAAGAGTTGGGAATTATATCAATGGATTCTTATGATAGAACTTCATAATAGCAGAAATCAAATTCAAACATCATAAAAGAATTTAAATTCAACAAGAGTGCCAAAAATTATTAATCCAAAACCAATAGACTAATTCTACCTGACAACGAACTCATCCGAGATATTCGTTCCTCAATTCTATGATGAACGATATATTTTTTCCTCAGATCCACTCTGAAAATTATATTATATCAATTGAAACTTTAGCCAATATTTCAGTTTTGTTTTTACTGGAGATATTTTGAACTCAATATTATTAACTTATCATTACCATTCCCATCATCATATGTATTAACCATGGGCATTAAATATCAAAATTTGACATATCATGTCTCAGGAAAATAAGTTGACATGTATCAACACAGATCATATTATAATAATTCATAGATAGAATAATTATCGCATTCTGTGAAAACACAGAAGTACGATTTATTATTGAAATTATGAAAATCATATCTCCCAAAGTATTAGCTTGTTAGAGTTAAAAATGACATCAATGGATTCCTATGGTGTAACTGCATCTTGAGAAAAACTTATTTAAAAATGTAAAAAAATTTTTTTTTTATTACTCCGACGACTTACTATAATCTGACCTATTTTGCGCAATAACGAACTTAGACGAGATATTTATCTCCCAAACCTATTCTGAAAATTTCAACTGTCTAGCTCATTCCGTTCGAGAGTTATCGTGTTAACGGCCGGACAGAATCGATTTCGACCTCGTATTCTTGATCACTTGATCAGTGAGTCAAACCAAATCGTTTAAGACCATTTTCAGCCAAAATTTCGAAAATTACAGACACGTTCCGAGGAATAAGAGCGCCAAAAATAATAATTTATGTTTAAGGTCAATATGAAATGAAATGTCATATTCAATATTGTATTGCGGAAATAAATGACATTGTTCATGCGAAATTGTTGTTATGTTTAGAATATCAATTAATCGGTGAATCCTGTGTATTATATACTTTCACCAGTACACAACAAATTGTGGCGACGAGGATGGGATTACTTGAGGAAAAAGGGAAAAACGGAAACCCTTCAAACGATATGGTAAATGAGGAAAAATATTGTGTAATAAGATAAGCGAACCACAGACAATACCTCAGAAAGTACTGAGTAGAAGGTGAATAATTTAAGACCAAGGTGCAAAATTACACCACACGATAAATTAAAATAATAGGAGGGGATTTATATTTAAGGTCAATGTGAAATGAAATGTCCTATTGAATATTAATTGTATTGTGGAAATAAATGGCGTTGTTCATGCGAAATGGTTCTTATGTCTGGAATATTAATTATCCGGTTAATCCTGTGTATTATATTATCACCAGTGCACAAAAATATCTCTATTATGATTCAACCTACCGTTTTGAACTGTTGGCATCGGAATTTTAGATCCCTCCGTTCTGATGCAGTACTGCGTTTCTTCGTCGAGTACGAAACCAGTAGGACACCAACAATCAGTATCGTTACAACTCTTTGGAACTCTATCTGTTGTCGTCTGTATTACCGCTTCCGTCGTTTCATAATCGGATGTAACAATATTAGCTTCTGTTGAAGATGCAAGTGTTACTATATTGCCTTCGGTAGGACCGATGGTATTCCGCTCAGTTTCGACGGCTTGAGTTTCAGTTGTAGTCAGAGGAGTCGCGACTTGTGTACATCTATATCCATCACCTTCGAAGCCAGGCAGACACAAGCATTGGTATTCATCGGTTGCCGGATCTATCTGACAGATTCCGTAAGGTGAACAATTGTTGGCAATGTGGCAGCTGTGTCCTACTTGAGGTAGGCATATATGTCCGTTCCCAGTGAAACCGGATACACATCTACAAGACGCCAGACCATTGTACTCGACGCATTCGGCGTTTTCATTGCAGGTCACGTTGTAACACGTGACTGCGTTCTGGCAAACTCTTCCATCACCCTCAAACCCTGGATTGCATTGGCAGGAGTAGCTGCCAAAGAGGTTCGTGCATTGAGCGTTGTAGTCGCAGTCGGCTATCCCTATGGCACATTCGTTGGTGTCCCCACAGATGGTGCTGCCGTTCTCGGAAAGTTGGTACTGGAAACCGGGCTTGCACGCGCATCTGTAGGAATCATTTTCGACAACGCACACGCTGTTTTCTTGACATTTTGATCTTCCTTCTTCGCACGGATCGTAGTCTGAAACATATTTGGATGGATTTATTTATCCGTATTTTTGCATTGTACACTTCAAACTTAACAATCAAATCACAAATTAAACTGGTCTGAGTTATATGAACGTCCTGCTTATTCATTGCAACTTACTGAACTGTTTCAGCCCTTACTACTTGTTGGTTGATCATTATTTAAATAATTGGTTCAAGCCCTGTGGACAGGAGCTTTAGCGTTCTTGTTGCAACTTTGACAAATAATTTCTACAAGTATTGGTTTCTCAGAGTTGGGAATTATATCAATGGATTCTTATGATAGAACTGCATCATAAAGAAAATTAAATTTAATAGTTGATTTATCAAGATTAAATGAGCAATATTCAATACTTGAATGCTTCAAAAATTATCATTTGAAAAAAATTAACAATCTGCAATCTGCAATGCCTTAATGGTTCAAGAATTTTAATTAAAAAAAGAACAGTCCCTAAAATTAATAATCCGAAACCACCAGATCGTTTCTACCCAATAACGAACTTATCCGAGATATTCATTCCTTAAATCTACTCTGAAAATTATATTTCAATTGAAACTTAGTCAATATTCCAGTTTTGTTTTTACTGGATATATTCTGAACCCAATTTTATTAACTTACAAAGTAGGTATAATATATGTAATAGATTGTATCATGGTTCATTTTGCATTCAATCAAATTTTGTGTTCTAGAACAGGAGGTATTTTATATCAAGAATTTTGAATAGAACTGGAAATAAATATGACATTATACTCAGGTTGAAATCTCTTATGTGTAAACAGAGACAATATTTTCTATTTCTCTATGAGATGACAATCACAGAACACTAATATATGACAATGACGATACATAAAATATATCTTACCTTGGGTATATTCTGTGTGATATGTATGAAAACGGATCAAATTCATGTTTACGAGGACAGAAATTTTGAAAAATCATATCTCCAAACGTATTTGCTTGTTAGAGTTGAAAATGAGATCAATTGATTCTTATGATGAAATTGCATCTTAAAAAAATTTTTACTTTAAATTTGTAATGTAAAAAAAAAATATTTTTTTTCTTTACTCCGAAACCATCTGGCCGATTTTGCCCAATAAACTTAGCCGAGATATTTATCTCCTAAACCTACCCTGAAAATTTCAACTGTCTAGTTCATTCCGTTCGAGAGTTATCGTGGTTACGGATGGCCGGACAGAATCGATTTCGACCACGGATTCTTGAGCAGTGAGTCGAACCAAATCGTTTAAGACCATTTTCAGCCAAAACTTCGAAAATTACAGACACTTGTGCAAATTGATAAGCACTCTGTTCCGAGGAACAAGAGCGCCAAAATGTATTTTCTGTAATTACGAAGTATTTTTACTATTGATTTGAGATGGAGGAACTTCGAAACTGTAGTAACTTGCTAATTCCAGACGTTGAGATCATATGTGATAGATATTTCACAAAACTGAGTTCCAACCGTTCCAATTAATCTTGAATCCAATTTAAACACGTAATTTTAATGTAATCTGGTAATTCTATAACTTATTAACAAGGACCAGTAGACTCTGCGCTACTGCCTAAGATTCATACTCACCACCAATGGGTGTAATCTTGTTACTCAATCCAAATCGAATAATCTGTTCGGTAGCCTCATAACTGATGAAATTTTTCCCAACCTTCAGCTTCCAGGAACTGCCAAATGATGAATTACGATATTTGCACTCCTCAAACTGGAAACTTTGATATACGGAGTATGGATGAGCTATCTCAGTACCGTTCACATCTAGGTACTTAAAAACTCTGCTGGATGATGACTGAACGATACCAGGAGCAGTTACTGTGTATTCCTCTTGGTACTCATCTATAACAACCTTGGCATCATCGGGCAAATTTGGTATTTCCCCTTGGATATTAGTTTCCAACCTAAGCTGGTCGAAAAGATCAAGTCCATGATACTTTTGTATTATAGCAATGCTTTGGTTCGTGTTCTTGAAGATGAGTTGAGCCGTATGGTTGAATACTCCTCCGGTTAGTTGATATCCATTGATTGCTCCACGTATGGGCTTCGCGAAGAGGTAACCTATGGAACTTCCCAGGATTTGGAGTGATTGGATGTCGGATCCTATGGATTCTGGGATTTTGGATATTGCTGTGTAGGCTCTTGCGTCCATCATGACGATGTATGATTGAAGATCTAAGTTTCCTAGTTTTTCTCCGTTGATTTTTCCTGTTACCTTTCCGTTGACTCTTAGTGGTGCATCTGTAGGAACAAAGTTGAGGTAAGTATTCAATAGATTCTACCAGTAATATCCAGTATATATGGTAAAACCTGTACCAATTCATGGAATTAAATCGTTCTTCAATTGATCTCTAATAAGTTCGCAGTAAACCTCCTCTTTAATTCGTTACCAAACATTTCAATATCTACCTTTTTTGACGCAGGAACGTCCATTGCCATAGTACGCTTGATCACATTCACAGCAGAATCCCTCATCATAATCAATACATTTTCCGTGGACGTGGCAGTATGTAGGTGATGAAACGCAAGTGGCTCCAGGTACTTTACTAGGTTTTTCTGAAAATAAACTGCAGATTATTTTCCTCATTCCAATATATTTGGGTTATTTCGTCCGGTTATATACCTGCATTATTTTGATCGGGTTCAACAATGTCGCCTTCGTGTATCATGAAGGTCCATTGTCCGAGTAAATCCATATTGGACCATCTGAAAAGAGAAGAATGTTTTGTTCAGAATAGTCCGACCTGCTGTGGTCATGTGTTCCTAGGTAGAATTTATTGGAATTTTTCAACAATTAGATGAAATTTTCTAAAATTGAGTCGCTGGTGGTTGAAGCATGATTTGAGACAGCAGATTTATCGATGCTGCTTTTTTTTGAATGTCTACTCATAATTCCTCATGACACAATCAAATGATTGGACTAATTTCTGAAATATGGATCATGATCGAAAAAAATCTACCACTGCGCCACAGGTTGTTTTTTGTGAAAATTCATTTTATGATTTCTGCACAACCAAACGGTTGCACTTATCTCTGGCTCAAATATTTCTCTCGAAATATACTACTATACATGGATTCACTGTCTACTTAGACAGTGAATGAATGGAATTGCTTTTAGCACTAAACTGCATTAGATTAAAATTTTTAGTATATATAACTAGTGAGCCAGCTGGCTCACTAGTTATATATACTAAAAATTTTAATCTAATGCAGTTTAGTGCTAAAAACAATTCCATTCATTTGAGTCATAATTTCGATACTTCTCAGAATGAAATCACTTTCACAATAATTTACAATATTTAAAAAACTATCATACTCACTTTTCCAAATTTTTGACCTGTTCCGTTCCAGAAGCAGGCAATGTGAAAATCTTTCCTTCAGCTGATACGAATCCAGCCTGCGCCCGCGCGTCAGGAAGTCCGGA
The DNA here is from genome assembly GCA_937662695.2 of Halyzia sedecimguttata. Taxonomy (NCBI): domain Eukaryota; kingdom Metazoa; phylum Arthropoda; class Insecta; order Coleoptera; family Coccinellidae; genus Halyzia; species Halyzia sedecimguttata. Next base: position 84,133,274 of record OW569415.2, on the reverse strand, counting down.
CTCATCTCCGGTTCCCTGGATCCACTGGATACCATTTTCAGGATATAAAAACTCCACAAAAGAATTCGCACCATCTGTTGCTACCACAACTTGATAGGTATTCAACTTATCCGACCCCTTAGCATGGTAACCTACAGCTGCCCAAGTGACGATGAAAAGGCTCGTGGCTTGGAAGTTGCCATACTCTATGAATTGGTCGTGGACGTTCTCTGTAGCTCTCTGAAGAAGACCTGGCTGCTCCGTCTCGTAGTAAGAAACTGTACCGGCATCGGTGGTGTCCACGTTGGAGTAGAAGGGTGCTATGGACGGATAGTCTAAAGGAAACTCCAAATTCAGGAAATTCGGTATTTCCGTTTGGAATGAGAGAAGTCCGTTGTTGTTGATCTTTGGTAATAAAAAAAATCGTAAGGAACAAAGTATTATTTAATCATTAGTAAAGATGATCCTGTTATTTAAAAGGTGTAGTAAAAAGAAATCCATTATTTTTGCATGAAATTGAAGGCCTTAATTACCATAGTTAGAATTATCTGATTTAGATCAGATATGCGCCGTTTTGTGCTATAACTTGTTGCCATTTTGGAGGTAATATCATTGTACCTCTCTCGTAGAAGCCCTTGTCCCTATTGGCAAGAAATTGAGACAGTCGATTTTCACAAGCCTCTGTTGAAGAGAATTTTTCACCAGCAAAATTGTCCACCATGGACAGGAACATATGGTCATCACTTTGTGCTAGGTCTGGACTAGAAGGTGGATGCATTAGAACCTCGCAACCGAGCTCCTAGCGCCTTTGGCGAGTCACGATGTACGTGGCCTGGCGTTGTCCTGATGGAACACAATTCCTCTCTTTATTGGCCAAAGCAGACCGCTACTGTGCGATTGCTTCCTTCAGACGGTCAAATTGTTAACAGTACAGTTCCAAGTTAACAGTTATGCCGTAGGGGAGCAGCTCATAGTGGACAATTTCCTGCCAATTCCATTAAACACACAGCATAACCTTCCTGGCCCTTAATCCTAGCTTGAGTACTGTTTCCGCCGGTTCACCGCGTTTCTACGACGACCGTTTTTGCTTGACGTTGTCGTAAGTGGTCCATTTTTCATCACCAGTCACCAATCGCTTCTGAAATGGGTCAATTCTGTTGCGATTCAGCAGCGTTTCGCAGATGGAAAATCAGCCGATGAGGTTTTTTGCGATAACTCGTGTAGCACCCATACATCGAGCTTCTTCTTGAGTCCAGCCTTATTGAAATGGTTCCAAACTGTTTTTTTGTGCAATCTTTAGCTCTTGGGCAATCGAAATAGTGCTTACATGACGGTCGGACTTGAAAATGTCCATGATTTTATCGAAATTTTCCACAATTGCGTGGTGCACCTTTGACATTGAAATTTCCGGAACGGAATCGACGTAATCAAAATAGCGCATGATCGGCTGTTCCAGTACAAGGACCATAAATACTATTTACATTTTCAGCCGCCTGGCATGTATTTTCGCCTTTATCGAAGAAAAACTGTGAAATATTGCGTATTTTCTCTTTGCTAGTGTCCATCTTTGAGGCACGTTCAAACTGAACTGAGTCAACTGATCATAAAAAAACCTCATCTTTCTGAGGCCATCCAGTTGAACCCGATCGGACTTATACAACGCGAGATACATATAACTAAAGCCATTTATTGTAAAAATAATGGATTTCTTTTATATACACCTTATATATTTGAAGGAATGTTGAATTTGTCATATGTGACTATATTGACTTGAATTTATATGCTATGCTGGTACTGAAACTCTTAGATCTTCTGAAGGTAGCACTCATATGCTCTTAAGAGTTTGCTCCAGTTCGAGAATCAATTCTGTTCAGGGATGTACTATGTAACGGTATAAAACCCTGTTACGCTGTTTTCATAGTTATGCAACCCGTGATACATTGAACGTGAATGGATGTACGCGTTATGGTTTGAAATCGTTGTTTTATTTCGAGTCCAAATTAGTAATGTTTTGTCAATACCTTGAATTTATCGTTTCAATTCTGTGCGACCAAAATTTTCTGTGGTCATACGAGCATTCTCTAGTATGCGGGATTTCTCGATCATTTACGTTCGAAGCTCTGGAGCAAATAACTTCTTCTAATGCATCTCGTAAGATCCCCTTGTTCTTAATAGTAAAATAGTTGGGATGAAAGAAATGGTGGTTTGAATATCTATTAACAGTTTCTGGGATTATTTGTTAAGATATACGTCAAGTTGACGGTGAATGATTTTTAAATATGTTTTTGTGATGTTGAAATTGGTTTTGGTAAATTAACTTACGTGATAATTTCAGTTTTGCACGCCATTTTTGATGGATAATAATGTAGAGTACTTACTTTATATTTCATTATTTTAATTCTTACTAATTTTCTTTTTATATATGAATTTAATATTGATGTTGTTCTGAACGAATCAAGGGAGAGCTTCTTCAATTTTTTAGGGATTGTGTGCCTCGTGTTATTCTAGGCGTCAATGAATTCCGATGAATAAAGTTTGTGTAGTGTTATTTTTATCCCCAGATTCATACAGGAAAAAAATGTATTCTGCAAAGTAGTATGTGTAGCACTGGTTTCATTGTTTGTAGTTTTTGGCTGGGGTGAAAAACTCGCTGTTACGTTCTTTTGTGAGGCTGCATGCGTAACACATCAATCTTACTGAACCCTTATTTTGATGTTTGATATTCTACTGGGGCTGATCCCTACATTACCTACACCTACATTACCCATAATCATCACAAGGAAGAATACCTTAAAATCTCCCTGGACAGCTCTTATGGAGGGAGGGGGAATAGAGCATAGAATATGCGCGCAAAAGCTCCTGACACGTCAGTACTTTTCTTGTAATTTTTTCCTTTTGATTCTTTTCATAATGAGAGAAGTTATTAAAATATCATTTAAGTAAAAATATATTGGCAAAATCAGTGGACGAAACGAATAGTAGGTACAGTGTATGAGTGAATGAAAAAACTTTAAGGTATTTTAAAAAATATTGTTCAAAATGACCTTCTTTTCTAGCTAATTGCTAATAACTAGACAATCTTTTAATTATTAGCAATTAGCTACTGTCTATGATTTACTGGTTTGTGGTCTTATCTAACCACACCAACCACACCACGAGTGCTTCTGCAACGCAGTCCCTGACTCCCTCTTGCGACAAAAGAATGAACGTCATGGTTTCCGCATCACAAATGTTGAAGTACGAAAGGATCTTCCTAGGTGGCGCTTGTAAGATTGCCTTTCCAGAAATTCGTAACCATTGGCTTCAAGTTTCCTAGAGCTTCTTCGTTTATCATTCAGTGTCCAACTAAGTTATGTTGATGACTGGTAACAATCATGACCGTTACGTATCTGCTCTGAATATCATTTTTGAGGGAACATTGAGCGATAACGTGACTAACTCGGATCACAAGTGAATATATATTTGTTGGGGGTTAATTATTCGACGGATAATACCATCCCTTTTTCTACCAATAGAACAACCTCTATTGACATTAATAAAATTATTTTAATTTCGTTCTCTTATTTCATATTAATAAAATGGTGGGAAACTAGTATTTTCTTTATGTTTATATGCCCTAGTATTGTATTGTGACGAAATAAATATCGATCAATAACCTTAGAAATGTGGTATTATTCATCAGTAAACAAAACCTATTGAAATCGTGGCCTTTAACCTATATAAATATGCATTTAGTGACAAATGTATCAATGAATATCCTATACCCGATCCAACAGTATTATCTCTGAGATATTGACTAATTTTCTGTACCATCACTGGCTCAACTATGACTCATGATTTTTTTAGTTATTATGGATAATATACTCTATTAGTTGAGAACTGAAATTTGGTTCAAGCCCTGTGGACAGGAGCTTTTTGGCGCTCTTGTTCAAACAGACAAATTATATCTCCGAAAGTATTGGTTTCTCAGAGTTGGGAATTATATCAATGGATTCCTATGATGGAAATGCATCATGAAAGAAATTAAATTTGGAAAAAGTGGTTTAAAAAAATGCTTCTGAAATTATCTTATAAAAAAATGGCAATCTACAATGCTTCAATGCCTTAATGCTTCAAAAATTGTCATTAAATTTAATTACCAAGATTAAATGAGCAATCTGCAATGATTCAACCTCGTGGAATGGGTTGTTGCAACTTAGACTTGGTGCATAGTTTTCACAACTCAAAATACCTAAGGAAAGTATCATCGAAATGTCTAGAGCAAGGCTGGAGACAATCATAGCAGATTGTGCATTTATTCCTGATATTTGAGTAGACAGTGGATTACGAACAAATTATTTCAATAGTTCAAAATATATTCATAAAATACTATCCTCTTTTCATAATTTAAAATTTATTACTCCATACCACTAACACATTCTTTTCTGTATTATGAACCTAAACTCAAGAAAAAATGATATATACACAAATGTAGATCCATATTTCAGCATTTTTTTGCTAGCAACATTATGAAAATACTGTATACAGGAACATGTCTCACTACTTAAGGAAGTAAAAGGTAATATTAACCTCAGTGGTCAACGAACAGTAATTTCTTTTGATGATTGCATTATGTTCTTCTTTCCTATTGCCTCCATAAACTACATCAAAACAGTCATATATTCACAAATTCAGGAATCGAATACTTGCTTTCCAAGAGAAAATAACAACTATGAATTGACAATTTCTAATATCTAGAAAAGATGACATTTATGAATAGTGATCGCAGACAGATTCTGTGTTCACATTCTGTGAATACATAGAACTTGATGTATTAATGAAATTTATTTGAAATATCATATCTCCAAAAGTATTAGTTTGTTAGAGTTGAAAATTATAACAATGGATTCTTATGATGAAACTGCATCTTAAAAAAATTTGAATTCAAAAGTTGTGATGTAAAAAAAATATTTTCTTTCGTTACTCCGAAACTATAAGACCGATTTTCCCCAATAACGAACTTAACCGAGATATTAATCCGTCAAACCTACTCTGAAAATTTCAACTGTCTAGCTGATTCCGTTCGAGAGTTATCGTGTTAACGGCCGGACGGACGGCTGGCCGGACAGAATCGATTTCGACCACGGATTCTTGATCAGTGAGTCAAACCAAATCGTTCAAGACCATTTTCAGCCAAAAATTCGAAAATTACAGACATTTGGGCAAATTGATAAGCACTCTGTTCCGAGGAACAAGAGCGCCAAAAAGATTAAAATCAGTTAATGACTGAAACTGTTACACCTTGATTAAAACTACGGATTGGTTGGTATATCCCAAGGACAATTCAGGAGGTTGAATTCATTTCAGTGAATTCTAAAGATTTGAGATATTATTTAACAATTCTTGAGTAACATATTTGAGAGTGTCGCCAAGATGATGTTACGCTATCAATAAACTTTATCTCTTATCTTTCAAAGAATTCCAGATAATTGTGGAATAATGAAGAATTCATAGTTTAGTCACCTCATGTACATATCTAGCTGGCTGATTATATCCACAGAAATGACCTAATATGATGATATAATGAGTGGTGTAGATATACAGTCTGTTCGATCTTGCATCTGTTGTGAATCTGAGAATGAATATTATGTAGTTGATGGGGTGTCACAGAATAAATGTTCAATTTTGGTGCGCTTGTTCCCCAAAAAAGTATACCAATCAATTTGACTAAATGTCTGTAATTCTCGATTTTTTGGCCGAGAATGGCCTCCAACGATTAGTTTCATTTCAACTCACTGCTGAAGAATACAAGCCGTCAGCACGATCAATCTCGAACTCAACGAGTTGGTGAGTTGAAATTTGCAGGGTAGGTTTGAAGTACAAACAAGCCAGTTAAGTTCTTTGATAGGTAAAATCTGCCTACTGGTTTTGGTGTTATAGCCATCTGAAATTGTTGCAGGTATCCCATAACTCGAAAAATACAGATTGGATTGAATTGAAACTCGGTAGTTAGATGAAAAATGCCGACGATAACACTTGTGCAAAATTCGGGATCGTATGACTAAATTTTAAAGAATACCTTAAAATTTCTGTATCTCAGGAGCTATCCATCAGATATCGCTGAAACTTTGCAAGAACCTTCAAAAGCTAAATTCACAGCAAAGTTATATATTTAAAGTGGAATGGGTCTATATTGTTGGAAATATTGTCAAAATATTGAACGAATTTCATGATAAAGTTTGAATTCATAGAATTAGAAAGGTCATGTCTATGATCATTTCATGTTTGAAGAGTGGTGCAATGTTGAACAGAGTTGGCAAATTTTTAAAGCAGTTGGAAAAATTTCAAAGCATATTTTGGCGCTCTTGTTCCTCGGAACAGAGTGCTTATCAATTTGCTTAAATGTCTGTACGTGCGTCCGGCCGTAGACACGATAACTCTCGAACGGAATGAGCTAGACAGTTGAAATTTTCAGAGAAGGTTTAGGGGATAAATATCTCGGTTAAGTTAGTTATTGGGCAGAATCGGCGAGGTGGTTTCGGAGTAACAAAAAAAAATTTTTTTTTGCATAACAAATTTTAAATTATTTCAGATGCAGTTTCATCTTAAGAATCCATTGATGTCATTCTCAACTGTAACAAACTAAAACTTTCGGAGATATGATTTTTCAAAAATTATTCTCAATTCTATATAATTTCATAGAATACTCTAATTATTATTTCCTGTTGTATATAAATCCAACGTCAGATGAGTCATAGACCTACGATTTGAATTTAATTATGAAAATTCTTGAGAATTGACACACAGAAGCCAAATTGAAAAAATGGGAAAGACCTGTGTGTGTGTGCCGAGAGTAATCGTGCCTACGGCCGGCCGGACAGAATGAATTTCGACCACGGATTCTTGAACAGTGAGTCGAACCGAATCGTTTGAGACCATTTTCAGCCAAAAATTCGAAAATTACAGACATTTGGGCAAATTTATAAGCACTCAGTTCCGAGGAACTAGAGCGCCCAAAAACACTACGAAGTAACCGGTTTATTAAAATCCAGCAATCTCCTTGGGAAAGACCTATAGGAGGATCAGTATAATAATATAAGTAATATGAAATAATGATGAGGAAATAACTAACAGATTTTTTGGTCTGCACATGACTTACATATATAGTATCGTAGGCTTCCCCGAAGAAAATAATAGGCACTTTCAGGGTTACTGCAGAGGAAGAAACGTCATCCCCTGGCGGCAATCGAACGGCATCCTTAACGTTATAATCGTAGAGCAAAGCAGCAGGAATTGCAAAACTACCACTAAACAGGCAGAAAATACACCACGCGATCTGCAAATTGGCCATGTTCAACAGCGGCCCCGTCCGTTATACTGTTTATCAAAATTCAAACAGTGCTGGATCTTCTATCGAAAGAAGGCCATAGTTCACTCCAATGAATATGTATCGACTTATCAGTGGACTTAATTAGTGAATGTTGGTTAAAAATAGTGTTTAGCGCTGAGCTGTAAGCAGGAAGAAATTAAATCTTTCCGACTTGAACCCTTCTTTATATTCCCTGTTCGCAGAGTCGAAAATTTTACGAGGTGCACACACATGTTTCCAATTACCAATTCTTCAAAGGCTCGTTCTTAGTCCGCTCGGTCCGATTTTGAAATGTCGTAAGCCTGCCCAAAGGATAATTTGTCATTTCTGCGTTTTTTAATTACGATGAGTGTGTACTTTGTATTTGATGGAAGGACCGTAACGGTGGGTTTCCGTTATCGGGTTCTTCCAGGTGAACGGTTCAACTAAATTCGATTCTTGAAATCTTCAATTAAAGTCCCTGATTTTAAATGACACACCCGTACTGCCCCCCATTTGTACTTTCCATTTCGTCGCCTTAATAAGAAAACTGCCTAACTCCGTATTGAATAATTTCACAGGAGGAGCAAAAATGAATATACCGGGTGGCCCACCACAGACGCGGTTCTCGGATTGAGGGAGTAAATGAAGATAATTTTGATTTTTTTTTTGTGATGTGTGTAGGGTGTTCAAGAGCACAATTTAAAATTATTTTCATATATACAGGGTGTTCGAAAACAAAGATATAGACCAAAGTTACATTTTTTTAACAGTAACACCCTGTATTTGACCTCAAAAATGGAATGGCAAGCTCAAATTATGATGAGTTTCTTCAGATCACTTTATACCTTAGAAAAACCATTTAGGCTAAATGACGAAAAATTGAAAATATTGAGTTTTTGTCGCTCTAGTTCCTCGGAACTGAGTGCTTATCAATTTGCCCAAATGTCTGTAATTTTCGAATTTTTCGATGAAAATGGTCTTAAACGATTTGGTTCGACTCACTGATCAAGAATCTGTGGACGAAATTCATTCTGTCCGGCCGGTCCGGCCGGCCGTAGGCACGATTACTCTCGGACGGAATGAGCTAGACAGTTGAAATTTTCAGATTTGGGAGATAAATATCTCGGTTGAGTTCGTTATTGGGCGAAATCGGACAGATGGTTTCGGAATAACAAAAAAAAAAATTTTCAATATGCAGTTTTACCATAAGAATCCATTCATATCATTTTTAACTCTAACACGCTAATACTTTCGAAGATATGATTTATCAAAATTTCAATATAAATCGTATTTCTATGTTTTCACATAATGATATAATTATTCTGTGGGTATTCTATGAATTGGTATAATGTCAACTTATTTTCCTGAGACATGACGTTGTCTAATTCATTCATTCCAGCAATCGTAGAAATGAGAATGAGAAATGAGAATTATAATATAATATCATACTTCTTGTTGGTTGATATTTTCATGCCGATGGTCAATCCATATGATGATTGGAATGGTAATGGTAAGATAATAATATTGATTTCAGTATATCTCCACTAAAAACAAAACTGGAATAATGGTGTATAGTGGATTTGAGGAAAGATATATATTATCGTTCACAATAGAATTGAGGGAATGAATATCTCGGATGAGTTCGTTGTTGGGTAGAATTCGTCTATTGGTTTTGGATTGATAATTTTTGGCACTCTTGTTGAATTTAAATTCTTCTATGACGCTTGAATTCAATTTCTGCTAAGTGAAGTTCTTTCATAAGAATTAAGAATCCATTGATATAATTCCCAACTCTGAGAAACCAATACTGTCGGAGATATAATTTGTCTGTTTTTAACTCCAACAAGCATTTACTTTCGGAGATATGATTTTTCTAAGTTTCAATAATGAATCGTGCTTCTATATTTTCACAGAATGCTATAATTATTCTATCTAAGCTTTATTATATGCTCTTTGTTCATACTCGTACACACAGAATATATCAATAACGATATGTTCTGTGCTCGTACATGTCATCCTGTTCTATAAGAAAGAGTCAGATTCATTTCAGCTATTTTAATTTGATTTCTTCCATGGTGCAGTTCTCATTCTCAGATTTCTCATTTAATCTTGATAAATAAACTATTATTTGAATTCAATTTCCTTTATGATGCAGTTCTATCATAAGAATACATTGATATAATTCTCAACTCTGAGAAACCAATACTTTCGGAGATATAATTTGTCTGTTTGAACTAGAGCGCCAGAAAGCTCTTGTCCACAGGGCTTGAGCCCATTTGTTTAAATAGGAATTAATGAAGAAACCAGTTACGCCCAATATACAGACAGTATTTTTTTGAATAGACATATTAGCTACTCCTATACAGAAAATAAAAAATTAACTCTGGAATATACAGAGTGATCATAATTAATTTTCAAACATCAACTACAAATAATGGTCGAAAATTGCTGTAAAACTATCAGGTTTAGGTGTAGGAAAACCTTGTGAAGATAGTTCCAAAATTATTTTTTACATTCAACGAGATATATAAATACCGGGTGTGCCATTTGAAATAAGAAAGTTTTTGACAATTATTTGTAGTTGATGTTTGAAAATTAATTATAATCACTCTGTATATTCCAGAATTAATTTTTTATTTTCTGTACAGGAGTAGCTAATATTCAAAAAAATACTGTCTGTATCGCGGGCGTAACTTGTTTCTTCATTAATTCCTATTTGAAAAAAATCCATATTTTCAATTTTTCGCCATTTTCTCGTAAAAGGTACCTCTAAGGTATGATGTGATCTGAAGAATCTCATCATAATTTGAGCTTGCCATTCCATTGTTAAGGTCAAATACAGGGTGTTACTGTTAAAAAACTGTAACTTTGGTCTAAATCTTTGTTTTCGAACAACCTGTATATATGAAAATAATTTTAAATTGTGCTTTGGAATAACCTACATACATCACAAAAAAATATTCTCAGAATGTCTTCATTTACTCCCTCAAAACGAGATCCGTGTCTGTGGTGGGCCACCCGGTATATTGGATAAAACTTTGAATGAATAATAGATTACGTAACCATGTATTGATTATTCATTATTCTGTAAATCCAGAGTAGCAAAACAGGACTTGACGAGTTTCTCTAAATATTATTGGAGTTAGATATTTTCGCTTCAAAATTCAATGACGAAAATGATTTTATCAAAATCCAGCAATCATTTCCTGAGTTCCAAGTATAAAGTAGACAGAAGTGACAACTTCTGTTCAATCAACCAAGATCCTCGCTGCGGCTACTCAAAACTATAGATTACGGCGTATAGTCTAGTCAACAAGTGCTTTTTAGGTAAATTTTTTTGCGTATTCTCCGAAAATTATGATTGAGGTGTCATTCGTGTCATTCGAATGGTATGTAGAGATAGTTTTTGATAAAATTCCAAGGCCGCTTGCAAAAATTGCAATAGTTATAAACAATTAAGTAAAAAAAGAAGGAGGTTTAGGTTTTCACCAATATCTCAAAAACTAAGAAATTATTTAAATTTGAAAAAATATTCAAATAGAGGAAGAAATTAATTAAAAAAAAAGTCCCAACTGCCGGAACTATAGGACCAACATTTATAATTTTCGTAGAGGGTTGAAAATACGCCCGAAAACGAGTACTCCGGCTTGCGCAAGCCTCGCCCCCTTCGTACCTTTGATGAATAAATATTATTCAAACTTAATGAATATGAAATTAAAAAAATTAAAATATGCAGGCACCTGCAGGATAGATCAATGAACAATAATCCGTGGTACAAAAATGTTTATCACGATTTTTCAATTAGTTATTGAGAAAGCGAAAGTTATTGCAAAAGCAAATGCAAAAGCGAATGCAAAAGCGAATGCAAAAGCAAATGCAAAAGTAAATGCAAAAGCGAATTCAAAAGCGAATGCAAAAGCGAATGCAAAAGCGAATACAAAAGCGAATGCAAAAGCGAATACAAAGCGAATGCAAAAGCGAATGCAAAAGCGAATGCAAAAGCGAATGCAAAAGCGAATACAAAAGCGAATGCAAAAGCGAATGCAAAAGCGAATGCAAAAGCAAATGCAAAAGCGAATGCAAAAGTGAATGCAAAAGCCAATGCAAAAGCAAATGCAAAAGCGAAACTAAAAGCGAAAGCAAATGCGAAAGCAAATGCGAAAGCAAATGCAAAAGCAAATGCAAAAGCAAATGCAAAAGCAAATGCAAAAGCAAATGCAAAAGCAAATGCAAAAGCAAATGCAAAAGCAAATGCAAAAGCAAATGCAAAAGCAAATGCAAAAGCAAATGCAAAAGCAAATGCAAAAGCAAATGCAAAAGCAAATGCAAAAGCAAATGCAAAAGCAAATGCAAAAGCAAATGCAAAAGCAAATGCAAAAGCAAATGCAAAAGCAAATGCAAAAGCAAATGCAAAAGCAAATGCAAAAGCAAATGCAAAAGCAAATGCAAAAGCAAATGCAAAAGCAAATGCAAAAGCAAATGCAAAAGCAAATGCAAAAGCAAATGCAAAAGCAAATGCAAAAGCAAATGCAAAAGCAAATGCAAAAGCAAATGCAAAAGCAAATGCAAAAGCAAATGCAAAAGCAAATGCAAAAGCAAATGCAAAAGCAAATGCAAAAGCAAATGCAAAAGCAAATGCAAAAGCAAATGCAAAAGCAAATGCAAAAGCAAATGCAAAAGCAAATGCAAAAGCAAATGCAAAAGCAAATGCAAAAGCAAATGCAAAAGCAAATGCAAAAGCAAATGCAAAAGCAAATGCAAAAGCAAATGCAAAAGCAAATGCAAAAGCAAATGCAAAAGCAAATGCAAAAGCAAATGCAAAAGCAAATGCAAAAGCAAATGCAAAAGCAAATGCAAAAGCAAATGCAAAAGCAAATGCAAAAGCAAATGCAAAAGCAAATGCAAAAGCAAATGCAAAAGCAAATGCAAAAGCAAATGCAAAAGCAAATGCAAAAGCAAATGCAAAAGCAAATGCAAAAGCAAATGCAAAAGCAAATGCAAAAGCAAATGCAAAAGCAAATGCAAATGCAAAAGCAAATCCAAAAGCAAATGCAAAAGCAAATGCAAAAGCAAATGCAAAAGCAAATTCACTAGCAAATGTAAAAGCAAATGCAAAAGCGAATCAGGAATGAATATCTTGCATAAGTTGTAGTAGTGTTAGTAGAGTTTATTTAGCTTTCTGCTATACATAGTTAAAACAAAAAAATTACATCATTAAACTACAACAAATACATAAAAGCAAAATCAAAAATTATCCTGAGCATATTTGGCTATATTTCTTCTAAATTCCATGTAGTTTTCCAAAGCACGAATGTGTAGTGAATCAAATGACACCTCAATCATAATTTTCGGAGAATACGCTAAAATTTTGACCTAAAAAGCACTTGTTGACTAGACTTTTACAGAAACAATTATTTTCAATAATTGAACAGAAAATTGAGGTGTAATCGTAAATTATTTGCAACTAGTAATGTCAGTTTTTGTATTGTGAGCTGCCTATGGTACCAACTTTGTGTTTTGATTTAAATTTGAATTAAGAAGACATGTTCCGCATTTCTGCATTTATCTTCATCCTGCATTTTACGTTCTTAAAAAACCAGTTCTCAGTGTGAAATTTTAGCTAGCACTGTTCATATCGTGAATTTCATTCGAAAGTGAACTTTTACACAGTAATTCTTTTGAGATTCCTCCGAGAGGTATTGAAAAAGGAACTTGGTCATTCTTCAGTCAGGTAATTATCCTTATTGTGAATAATATAAATGTTATTTCTTTGTATTTTTGTATTTTTTATATTAATTAAACAAATATTCTTCAGTGGAATATACGATTACGCCTCCTTCTGAACTCTCATTCTACCAGTCCACCTACCCCTGAATATTGTCTCAGCACAGACTAGTAGGTACATCAGATATACGTTTTTAAAAATTGGTGCCAATAATCTTACTCCACGCCGTCTCCTTGTATGGAATATTTGGTTGGTATTAATAGAAGATAGAGTTGGTATTGATAAATATTTTATTTGAATACTCAATACAACTGCAATAAGGTCTAACAGCTATTTTACAAATGAACGTAAATAATTCATTTCAATAACAACCTCAAAACGAAATAAATACATGAATATACACTAATGTACAAATTTAAATTCAAATGAAGGCAATATACTTATTCTAGAGTATAATAACGATATCACAAATCAATGATGATGATAAGATGATAATAATAATAGAAAATCAATTACATAATTGTGGAAGGGAGATCAAAATAGACAGTCTTATGAAGGAAATTGTATTGGCAAGATATTAGTTTGATCCCGTAAACAATTTTTGATATGCTAAAATTATAAGTAGTGCAGATAGAAACAGCATGTTCGATGTCACCAAATGATGATTCACAATATACATCAGAAAATAGACAAAAAGTTTTTTCTTCGATGTTCGACGTCTATTCATAAGAATTACTTGATTTGTTTTTATTTCTTGTAAATAGGCAGTAACAAAAATTACTAGGTTCAATAGTGAGCAGTCAGATCATCAATATCAGAATGCATAAAATTTCCCTTCAGTTTTGCTGATGGAGCTCCAATATAATACTCAGTCTCTCTGTTGCAATGATGCAGAAAATGGATTAGATATATACAAATTTAGGTAGGTTGTTCATCATTAATTGATATGAAATTATCAGAGACACACCTCTTAATGGTTTTAAAAAATTTGACACATTACAACGTATACTCGGTTTGAATTTATGGAACCATTAGCTGGAAAAAATTAATAAAATCCCAAATTGAATTCTTGAGTAATAATCGAGGAAGAGGACTGACATTCAGCAATTTGTCCTTGAACCAGCTCTCGCAGTTTTCCACCAGATGGCGTTATTAAGGAGAAGTGCAAAGATTGTGCCAAAAAATAATTTGGAGAAAATGGGACCTTTGTTCTATTTCTGAATTATTAGGAATATAAAAGAAAAACTATATTTTTATTCGCGTTTTTAGACCTGTTGGGAAAACAATAATATCACATTAAAAACTTCACGATTTTTCATACAATTCCCATATGGTTTTCCTGATAATTTCTAATTTTATTTTCATGTTGGTCTTCTTCCTGGACTAGATCAGAAATTGGAGAAGTTGTTGTTACGAAAATAGCTCTCAAGATATTCGAAATAAATAAACGTAGTGATTTTGCATAATAATCGATTCACGATTGAATTTTTATTTATTGCCACATCGAAAAGCGCGATAAGTATAAATTCTGGGTACAAGATTTGCTACAGGTTAGAAAAATATTCGATTTAATATGTTGGGAAGTTAGTTTCTGATGAAGAATATTCTTCCCCTAAGAGATTGGTAACGACAATACTCAAGCTTCTATTATAATATTTCCCAAGGAGTTAATTTCCTAAATGTCATTCACAATTTTCATACTTTCCACACCAACAAATTCGCTGGATTCAGATTTCATTTTTTTTTCAGTATGAGATAATTTTTATTTTATCAAACTAAAATAAAAATAGAAATTCATTGGAGTGATGGATGATCATATCAAATTAATCAAATTTACAAATATTTATTTTGAATAGGACAAACGTTTCGCTATTTTGCACCTGAAGAAGTAAATGAGCAGCAACACGTGTCGGCAAGTATCAACAACATGTTTTTTCCTGCCTCTTTTGAGACTACGTCAGAGTGCAACCAAAATATCTAGTTTATACAGTGTGGAAAACCCAGATGGAATGAATACATTATCTTACTGTACATATTTATGAAAAATCCTGAAACATGTCAAATTTAAATTTTAAATTGTCATTCTTCTTCGTAAAAATGCGAACCCTACCTTCAGCCCATTGTAAAAACAGGTAAAACCTTCAATTTTTCAAATAGTGTGGGCTTGTGATTATTTGAAAGGTCTCGTCATTCTTTATTCAGAAATGTTATCACTTTCATGATTATTGCAAAAATCAAATTAAAAATAAATTAAATCAAGTTATTAGCGAAATTTGGTACAATATCAAAAACTAAAATATAGCAAAAAAATTATGCGAACGCCTTGGAAACATCCTAAGCCCAAATAAAAATGTCTTCCAACATTGTTCAACGCCTCAGAAGTGATCATGTTCTTTCTATAACATCTTGAAGGCAAATAGGTTTAGTACTACTGTAATAAGATTTAGGAATATCCGAGGGAATACTATAATGAATTTCGGTAATCACGTGATTTTATTTTTCTCTAATTTGATTTTTGCAATAAATATGAAAGTGACGACATTTTTTAATAGAGAATGACCAGACATTTTAAACGATGTAACACAAGACCATACTTCCTATTCGAAAATTTGGGTTTGTACCTGTCCTTCGAAGGGTGTTGAAGGTAGGGTTCGCATTTTTACGAAGAAGAATGACAATTTAAAATCTGAATTTGACGTGTTTCGGGATTTTCCATAAATATGTACGGTAACCTAGATAATTAATTCATTCCCTTTGGATTTTCCACACTGTATAATATAAATTATTTATTTGTACTCATTATATTAAACTCTTAACAATTAATGGTCTCCTTATACATTAGAACCGATGAGCATAGAGATTTTCTGATTCATCTTTCTTCTTATTTTTAGGACCTATCCAAAACTGGTTAAAGATATTCATACTATGTAAGAAATTTAAATAATTCTCACCGCTTTTATGAATTTATTCTCTATTTAAATAGATTAAGCGAAAAAATTTGGATCTAATTGTTCATTTAACCTATTTATTTCCAAATGAATTAGTTGCGCACCTTTCTTTCAAATTGTGAAGAATTTTGGATTTTGAACAAGAATTAAGGAACACCATCACAGCTACCAACAACGCAAAATTAACTCGAATTATTCTACACATTCATTATTAGAAGGACACAAGTTTAACAAGGATTTCAAATTTCTACACAATTTGAATGAAGGTGCGCAACCAAATTATTATGAAATGGTGGTAATAAATGGAGAAAACATTTGGGTAATTTAGTTAATGAACAATTAGATCTCAATTTTTCTGCGTTACTTAATTAATTCAAATATAGGATAAATAATTTATAAAAGCAGTAGGCATGAGTAGGTATTATAATTTGTAACTAGTATTAGAAGAAGAAATAAGAACTAAAAATCTCTATGTGAGATCAAAAATTGTTGAGCATTTAGTACACTAACCTTTCCTGTTTCCCTTAGATCTACCAAGTCATTCAACGGATCTTGTAAGAGAGACATAAAAGACACATGAAGTGAATGATTTAGAGTTCATAAAATTGGTTTTGAAATTTTGTGAAGTACGAATTGTGAGGTAGGAAAAAAATCCTCTTGTTGAAGAGTTGTGTTTAAAAATATACACATTTTCCATCATGTCGAAACCTATTTGGTTGTTTCAAGTGGAAAATAGAAATCTGAATATAGCGGTATCAGGTGTTGACTGAAATGTCAAATACAGCCTTCACCTTCCTGAGATCACACAAAAAATAAAATCGGATATATCCATATATCTTAGAAGTGAGTTTCAGGAGGCTCATCGATATATTTACAAGTGAAGGGGTTCAAGAACCAGGAACAAAAGGATTTTTCATGTTTGTGCTTGCATTTCCCTCTCCTACCGTGGACATTGTGCGATAAACGACTCGTTTCAGAATCTATGCTTGAACTTTCACTGTCTCTCACAACACTATCGTACCCGCTCTCAGCCCTTCTCGATATCGCAGCCGGACTATGTTTCGAAGTTCTCGGGGTGGAATCGTGTCCACTGTCATACCCTTCCGATTTATGCGTCAGTTTGATCGAGGTTATTCCAGACTCTATGCTTAATACCGCCCTGTTTATACGTTCGACCGATGGAAGGCTGTTGGGTGGGGGTAAGGGTTGGGTAACTATGGATTCATTTGGAAAACTTTTTTTTCTCTCGCTCTCACAAGCCCCATTTCCTGGTAACCTCATGGAATCTTCCTGCAGGTTAGGATTGGAAGCACCGTCAGGATGACGTAGGTTCGCCAGCGTCTCCCTCGGATGGTTGGAATAGTTATTGTGGCAATACCTCTGAAACCTACCTCCAATCTGTGGCGCTTTGGTCGTCACCATCGAAAGGTCTTGGGTGCTGGCGGATAAAAAAGGATCCAGGTACCAATTCTGAGCGGTGGAAGGTCTGGTCATGTTGATTTTACAGTTCTCGCAGAACTTTTCTTGAATGTAAGCCGGTTCACTGTAAACACTGTTGTTGTCCTGGGTTTCCCCATACAGCATCTCGTTGAAAGTCAACGATTCACATCTGCTGAGAGAACGTTGATTTTGTTTTTGTTTCTGATATGTTTCTGAGTTAGCTACGTTGGCCTTAGCTAGCCTGTTTGTGAAGAGTTCGTGTAGCTTCGCCAACTGGTCGAACTTCTTTCTTGTAGTCTCGTCTAGATTTCCGTTTCTTTGGGCAGGGTTATCCGGGTCTTCATAATCATCATTGTCATATGTGCGATATCGAGAATCATACCTATGCCTCGGTAATATCCTCTCTAAATCGGTATAAACAGACATGGAATCGGTAAAAGTTGATACCACAGTTAAATTTTCTTGGCTGAGTATTCTAAGGGGGTGATCTAAGGGGTTCTCTTGGTCTACTTCAGGAAGGGGGTTTTCGTATCCCATACATAAAGCAATATCTTCTTCTGTCACTTGCAAGCAACTGTCCTGCGTTGGGACTGGCTCCAGCGGTTCTTCCACTTCTATGATCTCCAGAATTTCATCCTCTTCGCTATCCGCCTGGTCTTCGTAACAGCTGTTCTGGTAGTTATTGTATTCAGCGTTCGAGAGCATTCTTTCTTTCAACAGTATATCAAGACTTTCTAGTGACACTTCCCTGCTGCTGAGTGGTTGGATGAGAGGCAGAGCAGGCGGTATCTCCACAGCTTCCTCTTCTTCGTCGTCCTGATCATCCTCTTGTCTGTTGAATTCCTTCTCTTCCCTACATTCTGGAATCGAATCGTTGGAAACTGGATTGAGTTTGAGACCGGTTCTTATCACCGATTCTTCAACCATTTCCTGCCTTTTGGTATCGAGTGGTTTGACGATTTCTTCGTCGAAGGTTTTGAATTGGGTGAGTTCTTTAGGCGGTTCTTTCTGAGGTATTTTTCCGTGACTATATTTGGTCCTTTGAATTTGTGACGTCTGGTGTTCTACCCATTTTCGGATCATGTTCTTCTTATGGCTATCCATGTATCCGTATCCTCCTCTCTCTGACGTGGATGGTGTAGATTGTTGCTGCATTGGTCCATCGATCCATGTTTCTCGTTTCTTGATATGGCAAGGTTCTTTGATGAAATGTCTGGCTTCCGCAACTTTGGATTTTGATATTCTAGGTCCGTCTATCCACTGCTCGTCGCTGCCTCCGGTCATGGGGTGTTTGACTTCCGCTTTATTCTTTGACGCCACCCTGTTCGGGGAGGATTTCGGAGAGTTGGCTCGGCCCGGCGATGTTTTATTACTTTGGCACGTAGTTTTAATGGAAGGCCGATGACTCAGCATCTTCTCGTCGGCTTTTGAACTTGTTGCGTTTTTGGACGGCCTTTGTTCGGCACTCGACCCGCGAAGCGCCTTGCTCATCGAACAGCGGTTGTCTCCGGAGTTAAGACTCGGAATGTAGACGGGGGGATGTTCGCCGTCGGTAGCGTCGTCCACGGGACCGACGTAGATAACTGTGTCGGCCGATAGGTCGCTGCTCGAAGGATCTGGTTCGCTGCTTGTTCCGGTAGTCCTGGTCGCTTCTTCGCCTGAAAAAAAAATTGGTAAGTTGCATCTATTCGAGTATTATTCAGGTTATGAATTTCTTAAGCAGATGAAGAATATTTTTGGAACGCTTATAATTCTAGATCGCTAATCAACATGAAACATGTTGAAAAATTATTAAAGTAAAGAAAAAACTTGGCTTAAGTTTCATAATATAATACTGTATGTTGTTGGGTTGTTGGGCCAACGAAAAATATATACCGTGATTTTCCAGATTTGAAATGTAAATCTGAAAAATTGGTTCAAGCACTGACATGAAGGCAGTAGCTTTTACGCGCATGTTCCATTTTGTTATTGTAGAGGCCGCTATCTTTCAGTTCTCTAATTTTTTTAAAATTTTCTAGGTATACGATTCATACAAAATTTCACACATTTTTTAATGTTGTTATTTCACAACTAGTTACCAAGTTTCAATTCGATAGGATCTGTATTTCTTGAGTTATCGAGAAAATAATATTCCAAATGGGTATAACCCTGAAACCATTGGGCCGGTTATGCCAACAACGAACTCATTCAGATGCACAACGTAATCTGAGAAATGCAAGTCGCTATCTCTTTCCGTTCGAAAGTTATCGTGACAACGCACCCATCCAGCTGCTAATCTCGACCAAGGCTGCTCGGATCTCCAACAATAGAGATTCGACCATTTTGACATTTGGAACTTGGCTGTAAAGTTAGATTCTGAAGGCTCTCGCAAAATTTCAGCGATGTAGTTTTGGCGTTACTGAGGAAACAGCAACAAAATTCCAGATAGGTATAACTCCAGAACCGTTTGGTTGATCATGCCTATTAACAAACCCAAATGTCGCTTCCGGATGCGCAACCTACCCGAAAAATTGCAAGTCGCTATCTGTTTCCGTTCTCAAGTTATCGTGAGATAAATAATATTTTTTAATATATATATATATTTTTTTTAATTTCCCATACGCGTTTATGTTGGTATTCTACAACTAGTTACTAAGTTTCGATTTGGTTGAACCTATATAACCTATATTGGTTGAAAACAAAATTTGTACTCGGAAACCATTGGGCTGATTATGCCCACTAACGAACTTGTTCGTCGCATTTGGACGCGCCATCTAGCCTGAAAATTTCAAGTCGCTATCACTTTCAAGTTATCGTGGCAACGGCTGTTTGTTGTTGACATACAGTGTGGGCCAACGAAGACTTTAAACTCCGATTTTCCAAATATACAATGAAAATCTAGAAACATGCTGGGACCCGTCGATTTCTCATGTGAGCGGGAATGATTCGGATGCTTTCTTCATCCCCGGAGCTCCAACTCCCTGCCTGGGAGCACAACCCCCTGATTTCGAATAGGGATGAGAATTGTTGCTTTACCTCATTTCGAAGATCTCAGCGATTATTATCTGAACCTTAAGTTTTGCGTCAAAATTTTCATCGATAACGAAATGACAGTTAAAATAGTGAAATGGGTAATGTGGAATTTACGTCGAGAATAATAATTCTTATCAGAGAATAAGTATTTAAATTCATTTGATATATTTTTTTCAAAAATAATTTTGATCTACCTCAGTTTATCGACAACGAAGAGGAACGTTATACATTAATTTTTGGCGCTCTTGTTCCTCGGAACAGAGTAGTTATATATTTGCCCAAATGTCTGTAATTTTCGAATTTTTGGCTCAAAATGGTCTTAAACGATTTGGTTCGACTCACTGATCAAGAAACCGTGGTCAAAATCGATTCTGTCCGGCCGGCCAGGCCCTCCGTTAACACGATAACTCTCGAACGAAAGGAGTTAGAGGATTGAAATTTGCAGGGTAGGTTTGGAGCGTAAATATCTCGGCGTACGTTAACGGGCGAAATCCACCAAGCGGTTTCTGAGTTATGGCCATTTTTAGTAAACACATTTTTTATGAATATTTCCGAAATCGATCACTCCATCTATCTAAAATTTTGCACCAAATTGTAGAATAATGACCTTTATACGCATGCGAAGTTTTGTATTGATCGGGTTGCCGTAAAGTGTCATTTTTTTTTTATTTTTATATTTTGTTTCTACAATAACTCTCGAACAGAATGAGCTAGGCAGTTGAAATTTTCAGGGTAGGTTTGGGAGATAAATGTCTCTGTTAAGTTCGTTATTGGGCAATTAAACTTACAAATTTCAAATTCAATTTTTTTTAAGATGCAATTCCACCATAAAAATCCATTGATATAATCTTCAATTTT
Source organism: Halyzia sedecimguttata (assembly GCA_937662695.2). NCBI lineage: Eukaryota > Metazoa > Arthropoda > Insecta > Coleoptera > Coccinellidae > Halyzia > Halyzia sedecimguttata. The sequence goes on along the minus strand of OW569415.2, from coordinate 84,111,982 downwards.
AACAAGCTAATACTTTCGGAGATATGATTTTTCGAAATTTCAATAATGAATCGTACTTCTATATTTCACAGAATGCTATAATTATATACATGCTCATACATGTTATCCTGTTCTATAAGTGAGAGTCAAATTCATTTCAGCTATTTTAATTTGATTTCTTCCATGATGCAGTTCTCATTCTAAGATTGCTCATTTAATCTTGATAAATAAACTATTATTTGAATTGAAATGCCTTTATGATGCAGTTCGATCATAATAATTCATTGATATCAATCCCAACTCTTAGAAACCAATACTTTCGGAGATATGAAGTTTGAACAAGAGCGTCAAAGCTGCTGTCCCCAGGGCTTGAACCAATTTTTCAACAAGATGTCGCACCACCTCATTTCGTACAACCTGTGCGTCTATTTCTAGAGCGAACAAAGGTTGTTCTTATTTGTACAGATGGTGTTATTTTATGTTGTTTCTGTATATTGAAAATTTTGTTGTTCATAATTCAATGCATTTGATTATTTGTTCAAGGAGATACACAATTTTCTGGCTATTTTGATTATGTGTACACTGATATTTATCAGTATTGCTTCAATGCTTTAATAATTTTCTCCATTCATGAAGCATGAACTTATTAGTATGGTGTATTCTCCTCACCTGAGCTTCCTCCAGATCCATTTCCCGCCGCAGACGACACGAATTTGATTCTTCTTCTTCTCATCCGATGTATCCTCGAAGCCAGTTGAACCGTGGTTAACGTATCTGAATAGTTCTGTGCCCGTGGTGACACATGCACAATCATAGCTGCATGGCAAGTTAAAGAACTCAAACAATCCTGCAAAAAAAATATACATTATAATTTTATTCAAATGTATTTTTCGAATTTTCAACCGAAAATTGTCTCAAACGATTACATCGAACATACTAATGAATAATTCCTGGTCGCATTTGATTTAGCCCTCTCATAATTCTCAAAAGAAATATATTAGGGACGATTTATCAGCATGAGCCAGTGACTTTAAGCGGTCTTACAGAAAATGCCCAACAAGTAAAAAATTTTGAGTCTATGGTTATGGTTGCATCCTGTTGAAACCACGTTCCTTTCAGTCAATGTAAGTAAATTTTTCGAGAAATTTCATTATTAACATCTCACTGAAATATGCATTATTTGCCCATTTGTAAAAATATAATATCTAGTATAAATATGTACGTAGGTAATTGAAAATCAGGGTAAAAAAAAATCAATTGAAAGTTGTTCCGGGAGAGTTACATCGTCTGAAACGAGACATTAAACGAGAATAACATAAACTTACCTTCAACAGATGCGTCAGTTTATTTTCTTTATAAGGAAGATGTTTTTGACCGTTGAATATTGCTAGTAAGATGTTCCCTACTCCTGAAAGAGGGATACCACCGCTAGCTTTGCTTCTTTCTGAATTTCCCAGATCGATCAAATGCAGACGACTTCTGCCTCCAGCAACTGAAACGATATTCAATGTGAGTTGAAATAGCAACAAGTGGTAGTTCTAATAATTAAGGTAGCGAAAACATCAAGTTTCACAATATAAGAATATGTTGTTGACTTATATAGGGTGAGTCTTTGAGTTGTATATTCGTTTTAACAATAGATTTATCTCATTAAGTAAATACTATTTTCCTTTACCATGTTTTCAGATTCGGCTGAGTTAAAAAGATAAAGAAAGTCTGTTGAAATTGCAGAAAAAATTCAGTTTTTCATTTGCATCTTTGATATGGTTATTCCGAATGAAATGAATTTTGGTGTAAAGTTTTCTGTAACAATGACATATACTTTAAACTAATAGTTTTTTTTCCACTGGTTCCGTAACCTAGTCACGGATTCATAAAAATAAATTAAATACAGAAAGCAAATAAAGTTTACCTTTAGTCATTTAGACAGTTTTTGAGATATTCAGCGTTGAATATTATAAATTCTGATGAAAATTCGTGAATTTTCCGTATTTTGGTTGATCCGCTCCTGACCTAGTAGAGGCCATGAATAGATGTATATACACGTTGCCGCACTTGCTTTTCTCTCCCAAAATATAGATGATTAATTCCCCTCGTTTGCTTTAATATATCAAAGCCTGGTATACCGTTTGACAATGGGACATGATTACGGTGAACTGAGCCATAGACATAAAATCTATGATACCATAGCAGTTGATCCATACTTAACGTAGCCTACGAATTATTATGATTAATCTGTCAGTTGGAATCACATCTCAACTATTCGATTTGAGATTTTCTTGGAAATTAAGGTATTTATGCAGCTTACAATATGAGAATGGGCGATGATAAAATTATGAATAATATTAGTAAAAACAATAGATGGATATTGAATGAATTAAGTTGAAGTTCAGTGTTTTGATAGTGAAGAATTAATAGTGACATATTTTAATGAACAAATGCTGCTCCGTTTTATAACTAACATAAAATTATAACTAATTCAAGTGTACTGTACAATTTAGATGAAAATATTGAGTATGTCTAAAATTTTGCAGTGCAAATGGAATTTCTGTATAGGAAGGAGTATATCTCACACAAACTGCTCTCAGTTTTGAGCTTCGATCTGTAATTTACAATATTCTTACTATTCCGCCCTTCGACACACTACAATAATAACTGTAGCAGATTTTGCATCCGATAACGAGAAAGAGTAGTAGGTAAGTCTTTAGGGGATAATTCCAACAAAAACGGAACAGATAAGAAAACCAATTACCATAAATTCGGGTGTCGCATGACGATCACTTGCAATTAGAAGTTTCCAGCATTTTTTCCAGATTATCTCCGAATGTATTGGACCTTTTAACATTTTTAGCTCGTTCGGATATTTCAGGTAGATGAAGATGCTGATATTTTTCCGTGAAATCGGGGAACTTCGGTATTAATGGAAATGAGACGGTGAATACTTGCAGAGTGGAAAGAAGAAGTATTTAAATTATGTTCTGCCGTTTTTTAGAGGAACCTCGAGTTTATTGTTCGTCATTACTCTTTCAAGCGCTTATACAGTCATTGTGGGTTATACCCTTATTACACTATGGCTTTTTCGAGCCTATTTGTCAGCCTGACTGACTGCTCCTGAAATTTTGAAGAAATACGCATGCGCCCGGGACTATTTTGTAGACTATTTCAGGCTTGAAAATAAATAGAACTGGTTCTATTTGTTCCTTCCGAATCGTGGGGATTTCAAGCCTTTTTGTCGAAATGCCATGTCTACCAATACAATATTTATCTGTCTGACTTTACGTCTTAACATAACCTAGTTTATTCTACCGTTTGAATCGCAGCTTTCGTAGATTCAATAATAAATTTCTGTTTATTACTTCGAGGATGTAAACTAACTGAACTTACGAAGGCCAGATAATCTGTGATGGCTATCCCCGAGTGATATGAAGTTTTCGCCTAGTATCGCAAAGTAATTATTAATTTCGTTTTTGGAAAAATGCTTTCTGGAATTACAGTGTGTTTTTTCTGTATGTGAAATTGCACACCGAAACAAGCTCGCAATAAGGATAATGGGAAACTGTTAGAACATGTTAGAATATGAGCCCAAAATGACTCTGTGAGATTTTGTACATGAGATACAGATAGTCCGCCGTATTCACAAATCATTCAATCTCCGTTAAGTCCTAACTGAGGTACTCAGTTAAGGATAAATTTGAATCGGAACCTCAGTTACCTAAAGTGAAAATCAACGTGAAACAGGCCAGTTTCACCACCGTTAAATACTTGAACTGAGGTTGCGATTCAAATTTATTCTTAACGGAGGACCTCAGTTAGGACTTAACGGAGATTGAATGCTTTGTGAATACGGCGGAGTATCTGTCTGCGCTTGTCGCTCATGCGATATCGCATCAGTATGAACTGCACCTGAAACATCACGTTGCAAATTGGCGGAGGTGCCCGGTATGAGATAATAAGCTATAAATAATAATCAATTTTTGTGGATAATAAGGATAATGGGAAACTGTTATCAAATTATTGCATTGTCATCGGTTCTTGATACGTATGCAAAGTTTCAAATTAATCAGACTTCTGGAAACTGGTGAAAATTAAGTTCAAAGATTCCGTTACATACATACATAGTCAGATACAACCCAAGCTAATAAAAGCGTGTTAAAAAGCGTGGTGTAATAGCGCCACTCAATTGGGGGGAAATTCAGCCGACAAATAGCCATGAAAATAGGCGCAAATATATAGACATGAAAAAAGGCATAGTGTAATAGGGGTATTAGAAAGTTCAGCTAATGGTTCGCACAACCGTTTTGGTGGAACTGAGCTTCGTCAGAACTTCATCGAACATTGGGCCATAGTGGTTTCTGCAAAACCTATTATTCGTCTGTGAAGGTGCACTTCTTGAACAACAGCAATTTCGCCTGAGTGAATGTTCAAGCTCCATGAAGAATTCTGCCACGATCCTAGCGCCTGAGCATGACGAATAGCCGATCACCTCGGGATCTCTTGAAATGCACCTCGACATCTCGTTCACCATTTATATTCCCCGGAGATCTTATGTCCTGGTGAAACTACATATTTCCCTCCTATTGTTCCAAAAGCTGTGCTTCAAACGTTTTGATATGTGAAGTGATAATTTCCCTAGGTGGTGCTGGATAGATTCTCTTTCCAGTATTTTGCAACAATAGAGCTTAAGTTTCCTAGGCCTCTTTCGTTTTTCATTCAGTGGTTAAGATATGCTGATGATTGGTAACAACCATGAAACCGGTACGTATCTGCCCCGAATGACACATTCCTCTTTGGAGGGTTACTGACCGATGAGGTGGCTAGCCTGGATAGCGAGGGGATATTTGTTGAAGGTTAAAATTGACGAGTGTCTTTTAGTTATAAGCAATTAGCTACAGTTCTCCTTATTCTATGTTGAAGTGATAATAATAACACTCTGATTGTTTTGGAATCAATGGATTGTCGTAATGTGAAATCTGCGTTAAATTTAATGTATTTTGATCCTTGAATAGATCAACTGCTGTTAGCGAATTGTTAAAAAGTGGTTAACCTAAATCTCGATCAAGAACACCACAACAAGATCATAAATATTATGCGTGGTAATAGATCTTCTATAGTAAAGAACAGCAACGAATCAAATATTAAGTTAAATTTTAATATTTGTACTTTTACTAACTGTACTTTCAATAAATAAATACATGTTTCGTTGTGTTGAGTTATCGAATTTTCCCCCGAATATCCCTCAGATATTGACAAATGCCTCATAATTTTATGACAAATTTTTCAAGCTCGTTCTTGGTAACAGGCCGAGGCCGAAGGCTGATTATCATAAAATTATCTCGCGTATTATTATCAATGCCCTTGGGATATTACTACTGATAATCGACGTGTCGATTGGTAGTTCTAGTTGATTATACACGTAACGAGGAATTAACTCGGTGTATAGAGAACTGTGTCTATTCAGATTACTCATCCGGAGATTTACGTCACTCGGCCAGTACTTCGTTGTCGCCGTATCAAGAGAAAATGGACCTTCGACCTATATAGCTTATTGCTTTGTTAAGAAACTGAAGTTAATTTTAGCCTGATAATAGTTTCCAATAGGTTTCTTGACATTGAGATGTGAGAAATCAGCCAAATAAATGTTATGTGAGATGATAACTGAATTAAAGATTCGAACGTTGAAATTAAACATAAAATAATCTCAATTTAGCGGAATTGATGAATTCATATAAAAGAAAATAGTAAAATTTGCAACAATATCTTAATTGTAACAGTATAATATTGAATCGAGGTTCATATTGAAAACTTGGTTCTGTCTTCAATCGAATTCCAAGGGAAGTGAACGACGAAAGCACTTCACCAACTTTGGAAATATTATTATCCGTTTAATTGTGCGAGTTGATAAAGTTCATCGCCTGTGATCCGCCTCATCACCGCTATGATAATTCTATTAGCGAGTTCGATCTGGCGTCGAATATCGCAAATTTGATACTGGCTGGAACCGAACTAATTTCAGTAATTAACACGTTCAATGAGTGATTTCTGTAGTAAAAGCCATTGGTATAACGTTCGGTTACGCTATGCCGTGATGCACAAGCGATGTTCGATATACTTTTTCGCGATTCTTATCGCGATCCCTATCGGTTCAGGATATTCAATGAGGGTTGAAGGATTTTCGAGTGAGACTGCTTTCAACGGGAGCTCGTCATTAAATAGGAATTTTCATCCCAGTCTTTATTGACCGATTTCGAGTGAAAAATATGAAATACGCTCCAATTTCGTAGCAGAAGTCATTAGAGGCGAATAGAGCTTTTCAGGATCGAGTTTTGGTTATTAGAGGGAAAAATCGACCTGCACTCCACTTTAGGAGATCAGATTAGCAGTATCCTAGAAGGGGAAGTTAACTAATCACGTGAGGTGATATAAGGTTGTCGCAGTATCAATTTCTCAAAGTATGATGAGTTCGAATACTGGTAGCGCCATCTATGGAGGGGGTGCTTCTGCTCCTGATCTCGATTGAAGGTGGATAATGGAGAGATCGTTGTTTATTTCAAATGACAGATTCAGGTTTCGTTGTCAGAGTTAATTGCATCCTAGCTTTGGTTGAGTGACCAGATTCTTTGAAGGATTGAAATTGAAATATAGTATTTCGTCTGATAGACGGATTTGAATCAATTTAATCCAAGTCAGGATGAAAACTGATCAGTATTTGGTGGATCGTCGATTTTGTTGAGATCTGATTAGTGGAATACACGAAAGTGGATATTTCTTGGCGTAAGGAACTGCTGAGTTTTTATTTAGGAAAATGGAAGTTTTGTTAGGCAATGACATTTGTTACAGTGGTCTTCTCCTCCTTTTTTGTTAAAAGTTAATGTTTCTAGAACCTTTGGGCTGGATATTTTATCTTGGAATTAGAAGGTTAATGTCGTTACCAAGTGGGCCTAATTAGGGAATCATACACCTGAATGCTTATCCATCTACGCATATTTGGGAGAGAAAACATCGATTAGCGAATCGTGGGAGCATTTCATCTTGGAGAGAGAATTTAATCACCGACTAGAATCAAGTAGGAATCCAGTTGCCGACTATTTCACTATCTTCGAACATTGAAGAATCTGTATACTACATCAAGCCTGAAGTAGAACCCAGGTATATTTCCTGTACGATTTTCTGTCTCTTTTTCTGAAGGATATTCTTGGAAAAATTTATTATTGTCTCTGTGATGGATCCAAACCAATTATCCAAGTCAAGGACTGATTTAATTGGATTATTTTGTTAATTGGTAGTTCTAGTTGATTATATACTTAATGTGGATTTAGCTTGGCGTATAGAGAAATGTAGCTAATCAGATGACCACTAGGAATTGAACCAATATTTTGTTTTGTTAAGAAATCGGAGTCAGTTAAATTCCGAAGAAAAATGAATGAATTATCCAATGATGAAATTTTTCCAACTGCTTTAAATTTTTTCGAACTGCTTCGAACATTTGCTCAACGTTTAACATTGGGGGGGATCTTCCCCCAATAGTCTCAAGCTCTATTGCTAACCAGCGGTACAAGTAGTCCCTCTTAGGACAGAACAAGTTGGTGATAAGATGAGGTTCTAAGTTCTTAGTTAAAAAAAAAATCCTCCACTTATATGGTCGAAAATTCGAATCAATTACTATATAGAAATGCGAAGAGTAAACTTACCTCCGCCTTTTCCGGCTACACTATACTGGTAAACATGTAGAGTATACAGCAGATGCGAATCCCTGGAGTCCTCCCTAGTCGGAGCTCTTCCTTCTAAAGCGGCGTCCAAGTAGTGTGCGGCTTTCTCTGCAGTAGGAACCCTTAGTTCGCAGTGGGGCGGTTGGTTTCCAAATAAGGGATCGTCTCGCAAATAAACCCCTGGAGATTGTTCCGAGTCTGAAAGAGGAAATGGTCACTTCAGATATGCGGGAGTTTGCTTTCTTACTTCGGGCTTAACCGGTTATGCGGGTTTGCGAATTGTAAAGAGGTGAAGGATGGAATATTTCTGTGACACGTTTATATTTCATGATATTCGGAAATTCCTAGAAAAATGATATGAAGATAGGGAAAGAAAATCAATTAATATCAAGGCGATAGTCACAAATCAATTCCAAGCTAGTTTGGTCATCCGCAATGCAACGTATCCAAAGCCACTGAAAGGGAGACATATATCTTTGTCGTTATTTAAACTATACTCTCATAGTGAATTTTAACATAAATTGAGCAAGAATATACTCAATGGCGAAAACAATACACATCCAGTGAGTCCGTGTTCTCACCCTCCTTCGTAGGTATCATCAAGGCGATATATGAACTCAACCTCCATCTACCGGATGGGAACTCTACTAGTTCTCTAATCATGTAGAACGGTCGCTAACGCGGTGTAAAGGTTGGAAAATGCCAACTCATATAATAATTATTTTTCTTTGATTCGATGGTAGCAACAGAAAACCGAACAATTCCTACATTAACTTAGTTCATCCACCAACTTCTATTTCTTTGCAGAAAGAATGTAACCAGTCAATTAATTTATTGTATTGAACGATCTCTGGGCGACAGATATGACTCCCCAATATTTCATAACCTAACAGAGAGTCATTACGAATAAGATATACAATACATCAGCATAAATAAGCAATAGCATGGTTTTTGGATAATTTGAAAAATGAATATAATGTTATTAATATAATAAATTAATTATTGATGAATAATTGAATTAAATTAAATAATTAATAAATAAATTGAATGATATTTTTTTCTAGTGATACGGTATCTCTTTACTTACGCTGGTTATCGTGGTAATGGTCACCCACCCAGATACTTAACTCGCCCAAACTATCGATTTCCCGTGTTTTTCAAATAACTCCTACAATAAACATCCGATTGTGGTCAAATTTGGAACTCAGCTTTACAATTGAGATTTGAAGGCTCTTTCAGTAATGTCGGGAGTATAATTTCTGAGATACATAATATTTTCTGGCGCTCTTGTTTCTCGGAACACAGTGCAATTTGCCCAAATGTCGGTAAGTTTGGATTTTTTTTAATGAAAAGGTCTTAAAAGTTTCGGTTCGACTTATTAATCACTAGCTGCCCGCCCCGGCTTCGCACGGTTGAAATGCTGATACTAAATATACTACAGAATTTCTTTATATACAACGTTCACAGCATTTTTGTCGTTAGACAATACAAACATGTTTTCTTCAGAGGTTACTCTTGAAAGAGCGACATATAATTGGCCATGTGAAAAACACTCAACACTCAAATATAAGCCTGTAGCGTTCAAAGTTGGACCCTGCGATTTATTAATGGTCATTGCAAAATATATCTTTACCGGAAATTATAGGCGTTTAAATTGGATCAGTAAATCCGATGGTATCAGAGGAATTTGGGGAATCAATACATATATCCTGGCTGAGGCGAGCCTCACGCTCTACATATGATTCTCTGGCTCTCTGTATTCGATTTCTATCCCTATCCTGGCTGTGCCGGCCCCGCGGTCGGTACAACCGCAACCGCTATGTCCCTGCATTTTAAATCTGCGATACCTTCGAAAATATTCATTTAAATTACATGCTGTAAAGGGCCATATTGATCAATATTAAATGCACAATGCATTTAAGGTACTTAATTGGATAAGGATCAATGCTGTATTGCTTAAAATAGCTTCGTAATCAAGCCATTATTTCTCGTAGAATGTAAAGGATAAAAAATGGTTATTGTGGGTTATCCTTAAGAGATAAACATATAGCATCGCGAACTTTTTTGTAGACCTTTTTACGGTGTACCATACTGTACTACAATATTTCGATCTATCTCGTAGGGTTCAGCCAGCGTTTGCAAAGTAAGCGCAAAAAAATGTGTTTATTTACGACATCACATTAGAAACCTATAAAATTATCAGTGTTTCTCTAATATATTATGCATGTATTATACATATAAACCCTCCTATTGAATCACTCTATTAAAAAAACCGCATCAAAATCCTTCACGTCGTTTCAAAGATCAAAGAAAATCATAAAATTACGATTAATAATTGAAATTTTGAAAAATCATATCTTCGAAAGTATTAGCTTGCTGGACTTGAGAATGACATCAATGGATTCTTATGATGAAACTGCATCTTAATAAAAAATTCAATTTAAAATTAGTAATGTAAAGAAATTTTTTTTTTCGATACTCCGAATCGACCAAGCCGATTTCGCCCAATAACAAAATTTAACCCGAGATATTTATCTCCCATACCCACTCTGAAAATTTCAACTGTCTAGCTCATTCCGTTCGAGAGTAATCGTGTTAACGGACGGTCGGCCGGCCCGTCAGAATCAATTTTGACCACGGATTCTTGATCAGTGAGTCGAACCAAAACGTTTGAATTAATTTTCAATCAAAAATTCGAAAATTACAGACATTTGGGCAAATTGATAATAAATTCTCTCCCATCGTTTTTTGTTCACTTGCGGAAAATATAATTCCATATTCATATCTAGTCCTGGTTGTTATGATCCAGTATCTCATGAAGATATGTATTTTTGATTAGAATTAATATTTAATGATTTTAATGCATTTCAGTGATTGAAAAAAAATTGTGAAAATCTTGTCTAATTCATTTATAATGTTTTTTATCATCCATCAAGCTTCAGTTCAATAAAAAAATAAATTTCAATAAAATGGCCAAACCCCGAACGAGCTTAATCATCTTTTAACAACCCTTAAAAAACCCGGAAGTCTGAATTATTCCCTTACGAAAGTGATAAAACTAATTATCCTTAGCAAGCAGCGAAAATTGTTTTCGAATCAAAACTCCCTTCGACAAAATTAAATTCATGCATCCAAGCGTATTATTATAACCACGAAAATCCCTCCGACATGACATTCCATTATTAATGTCCCCATTTTGTTACATAAAATAATAACAAGGTCGATGAATGCAAGGAGCTAATTCTCCTCGTTCATGCGCGATTAAAGTTCGCATGTCTTTTCGACAAAGGAAAATTTGATCGTTAAACTCGTTTTATTAAATTACAACAGTATATACTGACTGACAAAGAAACTGCAACACCCAGAAGAAGCTGTATATTTTTTTTTTTTTGGTAAAACATACATAGTATAGCAAGAAGGAAATGATTAAAATTTGAAGAAAAAAAACGAAGGGTTTACAATTTTTTTTCATAAAATGTTAATAATGTGTTTGTCCACTGCGATTATCTATACACTCCCCAACACGTGTTGTCATTGATGCAATAAGATGGTCTATTTCTTCATGAGGGATACTATACCAAGCTACCTGTAGTTTATGTATCAGTTCATGTAAATTTCCGAGTCTTCTACCTATGATGTTCCAAACATGCTCTATGGGCGAAAGATCGGGGGATCTGGGCGGCTATGCCAAAAGATTCACATGGGCCGCTTCAAAAAAGTTTAAACTAACTCTGGCAACAGGAGGTCGAGCATTATCTTGCTGAAATATTGGATTCTCGAGCCGATTAAGGTAAGGGAGAACATATGGCTCCACTATTTCTAGAAGGTAACGCAGCGCTGTCATGTTACCTCGGATGAAGACTAAAGGTACTTGCATGTGCAATAGCACCCCATATACCATAACGCCCACTGTCCGGTGTACATGACGCTCAATATCAAACTAAGGTTCAGGTCTTTGTCCCCGACTTCGTCTAACCCTTCTTCGGCCACCATGTGCATCCAAGGAGAATCGAGATTCATCAGAAAAGACGACCTGATGCCATTCCACATTCCAATGTTGACGTTCTCTGCACCACTGTAATCGTTGCCGGCGATGCTCAACCGTCAGAGGTAACACAAGATGGGGTCGATAATGCAATGCATTCCAAAGGACCTTATCCGGCGGTAAACCGTTCGGACAGTTACAGGATGGCCTTGTTCTTCTAACCACTCATCAGCCAAAGATCGAGTTCTCGCAAATCGGTCTCTAATAGCCATAAGTCTTAGACGTCGATCTAGAACTTCATTTGTGCCTCTTCGACGTCCAGTGCCAACTCTTCTTCGATTTTGGGCATTATCAAACCAGGCTTGGCAACATCTCATAACAGTAGTTGGATTTCTGTTCGTACAGTTAGCGATTTCTCGAAATGACAACCCCGCCTCCCATAGACCAATAATTCTACCTCTTTCAAATTCACTTAGCTGGCGATGAATTCGGCGTACACGTGCTCTAGACATTTTGACAACAACTAAACATCGACTTTGGATCTCCTCGAACAGCTGTGAGTTTATAGATTTCTTAACTCTTATCAAATAAATAATAATAATAATAATTTAAAAAATTTTCAAAAAACGACTACAACATGTAAGTAACAAAAAATGTTTAAATCAAAAAGCCTTCACGATTTGCTTCTCCAAATTTTAATCATTTACTCCTTGCTATACTATCTATGTTTTACCAAAAAAAATAAAAAATTTAAACAGCTCCTTCTGGGTGTTGCAGTTTCTTTGTCAGTTAGTATATTTTCGCCGCATACTTTCCGGCTTCCATTTAACCTGCAACTGTCGGGCGAAATAAATACTGCTGTCAGAAACTATCAGGCTGAACAAGACAAAACCTCGACAAAGCGTATATTTCACCCTCAATGTCACAAAAGTAGGTATTATGCGCGAAATGGAATACCTGTATAATTATTTCAGCGGAGAATGTGCCAGGTTATGGCGGAATGAAACGGGTATTCTGTTTGGATTTGCATAAATTGTTCCGTTGTTCAATCGTGGAAAAGATAAGGATTTCTTGATATTTGGTGGACTGTTGGTTACAGGATAAATACGGAGAAATATTTCCGCTTTAGGTTGGATATTAATGCTCGGAATATTTGAAATATGAGTATCCGACTGTAGTTTGGTGTTTTATTCGAATAGTCGAATATTTCAATATTTGATTACCTATAATTTATAAACTATCGGACCGAACAGACGTTTTCCTGACCGGACAGACAGAGTAGTGCTTTTCCGCACGCATTTGGGTTGTCAAAGTAATGCTTTTCCGTGGAAAAGCGGAAAAAATATTTGATCTATTTCAGTATCGTAATGAGTTCATTACAGCACCAAAAACAGAGCTGAAATGAATTCTTTTCCGCATTGTTTCTAGTTATATTTTTCGTTTTGTGGTAGTCAGCACTGACATTCGATCCTATCGAATTTCAACACACGTCAATTGTCAATATAATATAATCTGTATATAGTGGAATAATTGCCGCTGCATACGCATGCGAAGTTTTGTATTGATCGGATTGCCGTAAAGTGTAAAAGAAATGTTTTAAAATTTTTAAATTTTGTTTCTACAACTCTCGAACAGAATGAGCTAGGCAGTTGAAATTTTCAGAGTAGGTTTGGAAGATAAATATTGAGTTCGTTATTGGGCAAAATAGGCCAGATGGTTTCGGAGTAACAAAAAAAAAATATTTTTTTTCATCTTACAAACTTCAAAATAAATTTTTTTAAGATGCAGTTTCACCATAGAAATCCATTGATATCATTTTCAACTCTAACAAGCTAATACTTTCGGAGATATGATTTTTCGACATTTCAATAATGATTCGTACTTCTATGTTTTCACAGAATGCTATAATTATTCTATCTATGAATTATTATATGATCTGTGTTCATACTCGTACATGTCATCCTGTTCTATAAGAGAGAGTCAAATTCATTTCAGCTATTTTAATTTGATTTCTTCCATGTTGCAGTTCCCATTCTCAGATTGCTCATTTAATCTTGATGAATAAAGTATTTCCTCTATGATGCAGTTCTATCATAAGAATACATTGATATAATTCCCAACTCTGAGAAACCAATCATTTCGGAGATATGATTTGTCAAAGTTTGAACAAGAGCGCCAAAGCTCCTGTCCAAAGGCTTGAACCGATTTTTTTCCAGTTATTGTTTATTTTTGAATAGATGAGCTGTTTCATTCCAGATTAATTAAAATTTTCAGAATAAATTGTTATATTTCAATTTGGTTTCTTCTTGTTATTGTAAAACGTTCGAAGGAAAAACATTATTCCTAACACGAGCACAAAGTGACTTGTCCACACGCAAACACTTATCTAATTGTCTAATAGTAAATGCGTGCGGAAAAGTATCACTTTGCGTACTTGTTGTACATTCTAAGTAACATTTGACATAAGAATGACTTATCAATATTTTCGTTTCGACATTATCATTGTGCGATTTGCAGTTGCCCAAAGCAAAATAAAAAACTCCAGAGATTCTATAGAGAAATGTAGAAATTAAATTTTTGTAATTTGTAACTCCATCAGGTTCTCTTCAAATATCCCCCGCGATTCAGAGAAGTCAAATGTTCATCCGCATGCATTTTCTATCAGCATAGTGGCCTCGTACAAAAGCATTCTCCCCCATTTCGTTAACAGGGAATTATGAATATTTAGCTCCCTTTAACTCCCTCATCATTATAGACTCATTATATTCGGGAAATTATGCAAAATGGGTCACAAGGGTGAAATCGGTCAACCTTATAGGTCGATGAAAATTATTCTCGTATTTATCGTTCTTCTTTTCAGAATACTAGTACTCATTTTCTCAAGTGAAGTTTCAGAGTCCTACGTTTTTTTTTCGATTTTAGACTTAGGATTAGACTGAAGAGATTCCTTGGAGTGTATATTCTCCGTCTAAATATCAAATTTCAACTTGGACGAAACGGTAGTATTGGAAATATTTGGAAAATAAAATTTCAAATGGGTATAGCTTCGAAACAATTGGGTCAATTTTGCTCATTTACTAACTCTATGTAGATCTTTTAGTTTAGATGTTGATAATTATTATGAATATTAGAACTTATTAAAAATCAATTTTCTATTAAAAATGGGTTCAAGCCCTGTGGACAGGAGCTTTCTGGCGCTCTAGTTCAAACAGACAAATTATATCTGGTATTGGTTTCTCAGAGTTGTGAATTATATCAATGTATTCATATGATATCACTGCATCATAAAGGAAATTCAATTCAAATAATGGTTTATTAGATAAGTAATAATAAATTACCTTGTAATCGATCAAAAATTTCCTGATCTACGTTCACCAAACTACAGAATTATGCTTTCAATATTTACGTAATATTTTCAAACATTTTCGGTTGAGGTCCCCGTTGCATCGCTAAAATACGAGTATTTCAACCCCAATATTTTTGAAGTTACAATATTCCCTTCTGTCAAGTTGACATTATGAGAATTCATAGATAGAATAATAACTAGTGGGCCCGCAGATCTACCTAGCCAGTAGACCTACATTTTTCCGGTAGATCTACATTTTTCCGGCAGATCTACATTTTTCCGGTAGATTTACATTTTTCCGATAGATCTACATTTTCCGGTAGATCTACATTTTTCCGAGACTTCCTCAGACACACACACACAGAAAGTTTCAACGAAATCGGTCCGGTCGTTCTCGAGAGTCTATAAACCGAACACAGTGCTATCTACCGAGTTCCTATTGTGACTCTGAGGCCCATTCAAATACGCACACAAAGTTTAATCGAAATCGTTCGAGCCGTTCCCTATAGATCGATCGGGGCGCCCCTACAGGATGCTATTGTGAATCAGAGATACGCCGAAAGAAAATCACAGAGTTTCATCAAAATCGATCCGCCTGTTTCCGAGTTCCTATACATCGATTTTAGCGCCCCCTACAGGGTCCAATTGTGAATCTGAGCCGCCTTGGGTTCCACTGAAATACATACACGTAAAGTTTCGGAGTTGACATATTTCTTAAGACACCCTGTATAGCAGCGGTTATCATTTCGCAACGGTTTTACAAAGTTGAGAATTCTCCTCGCGATAGAAATCTCGAAGTGACATTTTACTTAAAACGCTTGCATTTGAAAATAATCGATGCCGCGAGGAAATGAACACCCTGTATAGTAATGGTTTATTTCCAACGATGTATGCCTCGAAAGTATATTTTCCAACACGAATGAATGAAATGGTATGTTCATAGCGTTAAAAACAGCAATCTGCAATTGACATTAAAAGAAAAACACCCTGTATAGAGATTTCCGAAAAATACATTATAAGAATCCATCCAAGGTTCCTATTTAGATAACGGTTTGTTTGTGGCACGAATCAATTCAATCGTGGCAAATTGTGCCGTGAAAAAAAGAACACCCCGTATAGTAATGGTTTATTTTCAGCGATATATGCTCAGAAAAAAAAAGGAAAACACCCTTACTTAAAGTCGGCAGATATACCGTTATTCGAAGTTAATATTGCGATAAAAATTGAAAAAAAAACACGAAAAAGTATAATTCCCTTGATGGGCTTCGAACCCGCCTTCCCTCGTCCGAAACCGAGATATCCACTATCTATACATCTACACTATCGGACTCCTCGAAGGATCCTCTCGATCTCCGGTATTAGAATAAAACGTCGGTACTAACCGCGGATAGATATTCTTAATTTTCACTTTTCGACATAAAATCGCCACATGGAGGTTTATTTGACCGTTTTTTACCCTTATCTTCGCTTCTCGTCAACGTTCAGTCCCGAAAACTGCCTAGAACGGCCATTTCGTTGCGAAAAATTTCCCGCACCCCGTCTAACGGATTCATTTTGACGTTTCTCAGACAGACTTTTAGCAAGGAAAATTCCCGAGGTCGGAACTTCGAGAACTTGTATCGATTTAGTTGACATTATGAGAATTCATACATAGAATAATAATTATATCAATCTGTGAAATACGATCTACATTGAAATTTTAAAAAATCATATCTCCGAAAGTATTAGCTTGTTAGAGTTGAAAATGATATGAATGGATTCTTATGATAAAACTGCTTATTAAAAAAAATTTGATTTGGAATTTGTTTGGTAAAAAAATTTTTTTTTTTTTGTTACTCCGAAACCGTCTGTCCGATTTTGCCCAATAACGAACTTAGCCGAGATATTTATCCCCCAAACCTACTCTGAAAATTTCAACTCTCTAGCTCATTCCGTTCGAGAGTTATCGTGCCTACGGCCGGCCGGACCGGCCGGCCGGACCGGCCGGACCGGCCGGCCGGACAGAATGAATTTCGACCACGGATTCTTGATCAGTGAGTCGAACCAAATCGTTTAAGACCATTTTCATCGAAATATTCGAAAATTACAGACATTTGGGCAAATTGATAAGCACTCAGTTCCGAGGAACTAGAGCGCCAAAAACGGGTTCAAGCCCTGTGGACAGGAGCTTTCTGGTGCTCTAGTTCAAACAGACAAATTATATCTCCGAAAGTATTGGTTCCTCAGAGTTGGGAATTATATCGATGTGTTCTTATGATAGAACTGCATCATAAAGGAAATTCAATTCAAATAATAGTATATTTATCAAGATTAAATGAGCAATCTGTGAATGAGAACTGCACCATGGAAGAAATCAAATTAAAATAGCTGAACTGAATTTCACTCTCTCTTCTATAAGTCATCCTGTTCTATAAGGGGATGACATGTACGAGTATGAACACAGATCATATAATAAAGCTTAGATAGAATAATTACAACATTCTGTGAAAACATAGAAGTACGATTCATTATTGAAATTTCGAAAAATCATATCTCCGAAAGTATTAGCTTGATGGAGTTGAAAATTATATCAATGGATTTTTATGGTGAAACTGCATCTTAAATAAAAATTGAATTTGAAAAATGTTACTTAAAAAAAAAATTTTTTTTTTGTTACTCCGAAACCATTCGGCCTATTTCGTCCAATAACAAACTTAGCTGAGATATTCATCTCCCTAATCTACTCTGAAAATTTCAACTGCCTAGCTCATTCCGTTCGAGAGTTATTGTAGAAAATTTTTTTTTATACTTTTCGGTAACCTGGTCAATACAAATCTTCACATGCGTATAAAGGTCATGATTCTACAATTTGATGCAAAATTTCAGATAGATCGTGTGATCAGTTTCGAATATATTCATAAAAAATATTTTTACTAAAATCGGCCATAACTCCGAAACCGCTTTATGGGTTTCGCCCATTAACGGACTTGTCCGACACATTTACGCTCCAAACCCACCTTGCAAATTTCAATCCTCTAACTCCTTTCGTCCGAGAGTTATCGTGCCTACGACCGGCCAGCCGGACAGAATCGATTTCGACCTCGGATTCTTGATCAGTGAGTCTAACCAAATCGTTTGAGACCATTTTCAGCCAATAAACACTCTGTTCCGAGGAACTAGAGCCCCAAAAATGTCAGATTTACTTCCGGTCAAATCGGAAGTGACTTTCAATTTTTGTTTTTCTCAGTTGAAGGTTCCTTGAGCGAATTGAAAATCATAACATTTTCAAATTTATCGGTAGATGGAGTTAATAGCTCAGATGTAAGAAGTGCTACGTCGGGCAAACAATCAGAAACATTTTCGCACGGTAAAAAGAGCATACGGGACACATTCGGAACAAAAACATGGATAATCTGCTGTTGCAAATCACGTTTCAACAACCTGCCACTCATTTCCGAAAATTCCGTAAAATTGTTGAAAAATTACAATTAGTTGTACCTAGGAACACTTGGAGGTATCATCAACAACTAATTGTCCTCACAAATCAGTTCATGACTAAGGGTAAAATATCCCCACATACTTGAGTGTAAAATTGATAACATGCTTTAGTGACGCTTCGTCTCAGAAGATGGAAACATCGTTTGTGAAACACATGTCAGACGACAACATTTGTAGTGGACAAGAGTGTAGTTAATGTACAAAAGCAGTCCAAAGTGAACTCAAACTAGAATATTCTTAATCTATTCATGATCAAAATTTCAAACCTTCCTGAACACAAATGTCAAAGGACTGTCACTCTAAAAAACGTCACTAAAATATCTCATGCAACTTAAAGAACACCCTATTTTTGAATAAAATGATACCGATCTGGTACGAGGGAGCAAAAAGTATGAAAACCCCACGGCGACTTAAAAATATTCAAGAATGTTATCACAACCTACCCGGAAACCCTCTGGCGTCAAGTAGGAACAGGTGATAGCTGCCGGACGAAGTATCGTCGGATTCTTCATGCCCCAACCCGCCATGATGGATGAGGGAAAAAAGCTCCGGCGATGTGCCATACATCATTTCGCCTTTGTTTATGTTTAATCTTCAACTTGATACGGTTTTACAAATTTCAACCTGTGGTGTTGGATCACGACCTGCGTTCAGGTGCACGCAAAATCTCAAAAGGACTGTGTACTCAGCATTTATTGCTTCTGTTTTTTCACGCCCTTTCGTATCCTTCAGTGTGCAAACACGACGGCCGTGAATTTATAATTATTTTGCGCAAGGTAGAAATTTTTACTTGTGATGAGTATTATGGATTCCGTATTTTAAACCTTCATGATGTCCGAGTAGAACCAAATAATTTTTTTTAAATTTCGGAAAACGTAGATTTTGTTTGGCATCACTGTAGGGAGTAATACTGGAAATGATGTATTCGAATATATTTAAAAAGCTCTGACGTGAAGTCAGGTGCTTTTGCGCGTATGTTCCACTGTGTATTCACGCCTCATACAAAGTGGATCGGGCTGAAATTCGGATCTCGATTGTAAAATGGTGGCTCGATGTTATGTGCGGAATTTCAGGGGATTCTAACGGATAGTCTTTGAAATATGATTTTAGGTACTTATACATCTAAAATTTAGACTGGAGAGAAGATCAAGAAGCTCAATAAAATTATTTTTTTTTGCGTACTTGTTCCTTGGAACAGAGTGCTTATCAATTTTCCCAAATGTCTGTAATTTTCGAATTTTTGGCTAAAAATGGTGTTAAACGATTTGGTTTGACTCACCGATCAAGAATGCGTGGTCGAAATCGATTCTGTCCGGCCGTCCGACCGACCGGCCGTTAACACGATAACTCTCGAACGGAATGAGCTAGACAATTGAAATTTTCAGAGTAGATTTGGGAGATAAATATCTCGGTTGAGTTCGTTTTAGGGGAAAATCGGGCAAATGGTTTCGAAGTAACGACAAAAAAATATTTTCTTTACATTACAGATTTCATGTTAAATTTTTTTCAAAATGCGATTTCATCATAAGAATCCACTGATATCATTTTCAACTGTAACAAACTGATACTTTCGGCGATATGATTTTTCAAAATTTCAACCTGTAATCGTAATTCTGTGATTTCACAGAATGCTGTCATCGTAAATATGAACTTGATCGTGTTCATACATATCACACAGAATATACCCTAGGTAAGATATATTCTATGTGTCGGCATTGTCATATATTGTGTTCTGTGATTGTCATCTCATAGAGAAATAGAAGGTATTTTTTTTGAGATGGAATTTCATCATAATAATCCATTGATATCATTCCCAACTCTGAGAAACCAATACTTTCGTAGATATGGTTTTGTCGAAGTTTGAAAAATTAGTCCCTTGTAGTTTGACAAGAGCGCCAAAGCCCCTATCCACACTTCACAGGGCTTCTTTTTCAATTCTATTCAATTTCGACCCACGGAAAAACTGAGAGGCACACAGCAGACTGTCGTAGTAAACAGAATGGTCCAAAAATTAAAAAAACACTGATGTGAGGTCAGTCAGCGTTTGAGTGCTTGATGATCACATCATTCACAAAAAGAACCGCGCCAAAGCAGACTAACCTCAAGTCATTGTTTATTTAATTTTTTTTAAACATAGGTATCATTAGTTGGTATCCCGAATAAAGTGAAAACATTGTAGCTGTGTTTGTGTTTTATTTCACATTAAAATCCTGAAGTATTAATTCAATCACCCTTTATATCCGATAATGCGTTCATATTTATTTTTAGTTGAACGTTACATAAACGCCCAACATCCCATATTTCATAGTTCTGCAATATTGTTTGAAGATATGACAGCTGAATAATTCCTCCATTTGTCCTCCTTACCTCGAAAGAATCCCTCTATAAATCCCTATTATTTTCATGTCGAAACCTGAGCAGTACCTAATATCTTTATAGCATGCCGAGACAGCCGAAGTGAAAACTCATATCTAAAACAATATCAGGGATTAAAACACAAAACCGCCCTGGAGGGAAACCTGCACGCTCTCCTTCTCCTCCCGTTCGCTCCCGCCTTCACACAAGAACAATATCCCGGCACAACGTTTCCTGTTCCTGTAGCGGAGTTGCCAGATTGGGGGATATATTCTGACTGGAGGGATTTATTTATTTAGTTTCAATATAGGAACACAAACTGGTAAGTCAATACCTCAACAAGAGTTCAAAGCTAAACCAATACAAATCACTCCGAAAGTATTGGTTTCTCAGAGTTGGGAATTAAATCAATGGATTCTTAAGCTAGAACTGCATCATAAAGGAATTTCAAATGATAGTTTATTTATCAAGATTGAATGAGCAATTTTCAATGATTTAATGCTTCAAAATTATCATTTAAAAACAATGAGCAATCTGCAAAGCTTCAAAAATTGTCATTAAAAAAATTAGTTCAAGCTCTGTGGACAAGAGCTTTTTGGTGCTCTTGTTCAAACAGACGAATTATATCTCCGAAAGTATTGGTTTCTCAGAGTTGGGAATTATATCAATGGATTCTTATGATAGAACTGCATCATGATAGAAATTAAATTTAAAAAAAGTGTCGTTTACAAAAAAATGTTTCAAAAATTTAAACAAGAGTGCAAAAAAAATGCTTCAAAAATTGTGATTAAATTTATTTATCAAGATCATTAAATGAGCAATCTGCAATGATTCAACCTCGTGGGATGGGTTGTTGCAACTTACACTCGGTGCATAGTTTTCACAACTCGAAAGAATCATCGAAATTTCTAGAGCAAGGCTGGAGACAGTCATAGCAGATTGTCCATTTATTCCTGATTTTTGAGTAGGTAGAGGCTTACGAACAAATTATTTTAATAGTTCAAAATATATTAACTAGCAACATTATGAAAATACTGTATATAGGAACAAGTCTTACTACTTAAGGAAGTAAAATGTAATATTAACCTCAGTGGTCAACGAACAGTAATTTGATCTGATGATTCCATTATGTTCTTCTTTCCTATTGCCTTCATAAACTAAATCATTGAAATGATCCAATTCTAAATCTTCTGAAACATCATCCCGAATTTATACGTAAATTATTCAATATGCAACCAGTCAATATTATTTTCGGTTTCTTAACAGTCTTGTATATATTCACAAATTCAAGAATCGGATACTTGTTTTCAAACTACGCATTGACATGACTCTAATAGCTAGTAAGATAACATTTATGAACAGTGAAAACAGACAGTGAATACATAGAACATATCTCGGAAAGTATTAGTTTGTTAGAGTTGAGAATGACATCAATGGATTCTTATGATGAAACTTCATCTTAAAAAAAAATAATTCAAAATTTGTAATTTAAAAAAAAATATTTTTTTTCTTACTCCAAAACCACCCGAAGCCTATTTTGCCCAATAACGAACTTAACCGAGATATTTACCTCCTAAACCTACTCTGAAAATTTCAATTATCTAGCTCATTCCGTTCGACTGTTATCGTGTTAACGGACGGACGGACATAATCAATTTCGACCATGGATTCTTGATCAGTGAGTCGAAACAAATCGTTTAAGACCTGTGGGGACTACCTCTTCACCGTCACGATGGCGCGCCCTGTGGGGTGAATACTGCGTTACAGTTATTGTAGGCGCTGCCAACCATGTTAACGCTACCCCCGACAGAGAGCGCCACAAGATACATAAGCAAGCCCTTGAAGCGGAGATACACCACCAGGGGGCCAAACTACCAACGGCAACGGATAGATGGCTCCCCGGAGTAGATATCACTCGAAAGCGAGTTCACACTTCAAATAAAGTCGAGGAAGCGCAACCAAAAAGGCAGAACAGTCATAATGTATTGAAGTGCTTTGATGTTGTGTAGTGTTGTTTATTGTCAGTATATATATATATATCTAATCCATGGTTTTCACTGTTTTATTTATTAACCTAACTAGGAGTAGGCAGATGGAGGCCTAGTTAGGAAACTTTATTTTTGCTGCCTGGGAGTAGGCAGATTGAGGCCTAGTCAGCGCATGTTTACTTTCGTTGTTATTCCGGGTTAATCAGGAGTAGGCAGATTGAGGCCTAATTAAACCTCGGCATCGACCAAATCGCCATACTGTCCCAAAAGACCCTTTTCAGCCAAAAATTCGAAAATTACAGACATCTGGGAAAATTGATAAGCACTCTGTTTCGAGGAACGAGAGCGCCAAAAAGTTTTTTGCTCTAACGAAAGGATTAAATGGTTGAATTTAATGTACAACTCACAGACGCACCCTGTAAAGGTAAACAAAGCATTATTATAGTAGGATTGAAACACCCTGTATAGGAACATAACGGTGAGTCGTAGTGTTTTTGAACAGAACTTGAGATAGTTCAAAGCTGATGAAAATAAATTGGGCGGCAACATCGTATCATGTTTTAGCAGTAACCAGTCGGAACACGTACTTGGCGGAGGGGCAGATGTGGATCAAAGTTGCGGCAGGGATTCTTATTAGCGCCGAGTGCATCCCGGGGGTAACAAGGTGTCTTACAACTTTTACACTCCAGTTTTCGGGGTATATCGCGATAAGTCTTCGGTTTAAGCGGGTTATGCGAGCCGAGATTTTCCTGTTTCTTCCCCTAATCCTGAAATATTCAAATCTCATTATGTTGAGTGGGAGAACTGCTAGTCTGAATTTAACGTCAAGCGTTGATGTGCCAGCTGACGTTTAATCATTTTTGTGATAAGATATACATTAAATTCGTCTATAACAGTCTTGTTCGGTAGCACTAATATTATTTTCTTATATGAAGTTCTCATGCTTCCAATTTACTGTTGCTGAATATTGTTGGCTGTTCAAGTGAACTGAGTGCTTATCAATTCGGCCAAATGTCTGTATTTTTAGAAATTTTGGCCGAAAATGGTCTCAAAAGATTTTTTCCGACTCACTGTGTAACGTTGTATTTTTAACTCAGGCAGGGGTTTGTTTACGTTTGGTTGGCGAGTGTCATTTATGTCGTATTTGTTGACATCGAATTTGAGGTTGGATCTCAGTGGTACCAATCGACGCTGAATAATAATTGGTGTATTCGAAGAACCGAATAAGTTGGCAATATTGTTGAATTGTGACAGTCTGAAATTTGTGAGGGTCTGCGCCAGTCAGGGACATGAGGTCGTCCATTTTGGTGAACACTCGAAGGAGGAGCAGTAGGTTAGGCGTATTTTCGGAACTTCGTAAGAATTGGTGATTTCTTCTTAATTGGATATAGTTTCGAAAATCGAATTAGGAGTGAGCGTTACATTGGTTTGATTTGGGAAGATAACAGGTAACTTGCACTCGTCTCGAAAGAGGATATAACGACCTTTCTGCAAATCTAAGAGTTGAACACGTGAACGATCTTGGCGACTTTGACAGGTATGTGTTGGATGTTTTATTCTCGTCATTTCTAGTGGAAACAATTCAGGTCGTAATTATATTTCTATATCCAGAACATCGCTGTATGCCTGAAGAATTATTTGGTGGAGGCACGGCCAGATTTGGTTTCGAAGCAAACGTGTGCAGGACAACCCCGAACATCAGGGGTTTTTGTGCCAGCACGATTTTTTTTGTGTCAGGAAGAGAGGGATTTTTACGTCAGGAGGAGTAGCACTGAGGCATTCGAGTATATACAAGGCGGTCCATAAGTAACGCTGTGAGACAGCCAACGCAGGGTTGCAGATCCCGAGTATATACAAGATGGTCAGTAAGCAAAGCTGGGGGACATTCAATCGAGGATTGCAGACTACGAGCACAGAGAGAAAGAGGACAGTATTGCGAGACCATCGACGCAGTACTACGTTCAGGAATAAGGATAATCAGCACGCAAGTTATAGGAAACATATCTCGAAACATATCTTATACCTGCTATATATATAACGTGAACTTATTATCATCAATTATATAAATTATTATTGTTGTTGTAAAGCGGAAATTGGGGAAAGATTTGTGGTAATCGTATATGATCATAGAGGAGAAACGTGGATGCGCCTGAGCTCAAGCGACGCGTATTTGAATCAAATAATAATATTATCTACGTACAATTTCCGCCACCCTTATTCAGGGTTTCACAGTAGTTTTACTTTATTGAAGCTAAAGACCTGGGTTGTAAGCTACTGGAATAAATTGTTTGTTTTCAGCGTGAATATTCTTTTGGTGAATTTAGGAATTATTACATTACGCTGGGGTATCTGGGAGACTTAAATTTACCTGGCGCCCATTTACTAGGTTCCCTTTTTAGAAACCCACTCCCATCTCCACTGGAGCTAGACCGCGGATCCCCGAGTTCTAGTAGCTCCGAATTTAACCACTGCGACTTGGGAACAGTCGTATGTCGTTATAACTGATCAAGAATCCGAGGTCAAAATTGATTCTGTCGTCAGCACGATTACGCTTGGACGCAATGAGTTAGAGAGTTGAAATTTCCATCGAGTGGTTTCGGAGTTATAGCCATCTGAAATTTTGTTTCCCGATAACTCGAAAAATACTGAGATGAAATTTTGTGAGGATGGCATGACTGGAAATTTGAAAAAAAATATTTAAAAACGTTCTGTATCTCAAAAACTATCCGTCAGTTTTCGTTGAAATTTTGCAAGAGCCTTCAAAACCTTATTTTACAGTAAAGTTCTAGGTTTAAACTGAATCGGATCTATATTGGTGGAGATATTGCCAAAATATCGAAATATTACAACGACCGTTTTTTACACACGACCAACCAAGTTTTCAACAGTTTCGGATTTTTGACGTGCCAGGAGAGAATTTATTGAATTAGATCTGCCGAAGTCAAATTTGACGAGTCGATATTTCGATAACGAATAATATGTAACATGATGATATTTTTCTGATATTAGATATTTGAAAACAAGGTATCAATTGTCAGTTGTAACATTCGTTAAAGTTACGGAATTCACATTAATTATTCACTGCTTCTCTGGCCTAGTGGTCTTCTTGGCAAATAGATACCGGGATCCATTCCCGGCGAAGCAAAAATTAGTGATCTTTTTCATATTTTGGCGCTATTGTTCCTCGGAACAGAGTACTTATCAATTTAGCCAACTGTCTGTAATTGTAGAATTTTTGGATGAAAATAGTCTAAAACGATTTGGTTGGACTCACTGAGCAAGAATCCATAGTCGAAATCGATTATGTCCGGCCGTAAACACGATAACTCTCGAACGGAATGAGCTAAACAATTGAAATTTTTAGAGTAGGTTTGGGAGATAAATATCTCGGTTGAGTTGGTTATTGGGCTGTTTTCGGAGTAACGAAAAAAAATTTTTTTTCATTACAAATATCAACTTCAATTTTTTTTAAGATGCAGTTCCATCGTAAGAATCTCTAACAAGCTAATACTTTCGGAGATATGATTTTTGAAAATTTCAATAAAACATCGTACTTCTATGTTTTCACAGAATGCGAATTCTATCTATCTGTGTTCTATCTGTGGTCACTGTTCATTCATATCATCTTATCTAACTATAAGAGGCGTCATATTTATTTCTGTTCTAGTTTGTTTATATGATTCGTACATTGAAAATATTTGGTTTGTGAATCGAAAATGAATAGTACAAGGAAGTCGAGCATTATTTACGAGCCATTCTCTAATTATGGAATATTTAGAACTGGATTTCCAACTGATGTACAGGTAGTTATTCCTTAGTAACACTATTTAAGATTTCCTACATAAGTATTCTGGTTTGAGTTCTCTCTGGACTGATTACATTTTCTCCATAAATGAAACTGGCTATTTCATGTACTTAATTTTTCAGAATGACTTCTGGATTGTGTTCGAAAATTAACTCCACGGAGTAGAGTAGAGTTTTTGAAGGTTTGACAGATTTACGCTGGAGTTTACTCCGACACTGACACTGATAGTGCCAATATCGGGAAATAGGTTATGTTGGTTTAAGAAAGAACCTATTATTATTGTTATCTTCACATATATGTAACTCTAATAATAAATAAATACTGTGAGCAGTATTAAAACTATTAAATTACCTCACAGAACATTCATAAAACAGTGAGACAAAGATACTAGATTTTCCTTCCCATGAGTTATGTCAATTTTGACAGGAGTAAAATGAACTCGGAGTCGAATACTCTGACATTTCGAACGACAGTCATGGAGTAAAATTTACCCAACCTTTCAGTTTTCGAACGCAATGGAGTAAATATTACTCTACGGAGTTAATATTCGAACACAACCCTAATAGTTTTGAAACACTTGTAGCCAAAATTGGACCGTCATATCGTCAGCCTAATTCGTTAACCTGCTAAGTCCATTTTTTGGTCAATTTCATTTTTTGAGTTGTCATAAAGTTTAGACGATTACCACCTGCCTTATAGCAAAAGGAATAAGGTCGATATTATCTTTCAATTGGGTGGAAAAGCTGTGCACGAATTTTCAGAATCTTGATATGTAAAAAAGGAAATATATCATTCAGTTTTTTCTCCCTCCTGTAAACTATGTAGAAATGGACTTAGCAAAACTAAACTAAACGAATTAGGCCGACGATATGTAGATAAGAAGCAAAGGAAATATTAAAGGATACCGTGGGAGGTATATTAATCATTGAATGGTTTCTTTCTGGGTTTTCTCTCCCAAACTCTGAAAAATATCTATAAAATAAAAAATTAATTATTTTGTGATTTGCTTCTGCGTAAGAAACACAAGATATTTGTCAGAAGCAATCAATCGAACAATGTTGCCTAACAAATAACAACGAAACAACATCAACGAAGAAACAATTATATCGTAACGTTTCGGATTCTATATCAGACTCCTTCTTCAGACGCTTAACGACCAATTCTCGAATCTCAGAATAACAATCAACAAAATAATTCTGAAGCAAAGGGGTGACAATTCGCTGGTTATTGTGAAAAATCGTATAGAAATAAATTCACAACAGTGGATGAATATATTTGAGCGGGTCCTTGCGCAACCACACACACAGCAGTAAGTATTTGAGGTGAAACTAATCGTTTGAGACCATTCTCGGCCAAAAAGTGAACCAGTGTTTTTGGACGCTTGTTTTTACAGTCAGATTTATATTGCTGGAAATATTGGGAATGTTATTTCTTTCCCTGGAGCTAAGCAGCCTTGGGCGAGTTCAGTACCTGGATAGGTGACCGCTCTGGGTATAAATTTGAACAGCGCGCCAAACCTACTGGCCCCAGTGCTTTCCATTATCATATGGATTACGGACATTATTATCACCTTAAAAGTATAACATCATCCTCATAATTCTACGATAGCTGAGGTTATTTCATTGGTCACTTTGCATCAAATCATATTTTTTTTTCTAGAACAGGAGGTGTATTTTATATCAAGAATAACTAGCCAGAAATAATTTTGACATTTATCTCTCGTAGGAAAATAAGATGACACAAAAAGAACAAAAATTATATAATAATTCATAGATAGAATAATTAAGTACAACATTCTGTGAAATGTAGTACGATTCATTATTGAAATTTCGAAAAATTATATCTCCAAAAGTATAAGCTTGTTAAAGTTGAGAATGATATCAATGGATTTTTATGGTGGAACTGCATCTGAAAAAATAATAAATAATGAATTTGAAATTTGTAATGTAAAAAAAATTTTTTTTTTCGTTGCACCGAAACCGTTTTTGGCAATAACGAATTTAACCGAGATATTTATCTCCCAAACCTACTCCGAAAATTTCAACTGCCTAGCTGATTCTGTTCGAGAGGTATTATGGAATCAAAATTTAAAAATTAAAATTTTTTTTTTTATACTTTACGGCAACCCGATCAATACAAAACATCGCATGCATATAAAGGTCATTATTCTATAATTTGGTGCTGAATTTCAGATAGATCAAGTGATCGGTTTCGGAAATATTCATAAAATTTTTTCTTAATAAAAACGGCCATAACTCCGTAACCGCTTGGTGGATTTTGCTCGTTAACAAACTCGTCCGAGATATTTACGCTTCAAACCTCCCCTGCAAATTTAAATCCTCTAACTCTTTTCGTTCAAGACTTATCGTGTTCACGGACGGCCGGACAGAATCGATTCTTTATCAGTTAGTCGAACTAAATCGTTTAAGACCATTTTCAGCCAAAAATTCGAAAATAACAGACATTTCGGCAAATTGATAAGCATCCTGTCCCGAGGAACAAGAGCGTCAAAAATGGCAAATTCTTCCAATTACACAGCCGACCTTCAATTCCAAAGCGAGTAGATACATCTGGAAACAACAGATTTTCCCTCCAATCCGCTAATGAAATCCCGACTAATCGTCGCGACATAATGATTTATGCATCCCGGGAAAATTAAAAACTCCAAACTCGTTCCTTCCCCCACTCCACGCCGGTTGCATAATTGAAAAATCGAGGACAATTAATTCTTCGCCTCCGACTTTTTGATTTAATTGAATGTTTTGTTTCGAATTTTGGAGGCGGCCCGATCGCTTCTGTTTTGCCGGTTTTCCCGATCTAGCAACAGCCGGCCCGCGAACTTTTCCAATCTTTCCGCTTTTCCGATCGTCTTGCGTCAACGTCCCGGCGATAAAACGCATCTGTGCCCACGTCCGTGTCGCCCGCGCCCATTCCGATCGGGTTGCTCGCGCCGAGACAACGCGAGCGATTTTATTGGCTCGTAAACTCCGGAAACAAGCATAAAGATAAATTGGCGAATATCTTCCGTGGCATTAATATTTCGTATGGGAAATTGGCCCTCTTTTGATCGATCATCGGGATGACAACAACTAAGTTTGAGTCAAGAAATTAGATGTGAAATTTTTTCATAACATTAACAATATACTCTTGAATTTTATTTCTCAAAAAGTGGGGAAAGCTCAGGGGCAGGAGCTTTGGCGCTCAATCTTTGACAAATCATATCTCCGAAAGTATTGATTTCTCAGAGAATGATATAAATGGATTCCTAAGATAGAACTACATCATGAAATAAATTAAATTCAAACAAGAGCGCCAAAAACCACGAACTTACCCGGGATATTCATTCCACAAATCTACTCTGAAAATTATATTATATCAATTGAAACTTAGACAATATTTGAGTTTTGTTTTGTTTTTACTGGAGCTATTCTGATGAACTTACCAAAGTATATATTTCCATCATCATATGGATTATCCACGGGCATTAAAATATCACCAAAAGGTATAATATCATATTATAATCCTCAAAATTCTACGATAGCTGAAATGAATTTGACTCTCTTTTATAGGAAAACAAGAAGACATATACGAGAATAAACACAGATCATATAATTATTCATAGATAGAATAATTATAGCATTCTGTGAAAACCTAGAAGTACGATTTACTATATTGAAATTTTGAAAAATCATATGTGCGAAAGTATTAGCTTGTTAGAGTTGAAAATTAGATCAATGGATTTTTATGGTGAAACTGCATCTTTGAAAATATTGAATTTGAAATTTGTAATGTGAAAAACATTTTTTTTATCGTTACTCTGAAACCATCAGGGTGATTTTGCCCAATAACAAACTTAACCGAGATATTTATCTCCCAAACCTACTGAAAATTTCAACTGCCTAGCTCATTCTGTTCCAGAGTTATTCTAGAAACAAAATTTAAAAATTTTTGTATTTTTTTTCGACACTTTACGGCAATCTGATCAATACAAAACTTCGCATGCATATAAAGGTCATGATTCTACAATTCGATGCTGAATTTCAGATAGATCGAGGGATCGGTTCCGGAAATATTCATAAAAAATGTTTGGACTTAAAACGGCCATAACTCCGAAACCACTTGCTGGATTTCGCCCGTTGACGAACTCGTCCGAGATATTTACGCTCCTAACCTACCCTGCATATTTCAATCCTCTCCTTTCGTTCGAGAGCTATCGTGCCTACGGCCGGCCGGACAGAATTGATTTCGACCACGGATTCTTGATCGGTGGGTCGAAACAAATCGTTTAAGATCATTTGGATCAAAATTTCGAATATTACAGACATTTGGGAAAATTGATGAGCACTCTGTTCCGAGCAACAAGAGCGCCTAAAACAACACTTGAGTAATTATTGCAGTCAGAGTGTGAGGGAGGCATACACAAGTTTTAAAAGCGAAATTTTAATAACGGTTGGATATGGTGATAAGCTGAGAACGTATGAGTATACATGTGAATTATAGTTATTCAACCAAGAGCATCCTAACAGACTGCCTATTGCAAGATCCACGAATTGAATGTGTTAGTTGAAGCTGAAGAAAATCCTCACCTTTCTACAAGACAGATAGCCCTGAATCATAACGTCAAAACAAAATGATTTTAAGAGATAACTCACCATTCGAATATCCTGACAGCAGATCTCGCATCTGATTCGTTGGTCCACATATTTCGACTGCTGATATCCTTACTGAAAACCTGGCTCCTGTTTTCAATTTTTGTTCGTTGATTCCTTTGAACAACCACGAGATCGCGCAAGGTATGATACCGAGCGTGTTGGCACTATCTGGCGTTCCTAACATGGTATAAGATTTTCCTGGAAAAGAATAGAAATTATTTATTATTATTATTTTCAAATCGAAACTTTTACAGACGGACAAATGTAAAATTTTGTGACTCGGTGGACTTAGAACCACTGATAGGGAGGAAAATTCATTCATTTAATTATGGATTTAGGTGAGGAATATTGAAAGAAGCAGGAATACACTAATCACAATCACTAAGACTTCGGTATTAGGTACATTAATGAAATAACAAAAATGAATCATTAAATTAATACGCTAACCAAATAGAGGATATTGCTCCACTTTTAAATCTTTTCTTCCGTATACATTCATTAGAAATGTTTAACACAAACAATTTTCAATACCCTTCCACAAGCAAGTTGCCATTCTTGTCGACACAAACCAAGAACAAACAGAAATAACACTAATAACTGAGAAAAAATCAAAGTTAACAATTAAATATTAAAATTTTCAGCAAATTGTGCGACTTTCAACAAGAAACATGTATATAAACAAATTTGCGAATTCAATTTGAAATGTCGCTAAGTTTTCTAGTACCGGCATCTATCACCAAAAATTAGTTCAAGCACTGACGTGAAGTCAGGAGCTTTTGCGCGTATGTTCTAATGTCCATTCTCCTGTATTGTCCATGTCCATGTACGCGCAAAAGCTCCTGACTTGACCTCAGTGCTTGAACCATTTTGTTTTCGTAATTTTACAAGCTCTCACAAAATTTCAAACACGTCTTTATTTCTATATTTTTTGAGTTATCGAGGAAATAATACTCCAGGTGGGTATAACCCCGAAACCGTTGGACCGATTATGTCCGTAAACGAACTTAACTCTCCCATTCGGATAAGACATACCCTGAAAATTCTTATCTCCTTTCGTTTCAAAGTTATCGAGGTAACAGTCACCCATCCATCTACTGAACTCACACAAAGCTACTCGAATCTCGAACAATATATATCCGACCGTGTTCAAACTTGAAACGTGGCAGTAGAGTTAGTCTCTGAAGGCTCCCGCAAAATTTCGGACGAATAGATAGATAGATAGATAGATAGATAAATTTATTCTCATAAACATTGTACATTATGTAAAGAGAGAACGTCAACAAAACCAGCAAATGAAGCTCTGGCCCACAAATACACAAAGAGCGCTCAGATCTGAGAGGCGAGGAACTCAAGAGTGTTGTAGGGTTCTTTTTCAATTAAGAATTTTTTTAGACTCGTTTTGAAACTTCTGAAACTCTTGATTGTTTGAATTTCTTTCGGAATTTTGTTATAAAAAGTGATGATTATATATTCCGTATTCTTCTCAGTGAGAGTCAGACCATGTTTCGGATAATTCAGTGGGAACATGCGCCTGGTTCTGTTCCTGTTCTCGTATGGACCAAAGTAAACTTCTCTATTTTTATAGAAGAAGAGAAGACACCTATAAATGTACAGACCAGTTACAGTTAATATTTTGTTCCCCCTGAAATAACCTCGACAAGATTGTCTATATGTTAGGTTGTAAATGACTCGAATGGCCGATTTTTGAATTCGAAAAATTTGGTCCACCGCAGAACAACCTCCCCAAGCAATTATCCCGTATGTTAAAAGTCCTTGGAAATTAGAAAAATAAAGAATCTCCAGTATATTACGGTCGACCTGTTTAGACATCACTCTCAAGGAATACAAAACGGAGAGAAGCTTTTGTCTGATATACGCTAAATGTTCATTCCATGACACATTTGAATCCACAATGATCCCCAAAAATTTGACACTAGATGAAACCTGAATAGTTTGATCCAGTAGGTTGATCGATTTAGGATAATTTGTTGGCCTTTTTGATGCGGAAAAAAACATGCATTCGGTTTTCGTAGAATTCAATATTAGGCTATTATTTTGACACCACTCATACACAAACTTGGTGGTAAGTTTAGCCGCTGAGATGACTGCGTTTAGATCATTTTCTCGGATAATGAAGCTTGTATCATCCGCAAATTTTACCGTGGAGATTAGATCATTTATATATATTAAAAGGAGTATTGGACCAAGCACGCTACCCTGGATTACACCCCTTTCCAAAAGCTCGTCATGCGATACATACGTTTTTCCTTCAACTTCAATGGCCACTCTTTGAACCCTTCCCTTTAAAAAATTGCGGAAGAGATCATGTTGTTTATCCCTTATACCGTAAGAATCTAACTTTTCCAGCAGTGTCCGGTGGTCAACCATGTCAAAAGCTTTGGAGAGGTCCAGAAAAATTCCGAAAGGGATCTGTCCTCCTTCCAAGGCGTATATAATAGTTCGAGTTAACTCAAAAATTGCAGTTTCTATGCTTTTTTCCTTCAAGTAGCCATGCTGATTTTTTTCTATGACATTGAACCTATGAAAAAATTTCACAAATCATAGTTACTGATATATAGATTTCTTTTCAATGATTTTTAATGATTTTTTAAAATTTTTCTAGAAATACTATCCTCACGAAACTTTGCAAAAATTTTTGCGTTGGCAACTAATAACCTTGTTTGAATTTAATCGGTTTTGTATTTTTCGAGTTATTGAGGAAATAACAAACCAAATTTCAGATGGGTATAACTCCAAAAACGTTCGTCCGATTATGTCTATAAACAAATTCAAATGTCGCATTTAGATGCAAAACCTACCCTAAAAATTTCAAGTCGCTATCTCTTTCCGTTATCAGGTTATCGTGACATGAAAAATATTATTTAATAATTTTTTTTAAATCTTCTAGTGAACGATAAGCGCAAAATTTCACAAACGTGCTTTGGTTTATATTCTACAACTATTCACCAAGTTTCAATTCGATCAGATTTGTATTGGTTGAAAACAAAATTATTACTCGGAAACCGGTTATGCCGATTATGCCCATTAACGAACTTGTCCGTCGTATTGGGATGCGCCACCTACCTTGAAAATTTTAAGTCGCTAACTCTTTCCGATCTCAAGTTAACGAGGCAACGGCCGGCCGGACAGAATAAATTTAGACCTCGAATTCTTCTTCGGGGAGTCGAACCCAAATCGAACAATTAGTCAAAATGATAAAGCGAAGTTCCTCAGAACATACGCGCAAAAATTGAAGTCGAGCAATATTATTGCTGTTGTATTTTGACAATATTTGGACCGCATTTCTACCGAAAATATGTCAAAGAGTGTTCACATCATGTATTCTATGCATCTGTCTGTATGCTTTCGATCTTATATCGAACTGTCAGGATGGTTTGACTGTCAAAACGTCAGAGCGAAAACTTGCAAAAAGTTAAATATTCAAATTGCATGGAAACCTTAAACTTCCAATGATCCTTTTCCAGGAAATTTGGCTGTTAAAGATCTTATTCATTGAATTCGTTCAAGTCACAATCACCATTCTCCATTTTCACCTCATTCATAGAGTTAAATCATTCAGAAGTTGAATGAAACTTGGCCTACATTCGAACCTGCAATCAACATTGGCGTGCTCCGAGTTATTTACCACTTAGCTAAGACTCCTCGATGACTCGTTCTTTTCCTATAAAGGGAACAAATCTCACCGCCCTTTAATCCATAACAACGTCGAAATAATTACCAATTTCCCTCGATACTCGTTTCAATTCAGATGATTAATAACCGCCCATTCAGTAAACATAATCACGCCGTGACTGGGGGCGACAAAGATGAAAGTCCCCAAGTTTTCAATCAGGTAAATTTCGCTTTCCCTCCTCTTTGAGGATCATTCGTTAATTAGTGAAGAAAACGGTCGCGAATAAGATTGATTTGCCACGCGAAAATTAATCTGGTAATTGAAACACGTTGTTGGTGTGTGATCATAGAGGAGAGGTCATGATGGAATTGGTTTTCTTGTAGACTGGGTTAATGTATTATATACACTGCGATCATGACATTGGATGATATGGCCTTCTGATTGTCCTGAAAAGAACGATGCAAATTGTACATGAAGGTTGAATATTTACTGAAAACTCTCTATTTAATTCTAGATTGGAAGAAGAAATGTCTCTGGATCAATGAGGGACATAAAGAATCATTTCGAAGACGGGGTAGTGAATGGGATATTTCAGATATTTTAAGTGGTTAATGAATTTATATATTCGAATAGGAAGAGAAAATATGGAATTAAGTTGGGTGGTTTAATTTTTTTCATATACAGGGTGAGAGGAATGATATCTAACTATTAGTTCCGACTCACTGATGAAGAATCCGAGGTCAAAATAAATTTTTTCCTGCCGTTAACTCCAAAACCATTTAGCCGGTTGTGTCAATTAACGAACTCAAATGCCGCATTCGGATGCGCAACCTACCCTGAAAATTGCAAGTCACTATCTCGTTCCGTTCCCAAGTTATCGTGAGATACTAATATTTTTTTGAAATCTTGTATTGGTACGGTCCTCACAAAATTTCAGACACGGGTTATCGAGAGAGTAATATTCCAGATGGGTATAACTCCGAAAGTCCCTATCTCTTTTCGTTCGGAAGTTATCGGATCTCCAACACTATAGATCCGGTCGTGTTCAAAGTTGGAACTTGGCAGTAGATTTAGGTTTTGAAGGCTCTCGCAAAATTTCAGCGATGTCGAACAAATAGTTTCTGATATATACAACTTTTTTCAATGATATTTTTGAAAACTATTCGAATTAACACAGAAGGTTTCATTGTTTTATCGAGAGCAAGAACAGAGACCTGTTTCGGACGGATCTAAAAATTTCAACTAAATTGAGACAAAGCATCCGTTGTATTCAAGCATTGCATAAATCTAATCTTGATTTTTGAAATCGTGGGATTGGGGTATATGTTTTTATGATTCGAAATTCAGCCTGGGGTGAAAGCTGAGTTTTATCTCTTCTCTCGTAGGGTGACGTAAACGTAAATCGTCGGCTATACGAAGGTTGACAAGGTCTCAGTTTAGTAGAATTTAACGGAACCGCAGAACACTGTCAAATAACACGTATTGGCGCTCTTGTTCCTCGGAAAAGAGTGCTAATCAGTTTGCCCAAATGTCTGTAATTTCTATGTTTTCACAGAATGCTATAATTATTCTATCTATGAATTGTTATAATATGATCTGTGTTGATGCATGTTAACTTATTTTCCTGAGACATGACATTGTCTAATTCATTTCAGCAATCGTAGAATTATGAGAATTATAATATGATATCATACTTTTTGTTGGTTGATATTTTCATGCCGATGGTTGATCCAAATGATGATGGGAATGTAATTGGTAAGTTAATACTATTGAGTTCAGAATATCTCCAGTTGAAACAAAACTGGAATATTGGCGTATTGGAGTGGATTTGAGGAAATAATATATATTATCGTTCAACATAGAATTGAGGAATGAATATCTCGGATTAGTTCATATTCTATATTGAGTTCACTGTGGATTTATTATGAACACTATAAAAGTAACTATACACTCTTGTCCACTACAGTTTTTTTTTGTCTGACATATGTTTCGGAAACAAAGTTTCCATCTTCAAAGACGAAGCGTTACTAAAGCGTGCAATCAATTTCTACATTCCAGTACGGGTTGACATTATACCCTTAGTCATAAGCCAATTAGTGAGAATAATGGGTTGTTAATAGGGGTTAGGTCATTATTGAGTAAAAAATCCTTTCTCTTATACATTTCTTTACATTTTTCACTCACTAATGACCTAACCCCTATTAACAACCTATTATTCTCACTAATTGGTTTATCACTAAGGGTATAATGTCAACCCGTACTGGAATGTAGAAATTGATTGCATGCTTTAGTAACGCTTCGTATTTCAAGATGGAAACTTTGTTTCTCTATTTCAGTATCGTAATGAGTCCATTCCAGCACTGAAAACAGTGCTGGAATGAACTCATTCCCGCATTGTTTCTAGTTATATTTTTCGTTTTGATTCTATCAAATTTCAACATACGTCAATTGACAATACAATATAATCTGGATATAGTGAAATTATTGTTGAGGAAAAGCTTTATTTACATTAAAAAATATGGTACTAGAGAATTCCTTCTTGATAATTTTCAATCATTGATGCTATTAGGAAACTGTTTTAAATCTGATCTCCATGCCCTACGTACGTTCCAAATTTAAATTCCGTAACCTGTCACACCAACTACCAAGATACAATACAAAAGTCACTAGGATGTATAATCCGAATTTTTAAATAAATTTCAACAGTATTTTACAAATCTTGCCTGAAATAGAGAAAATATCGTCTAATAATCGTTGCAGAAGCGATTTCAACACTCATGCGTTCGAAAACTCGCTCCTTCGTCGCTCGTTTTCGAATTTCGAATTCGTGTTTTAATAGGAGCCCTTTCTGCAATTTGTTTCAGAATATACTATTCCGAAACATATCGCAGACGACAAAAAACTGTAGTGGACAATAGTGTAGTTACTTTTATAGTGTTCGGATGAGTTCGTTGTTGGGTAGAATTCGTCTATTGGTTTTGGATTAATAATTTTTGGCACTCTTGTTGAATTTAAATTCTTTCATGACGTTTGAATTCAATTTCTGCTAAGACGAAGTTCTATCATAAGAATCCATTGATATAATTCCCAACTCTTACCAATACCTTCGAGATATGATTTGTCAAAGTTTGAACAAGAGCGCCAAAGCTCCTGTCCACAGGTCTGGAACCATTTTTTTCCTTCATACTTTCCGTCAGTGCTTTTCCGAAATTTGCTAATCAATTTTTGGCGCTCTTGTTTTTAATTCATCCGAACATTTCAGGGTAGATATTTCTTCCCAGTTTGACGGCCGAGGTTAATTATTCGAAAATAATAAACTAGAACATGCCCGAACGAAGTACGAAGTAATAATCAAAACCCAACCAGCGTGATAGCTCCGCCAACATTCGAATTGATGGTTTCATTCAGGTAGACACGCAATGATACTAAATAACGTATAGACTTGCCCAGGAACGAGCCCCTTGGGTTCTATCAACGAGTCAAATGATCTCATTAACAACCCGGCCGGCACAGAAGTTTCGAAATATTCGTTCTAAAGCTGCAGCCAGAACGGCCGCGGTTATCAACCATCTCGCCATCAATGGAATTTATTGGGTAGCGTATCTGCGCGTACTGGCAAAAATGATTCATGAATTGCTGTTAATGTTTTTATCAACGAATCACACCCCGGTCGATCAGAAGTGAAGCGAAATTATTCGTACCGGTACAACCTTTTGATATAGCCAATTATTCAATTACATGAATTTGAACGAGCAATTAACAATTCAGAGATATTTAGGTTCGTTTACCCCAAAATATGCTGACAGTTAGAAGGTTTCGTGTTTTTGTTGATAATAATAGTAGTAATTTCAAAAATTTGAATAATGGTATCCCACAAGGTTCAGTTTTAGCACCTCTTATTTTCAATTTAATCTGTGTGATATTCCTGCTACTTTCTCTGAGTAATTCATATAGGTACGCTGATGACATTGCCCTTGCATTTCGTCATTCTGATTTCCAAAGTGTAGAAAATAATAAAAAAAATAAAAATAGTAGAAAATAATGTATCTGCGGATTCAGAATTCTTGAAAAATTACATATTTCAGTGGCGTTTGTGTCCGAATCCAAATAATACTGAGGTTTATTGCATCCATTTGAACAATCAGCAAAAATATAGAACATTGAGTGCAACTTTCGGTGAATCTTTCTTGAGACATAATTTCAATCCTAAATAGCTAGGAGTGAAACTAGATTCCTCTTTGAATTTCAAAGCCCATTTGGATGACTGGCGTCTGAAGTTGAAAACAAGCAATAATATTCTGCAGAAATTAGCTGGTACTTCCTGGGGTACTGATGCAGCTACTCTTCGAACGGCAGCCTTAGCCAGGTTTGTCCATTCCTCGTCGTTCTTTGGAATTAGGCATTCCACAAACGTCATTACACCGTATTTCGCATAAAGATTTGGGTCTTAAGGCTTATAAAGTTCAGTTAACACAAGAACTCAAGCCGGCCGATCATCAACAACGTCGTGTCTTTGCTGATTGGGTCGTTGAAATGCATGAAAATGATCCGGAATTCCATCAAAAAATCATCTTGAGTGATGAGGCCAATTTCCACCTCGGTGGCTTCGTCAACAAGCAAAATTGTCGCATCTGGGGCTTGGAAAACCCAAGAGTTATTGTTGAAAAGCCTCTCTATCCTCAACGTGTGACTGTTTGGTGCGGTTTATGGTCCGGCGGAGTCATTGGACCTTACTTTTTCGAAAATGAGGATGGAGCAACAGTTACGGTGAATGGATTGCGCTATCGAGAGATGATTAATGATTTTTTATGGCCGGAATTGGATGGTATTGATCTGGATAACGTTTACTTTCAACAAGACGGCGCTACGTGCCACACAAGCAACGAAACCATTGATCTTTTGCGGGAAAAGTTTCTGGACCGTGTTATCTCTCGAAGAGGTGATCACAATTGGCCACCGAGATCTTGAGATTTAACACCATGCGACTTCTTCCTTTGGGGCCACGTGAAAGAGAAGGTCTACGCCAATAGCCCAGCGCCGATTCAAGACCTCAAAGATGGAATTCGTGAGGCTATCGAGGACATAGGGCAGCCACTTTGCGATTTGGTTATGGAAAATTTCATTAAAAGGATATGGTCCTGTAAGCGTGGTCGTGGTGGTCATTTGCCTGATGTTATTTTCCACTATTAACGGCATAGCTTCTTCTTTATAATGAAATAAACATCCGATCAGTTATATAGAAAAATGGCATTTTTCTTTGAATATCAAAATAACACCTTTTATTGGAAAACCCTTTTGTTATGCATACAAATGAGTATAAAACAAGTGCGTGCATAAATTATGTGGGTGACAAAGCGCCTATAAAGTAGTTTGAAAAGAGACAATTCAATTCACCGAGATTGTAACAATAGCTTGCCAGTTTCCATCCAAACCGCTCAATGAAAATCTTCAAACCCCATCAAGCCTCCAGGATGAACTATCGATTGGTTTGGTATATTTGCCATTCTTCGGGAACGGCGTCGTATTTCTTATCAACGCTGAGAAATATATTCTAAGGAAGGATGTTCTATACCACGCCAGCGGGCGTAAAATTGCATATAATGCAATTTTCCTGATAGATACCCGAAGGAACTCGAACACAAAATTGAACAATGGACGGAAAACTCGTGAGAAATTTGCAATTTGATAGAGGATCACACCCCGGCGAAGCCACCTCGTGAATACTAATGGGAAAGGGCGTTATGGAAACGAACAACCGTTATTTTTGAAAATAGGAATAACCAGTTATTGCGAAAGCACAGAAAATAATTTTATTTCATCCTGAATGAAAGAATTTAACAATTTAAAATTTGATAATTTGAAAATTTGACAATTGTTGGTTTATTTTTGTAAAAAAAATAAGAGGGAGTTAAACATCTATAACTGCTTAGTTGAATCCCAAGGGAGTTATAACCATGTTTATAGTTACGGTAACTAAGGGTTAATTTCTTCATAATGTATCAGTATGAAATAAAATTAATTATCTATCACGTGAGTTATTGGATGTTAACCACCTCGGGCAACTTAATCAATGCATCTATTGCCCTCTGTAATAAACATCCTCATAAATCCCTTGATACATAAATAACTATTTTTTCCCAAACAGAGGAGAACATTTTTTATTTCACAGGCTACTTTGCATTTGAGTCATTAATTGGAGAAATTAAATGATCCACTGAAACACAAAAGGCAAGTCACGATTCACCAACAGAAATAATAGCTGGACCAAGTAATGTAAGATCAGATATAAATAAGTAAAATGATTCCCCAAAAGTTTCTAAAGCTTGGATAGGAATTTCGTGATTCATATCTGGCACCTTTGGAATATTTAAACGGAATCAACGATTGGTCAGCAGATTTGTCACTGTACGTGTGGAATCATGCTAATGTCACGGACATGATATTAGACCAAACGTCAATATTCAAGGGCATTAATCTATGCATTATTATAGTCAAAATTACAAACATACATAGGCCGATTTTAACATTTTTTCGATAAAAATTAATTTCGAAAAATTAAGATAATTTTTCTTACAATTTTTTTTTGGATGAAAATTTTCCTTCTAATAAATCACAACTGAAAAGCTCATTTCATTTACTAACTTTCTCATTTCTACAAGCTTTTTCGAAAACTGGAGCATTTACGAAAACAAAATGCAATGCATTTCCAAAAAGCACTGACGTAGAATTTTCCAAACCTAATTTATCTGTCAATAGTTCGTTTATTTTACAAGTCTTGCTTTATTTTCTTCATCTCCCATTCTATTACCTTTCTTGAATACTCCCTGACTGGGAAAATAAAAAAGAGTAACAATTATTTTCATTAATCTTCGGAGGGGTGTAACTATTCCGAGGGGAGGTTTTTCAAACAATTATATACCAAATACCTACCCTAATTCTCATCACAGAATCACCCATTAAAGTTTGTCGCACATATTCAAAAGCATCCTGTATAGTTTTATAAAACTTGGTGGGTTCCAAATAAATTTTGTTTCATCAGTGGCGCAATCAGAGTAATAAATATTTGAAATTTTCCCAAAGAAATTTTTTTCTTTCATTTTGTAATAAAAGAGAACTCTTGAGTTTTTCCGTATCCTGAACTATCTTCGAATGAAAAAATAAGGAGCTACTTTCAACTATGGATTCCTATCGAAACATAAGAAAAAATTATGTAATTTTACTGTCATAGGAAATTTTACAATCTTTATTGAAATAAAAATTAGAAAACTAGAAAAGCAATAATAGATCATTTCTGATTCAAGAACTTCGTAATACTAGTTAATAATATGAACGAAATAAATATACAGTCTGGAAAAGCCAAATGGAATAAATTCATTATCTTGGTTACTGTACATATTTATGGAAAATCCCGAAACACATAGAGTTCAAAATTTAAAGTGTATTTTATTTTCTTGAAAATGCGAACCCTACCTTCAACCCCCTTCGAAAGACAGGTACACCCCCAATTTTTCTAATAGGAAGTATCGGCTTGTGATACATCGTTTGAAAGGTCTTGCCATTCTCTATTCAGAAATGTTATTACTTTCATGTTTATTGCAAAAATCAAATTGAAAAAATAAAGTCATGGGATTACTGAAATTCATTATAATATTCCCTCGAATATTACCAAATCTTATTACAATAATACTAAACTTATATGCCTTCAAGATGTGATAGAAAGAAAATCATCAGTCCTGAGATGTTGAATAATGTTGGAAGAAATTTTTATTTGAGGTTAGGATACTGCCAAGGCGTTCACGGTGAACATTTCGAACATTCACTTTATTAACATCCATAATTTTTTTGCTATATTTTCAATTAAATTTTAATTTTTAATATAGTACCAAATTTCACTAATCACTTGATTTGATTTTTTTTAATTTGATGTTTGCAATAAACATGAAAGTGATAACATTCCTGAATAGAGAATGACGAGACCTTTCAAACGATGTATCACAAGCCTATACTTCCTATTTGAAAAAAAAGGGGTCTGTCTTTCGAAGGGGGTTGAAGGTAGTTTTCACATTTTTACGAAGAATTATGGCAATTTAAAATAGTGATTTTTCATAAATATATACAGTAACCAAGATAATGAATTTTTTCCATTTGGCCTTCCCACAGTGTATAGTTATTTCGTGAGGAAGAATAGTGATGATATTTTCCATCGAATCGATAACGATTCATCCCTAATAAAAAAGTCCTTACCCGACCCGGCCATATTTCAGGGTCCTAATCCAGGAACTTCGAATAAATACTGCGCCTATAAGGAGAGATATCTACTTTAAAGGATTACGTATATTTTCGAATCGTCTCTAGAATTTGCGGAGATTTTTCCCCTTCTCGATATCATTAAATTCGGATTAGCCGGGGATCGGAGCGGCTTAAAATTTCTGCTATAAAAGAGTGTTTTGTAGTGATTACCAGATGCTCGGAGAGAATTCTCGTTAGCGAAGTTGTATATGGAGTTTTGAACATTCTGTGTTCGGAGTTAATTCGGAAACCTTGCCATGGGAAACTTATTTTTTTAAAACCTTAAATATAGGCCGGTTCTCGTGAATTATCAACTCAATCTTGAAGCTTAATGCAGGAGAAAATATCTGATAAATAATTTGGTCTTTTTGGGCGCTATCGTTCTGAATAATATTATATATTATTATAATAATAATAAAGCCCAGAAAGAAGGGGATATATGGGATGACTGCATGGTCTGTGGTGTGAGCATCTAACAGATTTCAACTTCATAACGCAGCAAAACTTACGAGACCAGGAGAGCCATATCAAGAAGAGGGGAATTTTGCAGCAGCATCAAGAGTAAAATGGGATAGAAGAACAAGTTGAATAGCAGGCGAGTGAGGCTCCAAACCAACCGCAACACTTGACGAATTAAAGGAGAGAAGAACAGGATTAGAGGCAAGTGAGAGATGCCGTAAACATCCAACCTCTTATGCCTGAATTGCCATGTGAAGAAGTCGCAGCACCGGACATGGAAAAGATAGAGATGTTCCAGAGCTAGTCATCAATAGAAGAGAAGATTTTGAGGCTGCAGTAGGGAATCCTAACTTAAGGATCACAAGGCTGAAATCGAGACTCCTGGCTCAGGAACTAGCCGTGATGAATATTATAATCGACGATCTCCTAAAAGAGGACTGTTCGCTAGAAGATGCCGTAGCTGCAGTGAGAGCTGCTACTTCACTTCTGTGCCTACCAGGAAGAACAACAACAAACATAGATCAAGATTCAATAAGCTAGACAAGAAGATAAGAACCGTAAGGCAGCAATCATCTTGGTACCAATGTATCATAGATGTTATGAAAGGTCAACTGAAGCCGAACAAGAAAAAAGAGGTCATGATGGGTGAGCTGCGTGCGTTGCATTGTACGATGAGTCTGCCCACCTTAAATCTATTGAAGCAGAAAGCTGTTGATAAAATAAGATCACTTGCGGCGGCAAGGAAGGATCTGATCAAGAGGCGAAAGTGGATAGAAGATAACAACACCTTCACCAAAGAACCTCCAAAGTTATTTCGACCCAAACAAGTAGAGGCAACAAACCCACCATCGCCGAATGAACTCGAACATTTCTGGAAAAATTTGCACGAGCAACCAGCGGAAACCAGGGATACTCCAGCACTTCACAGAGTCCAGATATTATATATAT
Organism: Halyzia sedecimguttata; assembly: GCA_937662695.2. Classification (NCBI taxonomy): domain Eukaryota; kingdom Metazoa; phylum Arthropoda; class Insecta; order Coleoptera; family Coccinellidae; genus Halyzia; species Halyzia sedecimguttata. Next base: position 84,067,359 of record OW569415.2, on the reverse strand, counting down.
TATATTATTATATTATTATTATACTGATCCTCCTGGGTCTTCCACAAGGAGACCGAACAGCTGACTGAAATAACAACCGAAGAGATTAGACATTCCTTGAAGAACAAGCATGATTTCACCTGGACTGGATGAAGATGAGACTGGTGGAAGGACCACCAACACCTAGCTAGATTATTCAGCGATGAAGTAATTCACCGTGAGCCAATTCCTTCATGGTTGGTAGAGGGCAGAACTGTACTGATAGTGATGAAGTGTTCTTCAACATCGGATTCTGGAGTCCATTGGACCAGTGTGGAATCAAATCCACGAGCAAAGAGGAGCGAGAAAAGGAGTACAGGGGTGCAAGGACAACCTCTTTCTAGACAAGACATTTGTCAAGAATCGAGACACTACAAGCGCGACGTACATACATCATGGTTGGATTACGCAAAAGCATTTGACACATCGGCTCACAGCTTGATAATACGGCTGCTAGAGATGCTCAAAGTCCACCCTAACATCGTCCATGCGATGGAAAACATCATGGCGGCATAGGAAACTAAGTTCGCCGTTATATCCGAAGGTCGGACCACTTATACCGGATGGGTGAGCCACAGGCTAGGCGTATTTCAAGGAGACTCACTAAGCCCGTTATTGTTCTGCATAAGCATTCGACACCTAGAAGAGGAAGAAATATATAAATTCCTTGGGATGAAACAACGAGGTGCACTGGAGACAACCCAAATCAAGGATGACTTAACAGCTAGCTACAAAAAGAAGATCCGAGATATAAAGAAGTCATAGCTGTCCGGGAAAAATAAAGTATCTGCAACGAACCGCTTGACAGTCCCGATAATCACCTACTCATTCGGGATAGTTAACTGGACAGTGATTGAAATTCTCGACCTAGACAGAATCACTCCTACAGTGATGAACATGAATCGTAGCCTGCATCCCAACTGCTCGATTCAAAGGATATACCTTCCACGAACGCAGGGAGGCAGAGGTTTGCAAAGTTTGGAGTACCAACACCAACAACAAACGTTGGAAATGGCAATAAGGATTTTGAGAAGGGAAGAACCGCTTCTGAAAATGCTGGCTCATCATGAAATTAGGAACCAAGGGACTTCCCTATTTAGGGCTGATCAGAGAGCTCTGGAGAAGCTCAGTATAACTGGCATATCCATCGATAATGAGCTAGCAGGAACACCTATCACGCCAACAGACCAAAGAAGAGTTGGCAGAGAGATAAGAGAGCCACAACTGAAGACAATACTCGAAGATCACATTAGTAAACACCTGCCCTCCATATATTTCAGGAGTTTGAAAGATCAGAGTCTGTCGGAAGAACTATCATTTGCCTTTTTGAAGTCAGCTGGGCGTAGGTCCATGAACACATTGGGCTGGTATAGAACAGGATCACCCGAGAAGGGTAGTCAGTAAAAATTTTGTGAGGTACCGTTTGTAACCAAAACAGGTCTCCTCAAAATAAAACTATGTTTTCGTTTCCCGCAAGTGTTTCGATGATTTCCGTAGACTTTGCACCCAAGAATGATATAAAATCTGCTGACGACTTATATTTCAGATGCACAGTACATAGACAAGATATACTATAGATGGGCCACTCTAACGTTATTTCTGTCCTTGCAACACTAGCGGTGCGGCACTGGGATTATTTGAAGCTCGAACGAGCGGGAAATTCAAATACATCTTGTAACGTTTCTTTTTGACCCGGGCAAGGGTTTGTTTACGTTTGGTTGGCGAGTGTCATTTATGTCGTGTGTGTTGACGTCGAATTTGAGGTTGGATCTCAGTGGTGCCAATCGACGCTAAATAATAATTGTTGTATTCGAAGAACCGAATAAGTTGGCAATATTGTTGAATTGTGACAGTCTGAAATTTGTGAGGGTCTGCGCCAGTCAGGGACATGAGGTCGTCCATTTTGTCAACATTCGAAGGAGGAGCAGTAGGTTAGGCGTATTTTCGGAACTTAATAAGAATTGGTGATTTCTTCTTAGTTGGATATAGTTTCGAAAATCGAATTGGGAGTGAGGGTTACATTGGTTTGATTTGGGAAGATAACAGGTACCTTGCACTCGTCTCGAAAGAGGATCTAACGACCTTTCTGCAAATCTAAGAGTTGAACACGTGAACGATCTTGGCGACTTTGACAGAACATCGCTGTATGCCTGAAGAATTATTTGGTGGAGGCACGGCCAGATTTGGTTTCGAAGCAAACGTGTGCAGGACAACCCCGAACATCAGGGGTTTTTGGTAACATCAGAAGTTTTTGGTAACATCAGAAGTTTTTGGTAACATCAGAAGTTTTTGTAACATCAGGAGTTTTTATGGCAGCACGGATTTTTGTGGCAGTCCGAAGTTTTTGTGGCAGCCCGAGTTTTTATGGTAGCACGAGTTTTTATGCCAGCATGATTTATTATGTCAGGAAGAGAAGGATTTTTATGTCAGGAAGAGTAGCACTGAGGCATTCGAGTATATACAAGGTGGTCCATAAGTAACGCTGTGAGACAGCCAACGCAGGGTTGCAGATCCCGAGTATATACAAGGTGGCCAGTAAGCAACGCTGTGGGACAGTTAATCGAGGGTTGCAGACTACGAGCACAGAGAGAAAGAGAACAGTATTGCGAGACCATCGAAGCAATACTACGTTCAGGCATAAGGAATAGCACGCAAGTTATAGAAAACATATCTCGAAACATCTTATACCTGCTATATATATAACTTGAACATATATTGTCATCAATTGTGTAAATTATTGTTGTTGTAAAGCGGAAATTGGGGAAAGATTTGCGTAAATCATACAAGATCATAGATAAGAAACGTGGATGCGCCTGAGCTCAAGCGACGCATATTTGAATCAAATAATAATGTTACCTACGTACAATTTCCGCCACCCTTATTCAGGGTTTCACAGTAGTTTTACTTTATTGAAGCTAAAGACCTGGGTTGTAAGCTACTGGAATAAATTGTTTGTTTTTAGCGTGCATATTCTTTTGGTGAATTTAGGAATTATTACATTACGCTGGGGTATCTGGGAGACTTAAATTTACCTGGCGCCCATTTACTAGGTTCCCTTTTTAGAAACCCACTCCCATCTCCACTGGAGCTAGACCGCGGATCCCCGAGTTCTAGTAGCTCCGAATTTAACCACTGCGACTTGGGAACAGTCGTATGTCGTTAAAATCTCCCATATATCCTATATTCTATTATATTGTTTTCCAAAACACTGCCAAACACCAAGTTGACGATAATTCGTCAAAAACCTGGCATTTGACAATGTTTTTGGAACAATGGTTTTCGCTGTAATCGAAAGAAAACAAATGAAATCCCAAAAATCTCTTTAATAAAATTATATCAGATTCATGAATTTAAGTTCAACATTTCATGTGAACTAATGTACATATATATTAGAAAAAGAAAGAATATCAAAATTAAAATACATTTGGAATGAAAATAAAATTTAATGTTACATCAAAATTAATTATACAGCATATGAGGTAAAAACTTTCTTATCATTATATACCTTCAAATTTGAAGGAGCAGTTAAATGAATGGCTGCCTTAATTCCAATATTCATTTACAAGGACAAAATCAAATGTGAAATATCGTACAAAAAATGGTTATCATTATGCGAGTACAACACTATGTGGAAGTATATTCTACTCCAATATACATTTAGAAGGACAGAATCAAATGAGAAATATAATACAAAAAATGGATATCATTATGCACAACATAATGTGAAAAACATTTTGTACGTGAAAATCACCCAGTGGTTTCTCTATACCTATAGCCTATTTATAGCAGCTACATTTGCAAAACCTTGATCACATCACGTTTCATTCCACCATGGTGAAGAAATAAGCTAAGGTTGTTTGTTTCTATTTATGAAAAACTCCCCCTAGCCATGAAGACCATAACCTTGTCTGCAATATTAGGAGAACACTTAATCACTTTACTTGTATTCTTTTTACAGTTTTTTACCGAACATCAAACAGTGATATTCGAAAAAGTTTATTTCACAACACTCAGATTTCACCAAAACTATGTAAAATGTAAAAATAAAAACAAGCACGCCGGTAGCGGACAGCGGGACAGCTGATCACAGATCAGTTGATAAAGCACTGCATCACGTGATCCACAAATCGAGCGAAGGCAGAGACATCCTCAAATTTGTGTGGGATTATTCGAACTAATCGAACTATTCTAAGGGACCAGACTCTAGTGAGAGAGTTTCCACCCCATGGCACAGTATCATAGTTAAGAAAGAATCCGAGTTAAATCATACGTCGTGAATAATGCCATCTCATTTCCCTTTACCTACTTCGAAAATAAAGTTAAAACATTTTTCTCAATCGGCCCGTCCTCCATTCACCAGTGTCGGACCGAAATCACGGCAATTCAACGGGGCGGGAGTAATGGAGTAAATTCGAGGCTCGAAACGTTGATGGAGAGTTAGTCGCCATGATGACTTCACCAGCTCCATTGAAATATTCATTCATTCGGGGAGAACAAAGGCAAATCTGAGCGTCTCCTCCCGGTATATTTTCTTATTTACGGATGTGACACCGCCTTTCATAAATAAAGGCGAATGTGACGAGACACTTCTGCCGAATTTCCATGTCGCGGGGGGTTTCCGCGTTTTCTCGGGACCGTTTGCATTGAAATGGGTCATTATAATGCCTTGTTATAAGGGAGAGGAGTGAACTTCAGTCTGCAGTGCCGTTTATTCGGAGCTGCGTCTGGTGAGCTACGGCTATTTCAGTATGTTCTGTCGGATCACTGGTGAAATAAATAGTCTGAATCTGAAAATACTGTGAATTGCACACAATGATGAAACGACTGTTTGTGACGATTTCACTCCCATCAAAATCTGACCAACCACAGGCCAAAGACAGCTCGTGTTATCGCGAAAACATCAACTGTCTCTGAATTATGATTGGTTTTACAATTTTGCTGTTTTTTACGACTCAACCATGGATTCAGACGGTTTGACAAATGATATATATAAAAAAAATGGTTCAAGCACTGACGTGAAGTCAGGAGCTTTGGCCGTATGTTCTATTGTCCATTCTCCTGTATTGGACACCCTTAATCGAATTTACCATGGTAAATTATGTTGTTCACACTCCTGTACTGGACACTCTTAATTCGAATTTACCATGGTCAATTTTTTTTTTAATTTTCAATGATTTCTTAAAAATTTTCAACAAATACTATCCTCACGAAATTTTGCAAGAATTTTGGCGTTGGCATTCTACAACTAATAACCATGTTTAAATTCAATCGGTTTAGTATTTTTCGAGTTGATGAGGAGAAAAAACAACCAAATTTCAGATGGCTATAACTTTAAAACCGTTTGGCCGATTATGCTCATAAACAAACTCAAATGTTGCGCTCTGATGCACATCCTAACCTGAAAACTTCAAGCCGCTATCTCTTTCCGTTCTCAAGTTATCGTGACAACAAAAATATTTGTTAATAATTTTCTAGCCATACGGTTCGCATAAAAATTCACAAACGTGATTAGGATCATATTCTACAACTACTCACCAGGTTTCAATTCGATCGGATTTATATTGGTTGAAAACAAAATTATTACTCGGAAACCACTGGGCCGATTTTGCCCATTAACGAACTTGTCCGTCGTATTGGAATGCGCCACCTACCCGGAAAATTTCAAGTGAGACGAAATTTTCAAAGCATTGGGATTTAGGGGCAATAAAAGTTGTCCGTTAAGTATTGAATTCATAATGGCATCCGTTTTTATGGTTGTGTATTCTATTTTTTCTTGAAAAATAATTTCAATTATTGCAAGGTCATAACGAATTAATAATCTTCTGGAAAATCGTGTATTTCTTGAACGATCGATGCATAATATAGACAAAATATATTGGTAATTATAGTGGAAACTCTTCATATTCAATTATTTTCTGTGGGGGTTGAAAAAAGTCGAGTCGTATATAAACTTCATACAAAAAATTTAACGAGACTCTCTAGTTGCGCTGTATGTGGTCTCGGTATCGCTTATAATATTTTTGAAAACGTCTCGTCTCGCTTTTACGAGACGAGAACGAGACGAGACGAGAAAAATCTCGCTCTCGCGTGAAGCCCTAGCCAGCGGTGCAGCACTTAGGTCGGTTAAGTGTACCTGAGCTGCTCAACTCAAACCGAAATGAATGCACGCAGTCTTATTAACGTTCACCATTAGGTTATTTCCCCAATACCACATTTACAGGAACTTTGAAGATTCCCATGACTCTAAGCTGAAAGTACAACCGAGGTGTCATCCGCAAATAACGTAAACAGAAAGCACGCTAGCCAAATAGGCAAATTAATGATGAAAAGCACAAATACAAGAGGTTCATTCATAGAGCCCTAGGTCAAAATGATGTCTTAAAAAATAATTTTCCTCTACTCTAGCAGAAATAGTTCTAGCGTGAAGGAAACTATGCAACCATTCAGTGAATACTCCCCAGAACTCATGTAATCCGTTATTCAAACACCTATAAACTAATTTCACAAAATTGCGGGCAGACATTTGTGTTGATCATCTGCTTCTGAAGTCATGTTGTGAATTAATCATTCTTGTGAAAACAATTCTTTCGTTAGAAAATAGGCTAGAAATTTAGCGCCATCTATATCTCTTTTGGTAGGAAGATATTAGAGTTCAATCGATTGAAGATTCATCACCCTAGACTCCCTACTCCATCGCTAGGGCCCCCTCTGCAATTACACACGTAATATTGCTAGGGCTTCACGCGAGAGCGAGATTTTTCTCGTCTCGTCTCGTTCTCGTCTCGTAAAAGCGAGACGAGACGAGACGAGACGTTTTCAAAAATATTATAGGCGATACCGAGACCACATACAGCGAAACCCGAGAGTCTCATTTTTGGTCTCGTTAAATTTTTTGTATGAAGTTTTATATACGACTCGATTTTTGTCAACACCCACAGAACATAATTGAATATGAAGAGTTTCCACTATAATTTCCAATATATTTTGTCCATATTATGCATCGATCGTTCTAGAAATACACGATTTTTCAGAAGATTATTAATTCGTTATGACCTTGCGATAATTGAGATTATTTTTCAAGGAAAAATAGAATTCACAACCATAATAACGGATGCCATTATGCATTCAATATGCAACGGACAACTTTTATTGCCACTAAATCCCAATGCTTTGAAAATTTCGTCTCTATCTGAACATCTGGAGAAATTCTTTCCCTTGTGCTCCTTGTAGTGAAGATGTGAACAATTAATGTATACATCTGCGGAACTACGTATAATAAAACTGGTAAAGAAATGAAGCTATTCAATGTTTCGAAAAGTGTTATGAGGAATACGCCAAGAACACCCTCAATGATCTACCCACTGGGAAGCTATTCTTTGAAAACTATACCAAATTGTTCAATTCTATTGAAACATGTATTGATAACTAAAACATCAACAAAACTTTCGAAATATTGGAAAGCTGAGTTTGAAGAATATTTGCTGTTAGAAAGAGCAAATAGGAATAAAAATATTTTACAGTGGTGGAGAGTGATGAAAAAGTTCTTCCTACACTTTCCAAAATGGCCGATGATTTATTAATGGCTACATCCGTACCTGTTGAAAGATTATTTTCCATAGCAGGTATGATCATGGCAAAAACACTTACATCATTGAAAGATGATGTGATGCAAGCGTGATTATGTTTGAATTCTTGGTCATCGAGTAATTTAAAAGATGGAATTATCAGTGTTTAAAATTAAAAATAATATGTACATGTACAAATATTTTTGTATAAGAGCGTAATAAATATAGCTTCACAAAATTATTCAATATTGTATACCATTTCGTTTATATATTATAATATTTATTATCGTTATTCAGAATTAAGCGAGACGAGACGAGACAACTGATAACGAGACGAGAACGAGACTTAAACGAGACTTATTTTTTTGGGAATTGGCGAGAGCGAGACGAGATTTTTTATACTCTTGTCTCGTGTGAAGCCCTAAATATTGCAATAATTCTTACGTTGGAACGATGCAACGCCAGCGATAAGATTCAATATTCTTAGTGAGATCTTTGCAGATGGTCTCAAGACTAAATCTAGTGTTAGATTGACTAGAATTATAATTTCGAAAGATGTATATTACTCACCTAATCCAGCATGTCCAAAACAGAACAAACAGCCATCCATTCCGTTAATGACTGCATGAATGACGTCGGTTAAGGCTGCTGAACATACTTCTGTCTGAAAAAAACACACATTTATCATTCAATAACCCAGTGCCCTGAAGTTTCTGACTATAGGTCAGCGCTTTCATATTTTATCCATATTTTCATCCAGGTATTCCCGGAGCCTTGTAAACCTATCCCGATGGAATCCCGTTACTACAACATAAATTCCGAATTGATAAAAGCCCTGGAACATGCATACAATATCCAGCCGGAAATTAGGGTTGTTGAAATATCGAAATAGGAAATACAATATGTAAATTGTCGGAATCAATACATTTATCGTCAATTGTCATAAATTCGTTCGACAAATGGACAGAGGAAAACTCGAGGGAAATTCTAAACAGCGGAAGTGTATGAGAAAATATACGAGTAATTTTGAAATTTCATCATATTCGCTGATGGTTGTTGCATTCGTTTGATACGTTATATTTATTCATTTTTGCGAGGATGAAAAAATAAACAGAATATTGAATTGAACAATTCTCGGAATTTCGAGAGCATTTCGGAAAAAGAGGAACTTTGTCCAGAATTTTCTTCACTGATGGCTGAGAGAAAAACGGTCCGGTTTCTATACAGTGTGGAAAAGCCAAATGGAATAAATTCTTGGTTACTGTAGGTATTTATGGAAAATCCCGAAACAAGTCACTTTTAAATTGTCCTTCTTCTTCGTAAAAATGCGAATCCTACCTTCAACCTGCTTTGAAAGACAGGTACAACCCCTAATTTTTCAAATAGGAAGTATGGGTTTGTGATACATGGTTTGAAAGGTCTCGTCATTCTCTATCCAGAAATGTTATCACTTTATTGTTTGTTCTGCAAAAACCAAATTAGAAAAAAATAAAATCCAGTCATTACCGAAATTAGGTACAATATCAAAAACTAGAATGTACCAAAAAAATTATGAATATTAATGAAGTAGATGTTCAAAGTGTTCACCGCGAACGCCTTGGCAACATCCCAACCTCAAATAAAAATTTTGTCCAAGTTTTTTCAACATCTCAGGAGTGATCAACCTAATCGCAAGCGTTATTCGATCTTTTAGGTCAGTCAAATCAAGGGGTTTAGTTTTGTACACAATGCTCTTCACATATCCCCATAAAAAGAAATCTAATGGGTTAAGATCAGGGGATCGTGCTGGCCATTCGATCGTTCCTCGCCTTCCTATCCACCGATAAGGAAATATTGCGTCGAGGAACTGCCGGACATTGCGTTTTTAATGGGGTGGTGCTCAACGGATTAACCAGGAATTAATTTCGGGATTTCCCATAAAAATGTACAGTAACCAAGATACTGAATTTATTACATTTGGCATTTCAACACTGTATATTCTTCTTGATTGTAAATTATATTTTGATTCATCATTCACTCGGATGATAATTCTCGGAATTTTATTATAAGCTCGGGTATGGAAGATTGTTGGCTCAAAAGTGGGCAGGACTACATTTAAAATTCAGTACAATCACCTCCTGAAGTATTGAAGATAAATTCATGAAATACATAAGTTTGTCAGTTGATAAATCATGCATTGCCAAAGGATGATCATTAAATCCATGAATTATTGAATTTGGTCCAACATGAGGGTTGATCAAATCATTTTTCCGGATCCCGTCATCGTATTGATTTAAAATTCGAAATTTATGTTGATTTTGTTGGCATCATGTAGTGCCATTGGCTCAGTGGTTAAAGCGTTTCGAGTCAGAGATCCCATGTTCAATCCAGGGACTACGAAACAATATTTTTAATTACGGTAAAGGCCACCATACGCTGATGGTCAAATATTAACAATGCTGTGCCTAAGGAGGCGTAAGGACACTCCAGAAATGCTATTCAGATATGGTTCATATTCGGTATTCATACTGACATTCGGCTGGCAAAATAATTTATAAAATTGAACGAGATGCAATAAGAAGAAGAAGAAATACAGCCCTGCATTCATCACCATATGGACGAAGAAATCGTACTGAAATTGGCCGATTTTTCGAGTAAGTACTGCATTATCCATTTTTATATTTCCGAGCGAGATTTATTTCCGGAACGATTTTCCACGGCCAATTTCCCGGCACTCGGATAAAAAGCTTGCGATCAGTTTGAAAGGTCCACGAGCCGTGCCAGAAATGCGTCCTTAATGAATAAAATTGCAGTGTAATTTATTATTTTGGACTCCCAGCGTCGCAGTGCACCCCACGGCGTTTTATATCTATCTCGGAGACAGGGCCGGACCAATTTCTGGAAAAAATTGGAAAAACTACGACAGTTTCGTCTGAATTATCATTAAAAAGTCTTTTCGATTCACTTCTAATCGTTTTAATCGAGAAAAAATGTCGTTTTCTCTATGACAAACATCCAAAATTATTACTTTTCTTCAGACACTTCGTATAGGATACGGAAGATTTTATAATTCTGTTTGAGGTAAATTTGAAGTATGAATTTCTATAAATATTCCCTTGTGATCCCATCAGACAGCCACGTTACCAGTCAAAGCATCTACGAAGAGGAAAGTGCTATTCAGTGCACCTACGTACCGGTTTCATGATTATTACCAATCATCAGCGCAACTTAGCCCTGAATGACACGAAGGGGTTCTAGGAATCTTAAGCCCTATGGCGGCAACGTACTGGAAAGGCCCCTTATTAGCGCCACCTAGGAACCTCAACATGTTATGATGCAGATTGCAGGAATCTTGAGCGATGTTCATGACGTTAATCCTTTTTCCGTAAGAGGGCGTCAAGGACTACAATATCGCCTTCTTATATGACATTGTGTATAATTTTTATTTTGTTCGTTTTTCTCCCCATGTCTTTTCATTTTTCAAGTTGAGTTTCGGTCACCTTGGAGAAACCTCTCCATTTTTGCACGTATGTTCTGGGGAGCATCGCGTTGGTATTTTGCCCGAATGCCAATGCGAATATGCTTGCGAAATTTCGTGATGATCGTATCACTAAAACATTTTAAAAAAATCATTGAAAAAAATTCTATATATCAGAAAACTATTCGTCCGACATCGCTGAAATTTTGCGAGAGCTTTCAGAACCTAACTCTACTGCCAAGTTCCAAGTTTGATCTATTTTGCTGGAGATCCGAGCAGCTTTGTGTGAGTTATGTAGCTGGATGGGTGAACGCTACCTCGATAACTTTCGAACGAAAGGAAATAGGTACTTGCAATTTCCAGGGTAGGTTGTGTAAACGAATGGGAGAGCTAATTTCGTTTTTGGGCATAATCGCTCCAATGGTTTCGGAGTAATACCCACCTGGAATATTATTTCCACGATAACTCGAAAAATATAGACTGGATCGAATTGAGGCTTGGCAACTAGTTGTAGAATATCGACATACAGACGTGTGTAAAATTTTGTGAGAACCGTACACCTAGAAAGTTTTCAAAAAATTACGAAGAACAAAATTGGCTCAAGCACGAATTTACCATGGTAAATTTTTTTTTACACTTTGCGGTAACCTGGTCAATACAGAACTTCACATGCGTATAAAGGGCATGATTCTACAATTTGATGTTAAATTTCAGATAGATCGAGTGATCGATTTCGGAAATATTCATAAAAAATGTTATTACTAAAATCGGCCATAACTCCGAAACCGCTTGATGGATTTTGCCCATTAACGAACTTGTCTTAGATATTTACGCTCCAAACCCACCTCGCAAATTTCAATCCTCTTACTCCTTTCGTTCGAGAGTTATCGTGCCTACGGCCAGCCGGCCAGCCGGACCGGCCGAACAGAATTGATTTCGACCTCGGATTCTTGATCAGTGAGTCGAACCAAATCGTTTGAGACCATTTTCAGCCAAAAATTCGAAAATTACAGACATTTGGGCAAATTGATAAGCACTCAGTTCCGAGGAACTAGAGAACCAAAAATATTGTTTTTTACTTAAAAAAATTTATATTTGAGAAACTATCCCACAGATTCCGTTGAAATTCTGCCACCATTATACAATCGAGTGCCAGATTTCAGCTGGATCCCCGCTGTATTTTAGAAATTATTGTGAAAATAGAATTTCTATTATCAAGCGGTTAATTCGGCAATGGAAGTTTTGTGCTGAGCAATGGAAGTCTGGCTGAGTCCGTCCCTACAAAACGATAGCACGGCGTGCGCCGGCAGGGATACAAATGTAAAAGTCGTGTTCAATCTTTTTAAGATTCCGGATTTCTCTCGTCGAAACACTCCCGATTCTCTTTAGTGGCGGTTCGGGAACTCTCCTTCCGAATAAAATTTTATTTCGCACATCCCCCTTATCGCCCCCGAACCACCGTTCTTGCGGTCGTACGGGCGCACATACGCGTCCTCTCTTAAGAGCGATACCCTCTCTTATCGAGTGCCTGAGATGTCGGTCGTTCGGGCAGACGTGGATTCTCACAACTTTCTTTCCTGCTTTTCCCATCTCAGGAAACTTACCGAACTGTCGTTTCCGTGCATTTGTCGAAATAGGTATTGAAAAATTGCGCCGATTCGCGGTTAAGCGATACGAGCACTTTCTGGAGGAATCGGATAGTTTTCTATGATCAGGATAGAAGGAGAATGGGAATTTCCGTCATTATCAAATGTGATTTTTGGCGCTCTTGTACCTCGAAGGGAGTGCTTATCAATTTGCCCAAATGTCTGTAATTTTCGAATTTTTCGATGAAAATTGTATCGAATGATTTTGTTCGACTCACAGATCAAGAATCCGTGGTCGAAATCGTTTCTGTCCGGCCGTCCGTTAACACGATAACTCTCGAACGAAAGGAGTTAGAGGATTGAAATTTGCAGGGCAGGTTTGGACTATAAATATCACGTACGAGTTCGTTAACAAGCGAAATCCATCAAGCGGTTTCGGAGTTATGGCCATTTTTAGTAAAAATATTTTTTATGAATATTTCCGAAACCGATCACTCGATCTATCTGGAATTTAGCATCAAATTGTATAATCATGACCTTCAGACGCATGTGAAGTTTTGTATCGATCGGGTTACCGTAAAGTATAAAAAAAAATTTTTTGAAAATTTTTAAATTTTGTTTCTACAATAACTCTCGAACGGAATGGGCTAGGTAGTTGAAATTTTCAGAGTAGGTTAAGGAGATAAATATCTCGGTTAAGTTCGCTATTGGGCAAAATAGGCCAGATGGTTTCGGAGTAACGGAAAAAATTTTTTTTTTAACCTACAAATTTCGAAATATTTTTTTTTTAAGATGCAGTTTCACCATAAAAATCCATTGATATCATTTTCAACTCCAACAAGCTAATACTTTCGGAGATATGATTTTTCGAAATTTCAATAATTAATGGTACTTCTATGTTTTCACAGAATGCTATAATTATTTTATCTATGAATTATTGATATGATCTGTGTTCAAATTCGTACATGTCATCCTGTTCTGTAAGAGAGAGTCAGATTCATTTCAGCTATTTTAATTTGATTTCCTCCATGGTGCAGTTCTCATTCTCAGATTGCTCATTTACTCTTGATAAATAAACTATTATTTGAATTGAATTTCCTTTATGATGCAGTTCTATCATAAGAATACATTGATATAATTCTCAACTCGGAGAAACTAATACTTTCGGAGATATAATATGTCTGTTTGAACAAGAGCGCCAGGGCTTGAACTAATTTTTTCTTGAAATAATGAAATATTACATTTCAGAATAGCTATCAACTAAATATTGGTTAAGGATGTCCGATACAGGAGAATGGACCATAGAACATGCGCGCAAGCGCTCCTGACTTCACGCCAGTGCTTGAACCAATTTTTTTTTTCGTAATTTTTTTAAGATATTCTAGGGGTTTCTTGTCACCCAGCTTCAATTCGATCGAGTCCATATTTTTTGAGTTATCGAGGAAATAATATTTCGGGTGGGTATAACTCCGAAATCATTGGACCGATTATGCCCAAAAACGAAATTAGGTCTCTCATTCAGATGCACAACCTACCCTGAAAATTGCAAATACCTATCTCCTTTCGTTCGAAAGTTATCGAGGCAGCGGTCACCCATCCAGCTACTGAACATACACAAGGCTGCTCGGATCTCCAACAATATAGATCCGATCGTGTACAAACTTGGAACTTGGCAGAACAGTTACGTTCTGAAGGCTCCCGCAAAATTTCAGCGATGCCGGGCGAATAGTTTCTGGTATATAGAAATGTTTTCAATAATTTCTTAAAAATTTTCTAGTGATACGATCCTCACAAAATTTCGATAGAATTTTTGCGTTAGCATTCTACAACTGATAACTGAATGTTCAAATTGGATCGGTCTTGTATTTTTGGAGTTATTGAAGAAATAACAACCAAACTTCAGATGAGTATAACTCCAAAACCTTTCGGCAGATTATGCCAAATTCAAATGTCGCATTCAGATGCAAAACCTAACCTGAAAATTTCAAGTCGCTATCTCTTTTCGTTCTTAGGTTATCGTTACATAAATAATATTTTTTAATATATTTTTTTTAAATTTTCTTTTGATACGATTCTTACAAAAACAACAACACTCTCGAATATAATGAGCTAGACAGTTGAAATTTTCAGAGTAGGTTTGGGAGATAAATATCTCAGTTGAGTTCGTTATTGGGCAAAATCCATGTGGTTTCGGAGTAACGAAAAAAAAATTTACATTACAAATTATGAATAATTTTTTTTAAGATGCAGTTTCATCATAAGAATCCATTGATATTATTCTCAACTTCAATAAGCTAATACTTTCGGATATATGATTTTTCAAAATTTCAATAATACATCATACTTCACAGTTTTCACAGAATACGAATTCTATATGTCTGTGTTCTATCTGTTTGCAGTAGGTCCAGTTTGAAAGATAAATGTCATTAATGTCAAACAAAAATAAAGTGTATTTCTGGGGAGAATGGTTGATGTTAGCATGTGAACAATTTGAAATTTGGATTCGCTAAGTTCATAGGCAGAGTTTTTTGGTTAGAGAGTCGAAAATGAATGATGCAAGAAAATCGAGCATAATTTACGAGTCATTTTCTAATTATGGAAGATTTAGAACGGGATTTCCAAATAATGTACTGGTAGTTAATCCTTAGTACCACTGTATAAGATTTCCTACAAAGTATTCTGGTTTGAGTTCTCTGTGGAATAATTACATTAGATTTGCTTCATAAATAAAACTGGCTATTTCATTTACTCAATTTTTTAGAATGACTTCTGATAGTTTTGAAACACTTATAGCTAAAATTGAGTTGTCATTTAAAGATAAGATTCAAAGAAATTTTAATTTCTTTCATGATGCAGTTCTATCATAAGAATCCATTTATATAATTCCAAGAGACCTATACTTTCGAAAATATGATTTGTCAAAGATTGGACAAGAGCGCCAAAGCTCCTGCCTCTTTTATAATAACAATGGGACTTCTTATTGAAAGGGCCTATATTTCCGGATGAAATCTCTATGAATAGCCTGGGATAATCAGGACAGATATCAATAATATAATATCCATTTTGAGAAGATTAGATATTTATAGGTCAATAGACAAGGGACAACATACTAGCACCAATTAATAAATCTGTCATTGAATAGTTCTTTGTTTCCTTAGTATATACGTACCCTATTCATCACCGAGAACTGATATCCTCCTGATTGATTTCGCTGAATCCTATACCCAATAATGACAAAATTTTCAGGGGTTTCCCTAGTACGTGATTGTCTATCGATCAGTATGCTCACGTATGGAACATGACCATATCGTTATGAGATACATATTGGAATCAACACAGCGATATGGTTTCCATTACCACGACATTAAAATAAACAAATGTTTGGTCAGATTTCGCTTTGTCAATCTTGATTGCATATAGGTTTGCATTTCAATTCCATCCCGATTGATATTGACCACTTCGTTTCGATCTCAGCTATTACCATTTTCAGGAAAGTTTGTGTTAAAAAAAATTGATTCATATTCATTTAGCAGTCAAAATCGCTTCGATATATGTCAATCGTGTTGATTCAAAATATTTAATGGCGGTGTGAAAGTGTCTTGAACTATAAAGAAGTGGGGCTGTGAGAGGTTCTACGAGTATTCGTGCGGGTTATTTGGTCACGATGAAAATTA
Organism: Halyzia sedecimguttata; assembly: GCA_937662695.2. NCBI lineage: Eukaryota > Metazoa > Arthropoda > Insecta > Coleoptera > Coccinellidae > Halyzia > Halyzia sedecimguttata. The sequence continues at coordinate 84,051,059 of OW569415.2, read as the reverse complement.
ATATCATTTTATGACAGATGTCTGTAGTACTGAACTTAGATATCGCAAAATTTCAGCGATGTCGGACGAATAGTTTCTGATATACACTACCTCTTTTCGTTCTCAGGTTATCGTAACATAAACAATATTTTTTTAAATTTTCTAGTGATACGATTCTCACAAAATTTCACAAACTTACATTAGGTTTGTATTCTAAAACTACTAACCAAGTTTCAATTCGATTTGTATTGGTTGAAAACAAAATTACTACACGGAAACCATTGGGCCGCTTATGCCGAACTTTTCAGTCGTATTGGGATGCGCCACCTACTCTGAAAATTTCAAGTCGCTATCCCTTTCCGTTCTCAAGTTATCGTGGCAACAGCCAGACGGCCGGCCGAACAGAATCAAATTCGACCTCGACTTCTTCATCAGGGAATCGCACCCAATCGTTCGAGACCATTTTCGGCAAATAAATCGAAAATTACAGACCATTGGGCAAAACGATAACGCGATGTTCCCCAGAACATGCGAGCAAAAACGCCAATTTTCGGCCTCGCAACTAGGTGTAACGAACTAAGGAAAGAAACAATTTATTCAATTAAAACCCCAACGGTTGAAACAGGAGGTTTTTAGAACACGTTTACCCTCTCGTATTTGTTTGGAGTATCTGCTTTACGTGTTTATCATCAGGGACAAAATAAAAATGGCCATAAAAATTCATTCCAACCCGGGAATGAAGCGATCCCCACAATTTTTCAGACAAAGTAGTAGTAAACTGTCTATTCCTGAATGCTTAATATTGACCTGACTGAGTTGATGGACCGGACTAGCTGCGAATCTGACATTGTCCAAGGTGGACCGCAGTAGAGGGTCAAAATTACGCAGATTTCTCAATGTTGTTGTTGTTTGCATGATTCTCCTATCCTACAAATCAAATCTCAGCTTTCTAGACTTCGAGAAGTACCCTAGATTTATGCACAGATCTACACCCCTCTTTACGGCGGTCGGAGAGTGAACATATGTCATAATTTTTCTGTTGTTTGTTGGCTAATTCTAGCCTACATACCAAATTTCAGCTTTCTACAGTTACGGGAAGTATCCCAGTTTCATTCACCGATCTGCGCTCCCATTAACGGAGTTGGAGGGTGACAGTTACATATTTCTTAATTTTTCTCTTGTCTTTTCGCTAGTTCTAGCCTACTCAACAAATTTCAGTTTTCTTGAGTTTCGGGAAGTACCCCAGTTTCATTTACAGATCTGCATCCCCATTCACGGGGGTTGGAGGGTGGAAGTTACAGATTTCGTAACTTTTCTGTTGTATATGCACTGATTCAAATCTGCTTTCAAAATTTCAGCTTTCTAGGACGTATTTCAGGTATTAATAAAAACTAAAGTACCTGTATAAGTTATACAAATGGTGCTTAATATATTTCATGAGTCTGCTAACTGCATCTTATCCTGAGAATTTCGTGAGTATTATCCAGACCGAAACTATGAAAGTTTGAAAATACGTGCCCTGCTCTCTTTGTCTTGTCTTGGATCCGACGAATTAAGGCACCTAAAAAATAATATGAGTAGAAGAGCCAAAGATTCCTATCCAGAAATTAGGAAAACTTCGTAAAAATCAATGTCGCATACTTCATCCCCCGTCTTCTTTTCGACCTGGAAACCGACTCTGATCCATCGCGTCCCGAAATATCCGAGTGCGGCTTTGGTATTCCACCAGCATGTTCCTTAATTAAATCATAGCTCCGGAATCCATGCCTATCCCATCCGCGCGGCCGAATATTTGCAAAATTAAAAGCTTTTTGTTCCGAAATTTCACGGAGGAGCGTAATCAAAGTTAGGATACGATAACTTTTGCACGGTGCTTGTGCATATTAAATTTTTATCGTTCTCATATTGCCACATCATTGGGGGGCTCATATTGAGTTCGTACTTCTCGAGGAGGATTTTTTCGAACATTAACGGAATAAGAGATTCAATTTTGAAGAGGCAAATGAAAGAAACGAGAATTCAGTATTGTTACTGACTAATTCCCATATGGTTATAACCTGAGAGCTCTTCCGAAAAATATTTTCATTGAATTCAGTTCAACGTCACCTGGATCTCCCATTTGTCATCCTTTCTGAAATGAACTAAGCAAGGAATTTGGAGTCTCCTTGATATGAATAATGCAACATTTAGGACGTAAAGTAAGGAAAGGATTTTCAACTCCTTCCCATGTCCCTAAACCCCATTGTGGTTCAGGGAAACAGACGAATAGAGTAGAATTTGAAAAGAAATAGGAGACTGACTAAGTATTATACCAACGATTATAGTATGGAATAAAACAGGATGGTTACGAACCAGGCTGGGAGTCATTTTAACTACTAAAGTTCACCAACACTCAGACTGGTTAGGGAGCTACGAAGAGAGTTATGTATCAGAATCCTTAGCCAGCCCGAAAGAGGGAGTTAAGAGAAATCCCTGATAACAATCTCATCTGTAAGGAGAATGTTCATCTGGATAAAATTCTGTCGAGCCACCTGGTTTAAACAACTCTAAAACATTCATTAAAATATCTTCAAATACGTTTATGACCCAATTATAATCTTGCCATACAGAAGTTTGTGGGTAGGGGTCTTGATAATGGAAAAAACCAATTCAATTTGGCCAACGTTTCGGCTGCTTATAGCGCCATCCTCAGGGCTCTAAAAGCGTTATCATTTATTTAACATTTAAATATTTACAAACCTCGCTAAATTCAAATACATATTAAGACTTCACAAACAAACAAAATTAACGTAAATGTCAAAAGCAAAACCTGTTTTCTTCTTCTTCTTATTTTTTGTTTACATTAATATAATAACTATGTTTCAAAAAACAGACATACAACTTGACTATCCATAAAATGCAGTTTGGTTATTTTAACTAAGAAATTATTTCTCCCACAATCCTCTTCAACACAAGATCAATGTAATCAAAAACTTGAAGCACAGAGCATTAAATCTATCTGACAAACAATTTCATGGAAAGAATTTGAATTACATACAGAAAACTTTGAAAAACAACAATTACCCGAGCTCATTAATAAATAAGATCTTTTTCACGGAAGAACGGAATACTAACAATATTTCTCCTAGCAATACAATAGATAAATTTCAATACGCTAAGTTAACTTATACAAAGCACCTATCAGAGAAAATAAAAAAAGTTCTTGAAAATGATAAAATTAAGATTTCTTTCAAAAATGAAAACACCATTAAACAACATTTTTTTACGAGAGTCAAGGATAAAACACCCCTCTCTTTGCAGTCAAACGTAATTTATGATATTCCTTGCAAGAATTGCAATAAATCTTACATAGGCCAAACAGGACGCTATCTAAAAAAGAGAGTAGAAGAACACAAACGGTCAGTCATTCAACCAATTAATAACCCTAAGACAGCATTAGCAGATCACACAAAAACATTAGATCATAATTTTGATTTTGATGGCATAAAAATTTTAGATCAACAACCAATTTTGCAATCCAGACTAATACACGAAATGTTGCACATAAAAATGAACAATACAGTAAATTTCAAAACAGATACCCAATATTTAAATAACTGCTACAGTTATATTTTAGAAAAATTTCAATAGTAAACAAAGAGAAAGGAAATGTCGCACACGGGAACTGATAAGATTACCCTTGAATCGATCACCTGTTTTCCTAACTCATCGTAAACATCCATTAATTCAGTACTGTTTCAAAATGCGTAAGATAAACACCAAAAGGTTAGAGAATATTCGGTCAATTTCAAACAATAAACTAGTTTTTATGACGAAAGAAAAAACCCTTTGATCAATTCGGTGAGTTTTTTCAATTTTCAGTTGTGTGTAAATTTTGAAATAAATTTATAAAAAGTCTGAGTTGAATGGCATGGTGTGGCTGAAGTTTTGTTTTGTTTTGTTTCTCTGTTATTTTTCTTCCATTTTCTTAGTTAAAATAACCAAACTGCATTTTATGGATAGTCAAGTTGTATGTCTGTTTTTTGAAACATAGTTATTATATTAATGTAAACAAAAAATAAGAAGAAAAAGAAAACAGGTTTTGCTTTTGACATTTACGTTAATTTTGTTTGTTTGTGGAGTCTTAATATGTATTTGAATTTAGCGAGGTTTGTAAATATTTAAATGTTAAATAAATGATAACGCTTTTAGAGCCCTGAGGATGGCGCTATAAGCAGCCGATTCATTAAAAGCATGACTAACTTGGTGCTAAGGTACTTGCAATAGAAAGATGCGTGGAAATGAACCTAGAATGAAACTATCAGAGATGTGATAAAGCAATCCACTCTGACAGTCAAGCTGCTATTAAAACTCTGAGCTCCCATGTTATCGAGTCCAAGCTTATATGGGAGTGCTGAAGAAAACTCAATGAAGTAGGCAAGAACAACAGGGTCTCCTTGGTCTGGGTTCCTGGTCACGCGGGAATCATATGAAACGAGGAGGCCACCTCACTTGTCAAGAAAGGAGCACAAACCCCCTTTATTGGTCCGGAACCCTACTGTGGGGTTGGTAGATACTCCTAAAGAAGACAAGAAATTCCTCCGGAACTTTGATACTTTCAGATCCGATAAATACTTGGACCTCAGTAAGAACACGCTGCACCTTCTCATTGGTTCCCTCACAGGGCACTGCGAAGCAGAAACTACGAGTGCAGATTCTGTTGGGAGCGAAGACGTAGCCTCCTTGAAGCCATCCCAGATACTGGAGTTCATCAGAACTCTGGAACTGGAAGGCGAGCTGTAGATGGTAATGACATCGACAGCTCTGACGGGAGGGCACAATAGACTTTAAGGTTGCAGTGCAACGCTACCCCTATGACAATAATATACAATATACAACTTGGTGCCAGAATTGGACAGACCAAAAGTGAATGAAATCTTCCTGGCTAGTGAAGACAAATGCTTAGAAGATAGCGAAACGCTCCAAGCAACCAAGTTCGAAGCCTTCGTTAGCACTACTATAGAACCAAATGAACTAATGACCATATCCTTCAGCAAAACAGTTGGCTTGACTCAAAAGCTGGATCTGCTCGAGGAACCTACCTACTTATACAGGATGAGCATAACAGTGAGCTAGGACGCAGTGGAGAGACGATTGTTATCCTTTAAAATCAGGGCACATTTCGGAAAAAATTGAGGAGATTCTTACCTGTGAGTCATCTTGTGAAAAGATGGCATCGAAGGCGAACATCTTTGGTGCTGCCACTCCCACTCTCCTATCTTCTGGAGCTGCTGAGCCAGCACAAGAGGAAGGATCTATGAGAGTAACTTGTTTCTTTCTTTTGTCCAAACTGAAGAAACTGTTCGAACATCCCGATTCACCTGGCGAGGCTCCAGTTGGGTCTGATACTCTCAGCATGACCTTGACCTGAAAGAAAAGTTAAAAAGGTTAATTCTCGCCCTAAAGCATTGTTCACGAATGTTCTATACACACAACTCAACCTATATAGAATCAATCCATTTTTAGGCCAAAATGATCTCAAAAGCTGTGAAATTAGATTTTGAATGTTCTTGCAAATCTCTGACTGACGATTTATCGGGTACAGATTAATAGAGCCTGAATAGAGTGCCTATCTATTTGTCCAAATGACTGTAATTTTTCACGAATAGTCTCAAAAGATTAGTTCCGACTCACTGATGAAGAATCCAAGGTCGAACTCAATTATGTCCGGCCAGCCGTTTGCACGATTACCTTCGAACACCAATGAGTAGGATAGTTGAAGTTTGCGGGGTATGTTTGGAGTCCAAATGCACCGGTTGAGTTCGTTAACGGACAAATCTACCGAGTGGTTTCGGAGTTATAGCCAATGTGAAATTTTCCCAATAACTCGAAAAATTTTATGAGAATCAAATGAGGTATATTGGAAGTGTTTTGATGAATTGAAACAGATATTTTCAGATCAGAGATGCTGAAGTACATTTTGACGCTATTGTTCCTCGGAACAGCTTGCTTATCAATTTGCCCAAATGTCTGTAATTTTAGAATATTAGGCTGAAAATGATCTTAAATCGTTCGACTCACTGATGAAGAATCCGTGGTCAAAATCGATTCTGTCCAGCCATCCGTCCGTTAACACGATAACTCTCGAACGGAATGAGCTAGACAGCTGAAATTTGCAGAGTAGGTTTGGGAGATAAATAACTCAGTTAAATTTGTTACTGTGCAAAATTAGTGGTTTTGGAGTAACGAAAAACTTTTTTTTTACATTATAAATTTCGAATTCAATTTTTGGCCCTCTAGTTCCTCGGAACAGAGTGCTTATCAATTTGCCCAAATGTCTGTAATTCTCGAATTTTTGGCTGAAAATGGTCTCAAACGATTTGGTTCGACTCACTGATCAATAATCCGAGGTCGAAATCGATTCTGTCCGGCCGGCCGGCCGGCTGTAGGCACGATAACTCTCGAACGAAAGGAGTTAGAGGATTGAAATTTGCAAGGTGGATTTGGAGCATAACTATCTCAGACAATTTCGTTAATGGGCGGAATCCGTCAAGCGGTTTCGGAGTTATGGCCGATTTTAGTAAAAACATTTTTTATGAATATTTCCGAAACCGATCTATCTGAAATTTGGCATCAAATTGTAGAATCATGACCTCTATACGCATGTGAAGTTTTGTATTGACAAGGTTACCGCAAAGTGTCAAATTTTGAAAATTTGAAAAAAAAAATTCCACAATGACTCTCGAACGGAATGAGCTAGGCAGTTGAAATTTTCAGAGTAGGTTAGGGAGATGAATATCTCGGTTAAGTTCGTTATTAGGCAAAATAGGCCAGATGGTTTCGGAGTAACGAAAAAAAAATTTTTTTTTGAGTAACTAATTTCAAATTCATTTTTTATTTAAGATGCAGTTTCACCATAAAAATCCATTGATATCAATTTTAACTCCAACAAGCTAATACTCTCGGAGATATGATTTTTCGAAATTTCAATAATGAATCGTACTTCTATGTTTTCACAGAATGTTATAATTATTCTATCTAAGCTTTATTATATGATCTGTGTTCATACTCGTACATGTCATCCTTTTCTATAAGAGACAGTCAAATTCATTTCAGCTATTTTAATTTGATTTCTTCCATGGTGCAGTTCTCATTCTCAGATTGCTCATTTAATCTTGATAAATAAACTATTATTTGAATTGAATTTCCTTTATGATGCAGTTCTATCATAAGAATACATTGATATAATTCTCAACTCTGAGAAAGCAATACTTTCGGAGATATAATTTGTCTGTTTGAACTAGAGCGCCAGAAAGCTCCTGTCCACAGGGCTTGAACCAATTTTTTATAGATGCAGTTTCATCATAAGAATCTACTGATATCATTCCCAAATCTCACAAACTAATACTTTCGAAGATATGATTTTTTCGAAATTTCAATAATAAATCGTGATTTTATGTTTTCATAGAATGCTCTAATTATAATGTACTGTATGTAAATCCAACATATGAGGTGAGTCATAGAGCTACGTTTTGAATTTAATTAATAATAAATTATGATGCAGTTCTATCATAAGAATCCATTGATATCGTTCCCAACTCTGGTGGGTTTCACAAAGCTTTGACAACTGTTAATTGCAAAATCAGTGTGATTCAATGTCAATATCCAGTTCATTTTTGATTCCAGCACCGAATTAGATCTACAACTAAGCTAATCGAAGCTTCGTGAAACCTACCCTGAGAAACCAATACTTTAGGAGGTAAGATTTGTCATATTTTATTAATTACTCGCTAATAGTTTGACAACAGCGCCAAAGCTCCTGTCCAAAGGGCATTCCGTGTTTTATATTTAATGTTCTTGTGATACGATCCTTACAAAATTTCACATACGTTTTTGCGTCGGTATTCTAAAACTAGTTATCAAGTTTCAATTCGATCGGATCTGTATTATTCGAGTTATGGAGAAAACAATATTCCAGACGGGTTTAACTCCGGAACCGTTTGGCCGATTATGCCCAAGAACGAACTCAACTTTCCCATTCGGATGCGCAACCTACCCTGAAAATTGCAACTCCATATCTCTTCACGCTCAAAAGTTATCAACCAGCTACTGAACTCACCAAAGGATGCTCGGATCTCCAACAATAAAGATCCGATCGTGTTCAAACTTGGAACATGGCTGTAAAGTCAAGAAATTTGGGCAAAATGGTAGCACGATGTTCCCCTGGAAAAAAATATCCCTAATAATCCTTTGGAAGTTCTTCCTATGATAAGACTTTCAACTGAACGCGGATATTATTGCGAAGAGAACTCAGCTAATCCTCAATAATTCATTTGCACAGCTCGTCAGCAGGTACGTTCTGCTTCATGAATAATTTCCAAAGAGGCAAAGCTGCAGACTACCTTGGGAAATGAAGTTAATATGCAAGACGTGTCCAGACCAATTCAATCCTGAAACTTAGAGCTTGTTCATTCATTATTACGTTATACCCCCAGTTATATTCATATTCCAATTCACGGGTCGTATAACATAAGGGAGTTCTACTGACAATGAGTCGGAAACAGTAGTCCCTCTTTGTCCTTTTCTTCGTCTCTTCAAACGATTTTAGTTGGATTAATTCATCGTGATTCAACGTGTTTCTGGAGCGCTTGTTCAACAGAACGGATCATTTCACCCGAATGTCTGTAATTTTCGAATTTTTGGCCGAAAATGGTTATTGTCGTTAAGGCTCGATTAACTGATGAAGAATTCGAGGCCAAACTTAATTCTGCCCGGTCGTACGTAGGCAAGATTACTCTCGAAAGAAATGTGAGGGATGAAAATTGCAGGTTATGCTTGAAGTCCAAATGCGCCGTATGGGTTCGTTAAAAATACTGATCTGAAATTTGGTAGTTAGTTCAAAAGTTGGTTCAAGCACTGACGTGAAGTCAGGAGCTTTTGCGCGTATGTTTTATTGTCCATTCTCCTGTATTGGACACCCTTAATCGAATTTACCATGGTAAATTATGTTGTCCATTCTCTTCTATTGGACACTTAATTCGAATTTACCATGGTAAATTCGAAATAAGAGTGTCCAATACAGGAAAATGGACAATAGAACATACTTCACGTCAGTGCTTGAACCAATTTTTTTTTTCGTAATTTTTTTGAAATTTTCTACGGTTACGATTCTTCCAAAAATTTTTTTTTTCGTAATTTTTTTTCAAATTTTCTAGGGGTACGGTTCCTACAAAATTTTGAACACGTCTTTATGTTGATTTTCTACTACTAGATACCAAACTTCAATTCGATCGAATCTTTATTTTTTGAGTTATCGAGGAAATAATATTTCAGGTGGGTATAACTCGGAAACCGTTAAATCGATTATGCCCAAAAACGAACTTAACTCTCCCATTCGGATACGCAACCTACTCTGAAAATTGCAAGTCCCTATATCCTTTCGTTCGAAAGTTATCGAGGCAACGGTCACCCATCTACTGAACTCACACACAGCTGCTCGAATCTCCAAGAATATTTAACCGATCGTGTTGGAACTCAAAACTTGGCAGTAGAGTTAGGTTCTAAAGGCTCTCGCAAAATTTCAGCTATTTCAGACGAATAGTTACTGATATATAGAATTTTTTTTTAAATTTTCAATGATTTCTCAAAAATTTTCTACAAATACTATCCTCACGAAATTTCGCAAGAATTTACGTGTTGGCATTCTACAACTAATAACCATGTTTCAATTCAATCGGTTCAGTATTTTTCGAGTTAATGAGGAGAAAAAAAGAACCAAATTTCAGATGGCTATAGCTCTAAAACCGTTTGGCCAATTATGCTTATAAACAAACTCAAATGTCAATTCGTATGCACAACCAAACCTGAAAATTTCAACTCGCTGTCTCTTTCCGTTCTCAGGTTATCGAGACATAAAGAATATTTTTTAACAATTTTTTAGAAATTTTCTAGTGATACGATTCTCACAAACGTGAGTATGAATACATTTCAATGACATAAATCAGTAATGAGAGAATCTAAGAGCACAGAATATTTAATTCTGACATAATATATGTATATTGAACGGTTTTTTTCTGGGTTTTTTTTTATCACAGAATGATCTTAGGTCTTTATTAACGAAAACAAAACCCATAAATGAAAAACAAAAATAAAAAAACTGTGTATATAATATTCCTTGTATTTGTGGTAAATCATACACAGGAGGAACATCAAGACCACTAGAAGTAAGAAAGTCAGGACATAAGAATAACTTGAGAAATAGAGACATACAGAAATCAAAAATAGCAGAACATGTATGTACAATCCAAGGAGATCACATGATGGATTGGAGTAATACAAAGATTCTAATGATAGGAACCTGATTTTATAAAAAGGAAACTTAAGGAGTCAACTTGTATTTTATTGAACAGAGAATGCAATTTTGCAAATTGCTCAATTGGTATTGATCATATTTGGCTAAATTTATTGAAAAAGGAGTTGGAACTTGGAAATTTCTATGCGAAGGAAAACTATGTTAGCTATGATTTTTAAATACTGTCAATGTGACAATTCTTGAATTTCACAAAATAACTATCAACAAAATAATTCTAAAGATTTTCATTAAGCGTCTGACGAAGGAGTCTGATTTAGACTCCGAAACGTTACGATATAGTTGTTTCTTCGTTGATGTTGTTTCGTTGTTGTTTGTTAGGCAACATTGTTCAATTGATTGCTTCTGACAAATATCCTGTGTTTCTTACGCAGAAGCAAATCACAAAATAATTAATTTTTATTTTATAGATATTTTTCAGAGTTTGGGAGAGAAAACCCAGAAAAAAACCGTTCAATAATGAGTATACCTCCCACAGTATCCTTTAATGATTACATAATATATGTATTCATCAGTGCTTTTTAACATTTTATTAGATAAAATTACAGGACAAGAGTAGGGCTTGTATTAGAACGTGAACTCTGCAACTTCAGATGGAGTAGAGAAGAATGTGCTCAGGTGGTAAAACTTTCAATATACTTCTCACGAATAAAAATGAACCTAAAAACTTTTCTACCCCACCTCTATCCAATTTCCACCTCGCAACAACCTCTTATTGTTGCATTAAGGTAGTCAAATCTGAAAGACCGGGGGATCGAGACCCTGACGGGGTGTTTTCCCCGGCTCTTCTCGATATAACTTCTCAATTAATCAGCCCGAAGCAGCCAAGAGTTCGAGTAACTAGAAACGAAAATGCGGGGAATAATTTAATGAAATAAGAAAAGTGCCCGAGGCATTATCGAAAACTGTGATTAAAGTTCACTTGAATGGCAAGAGGCCCTGTCGTTAGGCAGGCCCGAGCCCGGGGCTACCCGGAATTGACTTGACGATGCATGTAATACTCGAGTTGACGAATTGGGGGGGGGGCTACGTTTCACGTCTTTCTACGTGGTTAAAGTTTCTTGGTTATGATCTGGATCACCCTGTATTTATTGTAGTGTCCGACCGAAACTGGTTTTTCAGCCGAAACCGAAACCGAAACCGAACTTTCGGCCAGCGTCTCAGTTTCGGCCGAAACCGAAACCGAAACCGAAACTTTATATTTCATACTGAAATCTACTCTATTTTTTACAATTTTATTTGCATATACATAAAAACAGTTAAGCAGTGTTAAATAAAATAAAAAGAAAACTTTTTTGATATCTTTATTTATTATTTTGGTATTACCAAGTTGAAAAAATAATCAGTCGAAGTATACAGGGTAATTCCAAATCAGACGTCAACCTTGGAGGAGGTGTTAGTATGGATAATTTGCTGTGGTTTGAGCCATTTTTATTGATGACGAAAAATCAACAGTTTCCGAGATATTTGAGTTCTGGTTCTGATGAAAAAGAATTAGTATGATTTGAAAGGGGATGTAAGAAGCAAATAGAGAAAAATAACGAATTCAATTTTTTTTGTTGCAATTGAGCTCGAAATTTCATTAGAAAATGTATTCATAAATTATGTTCCACCATTCCATATAGGCAAGCACATGCCGTCTTTCTGATATCTTCAGTTGTTATTTTCCGCCTGTCTTTTGATACACATTCACTATTTTATGTGCCGGAAATTCAAAAGGTTGCTTGTAAAAAATCTGCTGAAACGAAACTAGTTATGCAATATAACGAAATCTTTTATAGAATTAAGAAGGAATTTGGCAAGTTTTTAAAATAATTTTGGCATACAAAATTGTGAAATTCGAAAGTTGCAGACAATTTGATATTAGAAATTGATTTTTCATTTATTCATATAGCACATTTCAAATCATACTTAATCATGATCATACATTCTTTTTCAACCTCCCATACAGCATAGTTTCGATTTTTTCGTACATATCATATCCTTTTCTGATTAAAATAAACCAAAATTATCATCAAATTTGGTCAACGTAGAAAAAATTGACGAAATATGAACTAAGTTCAGAAATCTTTTAAAAATCACCCGAACTCCAAAAACTGTTGATTTTCGGTTATTAATAAATATGTATGATACAACAGCTAATGAGACATACTAACTCCTCCTCCAAGTTTCACGTCTTATTTGGAATCACCCTATGTAATCCAAATAATAATCATTAAAGTGAATTCTCATGAATTCTCAGTCTTAACAAAGATAGATTACAATAACTTGTACGACAATTCTGTATACCTACTTTTAACTCCAGGCCAAACGACCAGGATAATTCACGAACAGTCAAGTTTCGGCCCAGCCGAAAGTTTCGGCCATTTTGGGCCGAAACCGAAACTAAGGCCGAAACTAGATTTCTTGGCCGAAACTGGCCGAAACCGAAACCGAAACCGAACTTTCGGTCGGTCACTAATTTATTGTGAAATATTCATAATCTTAGGGAATCTAATTCGATTTGACGAAACACAAAACACATGCAGCGATTATTGTACGTACAACTAAGTTAGCTTTTGTTGCCGATGTTATCCAGATACTAAGTAGTGGGAGCTGGGAGCGTTTCGAACTGGGGCAATAACTCACCCCTAACAAACTTACCTCATTCCCGCCACAATAAATTTCCATCTGTGAGTACCACAACGCATTTACATATCAAACAGCACTGTCGAGCGGGGGAATTTCCAGATGCACATGATTCGCCGAAGCGACATCATCCAGGAAAATCGCGAACGATATTTAGCCCCTCGCATCTTTCCCAGTCACCCCCGATTCTCGCCTTATCGGGAAAATCTACAAACCCAATTTCCCTCGCACAGAATCGATGTGCTGAAGTTCTCTCGTATAGATCTGGACGGATCGACGCTTTGGAAGGACTTCGGAAGGATATCTTCTCGTCAGGATCTCGCATCCCGTACATATTTTATGAGGATTCTCCGGAGGACTCCTTATCTGCGCTGTTTCCAATCATTCTCGACTTATTTGACCTTGCCGGGTCGAGAAATTGAGTCTTTCTGGACGAATGAAATATTTATTCGGCGTTGCTGGGAATTATCTGATCCGATCTGGGTTTTTTTCTGTCCATTAACGCTGTAAATCCGGGGAAACTACAACTTTTTACGTCGTGAAAAAAGAAGCAATCTACGGATAAGGGAGCCACCATAAAAGAACAGATGGGTGGATGTTTTTATTATCTTATTGCGCCTTCGTACCTGGAAGTTAACAATATGACGATTATTATATTCATAAGAATACTGAAAAAGTTCGACCGCCGTCAAAAATTCCAATTTTCAACGAGAAAACGATCATTCAAATCTGGTTGCACATAATGACGGTTCAAACGATCGAAACTTGGCGCCAGTCCGTGACGTAACCCGTCATATCTACTCTCACTCTCTTCTCGTGTCCGTTTCATTATTTATTCCAGTGTAACAAAGTTCCCTATAAAGGGCTCGAAGTCATCATTGGCTGTAACAAGCAGATGGTAAATTTTGATTACGTCAACCGTCATAGCAACGATTCAGAAGAGTTTCACCCCATTCGAATTTGCTTCTTGATTTACCGATTTACAATACCGAAATATTCAAATGTTATACATTATGTAAGTGGATGAGGGCATACTTGATGATCTGGTATTGAAGTAGATTCAGAAAAACACAAATATATGGTATTTCCAGTCACATGCAAGAGACCTATTATGAACTATGAACAGCTATGGACTCATTGGCATTCGTATTCTAATTCAATAGACCACATTAGTTAGGTTAGAATCATTCTCTTGGCGGGGGATCCATATTCAAATTTTTTAACAAGGAATTTCAACTTTGAGATGAAACCACCCTATTTAAAAGAGAATGTTAGTACAGAGACATCAAGTATTGGGTACCTTCATCATTAGTGCATGTTTTCATGTTATTTCCACATTAAAATCTACTTCAATTTATTCATAAATCAAAATTGAAACCATTCTAGTTCGAAAGATTTCCGTATGTCGTAGATGACTTCTGTTGTGCGTCATTACCAGGCCGATTTAGGGTTATGTTATTATTTTTGACTGATTTCGAGTGAGCTAAGACATACGTCAATCGAATTTGGTGAACACTTTTATATTTATTAATTATTTAGGAAATATACAATTTTGTTATGAAAACTTGATTCTAGATGGTTGAGAAAGGTTCACAGAATCTATTTCAACCGAAATAAACCTTAAGAAATTAGCCAAAGTATCTAAAAACAGGCGAGAAATTCGCGTAAATTTTAGGTCCATAAGAAATTCATGGGGAATTAAGTGCTCGGATCCACGGATGGATCGTAATTAAAGTTTCCCGCCTAACCTAACTAATGTGGTCTATACGTCTGCAAAATGGACAAGTTGAATTTCAGTTTAGAAAAATTGGTTCAAGCACTGACGTGAAGTCCGGAACTTTTGCGCATATGTTCTATTGTCCAATACAGGAGAATGGACAAAAGATCATAATCGCAAAAACTCCTGACTTCACGTCAGTGCTTGAACCAATTTTTTTTATTCGTAATTTTTAAAAAAATTTCTATGGGTACGTTTCTCACAAAATTTCACATACGTCTTTATGTCGATATTTTCCAACTAGTTACCAAGCTTCAATTCGATAGTCCATATTTTTTGAGTTATCGGGGAAATAATATTTCAGGTGGGTATAGCTCCGAAACCGTTTGTCATATTATGCCCAAAATAGAACTTAACTCTCCCATTCGGATGCGTAACCTACCTTGAAAATTACAAGTCTCTATCTCCATTCGTTCGAAAATTATCGAGGCAACGGTCATGGCTTCATTTTACATTCATATACCGGATGTCAGCTATTCTATGTAGGCAGGATTTCGGCCGACGAACAAAAAAAAAAACTATACTTCGAATCAAAATATCACAGGATTTGCAGAATATTGCACGAAAGAAAAATAGAAATATTACATTCACAAAAAAAATCTACTTGTTATTAATGGCCTCCCTCTGTACATAAGTATTAACTTCCTCAGTTCAAGTGGTGTAAAAAACTTGTCTCTGATACTCCCTCTAATGAAGTACGGCCTAAATGCGGTTTATCTCTGTCTAGATCCAATACCTCGCAGAAGACTCCATCACATCCAAAACTCATGTTATAGTTTTGTGTACATACTATGAAAGTTTGTCAGAGTTTCAGCGAAAATACAGTGGTCTCGTTGGCTGAAGGTCCATAATGCCTTCAAGCTTCATATGAGCTCCGTAATACATCGTATACTTCTCAAACGCACGCCTACACATCAGTATGAGAAATTAGTTTTCAGAGGTTCCAGTGAATATTAGATATTCGTAGTCTTGCCTGCCTGGGATATAAATTTGCTAAAGGCGGGTTTATAGAGCAAATATAATGGAATATGAAAGGAATTGAAATAAAATAAGAATTGAGGGCTAAAATGATTGGTGTTTACAGGTGATCTAAAACAAAATAAGAATGAGCCAATCAAATCACAGCCTTTTGACAATTTTACACAAGTACTGTGAATTTCACTCTTTGAGAAAATAAATAAGAAATAAAGATGAAAGTTGGCCATCTTTAAATTCCTATTCTTAATTCTTATTATTATTCAACTTATTGCATAAAAGCCATCATTTAAATGTGCATGTTCAACTTCCTTATTTTATTTTGATTGGTTTATTATTATATTTATTTGCTGTATAAACCCCTTCACCTACAACGACATCAAAACTTCGAAAATTACTGACATTAGGGCAAATTGATAAGCACTCTGTTCCGAGGAACAAGAGCGCCAAAAAGAATACAGCACGCTGTGTTACCAATCGGTCACCCAACCAAGTACTAACCACGCCCGACACTCCTTGGCTTCATTGTTCGGACGGTATGTAGCATTTTCAGTGTGATATGGCAGCGAACAATATTTCTTCAAGTGATGTTGTGAGCTGTGTGGGCGTGCCAGAATAAACAGTGACTCTGCAATTATATTCATGATGCAGATCTATCAGAAGAATCCATTGATATCATTCCCAACTCTGAGAAACCAATACTTTCGGAGATATGATTTGTCAAAGTTTGAATAATTACTGGACAGTAGTTTGACAAGAGCTCCAAAGCTCCTGTTCACAGAGCTTTCCCACATTTGCAACTAGTTACTATTTCCTTTCGAAAATTCGTGCTAACAAGTGGTCGGCCGAACGGACATAATTAAAGTTAACGAATATACCGGGTGGCCCACAACAGACGGAGCTCGTTTTGAGGGAGTAAATGAAGATATTTTGGGATTTTTTTCTTGTGAAGTGTGTAGGGTGTTCGAAAGCACAATTTGAAATTATTTTCATATATACAGGGTGTTCGAAAACAAAGATGTAGACCAAAGTTGCATTTTTTAATTGTAACACCCTGTATTTGACCTCAAAAATGAAATGGCAAACTCAAATTATGATGAGTTTCCTAAACCACTTGATGCCATAGAAGTAACATTTATGAGAAAATGGTGAAAAATTGAAAATATGGGGTTTTTATAAATAGCAATTAATGAAGAAACAAGTTACGCCCGCGATACAGACAATTTTTTTTTTGAGTGGACATATTAGCTATTCCTATAAAAGCAAAAAAAAAATTGTATCTGGAATAAACAGAGTGTTCATAATTAATTTTCAAACATCAACTACGAATAATGGTCAAAAATTGATGAGAAAACTATCAGGTTTAGGTGTAAGGAAACTTTGTGAAGATAGTTTCGAAATTAATTTTTACGTTCAACGAGATATAAAAGTACCGGGTGTGCCATTTGAAATAAGAAAATTTTTAATCATTATTTGTAGTTGACCTTTGGAAATTAATTATGATCACCAGAGTAAATTTTTTTTTGTCTGTAGAGGAGTAGCTCATATGTCCACTCAAAAAATACTACTGTCTGTATCGCTGCCGTAACTGGTTTCTTCATTAATTGCTATTTAAAAATAGTCCATATTTTCAATTTTTCGCCAATTTCTCGTTAATGGTACTTCTAAGGTATAAAGTGATCTGAAGAAACTCATCATAATTGGAGCTTGCCATTCCATTTTTGAGGTCAAATACAGGGTGTTACAATAAAAAAAAAGTAACTTTGGTCTATATCTTTGTTTTGAACACCCTGTATATATGAAAATAATTTTACATTGTCTTTTCGAATACCCTACACACATCACAAAAAAAATTTCCCAAAATATTTTCATTTACTACCTCAAAACGAGCTTCGAGTCTGTGGTGGGCCGCACGGTATATTAATTTATGCCAAAAACTCTCCTAACACAAACCTTCGCACACAAAATTCCAATAAACAGTCGTCATCCACTCCAAAACGAATATCGCATATCGTATACCCCGTAATGCATCCATCACACCCTTATCGACTATCGCACAACCCGATTGCACCTATTTTTCCTGATCTGAGGTGATTTTTTCGGCGGTTCCGCGCTGGAACACGCCATAAATCTTGCTATCAATTACATGGGGAACAATTAACGGCTTTGATATGCGAAGCATGCTAACAGCATCAAGCATTATACGATGCAGGAACAAGCGGCCATTCTGTTTGACGGAATATTTTAATTAACATACCACCTGGTCCTTCGGGCGGGATGAACTTTGTTCCGAACAGGAGATTTCGAATTCTTCCGGGATTGTGGTGCGAATGTTGATTGGTACCTGAAGGCCTACGTCGGAAGTGAATCAAGGAAATCCTCGTTATTCTAATTGAGTCGAAAGGGACGTGGTGTGTATCTACAGTGGGAGTGTCTAACTTGGAAAAAATTCAGTAAATCGAAAACAGTTTTTGGCGCTCTTGTTCCTCGGAACGGATTGCTTATCAATTTGCCCAAAGTCTGTAATTTTCGAATTTTTGGCTGAAAATGGTCTTGAACGATTTGGATTGACTCACTGATCAAGAATCCGTGGTCGAAATCGATTCTGTCCGGCTGTCCGGCCGGCCGTTAACACGATAACTCTCGAACGGAATGAGCTAGACAGTTGAAATTTTCAGAGTAGGTTTGAGGGATAAATATCTCGGTTAAGTTCGTTATTGGTCAAAATCGGTCTAATAATTTCGGAGTAACGAAAAAAAAAATTTTTTTTTTCATTACATCTTTTGAATTCGAATTTTGTTTAGGATGCAGTTTCATCATAATAATCCATTGTTATCATTTTCAACTCTAACAAGCTAATACTTTCGGAGATATGATGTTTCAAAGTTTTAATAATACATCGTAAGTTCTATCTATTCACAGTAGGTGAACACAGAACCTGTCTGTGTTCACTATTCATAAATGTCATCGTTTCTAACGATTAGAGATTATTAATTCGTAGAAAATATTTCCTCTTAGAAACCAAGTATTCCATTCTTGAATTTGTGAATACATACAAGACTGTTTTGATGTAGTTTATGGAGGCAATAGGAAAGAAGAATATAGTGGAATCATCAAAAGAAATTACTGTTAGTTGACCACTGAGGTTAAAATTACCTTTTACTTCCTTAAGTAGTGAGACATGTTCCTATATACAGTATTTTCATAATGTTGCTAGTAAAAAAATACCGAAATATGGATCTACATTTGTGTATCAAACATTTTTTCTTGAGTTAAGGTTCATAATACAGAAGATAATGTGTTAGTGGTATGAACTATTCAATTTCAAGTTATGAAAAGAGGATAGTATTTTATTAATATATTTTGAACTATTAAAATAATTTGTTCGTAATCCACTACCTGCTCAAATATCAGGAATAAATGGACAATCTGCTATGATTGTCTCCAGCCTTGCTTTAGACATTTCGATACTTTCCTTAGGTATTTCGAGTTGTGAAAGCTATGCTGCTAGTGTAAGTTGCAACAACCCATTCCACGAGGTTGAATCATTGCAGATTGCTTATTTAATCTTGATAAATAAATGTAATGACTACTTTTGAAGCATTAAAGCATTGTAGATTGCTCTTTTTTTTAAAAGATAATTTTTGAAGCATTTTTTTTAAACGACACTTTTTAAATTTAATTTTTTTCATGATGGAGTTCTATCATAGGAATACATTGATATAATTCCCAACACTGAGAAATCAATACTCCTGTCCACAAGGCTTGAGCCAATTTTTGTTGTTGTAAATACAGGTCGATTAGTATTTCCTAATTTCGCTCTTGTTCCTCGGATCAGAGTGCTTATCAATTTGCCCAGATATCATTTGTTTTCGTCCGTCAACACGATAACGGAATGAGCTGAACAGTTACACTCAACTCCAACAAGCTAAAACTTTCGGAGATATGATATTTCAAAATTTCGATATTAAATCGTAATTCTATGATTGCACAGAATGCTGTAATCGAAAATTAACGTCCGTATGAATATATATATATATATGAATGAACTTCATTCATACATATCATCTCATCTACCGATAAGCGATATGTCATATTTATTTCTGGTTCCATTCAAAATTCGTTAATCTTGGTGTAAAATACCCCCTGATCTAGAAAACAAAGTATGATTGAATGCAAAATGACCAATGAAATAACCTCAGCTATCGTAGAATTATGAGGGGTATGGGATATTATAATTTTTGGGTGATAATATAATGCCCTTGCATAATACATATAATGATGGATGTATATACTTTGGTAAGTTAATCAAATTGGGTTCAGGATATCTCCAAACAAAACTGGAATATTGGCTAAGTTTCAATTGTATATAATATAATTTTCAGAGTAGATATGAGGAATTAATATATCGGATAACTTTGATATTGGGTACAATCGATCTGGTGGTTTCGGATTAATAATCTTTTTTATATTATATAGAATATTTCCGATTTCGGCAAATCCTTGAATCTTGGATACCGTATCAACTATATCTGGAATCTTCATGAAAATATCGTTTAAATTTCAATCAAACCTACGTATATGGGGTCCCAAGACTTTAAAATTAATCAAAAAAGATGAACAAATTTTCTTGGGGAATTCAGATGGGATATCAAACGCTTCTGAGGCACGTGCGTCACTCATTTTAGTAATTTTAGGTACACTTTCATAATGAGGCATAAAACGAAATTACCCTACGCACAATCAGGCATTTCTCAAGCCCTATTCGCGTTGTTAAAGCTTCAAAATTTTATGCCCCATTTGTCGACTATAAAGTTGGAGAGGTGGCAGTACTTTCAGTTCTGTGCCATGTCGATTAAAATGTTCCTTGAGGTTGCAGTAAATACAGGGTGTCCCAAGGTCGAGTGCCTATTAGACGTTTCTGGAGAACTGGACATATTTGAAATCTGAAAATTGGGATTATGATATTGCTTGAAATTCTCTACAGAACTAAAATATTTTCGAAGCCCAAGCACTTCCGGTTATACAGGGAGTGAAAATAAATTTGGTGAAAAAAAAATGGTATCAATGTTTGCATTCCTGGTATGATCGAGTATTCAATGGTAAATACATTTCTGTTAAAACCATTGTATTCATTCGAATATTTTTGAAAATATCGAAAAAAAAACGGAAAGAATTCAAATATGTGTATATATGTATGTGTGTATAAATCCTGAGCGTGAACCGTTTTTAGAACATCGAAGATGAAGAATGTGGAAAGGTCATGCATCTTTTGAATTTCAGAAATATCATCACAGGGTGTTTCAAATTTTGTGTCGAAAATTGTGATCAAAAATTGGCCATAACTTCTGTTTTTCTAATTAGAACCCTATTTTTGCGCGTATGTTCTGGGGAACATCGCGTTATAGTTTTGCCCAAATGTCTGTAACATTCGAATTTTTTGACGAAATTGGTCTCAAACGATCAAGTTTGACTCCCCGATGAAGAATCCGAGGTCAAATTTGATTCTGTCCGTCCGGCCGTCCGGCCGTCCGTTGCCACGATAATTTGAGAACGAAAAGAGCTAGCGACTTGAAATTTTCAGGGTGGGTGGCGCATCGCAATACGACGGACAAGTTCGTTAATGGGCATAATCGGCCCAGTGGTTTCCGAGTAATAATTTTGTTTTCAACCAATATAAATCCGATCGAATTGAAACTTGGTGAGTAGTTGTAGAATATGAACCTAAGCACGTTTGTGAAATTTTGGGCGAATCATATGGCTAGAAAATTTTAAAAAAATTATTAAAAAATATTTTTTTTGTCACGATAACCTGAGAACGGAAAGAGATAGCGGCTTGAAAATTTCAGGTTATGTTGTGCATATGAATGCCACATTTGAGTTTGTTTATGAGCATAATCGACCAAACGGTTTCAGAGTTATAGCCATCTGAAATTTTCTGAAATTTGGTGGTTTTTTGATCCTCATTTACTCGAAAAATACTGAACCGATTGAATTCAAACATGGTTATTAGATGTAGAATGCCAACGCGAAAATGTTTGCGAAATTTGGTGAGGATAGCATCTGTAGAAAATTATTAATAAATCATTGAAAATAAAAAAAAAAAATTCTATATATCAGTAACTATACGTTTGAAATTGCTGAAATTTTGCAAGAGCGTTCATTACCTAACTCTACTGCCAAGTTTCAAGTTTTAATACGATCGGTTGAATATTGTTGGAGATTCGAGCATTCTTGTGTGAGTTCAGTAGATGGGTGACCGTTGCCTCGATAACTTTCGAACCAAAGGAGATAGGGACTTGCAATTTTCAGGGTAGGTTGCGTATCCGAAAGGGAGAGTTGAGTTCGTTTTTGGGCATAATCGGTTTAACGGTTTCCGAGTTATATTCACCTGGAATATTGTTTCCTTGATAACTCAAAAAATAAATATTCGATTGAATTGAAGCTTGGTAACTAGTAGTAGAAAATCAACACAAAGACGTGTTTAAAATTCTGTAAGAACCGTACTCCTAGAAAATTTGAAAAAAATGACGAAAAAAAAAATTTTAGGAACCGCGCCTCCAGAAAATTAAAAAAAAATCACGAAAAAAAAAATTGGTTCAAGCATTGACGTGAAGTCAGAAGCTTTTGCGCGTATGTTCTATTGTCCATTCTTCTGTATTGGACACCCTTAATCGAATTTACCATGGTTAATTATGTCGTCCATTCTCCTGTATTGGACACTTAATTCGAATTTACCGTGGTAAATTCGAAGTAAGAGTGTCCAATACAGGAGAATGGACAACATAATTTACCATGGTAAATTCGATTAAGGGTGTCCAATACAGAAGAATGGACAATAGAACATACGCGCAAAAGCTTCTGACTTCACGTCAATGCTTGAACCAATTTTTTTATGATTGCGTTGGATTCTGCGGTGAAAAATAATGATAGTTTTCTTACATGATTATGCTCCTAAATTGAATAATTTCTGAGTTTTTTTTTAAATTTATGAGCATAATCATGTTAGAAAACTATCATTATTTTTCATCGCAGAATTCAACGCAATCATAAAAAAATAGGGTTCTAATTTGAAAAACAGAAGTTATGGCAAATTTTTGATAACATTTTTCGACACAAAATTTGAAACAGCCTGTGATGATATTTCTGAAATTCAAAAGATGCATGACCTTTCCACATTCATCCTCTTCGATGTTCTAAAAACGGTTCAGGCTCAGGATGTTTAAAACAAGAATAATGAACATAATACTGACTAAACATATTTGACTCTTTTTCCGGTTTTTCTTCGATATTTTGAAAACTATTCGAAAGAATACAATGGTTTTAACAGAAATGTATTCAGCATCGAATACTTGATCATACCGGTAATGCAAAACTTTAAAAAAAAATTTTTCATCAAATTTATTTTCACTCCCTGTAGAACCGGAAGTGTTTGGGCTTCGAAAATATTGTAGCTCTGTCGAGAATATCAAGCATTATCATAATCCCAATTTTCAGATTTCAAATATGTCCAGTTCTCCAGAAACGTCTAATAGGCACTCGAACTTAGGACACCCTGTATATACAAGATTGTTTTGATACCAAAAATAATATAGACTTTTTGCATATTGAAAAATTTATGTGCAAATATTCGGGATGATGTTTCAGAAGATTTAGAATTGGATCATTTTAATGGTAGTTTATGAGGGATAAATATCTCTTTTAAGTTCGTTATTGATCAAAATCGGTCTAATATATTCGGAGTAACGAAAAAAAATATTTTTTTTTACATTACAACTTTTGAATTCAAATTTTGTTTAAGATGCAGTTTCATCATAAGAATCCATTGTTATCATTTCCAACTCTAACAAGCTAATACTTTCGGAGATATGATGTTTCAAAGTTTCAATAATACATCCTAAGTTCTATGTATTCACAGTAGGTGAACACAGGATCTGTCTGTGTTCACTATTCATAAATGTCATCTTTTCTAACTATTAGAGATTATCAAGTATTCCATTCTTGAATTTGTGAATATATACAAGACTGTTTAGAGATTATCAAGTATTCCATTCTTGAATTTGTGAATATATACAAGACTGTTTTGATGTAGTTTATGGAGGCAATAGGAAAGAACAACAAAATGGAACCATCAAAAGAAATGACTGTTCGTTGACCACCGAGCCGAGGTTAGTATTAACTTTTACTTCCTTAAGTAGTGAGACATGATCCTATACAATATTTTCATAAAGTTGCTAGCAAAAAAATACTGAAATATTGATTTGGGTTTGAACCAATTTTTTCTTCAATGATTCGAGCCACCATTTGACAATCGAGTACCTACCAAATTTCAGCTCGATCGACTTCTCACGAGGCGTGAAAAGACGGAGTCTATATCAGACTCCTTCGTCAGAAAAAACCTTTCAATAATGAATAATTCTAAAGATTTTCATTAAGCGTCTGACGAAACCTTACGATATAGTTGTTTCTTCGTTGATGTTGTTTCGTTGTTGTTTGTTAGGTAACATTGTTCAATTGATTGCTTCTGACAAATATCTTGTGTTTTTTACGCATAAGCAAGTCACAAAATAATTAATTTTTATTTTATAGATATTTTTCAGAGTTTGGCAGAGAAAACCCAAAAAAAAAACCTTTCAATAATGAGTATACCTCCCACAGTATCCTTTAATGATTACTTAACCTGCTATGCATGCTTCCTCTATATTAGCTAAAGCTGTTCAAATGTGAATATGACGAAAAACCTTTACCCCATATTATGTCAAAGCGAAAAAAAATTCGTTAGCATCAACTGAAGAACTGAAGTAGCAAAATAAGACCAATCCTAAGTTTAGAGCAACGGTATTTAACTCGAAGAATGCCAGGCAGCCCAAAAGCAGCGTTTTCCCTTTTGTGCTTCGCAAGTGGATTATACGGTTACTTGCCTCTATTTAGCTTTTCCTAAATACACTCAAGTTCCATATTGAATTTCACATTGTAGCAGGGATGCCGAGGACGTGGAAGGTTATATTTATTTTACATTATTAAGTGGGTCGAACAATGATGTTTCATCGGGTGGAACCAGGTAGAGTTATATCGGACAAATATTTGGGATTCATCGGGGAATTTCGAGATCGAATACTCGAATACGCGCACGAATTATACCTCAATGTTTGATAATGTTAGTGAGTTTGTTTGTAAATCGAAATACTAGTATTATGTCTAGATACTACGAGTGCTGCTGTCCAGAAGGGAGCAACTCTGGAGTACAATTCAATCAAAATGAGAGCACTTAGCGGTGGGCATTATCAAAGTTTGAATAATGCAATTTGCGTTAGATGCAGAGTTCAAAATTCGATTATTACAATTGAATATCAGGACGAAAGGGCAGATATCCCTGTTTCAAACGTTTTTGCGCGTATGTTCTGGGGAACATCGCGTTATCATTTTGCCCAAATGTCTGTAACTTTCGAATTTTTTGATGAAAGTGGTCTCAAACGATTCGGTTCGACTCCCTGATCAAGAATACGAGGTCAAATTTGATTCTGTCCGGCCGGCCGTCCGGCCGTTGCCACGATAACTTGAGAATGGAAAGAGCTAGCGACTTGAAATTTTCAGGATAGGTGGCGCATCCCAATACGACGGACAAGCTCGTTAATGGGCATAATCTGCCCAATGGTTTCCGAGTAATAATTTTGTTTTCAACCAATATAAATCCAATCGAATTGATACTTGGTGAATAGTTGTAGAATATAAACCTAAGCACGTTTGTGATATTTTGTGAGATTCATATCGCTAGAAAATTATTAAAAAATATTTTTGTTGTTACAATAACCTGAGAACGGAAAGAGATAGCGGCTTGAAGTTTTCAGGTTAGGTTGTGCATCTGAATGCGACATTTGAGTTTGTTCATAAGCATAATCGGCCAAACGGTTTAAGAGTTATAGCCATCTGAAATTTGGTTGTTTTTTGTTTCTCAATTAATTCGAAAAACACAAAACCGATTGAATTCAAACATGGTTATTAGTTGTAGAATGCCAACGCGAAAATTCTTGCGAAATTTCGTGAGGATAGTGATTGTAGAAAATTTTTAAGAAATTATTGAAAATTGAAAAAAAAAAGTTTTTTATATATCAGTAACTTTTCGTCTGAAATTGCTGAAATTTTGCAAGAGCCTTTAGAGCCTAACTATACTGCCAAGTTTCAAGTTTTAACACGATTGGTTAAATATTGTGGGAGATTCGAGCAGCCTTGTGCGAGTTCAGTAGATGGGTGACCGTTGCCTCGATAACTTTCGAACGAAAGGACTGAAAGGAGATAGGGACTTGCAATTTTCAGGGTAGGTGGCGTTTTCTAATGGGAGAGTTTTTTGGGCATAATCGGTCTAACGGTTTCCGAGTTATACCCACATGGAATATTATTTCCTCGATAACTCAAAAAATAAAGATTCGATCGAATTGAAGCTTGGTACCTAGTAGTAGAAAATCAACATAAAGACGTGTTTGAAATTTTGTAAGAACCGTACCCCTAGAAAATTAAAAAAAAATTACGAAAAAGACAATTTTGTAAGGACCGTACCTACCCCAAGAAAATTTGAAAAAAAATTACGAAAAAAAATTTGGTTCAAGCACTGACGTGAAGTCAGGAGCTTTTGCGCGTATGTTCTATTGTACATGCTCCTGCATTGGACACCCTTTATCGAATTTACCATGGTAAATTATGTTGTCCATTCTCCTGTATTGGACACTTAATTCGAATTTACCATGGTAAATTTGAATTCAGAGTAGGTTAGGGAGATAAATATCTCAGTTAAGTTCGCTATTGGGCAAAATAGGCCAGATGGTTTCGGAGTAACGAAAACAAATTTTTTTTCAACTTACAAATTTCAAAATAATTTTTTTTTAAGATGCAGTTTCACAATAAAAATCCATTGATATCATTTTCAACTCCAACATGATAATACTTTCGGAGATATGATTATGATGATTTCGAAATTTCAATAATGAATCGTACTTGTATGTTTTCACAGAATGCTATAAGTATTCTATCTATGATTTATTATATTATCTATATTCATGCTCGTACATATCATCCTGTTTTATAAGAGAGAGTCAAATTCATTTCAGCTATTTTAATTTGATTTCTTCCATGGTGCAGTCCTCATTCTCAGATTGCTCATTTAATCTTGATAAATAAACTATTATTTGAATTGAATTTCCTATATGATGCAGTTCTATCACAAGAATACATTGATATAATTACCAACTCTGAGAAACCAATACTTCCGGAGATATAATAGGTCTGTTTGAACAAGAGCGCCAGAAAGCTCCTGTCCACAGGACTTGAACCAATTATTTTAACAAAAACGTAACCTAGAATTGGAAAACCCCTAATAATAGGTAGGTTTAAGATTTAAAATTATTACTTCATATTTACCTATGCACTCAGTGAAATAAGATTTTCAAAAATTTCATACTGATCACGACCTAATAAGTGAAAATTTCGGCATTTTTAAATTCAACGCAGATTGAAACTGATGGCTACCCCCAATTCCGTCCAATGTTCCCGATGTTTCCTCAACTTCTCAAGCAAATTATTCATAATTCACGTTTTCGATCTACCAGCAAACCCCGGGAAATTCTCGTGGCATCTCATCTCAACTTTTCTATCACTCATTAAAATATCAAAACCCTCTCACCCCGACACCAGCTATTCCTAATGCAATTACGGAGCGTCAGGCACGAGAGCGGGGGTGGGGGGCGTCGCTTCACTTGTTTCATCTACACTTGACATCTGGTTGTTAATTAAAGTTAATTGTTGATGACGGAGCCGAGGAATCAAACTAATATTTTGAATGGGCGTCTTGAGAGTTCGGAGAAAGACATTCGGTTTTACGATTACGGCCGTTTATTGAAATTTTGGCAGCTGATGGTTGGGACCGAGCAAATATTCAACTGACGACTGCTGAAGAAGAGTGGGGGATCTGCGAAAATCCAGACTCGGATCCGTTTACTGCTGAAGACGTCAGTTCCAGTAAATTGGGACAGATATTCGTCTCCGGTATCTATACTAATATTATAAAGAGGAAAACTTTGTTTGTTTGGTTGTAATGAATAGGCTCAAAAACTACTGGACCGTTTTTAAAAATTCTTTCACCATTCGAAAGCTACATTATCCACGAGTAACATAGGCTAAATTTTATTTTGGAAAAAAATAGGGTTCCGTAAAATATTTGGGTTTTTCGGACACAAGGTGTAAAAAATCAACCAGAAAGGTTACTTATTTTGCGTACGCTGCCTAAACTATAAAAGATAGAACCATAAAATGTTGTAATTAATTGGAGATCTTATAAATATATACAAAAAAGTCCGCGGCACACTATACCTATCTATGTCGAGTGAGGCATTCCTCTTTATAATATTAGTATAGATTAGTATAGATGATAATTTTTGAAATATTAAAACATGAAGATTGCTCATTAATTTAATTTTGATAAATGAACTATTATTCGAATTGAATTTCCTTTATGATGCATTTCTATCATAAGAATCCATTGATATCATTCCCAACTTTGAGAAAGCAATACTTCGGAGATATGATTTTTCAAAGTTTGAACAAGAGCGCCAAAGCTCCTGTCCACAGGGCTTGAACTAATTTTTTATTATATGATTTATCTTTTTCTAATAAATAAAATTTCCCTGTCACAATGTTAGTTACCGTACTCCTCCGAAACATTTTTACCGATTTTTGCCAAATTTTATATGCGTATTCAGTAGGTCTGAGAATCGGCTACTATCTGTTTTTCATACCCCTAAGTGATAAGGGTTGTTCACCCTCAATTTTTTTTTAATTTTTGGACGAAATTTTTTTTAAATTTTTTATAATGTGGCATTACAAAATACATACAACCCTAAATTTTCACCCTTCGATCACCAACCCCTTATTTTTTAATAGTCATTTTAGTAATTAATTATTTTTCATCCCGCTCGATAACTGATCAATTATCACTTGGTAAGTTATCCCAGAGAAAGAGTTAATTAAAACCAAGTCGCGTATTTTTTGTGAATGTTTTTCACTCTATTTCGATTAAAATTTCCCTGAGCTCATAGCAAAGCTAAAATTTCGTACAAAAAAAATATTTATTTTTATTATTAGTATCAAGTATCAAGGCAGTTTATTCCTGCTCTACTTAGTGCTAGATTTTTTAAAATGTCCGCGTCTTTCTGGATCAACACTCATTTGCCAGACTATACCGGTGTCACGTCCCAGTAAACAGCACGGAGTAGGGATGAGAA
This sequence comes from Halyzia sedecimguttata, assembly GCA_937662695.2. Taxonomy (NCBI): domain Eukaryota; kingdom Metazoa; phylum Arthropoda; class Insecta; order Coleoptera; family Coccinellidae; genus Halyzia; species Halyzia sedecimguttata. The sequence continues at coordinate 84,022,081 of OW569415.2, read as the reverse complement.
CGAAGCCGGTCTCCTGTCTTTCTCACCTTTTCTCACTTTTCTTAACCAGATACGTTTGAGTGGGTAGTTCGTATTCACAATTGAACCCGGTAGGTGGCGCCGCAATCGGGTTCCAGGTATTTTTTAGAATTACGTGTTTGAGTGGGTCCCTGGATAACTTGGAAATTCAATTGTTCCGGTAGGAGGCGCTGCAATCGGGTTCTAGGTTTTTTTTAAGATTTTTCGCATTTGGAAATAAAATTGCAACCGCAATAACCGATTTGGCGCAGGCGAAGTTGCGTGGGTCAGCTAGTATTACATATACAGGGCGAGTCTTTAAGTCGTACATCAATTTTAACCAATGATTTCTCTCTCCAAATGAAACACCTTCTTCATTTAACATTTCCCAGACACGGCTCAGGTAAAAAGTTCCATCATTTGAAGATTTTACAATGTGCTAATACACTCCTGAACTTTGTTTCTATCTTTGAAATATAACTACGTAAAACAACCGAAATATTTTATCATCTGATGCTTATTTACTCATTCAACTTTACCGATTTGATTTGCAGCATTTCAAACAGAAATATTCCACTATAATTCTTCATCAAACATACACTTCCACACGATTTAAATTCAATACCATATCTAAATTGTTTTCCTCGGTGTTTCCATTATATGATTATACGCTATGTCCTCATCGCCAAACCTCACAGTGATCCTCAAATATACTAATTTAGAAATTAATTGAATACATACAATGATACGAGTCGTTATGAAAAATATTATAGGCGATACCGGGACCACATACAGCGCAACCCGGGAGTCTCGTTTTTGGTCTCGTTTAATTTTTTTTATGAAGTTTTTATTCAAAAAATTAGAAAAGGTTCACATAGAGATTAATATATTTTACGAAATGTAAACTCTTGTTAGTATCTTTGGAATATTTCATTTTAAATTAAAATAACTTTTTCACATTTTTATTTCAACTTGTTGATTGTTCTTATAACTTCTTATAGTAACGTAAATCTTATCATAAATATCTATCCTATAGAATGTGTTTTTTTCAAGAACGATTTTTTACCCTCGGTTGTGTATGTGTCTATAAACTACTGAGAAATAAACGTGCATACTTTTGAAAGGGTTTCTTTGGCTCGAATATTTCTACCTGGACGATCGTCTTATTTACTATAGATATATAGTATACCGTAAACTTTTCTTATATAGGACTCGACCTTTTTGAACGTCCACACAAAAAACAATTGAATATGAAGAGTTTCCACTATAATTACCAATATATTTTATCTATATTATACATCGATCGTTCTAGAAATACACGATTTTTTAAAGACCTTGTGATAATTGAAATTATTTTTCAAGAAAAAATAGAATTCACAACCATAAGAACTGATCTCATTATGAATTCAATAGTTAACGGAAAACATTTATTACCCATAAATCTTAATGCTTTCAAAATCTCCTCTCTATTTGAACATCTGGAGAAAATTATTGTTTTTTATTGTGCTCCTTGTAGTGAACATGTGAACAATTATTGTATACATCTGTGGAAGTACATATAATAAAACTGGTAAAGGAATGAAAAATTACGCTATTCAATGTTTCGAAACATATTATGAAGAATACGCCAAGAACACCCTCAATGATCTATCTCCACTGGGAAGGTGTTCATTGAAAACGATAACAATTTGTCTAATTCTATTTAAAAATGTATTATCGATAGTCTCTTCCAAACATCAACAAAACCTCCGAAATATTGGAAAGCTGAGTTTGAAGAAAATTTGCTGTTAGAAAGAGCAAATAGGAATCAAAAACGTATTTTAGAGTGGTGGAAAGTGCATGAAAAAGTTCCTACACTTTCCAAGATGGCCGATGATTTATTAATGGCTACATCCGTACCTGTTGAAAGATTATTTTCCACAGAAGGTATGATCATAGCAAAAATACGTACATAATTGAAAGATGATGTGATGCAAGCGTGATTATGTTTGAATTCTTGGTCATCGAGTAATTTAAAAGATGAAAATAAACAATGTATGAAATTTAAAAAATATGTACAAATATTTTTGTATAAGAGCGTAATAAATATAGCTTTACAAAACTATTCAATGTTATTTACCATTTCGTTTATATATTATAATATTTATTATCGTTATTCAGAATTAGGCGAGACGAGACGAAAAAACTGATTACGAGCCGAGACCAAGACTTAAACGAGACTTAATTTTTTTGGAATTGGCGAGACCGAGACAAGATTTTTTATATTCTCACCTAATCTCGTCTCGTGTGAAACCTCTTTCTTTTTTATAAATTCAATATATCGAGCGTTATCCATAGATCAAGGGGTACCGTCGTCCACAATCTAAGGCATAATTCTCATAATTAATTAGTATATGGTCACAATGCTGATAATTTATGATTTCGCCAGTTTTACGTTCAATTTTGTTTCCATTGAAAATCAGAAATTAAAATATTTTTCATTAAGACCTTTTTTGACCAAAACTTACTAGTTATTAGTTGATATGACAGCAGCACGCAAAATTTTTCAACAAATTATAATATAGTCCCAGAATTAATGTGAAAAGAGATTCAGTAATGTTTTATTCTTTGCAATTGAACAAGGTATATTGATTTTTCCTGTTAAATCAATTTTGTATTTTGCAAAATATTGGAGTATAAGAAAGAACTGATGCAACATACTATAAGGGTTCATTATGTGAAGAAATTTGGGAATTACAATAACTGTCAAAAAGTTAAATTGAATTAGTGTTAGCCATCTGCCAAATTTATTCTCTGAATTGTTTCATAGAGGAGATATTCAAAAAACGAAAATTTGTCCCCGATTTGAAAGGGCAGTAACTAGGAGAGGTAAGAGCCCAGAAGAACAAATATGCGAAACACACTCAATAATGTTTGCTAAAGAACCATCTCTCAAAATCTTTTACATAATCTTGCAGATCTTGATAATCAAGCGATTAAATACCTCACATACCATGGATAATTGAAATTGAAGAAAAAAATAGGTCAAGCCCTGTGGACAGGAGCTTTCTGGCGCTCTAGTTCAAACAGACAAATTATATCTCCAAAAGTATTGGTTTCTCAGAGTTGAGAATTATATCAATGTATTCTTATGATAGAACTGCACCATAAAGGAAATTCAATTCAAATAATAGTTTATTTAACAAGATTAAATGAGCAATCTGAGAATGAGAACTGCACCATGGAAGAAACCAAATTAAAATAGCTGGAATTAATTTGACTCTCTCTTATAGAACAGGATGAAATGTACGAGTATGAACACAGATCATATAATAAAGCTTAGATAGAATAATTATAGCATTCTGTGAAAACATAGAAGTACGATTCATTATTGAAATTTAGAACTTCATCTTAGCAGAAATTGAATTCAAACATCATGGAAGAATTTAAATTCAACAAGAGTGCCAACAATTATCAATCCAAAACCAATAGACGAATTCTACCCAACAACGAACTCATCCGAGATATTCAATCCTCAATTCTATGATGAACGATAATATATATCTTTCCTCAAATCTACTCCAATACACCAATATTCCAGTTTTGTTTTTAGTGGAGATATTCTGAACTCAATATTATTAACTTACCATTACCATTCCCATCATCATATGGATTGACCATCGGCATGAAAATATCAACCAACAAAAAGTATGATATTAAATTAGAATTCTCATATTTATAGGATTGCTGGAATGAATGACAATGAGACAATGTCATGTCTCAGGATAATAATTTGACATTATAACAATTCATAGAATACCCACAGAATAATTCTATCATTGTGAAAACGTTGAAATACGATTTACATTGAAATTTTGAAAAATCATATCTCCGAAAGTATTAGCTTGTTGGAGTTAAAAATAAAATGAATGGATTCTTATGGTAAAACTGCTTAATGAAAAAAAATTTAATTTGGAATTTGTTTTGTAAAAAAATTTTTTTTTTTACTCCGAAACCATCTGTCCAATTTTGCCCAATAACGAACTTAGCCGAGATATTTATCCCCCAAACCTACTCTGAAAATTTCAACTGTCTAGATCATTCCGTTCGAGAGTTATCGTGCCTACGGCCGGACGGCCGGACCGGCCGGACAGAATGAATTTCGACCACGGATTCTTGATCAGTGAGTCGAACCAAATCGTTTAAGACCATTTTCATCGAAAAATTCGAAAATTACAGACATTTGGGCAAATTGATAAGCACTCAGTTCCGAGGAACTAGAGCGCCAATAAACATCAATAACTATAAGAAAAATATGATAATTGTGTGTTTAGTAAAAGTCCCTCGAGTTTAAAAGTATAGCATTTGCATATGCTACATACTAGAACGGCTATGCCAATTCTGCTTAACTATAACCTGATCTTTTATTTATCATCATTATCAATAACATTAAATAATTAGAAAATTGTTTCTCTTCGCTTCAAAATTTGTTGTCATATATTTAAACCCAATGGGCGTATCATGCTCATGTAAAACATGACTCTCTCACCTTTGTACCATATATTTTAAATTAACTGCATTCGATCTAATGAAACAGAGAGGACCTTAGTTTTACTCATCATTTATACGGACTAAAGTTCATTACTCCCCTTAAAAATCAGGATTAAGGCCGCATATTCGGCAGGCGACGCTTCCGACTCAATTTCACGTGGCATTTTAACGCTTAACCTGAGTTACGTGGGGCGGATTTAACGTGGGGTCCTTATAAATTGAAAATTTTCCCGGCGCCTTGGACCGCAACCATAAACAAGTCCAAGAGCTGCACTACATTAGAGAATTAACCGACCTGCCGACCTCTGGGTCGACACCTTCCTGGCCAGACAATTTTGCGGTTTACTCCACCATTTTCGGTTCATTACAAAGATATGCAACCCGAAACGAAGTGGCACGAGTTATCCTGGCAACTACACACATCAGAAGGGTTTTAGTTTACCATGTGTGGTTTCACCCTTGAAAATAATACTTTTACGAAAAGATAATTGCAAGTAGAATTTCTTGTTGAGGTTCGACCTTTGTAGAGCGATTTATTGACAATCTCCTGTATGCTCAAATGCGTTTAACAACTGAAGTGGTAAGAAACTTATCAGTTTCTTAACACATTGCGCAGTGCTGTGGAATTCATCCAGCTGTTGCTGACAGGTTTTAGGCAGAACTCAAGTAAAGTCAATGCCGATAGTGGGACAAATTCCAGATTTCGAATTCCTAAGATTAAACACCCTAGAAGTTCACTCATTGGTGCTTGCATCTGGAATTTCGGATGCATTCCCACTCTAGTTCATAAACGACAAATGGGAGTATTGTTGTAACATACCAGGGCGGTTTTAAGATCGAGGCCCGAATCATTAATATTTCCCCCGTTTTTTCCCAGATGAAGGAACCTCCTATTTTTCTTCTATCTGGTCTTTTACATACCATCACACTGAAAAAAACTTTCATTCCACACATTGATAACATCGTTAACAAGGCCAACGGAATGCTCGGATTTTTATTCAGACATTGTAGAATCTTGAAGAACGTCAAATCTATCCTCAGTGTTTATTACGCATATGTATTCAGCAGAGTCAATTTCGCATCGGTAATTTGGAGTCCCCACTATAAGGTTCATATCAATAGAATTGAGCGTGTTCAAAACAGGGTACTTAGGTTTTTAAGTTTGAAATGTAACTTTTCTGTTCGTGAGAATGAAGATTTTTACAACTTGGCACGCAAACATTTCAATCTTCTGTCCCTTTGTGACAGGCGTAAGGTTGGCGATTTCCTTATGATGAAGAAAATTGTAAGTGGTGAGTTACAGGTACCGAGTCTGTTGCAGTGTGTTAGCCTTAATGTTCCTTCATTCAATGTAAGGGCATTAGAAACTTTTTTTATCCCTTTGAAACGAACCAATGCCTCAATGAATCAACCATTAATTCGTATGCTCCGTGCCTGTAATGAACTTCAGCAGGTCACTGATATTTTTCATGGTAATATTCTGAATTCAAAATTGCTCCTCAAAAGATATTCTCTTTTAATTTAGTTTAAGTGTCATCATTATATATTTTTTTTTTGTATTGGATAATGTTGTTCATTTGATCTTAATGTTGATCTTTTATTTGTTTTTTTTTTTTGTTTTGTTTTCCACTGTTAATTTCGCTACTTAGGGTAAACTGTGAATACTATTTATGGGTATAACCTGTTTGTATTCCTTGTACAATAAATAAATAAATAAATAAAATAATTCACTACTAAAACTACTACTACTTCTCTTAGTGCAAGAGTCATTACTTCTATTTTTACCGGTCACGAAACTAATACCTCTTTAGTTCTCCTTCCAACTATGTATTCACTTCTTCCTTGCTTTACATTTTCATATAGTACGAAGATTTTAAATTGTAAGTAATCATTAAAGGATACTGTGGGAGGTATACTCATTATTGAAAGGTTTTTTTCTTGGTTTTCTCTCCCAAACTCTGAAAAATATCTATAAAATAAAAATTAATTATTCTGCGATTTGTTTCTGCGTAAGAGGCACAAGATATTTGTCAGAAGCAATCAATTGAACAATGTTGCCTAACAAACAACAACGAAACAACATCAATGAAGAAACAACTATATCGTAACGTTTCGGAGTCTATATCAGACTCCTTCGTCAGACGCTTAATGAAAATCTTTAGAATTATTTTGTTGATAGATATTTTGTGACAATTCTTGAATTTCAAGAAGGAGTCTGATATAGACTCCGAAGTCTGATATAGACTCCGAAACGTTACGATATAGTTGTTTCTTCGTTGATGTTGTTTCGTTGATGTTTGTTAGGCAACATTGTTCAAATGATTGCTTCTGACAAATATCTTGTGTTCCTTACGCAGAAGCAAATCACAAAATAATTTTTATTTTATAGATATTTTTCAGAGTTTGGGAGAGTAAACCCAGAAAAAAACCTTTCAATTTTAAATTGTATTAATATTGCATTGTACAGTTATTTCGTGCTTGATATCAAAATATCGGTAACAAGAAAATACAGTTTGTTGTTGTGTATAAAGTGCGTTCGAATCTTTCACCACTTCTTATCCTCGTAATTGTTATCTTATTGCAAGTAACAACTTACGCCGTAGTTAACGAGATCACTGCTGGGTGCTTCAAGTTAAGTATACCCCTTTACTCATCCCCCTGATAAAACAATGAAGGTGTGAAATTCTGGTCCGTGGAAATAATATTATATCCTGATAAAAGAATCAGGACTCAACATTTGATCCTTCGAACCATAATATCCTGATAAAACAATCCGGATACAACAGTATATTTGAAATTGAGAAATTCAAATGATATTGCCTAGACTTCAGATGCATCCGATTTATCAGTTCCTATGAAAACAAGATGGAGACCGAGTTCCTTGTTTTCTACCACATAAAATCATTTTATAAATCCCTGAAATTGTGGAGGGCAAAATTGCATCTTTGATAAATTAAAATTGTGTGAATTTTAAGGATTTTTGGAATTTGGTTTGGGCACTGAATAACAAACGAGAAGCTCTAGGAAACTTAAGCTCTATTGCTGCGAACGAATGGAAAACAAAATCTTACCAGCACCACCTATAGGAAGAACCCTCCAAACTCTAACTCTCTGTGATGCAGAAACCTTGAGCGATGTTCAGTGGAGTTCATTCTTTTGTCGCGAGAGGCAGTCAGGGACTGCAATGTAGACTACCTATATGACCCCATTGCGACAAGAAATCGGCTTAGTGTGGTTATAGAAGACCACCAACCAGTGAACATAGAATATGCTCATAACTAAAATACTACCCTGAATGACACTATCAAATCAGAAAGATGAACAATACTCAGTGGGAACACATAAATACACCGATATCGCACCCCCTTCATTTCTCTCCGTTTATTCAACGGAAATGTCATCAATTTGCATAAACACCGAAAAAAAACAAGCGCTAGTACACGCCGCAGATGGCCTACCAATACCTCCCCGCAATAATAGTCAATAATGGAGTGATCTGCCGTAATAAAACGGAAAATAAAATATTGCATGAATTATTAATGCGTCGTTTTTCAACCCCGCTGCAGCCACAAGGAAGGGGCGTATCCTACGTCATCTCGGGGTAGGTAGAACGAGAAAAATGGCATTTTCCACGACTGCTGCATATGTTTCCGCCGAGTTTATGCATTGATTTCCGCATCGAAGGAGGGTTATTTTATGGCCATCGTTTAAGGGTAGGTTGCAAGGCTCCCTCGTTTGGGATTTGTAGTTCGAAGGAATGTCACGGGCATGACGGGGAGGCGGAAAATCTGATAGTTGGCAATCTTGGAAGTGGAGTATTTTATCAAGAATTTGATTCAAAACTTTAAACTATTCACAACAAGCGGTTTCAAGCGTATGAAATATGATGATAACAAACTGAAAAGTTGGGCTGTTATCTATCATGGGAAAAGAGAGAAACAGCGAGAATATAGAAAGACAGAGAAAGTTAATTGGTGTTTGTTACAATTGCAAGAATTGCTTTCTCAGGTCAGAGCAAAAGGATACAAATCTAAATATAAAAAAATCAATGCCACTTTTCGTTGTCATTTTAAAACTTAAGAACGGGCTCACCTATCCGAACCAAATGTTTAGGCTTTGATCGGACTTTTTAGTATATGGTTTATGTGAAGTTTCATAAGAACGGTCGAGCAGTTCGTCATTATCAAAGGAAACTTTTTGAAATTGTTATTATAAACATGATGTTTTTTTGGATGATAGTATTTAAAAAAAAAGCACTGTGGACAGGAGCTTTCTGGCACTCTTGTTCAAACAGCAAAAAATATATCTCCTAAAGTATTGGATTCTCAGAGTTGGGAATTATATCAATGTATTCTTATGATAGAACTGCATCATAAAGGAAATTCAATTCAAATAATAGTTTATTTATCAAGATTAAATGAGCAATCTGAGAATGAGAACTGCACAATGGAAAAAATCAAATTAAAATAGCTGAAATGAATTTGACTCTCTCTTATAGAACAGGATGAAATGTACGAGTATGAACACAGATCATATAATAAAGCTTAGATAGAATATTTATAGCATTCTGTGAAAACAGAAGTACGATTCATTATTGAAATTTAGAAAAATCATATCTCCGAAAGTATTAGCTTGTTGGAGTTAAAAATGACATCAATGGATTTGTATTGTGAAACTGCATCTTAAATGAAAATTGAATTTGAAATTTGTTGCTTAAAAAAATTTTTTTTTCGTTACTCCGAAACCATCTGGCCTATTTTGCCCAATAACGAATTTAACCGATATATTCATCTCCCTAATCTACTCTGAAATTTCAACTGCTTAGCTCATTCCGTTCGAGAGTTATTGTAGAAATTTTTTTTTTTATTTTCAAAAATTTTTTTTTTACACTTTGCGGTAACCTGGTCAATGCAAAACTTCACATGCGTATAAATGTCATGATTCTTCAATTTGATGCTAAATTTCAGATAGATCGAATGATCGGTTTCGGAAATATTCATAAAAAATATTTTTACTAAAATCGGCCATAACTCCGAAACCGCTAGATGGATTTCGCCCATTAACGAACATGTCCGAGATATTTACGCTCCAAACCCACGTTCCAAATTTCAATCCTCTAACTCCTTTCGTTCGAGAGTTATCGTGATGAAAAGTCGCCAGGTCTTTGGAATTGTTGAATTCACATAATATCTTCTCAAATTCATTATTCTTCCCCAAGAAAATTCACATTGTGAGAAATGCGTAATTATTTACGTCTTCTATGTAGATAGGACAACGTTGCGTAGTTATCTGACAGGAAAATGAGCAGAACCTAATATTTTCAAAATATACACTGAAATTTGTTAAAATTTCATGGCCAACCGGGAGACTTTATAAAACTGAATGGAGTATACATCTGGTTTCCAAGACAGAATTCGATCACGAATTTCTTACATTCCCAAACCCCTGGCGGACCCCTAGAAAACAATTGTCAATAATGGAATCTGCTCCTCGGACCTCCCAATATATTATTTCCATTACGAAAATAAAATAGATTCTGTATATGACGCATGGGACGATCAAACCCTCCGCGTGCTTCCCGTCCTCCTGGTTCAGATGTAAATCGGGTCTTCGCCCTCAGGAAAAGTGACCACTTGAAATCAGATCACGCTTCGAAATGGAAATCCGAAGCATGATTCGATTCTGATGACCATTCCGGATCTTATGTGGCAGATTCGACCCCACGCGACCCCCCTGCGAGATTGTATTCGGAGAATTTATCTCCTTCTTCAAACGGGACAAAGATGGATGTCTGGGAAGAGACTGGGAGATCTGCGCCATTTTCAGTATTTACTGGTTCGTTTTTGGTAGTTTCCATAAAATCGGTTCTTGTTTTATTCAATGGTAGGTCAGATCTGTTTGTACGAACAGTGCAGACTCGTTTTTGGCGCATTCAGCATTATGATTACAATAACTCCTCACTTCGGAAATATATTCGAATTCGAGAATATTTGAATTCGGTAAGCACTGGGGGTGTACGAGGGACTATTTCCCGAAAAAAAATTCACTCAATTATTATTGTTCAAATATCACCTGTATTTTAAATAAATATAGTTATTTTCCTATCTAGAGCGAAAAGTTGTACTTTTCCGTACCTACAACCGTATGCCAAAAGTACTTAATCTTTAAAACTTTTCACATTCTTACTTTCACATCAGTTCAAATAATGGGCATATTGTTTCTCGTACCTTTCTTGAGATTTTTCTGGCAATAAATCCAAGCATGCTGCCTTAGCTGCTTCCAGAATGTCTTCCAGTAGCTCCACATCAGATGAATTCATTTATTTTCTAATCTCGTTTTAATATTTAAAATAATTGGTTCAGGCCCTGTGGACAGGAGCTTTCTGGCGCTCTAGTTCAAACAGACAAATTATATCACCGAAAGTAGTGGTTTCTCAAAGTTGAGAATTATATCAATGTATGCTTATGATAGAACTGCATCATAAAGGAAATTCAACTCAAATAATAGTTTATTTATCAAGATTAAATGAGCAATCTGAGAATGAGAACTGCACCATGGAAGTAATCAAATTATAATAGCTGAAATGAATTTGACTCTCTCTTATAGAACAGGATGACATGTACGAGTATGAACACAGAGCATATAATAAAGCTTAGATAGAATAATTATAGCATTCTGTGAAAACATAGAAGTACGATTCATTATTGAGATTTCTAAAAATCAATCTCCGAAAGTATTAGCATGTTGGAGTTAAAAATGATATCAAAGGATTTTTATGGTAAAAGTGCATCTTAAATAACACATGAATTTGAAATTTTATACTTAAAAAAAATTTTTTTTTTCGTTACTCCGAAAACATCTGGCCTATTTGGCCCAATAACGAACTCAACCGAGATATTAATCTCCCTAACCTACTCTGAAAATTTCAATTGCCTAGCTCATTCCGTTCGAGAGTTATTGTAGAAAAAATTTTCAAAAATTTCAAAAATTTTTTTTGACACTTCGCGGTAATCTGGTCAATACAAAACTTCACATGCGTATAAAGGTCATGATTCTACAATTTGATGCTAAATTTCAGATAGATCGAGTGATCGGTTTCGGAAATATTGATAAAAAATATTTTTACTAAAATCGGCCATAACTCCGAAACCGCTTAATGGATTTTGGCCATTAACAAACTTGTCCGAGATATTTACGCTCCAAACCCACCTTGCAAATTTCAATCCTCTAACTCCTTTCGTTCGATAGTTATCGTGCCTACGGCCGGCCGGACAGATTCGATTTCGACCTCGGATTCTTGATCAGTGAGTCGAACCAAATCGTTTGACACCATTTTCAGTCAAAAATTCGAAAATTGCAGACATTTGGGCAAATTGATAAGCACTCAGTTCCGAGGAACTAGAGCGCCAAAAATAATTCAATAAGGATAGATAACTTGACAGGTATTCGTTTTGACAAATTAATTAACTTAGTAACCAGTTGCTATGGAAAATCTTAGGCCATGTCATAGAAATAGATCAGATCCACGGGTGCTATTGATAATTTTTGAAGGATGTCAAGTTTATAATTTCTGAAAATTCGATCATTTTAAAATGAACAACTGCATTTATAATTATGCTTACATAGTTGAAATTGCATAGTTCTTAATTATGAACTAATTACATAAGTAACCACATAAATTGATCTCATTTTAAAGGTATTATAATATACAAATTTAACTCGCCCTGTATATACATATACAGGGCGAGTTATTGAAACAATTCTTCCGTATTCTTCGACTGCACAATCAATGGGAAATACTCTTCATATTGCCGAACAAACGTAATTCGAAAAAATTCGAACAAAACTTGGGGAACATCTCTTTAAAACTAGAAAATTTCCGATTGGTATGCAAGAACCGTATCACACCTCATGAATATTTTAGCATTCTGTCCCATTTTTGGCGACGATAAACATATTCTCCGTGCTATATAAGTACTATCTTCCATTTTCCATTACAGCCGAATACGTGTCCGAAGTTTTCCTTTACATTTTCATGGAAATGGAATACCATCGATTCCTAAACACGGTACAGGAGGCATTGTATATGCATAGATACGCTGGGAGGAAACGAAAGCGGAATTTTGATGTATGTTTATTGCTGGAGCTTTATTCAATTTACGGGAACATCGTACGTTTTCATTTCGGACGTCTAAGGAGAAATCACGGGAATCATTTATCAGCACGGAAAAACTGTTTTAGGGCGATTGGAATCGAGTTTGAAAGATTGATGTTTACTTTGATAATTTGGCGATCGTTGAGAATTTAAAGAGAAATTTGCAAACGAAAAGGAGTAAATAACTGAAATGTCTGCATGTTGTTTAGTTCAAAGACACACGGCGAAATATTCGTCGATTTCAACCATCAACAAATATTCCTTCGTGATCCGGGCTAGTCAACTCATCGCTCAGTGCCATCACCAAAGAGGAAATTGTCATACAAGGCAGACATAAGCAACTTAAATTTTCTAGAGCTCCATCGTTTGTCATTCAGTGGCTAATTTAAGCTGATGATTAGTAACAACCATGAAACCGGTACGTATCGGCCCTGAATGACACTGAGCGATGAGGTGGCTATGCTGGATCACGAGGGAGTATTCGTTGATGGTTAAAATCAACAAACATTTCACCGTGTGAATGTTTTATGAAAGATATCATAATATTATCATGATCATGATATCTTTCATCAAACATTCACCAAAATTAATATAATCCATTTGAATTTCCAGCCATATACAATAAATTTTTAAATTCAAGATGTGTATTCAAAATATATTTATATTTATAGATAATAAAAAGTTTATTATTATTATTTATTGGATAATTATCCAGTATAATTAAGATATACGATTAGGGCTTCACGCGATAGCGAGATGTTTCTCGTCTCCTCTCGCTTTTACGAGACGAGATGAGATGAGACGAGACGAGACGTTTTCAAAAATATTATAGGCGATACCGAGACCACATACAGCGCAACACGAGAGTCTCGTTAAACTTTTTGTTTGAAGTTTTATATACGACTCGACTTTTTTTCAACACCCACAGAAAACAATTGAATATAAAGAGTTTCCGCTATAATTTCCAATATATTTTGTCTATATTATGCATCGATCGTTCTAGAAATACACGATTTTTTCGAAGATTATTAATTTGTTATGACCTTGCGATAATTGAGATTATTTTGCAAATAAAAATAGAATTCACAACCATAAAAACGGATACCATTATGAGTTCAATACTTAAATCTTTTATTGCTCCTAAATCCCAATGCTTTGAAAATTTCGTCTGAATCTGAAAATCTGGAGAAATTCATTCTCTTGTGCTCCTTGTATTGAAGATGTGAAATTATTGTATACATCTGTGTGGAACTACGTATAATAAAACTGGTAATGAAATGAAGCTATTCAATGTTTCGAAAAGTGTTATGAGGAATACGCCAAGAACACCCTCAATGATCTACCCACTGGAAAGGTATTCTTTGAAAACTATACCAAATTGCTCAATTCTATTGAAAAATGTATCGACATCGATAGCCTATTTAAAACATCAACAAAACTTTCGAAATATTGGAAAGCTGAGTTTGAAGAATATTTGCTGTTACAAAGAGCAAATAGGAATATTTTACAGTGGTGGAGAGTGATGAAAAAGTTCTTCCTACACTTTCCAACATGGCCGATGATTTATTAATGACTACATCCGTACCTGTTGAAAGTTTATTTTCCACAGCAGGTATGATCATGGCAAAAACACGTACATCATTGAAAAATGATGTGATGCAAGCTTGATTATGTTTGCATTCTTGGTCATCGAGTAATTCAAAAGTTGAAATTATTAGTGTTCAAAATTAAAAATAATATGTGCATGTACAAATATTTTTGTATAAGAGGGTAATAAATATAGCTTTACAAAATTATTCATTATTGTATACCATTTCGATTATATATTATAATATTTATTATCGTTATTCAGAATTAAGCGACACGAGACGAGACAACTGATAACGAGACGAGAACGAAACTTAATTTTTTGGGAATTGACGAGAGCGAGACGAGATTTTTTATACTCTCGTCTCGTGTGAAGCCCTAATCATGAGTAATTTTATACATATTTATGCAGGGTGTCCCAAAAATACCACGCGAAAGTGACACTGGAGATAGATTGGCATTAGGTCTATCAGATAGCATCAACATGACCTCAGTAAAAGTCCGCTGGTTTTCGAGATATCACCACTTTAGTGTATTTTTTAAAAATCTCCAGTTTTCGGTCTTTTATCGCCTAGTATTGCTAGAAATTACTTCAAACTCATGTTTTTTTTTACCTAGGCTATCCTTAATAGTTGCTTTAAACAATGAAGTAATAACATCACCGACAACTAGAACAAAATCCTTCAAAAAATGTCTAACTTGTTGTATTTTATGCCGAAGTTAAAACGTTAACTTAAGTTTGACTGACTGCTGTGAAAAAAAATTATATCAGACTGAATTGACAAATAATCGCAAAAACTGGTCCATTTCATGCCCTTTTCAAAATGATACAACACTACAAATTTTTTTTAATCAGAACCAGAATTGCTACTTATTAAAAAAAACCAAAACCCTTATCGGCTATCTGGCTCCCACATTCATTGTTTTGTAACATGGAAACCGGTCCGACTTTCACAGACTAGGGGTCTTCGAATAGTCTAGACCAGGGGTCACCAAATGGCGGACCGCGGTCCGGATGCGGATCGCGAACCTTTTTTTTGCGGACCATTTTTCCAGAAAACATGTATTCTTGATTAAAAAAATTCAGATAACTTTTCGTTTTATTTACTAATTATAGATATTGGATTTAGATTAACTGCTAGTCAAATTCTTATGCCATCATAATGCTATCAACGACCCGCGACAGATATACAGATTTTGTGAACAGACCTCCAATGAAACTAATTGGTGACCCCTGGGTTAGATACTAGAGAAAACTTTTTGGCGTTTGACGGATTTACTCATTTCCTAATATTTTCCGAACGGATAGAGATACAGAGGAAATAGATACATAAATCTAAACGTCGTCCACCGAACAATCATAAGGGAAAATTTGGATATCGAGATGTGAAAATCATAGATTTCGGACTGGAAAGAAGAATTTTCCTTCGATTCCGGGTCTAAAATATTTCTAAGTGCCGACCCAAAAAATTTTTTTCATGGTATATCGATACGGAGCTCGTGTCTAGTTAAATCGAGGTCGCTGATCACGAATATGCAATTAGTTTTTCCCTAAGTGGCGTACTTTGGGAAAATTTTCACTTAGAGTGAAAAAATGGACAAAAATAGGTCAATTTTGGAAGTTCACACCGCCCAAAAAAATCGGAGTAAGGTGTTGTTGATTTTTGCCCTCATATATGGATCCTTTATCTACTGAATAATCCAAACAGAAAATGTCCAGGCCGTACTATTCGGAAATTATGATTTTTTTCCCAAGGGTCTGTTTTTCGGAAAATTCATTTCGCGGTATTTCCGCGGAAAATTCTCTAATGAAAAATCCGATCATATATTCGTAATCTACGGTCCCGAATTAGTAAATGACGTAATTTGCATCGAAATCGGAGACTGGTCGAATTTTGTCAATTTTTTAATACATTAGCCTTAAAAAAATCCCATTTTTCGAGAAAAATTTTTTGACGCAAAACTATGAAACGGGTACTTATTCTTATAGATTCGGGGCCGTAGATTCCGAATCTACCATCAGATATTTACTACAAAAATTTTCCGAGGAAATATCACGGAAAGAATTTTCCGAAAAATAGACCCTCGGGAAAAAAAATCATAATTTCCGAAGCGTACGACCTGGACATTTATTGTTCGGATGATTCGATAGATAAAGGATCCAAATATGACGTAAAAAATCAGCAATACCCTACTCCGATTTTTTTGGGCGGTGGAATGTTCCAAAATTGACCTATTTTCGTCAATTTTTTCACTTTAAGTGAAAATTTTCCCAAAGTACGCCACTTAGGGAAAAACTAATTACATATTCGTGATCAGCGACCTCGATTTAAATAGACACGAGCTCCGTATCGATATACCATGAAAAACATTTTTTGGGTCGGCACTTAGAAATATTTTTGACCCGGAATCGAAGGAAAATTCTTCTTTCCCGTCCAAAACCTATGATTTTCACATCTCGATATCCAAATTTTTCCCGATGATTGGTCGGTGGACGACGTTTAGATTTATGTATCTATTTTTTCTGTATCTCTATCCGTTCGGAAAATATTAGGTAATGAGCGAATCCGTCAAACGCCAAAAAGTTTTCTCTAGTATCCAACACATACAAAAATCTACAATTTTCCGATTAGGTCGACGCGGCTTTGGTTATTCACTGAATCGGGTACGCAGATCACGAATCTGCAATTAGATTTTCCGTATCTCGATTAGTTTCGGAGCAATGACGAAGAAAGTCGCAATTTCTGGCTCTACCTCCGGAAAATGGACTAATCAGTCGGATTTTTCGCCATATTACCAAAATTGATCGAGATACGGAAAAAACTAATTACAGATTCGGAATCTACGCCCTCGATTTAGAGAATAGCCAAAGCCGTGGCGATCTAATCGGTTAATTCTAGATTTTTGTATGGGTTAGAATCTAGACAAAGGACTCAAAGCTCTGGCAATGTGTTAGTTGTTGTATGCATTTTATCAATATTTCACAGGAAATAGGTCATAAATACTTCTACAAGGGTTGAAGTATTACAAGATATTTTACTTGCAATTATCTTTCCGTGGAAAATATTAATTTCAAGGGTGAGACCACCCATGCAAAAATAAACCAGTTAACCCAAAACATTTAAGTTTTACAAGCGAGCTGCTTTGTTTAGAAATACAAATGAGCGCTTTCCAACATGTGAAGTCATGGGACGCAACAGTGGTGATATCTCGAAAACCAGCGGACTTTTACTGAGGTCATGTTGATGCTATCTGATAGACCTAATGCCAATCTATCTCCAGTGTCACTTTCGCGTGGTATTTTTGGGACATCCTGTATATACTTTTGGTGGATTCAGTATGGTTATGGGAGTATTAAAATTGCTTAAATTTGGTGATATTTAATTTGACTACGGATTTCGAATGATTAAATTCTTTATAGTATTCGGATGTAATTTTCGATGTTACTGTCATTAAATATTGTCGGAAATATATCACTTGATTCACAAACAAATAATTATCAATGAACCAGAGAACAACCCAGATCTGAATCTCATAGATCTTCCAATTGCTTCAACAAGAACTGCCACGTAAAATAAAACAAGATTTAAAAGACGAATTGAATAGTGAACGATGTTAATAAATAACAACTGCACCCAAGTAGCTCCGAAAGAAAATCACAATTTGAGAGCAACGATTCATCAGAGGAGATGTGTGAATTCTTCGAGGTGCAAACAAGGATTTTTTGGTGCCTCGTTAACCCAGACCCATCAGAGTGTGATCTGTAGGGTAGTAAATGCGTAGAGGAAGCTTGGAATATCTCCCGTTACCGGCTGCTGAGTTTGGGATAGATTTATTGCGCGATCAACGGCTAATAAGTCGAGATACGTCAACGATTCACCAACGTTCTGGGGGAAACAAGGAACCTCTAGAACAAGATATCACCCTAGGACGATTATATATGTCGTTATGGATAGAAACTTAATTTATAGGGGGAATCAAATGAAGATTGCAAAATGGCGAATGCGCCAGGTCGTAATATTCTTGAGGAAAAATGTTTTTTGTCGGCCTCTATGAAAAGTGACATTATACGTATTAATTTGTGACAGTCACACAGAATATTATTGAAGCCAAGTACATTACGGACGAAAAAGTACTTTTTCGGCAACCGTCCGGGAAGTGCCCACTTCCCGGACGCTTTTTCTTTGAGAAAGAAGCATTTCCCGGCCTAGTCCGGGAAGTACGTACTTCCCGGACTAGGCCGGAAGAATCACGTCGTTTTGGTCATTGTAAATATGAAAATCTTGGTAGGTATATTTTTGATAAATGAAGTTACCATAGCACTGAGGAAACGGCTGACAGTTCATATAAAATTAGTTAACATGTTATATTTTCTGTTCTGTTTAATTTGAATAAGAATCAAAATATATGAAAAAGAAATGTGTCGTCTCATTGATTTGTTATTCTACACGGTTGCCGAAAAAATATTGTACGCAACACGCCCGAAAAAGGTTTTTTTGGACTCATAGACTTCTAGGACTCGCTAGTCTCGTCCTAGAATTTTGTCTATTCGTCCAAAAAAACCCTATTTTCCGGACTTGTTACGTAAATTACTATTTTCGGCAACCGTCCGGGAAGTGCCCACTTCCCGGACGCTTTTTCTTTGAGAAAGAAGCATTTCCCGGCCTAGTCCGGGAAGTACGTACTTCCTGGACTAGGCCGGAAGAATCACGTCGTTTTGGTCATTGTAAATACATTATGAAAATCTTGGTAGGTATATTTTTGATAAATGAAGTTACCATGGCACTGAGAAAACGGTTGACAGTTCATATAAAATTAGTTAACATGTTATATTTTCTGTTCTGTTTAATTTGAATAAGAATCAAAATATATAAAGAAGAAATGTGTCGTCTCATTGATTTGTTATTCTACACGGTTGCCGAAAAAATATTGTACGCAACACGCCCGAAAAAGGTTTTTTTGGACTCATAGACTTCTAGGACGAGCGTAAGCGAATTTTGTCTATTCGTCCAAAAAAACCCTATTTTCCGGACTTGTTACGTAAATTACTATTTTTCGGTAACCGTCCGGAAAGTACCCACTTCCCGGACGCTTTTTCTTTGAGAAAGTATAATTTTCCGACCTAGTCCGGGAAGTACGTACTTCCAGGACTAGGCCAGGAAGAATCACGTCATTGTTGCTACAAACAAAATTAAAATAGCCAAAACCATTCAAAGATTCAGAGGAAAACAATCAATGTAAAACGAAAACTTTGGCTTCTTGTTCTGGCTTCAGCAGAAGGAATTTAAATATACCGAACATTTCAAACAAATTGAATCCTTTCAATATTAGCAATTGCTCGAATTTTAATATAAACATTTTGTCTAATCGTCCAAAAAAACCCTATTTTCCGGACTTGTTACGTAATAGTAATTTACGTAACAAGTCCGGAAAATAGGGTTTTTTTGGACGAATAGACAAAATTCTAGGACGAGCGTAAGCGAGTCCTAGAAGTCTATGAGTCCAAAAAAACCTCTTTCGGGCGTGTTGCGTACAATCTTTTTCGGCAACCGTGTAGAATAACAAATCAATGAGACGACACACTTCTTTTTTATATATTTTGATTCTTATTCAAATTAAACAGAACAGAAAATATCACATGTGCAAATTGTTGACAACTAATTTTATATGAACTGTCAGCCCTTTTCTCAGTACTATGGTAACTTCATTTATTAAAAATATACCTACCAAGATTTTCATATTTACAATGACCAAATCGACGTGATTTTTCCGGCCTAGTCCGGGAAGTACGTACTTCCCGGACTAGGCCGGGAAATGCTTCTTTCTCAAAGAAAAAGCGTCCGGGAAGTGGGCACTTCCCGGACGGTTGCCGAAAAAATACTATTTTCGTCCGCAAAATTACTTTCTCTCGTCCGATGTGGTTCACTATGAATATGGCGTAATACAGTTCCATACAAACATGTCTGTAAGAATAACTGTCGGTGCTGTGGTCACTATGAATAAGTGAAATGTCATTTGCTTTGTATCTGTCATTTGCTATTGTGCCATTATTTAAGAGGTCTGATATTCATAAAAATATATACCGGCTGGCTCGTTTTGAGGGAGTAATATTTTGGGAATATTTTTTGTGATGTGTGTATGGTGTTCAAAAGCACAATTTAAAATTATTTTCATGTATACGGGGCGTTCGAAAACAAAGATATAGACCAAAGTTGCATGTTTTAATGTAACAAAAATGGAATGGCATGATCAAATTATGATGAGTTTCTTCTGATCACTTTATACCTTAGAAGCACCATTTACGAGAAAATGACGAAAAATTGAAAATATGGAGTGTTTTTAAATAGCAATTAATGAGGAAATCAGTTACGCCAGCAATACAGACACTATTTTTTCGAGTAGACATATTGGCTACTCCTATAGAGCAAACAAAAATTAACTCTGGAATATACAGAGAGATCATAATAAATTCTCAAACATCAACTAAAAATAATGGTCGAAAATCAGGTGTAGGTATAGAAAAACCTTATGAAGATAGTTTCAAAATTAATTTTTACGTTCAACGAGATATAGAAATACCGGGTGTTCCATTTGAAATAAGAAAGTTTTTGACCATTATTTGTAGTTGATGTTTGAAAATTAATTATTATCACTCTCTATATTCTAGAGCTAATTTTTTCCTTTCTGTATGGAAGTAGCCAGCATGTCTACTCGAAAAAATACTGTCTGTATCGCTGGCGCAACTGGTGTCTTCATTAATTGCTATTTAAAGAAACTCCATATTTTAAATTTATCGTTATTTTCTCGTGAATGGCGCTTCTAAGGTAAAAAGTGATCTGAATAAACTCATCATAAATTGAGCTTGCCATTCCATTTTTGAGGTCAAATACAGGGTGTAACATTTAAAAAATACAACTTTGGTCTATATCTTTGTTTTCGAACACCATGTATATGTAAAAATAATTTTAAATTGTGCTTTTGAATACCCTACACACATCACAAGAAAATATTCTCACAATATCTTGATTTACCCTCTCGAAACGAGCTCCGCGTCTGTGGTGGGCCACCCGGTATACTGATCGAAAGTATGGAAAAGCGTTATCAGGCTGTGGTTGATATTCGAGCGGGCCAAACTCTTTACTTATTTTTCAATTTGTAGCGTGACCTAATTTTTAACTACAAATACAAATTTTCACCAGAAACTGTGAAAGAATTGGGCAAAATAATTAGTTATGTGAATGAGTAAACCTAAACATTTAGATTTCTAATATTTAATGAATTGGTGAATAACAACAGCGCCAAAAATGGAAACATTTGAAACAGTCTCATAATTTCTGAACTTACTTAACTTTTGTGGAACAGTATATTTCAGCAGTAAACGTTGTTACAGATTAATGGAATATAAAGGGTTTTCCAATAAGAGGTGTTATTTTGAATAGCCCGCTATTTCGGTAGATGTCACTTTCGAAGCTGTCATTTTTTGACATTTGACAAGTAGAAGCTACGCCATTAATAAAAATGGAACGATACACGCTTCAAGAACGCATTGAAATTATTAAAATTCACTATAAAAATGGTGAAAATTTGGCAGAGACGGTTCGTAAAACTCGAACATTTTGGGGTCGTCGTGAAGCTCCTTGTCGGACCGCAAAAAAGAAATTGGTGAAAAAATTCGAGCTGTTGGGACAAGTTAGTTATGTGAAGAAAAAAACCTTGCATGTCGTTCAAGAACAGCCGAGAATATTGCTGCTGTAGCCGAAAGTGTTGAAGAAAACCCAGGTTTGTCCATTCCTCGACGTTCTTTGGAATTAGGCATTCCACAAACGTCATTACACCGTATTTTGCATAAAGATTTGGGTCTTAAGGCTTATAAAGTTCAGTTAACACAAGAACTCAAGCCGGTCGATCATCAACAACGTCGTGTCTTTGCTGATTGGGTCGTTGAAATGCATGAAAATGATCCGGAATTCCATCGAAAAATCTTCTTGAGTGATGAAGCCCATTTCCACCTCGGTGGCTTCATTAACAAGCAGAATTGTCGCATCTGGGGCCCGGAAAACCCAAGAGTTATTGTTGAAAAGCCTCTCTATCCTCAACGTGTGACTGTTTGGTGTTTGGTTTATGGTCCGGCGGAGCCATTGGACCTTACTTGTTCGAAAATGAGGCTGGAGCAAGAGTTACGGTGCGCTATCGAGAGATGATTAATGATTTTTTTATGGCCAGACGTTTACTTTCAACAAGACGGAGCTACGTGCCTCACAAGCAACGAAACTATTGATCTTTTGCGGGAAAAGTTTCCGGACCATGTTATCTCTCGAAGAGGTGATCACAATTGGCCACCGAGATCTTGTGATTTAACACCTTGCGACTTCTTCCTTTGGGGTCACGTGAAAGAGAAGGTCTACGCCAATAGCCCAGCGTCGATTCAAGACCTCAAAGATGGAATTCGTGAGGCTATCGAGGACATAAGGCAGCCACTTTGCGATTTGGTTATGGAAAATTTCATTAAAAGGATATGGTCCTGTAAGCGTGGTCGTGGTGGTCATTTGCCTGATGTTATTTTCCACTATTAACGGCATAGCTTCATCTTTATAATGAAATAAGCATCCGATCATTTATATTGAGAAATGGCATTTTTCTTTGAATATCAAAATAACACCCCTTATTGGAAAACCCTTTATTTCCATTAAATGAACGAGCCAACTCAACCTCGTGACGTGATGTGAGTGTTTTCAAAATTCTCCGTTTTTGATTACCTATACATATTTTTAATCAATCATCCTTAATTCGAGTCCTCAAAGTGATCAATGTTCCGATGTATTTATATTCCTTTCATGATCAGCTCTGACGAACTCCCCCTGTCACGTGTCGAATAGATTAAAACAGCGATGTGACGTTTATTTATGTTGGTTCCCTGTTTGTTTTCCATCGATAACGAAGAAACTCCGCGGAAGGTATTTTCATAAATCCAATATCCAAAACGGAATTGCATTTGCATAATCTTTCGATTACGGTTTCGACCATACCCGTCTTCCGTATTTGTTCTGGGGACAAAAAATTGTGGTCCACAGAAATGAGATTAGAGTCGGGTGGGATTTCGATTTAACGGTAGGATGATATTTGGCGCAGCTCGAACACAAAAGGTTCTCTCCAGTTGATTCCTAACCAATTGGATAGTGTTGGGATTTGTAAAAATTGAAATTGTTTATACAAAATAAAATGAAATATTGAATATTGATGGGCATTTCACTCTTCAATATGGATTTTCCTTAAAAGTTGGGTTCAAGCCCTGTGGACAGGAGCTTTCTGGCGCTCTAGTTCAAACAGACAAATTATATCTCCGAAAGTATTCGTTTCTCAGAGTTGGGAATTATATCAATGTATTCAAATGATAGAACTTCATCATAAAGGACATTCAAATAATAGTTTATTTATCAAGATTAAATGATCAATCATGAGAATGAGAACTACACCATGGAAGAAATCAAATTAAATCTGGCCAATTTTGCCCAATAACGAACTTAACCGAGATATCCATCTCCCTAACCTACTCTGAAAATTTCATCTACCTACCTCATTCCGTTCGAGAGTTATAGCTATGTCTATGGATGAAAAGCAGTCTCACTATTCTCAGATCTCTTACTTCATGTTCCGTTCCGAAATGTAAGACTTTTCTGAGAAAAACTAATTTCGGAGCAAACAACTGAGATTTTTCTCACTTCGCTCAAAATTCTTCGATTGATTAGATAATGTCATGTCTCAGGAAAATAAGTTGACATTATGACAATTCATACATAGAATAATTATATCATTCTGTGACAACGTTGAAATACGATTTATTATTGAAATTTTGAAAAATGATATCTCCGAAAGGATTAGCTTGTTAGAGTTAAAAATGGGTTCAAGCCCTGTGGACAGGAGCTTTCTGGCGCTCTAGTTCAAACAGACAAATTATATCTCCGAAAGTATTGGTTTCTCAGAGTTGGGAATTATATCAATGTATTCATATGATAGACCTGCATCATAAAGGAAATTCAATTCAAATAATAGTTTATTTATCAAGATTAAATGAGCAATCATGAGAATGAGAACTGCACCATGGAAGAAATCAAATTAAATCTGGCCAATTTTGCCGAATAACGAACTTAACCGAGATATTCATCTCCCTAACCTACTCTGAAAATTTCAACTACCTAGCTCATTCCGTTCGAGAGTTATATCTATGTCTATGGATGAAAAGCAGTCTCACTACTCTCAGATCTCTTACTTCATGTTCCGTTCCGAAATGTAAGACTTTTCTGAGAAAAACTAATTTCGGAGCAAACAACTGAGATTTTTCTCACTTCGCTCACAATTCTTCGATTGATTAGATAATGTCATGTCTCAGGAAAATAAGTTGACATTATGACAATTATTACATAGAATAATTATATCATTCTGTGACAACGTTGAAATACGATTTACTATTGAAATTTTGAAAAATGATATCTCCGAAAGTATTAGCTTGTTAGAGTTAAAAATGATATCATTGGATTCTTATGGTAAAACTGCTTAATGAAAAAAATTTAATTTGGAACTTGTTTCTTAAAAAAAAAGGTTTTTTGTTACTCCGAAACCATCTGTCCGATTTTGCCCAATAACAAACTTAGCCGAGATATTTATCTCGTAAACCTACTCTGAAAATTTCAACTGTCTAGCTCATTCCGTTCGAGAGTTATCATGCCTACGGCCGGCCGGACCGGCCGGACAGAATCAATTTCGACCACGGATTCTTGATCAGTGAGTCGAACCAAATCGTTTAAGACCATTTTCATCGAAAAATTCGAAAATTACAGACATTTGGGCAAATTGATAAGCACTCAGTTCCGAGGAACTAGAGCGCCAAAAATGATATCATGGGATTCTTATGGTAAAACTGCTTATTGAAAGAAATTCAATTTGAAATTCGTTTCGTAAAAAAAAAAATTTTTTTTTGTTACTCCGAAACCATCTGTCTGATTTTGCCCAATAACAAACTTAGCCGAGATATTTATCCCCCAAACCTACTCTGAAAATTTCAACTGTCTAACTCATTCCGTTCGAGAGTTATCGTGCCTACGGCCGGACGGCCGGACCGGCCGGACAGAATGAATTTCGACCACGGATTCTTGATCAGTGAGTCGAACCAAATCGTTTAAGACCATTTTCATCGAAAAATTCGAAAATTACAGACATTTGGGCAAATTGATAAGCACTCAGTTCCGAGGAACTAGAGCGCCAAAAACGGCGAGGTTTGTTCAAGGTACCCGAAGATTTTCATCTGTAGCCGTATGGACCTCTTGAAGAACAAGAGCTTTGACGCTCTTGTTCAATATTTGATAAATCATATCTCCGACAGTACTGGTTTCTCAGAGTTAGGAATGATATCAATTTATTATTATGATAGAACTACATCATAGAAGAAATTAAAATCCCTTTGCATCTTATCTTTATATGACGGTCGAATTTTGGCTACAAGTGTTTCAAAACTATCAGGAGTCATTCTGAAGAGTTGAGTAAATGAAATAGCTAGTTTCATTTGTGAAACAAATCCAATATACTGAGTCCAGAAAGAACTCAAACCAGAATACTTATGTAGGAAATCTTAAATAGTGTTACTAAGGAATAACTACCTGTACATTAGTTGCAAATACCCGTCCTAAATCTTCCATGATTACAGACATGACTCGTAAATTATACTCGACTTCCTTGCATCATTTATTTTCGACTCATTTACCAAAAAACTCTGCCTATGAACTTAGCGAATACAAATTTAAATAAGTCGTCTGTCCGGCCGTCCGTTAACACTATAACTCTCGAACGGAATGAGCTTGACGGTTGAAATTTTCAGTGTGGGTTTGGGAAATAAATATCTCGGTTGAGTTTGTTAGTGGGTAAAATCAGACGGATAATTTAAGAGTAACGGAAAATAATTTTTTTTTATTTATAAATTTTTAATTAAATTTTTTTTTAACGCAGATTTTTCATAAGAATCCATTGATATCATTCTCAAATCTAACAAACTAAGATTTTCGCTCGATGTCGACGAAGGACTCCTATCTACTCTCCGACACGTTACGAATTAGTTGTTTTATAGTTGATGTTGTTAAGTTACTGTTTGTTAGACTACATTGTTCTATATATTGATTCTGACAAATATCTTGTGTTAATAACGCAGAAACAATTTACAAATTTTTTTTTTTTTATTTCATAGATATTTTTCCGAGTTTTGGGAATGAAAACCCAGAAAGCAATCTTTTAAAAACATATTAATATATAGTGAAATTTAAGCCAAGTTGTTTTCTTCACTTCAGTAATTTATTCAAAACCTGTATAGCTGGGATTTCGTACCATTTGTTCTCTCTGAAAAGTTGAGTTCGGGTACAAATTAAAATTACATTCAACACGAACAAAATGACCAAATGCAGACAATTCCTTTTGTTATCTCCCGAAATTCGCGAATACGGTTGTTGCATCCCAATTAATAACAATCCCCCCTCGACCGCACCAACCAGAACAATGGTAATAACAATACACGACTCGTAGGATCCGCTAATACGAGCATTATCGCGGGTAACAACGCCCGTAATTTTTATTATTATTATTCCGGCTTGCCGTCCTTCGTAACGGCCGCGATATTCTCTATGAAACATTCATTGCTTACCGCAACAAGTTGCTAATGTGCAAGCCTCTCCTACTTTCCGCGCAGACATGCGGCAGCCCATGCGAAAAATGCGATTTTATACGTTTGTCTGGCTTTATGAGTTCTGATGGGGGTTTTTAGGGTTTAAATCTGTCGTGGAAAAGTTTGATTCCCGGTTGAGAATATTATGTTTTCGGGAAGGTATTATTAGAGGATTTGTTTGTTCTGTACTCTAAATATTGAGAAAAAAATTGGGAAAAGCATTGACGTCAAGTCAGTTGTAGGCTTTTTCATTTTTATTTCGATTTATTTATTCACAGAGTAGAATAATTTCAACATTTTTAACCCATTAAAGATTACATATGGAGTCATAATACAGTATAAAATTCAAAATATCCAAATTATAAAATTCTTGTAAAAGATTTAAAATGTAAAATTTCAATTGAACGTCAAAAATATAAAATTTTCTGACGTCAAGTCAGTTGCAGGTTCTTCCATTTTTATTTCAATTTATTTATTCAGAGAGTAGAATAATTTTATCATTTTCAACCCATCAAAGATTACATTGGGAGTCATAATACAGAATAAAATTCAAAATATCTAAATTATAAAATTCTTGTAAAAGGTTTAAAATGTAAAATTTCAAATAATTCAAACGTCAAAAATATAAAATTCTCTGACGTCAAATCAGTTGCAGGTACTTCCATTTTTATTTCAATTTATTTATTCACAGAGTAGAATAATTTCAAATTTTTAACCCATCAAGGATTAAATGGGGAGGCATAAAACCGTATAAAATTCAAAATATCTAAATTATACAATTCTTGTAAAAGATTTAAAATGTAAAATTTCAAATATTTCAAACATCCAAAATATAAAATTCTCTGCCGTCAAGTCAGTTGCAGGTTTTTCCATTTTTATTTAAATTAATTTATTCAGAGAGTAGAATAATTTTATCATTTTTAAACCACCAAAGATTACATGGGGAGTCATAATACAGTATAAAATTCAAAATATCTAAATTATAAAATTCTTGTAAAAGATTTAAAATGAAAAATTTCGAACATCCAAAATATAAAATTCTCTTGGAAAATTTAACGAAGAAATTCAAAAATGCCTGGAATTTTCAGGGTGTTTCTGAATAAGTGCGACAAACTTTAAGGAGTGATTCTGTGATGAAAATTCAGGTGGGTATTTGGTATAACATTTTTTGAAAAACCTCCCCCCGTAAAAATTAGACCACCTCGAAGATTAACAAAGAAAATTGTTTCTCTTTTTATTCTCCCTGCATATTAAGCCAAGGATACGAAACTTGGTAAATATTAATTGTCAATAAAACAATACATTTTGAAATGTTTTCAATCCTGAAGTATGCTCGGAAGGGGTTGAAATAGTCAACCCCTAAGATATTTTTTCTTACAACTTTTTTTTGGATAAGAATTTTCCTTTTAAAAAATATGGCTGAAAAGCCCAATTCATTTACTAACTTTGTTCGAAATACTTAAGCATATACGAGAAAAAAATACCATGCATTTTCAAAAAGCACCGAGGTGGGTATTCCATAACCTAATTTATTTGTTTATATTTTGCTTGATTTTCTTCATTACTTATTACCTTCCTTGAAGACTTTTAGTATACAGGGAAAATAAAAAAGAGAAACAGTTGTTTTTGTTAATCTTCGGAGGGGTGTAACTTTTCCACGGGGAGGTTTTTCAAAAAATGTTATAACAAATACCCATCTTAATTCGTATCACAGAATCCCCCCTTACAGTTTGTCGCACTTTTTCAGAAACACCCTGTATATCACAAACTCCACATTTATTGACTAATCAAAATGGCTGATTTAAAATTCATTTATAGTGTAGCAGGCTTTTTTACATAAGATTTTTTCATTTCGTTTATTAATTTCTTTCTACGCGCATTTCTGGGGAACAGCGAGCTATCCTTTTGCTTGAATGTCTGTAATTATCGTTTTTTTTTCAAAAAGAGGGAAAGTCCTGTGGACTGGAGCTTTGGCGCTCTTGTCCGATCTTTGACAAATCATTTCTAGGAAAGTATTGGTTTCTCAGAGTTGGGAATGATATCAACGAATTATTATGATAGAACTACATCATGAAATAAATTTAAATCCCTTTGCATCTTATCTTTATATGACGGTCCGATTTTGGCTTTTGGTTTCAAAACTATCGGGAGACATTCTGAAAAATTGAGTTTTGTTTATGAAAAAAATCTAATATAATCAGTCCAGACAGAACTCAAACCAGAATACTTATGTAGGAAACCTTAAACTTCTTACTAAGGAATAACTACCTGTATCTTGGTTGAAAATCCCGTTCTAAATCTTCCATAATTAGAGAATGACTCGTAAATTATGCTCGACTCCCTTGCATAATTCATTTTCGACTCACTAACCAAGAAACTCTACCTATGAACTTAGCGAATCCAAATTTCAAATTGTTTACATGCTTACATCAACCAAACTCTCCCGAAATACACTTTCCGTTTCGTTTGACATTAATGACGTTTATCTTTCCAACTGGATCGAACGACAGCTACCGCAAACAGAATAGAATTCACATTATTTGAAAACATGGAAGTACGATGTAGGTATTATTGAAATTTTGAAAATTCATATCTCCGGAAGTATTAGCTTAGAGTTAAGAATAATATCAATGGATTCTTACGATGAAACTGCATTAAAAAAAAAAGAATTCGAAATTTGTAATGAAAAATATATATTTTTTTGTCACTCCGAAACCATCAGGTCGATTTTGCACAATAACGAACTCAGCCGAGATATTTATATCCCAAACCTACTTTGAAAATTTCAGTTGTCTAGCTCATTCCGTTCGAGAGTTATCGTGTTAACGGACAGCCGAAAATTACAGACAGTTGGGCAAATTAATAAGCACTCTGTTCCGAGTACAACAGCACCAAAAATGTTCATCAGTTTCATTCACGAAATTCCTCTGTAAAAGGTTTCCTCATTCCGAAGAAAATGATCCGACTACACCAAGGAAGAACGAAAGAAAATAACGTTCGCCCTTTTGAGAACTTCCATTTAATCATTCCACCTCTTCCATAAACTTCGACTCTAATCAGAAAACAACACACACTGTTTTTCATTCTCCCGCATAATAGAATTTCCATGCAAATTTTCCCGAGCCGCTGAACTCGAAGCAGAAGGAAACCCGTATCCGCGAAAAACGCCCGGAAGAGTTATCCATATCTCGGATAACGTACAGTCTACAACTTTTCGTCGCAATTAGGTCCGCTCGCAACGTAACGGAGATAGCGGGAAAATTGAGTGCGCTCCGGCGACAAATATCCGAGAATTTAGATACGTTTAATCTGGTCTCCGGAGGTATCCGATCGACGCCGCGTATTACCCCGGAGTTTTCGGGAAATTTATTTGTAGAAGTGGATGCAGACTGCACGAAGTTGCAATATCCACTGTGTTTGTTTCGTTTATTCCATTCTTGTCCACTAACAAATTCTGTCGTCTGACATAAAGGGTTTTCCAATAAGAGGTGTTATTTTGAATACCCCGCTATTTCGGTACATGTCACTTTTGAAGCTGTCATTTCTAAACATTTGTCAAGTAGAAACTACGCCATTAATAAAAATGGAACGATACACGCTTCAAGAACGCATTGAAATTATTAAAATTCACTTTAAAAATGGTGAAAATTTGGCAGAGACGGTTCGTAAAACTCGAACATTTTTGGGTCGTCGTGAAGCACCTTGTCGGACCGCAATAAAGAAATTGGTGGAAAAATTCGAGCTGTTGGGACAAGTTAGTTATGTGAAGAATAAAACCCGTGCACTTCGCTCAAGAACATCCGAGAATATTGCTGCTGTAGCCGAAAGTGTTGAAGAAAACCCAGGTTTGTCCATTCCTCGTCGTTCTTTGGAATTAGGCATTCCACAAACGTCATTTCACCGTATTTTGCATAAAGATATGGGTCTTAAGGCTTATAAAGTTCAGTTAACACAAGAACTCAAGCCGGCCGATCATCAACAACGTCGTGTCTTTGCTGATTGCGTCGTTGAAATGCATGAAAATCATCAGGAATTCCATCGAAAAATCATCTTGAGTGATGAGGCCCATTTCCACCTCGGTGGCTTCGTCAACAAGCAAAATTGTCGCATCTGGGGCTCGGAAAACCCAAGAAATATTGTTGAAAAGCCTCTCTATCCTCAAAGTGTGACTGTTTGGTGCGTGATATGGCCCGGCGGAGTCATTGGACCTTACTTTTTCGAAAATGATGCTGGAGCAACAGTTACGGTGAATGGATTGCGCTATCGAGAGATGATTAATGATTTTTTATGGCCGGAATTGAATGGTATTGATGTGGACAACGTTTACTTTCAACAAGACGGTGCTACGTGCCACACAAGCAAGAAAACCATTGATCTCTTGCGGGAAAAGTTTCCGGACCGTGTTATCTCTCGAAGAGGTGATCACAATTGGCCACCGAGATCTTGTGATTTAACACCTTGCGACTTCTTCCTTTGGGGCCACGTGAAAGAGAAGGTCTACGCCAATAGCCCAGCGTCGATTCAAGACCTCAAAGATGGAATTCGTGAGGCTATCGAGGACATAGGGCAGCCACTTTGCGATTTGGTTATGGAAAATTTCATTAAGAGGATATTGTCCTGTAAGCGTGGTCGTGGTAGTCATTTGCCTGATGTTATTTTTCCACTATTAACGGCATAGCTTCTTCTTTATAATGAAATAAACATCCGATCATTTCTATTGAAAAATGGCATTTTTCTTTAAATATCAAAATAACACCTCTTATTGGCAAACCCTTTATTATAGCCCCGGACTATTAGACTAAAATTGATCAAATACATAAAATCCTTCAGCTTCACCTGAAATTTGGTATACTGATTCTATATTTGATAGTTAACAAGTAGTCAATACTTCCCAAGTTTCCACCTCTTGCTTCATAAGATATACAGGGTGTAGAAAAAACTATACGAGTATATGTATATACAGGGTGTCCCAAAAATACCACGCGAAAGTGACACTGGAGATAGATTGGCATTAGGTCTATCAGATAGCATCAACATGACCTCAGTAAAAGTCCGCTGGTTTTCGAGATATCACCACTTTTGTGTATTTTTTAAAAATCTCCAGTTTTCGTTCTTTTATCGCCTAGCATTGCTAGAAATTACTTCAAACTCATGTTTTTTTTTTACCTAGGCTATCCTGAATAGTTGCTTTAAACAATGAAGTAATAACTTCACCGACAACTAGAACAAAATCCTTCAAAAAATGTCTAACTTGTTGTATTTTATGCCGAAGTTAAAACGATAACTTAAGTTTGACTGACTGCTGTGAAAAAAAATTATATCAGACTGAATTGACAAATAATCGCAAAAACTGGTCCATTTCATGCCCTTTTCTAAATGATACAACACTACCAATTTTTTTTAATCAGAACCAGAATTGCTACTTATTAAAAAAAACCAAAACCCTTATCGGCTATCTCGCTCCCACATTCATTGTTTTGTAACATGGAAACCAGTCCGACTTTCACAGACTAGGGGTCTTCGAATAGTCTAGACCAGGGGTCA
The DNA here is from genome assembly GCA_937662695.2 of Halyzia sedecimguttata. Classification (NCBI taxonomy): domain Eukaryota; kingdom Metazoa; phylum Arthropoda; class Insecta; order Coleoptera; family Coccinellidae; genus Halyzia; species Halyzia sedecimguttata. Next base: position 83,989,565 of record OW569415.2, on the reverse strand, counting down.
CCAAATGGCGGACCGCGGTCCGGATGCGTATCGCGAACCTTTTTTTTGCGGACCATTTTTCCAGAAAACATGTATTCTTGATTAAAAAAATTCAGATAACTTTTCGTTTTGTTTACTAATTATAGATATTGGATTACTTATGCCATCATAATGCTATCAACGACCCGCGACAGATATACAGATTTTGTGAACGGACCTCCAATGAAACTAATTGGTGACCCCTGGGTTAGATACTAGAGAAAACTTTTTGGCGTTTGACGGATTTACTCATTTCCTAATATTTTCTGAACGGATAGAGATACAGAGGAATATCGAGATGTGAAAATCATAGATTTCGGACGGGAAAGAAGAATTTTCCTTCGATTCCGGGTCAAAAATATTTCTAAGTGCCGACCCAAAAAATGTTTTTCATGGTATATCGATACGGAGCTCGTGTCTAGTTCAATCGATGTCGCTGATCACGAATATGCAATTAGTTTTTCCCTAAGTGGCGTACTTTGGGAAAATTTTCACTTAGAGTGAAAAAATTGACGAAAATAGGTCAATTTTGGAAGTTCACACCGCCCAAAAAAATCGGAGTAAGGTGTTGTTGATTTTTGCCCTCATATATGGATCCTTTATCTACTGAATAATCCAAACAGAAAATGTCCAGGCCGTACTATTCGGAAATTATGATTTTTTTCCCAAGGGTCTGTTTTTCGGAAAATTCATTTCGCGGTATTTCCGCGGAAAATTCTCTAATGAAAAATCCGATCATATATTCGTAATCTACGGTCCCGAATTAGTAAATGACGTAATTTGCATCGAAATCGGAGACCGGTCGAATTTTGGCAATTTTTTAATACATTAGCCTTAAAAAAATCCCATTTTTCGAGAAAAATTTTTTGACGCAAAACTATGAAACGGGTACTTATTCTTATAGATTCGGGGCCGTAGATTCCGAATCTACCATCAGATATTTATTAAAAAAATTTTCCGAGGAAATATCGCGGAAAGAATTTTCCGAAAAATAGACCCTCGGGAAAAAAAATCATAATTTCCGAAGCGTACGACCTGGAAATTTATTGTTCGGATGATTCGATAGATAAAGGATCCAAATATGACGTAAAAAATCAGCAACACCCTACTCCGATTTTTTTGGGCGGTAGAAAGTTCCAAAATTGACCTATTTTCGTCAATTTTTTCACTTTAAGTGAAAATTTTCCCAAAGTACGCCACTTAGGGAAAAACTAATTACATATTCGTTATCAGCGACCTCGATTTAATTAGACATGAGCTCCGTATCGATATACCATGAAAAAAATTTTTTGGGTCGGCACTTAGAAATATTTTTGACCCGGAATCGAAGGAAAATTCTTCTTTCCCGTCCGAAATCTATGATTTTCACATCTCGATATCCAAATTTTCCCCGATGATTGGTCGGTGGACGACGTTTAGATTTATGTATCTATTTTTTCTGTATCTCTATCCGTTCGGAAAATATTAGGTAATGAGCGAATCCGTCAAACGCCAAAAAGTTCTCTAGTATCCAACACATACAAAAATCTACAATTTTCCGATTAGGTCGACGCGGCTTTGGTTATTCACTAAATCGGGTACGCAGATCACGAATCTGTAATTAAATTTTCCGTATCTCGATTAGTTTCGGAGCAATGACGAAGAAAGTCGCAATTTCTGGCTCTACCTCCGGAAAATGGACTAATCAGTCGGATTTTTCGCCATATTACCAAAATTAATCGAGATACGGAAAAACTAGTTACAGATTCGGAATCTACGCTCTCGATTCAGAGAATAGCCAAAGCCGTGGCAATCTAATCGGAAAATTCTAGATTTTTGTATGGGTTAGAATCTAGACAAAGGACTCACAGCTCTGGCAATGTGTTAGTTGTTGTATGCATTTTATCAATATTTCACAGGAAATAGGTCATAAATACTTCTACAAGGGTTGAAGTATTACAAGATATTTTACTTGCAATTATCTTTTCGTGGAAAATATTAATTTCAAGGGTGAGACCACCCATGCAAAAATAAACCAGTTAACCCAAAACATTTAAGTTTTACAAGCGAGCTGCTTTGTTTAGAAATACAAATGAGCGCTTCCCAACATGTGAAGTCATGGGACGCAACAGTGGTGATATCTGATATCTCGAAAACCAGCGGACTTTTACTGAGGTCATGTTGATGCTATCTGATAGACCTAATGCCAATCTATCTCCAGTGTCACTTTCGCGTGGTATTTTTGGGACACCCTGTATGTTAGTGAGTTGAAAATGAACAATGCAAGGAAGTCGAGCATAATTTACGAGTCATTCTCTAAATATGGAAGATTTAGAACGGGATTTCCAACTATGTAAACTGAAAGTGTATTTCTGGAGAGTTTGGATGATGTAAGCATGTAGACAATTTGTAATTTGGATTCGCTTAGTTCACAGGCAGAGTTTTTTGAGTAGTGAGTAGAAAAATGTACAGGTAGTCATTCCTTCGTTACACTATTTAAGCTTTCCTACAATATTCTGGTTTGAGTTCTTTCTGGACTGATTACATTAGATTTGTTTCATAAAAAAACTGGCTATTTCATTTACTCAATTTTTCAGAATGACTCCTGATAGTTGGACCATCATATGATAAGATAAGATGCAAATGTATTTTAGAATAACTATCAACAAAATAATTCTAAAGATTTTCGTTAAGCGTCAGACGAAGGAGTAAGATATAGACTCCGAAACGTTACGATATAGTTACTTCTTATTTATTACCACATGACCAACTTTCCCTGTTCAAAAAATTTAGAAGGTTGATGGGGATGGCACAGGGTGCAACAAAAATCCTTCAAAAATGCATTAAAAATTGGTAAAAGTGAAACAAAAATTGACCTGTTTCGGGATTTTGTTGCGAAATATTTTTCTTCTGGGAAAATGAATTTGTTCCATAATTTCGACGCGCACTGTATAACTAAGCTTCCACCTCTTTCAACCCAGACAGCCATATATACTCCATTCACTTTTATAAAGGCTCCCGGTTGGCCATGAAAATTTGACACATTTCACCATGTATATTTTGAAAATGTTAGGTTATAGTCATTTTCATGTCAGATAACTACGCAACGTTGTCCTCTCTACATAGAAGTCGTAGTAATTACGTATTTTCACAATGTGAATTTACTTCGGAAAAATAATGAATTTGAGAAGATATTATGTGAATTCAATAATTCCACAGTCCTGGCGACTATGGAAGAAAATGTTTGCTCTGTTGTTACTGGAAACATTTCACGTATATAAACTGTTTGGAATATTGAATTATGCTATATTCTTGTAAGGAAATCAATAATCAAGTGTTGAAAAATAATAGAAAGAGTATAGTCCATTACTTTGTGATAGTTCATTTGAAAAAATAATAAAAGTACCTGATTAACCCGACAGGAAAACTTCGAAACGAACAGACGTACCTATAAAATTCCCCACTTTCCTCAAGAATACATTTAAATACCTTGTTGCACAACTTGAAATACACCAGTTTCAAAATGTGGTAGTACTACGAAACCCGAATTATTCTTATACCTTAATAAAATATGATAGGAAAGTAAGTAATTTCATTCGAGAGTTCAACATGTCAGAATGAAGTTTTCCTATTGCAGATTTTAATATTATGATTATGTTAGGTTTGAGACTTTTGAGAGTAGAAATTGGCAACGTCTCGGCGAATTGTTTTGACCTTGACGATATTTCAGCAGTGCCAACCTGCCTCTGCTTTAGTTACAAAAACGTGATAGACCTAAATCATGGCCAACCGGGAGACTTTATAAAAGTGAATGGAGTATAGGTGACGCTACTAGACTACTAGAATGCGCTCATTTGAAATAGACCCATTCAGACATGTTGGAACCTAATGGTTTCCGACGATCTCTACAGTATTAAAAATAACGAACCGAAATTGCGAACGATCCCATCTCCAGTTCACAGACTGAAATAAATCTATCCGAAGAAAAAACGTGATCTCGGCAAACAGCAGTCCGTAACACCTGACGTACGTTCACGACCGGCGAGGCAATTTGGCGTTATTCTCCCGATTACCGATTACCGTACATCACGAATTCCATTTGGTTATCACCATCTCGAGATGTGGTTCATATTATTACGGGCAATGTTTCACGATTTGACACATTTCCGCATCGCCTGTGTAAGATATTAGTTTCTGTATTCCCGACTTATTCGGGGGGCATCTTTGAAGTTCGCCAGACCGGGGGCAATCAGAATAATAAGCGGTGTGTTCCCGACGTATATTCCGACAATATCTGTCTGCAGATGTATGGGAGTGAATATTGATGGATGTTCCTCGATTTGGTTGCAAAGCCGGAAGACGTAGCTGCGAGTTAACTCGATAAGTTTCCTTCTTGATGGTGCGGTTTGCCGATGTGAACTTACACCTCATCTACAGGGGTTTCATTCTGATCGAATGACAACTTTGATTTCGAAGATCTATTCACGTGAAGTTAATGTTAGATGGTTATATCAAGTCAGGAGCTTTTACAATGTCATTAATTGAGTTAATGATCAATATGTGTTTTTAGGCGGTCTTGTTCCTCGGCAGACAGTGCACAATTTGCCTAAATGTCTGTAATTTTAAATTTTTTTAATAAAAATGGGTTCAAGCCCTGTGGACAGGAGCTTTCTGGCGCTCTAGTTCAAACAGACAAATTATATCTCCGAAAGTATTGGTTTCTCTGAGTTGGGAATTATATCAATGTATACATATGATAGAGCTGCATCATAAAGGAATTTCAATTCAAATAATAGTTTATTTATCAAGATTATAAATGAGCAATCATGAGAATGAGAACTGCACCATGGAAGAAATCGAATTAAATCTGGCCAATTTTGCCCAATAACGAACTTAACCGAGATATTCATCTTCCTAACCTACTCTGAAAATTTCAACTACCTAGCTCATTCCGTTCGAGAGTAATTGTGGAAAAACTTTTTTTAAATTTTCAAATTTTTTTTTTTACACTTTGCGGTAATCTGGTCAATACAAAACTTCACATGCGTATACAGGTCATGATTCTACAATTTGATGCTAAATTTCAGATAGATCGAACGAACTTGTCCGAGATATTTACGCTCCAAAACCACCTTGCAATTTTCAATCCGCTAACTCCTTTCGTTCGAGAGTTATCGTGCCTACGGCCGGTCGGCCGGCCGGACAGAATCGATTTCGCACTCGGATTCTTGATCAGTGAGTCGAACCAAATCGTTTGAGACCATTTTCAGCCAAAAATTTCAAAATTACAGACACTTGGGCAAATTGATAAGCACTCTGTTCCGAGGAACTAGAGCGCCAAAAAAACAAATTTCGTATGACAATTGCCCAAAACAGGTTTAAAGTACCTACAAATAGTAGGTATAAAACAAATATGAAAGAAGATAAGTAATAATAATAGAAATTACCTTGTAATCGATCAAAAATTTCCTGATCTCCTCTCTCGAACTACAGAATTATGCTTTCAATATTTACGTAATATTTTCAAACATTTTCGGGTGAGGTCCCCGTTGCATCGCTAAAATACGAGTATTTCAACCCCAATATTTTTGAAGTTACAATATTCCCTTCTGTCAAGTTAACATTATGAGAATTCATACATAGAATAATAATTATATCAATCTGTGAAATACGATTTACATTGAAATTTAAAAAAATCATATCTCCGAAAGTATTAGCTTGTTAGATTTGAAAATGATATGAATGGATTTTTATGATAAAACTGCTTATTAAAAAAAAATTAATTTGGAATTTGTTTCGTAAAAAAAAAATTTTTTTTTGTTACTCCGAAACCATCTGTCTGATTTTGCCCAATAACGAACTTAGCCGAGATATTCATCCCCCAAACCTACTCTGAAAATTTCAACTCTCTAGCTCATTCCGTTCGAGAGTTATCGTGCTTACGGCCGGCCGGTCAGAATGAATTTCGACCACGGATTCTTGATCAGTGAGTCGAACCAAATCGTTTAAGACCATTTTCATCGAAATATTCCAAAACTACAGACATTTGGGCAAATTGATAAGCACTCAGTTCCGAGGAACTAGAGCGCCAAAAATGGTCTTAAACGATTTGGTTCGACTCTCTGATCAAGAATTTGTGTTTAAAATCGATTCTGTCCGGCCGGCCTTCCGTTAAAACGATACATCTCGAACGGAAGGGCCTAGACAGTTGAAATTGTCAGAGTAGGTTTGGGACATAAGTATTTCGGTTGAGTTCGTTATTGAGCAAAATTGGCCTGATGGTTTCGGAGTAACAAAAAAATTTTTTTTACATTATAAATTTTGAATTCAATTTTTTTCAATATAATAATACTTTCGGAGACATTAATTTTCCAAATTTCAATAATACATCGAACTTCACAGTTTTCACAGAATGCGAATTCTATCTGTCTGTGTTCTATCTGTTTGTGGTAGGTCCAGTTAGAAAGATAAACGTCATTAATGTCAAACGAAACTGAAAGTGTATTTCTGGAGAGTTTGGTTGATGTAAGCATGTAAACAATTTGAAATTTGGATTCGCTAAGTTCATAGGCAGAGTTTTTTGGTTAGTGAGTCGAAAATGAATGATGCAAGGAAGTCGAGCATAATTTACGAGTCATTCTCTAATTATGGAAGATTTAGAACGGGATTTCCAACTAATGTACAGGTAGTTATTCCTTAGTAACACTATTTGAAATCTCCTACATAAGTATTCATTGGACCGTCATATAAAGATAAGATGCAAACGGATTTTAATTTCTTTCATGATGTAGTTCTATCATAATAATCCATTGATTTATTTCCCAACTCTGAGTAACCAATACTTTCGGAGTTATGATTTGTCAAAGATTGAACAAGAGCGCCAAAGCTCCTACTACAGGTCTTTCACCCTTCTTGTTTGGCGCTTTTGTTCCTCGGAAAAGAGTGCTTATCAATTTGCCCAAGTGTCTGATATATTCAAATTTTTGGCTGAAAATGGTCTTGAACGATTTGGTTTGACTCACTGATCAAGCAGCCGTGGTCGAAATCGATTGTGTCCGGCCAGCCGTCCGTTCGGCCGTTAACACGATAACTCTGTAACGGAATGAACTAGACAGTTGAAATTTTCAGAGTAGGTTTGAGGGATAAATATCTCGGTTAAGTTCGTTATTGTGCAAAATCGGTCTTATAGTTTCAGAGTAACGAAAACAAATATTTTTTTATACATTACAACTCTTGAATTTTTTTAAGATGCAGTTTCACCATACGAATCCATTGTTATCATTTTCAACTCTAACAAACTAATACTTTCGGAGATATGATGTTTCAAAGTTTCAATAATACATCGTAAGTTCTATGTATTCACAGAATATGAACACACAATCTGTTTGTGTTCACTATTCATAAATGTCATCTTTCCTAGCTATTAAAGATTTTCAATTCGTAGTTTGAAAATATTTTCTCTTGGAAAGCATGTATTCGATTCTCGAATTTGTAAATATGTACAAGACTGTTTTGATCTAGTTTATGGAGGCAATAGGAAAGAAGAACATAATGGAATCATCAAAAGAAATTACTGTGCGTTGACCACTGAGGTTAATATTACCTTTTACTTCCTTAAGTAGCCAGCAAAAAAATACAGAAATATGGATCTATATTTGTGTATCAAAAGTTTTTCTTGAGTTAAGGTTCATACAGAAAAGAATGTGTTAGTGGTATGAACTATTAAATTATGAAAATAAGTTAGTATTTTATTTATATATTATGAACTATTCAAATAATTTGTTCGTAATCCACTACCCACTCAAATATCAGAAATAAATGGACAATCTGCTATGATTGTCAACAGCCTTGCTCTAGACATTTTGATGATACTTTCCTTAGGTATTTCGAGTTGTGAAAACTATGCGCCGAGTGTAAGTTGCAACAACCACTTCCACGAGGTTGAATCATTGCAGATTGCACATTTAATCTTGATAAATAAATTTAATGACAATTTTTGAAGCATTAAAGCATTGGAGCATTGTAGATTGCTCTTTTTTATAAGATAATTCTTGAAGCATTCTTTTAAACGACCACTTTTTAAATTTAAATTCTTTCATGATGCAGTTCTATCATAGGAATCCTTCCTGACAATCAATGAAACCTGTTGTGGGTTGATTGGTGTTATGATTCATTGCGTATGAGGAAGCTACCATGTAAGCGAAACAATATATTTGGAATGAATACGTGGAAACTTAAATCATTTAATATAATCATCTACAATTATAATCTTTTCAGTACAAAGCATATGTTTTTTAATAGCGTGAAAGCTGCGAGTTGAACGCCTCACCATTACGGACGAAACAGCAATAAAATTATTATAGTCGCCTTAGGGAAGAGTCAAACAAGTCATTCGTACCATAAAAGAGTCGGAATATTTCCAGAATACCGCTCGCGAAATATGACTCGTGATCGGAATATCTTGCAAAAGTGCCGTAGGATCTTATCTTCACAAAATCCATTATAAAGGCAAGGTATATTTCGAAAAACCTTACACGCATACCCAGTACTTGTAAGTCATCTTCAGCAGTAAAATAAAGAAGACTGACGATCAAACATTTCACCCTATGAACATAAAGATGTCGTCTATCGAAGAATATGTGAATGAAAGGGCATGCAACTCAGGCTATTAAGTAGAACAACGGTTACACAGTTTATGGTTAATCTTTTGGCGTATCAGGTAACTCATTTGGGTTCACTATTTGACTATCAGAACGATTTTTCGAATATTCTATTTTGAGTTCACTGTGGACTTATTATGAACACTACAAAAGTTGGCGCTCTTGTTCAAACTGACAAATTACGAGTATATCTCCGAAAGTATTGGTTTCTTAGAGTTGGGAATTATATCTATGGATTCCTATGATAGAACTGAAAAAAAATTAAATTTTAAATAGGTGCCGTTAAAAAAATGCTTCAAAAATTATCATTTAAAAAAAAGAGCAATCTACAATGCTTTAATGCTTCAAAAATCATCAAACAAATTTATTTATCAAGATTAACTGAGCAATCTACAATGATTCAACCTTGTGGAATGGGTTGTTGCAACTTACACTCGGTGCATAGTTTTCACAACTCAAAATACTTAAATTCACATTCTTTTCTGTATTATGGACCTTAACTCAAGAAAAAATGTTTGATACACAAATTTAGATACATATTTCAGTATGTTTTTGCTAGCAACATTATGAAAATACTGTATATTATGAACATGTCTCACTACTTAAGCATGTAAAAGGTAATATTAACCTCAGTGGTCAACGAACAATAATTTCTTTTGATGATTCCATCATGTTCTCCTTTCCTATTGCCTTCATAGAATACATCATTAAAATGATTATATTCTAAATCTTCTAGATAGAACATCATCCCCAATATTTATACATAAATTATTCAATATGTAATCAGTCAAAATTATTTTCAGTTTCAAAACAGTCTTGTATATATTCACAAATTCAAGAATCGGATACTTGTTTCCCAACAGAAAATATCTTCAAACTACGAATTGACAATCTCTAATAGCTAGATAAGATGACATTTATGAGCAGTGAACACAGACAGATTCTGTGTTCACATTCTTTGAATACATAGAACTACGATGTATTATTGAAATTTTGAAAAATCATATCTCCGGAAGTTTCAGCTTGTTAGGGTTGAAAATGATAACAATGGACTCCTATGATGAAACTGCATCTTAAAAAAAATTGAAATCAAAAGTTTCAATATAAAAAAATACCAATCGTTCCATATTGTCCATTATTTATTAAGAAAACGAAGTCAATTATCAGGTAATTGGACTTTAATTAAAAAAAAACTTGTATAACAACGCCGACGTTTCGGAGCACTAATTTCTCCTTTCTCAAGGCTGAAATATAAATTTACAGGTGAAAATTTTTCAATCATACAATAGTTACCACAATTACCTAGTTGAAACAATTTAGGTGGAACTATCCATATGTAAATTATCACAATAAGTCGAAAATGATTCATTCATATCTGGTCAAACATGTATGGCTATCAATTTAAATTTGTAGGTTAGAGCAATGAATATTATTCTGTGTTCTGCGTAGAATCAACAAGTTGGTTGTTCTTGATTTGTTTGGTTATGGTCTTTTTCACCAAACAACAATGTTCAATATAATATACTTATTATAATAAAGGTACAGAAACAAAATTACTGTAAGGTTACACACAATGACAACGGACAATATAATGTAATTACATATTAAAATCTATTTATTATAATAAGTATATTATATTGAACATTGTTGTTTGGTGAAAAAGACCATAACCAAACAAATCAAGAACAACAAACTTGTTGATTCTACGCAGCACACAGAATAATATTCATTGCTCTAACCTACAAATTTAAATTGATAGCCGTACGTGTTTGAGCCATAGACATAGAATAACATAGACTGGCCCTCACGTAATTCTATCACACAGTTCGTTGCGGAATACATTAGAGAGAGAGATGTTATGAAGGATAGAATAATTGAAGGCAAATAATGGTATAAAAATAATGATGCACAGTAAATTGTGTTATAAGTATCAGAATATTCAGAAACGAGTCTCGGATATAAATGAAAATGTTTTGCCTTTAACTATTTTGTCTACAAATCACCAAAACACATACACAATACATGAAACCAAACAATACATTATACAAGAAAGGTCAGAAGATAAAGGAAACCAATGTTTTGTATTCTGTGGTTTTGCCAAACGCCAAATTAAATGAAAATATTCATATACCGTGGTTTGCCTTTAACTATTCTGTCTTTTTTCAATGCTGATTTCAATGGTCTCTTTCTCACAACCAGTCCATGTTATTTTATGTCTATGGTTTGAGCAGATATGAATGAATCATTTTCGACTTATTGTGATAATTTACATATGGATAGTTCCACCTAAATTGTTTTAACTAGGTAAATGTGGTAACTATTGTATGATTGAGAAATTTTCACCTGTAAATTTATATTTCAGCCTTGAGAAAGGAGAAACTAGTGCTCCGACACGTCGGCGTTGTTATAAAGGTTTTTTTTTCATTAAAGTCCAATTACCTGATAATTGACTTTGTTTTCTTAATAAAAAAAAATGTTTTTCTTTACTCCGAAACTATTAGGCCGATTTTGCCCAATAACGAACTAAACCGAGATATTTATTCCTCAAACCTATTCTGAAAATTTCAACTATCCAGCTCATTTTGTTCGTGCTAACGGAGGACCGGCCGAACAGAATCGATTTTGACCACGGATTCTTGATCAGTGAGGGCCGGTTTCTCAATTGCGAGTTAACCCGAGGTTGCGGGTAACCCGAGTGTTGCGCATTCATGAATATCGCTAAATACATGCGTCAATTCGCAACCTCGAGTTAACTCGCAATTGAGAAAACGGCCCTGAGTCGAACCAAATCGTTTAAGACCAATCTCAGCCAAAAATTCTAATATTACAGACATTTGGGCAAATTGAAAAGCAAAAAGGAAAAAGAGCGCCAAAAATAAAGTATTTCAGTAATTTCGATATCTCTTCCACGGATCCCAACAAATCAACACTTCAGATCACTTTTGAAAAATATTGTGTGTAACGACTTCGAAAGCAGTAAACCGTATTTGCCGACATCACTATTTAATGAATAAATTACGTCATAATAGATGTAATAGGTGAAACCGCCTGCTTCGAAATGTGACATTTTTCTTTACGATTCGATTTCACGCACGGAGACGCTCCGTATTCGAGGGGGTCGCGGCGGGTCAGGGGGCCACGGGGGGCGGTTATGCACGCGAACTGCGAGATTTACGCGGGTTTGCAACGCACTAGGGCATTAGCGCACCAAACAACCATAAAGGAATTAAGTTCAGTTCAGCTATTTCAGCAGATGGAATACCGGGGCCATCGGTGAAGTTTGCGAATAATAAATTTGGGAAGAGGGGGCGCGTGTGCTGGGAAATCTCGGAAATTCTTCGGGAGTTGCAGCCTTTTTATTCGCTTGAAATAAGGATTGTGTATTGGAAATAAATTATGTCGAAATTGTATTTTAACTACTTACATAAATATCGTATTTATAATTAATTTGAATACCTCATCTTCCTCTGGGCCAGACAAGATCTCACCATACGTGCTCAAAAATTGTTCATCAGCTGTTGATCTTCCACTCTTCATTAGTTTCGATGGTTCTTTTGAAACATCAACTTTATCGAAATAATGGCTCACCGCATCAGTTACACCGATTTTAAAGAAGGGTTCCAAGCAATATGCATCTAATTTTATAGACCCCTAAGCCTGGAGTCAATGCCTAGGTATGCAAGAGGAGGTAGTGTCAGATATTCTCAAAATCACCATTGAAAATAATATAATCCCAGAGAACCAACATGGATTTTTATCCGAGATATCTGTCATCACAAACCTCCTCAGGTGTATGGACGATTGAACAAAAGCGCTCGATTCGGCATACCAATCGATGTTATCTACCTTGATTTTGCACGGTCTTTCAATAAGGTTCCACATAGACGACTGCCTGCCAAGCTGGATAATATTAGAATTCGAGCAGGTCCATTCTCTTGGATTGGGGTCCTCTTGTTTGGTGGTCGGTTTTGTGCCCGGTTAGATAGTTCTCTTTCCGAGGGCCGTTAAAAAAGGTGCTCCCCAAGGGTCAATACTAGGACCATTTTAGTTTTACCCACATACAACCGACCTACCCGAAATGCTCTCGTTCTCCGTTTTTATGTTCTGAAGATACGAAAATTTATGAAGACTCCCTACGCCGGGATCTACCCATCATCCAGCAATGGCGTAAAGACTGGATGTTACCTATTAATCCTGAAACATGTAATGTCCTATATATTGGGGCAAGGAATCTCCGGGAAGAATACATGATAAATGGAGTGACAATTTCAGGCTGCTCAGAAATTTAGGGGTCGTCATAACAGAGAATCACCGATGATCGAGGAGAGAGGGGGAACTCTAAGCGAATTCTTGTCCATGGGAGTATTCGAATGTTCGAAATGTTTTCTTATACTTTTTTGGCGCACTTGTTCCTGGGTACAAAATGCTTATCAATTTGCTTAAATGTCTGTAATTTTAGAATTTCTGGCTAAAAATGGTCCCAATCGTTTTGGTTCGAGTCACTGATCAAGAATCCGTGGTCTAAATCGATTCGGTCCGGCAGGCCGTCTCTTAACACGATTACTCTCGAACGGAATGAGCTAGACAGTTGAAATTTTCACAGTAGATTTGGAGGATAAATATCTCGATAAGGTTCGTTACAGGAAAATGTTTTTTATATTTTTCTTTATATTAATATTTTTTTTCGTTCAAAATTTCAAAATAAATTCATTTAAGATGCTGTTTCACCACAAGAATCCATTGATGTAATTTTCAACTCTAACAAGCAAATACTTTCGGATCTATGATTTTTAAAAATTTTGGATTCGTAATTTTTGGCACTCTTGTTTTTTTTTAAATCACACTTCTTTTGAATTTAATTTCTTTCGTGATGCAGTTCTATACCAAGAATCCATTTATATCATTCACTACGCTGAGAAATTCATTATTTGAGTTTTTTCAGTTTGATACAGGCAAAAAATATTTTGTATCACAAAGATTTATGTTACATCTCTTCTTTAATTAATCATCTAGTGGGTAACTCAGGATACTGTGGAAGGAATACTCATTATTAAAAGATTTTTCTCTACCAATATCTATAAAATAAAAATTAATTATTTTGTGATTTGCTTCTGCGTAAGAAACACAAGATATTTGTCAGAAGCAATCAATTGAACGATGTTGCCTAACAAACAACAACGGAACATCAACTAAGAAACAACTATATCGTAACGTTTCGGAGTCTATCAGACTCCTTTGTCAGACGCTTAATTCAAGAATTGTCACAATGTGACAATTATTGAATTTCACAATAACTATCAACAAAATAATTCTAAAGATTTTCATTAAGCGTCTGACGAAGGAGTCTGCAACAATATTCAGAACCGTAGTGGCACACAAAAAATGTTCGTAGACAAATTCGAAAGAAAAAAATGGATTGCGTCTAGTAAAAAACTGTATTCGAATGGCAAATATATGCAGAATCAGATGATGTTAACGAAGAATTGGAAATTCCTTTTATAATATGAATATATTATTCATATGAATTCAAAAGAGCCGAATTTCAAAATAGAAATTTCTGAGTCCTGGCTTCTCCTTTCTCGCTATGGTTTAAATAAACGCTTTGATGGCATGAAATGATAATATCTGCCAAATAGTACATGTTAATTTAATAATTTTTTACATAAATGTATGTAAAACAAAATGAGGAGAGTAAATAGAAATTGAGAGCGTCCACACACGGACACAGCGAATCAGCGCGTTTCAAATCTCCATAGTATCTTCCCCTCGATCTTCCCTCCACTCGGCTTCCTATATGCAATGGAAGCTGGAGATGTGTACGGTGCGCTTCGGGACGCATGATTGTAATTCCAGCATATTCACGATTCAGCAGCTCGATCTTCACTCATTCAACTATTCACCACAACTCAGCGACTTCAAGAAAAGAGAACACATGAGATCCCTAAATTACAATGCACCAGAGGATCTTAATCTAAATCAATCAAGTGCCCTTACTCAGCACATGCACGAAAAACTAGGGCTTCACGCGAAAGCGAGATTTTTCTCGTCTCGCCTGGTTCTCGTCTCGTAAAAGCGAGACGAGACGAGACGAGACGTTTTCAAAAATATTATAGGCGTTACCGAGACCACATACAGCGCAACACGAGAGTCTCGTTTTAGGTCTCGTTAAAATTTTTTATGAAGTTTTATATACGATTCGACATTTTTCAACACCCACAGAAAACAATTGAATATGAAGAGTTTTCACTATAATTACCAATATATTTTGTCTATATTATACATCGATCGTTCTAGAAATTCACGATTTTTTAGCAGATTATCAATTTGTTGTGACCTTGCTATAATTGAGATTATTTTTCAAAAAAATAGAATTCACAACCATAAAAACGGATGCCATTATGAATTCAATACTTAACGGACAACTTTTATTGCCCCTAAATCCCATTGCTTTGAAAATTTCGTCTCTATCTGAACATCTGGAGAAATTTATTCTCTTATGCTCCTTGTAGTGAAAATTTGAACAATTATTGTATACATCTGTGGAACTACGTATAATAAAACTGGTAAAGAAATTAAGCTATTCAATATTCAATGTTTCGAAAAGTGTTATGAGGAATACGCCAGGTACACCCTCAATGATCTAGCCACTGGGAAGGTATTCTTTCAAAACTATACCAAATTGTCCAATTCTATTAAAAAATGTATCGAAATCGATAGCCTATTTAAAACATCAACAAAACTTTCGAAATACTGGAAAGCTGAGTTTGAAGAATATTTGCTGTTAGAAAGAGCAAATAGGAATCAAAATATTTTACAGTGGTGGAGAGTGATGAAAAAGTTCTTTCCAAGATGGCCGATGATTTATTAATGGCTACATTCGTACCTTTTGAAAGACTATTTTCCACAGCAGGTATAATCATGGCAAAAACACGTACATCATTGAAAAATTATGTGATTCAAGTGTATGTTCTTCTTCTTGGTCATCGAGTAATTTAAAAGTTGAAATTATCAGTGTCTAAAATTAAAAATAATATGTCATGTACAAATATTTTTGTATAAGAGCGTAATAAATATAGCTTTACAAAATTATTCATTATTGTATACCATTTCGTTTATATATATTATAATATTTATTATCGTTATCTCACCGTGTTCGCATACTGATTATTTAAGTAATTTATAGGAAGACACCAAGCTATGTTAATATCCCTTTCCGTGTCGCCACTGGTGACATCCGTCCGTAGTTCAGGGATGCCATCGCGAAATAAAGAATACCGCTCGGGGCGTGATATTCGCACATTACAGACCTTGCGAGTTATTGACTCTGCATACTCTCACGTTATCTCGTATATTTGTTCGAGTGCAATTCAGACGATAATGTAATTATTTCTCCTGGCAGGTTGCCGATTCGATTTATGCTCCGAGCTCGAAGGGACTTTATGGAAATTTTTCGCTCTGATGGACGCGGAACGCATATAGCGGTCATCGATGCTACGTATAGAGGCGTGTTAACTTTCGGCCGATACTGTTAACGGTAGCTAATGTATGGGCGATCGGGATCTTTGATGTTTCGAAATGGATTAGTATCGATGAATCGATTGAATTGGATGCTTTTTGGCGCTCTTGTTCCTCGGAACAGAGTGCTTATCAATTTGCCCAAATGTCTGTAATTTTTGAATATTTGCCTGAAAATGGTCTCAAACGATTTGGTTCGACTCACTGTTCAAGCATCCGAGGTCGAAATCGATTCTGTCCGGCCGTTAAGACGATAACTCTCGAACGGACTGAGCTAGACAGTTGAAATTTTCAGAGTAGGTTCGAGGGATAAATATCTCGGTTGAGTTCGTTATTGGTCAAAATCGGTCTAATAGTTTCGGAGTAACGAAAAAAAATATTTTTTTTTACATCTTTTTAATTAAAAATTTTTTAAGATGCAGTTTCATCATAAGAATCCATTGTTATCATTTTCAACTCTAACAAGCTAATACTTTCGGAGATATGATGTTTCAAAGTTTTAATAATACATCGTAAGTTCTATGTTTTCACAGAATGTGAACACAGAATCTGCCTGTGATCACTATTCATAAATGTCATCTTTTCTAGCTATTAGAGATTGTCAATTCATAGTTGTTATTTTCTCTTGGAAAGTATTCGATTCTTGAATTTGTGAATATGTACAAGACTCTATTGATGTAGTTTATGGAGGCAATAGGAAAGAAGAACATAATGGAATCATCAAAAGAAATCACTGTTCGTTGACCACTGAGGTTAATATTACCTTTTACTTCCTTAAGTAGTGAGACATGTTCCTATATACAGTATTTCCATAATGTTGCTAGCAAAAAAATACTGAATTATGGATCTACATTTGTGTATCAATCATTTTTTCTTGAGTTGAGGTTCATAATACAGAAAAGAATGTGTTAGTGGTATGTACTATTAAATTTTAAATTTTCCTTTGGTATTTCGAGTTGTGAAAACTATGCACCGAGTGTAAGTAGCAACAACCCATTCCACGAGGTTGAATCATTGCAGATTGCTCATTTAATCTTGATAAATAAATTTAATGACAATTTTTGAAGCATTAAGGCATTGAAGCATTGTAGATCGCTCATTTTATAAGATAATTTTTGAAGCATCTTTTTTAAACGACACTTTTTTTAAATTTATTTTCTTTCAAAATGTATTTCTATCATCGGAATCCATTGATATAATTCCCAACTCAGAGAAACCAATACTTTCGGAGATATAATTTGTCTGTTTGAACTAGAGCGCCAGAAAGCTCCTGTCCACAGGGCTTGAACCCATTTTCTCCGAAGTATTCAGAATTTAGAAAGTACTACTCTAGCTTGGCAAGTAGAAATTCTGCCATTCTTTAAAAAAAAATATCCAAGAAACTTGCTTAATCAATATCGAGTATTTTAGCATTTCAAAAACCTTAGGTATTTGCAGCGCCAACTTTCAAAGTTACTTGCCAAGATAGCGTAGTACATTTATTTTCTGTACAGATAGTTAAAATTGAGCGAAGTATTAATTTTGAATAGTCTTTTGTCGATCGAATTTTTATGCGCAATACAGAATATTGTGGAGATAAATTTAATTATTGAAAATTTAAATAAATCACTCGACAAATGTAAAATCTTATGCGATACCACCACCGTCCCCTTACCGATCGTTGTGAAGTATATCACGTGCAAACTCCAGCATTCCATTTGAGTACAGAATAAAACAACCCCACATAACTCAAATGGGAGCTTAAAGTCAAAAACAGAAATATAAAACACAAGGCCACTTATTGCGGCTGCCATAAAATGTAATGTCGCTAAGTGTAGGTATAAAATGTAGGCTATTCTGCTTTTTATAGATATTCGGCATATAACGGAGCGTAACAATCTTTCTCCTTTGTTCTGAATCGGAATTACATCCAGTTTTGTTTTCGTAGGATATACCTAATGAATAGAGACCATATAAGCGGCGTAGATATTTCGTGTTGTAATATTCTGGTAATGTTTCGTATGATTTCTGATCATTTCGAATGGATAATTTGTACCTCAAATAAATGAAGATTTTCGAATTTCTTTCTATATCGATAAGTTGGCACAACTGTCCTTCCGGCCAGTTCGAGCTTCATCTGTCCTTCAGTTTGTTACAGTGCTCCATCTCAGATCATTTCGAGTGTTTTATGCAATTTTTACAAATTCCTTAAAAATTGTTGAAAAATTGCAATACAGGGTGAGTCTTTGACCACTGCATTAATTTTAACCAAAGATTCCTGTCATCAAATGACACACTTTTTTCATTTACCATTTTTCCAGATTCGGCTCAGGTAAAAAGTTACAAGCGTTTAAAGATTTCACAATGTGCTAATACACTCCCGCATATAAATTATCTATGACATTGTTGGCGGACGAGAATGAGGCATGGTAACGTGGTTTACAGCTTGATTCGGGATTCCAACGCTCAGAGACGGATCCATAAAAGTAGTGAAATTTCTGGAGTTTTCCATTTTAAAACATCCAATGAAGAATATCTCGAGAACGGTGCGTTTAAGGAGAAATGATGAAGAATAATATAATGTTCTAAAATGATGGAATATTCTTGAAATGACTCAAGAAAAACTGTATATGCTTTCTTTATGCTAATTTCGTTTAGTTTTATGAATCCACGAGTCCATAACTAGAAAACCAGTAGAAGTAGAAAATAACTAATATTTGGAAAATATGTATCATATTTATAGGAAACTTTACGCCAACATTCATCTTATTCGAAAAAAGGATGTCAAAGCTACGAAATAAAAACTGATTTTTTTTCAAAATTTCAACAGCCTGTATCTTTTTACCTGAGCTGAATTTGGAAAAATGTTAAATGAAAAAAGTGTTTCATTTGATGAGAGGAATCTTTGGTTAAAATTAATGCAGTGGTCAAAGACTCACCCTGTATATTGTAACTAGGAACACTTGAAGGTATCGTAATGTATAAGAGAAAATATGTTTTACTCCACAATGATCTAACCCCTATTAACAACTCGTTGTTCTCACTAATCGGTTTTTGACTGAGGGCATAATATCAATAGTAACGTTTCATCTCAGAAGATGGAAACATCCGCTGGATCGGTGTGAAGTTTGTAACTCTTCGTCTCAGTCACCCGATATACAGAGTGCAAAAGCCAAATGGAATAAATTCATTATCTCAGTTACTGTATATATTTATGGAAAATCCGGAAAGACGACAAATTCAGATTTCAAATCGTCATTCTCCTTCGTAAAAGTATGGGCCTGTGATACATCGTTTGAAAGGTCGCGTCATTCTCTATTCAGAAATGTTATCATTTTCATGTTTATTGCAAAACTCAAATAAAAAAATTGGTTCAAGCACTAATGTGAAGTCAGGAGGAATGTTCTATTGTCCATTCTTCTGTATTGGACACCCTTAATCGAATTAACCATGGTAAATTATGTTGTCCATTCTCCTGTATTGGACACTCTTAATTCTTGCTTGAACCAATTTTGTTTTTCGTGATTTTTTTTGAATTTTTCTAGGTGTACGGTTCTTACAAAATTTTGAACACTTCTTTATGTTGACTTTCTACTACTAGTTACCAAGCTCCAATTCGATCGAATCTTTATTTTTTGAGTTATCAAGGAAATAATATTCCAGGTGGGTATAACTTGAAAACCGTCAGACCGATTATGCCCAAAAATGAACTTAATTCTCCCATTCGGATACGCAACCTACCCTAAAAATTGCAAGTCCCTATCTCCTTTCGTTCGAAAGTTATCGAGGCAACGGTCACCCATCTACTGAACTCACACAAGGCTGCTCGAATCTCCAACCATATTTAACCGATCGTATTTAAACTTGAAACTTGGCAGTAGAGTTATGTTCTAAAGGCTCTTGCAAATTTCAGCAATTTCAGACGAATAGTTACTGATATATATGATTTTTTAAAATTTTTCTACAAATACTATCCTCACGAAATTTTGCAAGAATTTTCGCATTGGCATTCTACAACTAATAACCATGTTTGAATTAAATCGGTTAATGAGGAACAAAAAACAACAAAATTCAGATGGCTATAACTCTAAATCCGTTTCGCTGATTATGCTTATAAACAAACTCAAATGTCGCATTCAGATGCACAACCTAACCTGAAATCTTCAAGCCGTTATCTCTTTCCGTTCTGAGGTTATCGTGACAACAAAAATATATTTTAATAATTTTTTAATAATTTTCTAGCGATACGATTCTCACAAAATTCCACAAACGTGCTAAGGTTTATATTCTACAACTATTCACCAAGTTTCAATTCAATCGGATCTGTATTGGTTAAAAACAAAATTATTACTCGGAAACCATTATGGGCCGATTATGCCCATTAACGAACTTGTCCGTCGTATTGAGATGCGCCACCTACCCTGAAAATTTCAAGTCGCTAGCTCTTTCCGTTCTCAAGTTATCGTGGCAACGGTCGGACGGCCGGCCGGACAGAATCAAATTTGACTTCGAATTCTTCATTGGGGAGTCGAACCGAATCGTTTGAAACCATTTTCGTAAAAAAAATCGAAAGTTACAGACATTTGGGCAAACTGATAACGCGATGTTCCCCAGAACATACGCGCAAAAAAATAATTCTTGTGATTACTGAAATTCATTATAATACTCCCTCGACTATTCCCAAATCTCATTACAATAATACTAAACTCATTTGCCTTCAAGATGAGATACCATGAAACCTACGTAAAACACTTTCTGTGACAATGTTAGTTTCTTTAGAAAGCTCTAGCAAATTGCTTTGTACTGATGAGTTGTAGTTTATGAATTGTTTTTGGCGCTCTAGTTCCTCGGAACTGAGTGCTTATCAATTTGCCCAAATGTCTGTAATTTTCGAATTTTTATTTTATAGATATTTTTCAGAATTTGGGAGAGAAAACCCAGAAAAAAACCTTTCAATTACGAAAATAACACCTGAACACAAAAAGAAGTCGCTTGTTTCAAGAGAAAATTTCGATTTCGATTTGATAGGAGAACTTATTTTTGTAAACAAATTATGGAAATGTTGGATAACAATATTATCAAATTATTAGACGTTTTGTTTTCTGATGGGTGCAATTTTTCTCACAAAGGCTGGTCTACCGAAAATCCTCACTGGATGAGGGAGGAACACACACAATTCCCTCAAAAAATTTATGTTTGGGCAGGAAATGTTCCAAACCATATCATAGGCCCATTTTTCATTGAGGGCAACTTGAATGGCGATTGGCGATAATTATTTAACACTACGTCAAAAATAAATCTTTCCAACTTTCGCAAATTTATGCCTGATCAAGGAAATCCTCAAGTTCCACGGATACGACACTACCACATTACCAACACAATGTCCGGCAGTACCTCGACGCAATATTTCCAAATCGGTGGATAGGAAGGCGAGGAACGATCGAATGGCCAGCGCGATCCCCTGATCTTATCCCATTAGATTTCTTTTTATGGGAATATGCGAAGAGCACTGCTTACAACACTAAACTCCTTGATTTGAATTACTTATAAAAACCAATAACGCTTGCGATTAGGTCGATCACTCCTGAGATGTTGAATAATGTTGTAAGAATTTTTATTTGAGGTTAAGATTTGCCAAGGCGTTCATGATGAACACTTCGAACATCTACTTCATTAACATTCAAATTTTTTTGCTACATTTTGTATTACATTTTAGTTTTTGATATTGTACCAAGTTTCACTTGATTTTATTTTTTTCTAATTTGCAATATTTGCAATAAACATGAAAGTGATAACATTTCTGAATAGAGAATGACGAGACCTTTCAAACGATGTATCACTAGCCCATACTTCCTATTTGAAAAATCGGGGGCTGTACCTGTCTTTCGAATGGGGTTCAAGGTAGGGTTCGCATTTTTACGAAGAAGAATGACACTTTAAACTTTGAATTTAACGTATTTCGGGATTTTCCATAAATATGTATAGTAAGCAAGATAATGAATTTAATCCATTTGGCTTTTCCACAGTGTGTATGAGAATAGTACATTCTAAAAAAAGTTGCAGAATGGGCCGATATTCAAACACGAATGCGAAATTCGAGAACGAGCGACGAAGGAGCGAGTTTTCGTACGCAGGACTGTTGGAATTGCCTTCTCAACGAGTATTAGACGACATTTTCTCTATTTCAGGCAAATTTTGTAAAATACTGTTGAAATTTAAAGAAAAATTGGGATTATACATTCTAGTGACTTTTGTATTGTATCTTGGCAGTTGGTGTGACTGTTACGAAAGTTGACAGATCAGGAAATTTGAATTGTACGTAGAGCATGGAGATCAGATTTAACAGTTTCCTAATATCATGAATGATTCAAAATTAGCAAGAAGGAAATCCCTAGAACATTATTTTTTGATGAAAATAAAACCTTTCCTCTCAACCATTATTTCACCTTATCCAGATTATCTTATATTGACAACAATTGACGTGTGTTGAAATTTGATAGGATCGAATGTCAGTGCTGACTACCACAAAACGAAAAATATAACTAGAAACAATGCGGGAATGAGTTCATTCCAGCACTGTTTTCAGTGCTGGAATGGACTCATTACGATTTATTCCATGCTATGAATTTGATGCCTTCATTGTTTCTATATTTTATTTCAACGGTTGCGAGTAGCGAGTTCTCTTGAAATTTCATCTCTAGAAAATGAATATCAAAGGTTCGTTTGAGAGTGACAGTGTGTTTAGATAACAACAAACCGCGCCAGTTCGAGCAGTATCCTGTGAATCCATCCTACTCCATTTTCTTTGTACGGTGATATTCCAGAAATCTGAGTGAAATTTAGAGGGTATGATTATTTCGCGACTATTCTAGGTTTGCTCTCTGTATGTCATTTTCTGTCTCGACGTGCCTGTGTCGTGGATCGTAGCCGCAGAATTATTCGAATTACTCGTAGGGCTTCCAGACAGTACAATTCGCATAAGGGGATGTTCGTGCAACTAACACCCCGAGATAAAGGTTAATTCTTTTGAAGTGGATAAAATATATCACAATTTTATGTGTCGTTAAAAAATGCTTTGAGTGATGAATCGGGATCATCTGATGACCTAAATTCCAAGAAAAAGGTAGGTTAGGTCAAGATGCATAAAAATTTATTAAATGTCTGAAAAATATCCATAAAATAAAAAAAATTATTATTTTGCGAATTGCTTCTGCATTAGAAACACATGATATTTATCAAAAGCATTCTATAGAACAATGTTGCCTAACAACAACGAAACATCGAAACAACATCAACGATAAAACTACTATTTCGTCTGTGATCACTATTCATATATGTCATCTTTTCTAACTTCCTTAAGTAGTGAGACATATTCCTATATACAGTATTTTTATAATGTTGCTAGCAAAAAAATACTGAAATATGGATCTACATTAGTGTATCAATCATTTTTTCTTGAGTTAAGGTTCATAATACAGAAAAGAATGTGTTAGTGGTATGAACTATTAAATTTTAAATTATGAAAAGAGGATAGTATTTTATTAATATACTTTGAACTATTAAAATAATTTGTTCGTAATCCATTACCTACAAAATATCAGGAATAAATGGACAATTTGCTATGATTGGCTCCAGCTTTGCTCTAGAAATTTCGATGATACTTTCCTTAGGTATTTCGAGTTGTGAAAACTATGTACCGAGTGTAAGTTGCAACAACCCAATCCACGAGCTCATTTAATCTTGATAAATAAATTTAATAACAATTTTTGAAGCATCCATTCACCGTAACTGTTGCTCCCGCCTCATTTTCGAAAAAGTAAGGTCCAATGACTCCGCCGGACCATAAACAGGACCAAACAGTCACACGTTGAGGATAGAGAGGCTTTTCAACAATAATTATTGGGTTTTCCGAGCCCCAGATGCGACAATTTTGCTTGTTGACGAAGCCACCGAGGTGGAAATGGGCCTCATCACTCAAGATGATTTTTCGATGGAATTTCGGATCATTTTCATGCATTTCAACGACCCAATCAGCAAAGACACGACGTTGTTGATGATCGACCAGCTTGAGTTCTTGTGTTAACTGAACTGTATAAGCCGTAAGACCCAAATCTTTATGCAAAATACGGTGTAATGACGTTTGTGGAATATCTAATTCCAAAGAACGACGAGGAATGGACAAACCTGGGTTTTCTTCAACACATTCAGCTACAGCAGCAATATTCTCGGCTGTTCTTAGGCAACGTGCACGGGTTTTATTCTTCACATAACTAACTTGTCCCAACAGCTCGAATTTTTCCACCAATTTATTTATTGCGGTCCGACAATGATGCTTCACGACGACCCAAAAATGTTCGAGTCTTACAAACCGTCTCTGCCAAATTTTCACTATTTTTATAGTGAATTTTAATAATTTCAATGCGTTCTTGAAGCGTGTATCGTTCCATTTTTGCGCGTATGTTCTGGGGAACATACGCGTTATAGTTTTGCCCAAATGTGAAATTTAATTCTGTGGTGCCGTCCGGCCGGCCGTCCGGCCGTCCGTTGCCACGATAACTTGAGAACGGAAAGAGCTAGCGACTTGAAATTTTCAGGGTAGGTGGCGCATCCCAATACGACGGACAAGTTCGTTAATGGGTATAATCGGCCCAATGGTTTCCGAGTAATAATTTTGTTTTCAACCAAAATAAATCCGATCGAATTTTAAACTTGGTGAATAGTTGTAGAATATAGACCTAAGCACGTTTATGAAATTTTGTGAGAATCGTATCGCTAGAAAATTATTAAAAAATTATTAAAAAATATTTTTGTTGTCACGATAACCTGAGAACGGAAAGAGATAGCGGCTTGAAAATTTCAGGTTAGGTTGTGCATCTGAATGCGACATTTGAGTTTGTTTATGAGCATAATCGTCCAAACGGTTTTAGAGTTATAGCCATCTGAAATTTTCTGAAATTTGGATGTTTTTTGTTCCTCATTAACTCGAAGAATACAAAACCGATTGGATTCAAACATGGTGAATAGTTGTAGAATATAGACCTAAGCACGTTTATGAAATTTTGTGAGCATCGAATCGCTAGAAAATTATTAAGAAATTATTAAAAAATATTTTTGTTGTCACGATAACCTGAGAACGGAAAGAGATAGCGGCTTGAAAATTTCAGGTTAGGTTGTGCATCTGAATGCGACATTTGAGTTTGCTTATGAGCATAATCGTCCAAACGGTTTTAGAGTTATAGCCATCTGAAATTTTCTGAAATTTGGATGTTTTTTGTTCCTCATTAACTCGAAGAATACAAAACCGATTGGATTCAAACATGGTTATTAGTTGTAGAATGCCAACGCGAAAATTTTTGCAGAATTTCGTGAGGATGGTTCAACTAGAAAATTCAAAAAAAAATAATTAAAAATAATTGAAAAAAATTCTATATATCATAAACTATTCGTCCGGCATGGCTGAAATTTTGGGAGAGCCTGCAGAACCTAACTCTACTGCAGAATTCCAAGTTTGAACACGATCGGATCTATATTGTTGGAGAACCGAGCAGCCTTTTGTGAGTTCGGTAGGTGGATGCGAATGGTCGTATGATATGTTGTCTATGGTCGTATTTTTGCGAGAACCTCCAAAAATAAAATATGAATGTCATGATGACATATTATTATACATATATATTCATGGTAAAATCGTGTTATTTCATCACAAATCTATAGGAGATTAGATGATAGCCCTACATTAGTGGTCAGACCTGGTTTTGAAAGAGATCCTCCTTAGGAGGAGGCAACTAAATATTGAAGGGATTTCTATGAACAAGAGTGAATATCTTTGAGGAATAGAGAGGCGATTCTTTTTCAAGAGATCCATGTGCCTTCAGAGGAGTATATTTGCGAGAGGGGACCTTTGAATTTTGCAGAAGGCTTCTGATCTTGTAAGGTGAGAGGCTCATTTGTGGATATTAAATCTCGTGATGGGTAGAAAGGAATTCTAGGCCAGTTTTTCTATCACTAATGAGAATATATCTTTATGTAATAACGGGTGATTTTTTGAGAGCTTCTGGATTTGATTTGAAAAAAATTGGTTCAAGCACTGACGTGAAGTCGAAAGCTTTTGCGCGTATGTTCTATTGTCCATTCTCCTGTATTGGACACTCTTCTTAATCGAAAAAAAAATTGGTTCAAGCACTGACGTGAATCAGGAGCTTTTGCTCTTCTTAATCGAATTTACCATGATGAATTCTATTGTCCGTTCTCCTGATTGGACCCTTTTAATCGAAAAAAAAATTGGTTCAAGCACTGACGTGAAGTCAGAAGCTTTTGCGCGTATGTTCTATTGTCCATTCTCCTGTATTGGACACTCTTCTTAATCGAATTTACCATGATGAATTCTATTGTCTATTCTCCTGTATTGGACACTCTTCTCAATCGAATTCACCATGATGAATTCTATTGTCCATTCTCCTGTATTGGAGACTCTTCTTAATCGAATTTGCCATGATGAATTCTATTGTCCAGAATGGACAATAGAATTCATCATGGCAAATTCGATTAAGAAGAGTCTCCAATACAGGAGAATAGACAATAAAAATCATCATGGTGAATTCGATTGAGAAGAGTGTCCAATACAGGAGAATAGACAATAGAATTCATCATGGTAAATTCGATTAAGAAGAGTGTCCAATACAGGAGAATGGACAATAGAACATACGCGCAAAAGCTTCTGACTTCACGTCAGTGCTTGAACCAATTTTATTAATGGCGTAGTTTCTACTTCTCAAATGTCAAAAAATGACAGCTTCAAAAGTGACATCTACCGAAATAGCGGGCTATTTGAAATAACACCTCTTATTGGAATACCTTTATTACTGATATTTAAGTATTCTGCAAGGAACTTTTTTCCTGAAGCTAAGCAGCTTTGAGCGAGTTCAGTTCCTGGATGGGTGACCGCTCCGGCTTAAATTATAAACAGTGCGCCAAAGCCCCTGGCCACAGAGCTTTTCCAACTTGTATTCAACCACATGGTTTATTATTAGGTGCACAAAATGCGATGCTCAAAATTAAAAGGAATATATATATATAAACGTGTTTTGTGGCACTGTTAACTTTTTTTATTTTTAACCCAACATTCTAGAAAATGGAGAACAGTACAGTCGCAAATATCACCTATTTTGTATATTATGAAATATTTCAGTGAGTACGAGACCGTCGGAAAAATTAGGTTCGTTCCAACTACACACCAGCTCGGACCGACGAATTAAAAACCTGCGAATTAACCTCCATCACTTCATAAATTCCGTCGGTATCATTGCCGCGTTACGTCCTTGAATAATTCACTCATCCCCCAACCTCATTCATAATTCATACCCGACAGGAATACGGAAAGTTAAATTTCGTTCCCCGAAAAACCCAGAAATGGAAGTTGCAAATTGGTTTGTCGCCTCACGGCAATCAGACCGTTTTGGGGGGTCGAAACTTGCCACTAGGACAGCGAGGGAGACCTGGGGGCATGCGATGATATCGGGACCCTGGTGCGGACACGATACAGCTAGAGTGCTTCAGCCTGTAGGTGTCCTTCGGTGCCCGGAGACCAGTGCCGGAGGCTTACTTGGATACAGAGTAGAGGGTTCGCGTTATTAATTCAACGAGTTTTCAAAAAGTTAAAATGAAGTTCATGGAATTTTGGACGATTGAATGCGAGGCGTGGATTTAGATGGAAGTTACCGAGATCAATCTCTTAAACCTGCCAAAATATAGTTAAGTCGTCTATTGATATTTTTATATATTTATATATTATATATTGTCGTAGGGGGTAACGTTGCAATACGACCTTAAGGTCTAATGTGCCCCCCGTCAGAGCTGTCGATATTTTCACCATCTGCAGCTCGCCTTCCAGTCCAACTAGACCCTATTGTTCTTGCCTAATTCATAAAGTTTTCTTCTGCACTCCCACTCTTGGACTCGATAACATGGGAGCTCAGAGCTCAAATAGCAGCTTGATTATCAGAGTGGATTTCTATATCACATCTCTGATAGTTTATTTCTAGGTTCATTTTCTCGCATCTTTCTATGGCAAGTACTTTTGCCTGAAAAATGCTCTTATAGGTGCCTAGCGATGGTGAGCATTTCGTGCCTGGCCCATATACTCCAGCGCCAGCTGCTGTAGTGGTTTTTGAACCGTCTGTGTACCATTTAATGGCATTTACTTTAAGAACTTGGGTGGTGGATTCCCTGTAGCAGTCATTTTTCCTACCGAGCATCGTAGTGAAGATCTTTTCGATGCTTATTTTCTTGATCATTTCGTCACTAGGAAGATTGGCTCATGAAATGTACCTGGTAAGAGACGACCAGGCTTTCTTATTTTTAATACTTCATTATTGAATGGTTTCTTTCTGGGTTTTCTCTCCCAAGCTCTGAAATATATCTATAAAATAAAAAATTAATTATTTTGTGATTTGCTTCTGCGTAAGAAACACAAGATATTTGTCAGAAGCAATCAATTGAACAATGTTGCCTAACAAATAACAACGAAACAACATCAACGAAGAAACAACTATATCGTAACGTTTCGGAGTCTATATCAGACTCTGAAGCGTCTGAAGAAGGAGTCTGGTATAGACTCCGAATTCTTATAATCATAATCATAGCACGCGTGCCAATTACAGATTGACTTCATAATGGAAGAAAAAGCATAAGAGAGCATTGACGTGGGGTCAATCTGCTTTAACGCGCGTGCTATAAACATGATCATGATTAAATCAACAAGTCCAGAGCGTTCCTGCCAATAGGGTACTTCATAAATGGCTTTGTATAATTAATATATTTACTTATGCATATATTTCACAAGTCAAATAGACCCCAGGGGGTTCATTGATTTGCCGAGAAAGCAAGAGCAGACGCATTTCTGGCTTCTTGGCCTTCATCAGTACTCTGTAGCTTCTCAACAAATTCAACTCAACTGACCCGGGTTAAGCCTCTCAGAGCCGGCTTAGGCCAAGAAGCCAGAAACGCGTCTGCTCTTGCTTTCTCGGCAAATCGATGAACCCCCTGGGGTCTATTTGACTTGTGAAATATATGCATAAGTATATTAATTATACGAAGCCATTTATGAAGGACCCTATTGGCAGGAACGCTCTGGACTTGTTGATTTATTAACAACGGTATCGCCATTTTTCATTATTATGATCATGATTATACTGACCCTCCCAAGTCTTCTTCAAGAAGATACCTCAGACGCTCATGGGAGCTTGTGCGACTGAGGAAAGTCAGTGGTGTTCTTTGTCAACTGTGTTACTCTATCCTGATG
Organism: Halyzia sedecimguttata; assembly: GCA_937662695.2. Classification (NCBI taxonomy): domain Eukaryota; kingdom Metazoa; phylum Arthropoda; class Insecta; order Coleoptera; family Coccinellidae; genus Halyzia; species Halyzia sedecimguttata. Next base: position 83,960,117 of record OW569415.2, on the reverse strand, counting down.
CCATCTTAGACACAGCCCTCTTAATTTATTACCCGACAGCGAATGGTGTCCGCTACCCTCTGGGTAGATCTCCGGCTCGTTCTATCTACTGAGCTTGAAACCCTCATCATTCAATTTAAATTAGCCAACGTGAACACGCTCGCCATAGAGTAGTGAAGATGTAAACAATTATTATTGTATAGATCTGTGGAAGTACATATAATAAAACTGGTAAAGAAATGAAAAATGAAGCTACTCAATGTTCGAAAAGTGTTATAAGGAATACGCCACTGGGAAGGTATTCATTGAAAATGATACAAATTCGTCCAGCCCTATTAAAAAATGTATTGACATCGATAGCCTGTTTAAAACATCAAGAAAACCTTCGAAACATTGGAGTTTTAACAACATTTGCTGTTAAAAAATGGGTTCAAGCCCTGTGGACAGGAGCTTTCTGGCGCTCTAGTTCAAACAGACAAATTATATCTCCGTAAGTATTGGTTTCTCTGAGTTGGGAATTATATCAATGTATACATATGATAGAGCTGCATCATAAAGGAAATTCAATTCAAATAATAGTTTATTTATCAAGATTAAATGAGCAATCATGAGAATGAGAACTGCACCATGGAAGAAATCGAATTAAAACTGGCCAATTTTGCCCAATAACGAACTTAACCGAGATATTCATCTCCCTAACCTACTCTGAAAATTTCAACTACCTAGCTCATTCCGTTCGAGAGTTATTGTGGAAAAACTTTTTTTAAATTTTCAAATTTTTTTTTTTACACTTTGCGGTAATCTGGTCAATACGAAACTTCACATGCGTATAAAGGTCATGATTCTACAATTTGATGCTAAATTTCAGATAGATCGAACGAACTTGTCCGAGATATTTACGCTCCAAAACCACCTTGCAATTTTCAATCCGCTAACTCCTTTCGTTCGAGAGTTATCGTGCCTACGGCCGGTCGGCCGGCCGGACAGAATCGATCTCGCACTCGGATTCTTGATCAGTGAGTCGAACCAAATCGTTTGAGACCATTTTCAGCCAAAAATTTCAAAATTACAGACACTTGGGCAAATTGATAAGCACTCTGTTCCGAGGAACTAGAGCGCCAAAAAAACAAGTTTCGTATGACAATTGCCCAAAACAGGTTTAAAGTACCTACAAATAGAAGGTATTCCATAAAACAAATATGAAAGAAGATAAGTAATAATAAAAAATTACCTTGTAATCGATCAAAAATTTCCTGATCTACGTTCACCAAATTTTCTCCTCTCTCGAACTACAGAATTATGCTTTCAATATTTACGTAATATTTTCAAACATTTTCGGGTGAGGTCCCCGTTGCATCGCTAAAATACGAGTATTTCAACCCCAATATTTTTGAAGTTACAATATTCCCTTCTGTCAAGTTGACATTATGAGAATTCATACATAGAATAATAATTATATCAATCTGTGAAATACGATTTACATTGAAATTTTAAAAAATCATATCTCCGAAAGTATTAGCTTGTTAGAGTTGAAAATGATATGAATGGATTCTTATGATAAAACTGATAATTGAAAAAAATTTAATTTGGAATTTGTTTCGTAAAAAAAAATTTTTTTTTGTTACTCCGAAACCATCTGTCCGATTTTGCCCAATAACGAACTTAGCCGAGATATTCATCCCCCAAACCTACTCTGAAAAATTCAACTCTCTAGCTCATTCCGTTCGAGAGTTATCGTGCCTACGGCCGGCCGGACAGAATGAATTTCGACCACGGATTCTTGATCAGTGAGTCGAACCAAATCGTTTAAGACCATTTTCATCGAAATATTCCAAAATTACAGACATTTGGGCAAATTGATAAGCACTCAGTTCCGAGGAACTAGAGCGCCAAAAAGATCAAATAGGAATCAAAATTGTATATCAGAGTGGTGGAAAGTGCATGAAAAAGTTCCTACACTTTCCAAGATGGCCGATGATTTATTAATGGCTGCATTCGTACCTGTTGAAATATTATTTTCCACAGCAGGTATAATGACGGCAAAAGCACTCACCTACATCATTGAAAGATGATGTGATGCAAGCGTGATTATGTCTCAATTCTTGGTCATCGAGTAATTTAAAAAATGAAATTAACAGTGTATAAAATTTAAAAAAATTATGTTCATGTACAAATAGTTTTTGTATAAGAGGGTAATAAATATAGGTTTACAAAATTATTCATTGTTATCTACCATTTCGTTTATACATATATTATAATATTTATTATCGTTATTCAGAATTAAGTGAGACGAGACCGAGACATAATTTTTTGGGAATTGGCAAGATCGAGAGGATATTTTTTATATTCTCGCCTACTCTCGTCTCGAGTGAAGCCCTAAATCCTGTTTTCCCCGGATACCGTCGCCCAGCCGAAGTTGTCCGATATAACCGACGCGGAACCCCCGAGCAAAACCTTTTCTTGATACAATCCGGATTAAAGGAACCCCCTCCTACGCCCCTGACCGGGCACCCTCGCATCTCCGTCGGCTCGCCGCGGGCGAAGAATTAACCGCTTCCCCATAGAGCGCTGATTATCGGACCCATACGTGGGCGTCCAACGCAATCATACAGCAATAAAATATATACATGCATGGCCCTTTCTCCTCCGTTCCGTTCGAAGTGTTGTACTTTGTCCTGGATCGAATGCGGGATAATGGACACCCTGGGGCGCTAAATTTACTCAGAACTCGCGTTCTCCTCCGTTAGACTGCGATCGCGGGAACATTGGCAGGTGACATGTTTTTCCGATATCAGTCGGTTTATGCGATGGCAAATTTTCATTTCCAATGGAAAAATTGTTCGGGACAGTTTGGTTGATATAACTTTAGTATCTATAAAGGGTGACTCTGTGAGCTGTTGGCGCTCATGTTCCTTGGAACAGAGTGCTTATCAATTTGACCAAATGTTTGTAATTTTCGAATTTTTGGCTGAAAATGATCTTAAACGATTTGGTTCGACCACTAATCAAGAATCCGTGGTCGAAATCGATTCTGTCCGGCCGTCCGTTAACACGATAACTCTCGAACGGAATAAGCTAGACAGTTGAACATTTCAGAGTAGGTTTGGGACATAAATATCTCGGTTAAGTTCGTTAGTGGGCAAAATCGGACAAAAATTTCAAATAATTTTTTTTTTTTGAGATGCAGTTTCATCATAAGATATGATTTTTCAAGATTTCCATAATCCATCGTACTTCTATGTTTTCACAGAATGCGAAAACTATCTGTTTGCGGTAGCCTTAGACTATAATAGAAAGCGGTAGCTGTCGTTTGATCCAGTTTGAAAGATAAACGTCATTAATGTCAAACGGAATTGAAAGTGTATTTCTGGAGAGTTTGGTTGATGTAAGCATGTAAACAATTTGAAATTTGGATTAGCTAAGTTCATAGGCAGAGTTTTTTGGTTAGTTAGGTCGAAAATGAATGATGCAAGGAAGTCGAGCCCAATTTACGAGTCATTCTCTAATTATGGAAAATATATATCGGGATATCCAACTAATGTTCAGGTAGTTATTCCTTAGTAACAGTATTTCAGATTTCCTACATAAGTATTCTGGTTTGAGTTCTTTCTGGACTAATAACATTATATTCATTTCATAAATAAAACTGGCTATTTCATTTACTCAAAAGCCAAAATTGGACCGTCATATAAAGATAAGATGCAAAGGGATTTTAATTTCTTTCATGATGTAGTTCTATCATAATAATCCATTGATATCATTCCCAAATCTGAGAAACCAATACCTACTTCCGGAGATATGGTTTGTCAAAGATTGAACAAGAGCGCCAAAGCTCCTGTCCACAGGGCTTTCCAACTTTTTTTTTCGAGATTTGGCTCAGGTCAAAAGTTAAAGGTTTTAAATATTTCACAATCTGCTTATACTCTCCTGCGCTTTGTTTACCTGTTCAATACAGAATAATTATTATAGAATATTCAAAAGCTGTGTCATCTGATGCTTGAAATTGAATGGAATTATTTGAGAAAACTTCTTCACTCACTCAATTCTTATGATTGAATTCTCAATGCAGCATTTCTAACTCCTACTAGATTTTAATTCAATATGAATTTTTTTCTAATTATACACAATTTTATTATCGCCTATTCTATTTAATTTGAAGGCCCAAATTGAAGTCGCGTAAACCTCTATGGTATAACTGTTTTCGCAATTTGCATAAAAGCGACAAGGAAATGTTGCAGTCTGAATGGATTTCTTTCGATATTTTCGACAAAGATATAATTACTGATCAATCGAATAGATTTCGGGATTTTGGTGGTCCCAGGAATATATGGTTACCATTGGACTCATGCGTTCATGCGGGTAAAGTCACACACAAAATGGTGTTCACCAATGCAAGCGTCCTAAATTTGGTCGGTGGTTGTCCCTGAATGCCTGCTGCCTAACACTCGGGATACTCGCAACCTTGAGTTAACCCACAACTGAAAAACTGGCCCTAACCCCCGGTTTCTGAAAGGCTGATCAACACAAATGTTAACTAATCAGTGATCAATCTCTTGTTAACCCTCATCTGAGTTGCGCAAAGCGCAAAAACTCGGACTGATTTGACATTAACAGTTCTGTTAACTTTGACCAGCCTTTCAGAAACCGGGTGTTAGTGTGTAAGTTTCATCTATACCTAAATCATCTAAACCCTACCATTGGGATAGAGTGAGACATCAACGTATATAATTTGATTCTATAGTTCTACTTAAAATTAGTTAGGAACTCAAAGTTCCAATAAGAATATGGTAAATTGTTAGAGTGGTAAATTACCGTTATAATAATTTCTTTATAGATTTCCTTAGTTGGCTTGTCATTTAAATTTCTCAAAATCTTGAATATAATGTTGTCACAAGACACACGGTATAATATTTAATGATTTTAACTATCAACAAATATTTCGCGTGGCCTGGCTAGACCACCTCATCGCTCAGTGTTCCCCAAATAGGAACTTCTGTGTTGTTTTCTATTTGTTGAGGGTTAAAATCAATAAATATTTCACCTTGTTTTAGTTACTGGCAATTAGCCACAGTTCAGCTCATTCAATAATGTATAATCACATTTACCAAAAATTGAAAAAATAATCACTCAAATGTTTTCGTATGGCAATATGAACTAACTTATCAATATAAATATGTTTTAAAATAATTGGTCATTTTGCATTAAATCATGCTTTGTTTTCTAGAACAGAAATAAATTTTACATGAATCTTATAGGTAGATAAGATGACATGTACGAACAGTGAACACAGACAGATAGAATTCGAATTCTGTGAAAACATAGAAGTACGATGTATTATTGAAATTTTGTAAAATCATATCTACGAAAGTATTGGCTTGTTAAAGTTGAAAATGATATCAATTGATTCTTATGGTGAAACTGTATCTTAAAAAAAAAATTAAATTCGAAATTTATAATTTAAAAATCTTTTTTTCGTTACTCCTAAACTGTTAGGCCGATTTTGCCCAAGGGGGCGTCCATAAATTACGTGAGGTTTTTTATTTTAATTTTCTGATATTTATGTCCCAAACCTGTTTTGAAAATTTCAACTTTCTAGCTCATTTCGTTCGAGAGTTATCGTGTTGACGGTCGGACAGAATCGATTTCGAGCACGAATTCTTGATCAGTGAGTCGAACAAAATCGTTTAAGACCATTTTCATCCAAAAATTCGAAAACGACATTTGGACAAATTGATAAGCACTCTGCTCCGAGGAACAAAACCGTCAAAAATTGAACCAAGGGATTTTCTATCATACTATATAACGTTACTAGCAAGGTAAGAGGGTTTTTACTGGCGAATGGAGGATATAACTGACGAGCCGCAGGCAAGTCAGTTACCTCCTTGAGCCTGTAAAACCCGTTTCCTTGCGTGTATTGTTTTATAATTTATTTGTTTCTCATTTGTAAAAAGGTTAGATATATTCCAAAAAAATCTCAATAATTTGTCGCAAATGTCGTAAGCTATGGAAGCGTTGCCATGAACATGTCTGTTTATTTTTCTTTACATTTGTTTTGGCGAAAGCGAAAATGAATGTACCAAAAGAAATTATTGAGGCAGCCAGCAGTGTAGCTGCAAGTTTATTACCTGCAAAATCAGCTTCAAGGTACGAGCGAGAATACGACGACTTCAAAAAGTGGCAAAACAAAAATAGTGTGATTGGGGTAACTGAAGATGTTTTGTTGGTCTACTTGAATCAAATATCAGCTAGATTCAGCCCTAATACTTTATGGGCAGAATGGTCTATGCTGAAAAGCTGCTTGGAAATGAAAGAAAATGCCCCTGTTCGCAGGTTTGTTTTCCTTAAAAAATTTATTGAAAAATATGACGTTTAGTTGTCATTTGCAGATTTCAAAAGGTAATAGCGTTTCTGAAACGAAAAAATGAGCGTTATACGCCAAAAAAGGCCAAGGTATTAAGTAAATAAGAGGCTGAACAATTTCTTTTACATGCTCCTGATGACCAGTGGTTGCTGGCAAAAATTATAACAATATTTGGGATTTTTGGATGTTGTCGATGTGACGAAATTCTCTCCTTAAACATGAATGATGTAGATTCAACATATATGAAGATAAAACAAAATTTTCTAATGTAAATAATACTACTAACTTGTGAAAATTTTGCAAGTTAACTGTCAGTTTTACAAGTTAGTGACTTGATAAAATAAACTTTCTTGATTAATATTGTGTTTTTGGAAACTGACGTTTACAAATGAGAAACTAATAAATATATTTGCCAATGCTCTAACTTCGCTGTAGATTGGTAATGAGAAGATATGGCTTATAGCCATATTCCATCAAGAGAACCCTTTACATTCCTGAGAACACCGTTCCTTAGTCAAATTTCCCAGGAACAAAAACATCCACGGACAACCCTCTCTCTAACTAAACGCAAGATGAATACCGGGAACCGGTGTATCTAATTGGGATGTAAGAATTGAGTTCGGAAAGTTCTGACCCAAAGGCACCAAAGTGCCCGAACAGGCCCACCCCGCAGTTATAATAATTATCAATGAGTCCTGGGAGATTTGGCAATATCCGCCACCCCTTGTAGCTCCATCCTTACGGGCTGGAAGCGGGGTTGCGGCATATTGCTCGAGATGAAATATGCGACGAGATCGAAGGTTGAGGCTCTATTAACTCATTCAACTCGTTCATTTCATTCGCTTTAATCGAGGCGGCGTTGAATCGGATTAATGGACGTGTTTGGAGGGGGCGGCGGGGTGAGATGGATGGTCTGCAGGCAGCAGGAGGAAATAGTAGAGGTAGTTCTTGAGAGAGGGGTAAACGGTGAAACTTCAAATTCATGAGGTTTTCGAAATTTAAAATTTTTTAAATTTTTGCATAAATATTTTATGTATTACATAAGTTTAGTAAGTGTTACACGTCAAGATGTCAAGTGAAGATTTAGAACGAAGTTCTTTTAGGGGGCTCTCAATTAACAGCAAGAAATCGTTCGTAAAGTCACTAAATTCGGTCTAATAAAAACGCTACGATCGGCGTAGTATTTGACACTCTTAACGAATTAAGTGTCCAATACAGGAGAATGGACAACATAATTTACCATGGTAAATTCGATTAAGGGTGTTCAATACAGAAGAATGGACAATAGAACATACGCGCAAAAGCTTCTGACTTCACGTCAGTGCTTGAACCAATTTTTTTTTTCGTGATTTTTTTGAAATTTTCTAGGGGAACGGTTCTTAAAATTTTTTTTTCGTCATTTTTTTCAAATTTTCTAGGGGAACGGTTCTTACAAAATTTTAAACACGTCTTTATGTTGTTTTTCTACTACTAGTTACCAAGCTTCAATTCGATCGAATATTTATTTTTTGAGTTATCAAGGAAATAATATTCCAGGTTCGGGTATAACTCGCATACCGTTAACCGATTATGCCCAAAAACGAACTCAACTCTCCCATTCGGATACGCAACCTACCCTGAAAATTGCAAGTGCCTATCTCCTTTCGTTCGAAAGTTATCGAGGCAACGGTCACCCATCTACTGGACTCACACAAGGCTGCTCGAATCTCCAACAATATTTAACCGATCGTGTTAAAACTTGAAACTTGGCAGTAGAGTTAGGTTCTAAAGGCTCTTGCGATTTCAGCGATTTCAGACGAATAGTTAACGATATATAGATTTTTTTTTTCAATTTTCAATGATTTTTTAAAAATTTTCTACAAATACTATCCTCACCAAATTTTGCAAGAATTTTTGCATTGGCATTCTACAACTAATAACCATGTTTGAATTCAATCGGTTTAGTAATTTTCGAGTTAATGAGGAACAAAAACAACCAAATTTCAGATGGCTATAACTCTAAAACCGTTTGTTCGATTATGCTTATAAACAAACTCGAATGTCGCATTCAGATGCACAACCTAACCTGAAATCTTCAAGCCGCTGTCTCTTTCTGTTCTCAGGTTACCGTGACAACAAAAATATTTTTTAATAATTTTCTAGCCATACGATTCTCACGAAATTTCACAAACGTGCTTAGGTTTATATTCTACAACTATTCACCAAGTTTCAATTCGATCGGATCTATATTGGTTGAAAACAAAATTATTACTCGGAAACCATTGGGCCGATTATGCCCATTAACGAACTTGTCCGTCGCATTGAGATGCGCCACCTACACTGAAAATTTCAAGTCGATAGCTCTTTCCGTTCTCAAGTTATCGTGGCAACGGCCGGACGGCCGGACAGAATCAAATTTGACCTCAAATTCCTCATTGGGGATTCGAACCAAATCGTTTGAGACCATTTTCGTGAAAAAATTCGAAAGTTACAGACATTTGGGCAAAATGATAACGCGATGTTCCCCAGAACATACGCGCAAAAGGCGGCAAAACGAAATAGGGCACATATTTAATTCTAAGGAACCTATACTATAACGATTTACCCTGTTTGTTCTCCAAGATCTGATTCTCTTCCGAGTACTTTGAGAAGTAATTGTCCAGCTCCTCTTTACGTTAAAACTAACGAGAGGAACGGATACAAAGCATTTCGCAGAATATTGAATTGTTGAGCTTTTGAGCGATTTCTTCGCAAAGAAAGTTTCCTCGGTTCGAAGTATCTCCATGGGCGAATCGTGATCAAAGGAAAATTAATTTAATTTTCCGAGTATTTTGTATCATGTTCGGAGATATGAATGAAATATTTATTTATGCTCCGTATTCATTCGAATAACGGGATATTTTTTAATATCTCTTTCACTTATCCGGCTCATATTCATCATAAATATTCCGGCGAAATTTTCAAGAAATGTATGGATGCTCTGAAATCGACTCGGATTCTTCAGCGAGTGCTATTGTAATGATCAATATATTTCGCTGGTTCCTAAGACTTCTGAAATTTATGGATATTATACATAGGTATTTTAAAAAATTCTTAAAAAGCACTGCTGTGAAGTTAGGTGCTCTTGCGCGTATCTTCCATTATCTATTCACGCCCCATACAAAGTTTATTGAGCAAAAATTATTTTAATTTATTTTCTAGTGATAAGATCCTCACGAAATTTCGTACAAGTATTTCTGTCAGCATTCTACAACTAATGATCATGTTTGAATTGGATCGGATTCGTATTTTTTGAGTTATTGAGGAAATAACAACAAAATTTCAAATGAGTATAAATTCGAAGTCGTTTGTCCGATTCTGCTTTTTGACAAAAGCAAATGTCTCATTCGGAGGCGCAAACTAGCCAAAAAATTGCAAGTCGGTATCTATTTCTGTAACAAGTAATCGCGCCACCTACCCTGAAAATTTCAAGTCGCTATCTCTTTCCATTCGAAAATTATCGTGGCAAACGGGCAGCCAGACGGCCGGCCGGACAGAATACATTTTGACATCTACGTTCTTCATCAGTGAGTCGAACCTAATCGTTTGAGACCATTTCCGGCTAAAAATTGAAATCGTAGATTGTAAAATAGCAGCTTGAAGGTTTAGACAGAATGTTGGCAGAATCTGAAAGATAGTTTATGAAATGTTTGAAGGAAAATTTGCACGCCGGCATTCTACAAATAATAACCAAGTTTCAATTCGATCGGATCTGTACTTTTTGAGTTATATTTGTGTTATATTTCACATATATATTTCTCCAAAACTGTTTGTCCGATTAGGCCCATTAACGAATTTAATCGTCGCAATCGAATCATTATCCATATAATAATGTTATGAATTTTGAATTATTAATAATGATAATAATTTAATAGAATTAATTCCAGAAATCGGTCATCCATCCTCAAATCAAAAGTCATAGTTTTATTTTATCACAAATTTGCTTAAAGCACATGGGAATTAGTTTCGGCATAAATATACTGTGGAAAATCATAGAATAAGGAGTAAGATCGATCAATAAGGGGGCGCGTCAAATTACCTTACATAACCTCCTAGATACTTTTAATTTAAAAGCGTCACAAATATCTGAAGAGTAGTATTTTGAGTTTACATACAGTTGCTAAAAGTTTAATTAGAAGCCGCGATATACAGTATGTTAAGCAGGATTCCCGAATCGAAAATTTTAATGATCCTCTGTCTACCCTTGATCTGCATAATCCAAGGTTCAGCCTCAGACCATATGCCAAAAAAGACTAATCTTCAATTATAACGAGCTCGTCTACATGGCAATGTAGCCAGGATCGTACTAGGTGGAAATTCTTCGTAGGTTGAGGGAATAGAATAACTAATAAAAATTGGTTCAAGCACTGACGTGAAGTCAGGAGCTTTTGCGCGTATGTTCTATTGTCCATTCTCCTGTATTGGACACCCTTAATCGAATTTACCATGGTAAATTCTATTGTCCGTTCTCCTGTATTGGACACTCTCTTAATAGAATTTACCATGGTATATTTGATACGATCCTCACAAAATTTTACTAGAATTTCTGTGTTTGCATTCTTCAACTAGTAACCATATTTAAATTGGATCGGTTTAGTATTTTTCGAGTTATAAAGGAACTAACAAACAAATTTCAGATGGCGATAACTCCAAAACCGTTTGGCCGATTATGCTTATAAACGAACTCAAATGTCAACTTCAGATGCTCAACCTAACCTGAAAATTTCAAGTCGCTATCTCTATCCGTTCTCAGGTAATCGAGACATAAAAAATATTTCTTAAAAATTTGGCTAGAAAATTTTAAAAAAATGATTGAAAAATATTTTTATTGTCACGATAACTTGAGAACGGAAAAAGATAGCGGCTTGAAGTTTTCAGGTTAGGATGTGCACCAGAACGCGACATTTCAGTTTGCTTATGAGCATAATCGGCCAAATCGTTTTAGAGTTATAGCCATTTGAAATTTGGTTGTTTTTTGTTCCTCATTAACTCAAAAAATACTAAACCGATTGAATTCAAACATAGATATTAGTTGTAGAATGCCAACACGAAAATTCTTGCAAAATTTCGTGAGGATAGTATTTGTAAAAAATTTTTAAAAAATCATTGAAAATTGAAAAAAAAATTCTATATATCAGTAACTATTCGTTTGAAATAGCTGAAATTTTGCATGAGCCTTCATCACCTAACTCTACTGGCAAGTTTCAAGTTTTAACATGATCGGTTAAATATTGTTGGAGATTCGAGCATTCTTGTGTGAGTTCAGTAGATGGGTGACCGTTGTCTCGATAACTTTCGAACGAAAGGAGACAGGGACTTGCAATTTTTAGGGTAGGTTGCGTATCCGAAATGGAGAGTTGAGTTCGTTTTTGGGCATAATCGGTCAGACGGTTTCCAAGTTATACCCACCTGGAACATTATTTCCTTGATAACTCAAAAAATAAATCTTCGATCGAATTGAAGCTTGGTAACTAGTAGTAGAAATTCATCATAAAGACGTGTTTAAAATTTTGTGAGAACCGTACCCCTAGAAAATTTGAAAAAACTGTCGAAAAAAAAAATTTTAAGAAGCGCACCCCTAGAAAATTTCAAAAAAATCACGAAAAAAAAAATTGGTTCAAGCACTGACGTGAAGTCAGAAGCTTTTGCGCGTATGTTCTATTGTCCATTCTTCTGTATTGGACACCCTTAATCGAATTTACCATGGTAAATTATGTTGTCCATTCTCCTGTATTGGACACTCTTAATTCGAATTTACCATGGTAAATTCGAACACAGAAGAATGGACAATAGAACATACGCGCAAAAGCTTCTGACTTCACGTCAGTTCTTGTTTAAGATGCAATTTTATTCATAGCAATCCAATGATATCATTTTCAACTTTAACAAGCTGATACTTTCGGAGATATCATTTTTCATAATTTCAATAATACATCGTAGTTCTATGTATTCCCTGTCTGTGTTCACTCTCCATAAACGTCATCTTATCTAGCTATTATAGTAATGTCAATTCGCAGTTTGAAAACAAGTATCAGATTCTTGAATTTGTGAATATATACAGGACTGTTTTGAAACCGAAAATAATATTGACTGGTTGCATATTGAATAATTTACGTATAAATTCGGGATGATGTTTCAGAAGATTTAGAAGTGGATCATTTTAATGACGTAGTTTATGAAGGCAATAGGAAAGAAGAACATAATGGAATCATAAAAACAAATTACTGTTCGTTGACCACTGGGGTTAATATCACATTTTACTTCCTTGAGTAGTAAGACAGGTTCCTATATACAGTATTTTCATAATGTTGCTAGTCAATATATTTTGAACTATTAAAATAATTTGTTCATAAGCCTCTACCTACTCAAATATCAGGAATAAATTGACAATCTGCTGTGATTGTCTCCAGCCTTGCTCTAGGCATTTCAATGACACTTTCCTTAGGTATTTAGAGTTGTGAAAACTATGCACCGAGTGTAAGTTGCAACAACCCATTCCACGAGGTTGAATCATTGCAGATAGCTCATTTAATTTCGATAAATGAATTTAATGACAATTTTTTAAGCATTATAGATTCCTCTTATGTTTTCGCTCTTGTTTAATTGATAATTTCTGAAACATTTTTTTTAAACGAAACTTTTTTTAATTTAATTTCTTTCATGATGCAGTTCTATCATAAGAATCCATTGATATAATTCCCAACTCTGAGAAACCAATACTTTCGGAGATATAATTTGTCTGTTTGAACAAGAGCGCCAGAAAGCTCCTGTCCACAGAGCTTGAACCAATTTTTTGTAATAATAGTTCGTCCTCAAGAACGTTTGATAGAAAATTCAATATCCCATTCGAAATCGAAATATCAAGTCATCCGCTAATCTTAAAAATGTCACCAACATTCCCCCCTTTAGAAATTCATACAACAGCAGCAGCTTCCCTGCCTACTGTCCTGATTCCTCCCGATCTCGGTTCTCCCCGTCGCAGAACCATTGTGTTCATAGTTGCCCGGTTTCCGCCCGTGATAATCAACGTCCCTCGGGATTATGCGTAATTGAAAAAAATTGAAATGACGGCATAAGCCTGTATCCTGTGTCCGTTTTCAATTTGCTACATACGGGACGGGAGGATGTTTGGATATCGGGAGAATTAGGTTTTAATCCTTTGTATTGCGGGAGTTGGCGTAAACTTGGGACTCCCAAGGAGATTCATCACATTGACGTTCTGTTGGTACGGCGAAAGTTGCAGGATTAGAGTTTCCCGTCGTTCGCGATATGGAAACCAGACATTTTCAGATTTTCGTTTTGTGAGATTTTGGGTCTCAATTGCAAATGGAAATTTGAGCTTGAGCAGGCATAATAGGAGAGTTGATATAGAGGAAAAGGTGATAATGAGCCGTATTCATAAAGCTGAAGGATATCCTTAAGAATAAGATGAAAGTATAAGGTTTTCAGTTGAAGAAAAAGGTAAGAGTAAAAGCATTTCCTTTTTTTCGTATTCATAATGATCACCTTATACTTGCAAGCATATCCTACAAGAATAAGTAAAGGGATTTTGGCTTGTATGTGCCGCGGCAGGTTCCAACCTGTTCACTATGGTTTGTTTATTAATTGTACAGTGGACCCCCGGTAGTCCGACAAACGTTTGGAAAGGCAGTCTCGGACTATCGAATTTGTCGGAATATAGAGTACTAATACTATAGAGCCCAAGACCTCCTATAGTCCGGAAAAAAATTACCTTGTAATCCAACAAATTCCAGATCAAAATATGTAATAAGATTCTATCTGAACTACATATGTACTACACTACCCTTGTTTATAAAACTGCGTTTCATAAACATGTTACTACACGACCGAGACCGCCGTATTCACAAAGCATTCGATCTCCGTTAAGTCCTAACTGAGGTCCTCAGTTAAGGATAAATAAGAATCGCAACCTCAGTTAACGTATGTAACGGTGCTGAAACAGGCCTGTTTCACGTTAATTTTCACTTAAACTGAGATTGCGATTCTTATTTATCCTTAACTGAGGACCTCTAAGGACTTACGGAGATTGAATGCTTGAATGCTTTGTGAATACGGCGGTGAGTCTGCTACTGACCACACCCAAAATTATTGAAGGATATGCTTTTTATTTAAAGTAAAAGGAAACGTTTATGAATAACCAAATACTTTTTTGTAGAGGATATGTTCCTACTCTATAAGTATAAGGTTTCACTCGAAATATTATGAATGCGAACTGAAGGATTCCCTTCATTTTCTGCAAGTATAAGCATAACCTTTTTTTATGAATACGGCTCGATGTTGTCCCCCATTTTGTTTTTGGGGCTTTATTAAAAAAATACAGGGACCAGAAACTGGAAAGGTAACTTATAGGGCTGCATATTTATTTGGAAGTATACTCCATTCAGTTTTATGAAGTCTACCAGTTTGCCATGAAATTTTGACACATTCCGCAGTGTATATTTTGAAAATGTTAGGTTAGGCTCAATTTCCTATCAGATAACTACGCAACATTGTCCTCCCTACATAGGAGTCGTAGTAGTTTTCACAATGTGAATTTTCTTGGAAAAAATAATGAATTTGGGAAGATATTATGTGTATTCAACAATTCCAAAGACCTGGCGACTGTTGAAGAATTTTTTCCTCTGTTGTTACTGTGGAAATATTTCACGTATATACATTGATAGGAAGATTCAGTAATGCTATTTTCTTGTACGGATATAAAAAATCAAGTGTTGAAATTTTAGTGAAAAATAATGGATACAGTATTCCGTTATAGTTCATTTGAAAAAAGAAGAAAGGAAAACTTCTAAACGAACAGAAGTACCTACCTATGGAATTCCCCACTTTTCGAAATTCTCAAGAAATAAGCCTATAGAAGACATTTAAATACCTTGTTGCACATAATGAAATACACCAGTTTCAAAATGTAGCAGTACTACGAAACCCGAGTCACTGTTAACCCTTAGTAAAATATAGTGATAGGATAGGAAACTTAGTAATTTCATTCGACAGTTCGACATGTCCTAAGACAGAATGAAGTTTTCCTATTGCTTATTTCAGTTCTGTATAGCACTTCCTGATACTTTGTCTCATCTTCTTCAAAACTGCTTTCGGCATTTTCAATTTCAAAGCGAAGAGTTCTTTATTATTCGAAGATAATGATCTGTGATCTTGTCTGAGATGGAACATTATGTTGATTGTTGAGAGTAGAAATTGCCAACGTATCAGAAAACTGTTTTGACTTTGATGATATTTCAGGAGTGCCAACCTGCTTTAGTTTTAATTATAAAAATGGGTTCAAGCCCTGTGGACAGGAGCTTTCTGGCGCTCTAGTTCAAACAGACAAATTATATCTCCGAAAGTATTGGTTTCTCTGAGTTGGGAATTATATCAATGTATACATATGATAGAGCTGCATCATAAAGGAAATTCAATTCAAATAATAGTTTATTTATCAAGATTAAATGAGCAATCATGAGAATGAGAACTGCACCATGGAAGAAATCGAATTAAATCTGGCCAATTTTGCCCAATAACGAACTTAACCGAGATATTCATCTCCCTAACCTACTCTGAAAATTTCAACTACCTAGCTCATTCCATTCGAAGTTATTGTGGAAAAACTTTTTTTAAATTTTCAAATTTTTTTTTTACACTTTGCGGTAATCTGGTCAATACAAAACTTCACATGCGTATAAAGGTCATGATTCTACAATTTAATGCTAAATTTCAGATAGATGGAACGAACTTGTCCGATTCAAACATTTTCGGGTGAGGTCCCCGTTGCATCGCTAAAATACGAGTATTTCAACCCCAATATTTTTGAAGTTACAATATTCCCTTCTGTCAAGTTGACATTATGAGAATTCATACATAGAATAATAATTATATCAATCTGTGAAATACGATTTACATTGAAATTTTAAAAAATCATATCTCCGAAAGTATTAGCTTGTTAGAGTTGAAAATGATATGAGTGGATTCTTATGATAAAACTGCTTATTAAAAAAAAATTTATTTGGAATTTGTTTCGTAAAAAAAAATTTTTTTTTTTGTTACTCCGAAACCATCTGTCCGATTTTGCCCAATAACGAACTTAGCCGAGATATTCATCCCCCAAACCTACTCTGAAAATTTCAACTCTCTAGCTCATTCTGTTCGAGAGTTATCGTGCCTACGGCCGGCCGGCCGGACAGAATGAATTTCGACCACGGATTCTTGAACAGTGCCGAGGAACTAGAGCGCCAAAAACGTGATAGACCTAAATCAAGACCAACCGGGGACTTTATAATAGTGAATGGAGTATAGGTACATATCTTACTATGGAATAAATAAAACTCGCACAGGATATTCAAAAATAGTACTTATTCAATTAATTCGAATTTACCATGCTAAATTCGAATTAAGAGTGTCCAATACAGGAGAATGGACAACATAATTTAACATGGTAAATTCGTTTAAGGGTGTCCAATACAGAAGAATGGACAATAGAACATACGCGCAAAAGCATCTGACTTTACGTCAGTGCTTGAACCAGTTTATTTATTATGTTAATCGACAGCACCTACAAAGACGTAAAAATGAAATTTCAAGTATATATTTCCCTTCATTTTTCACGGCAATCTAATTTAATCCCAAGCCACCCCCTATCAATTTAATTTTTCGGCTCAACCATACCCTACCAAATTACCATCCTTCCAAGATTGACGCTTGTATGTCGTCTCGAGAACGTCATATTCAAATATTCAAAACGCCGGCTTATTACCATAAAACAATACTCCCGTTCTCCACTCTTCCGATGTAGCGCCATTGACCGTGGAATTTCTGACACTTTCCCTTTCGCGAGGTGTCATTGCGAGAGAGGAAATTTGACTTGCAAATCATCGGGAGGCGGATGGAAAGGATTTCGGGCATCGCGATCTGCTACCGCGCTGCGCAGTTACGACGTGAGGATCCATCCATCTGGTTATGTGTAATGAAAATTGATATTACGTTCTACTTTAATAATTTTCTTCGATCGTGGGTGCGGTAATGTTATACAAATGAATTATTACAATAAAATGAAACAAAGTGTGGGTTTGATTTTTATAATATTTTAATCAAAAATTGTATATTTCGTATTTTATGCATTTTAAGTAATACTATTTTATCTATATCTACTTACTTTCGTCGATAAAAAGATGTCATCTGGGGCCTCTAAAATGAATTTCTAACTTGTTCCTGGGTTAAAATTTCGGATTTTTTCGGTTTGTATCCTGTACCTCGACGTTTTAAAAATCAGTTTTTGATACAGGGCAATATTAATATTATTTTTAAAAGACAAAGTTGATCGAAGCATGGAATAATGTGCCCACAACGTCGAAGATCTCATTGTTTTAGCCAATTCAGCTATCAGTACATTCTCAGGAAAGGATACACTGTTATTTTTTCTGCAAAAATCCATGAAGCGTTGGTACGCAAGTTCATACTTCTCTCTGGATTTCGCCGGAAGTAAATTAAGTGAAGCCGCGTTCGCGCCTTCTATTAGTTCAGGAGGCGTGCAAGTTAACAATTAATCACTATCAGTGTTCATATTTATTGATTCTTTTTTAATTCCTTATAAAATATAACGGATCAAACAAATCCAGCTTGAAAATTATTTCCCTTTCATAACAAAGTAATTTCCATGGCTACCACTTCTATATTTCAATATGAACATAGAGAAAACTATTCAAACTTACTTGATTACATCTTGAATGAAATATTTTTTAATTAATTTTCTAAATGTAAATCAACGATCGAAGAAAAAATATTAGGTATAATTTATGGGAAAAGCATATTCACAAACTCCTGTGTTACCAGACTCGTCGCTACGCTCCTCGTCGGTAATTATCACATTCGTTTGGGAATATGATGCTTTTTTCACTAATTATACAATATACTATTTCGATACGGATCCGAATGATTCTTAGGTATCCTTTTTCGGTGAAATATTTTTCGTTATGTTAGCGATGTGGATAATCAAGTCACTTACGAATTTCCGATGCGACTGAAATTTAAGGTGGAAGGGCATTTCGACTGAAATGCAAAAACACAATCTACCATAAAATTTTAGGAATAATTTTAAAGCGTTCGACGAAATGTTATTATGTACTTCGATTGAGAACGGAAAAAGAAAATATGTTTGCTTCTAATTCTATGAGCGACTTACCATAATATTCAACAGGGCTGGTTAAAACTATTTTCTTACCTGAAAAAAAAATTAAACAAAATTAGTATATGAAGTCTTTTACTACAAATAATAATAATAATAATAATAAATTGTCTTTTTCGTTGAACTCGCAATAATGACATAATACTATACATTCCAAATTATGGATCAAATTCATTTTCTCATAAGAAAAATATATGGAAACAAAATCCTGAAACAGGTCAATTTTTGACCTGTTGACTCTTACCAAATTCTTATGCACTTTTGAAGGATTTTTGTTGCACCCTATGCCATCCCCATCAACCCTCTAAATTTTTTGAATAGGGAAAGTGGGTCATGTGGTACTTTTTTTGGCAAGTGCACCATGGAAGAAATCAAATTAAAATAGCTGAAATGAATTTGACTCTCTCTTATAGAACAGGATGACATGTACGAGTATGAACACAGATCATATAATAAAGCTTAGATAGAATAATAATAGCATTATGTGAAAACATATAAGTACGATTCATTATTGAAATTTAGGAAAATCATATCTCCGAAAGTATTAGCTTGTTGGAGTTGAAAATGATATTAATGGATTTTTATGGTGAAACTGCATCTTAATTAAAAATTGAATTTGAAATGTGTTACTCCGAAACCATCAGGCCTATTTTGCCCAATAATGAACTTAACTGAGATATTCATCTCCCTAACCTATTCTGAAAATTTCAATTGCCTACCTCATTCCGTTCGAGAGTTATTGTGGAAAAAAATTTTAAAAATTTATAATTTTTTTTTGACACTTTGCGGTAACTTGGTCAATACAAAACTTCACATGCGTATAAAGGTCATGATTCTAAAATTTGATGCTTAATTTCCGTTAGATCGAGTGATCGGTTTCGGAAATATTCATAACAATTGTTTTTACTAAAATCGGCCATAACTCCGAAACCGCTTGATGGATTTCGCCCATTAACGAACTCGTCCGAGATATTTACGCTACAAACCCACCTTGCAAATTTCAATCCTCTAACTCCTTTCGTTCGGGAGTTATCGTGCCTACGGCTGGCCGCCAGACAGAATCGATTTCGACCTCGGATGCTTGATCAGTGAGTCAAACCAAATCGTTTGAGACCATTTTCAGCCAAAAATTCGAAAAACACAGACATTTGGGCAAATTGATAAGCACTCAGTTCCGAGGAACTAGAGCGCCAAAAAGACAATTTGACCTATAAATGCTACCATTACATCAATCATACCGTCAGCACTAAGAAATTATACAGTTCAAGAATATAATCAAGTCAGACTGAACCACAGAGCTCGTTTCCATCTCGGTTTTACTATTGTTTCAAATTTAAATACATTCTCAGATTTATTAATCAAATTCCCTCGCCGGGAAGATTCAAGTTTATGTCATTCTAACTATGTATCCACGAACGGTGTAATTCCCCGCTTAACTTTACGTCACCATATTCCTGTTTAATTCGAGTCTGGAGACTCTCCACGGTCGTAAAAAATAAAGCATCCATTTAAGGGAACGCATAGAATTTGCATTTTTCCTGTTTTGTTTCCATGTCCGAGAACAACTTCCATTAAGCTCTCTGCGCAGAAACTTTTTCAATTAAACTGAATAAAATATTCCTGCAGATCCTATTTATGATGGAACGGAGAATTGGAATAATAATTTCGAAAGGTGGGGCGAGGGGGGATGGAGGGGGGTAGAAGTTTCAGTGTATGAAACGAAGGAAGAATTTTACTTCTTTTGTTCGTGGGATAAAGGAGTTACTAATTAATTAAAATTGGAAGGGCATCGTGAATCGATAGAGGCTGTCCAGGTCGAGGTAATAAATACAGGGTGTGTCTTTAAGTTGTACTTTAATATAAGCTATAAATTCCTCTACTCAAATATGAATATTCTACCCAAATCTCTGTAATTTTCGATATTTTTAGTGAAAATGGTCACAAACTCATATGATGAAGAATTCAAGGTTAAATTCGATTCTGCCCAGCCAGCCGTCCGTTGTCCCGATAACTTTCGAATGGAAAGAGATAATGACTCACAATTTTCAGGATCGGTTGTGCCTTCAAATGCGACCATTGAGTTCGTTAATAAGCATTATCGATCAAATGGTTTCAGAGTTAAGGGCATCTGTAGTTTTATATGTATCTCCTCAAAACTCGAAGAAATACACATCGGATCAAATTGAAACTTGGTGATTAGTTGAAGAATGCCGACCCGCAAATTTGTCAAAATTTCATGTATCTGAAAAAAAAAATACTAAATCAAACAAAAAATTTAAATTCTCTTGTCCTCTCTACATAAAAGTCGTAGTTATTACGTATTTTTCGCCATGTGAATTTTCTTGGGAAAAATAATGAATGCGAGAAGATATCATGTGAATTCAACAATTCCAAAGACCTGGCGATATTTTTCAGTGTTTGGGTGATAAAACCCTGAAAGAATTTTTTTAATACATGGCGACGGTTGAAGAAAATTTTTCCTCTGTTGTTACTATGGAAATATTTCACGTATACAGGGTGTCCCAGAAATACCACGCGAAAGTGACACTGGAGATAGATTGGCATTAGGTCTATCAGATAGCATCAACATGACCTCAGTAAAAGTCCGCTGGTTTTCGAGATATCACCATTGTTGCGTCCCATGACTTCACATGTTGGGAAGCGCTCATTTGTATTTCTAAACGAAGCAGCTCGCTTGTAAAACTTAAATGTTTTGGGTTAACTGGTTTATTTTTGCATGGGTGGTCTCACCCTTGAAATTAATATTTTCCACGGAAAGATAATTGCAAGTAAAATATCTTGTAATACTTCAACCCTTCCTATTCCTATTTCCTGTGAAATATTGATAAAATGCATACAACAACTAACACATTGCAAGAGCTGTGAGTCCTTTGTCTAGATTCTAACCCATACAAAAATCTAGATTTTTCCGATTAGATCGCCACGGCTTTGGCTATTCTCTAAATCGAGGGCGTAGATTCCGAATCTGTAATTAGTTTTTCCGTATCTCGATTAATTTTGGTAATATGGCGAAAAATCCGACTGATTAGTCCATTTTCCGGAGGTAGAGCCAGAAATTGCGACTTTCTTCGTCATTGCTCCGAAACTAATCGAGATACGGAAAATCTAATTACAGATTCGTGATCTGCGTACCCGATTTAGTGAATAACCGAAGCCGCGTCGACCCAATCGGAAAATTGTAGATTTTTGTATGTGTTGGATACTAGAGAAAACTTTTTGGCGTTTGACGGATTCTTCATTACCTAATATTTTCCGAACGGATAGAGATACAGAAAAAATAGATACATAAATCTAAACGTCGTCCACCGACCAATCATCGGGGAAAATTTGGATATCGAGATAAGAAAATCATAGATTTCGGACGGGAAAGAAGACTTTTCCTTCGATTCCGGGTCAAAAATATTTCAAAGTGCCGACCCAAAAAATTTTTTTCATAGTATATCGATACGGAGCTCGTGTCTAATTAAATCGAGGTCGCTGATAACGAATATGTAATTAGTTTTTCCCTAAGTGGCGTACTTTGAGAAAATTTTCACTTAAAGTGAAAAAATTGACGAAAATAGGTCAATTTTGGAACTTTCCACCGCCCAAAAAAATCGGAGTAGGGTGTTGCTGATTTTTAACGTCATATTTGGATCCTTTCTCTATCGAATCATCCGAACAATAAATGTCCAGGTCGTACGCTTCGGAAATTATGATTTTTTTTCCCGATGGTCTATTTTTCGGAAAATTCTTTCCGCGATATTTCCTCGGAAAATTTTTGAAATAAATATCTGATGGTAGATTCGGAATCTACGGCCCCGAATCTATAAGAATAAGTACCCGTTTCATAGTTTTGCGTCAAAAAATTTTTCTCGAAAAATGGGATTTTTTTAAGGCTAATGTATTAAAAAATTGCCAAAATTCGACCGGTCTCCGATTTCGATGCAAATTACGTCATTTACTAATTCGGGACCGTAGATTACGAATATATGATCGGATTTTTCATTAGAGAAATTTCCGCGGAAATACCGCGAAATGAATTTTCCGAAAAACAGACCCTTGGGAAAAAAAATCATAATTTCCGAATAGTACGGCCTGGACATTTTCTGTTTGGATTATTCAGTAGATAAAGGATTCATATATGAGGGCAAAAATCAACAACACCTTACTCCGATTTTTTTGGGCGGTGTGAACTTCCAAAATTGACCTATTTTCGTCCATTTTTTCACTCTAAGTGAAAATTTTCCCAAAGTACGCCACTTAGGGAAAAACTAATTGCATATTCGTGATCAGCGACCTCGATTTAACTAGACACGAGCTCCGTATCGATATACCATGAAAAAAATTTTTTGGGTCGGCACTTAGAAATATTTTTGACCCAGAATCGAAGGAAAATTCTTCTTTCCCGTCCGAAATCTATGATTTTCACATCTCGATATCCAAATTTTCCCCGATGATTGGTCGGTGGACGACGTTTAGATTTATGTATCTGTTTCCTCTGTATCTCTATCCGTTCGGAAAAAATTAGGAAATGAGTAAATCCGTCAAACGCCAAAAAGTTTTCTCTAGTATCTAACCCAGGGGTCACCAATTAGTTTCATTGGAGGTCCGTTCACAAAATCTGTATATCTGTCGCGGGTCGTTGATAGCATTATGATGGCATAAGAATTTGACTAGCAGTTAATCTAAATCCAATATCTATAATTAGTAAATAAAACGAAAAGTTATCTGAACTTTTTTAATCAAGAATACATGTTTTCTGGAAAAATGGTCCGCAAAAAAAAGGTTCGCGATCCGCATCCGGACCGCGGTCCGCCATTTGGTGACCCCTGGTCTAGACTATTCGAAGACCCCTAGTCTGTGAAAGTCGGACCGGTTTCCATGTTACAAAACAATGAATGTGGGAGCGAGATAGCCGATAAGGGTTTTGGTTTTTTTTAATAAGTAGCAATTCTGGTTCTGATTAAAAAAAATTGGTAGTGTTGTATCATTTTGAAAAGGGCATGAAATGGACCAGTTTTTGCGATTATTTGTCAATTCAGTCTGATATAATTTT